>OZ014522.1:166088569-167338569 GCA_963966055.1 Lathyrus aphaca | reverse complement strand
TTTCAGAGTTGTATTAAATGTTTCTATTCTCCTGCACGAGTTAAAAAGCCTTCAAATGTTCACAATGTAAATCACAATTTTCTAGACGTTTTCACAATCAAACAATGCTGGATGAGAAAAAACAAAAACAAAAAGCAAAGTAGTCAAATTGACTGAATTTGAATTCTCATTGATTTGGAAAGATGGCCCTGAATAGGCAAAACAAAGGAAACAGTTCCCTGGAAAGGGGAAACAACTAAAAAGAAAAACAAATTATCCTATTGGCAATGTGAGAAGTGAATCTCATCAAGTCTCAACCCAGTTATGACTCGTATGTCTTCAAGACGCTCCGCTCGCTCTGCCTCTTGAGAAAAAGTAAGTGAACTGATCTTCAACCCTTAGGATAGCCTCAACTGTAGGTAGGTCATGGATCTCGCAGATCACAGTCGTTCGTGTTAATCCCTCTTTTGCGTGGATCGCCTTTTCAGGTTTTTAATCCACCGGGATACCCCTTTTTGCCTGAGTTGTCCGATGTGGCTTTTCAACTCAGCGGGTGTACATTTTTTTCCAAGATTTCCCTAACTTTTTCCCGAGCCGTTTATTCTGTTTTTGGCTCGCCGGGATGCCCATTTTTTCCTGGATATTTATTCTGTTTTTATCCAGAGGGTCTTTTTACACGAAGTATTTTCTTACTGCGTCTGCATTGACAGGGGATTGGAAGTCTTCCCCATCCATGGTTGTCAGCATCAAGGCTCCTCTTGAGAAAACCTTTTTAACCACGAACGGTCCTTCATAGTTGGGTGTCCACTTGCCCCTGTGATCGTTGAGAGGAGGAAGAATCCTTTTCAGCACTAAGTCTCCTGGCGTGTACCTCTGTGGTCGCACCTTTTTGTCAAAAGCCTGCTTCATTCGTCGCTGATACAACTGTCCATGGCATACAGCTGCTAGACGCTTCTCTTCAATGAGGCTCAATTGATTATATCTGGATCGGAGCCACTCAGCTTCATCTAGCTTGATATCCATCATCAACCTCAACGAGGGGATTTCCACTTCGATTGGTAGGACTACCTCCATACCATATACCAATGAGAATGGAGTTTCCCCAGTTGAAGTACGTACTGATGTTCTGTACCCATGCAACGCAAATGGTAACATCTCATGCCAGTCTTTGTACGTCACAACCATCTTCTGCACAATCTTCTTGATGTTTTTATTTGCCGCCTCGACGGCGCCATTCATCTTCGGACGATAAGGAGAAGAGTTGTGGTGTTCTATTTTAAAGTCTTGACACAAGTCAGCCATCATCTTGTTGTTGATATTAGAACCATTATCAGTAATGATCCTTTCAGGAATTCCGTATCGGCAGATGATGTCTCGTTTAATAAATCGGGCGACCACTTGTTTAGTGACATTGGTGTAGGATGCCGCTTCAATCCACTTCATGAAATAATCAATAACAACTAGGATGAAACGGTGACCATTAGAAGTTGTTGGCTCAATCTTTCCAATCATATCGATACCCCACATAGCGAATGGCCATGGTGAAGACATGGCACTCAACGGATTCGGAGGCACATGGACCTTGTCGGCATAAATTTGTCACTTATGGCATTTACAGGAGTATTTACAACAATCAGATTCCATGGTAATCCAATAGTATCCCGATCTCAACAATTTCTTGGCCATGGCATGTCCTCCAGCATGTGTGCCAAAGGAGCCTTCGTGAACCTCCTGCATTAACATGTCTGCTTCGTGTCTATCCACGCATCTGAGCAGCACCATGTCGAAGTTCTGTTTGTACAGCACGCCGTCTTGATTCAAGAAGAAACCTCCTGCCAGTCTTCTAAGGGTCTTCTTATCCTTACTAGATGCCCCAGCCAGGTATTCTTGAGCCTTCAGGAATTGTTTGATGTCATGGTACCAAGGCTTGTTATCTTCACCATCATCAACTGCAAAGACATAAGTGGGTCTTTCAAGACGGGAGACCGAAATTCGAGGCATGAAATTCTCTTGACAAACTTTAATCATGGACGACAAATTTGCTAGAGCATCGGCGAACTGGTTTTCATCTCGAGGAATATAGTTCAGCTTGACTTCGGTGAAGAAAGTTAACAGCCTCCTGACATAATCTCTGTAAGGAATCAAACGAGGTTGATGAACCAGCCATTTTCCATTGACTTGATTTATCACCAAAGCAGAATCTCCGAAGATCTCAAGGTTCTTAACTCGCAAGTCTATTTCCTCTTCGATCCCCATGATACAAGCTTCATACTCCGCCTCATTGTTAGTGCATTCGAAAGTCAACCGAGCGGCTAAAGGTGTGTGGACCCCTTCTGGCGAGATAATAACAGCACCCACTCCACTTCCATTCATGTTTACAGCCCCGTCAAACATCAACTTCCATCTGGATTCAGGGTCGGGCCCCTCCTCCGGAAGTGGTTCTTCGTAGTCTTTCGACTTGAGGAACATGATGTCCTCATCCGGAAACTCAAACCTCATGGGTTGATAATCATCGATCGGCTGTTGGGCCAAGTATTCTGACAACACACTCCCCTTGATTTCCTTTTGTGAAGTGTATTGTATGTCATACTCCGTTAGTATCATCTGCTGACCCAGCACACACCCCATCGATCCTTCGAGCACAGTAAGATACATAATCAAAGGTCTCCCTAGCACTGGAGGCATAAGAATCGGCGGTTCTAACAGGTATTCTTTGATTCGGTCAAAGGCTTGCTGGCAGTCTTCGTTCCATCTAATGGCCTGATTCTTCCTTAGAAGCTTAAAGATGGGCTCATACGTGGCCGTTAGGTGAGAAATAAACCGTGCAATGTAGTTTAGTCTCCCTAAGAAGTCGCGCACTTGCTTTTCAGTCTTCAGCTCAGGCATTTCTTGGATAGCTTTCACCTTGGCTGGATCAACCTCAATTCCTCGTTCACTCACAATGAAGCCGAGTAACTTGCCAGAACGGACCCCGAAGGTACACTTATTCGGATTCAACCTCAGTCTGAACTTCCGAAGTCTGTCAAACAACTTTGCTAGATTAACCAAGTGCTCTTCCTCCGTTTGGGATTTTGCTATCATATCATCAACATAAACCTCAATTTCATGATGGATCATGTCGTGAAATAGTGTCACCATTGCCCGTTGATAGGTAGCTCCTGCGTTCTTCAAACCAAATGGCATGACCTTGTAACAAAAGGTGCCCCAAGGAGTGATGAAAGTTGTATTTTCCATGTCATCGGGAGCCATCTTAATCTAATTATAGCCGGAGAATCCGTCCATGAAGGAGAACATGGAAAACTGAGCAGTATTATCGATAAGCACATCTATGTGAGGTAGAGGGAAATCATCTTTGGGGCTGGCCCTATTCAAATCCCTGTAATCCACACACATCCTGACCTTACCGTCTTTCTTAGGAACCGGCACAATGTTAGCAACCCACGGAGGGTAACTGGTCACAGCCAAGAAGCCAACATCGAACTGTTTTTGCACTTCTTCTTTTATTTTAATTGCCATGTCTGGACGCGTGCGCCTCAACTTCTGATTTACCGGAGGACAATCTTCTCTGAGAGGCAGCTTGTGTACCACAATGTCAGTGTCTAAACCAGGCATATCTTGGTAGGACCATGTGAAGACGTCAACATACTCTTGAAGCATAGCAATCAAACGAGTCTTAACAGATTCTTCTAATGCAGCTCCGATCTTGACTTCTTTCTTATCTTCTTCAGTACCCAGGTTTATTACTTCGACATCTTCTTCGTGCGGCTGAATCATCTTTTCCTCCTGTTTAAGCAGTCTGGCAAATTCTTCAGGTAGATCGCAATCCTCTTCACCTTCCTTGTCGGCTTGATAAATTGGATTGTCGAAGTCATACTCAGCCATAACAGGGTTGTCATTGATAAGATCCGGTGACGAGCACCTGCATGAATGGCGATTCATGCAAGGCTTTAGCAACAATTTGAGAAAATGAGAAACATTGCCATTTTAAAACTTTTCTTTCTTTTTGAAAAACAAAAGTAAAAAATGAAAGACAGAGAACAACATGAATGAATGTGAAACGTCAACTTTATTTATGATTGTGTTAATGAACAAATGAACCCTTACAAAGAGCTACTATGCCCCGGTTAAGACATAGTGCTTTAATACAGGAAAAACAGAAACAAAAAATTATTACTCTTCGAAAGAGGTGACTGAAATAAGCCTTTCTGATGTCCAATTGCTAAGCTGAGTTCCTGGAGCGGCAGGCCTGATCCATTCATCTAGGTCACAGTCATTATCGATTGCGTCATCCTTCACAACACTGATGTTTCCGTAGTCTACCACTCCCGCACTCGTGAAGGTGACCGGGCTTTGACAACCTTTAGCACTTGGTCCAGACGATGATTTCCCAGGCTGATAGCCAATTCCGAACATATCTTTCTTCTCTGGCACTTCTACTGGACTGCCCCAGCCTTCTCGTATCCCAAATTCTACCAATTTAAGCGCTTGCTTATAAGAGGCTATGGAAACCCCCTTCTTCGGTACTTCAGGAGAAGTTGCCACTGCGGATGCTTGTTCAGACATTAAGGGCTCAAAAGCCTGACATGGGGTCTCAACTATTTCGCCATCCATCTCCACATATTTGAATGAAGCCAGATGACTAACGAAAATATCTTCTTCCCCACTGACAGTTACAATTTGACCCTCCTAGACAAACTTTAACTTCTGATGGAGTGTAGACGATACCGCTCCTGCTGAGTGTATCCAAGGTCTTCCGAGTAAACAACTATATGCAGGCTGGATATCTATCACGTAAAACGTGGTATAGAAGATCTGTGGACCTACCTTGATGGGTAATTCCACCTCTCCAAACACCGATCTCCTCGACCCATCAAATGCTCGAACTACTAGGTCACTGGGCTTTAGAACCACTCCATCATAGTCCAACTTCATCAGTGCTTTCTTATGCAAGACGTTCAAAGATGATCCAATATCTACCAACACGTGGGAGAGTACTGCACATTTACATTCTAGAGATATATGCAATGCTCGATTATGAGCACGCCCATTAGATGTCATATCCAAGTCCGTGAAACCCAATCCGTGACTGGAATTGACGCTGGATACCACCGCTTCCAACTGATTTACAGAAATATCCTGAGGCACGTATTCCTTATTCAGAATATTTAGGAGAGCCTTCCTATGAGAGTCAGAACACATGAGCAAGGACAAAATGGAAATCTTCGACGGCGTCTGCTGCATATGGTCCACAATCTTATAGTCACTCTTTTTGATGATTGTAAACACCCCAAATTTGCCCTCACCCATTCACACCATGGCTTGTGACATCCTCATATGCATAAATCCAATCATAGCATCTCGTACCACATTTTTGATTCACTGCATTGGTTCAAAGTCATCTGCATCTAGGGTTTGTGATCTGAGCAATCCAAGAGCTTTTTGAGCCACTCCAAAGGTCATCAATCACTCCAAAGGGGTCCATGTATGTTCAAGCATCATACTATGTCCTCTCAAAGTCAAGAAAGTCAAAGAATCACAAGAACTGAGATTGGCATGGAAGCAGAGCCAGGTTTAACTGCACAGATGACCTAGAATTAGGGTTTTGGTTTCAAAGGCCATAACTCCAAATTTTTTGGTCATTTTTGTTCCTATTTGTATCTATATGGTATAGGGAGCATGCATATCAATTTTCATGAAGAAATTCCATGGGGAAGTCATTTGATCAAGGGTTGACTTTTTGAGCAAGTCAGTGCAAAATCAGGGCATCTGAGGCCCCCAATGACCCAACCAAAGGGTGTTCTTCATTATTTTGATTGTGTATGATCTTTATTTGATCATAGAATATGTTAGAAGTTCACAAAATTGAAGAATTTCAAGCCATTTGCAAAGTTGACTTTTTGGGAAAGTTGACTTCTAATGAAAATTGCCATTTTGGGATACTTTTTCAACCCTTGCTTTTTGATTCAAAAATGCTTCAAATGAAAAAACTTTGGTCATGAAAGTTATAGAATGGATCATTCCCTTTTCAAAAAGTACAAGAACTTGACCTAATTCATTTTGGATCAAAAGTTATGGCTTGTCAAAGTTGGCCAAAATCACATAATTTGAAGTTTTCTACCAAAGAGGCATTTTGCAAAATGGTATGATCAAGTGTTCTAAAGGCCTCAAATGTGTACAAATTCTTCACAACATGATCACATGACCTCTAAAATTCAGAATGGGCCAAAGAACTTTGCATTTTGATGCCTTGAATCTCAAGAATTTCCAAAGGGGCCAAGCTTTGTGAAATTTTCAAAACACTACACAAACCTTGATCAACTTGCTGATTTATCTCATAAACAATTCCATGGCTCTCCCTAAACTCAGCTGAACCAAGACAAGCCAAAAAGCAAGTTGTACCATTGCCCATACCTCAAGTACAAGTCAAGTTGACATTTTGGCAACTTGCCCATACCAATCACAATAGGCCAGCACCCACTCTCTGACCTATCACACTTGTTTATACAAATCAAAAGCAAGCCAAAGCACATAACCATTCATGCTGAAACACACTCATAGCCATAGTTCCAAGTTTATGCTTCATTTGCAAAACTCTTCGAAACTCATCACACAAGCTTCAAACACACAAACAAACTTCACCATTGATCTCCACATGCTTCATTGATCACAAACCAACCATTGAAACAGCCCAGAACCTCACATAAGCAAAATACGATTTCTGCCCCTCTTTGAACAGAACTTCAGCAATCTTTCAAACCAGCCATTTTAAACTCCAACCAAGTGTTGCAAGCTTCTCATGAGGTCCATTAGAGGTGTTTTGGATCAAAGGGCCAGCCAGAAAGTTCCAGAAATCAAAGCTTCGATTCAGGTAGCCTTGGAAATTCATTTTTCCAGAACTCTCATTTCTTGTTTCTAAAATGATCTACATGTTTCCCTGAGTCCATTGAACCTTTTATTTTTGAAAATGATTGAGTTTTGAGGTTGTATGCTTGATCTGAAAGTTTGCCCGTAAAAATGTTCTTGCTTGTTTCCTTTGATTCAGTGAAAATAAATGTTGTTTGAGTTAGGGTTTATGCTTAGGGTTGTTCATAGATTGATTCTGGAGAGTTTGGTGAGGATTTGATACGTATTAAGAGAGATAGAGATTTTGGCCTGCCGGAGAAGATGACCGGAACACTGTTCCGGTCATCTGAAAGTGATTAGGGTTCCTGATTAGGGCTTAATCATAATTAAGCAAGTTTGAATTTAGGCCGTCCAGATGCGCGCGTTAGTCTTTCCCTCCATCCCCAGTTTGAATCTCAGCCTCAGGATGCGCTGACTTTCCCATTAATTCCATTTTATTTTCATTTAATTTCATTTGTTTTCTACAATTTATTAAAAATAGTAAAACATCTTTAAAAATTCTGAAATTTTTTGTCAAAGGTTCAATTAATTTTCAGAAACCAAAAACATTTTATTTTTATTTTTTGCATTAAAAAATATTTTTAAATCATTTAAAAGATTATTTTTAATTAATTAATGAGAATTAATTAATTAAAAATACTTTTAGGTATCTAAAAATCACAAATAAATTCATGTAACATTTAAAATCATTTAGAAACATTGTCCAACCCTCAAACCAAATTTATTTTTTGTTCTTGATGCCTTTTGATTATTTTCTTCTGAATTAAATTCATTTCAAGGCATTATTTTGATTCAATCTTCAAAAATTCATTTCTACCTAGCCTTTAAGAGTTGGACAATGATTCTTTTTGCATTGCATCTTGTATAGCATGTAGTTTATAGGATTAAATTGGCATGAATTGATCTTGCATTTCCTATTTGTTTGGCATTTTTCTTGACAAGGTACCTTGAAACCCTAGCAATCTTAAGAAATTCATAACCCTCATTAGGTTAAGAGTTAGAACCCCTCCTTTGGGCAGTAAGTTTGTATAGGTTTAGGGTTCCTTTGAATGCATTTTCAAATTTTCATCTTGATGTTTGCTTCTGGTTTTGAATTTTGTTTTGTGCATTAATCATAAACCCTAATTTGGGCTTTCATTTGCATCCATCTTCCATTTGCTTGCACACCATGACTTTCCATGACATTTTGTGCATCCATTTGAATCATAATACATCTTAGGACATATTAGAATCATGTTTGATCATTGCATCTTTCATTTTCCATGTTGTATGTCATTTGCATTCCATAACTTTTCATGTATGTTCATGGTTCTAAGAATGTTTCTCTTGCATCCATATGTTTGCATGATCATCCTCATGTCTTGCCTCATGTTTGCATCATCTCTTAGCATCATTATCATCATACTCATGCTTCTGGTTTTGGTTTGCATCATGACATTGTATCTCATTTTGCATTGCATTCCATTTCTTTACTAACTTTTCAGGTGGTAAGTTACTTTGAGAAGTGAATTTGCCTTCACTTCTCACAATCTCTTTTCATCTCTCCTACACATCATTGCTGCATTTCATCTTGTGTATTGGATTGAGCTTGCTCATTCATGCTCTTCTCATTTCTTTCTTCAAGCAACTTGTCTCCTCAAGTGGAGCAAGTTGTTTTGCTTCTCTTTGCCTCTTGCTCCTTTCATCTGCTTCCTGGTGGTTTCTCTGAAGATCTTATTGCAAACCTCATTAACCCTAGGAACAACCAAGCATGATAACAATTAAGGTTTGATTAGTCCCCCATTAGTTTTACCTTTGTTTCATCATTGAGTCTTCTCTTCTCATCTCATAATCAGGGACTAAACCCTGAAGGCTTTAAGGCTTTGTGATTAAGCTTATGCCTGCATCCTTCTATTAGGATGGAGTGTATAACTTTAATCCTAAGTGTTGAACCCTTAATGTGTTTAAATCCTTTAATCAATCCACTTAATAATCATCAAGACATCAAGCATGTAACTTGGGCCTTGCATTAGGGTTCTAATTCTTCCTTAGTTGGTTAAGAAGGACTAACCCTAGTGTTAATGGACAAGTCCCCCTCAAGTTGTCTTACCAATCATAAAATCCACTTCTTAATCTTACTATTAACTAAAATCCACTTTAATAAAGGCTTTGTTTTGTCATGAGGTTAATCCCTAATCATGGATTAAGTTGAGGAATCTTCCTCAGCTTAAACATTCTCATCTATTATCCTTCTATTAGGATGGTGTAATGAGTCTGTTTAATCTTTGATTATGGCTTAATCTCATTACTTAACACCAAACAAAAACAACAAAAACATCTAACTAATCACAAATAGGTTAATGATCTTAATCCTACATCATGGTGATTAAGTGTGAGAAGCTGACTTCACACTTAAGGTATTCTCATTACCCCTAATCAGAGGGAAGATGTGATGAGTTTACTAAATCCATTGGTTTAGGCTTAAGCTCATTAACTTATGACAAACTTCAAAAAGCAATAAAAGACTGAAAATACAAAAACAAACAATAATCGTCTCCTCCGGGATTCTTTTCTCATCATCTTCACTCATAAACGAGAACTTGCTTCTTCCGTATAAATGCAAGACAGTTTGCACCTGAGCCAGACAGGTCATACACTTGAGCATAGACAAGTAAGTAGTTCACAAGTCAATTTACCTTTCAGTCTCTTTGGGTCGAACTACGGTGTTCTGACTTCCTCATTGCACGAGAGGATACGTAGGCATAACTTAACAGTTATCGAACAAAAGTCTCTGTATATTCCCCCTCTTTCCAGCATTATTCTTTTAGCCTCATTATCTTGGGCACTTCATTCTTGTTCTCACACTGACACTAACAGATTTCACCTCCACATTTTCTTACACTGACACTTGCATTCTTTCCAGCTCTGATACACAAATTGCACTGACACTACCCCTTTAAAACACAAATCTTTTAAGCGTGGATCCCGTCGAGTACGACGGACAATCTGGGTGCTAATACCTTCCCAGGTTGTAACCAACCCCCTTTCTCAGTCTCTCTGGTTCGCAACCGTCTTATCCATATCTTTCTAGGTTTATGCAGCATTACCTTTCCTTCGGGATAAAAATGCCTAGCTGGCGACTCTATTTCATTTCATCCTTTCGCCGACCGTTCGCGTCTGTACCCCTTCTGACCAAGCCTCATTTGGTGGGAGCGACAGCTTGGCGACTCTGCTGGGGACCCTTATACTGTAACCAGGGCTTCTGGTTCTTTTTGTGGGTTCCTCCTAGCGCTTGTTTGATTTGTGTTTACTGGGGTGTTATGTGCTATTTGTGTTTGTATATTTGTTTTATTTACTGCTTTATGTACAATTATTTATTGCTTTCTTTACAGCTTTATATCATCATACTATCATACTGTTATCTGGCTGGATCTGTTTTTGTCTTGGTGGGTGGGGTTCTATTGAGAGTTTAAAGGTCCTATACCTGGGACCTGAGTGACACCTAGGCTAGAGTGGTTCATGTTCTTTCCCATTCCATTTCGGTATGGTGCGGGAATATGAAACACGGTTCAGATATGGGTTTCTTCTTGAGAACTCTGTGCTACAGATTTCCTGTAGTGCTAGGGCTATCTGGGAAGCCTGCTAAGTCTGGATGACCTTTATTATGACCTTCAGAAACTGAGGTGAACTAGAGGAGGATCTTTTATGGTTATTGTAAACATTGTACCTTCGGGTTAGAAGTGTTTACACTTCTCATAACTGATCCAAGTCTGAGGATCCTTGTTTTAGAACACCACTTGTGAGGGGGTTGGGTTGTTTACAGGTTTGCAGGTACCCTTGGCCACATCATACCCTGTCACTTTGTTTTGGTTAAGAGTACTCCACTTTGGACATTTCTTGTGATTTAACCCTGGACATGTGACTCTTTATTTGAGTCCCCCACCTTGGTTACTGGACTTATGAACCTCCATCTGGACTTCTTAGACATACATGGGCTTTATATCAAGACAGATAAATCAGATCCAGCTTGATCACAAACCCTTGCATATCATTTGCATACATCATCATTGCATCATTTAACATTTGTTTATTTGTTTTTCAGGGTATCCATACTACATTTGGCTTGGTTTTGACCCCTTCATCTGCATAGGCCCTTGTTCACCAGCTATTTGCTTCAGCTACCTTCATCAGCTACCTGCTTCAGTCACCTGCATCACCAGTATCGGCCCATCAGTGGCTCATCTACAGTGTTAGTCTCCATCATCAGCATCTGTCTCAGCTCTTCATCAGCAGACATGGCACCCAAGAAGAGCAACATCTCATACCATTTCTTTGAGCCTGAGCTGACTGGCATCAAGAAGGTTCAGACCCTTATCACTCCAGACCATATCCCACTATTCAGAGAACATTATGGAGGCATCCTTGATATGGTTATGGACTTGGACCCTTCTCAGAGGAGCTTGATTCACACTTACCTATAGTTCTATGATCCTCCTTTGATATGCTTCACCTTCCAGAATTTTCAGTTGGGACCCCTGCTGGAGGAGTATTCATCACTGATTGGAGTGCCTATCAGGGGTAGTATCCCCTTCAACCCAGAAATGGTTTTTCCCAGCAATGAAGAAGTGGAAAAAGCACTGTGTCTGGAGCCAATTCTGATTGAGCAGAACATGACAACAAAGGCTGGAATCTCTGGTCTACACTTGGATTTCTTGACTTCTCAGGCTATCCTGAAGGCCTCCTTGGGAGAATGGAAGGCAGTCTGTGCATTGTTAGCCCTCAGCATATATGGGGTTATATTATTTGCAGATGAGCCCAAGTTTATCAACAAGAATTCCATTCATCTCTTCCTTCTGAGGAAACCAGTGCCCACCTTGCTGGGAGATTTCTATTATTCTGTTCACCAAAGGAATGAGAAGCAGAGAGGGAGGTTGGTGAGATGTTGTGCTCCTCTATTCCATACCTGGTTGCTCAAACACTTACCCAAGACTGATGCATTCCTGAATCCTCATCACCAGAAGAATTGGGCTAGAAGACTTATTGCTTTGACCTCTGATGACATCAGATGGTGCACCCAGAGCACCAAAGGCAGGGACATCATTACTAGTTGTGGGCAGTTCCCCAATGTACCTCTGATAGGAGTGAAGGGTTGCATCAACTACAACCCTTTGCTATTCAAAAGACAGTTGGGCTATGATCTGGTTCACCCTCCTAAAGTGCAAGACTTGGCTGAAACCCTTTATTGTGAGATTGAGCCTAATCTAGCTAATGTCAGGCAAGCATCCTGGGCTTGGGACAACATCCAGACCAAGGGGATGACCATTCTCGGGAGATGCAACAATGTGGCCTCAGCTCAGTATTATGATTGGTCTCATGCTAGGGCTCAAATTTCTGGGATGCCCTTCACCATTGAGGATGCACTTGGACCATCCACAGCACCACCTCCAGCCACTGTCAGCCTGGAAGAGTTTGAGAAACTGAAAGAGAGGAATGAGAATCTGTCTCAAGCCCTGAAGAGAACCCTCTGGGAGAGGAGTGATGGTCGTCTGGACATTGAAAGGTTAGAAAAGCTTAAGGTGGAGCATCTAGCCAAGATTGAAAAAGCAGAGGACTACATCAAGAAGTCAAGGGCAGGAGAGCAAATTTTGAAGAATGCCTGTAAAGAGGCCCAGTTTCAGAAGGCTATGACTGATCTCTATCTGAAAGAAAGTCAAGCTAGGTGGGTCAGGATCACTGAAGCTCGCACTCAGGAAGATAAGAGAACCCAGGACAAGATTTAGCAGTTAGAGGCTAATGAAAAGGAGCAACAGGAAGCCCTGCTAGCAGCCCAGAAGGAGATCTCAGAATTGAAGCTTAGGGCTGGCGTGAAGAGGTCAAAGGACCAAAGCAGACACAAGAAGCTAACCACTGCTATTGCCACCAGGAATCTTCTTATCAGAAACCTCACAGAGCATCCGACTGATCCTGTAACTGAAGCACTTCTGAAGGAAGTTAAGGAGGATGAGTTTGGTCTTGGTGTCTGACTTTTTGCTTGTTGTTGCTTTCATTTCATGTACTTTTCTTTTTTATGTTGTATTTTGACCCCTCAGGGGCATGTATTGTAAAAAACAAACTGTGTATGATTAACCATTTTGTAATATATTAGTTTGTTTCATTTGAATCTCTTTCTCCCAAGCAACATCAAAGCACCTTCCTCAGGGGTCTGGAAAGGTCAAAACCAAATGCCAAGCCGGATACCTTGGAAACAAATAAGCATACTGCATTGCATACTAACTTTTGTCTTGTTTTGTAGGTTTTTGTTTTGTTTGTTACTAACTCTGTTGTGATTCAGGAACTATTGCTCGACGACGGGTGTTCCCTCTCAACCGTCCGCACAAATATCCCACTCGCAACAACCTTCCGGGTATACAGATGGACCAAGTACAGCAGGATCTTACAGAAGTCAGGACTCAAATGGCCAATGAGAGGCTAGAAATGAGAAACCAGATGACCCTGTTCATGGAAGTGATGAATGGCTTGGCTCAAAGCCAAGAGAGATTAAGGGCATTGGTAGAGAGGCAGACCCAGGAAGAACCCCATCTAGGGACTGGAGGAACGAGCAACAATGAGAGGGTTCAGCCTCATGTTAATCCACCAGTGTATGGGCCTCATCTTCATCCAGAGATCAACATCCCTGCTAATGTACAAGGGAATGCTACTGCAGGCAGAGTATTACAAGAAGACCCCCAAGAGGATCAATTCACTGTGATGGGAGCTGGGGACGAAGCCTATGATAGGAGGCTTGATGAAATTGCTGAGAAATTGAGATCTATGGAGTCTCAGAATTCCCTGGGCTTTGATGTCATGGATATAGGATTAGTGGACGGGGTAAGGATTCCCCACAAGTTTAAACCCTTGTGCTTCGAGAAGTACAACGGAACTTCATATCCACGAACCAACTTGCAATCCTTTCTGGGGAGACTGAAGGCATACACCATGGATGAAAAACTGTGGATGTTTTATTTCGAAGACAGTTTAACTGGAGCCTCAAGGGAATGGTACTCTCACTTGACCAGAGCAACCATCAGATGCTGGAAGGACCTATCTGAGGCCTTCATCAGACAGTACCAGTACAACTTGGATATGGCTCCTAACAGGACCCTCCTGATGGGAATGTCTCAATCATCCAGGGAAAGCTTCCGGGAATACGCCCAGAGGTGGAGACAGCTTGCTGCTGCTGTCCAGCCACCCATGTCGGAAAGGGAAATGGCCGACATGTTCATGAATACCCTCAAAGGGACATATATTGACAGGCTAGCTGCCTTTTCTTCCACCAGCTTCGCTGACGTAGTCATTGCTGGAGAAAGGATTGAAAGCATATTAAAGATGGGTAAGATTTCCGATAATGGTGCAAGTTCGTCAAGCAACCCTAGAAAACCTTTTGTGGGGCCTAGAAGAACCGGTGAGACTAATGCTATTCAGGCCAACAGGGGCAGACCATAGTACGTTCATAGGTCAGTGGCAGCTATCACTATTCCAGCTCCAATTCCTCAGCAACCAGCATATCAACCACAACAACAACCCCACTACCAGCAACAAGTTCAGTATCCGCCTCAGAGAAACTACAACAACAACAACAACAACAATCAACAAAGACCTTTTCAGCAGAGACCATCTCAGGCCAATAGAGTGATTGATCCAATCCCTATGCCTTATGCCGCTTTATTGCCACAGCTCCTGAAGCTCAACTTGGTTGAGTTAAGGACGTTGGCGCCACCAGATCCTTCCAGTCTGCCAAGAAATTATGACGCCAACGCCAGATGTGCTTTTCACTCCAATGCACCTGGCCACAGTACAGAGAAATGCAGGGCTTTACAAATGAAGGTACAAGACTTGGTAGATTCTAAAGCTCTAAACTTTGCACCCCCGCCAAATGTTAACAAGAATCCCATGCCCAACCACGGAGGACCAAGAATTAATGATATTGAGGAAGATAAGCCGTCTTTCTTAATAACCAGCGTTGGGCAGATTCGGACACCTCTGGTAGAAATTAAAGCTCAGCTCTTAGAATGCCAGATGTTCCCCGGGTGTGAGCTCGGTTGTGGTTATTGCAACATTTCGGTAAACGGGTGTGATAACTTGAGAAGCGGCATAGATGGTCTTATCCAGAGTGGCCTACTTCAAATCACAACATCAGCACCTACAAATCCAGCAATCTCTTTAACAACAATTCCCGAATCTCCTACAACTGCAACAACAATCATTCCAGCCAATTCATCAGCACTATCAACAATGGCTCCGTCTGTCATATCAACAAATCAAACGTCAACAAACATTCCTTCTACAACATCAGCACCCCTTTATTCAGAATCTTCTACAACGCCAACAGACATCTCAGCAGTCACCATTTATTATGATCCGTCAAGTATTCCTCCGAACAACAATTTTCAACAACAAACAGTGGCATCTCTTGCTAGGTCACCAGTTACCATCTACTACGATCCGCACACTATTTCAACACCCTCCTCTGCTGCAGTCAGTCCGGTTACCATCACGGTACCTGGACCAGTTCCATATGAAAGCAGTAATGCCATACCTTGGCATTATGGCTCTGACCTTTACTGCAATGGGGAGAAAATCACTCTTGACTCTTCAACCTCTTCTCCACAGATTGATAATGTCGGGGGAGGCGGAGGCTTCACCAGAAGCGGACGCCTTTTTGCCTCGCAATCACAAAGACCTAATGCCGAAGCAGAAGCTGCTGCCAAAGTAAAGGGAAAGAGTGTAATATCTGAAGAACCCATTCTCAAGGAAACTCAGAAGACATCTTTTGAACAAGATGTAGACGAGTTTATGAGAATTATCAAGAGGAGTGATTACAAAGTGGTGGATCAGCTTCACCAAACTCCCTCAAAAATCTCCATTTTATCTCCGCTGATGTGTTCCGAAGCTTACCGGAATGCATTACTAAACATCTTGCACGCGGCATATGTGCCAGAGGAGATCACCGTTAATCAGCTGGAGACCGTGGTAGCAAATGTCAATACCAGCCATGGATTGGGTTTTACCAATGCTGATTTAACAACTGAGGGATGTAACCACAACAAGGCTTTACACATCACTCTAGAATGCAAGGGTGCTGTTCTATCACATGTACTGGTAGACACTGGGTCTTCACTCAATGTTTTACCAAAGAAAGCCTTGGTGAAGCTGGAGTATGATGGCTTGGCATTGCGTCCAAGTAATCTGGTGGTGAGAGCATTTGATGGCTCTAAAAGATCAGTTCTTGGGGAGATTGATCTGCCTGTGATGATTGGCCCGCAGACTTTTAAAATTACCTTCTATGTGATGGACATTCAGCCGGCCTACAGTTGTTTGTTGGGTAGACCTTGGATCCATGCCACTGGCGCAGTTACGTCTACCCTTCACCAGAAGCTGAAATTCGAGTGGGATGGCCAGATCATCACCATTTGTGGTGAAGAAGATATTTTTGTTAGCTATCTGGCTACGTACAAATATATTGAGATGGATGGAGAGATCCATGAAACCATGAGCCAGTGATTTGAGGCCCTAAACATTAATGAAGCATCTGCTGTACTTGGAACTTCCATGACATCTTATCAGCAAGCCAGGAAGGTTGTTGAAGAGGGGACTGCCCAAGGCTGGGGCAAGTTGCTGCCCGTGGAGAAGAAAGAGGATAGATTTGGGTTGGGTTACAAACCAACTCAACAAGATCAATCAGAGGCTGCTAAGAATCCCAGTTTTGTTAGTGGGGGGATGCTCACCCCTGATGCAGTAAACAACTTGGAAGATGATTCGGAAGATGAGCGCAACCTGGAGAGCTGGATACGTCTAAGGATCCCGGGGAGCCGTATCTCAAACTGGTCTTCCCAGGAAATTATAAGGGTTACTCCTGCAGAGTAATTATTATTTCCTGTATTTTTAAGCATGCATCAAGTCTTGCATCTTGCCCAAGATGACAAGACTCATTTTGTAATCGGGCCATCTTGTAATTTTGTGCAAACAGATCAATCAATGAATATCAGACGTCTTTTGCAAATGAGTCTTTTTCTTTTCTGCTCACTATTTTTCATTTTTTCTTTTTGTACAAAAATAAAATGGCAATGTTTTCCAAAATGATAAACTTCATTCCACTTTTTTTCTAAAACAAGATTAAAATCAATCACTAAAATAAACAATCTAAACCCTTGCAGAGAGTGCCTCTCAGACTGCACCGACAACAACACAGCTATGGCTTCGTATGACTTTGACAATCCAATCAATCAAGCTGATGAAGGGGTTGAAGAAGATTATGAGCTTCCTGAAGAGCTAGCCAGGTTGTTGAGGCAAGAGGAGAAGGTTATCACTCCTCATCAGGAGGAGATGGAAACGATTAATCTTGGTTCAGAAGAAGACGTGAAAGAGGTTAAGATCGGGGCCTGCCTACAAGATTCAGTGAAAGAGCAACTAATTGATATGCTTCGGGAGTATGTGGATGTGTTTGCTTGGTCTTATCAGGACATGCCAGGGTTGGACACTGATATTGTCGTGCACAAACTGCCTTTGAAAGAGGACTGCCCGCCGGTTAAACAGAAGTTGTGCCGTACTCGCCCAGACATGGCAATGAAGATAAAGGAAGAGGTGCAAAAGCAGTGGGACGCCGGGTTCCTTGCTGTAACTAGCTATCCGCCGTGGGTTGCTAATATTGTACCTGTGCCTAAGAAAGATGGCAAGGTGAGAATGTGTGTTGACTACCGGGATCTGAACAGAGCCAGCCCGAAAGATGATTTTCCATTACCTCACATTGATGTACTGGTTGACAATACGGCTCAGTTCTCGGTGTTCTCCTTCATGGACGGATTTTCTGGATACAATCAGATCAAGATGTCACCTGAAGACATGGAGAAGACAACTTTCATCACACCCTGGGGCACGTTCTGTTATAAGGTGATGCCATTCAGACTGAAGAATGCAGGTGCAACGTACCAATGGGCTATGGTAACATTATTCCACGATATGATCCATAAAGAAATCGAATGTTATGTGGATGACATGATTGCCAAGTCCCTCACAGAAGAAGACCACCTGGTAAATCTGCTGAAACTATTCAAGCGCCTAAGGAAGTACCAACTGAAGTTGAACCCCAACAAGTGCACATTCGGGGTGCGATCTGGTAAGCTGCTGGGATTTATTGTAAGCGAGAAAGGGATTGAAGTTGACCCTGATAAAGTCAAAGCCATTCAAGAAATGCCTGCACCGAAGTCTGAAAAAGAAGTCCGGGGGTTTCTAGGTAGATTGAACTACATTTCAAGGTTCATATCTCACCTTACAGCAACCTGTGAACCTTTGTTCAAGCTATTGAGAAAAGAGCAAATGGTCAGGTGGAACGAAGATTGCCAGAGGGCTTTCGACAAAATCAAGGAATACTTACAAGAGCCTCCGATCCTTATGCCTCCAGTTGAAGGAAGACCTCTGATAATGTACTTGACAGTATTAGAAGAGTCAATGGGGTGTGTGTTGGGCCAGCATGACGAGTCTGGTCGAAAAGAGTATGCAATTTACTACCTGAGCAAAACGTTTACCGACTGTGAACAACGTTATTCACTGCTCGAGAAAACTTGATGTGCTTTAGCGTGGGCTGCTCGCCAACTGAGACAGTATATGTTGACCCACACTACCTTATTGATATCAAAGATGGACCCGGTTAAGTACATTTTTGAGAAGCCAGCTCTTACCGGACGGGTTGCAAGATGGCAAATGATCCTCACAGAATATGACATCCAGTACACATCTCAGAAAGCCATCAAGGGCAGTGTATTGTCTGATTATCTTGCTGAGCAACCTATTGATGATTACCAGCCCATGAGATTTGACTTCCCTGATGAAGACATCATGTTCATAAAAGCAAAAGATCATGAAGAACCCATTCACACTGAAGGGCCTGACCCGGAAGAAGAATGGACTATGATGTTTGATGGGGCTGTTAATATGAATGGTCGTGGTGTTGGTGCAGTACTCATTACACCTAAGGGAGTTCACATGCCTTTATCGGTAAAACTCACCTTTAACTGCACTAACAACGAAGCTGAATACGAAGCTTGTATTATGGGTCTTGAGGAAGCCATTGACCTTAGGATCAAGACTTTGACTGTATTCGGAGATTCAGCTCTGGTAGTTAATCAAACCAACGACAAATGGTACACACACCAGGATCATCTGATACCTTACAAGGATTATACAAGGAGGTTATTGACTTTCTTTACAACGGTCAAGCTTGAGTATATTCCCCGGGACGAGAATCAGTTTGTAGATGCTCTGGCTACCATTTCATCCATGATCAAAGTTCAAGCTGCCAACTTTGTGCCTCGGATTTCAGTGTCCATACTGGACAGACCAGCATATGTATTTGTAGTAGATGTTGTTAAGGATGATAAGCCTTGGTTCCATGACATTAAGTGCTTCTTGGAGGATCAAACATACCCACCTGGGGCATCTTCCAATGATAAGAAGACTTTAAGAAGGCTTGCTGGTAGTTTCTTTCTGAACACTGATGGTTCCCTATACAAGAGAAACTTTGATATGGTACTCCTCAGATGCGTTGATAGAACAAAAGCAGACTTGTTGATGCACGAGGTGCACGAAGGATCCTTTGGTACCCATGCTGGAGGACATGCAATGGCTAAGAAATTGCTAAGATCAGGCTATTACTGGCTCACAATGGATGCCGATTGTTGTGCTTATGCCAGAAAATGCCACAAATGCCAGATTTATGCAGATAAGGTGCATGTGCCTCCCAATCCTTTGAACGTGATGTCTTCTCCCTGGCCCTTCGCCATGTGGGGCATTGACATGATTGGCAAGATTGAACCAACTGCTTCAAATGGCCACAGATTCATCTTGGTTGCCATTGACTCTTTCACCAAGTGGGTTGAAGCAGCTTCCTATGCAAATGTTACAAGGCAAGTGGTAGCCCGATTTCTGAAGAGAGATATCATCTGTCGATACGGAGTTCCCGAGCGAATCATTACTGACAATGGTTCCAACTTAAACAACAAAATGATGGCAGAGCTATGCCGGGACTTCAAGATCCAACACCACAATTCTTCTCCTTACAGGCCAAAGATGAACGGCGCTGTTGAGGCAGCTAATAAGAATATCAAGAAGATTGTGCAGAAGATGGTAGTCACCTACAAAGACTGGCATGAAATGCTACCGTTTGCCTTGCATGGGTACCGCACGTCAATCAGAACGTCCACTGGGGCAACACCGTATCAGCTTGTGTATGGTATGGAAGCAGTCCTACCTGTTGAAGTTGAATTACCCTCCCTGCGGGTACTGATGGATGTTAAGCTGAACGAGGCAGAATGGGTCCGATCCCGATACGAACAACTGAGTCTGATTGAAGAGAAAAGATTGGCTGCAATCTGTCACGGGCAGTTGTATCAGAAAAGAATGAAGAAAGCCTTCGATCAGAAAGTCAGGCTCCGAGAGTACCAAGTAGGAGATCTTGTGCTGAAAAGACTCCTCCCTCCTCATACAGACCACAGGGGCAAGTGGACTCCAAACTATGAGGGACCATTCGTAGTAAAGAAAGTTTTTTCCGGTGGAGCACTCATGCTCAGCACTATGGATGGTGAAGACTTCCCGTCCCCTGTGAATTCAGATGCAGTTTAAAAATACTTCGCATGAAATGACCCGCTGGACATGAAAACAGAATGAAAGTCCAGGCAAAAATAGGGCATCCCGGCGAGTCAAAAACAGAATAAAAGACTCGGGCAAAAATAAGGGAAATAAATAAAAAAAATGTGTACACCTGCTGAGTTGAAAATCCGCATTGGACAACTCAGACAAGAATGGGTATCCCGATGGATTGAAAACCCGAAAGGGCGATCCATGCAAAATAAGGGAATAAGTGAACGACTGCATTCTGAATTCGTTTGTATCACTTACAACTTGGTAAGCTTCAGAAGGATCAAGCTTCTTTCAGAATCAGCCTTCTTCAGAAAGCAAGACGAGAAGAACGTCAAATGTCATACGAGTCATAGCAAAAGGGAAGCTCCTTGAAGCATCATCAACATTGTCGATATTTTGTTTCTCAATTTGTAACAATCTCCTCATTTCAGGGGATATGTTTCTTTGAATGTATCTTGCCAATTCAGGGCATATGAATTAATAAAATCAGATTTTCAGTCATGTTTTGTCTCGTACATTTTATTTTCATTTGCAAAATGTCCGATGTCTATAAGATACTGATTGCATAAATACAGTTGCTTCTTTTCTAAAGAATACGTGCTTGCAGGAAATATATTTACTCCCGGGAGTATCTGAACTCTTACGACGGAATCCGGTAAGGGATACCTCGGGATTACTTGTGCGTTTCTCTATCTTTGCAGGATTGCAGGTATTCAAAACGCAACATGGGGCATGTAAACTTCACCCCAGCGAGCTGGCAAATCATTATCTACTCAGCACCGAAGATGGTTTCGCCCCAGCTGAGTCCTCCAGCATCATCCTCAGCAGGCCCCTTGCAGAAATTTCCAGGAAGACCTTCCCTTGGTCTTTCTTCTTCCCCAGCCGAGTTGCCATTTACTATTCCTCCACAGCCAAGTGCAAAAGCCGGGAAACCATCTCCCCACAGAGCTTCAGCCTCTATCCAGAAGAGCAACGCATGGAGGATTCACAACAGAGTCATGGAAGTTTCTACAAACCCCAGCTGGGTCCCTCATTACCAAGGATGGGTCTATCAGTGACCTATTCCCCCAAGCAGATACATCTCATCAGATCTACCAATGATCTCATCCCCATCTGGGATATCCACCTCAAGCAGATCAGCCAGGGATCTTTGCAGCAACGGGACCCGAATCCCGGATCGTTATCTTTTGCAAAAACATAGCATTCGCATCATATTCACCCCACAAAGCGTAGCATTCCGTCTAATACGGAGCATTACGGCAAAAATCAAACATATTGCATAATCATAAGCCATGTTCTAAATCAAACACTTGTGAATAATGACAATCCATCAACAATATACAGAATGCTCCCCAGATTCCCCAGCAGAGAGTTAAAGCTAAAGCAGTTGCCTTACACTCACAAAACACCAGTACATACTCCTTGTGGCACCCGTCCGTGTCATCATTCCCCAGTAAAGTCGCCCGGGAAATTCTTTACAAACAAACATTTCTCTTACAAATACATATCTTTCCTGACACCCGTCCGTGTCATATCCCCAGTAGAAAGCCAAAGCGTCCCCTTTGCACTCACAGATACTTATACATATATAACTTTCTTGACATCCGTCCGTGTCACTTTCCCCAACATAATTACCTAAACACTTTGTAAAGCATATACTTGTTTATACCTCTTGACACTCGTCTGTGTCACTCTCTCCAGCAAGTTAAACATTTGTTGTTACACCACTCATACTTATTACTCCTGTTTTCACTCATACAGATACTCGTTTGTATCTTGTATATATCACTCATAATCCCTCAGATTCGACACTCGTCCGTGTTCTTTGTTAACCAGTTGGTACTCGTCCGTACCATCATCTCAGAACATGCGTCAAGCGTTTGTTTCTACCTGATACTCGTCCGTATCGTAGTCTTAGGGATGCTCGTCCGCATCTTTAATCCATACACTGTGTCAAACACTTTTGTCTTCTTGAATTTAGACACTCGTCTGTGTCTACTTTTCCCCAGAAGAGTCCCCTCAGAATTAACACTCGTCCGTGTTCCTTGTTAACCAGTTGATACTCGTCCGTATCATCATCTCTGAACACGTGTCAGTATTTGTTTCTACCCGATACTCGTCTGTATCGTAGTCTTAAGGATGCTCGTCCGCATCATTGATCTATACACAACGTCAAAACACTTATACCTTTTTTTCTTGGATATAAACACTCGTCCGTGTTTACTATTCCCCAGTAGGTCGCCAGCAAAGCAAAATTTCTTTTCTATCTGACATTCGTCCTATGTCATGATAAACCCTGAGAGCAGCCGTACCCTGCTAGGTGATCGTCCTTCACCTCTTGATGATCGTCCTTCATCATGCTCATCCGATGGCCGTCCCCATCATCGACCTTTTCTATCCGACATTCGTCCTGTGTCGTGATATTTAGCAGCCGTACCCTGCTAGGTGATCGTCCTTAACCTCTTGATGATCGTCCTTCATCATTTTTATCCGATGGTCGTCCCCATCGTTGATCTTTTTTATCTGACATTCGTCCTATGTCATGATAAACCTTGAGAGCAGCCGTCCCCTGCTAGGTGATCGTCCTTCACCTCTTGATGATCGTCCTTCATCATGCTTGTCCGATGGCCGTCCCCATCGTTGACCTTTTATCCGGCATTCGTCCTATGTCGCGATACTTTCGGCAGCCGTACCCTGTTAGGTGACCGTCCTTCACCTTAGATGACCGTCCCTCATCTTATCCCCAACAGAGCAGCCGTCCCCTGCTAGGTGATCGTCCTTCACCTTTGATGACCGTCCCTCATCATTATTTCATTTATTCTTTAACCCGATGGCCGTCCCCGTCGTGGTCCCTTTTCCTTTTCCTGATGATCGTCCTTCATCAGTTTAGCCCGATGGTCGTCCCCATCGTTGTTTGTATTGCTTTATGAACCTGATGACCGTACCTCATCATTTATTTCTTTCCTTTAATCCCCAGAGAATCTTATAGCTTTATTTTGATGGCCGTCCCCATCATAATCTCTTATATCCCCAGCATGTCGGTCGTCCCCGTCATTGCTTTATTTCCCGCTTTTTCCCCAGCATGTCGTCCGTCCCCGTCATTGCTCTTACCCCAGCAGTCGTCCTCTGCCCGGCGGTCGTTCTCCGTCGCCCACACTATATAATTATACTTTATTTTCCTTTTACAATCTATATCCCTTTTCTTCTTCATTCTATGAGTGCAAATTTTGGACTGTCTTTGGTATTCAACCATAAGTTACCTTGTTTGCCTGTTAAGCCGTTGCTTACATCCTGCACAGCTAACTCATGTTTGAATAGGGGCAGCTGTAAACACCCCAAATTTTCCCTCACCCATTCACACCATGGCTTGTGACATCCTCATATGCATAAATCCAATCATAGCATCTCGTACCACATTTTTGATTCACTGCATTGGTTCAAAGTCATCTGCATCTAGGGTTTGTGATCTGAGCAATCCAAGAGCTTTTTGAGCCACTCCAAAGGTCATCAATCACTCCAAAGGGGTCCATGTATGTTCAAGCATCATACTATGTCCTCTCAAAGTCAAGAAAGTCAAAGAATCACAAGAACTGAGATTGGCATGGAAGCAGAGCCAGGTTTAACTACACAGATGACCTAGAATTAGGGTTTTGGTTTCAAAGGCCATAACTCCAAATTTTTTGGTCATTTTTGTTCCTATTTGTCTCTATATGGTATAGGGAGCATTCATATCAATTTTCATGAAGAAATTCCATGGGGAAGTCATCTGATCAAGGGTTGACTTTTTGAGCAAGTCAGTGCAAAATCAGGGCATCTGAGACCCCCAATGACCCAACCAAAGGGTGTTCTTCATCATTTTGATTGTGTATGATCTTTATTTGATCATAGAAGATGTTAGAAGTTCACAAAATTGAAGAATTTCAAGCCATTTGCAAAGTTGACTTTTTGGGAAAGTTGACTTCTAATGAAAATTGCCATTTTGGGATACTTTTTCAACCCTTGCTTTTTGATTCAAAAATGCTTCAAATGAAAAAACTTTGGTCATGAAAGTTATAGAATGGATCATTCCCTTTTCAAAAAGTACAAGAACTTGACCTAATTCATTTTGGATCAAAAGTTATGGCTTGTCAAAGTTGGCCAAAATCACATAATTTGAAGTTTTCTACCAAAGAGGCATTTTGCAAAATGGTATGATCAAGTGTTCTAAAGGCCTCAAATGTGTACAAATTCTTCACAACATGATCACATGACCTCTAAAATTCAGAATGGGCCAAAGAACTTTGCATTTTGATGCCTTGAATCTCAAGAATTTCCAAAGGGGCCAAGCTTTGTGAAATTTTCAAAACACTACACAAACCTTGATCAACTTGCTGATTTATCTCATAAACAATTCCATGGCTCTCCCTAAACTCAGCTGAACCAAGACAAGCCAAAAAGCAAGTTGTACCATTGCCCATACCTCAAGTACAAGTCAAGTTGACATTTTGGCAACTTGCCCATACCAATCACAATAGACCAACACCCACTCTCTGACCTATCACACTTGTTTATACAAATCAAAAGCAAGCCAAAGCACATAACCATTCATGCTGAAACACACTCATAGCCATAGTTCCAAGTTTATGCTTCATTTGCAAAACTCTTCGAAACTCATCACACAAGCTTCAAACACACAAACAAACTTCACCATTGATCTCCACATGCTTCATTGATCACAAACCAACCATTGAAACAGCCCAGAACCTCACATAAGCAAAATACGATTTCTGCCCCTCTTTGAACAGAACTTCAGCAATCTTTCAAACCATCCATTTTAAACTCCAACCAAGTGTTGCAAGCTTCTTAGGAGGTCCATTAGAGGTGTTTTGGATCAAAGGGCCAGCCAGAAAGTTCCAGAAATCAAAGCTTCGATTCAGGTAGCCTTGGAAATTCATTTTTCCAGAACTCTCATTTCTTGTTTCTAAAATGATCTACATGTTTCCCTGAGTCCATTGAACCTTTTATTTTTGAAAATGATTGAGTTTTGAGGTTGTATGCTTGATCTGAAAGTTTGCCCGTAAAAATGTTCTTGTTTGTTTCCTTTGATTCAGTGAAAATAAATGTTGTTTGAGTTAGGGTTTATGCTTAGGGTTGTTCATAGATTGATTCTGGAGAGTTTGGTGAGGATTTGATACGTATTAAGAGAGATAGAGATTTTGGCCTGCCGGAGAAGATGACCGGAACACTGTTCCGGTCATCTGAAAGTGATTAGGGTTCCTGATTAGGGCTTAATCATAATTAAGCAAGTTTGAATTTAGGTCGTCCAGATGCGCGCGTTAGTCTTTCCCTCCATCCCCAGTTTGAATCTCAGCCTCAGGATGCGCTGACTTTCCCATTAATTCCATTTTATTTTCATTTAATTTCATTTGTTTTCTACAATTTATTAAAAATAGTAAAACATCTTTAAAAATTCTGAAATTTTTTGTCAAAGGAATCTTAAGAAATTCATAACCCTCATTAGGTTAAGAGTTAGAACCCCTCCTTTGGGCAGTAAGTTTGTATAGGTTTAGGGTTCCTTTGAATGAATTTTCAAATTTTCATCTTGATGTTTGCTTATGGTTTTGAATTTTGTTTTGTGCATTAATCATAAACCCTAATTTGGGCTTTCATTTGCATCCATCTTCCATTTGCTTGCACACCATGACTTGCCATGACATTTTGTGCATCCATTTTATTCATAATACATCTTAGGACATATTAGAATCATGTTTGATCATTGCATCATTCATTTGCCATGTTGTATGTCATTTGCATTCCATAACTTTTCATGTATGTTCATGGTTCTAAGAATGTTTCTCTTGCATCCATATGTTTGCATGATCATCCTCATGTCTTGCCTCATGTTTGCATCATCTCTTAGCATCATTATCATCATACTCATGCTTCTGGTTTTGGTTTGCATCATGACATTGTATCTCATTTTGCATTGCATTCCATTTCTTTACTAACTTTTCAGGTGGTAAGTTACTTTGAGAAGTGAATTTGCCTTCACTTCTCACAATCTCTTTTCATCTCTCCTACACATCATTGTTGCATTTCATCTTGTGTATTGGATTGAGCTTGCTCATTCATGCTCTTCTCCTTTCTTTCTTCAAGCAACTTGTCTCCTCAAGTGGAGCAAATTGTTTTGCTTCTCTTTGCCTCTTGCTCCTTTCATCTCCTTCCTGGTGGTTTCTCTGAAGATCTTATTGCAAACCTCATTAACCCTAGGAACAACCAAGCATGATAACAATTAAGGTTTGATTAGTCCCCCATTATTTTTACCTTTGTGTCATCATTGAGTCTTCTCTTCTCATCTCATAATCAGGGACTAAACCCTGAAGGCTTTAAGGCTTTGTGATTAAGCTTATGCCTGCATCCTTCTATTAGGATGGAGTGTATAACTTTAATCCTAAGTGTTGAACCCTTAATGTGTTTAAATCCTTTAATCAATCCACTTAATAATCATCAAGACATCAAGCTTGTAACTTGGGCCTTGCATTAAGGTTCTAATTCTTCCTTAGTTGGTTAAGAAGGACTAACCCTAGTGTTAATGGACAAGTCCCCCTCAAGTTGTCTTACCAATCATAAAATCCACTTCTTTATCTTACCATTAACTAAAATCCACTTTAATAAAGGCTTTGTTTTGTCATGAGGTTAATCCCTAATCATGGATTAAGTTGAGGAATCTTCCTCAGCTTAAACATTCTCATCTATTATCCTTCTATTAGGATGGTGTAATGAGTCTGTTTAATCTTTGATTATGGCTTAATCTCATTACTTAACACCAAACAAAAACAACAAAAACATCTAACTAATCACAAATAGGTTAATGATCTTAATCCTACATCATGGTGATTAAGTGTGAGAAGCTGACTTCACACTTAAGGTATTCTCATTACCCCTAATTAGAGGGAAGATGTGATGAGTTTACTAAATCCATTGGTTTAGGCTTAAGCTCATTAACTTATGACAAACTTCAAAAAGCAATAAAAGACTGAAAATACAAAAACAAACAATAATCGTCTCCTCCGGGATTCTTTTCTCATCATCTTCACTCATAAACGAGAACTTGCTTCTTCCGTCTAAATGCAAGACAGTTTGCACCTGAGCCAGACAGGTCATACACTTGAGCATAGACAAGTAAGCAGTTCACAAGTCAATTTACCTTTCAGTCTCTTTGGGTCGAACTACGATGTTCTGACTTCCTCATTGCACGAGAGGATACGTAGGCATAACTTAACAGTTATCGAACAAAAGTCTCTGTATATTCCCCCTCTTTCCAGCATTATTCTTTTAGCCTCATTATCTTGGGCACTTCATTCTTGTTCTCACACTGACACTAACAGATTTCACCTCCACATTTTCTTACACTGACACTTGCATTCTTTCCAGCTCTGATACACAAATTGCACTGACACTACCCCTTTAAAACACAAATCTTTTAAGCGTGGATCCCGTCGAGTACGACGGACAATCTGGGTGCTAATACCTTCCCAGGTTGTAACCAACCCCCTTTCTCAGTCTCTCTGGTTCGCAACTGTCTTATCCATATCTTTCTAGGTTTATGCAGCATTACCTTTCCTTCGGGATAAAAATGCCTAGCTGGCGACTCTATTTCATTTCATCCTTTCGCCGACCGTTCGCGTCTGTACCCCTTCTGACCAGGTGTAATTTGGTGGGAGCGACAATGATCCTCAGGAATTCTTCAGCTTCTTTATCAAAGGTGAGGTATGGATCAGTTGATGGTGCAGGATCATTGACAACTACTGGATGCTTCCCTCTTGCTCTAGCTTGGGCTTCTGCAGTGTCTCTGGGTGGTATCACATTGTTTCTCAGTGTTTCCGGCGCAAACAACCTTACACTTCTAGTAAAGCCCCCTACTCCAACGTTTTCTACTTGAGCTGGGGTTATACTAGTCGTGGCCAACTCTCGCTTCTGGCCGTTACAGTATACTTCACCACCATAATTCCAAGGAATAGCTCTGTCACTTTGATACATTACCAGTCCTGCAGTAGTGATGGTTATCGGTGCCACTCTGGCCCGTGAGGGAACTTGAGATGGATCATAGAAGATAGTTACTGTGCAGACTTCACTTTCTTTTACAACCTTGTCAAACTGCAACATTCCCTCATCGATCATGCTTTGGATACCGGCTTTCAGCTGCTCACAACCATTTGTAGCTACAGCATATTCCAGACAATCTTCTTCACATCCAGGGAAGATACCTTTCTTTAACAAACAACCCTTAACAAAAATCAATGAAGTCTGCAAGTCATTAACATCACACACCAAATTCAAGTTCTCCCCTTCATCAATTGCCCCAACCGTACCTCTGTGGGTAGGCATGGGATTCTGAAGCACGTTAGGAGAAGGAGCAAAGTTAATTGCTTTAGTATCCAGTAGGTCTTGAACAACATGCTTCAATGCTTTACAGTTCTCTGTGGTATGTCCGGGAGCTCCGGAATGAAATTCACATCTGGCATTTGAATCATAACCCTCGGGGATCTGGCCTGGCTTCAGAGGTTGTAGAGTTCGGAGTTGAATCATCTGGAGCTGTAGAAGATTCTTCAAAAGCTGTGAGTAGGACATCAGTGGAACTTCGAAATGCCTATCCTTCGGTCTGTGAGGGTAATATGAATGAGGAGCTCTTTGCTGATACCCTTGCGAGCGTTGCGGCTGTGGTGGTTGAACCTGCTGTTGAACAGGTGGAGTTGAGATAGTGACAGGGGCCACTTGCTGATAAAATCCTCTGTTGATCATTCCCCTCTGCGCATACACTGCACCAGTCTCTCCTTCTCTTCTTTTCACAAAGGGTTTCTTAATACCAGAACTTGAAATGCCTCCATTCTGGATTTTCCCCTGCTTAAGCCAACTTTCTATCCTCTCTCCAGTCAAGATGATATCCGAAAATCCACTTGAAGAACATCCAGCTAGCCTTTCCATGAAATGCCCAGGGAGGGTATCCAGGAAAAGGTCAACCATCTCTCTCTCCAACAAAGGTGGTTGCACTCGAGCGGCTACTTCACGCCACCTTTGTGCATAATCTTTGAAACTCTCCGAGCTCGTCTGAGTCAAACTCTGATGTTGGGTGCAACTGGGTGCCATGTCGATGTTATATTGATACTGCTTGAGGAAGGCTTCTCCCAATTCCTTCCAGCTCCTTACAGAACTCCTCTCCAACTTCATATACCATTCCAAGGACCCTCCGGAGAGACTGTCCTGGAAGTAGTACATCCAGAGTTTTTCATCCCGAGTGTGGGCAGCGATCTTCCGATAGAAAGCCTGCAAGTGAGTCTTTGGGCAGGAACTACCGTTGTACTTGTCAAACGTTGGTGGCCTGAATTTGTGAGGAATGACCACCCCAGGGACTAGACCCATGTCAAACACATCAATCCCCAAAGTGTCTCTACACTCGAGGGCTTTGACCTTCTCAGCAAGCACCAAAAAGTCATTAAGATTCCCTTCTCCACCGAATCCCATGTCATTGTTGAAATAAGGGAATTGATCCTCCTGCCTGTCGTGTACTGGAACAAAAGTTGCCATGGCTGGATCTGGAATATGAGGTCCACCTGGGCCATTGCTGGTGTTGGGAGGATCCCCTTGTCCGTCAGAAGTGGTCGCAGGAGTATTAATATTAGGAGGGTTTAGCCCTTGAATTGCATTCCTCAACTCTTGTTGTCCCTGAGCCATCCCTTGCATCAGGGTCATGAACTCTGCCATCTTGGTACGAACCTCATTAAGCTCTGTTTGCATAGCATCCATGACTGTCCTCTGATTGCTGCGAGTTGCGTAGCGATGCGGGATATCTTGTCGGAGATACCGGGTCTTGGCAGCTCTCGCAATCTTTGCCTGAAACACAGATAAATTAAACATCCCGTAGAAAAACCTGCAAAGACAAAGACAAAATGCGAATGATGCGTATGCAATGCAATGTGTTCCTTTTATTCCCATGTCTTTCCTTGTTTCCGGTCCTGGCATTAAGAGGAAATAAGAATTGGGAAGAAGACCCAAGCAATATTCAAATATAATGATGGCTGTGGAGAATTGGTGCTCATTACCCCGTGTCGATGCAACAAATAACGAACAAGAGATTCAGAACAATTCAATCACATAAACTGAAGTTTGAAATAACAAAGTGCCCGAAGGGTGCCAATCACAAGAACAACAAAAGTACATCAAATAAAAGGAATCCCACAACAAGCCTGTGGGTAATCCAAGTACAAATAACATGAAATTAAACCCTGGGGAACTCTAAGTCTTGCAGCCTCCATCTAAGACGCTTGACATTCTGGAACAACTGAACAATATCTGGATGATCGGGCTCCTGGATGAGTCTCTGGATGAGGAGGTCCCTCGTATCAAAAGAAGCATGTAACTCTTCAATCCGCTGCAGGAACGTTGTCTCATTCTCTTTGCTTGGACCCGGCTCGGCCTTTGACCTCTTCACATCAGCTTTCAACTTCAAGTCTTTTATTTCCTTTTGAGCTTCCTTTAATGCTTGTTGACTTTATGCTAAACGTTGGAGACGACCCTTCTCTTGATGATAAGCCTTCCGAAGGAGTTATTTCTGTCCATCCAAAGAATCCTGAAGACTCTTAATTTCCAACTCATGCTTGACGTCTAGCTCCTTTTGCTTCTTCAAATTGTCTGCCCATTTTTCTTTCCATAAGGTAATAGCTTCATTGGCTTCATTCAGATCTTTCTTCTCTCTTCGACGCTGGGCCGTCTTGTGAGTCTCAGCTAACCCCTTTTTACTGAAGTAAAGCTCTCTTTCTTCGAAGTCCTTCTGCTTGAGACGAACTTCTTCCTCGGCTTGTACAGCTCTATCCTCTAACTGACGGTTCTGAATCATCAATTTCTGACAAGAATTATGAGCCTCTTGATTCTCAACCCTAAGTTGCTTGACCAAAGCTTCCAACTTCTGATAATCTTCTAAAGGCACCGAAGTCCCGGGTGCTACCTCTTTAGGGTAGAGAGGTGTCTCTCTAGAAAATGTTAGAAGATGGGTCTTCACACGATCCTCCAACCAGCTGGCAAAAGGATCATAAGTGTTAGGATCCACTCTTCCAAATTATTTCTTTCCTTTCATCACTCTAACTTCCCAAGCTTTGGATGCTAGTATGCTCATCTTGGAATTTCCTTCTGCTGGAAAGTATAAAGACTCATTTGCATCGTCAATCAAAGGTACATCTCTTAAAGGATAGCCAAACTGTTTCCTGAACAAGATAGGATTGTAGCTGATCCCACCTTTCCTTCCCATCAGAGGCACATTTGGAAAGCTACCACAACTGACCAACATTTCTTTGCCCACCAGATCTCTGTTGCATCCCCAAGCAATGTCAGTTGAGGTTAAGCCCATTAATCTTTTGGACCACTTCCAAGATTGTTTCAAATCCTGAAAGGGTCCTAATTTAGGGAGTTGCCTTACAAACCAATCAGCAAATATGGGAGCACAACAATTTACATGTCCCTTCCTCTTTTCATTTCTGTGGTGAACTCCATAGTAGAAGTCAGCTAGCAATGTTGGTACAGGATTTCTTTTGACAAAGATGGTGATGGCCTCCATGCTAATTAGCCCTTTCTCTCCTGGAAATAAACTGGTTCCATATACTATCATGGCTAACAATGCCTTGAAGTCTGCCCACTTCTTTCCCAATGCCATGACATGTGCCTCTGTGATAAGAAAATCCAAAGGGATCTCCTTACTTTGCCCAGCCTCTAATCCCATCTTGAGTCTGAGCATACTCAAATAACAGGCAACAGTGATATCCTCATGAGAAGGGATCCTCTCTGAAACATAATAAGGCATACCTGTCGCTCCCACCAAATGAGGCTCAGTCAAATGGGGTACAGACGCAAACGGTCGGAGAAAAGAGAGAGAACACACAAGGGTGAGCTCAAAAGACATGAGTCGCCAGCTAGGCATTTTTATCCCGAAGGAAAGGTAATGCTGCATAAACCTAGAAAAGAGTGGATAAGACGCTCGCGAACCAGAAAAATTGAGAAAGGGGGTTGGTTACAACCTGGGAAGGTATTAGCACCCAGATTGTCCGTCGTACTCGACGGGATCCACGCTTAAAAGATTTGTGTTTTAGAGGGGTAGTGTCAGTGTAATCCATGTATCAAAGAAGTGTGAAGTGTCAGTGTAAAAGAAGTGTGAAGTGTATAAGAGAAGTGTCAATGTAAGAACAGGAGTATGAAGCTCAAGACTATGAGGATTAAAGAATGATGCTGGAAGGAGGGGGAATATACAGAGACTTTAGTTCGATAAATGTTAAGTTATGCCTACGTATCCTCTCGTGAAATGAGGAAGTCAGAACACCGTAGTTCGACTCAAAGAGACTGAAAGATAAATTGACTTTGTGAACTGCTTACTTGCCTATGCTCAAGTGTATGACCTGTCTGGCTCAGGTGCAAACTGTCTTGCATTAGACGGAAGAAGCAAGTTCTCGTTTGTGAGTGAATGAGTTGAGAAAAGAATCCCGGAGGAGACGATTATTGTTTGTTTTTGGTGATTTCAGTCTTTTGTTGCTTTTTGAATGTGTCATAAGAAAAGGAGCTTAAGCCTAAACCAAGGGTTAGTAAACTCATCACATCCTCCCTCTGATTAGGGGTAATGAGAATACCTTAAGTGTGAAGTAAGCACCTCACACTTAATCACCATGATGTAGGATTAAGATCATTAACCTACTTGTGATTATTTAAATGATTTTGGAGTTTTTGTTTAGTGTTAAGTAATGAGATTAAGCCATAACCAGGGATTTAATGGGCTCATTACACCATCCTAATAGAAGGATAATAGATGAGAACATTTAAGCTGAGGAATGCTCCTCAACTTAATCCATGATTAGGGATTAACCCCATGACAAAACAAGGCCTTTATTAGAGTGGATTTTGGTTAATGATAAGATTAAGAAATGGATTTTATGGTTTGTAAGACAACTTGAGGAGGACTTGTCCATTAACACTAGGGTTAGTCCTTCTTAACCAATTAAGGAAGAATTAGAACCCTAATGCAAGGCACAAGTTACAAGCTTGATGTCTTAGTGATTATTAGATGGATTGATTAAAGGATTTAAACACATTAAGGGCTTAACACTTAGGATTAAAGTTATACACTCCATCCTAATAGAAGGATGCAGGTATAAGCTTAATCACAAAGCCTCAAAACCTTTAGGGGTTAGTCCCTGATTATGAGATGAGAAGAGAAGACTCAAAGATGAAACAAAGGTAAAACTAAATGGGGGACTAATCAAACCCTAATTGTTATCATGCTTGGTTGTTCCTAGGGTTAATGAGGCTTGCAAGAAGATCTTCAGAGAAACCACCAGGAAAGAAGCAGATGAATGGAGAAAGAAGCAGAGAGAAGCAAGACAACTTGCTTCACTTAAGAAGACAAGTTGCTTGAAGGAAGAAGAGGGGAGGGAGCATGAATGAGAAAGCTCACTCTAATACACAAGATAAAATGCAGCAATGGTGCATAAGAGAGATGAAAATAGATTGTGATAAGTGAAGGCAAATTCACTTCTCAAAATAACTTACCACCTGAAAAGTTAGCAAAAGAAATGAAATGCAATGCAAATGAGATGAAATGTCATGATGCAAACCAAAGTCAGAAGCATAAACATGATTTCAATGATGCTAAGAGATGATGCAAACACATGTCAAGAGTTGTGGATGATCATACAAGGACGAGGATGCAAATGAAGCATGCTTTGAACCATAAAAGTTCATGAAAGTTTATGAAATGATATGAATGCATAACATTGCAAATGAAAGATGCAATGATCAAACATGATTCTAATATGTCCTAAGATGTCTTATATGTCACATTGGTGCATAAAATGTCATGGCAAGTTCTTGAATGCAAGCAAATGAAAGATGGATGCAAAGGAAGGCAAGAATTAGGGTTTATGCATAACATGCAACACAAAACTCAAAATCAGAAGCAAATGACATGATAAAAAAATTGAAAATGGGATCAAAGGAACCCTAACCATACACAAGTTCACTGCCCAAAGGAGGAGACCTAAATCTAAACCTAATGGAAGTTATGATTTTTCTAAGTCAACTAGGGTTTCAAAGCACCTCAAAAGGAAAAATGCACATTAAATTGAAAATGAAAGATAAATTCAAACCAATTTTACCCTAAAAACTACATGATATGAAGGATGCAATGCAAGAAGAACCATCATCAAACTCTTCATGGTTAGGCAGAATGATTTTTTCTAAGTTAGGACCAAAATATTGCATTTAAACAAATTTAATTCCAATGGAAAAGGTCAAAATAGGTCAAGAACCAAAAAGAAATTTGTTTTGAGAGTTTGATAATGCTTCTAAATGTTTTAAAATGCAATGTGAATTTTTTGGTGATTTTAAAATACCTAAATGCATTTTTAATTAATTAATTTCCATTAACTAATTAAAAATAAACATTTAAATGATTTAAAAATAATTTTTAATGCAAAAAATAAAAATAAAAATATTTTTGGGTTCTGAAAATTAATAAAAGGTTTGACAAATAAATTCAGAATTTTTTAATATGTTTTGCTATTTTAAAAAATTCGTGGAAGTTAAATATAAATAAAATTAAATAAAATTAAATAAAAGGGAAAGTATGCAAATCCTGAGGCTGAGATTCAAAAGAAAATGGAGGGAATTGACTGGCGCCAGATCCTAAGGCTGTAATTCAAACTGACTAAATTCAAATTAAACCTAATTAATTAATGTTAATGACACGGATTAGGGCTAAGCTAATAGATCTGGGCCGTTCACAGCGCGCGGGAAGAGGGATCCAAAGGCCTACATTCAAAGTTGGCTAATTACTCAGATTAGGGTTAATGACCCTCAGGTGGCCGGAGAAGACTTCAGGTCGTCTTCTCCGGCGAGACCTTCATCCTATCTCTCTCAAAACCTCACTAAAACGCATCAAAATCTTCAGATTCACTCAACTAAACATTCTAAACAGGAATCCAACAACAAAATCTATTTATTTTCCATGAATCAGGAGAAACAAACAAAACCATTTTCACAGGCAAAGTTTCAGGCAGACCATACATCCTCATTTCTTCATCATTTTCAAAAATTCAAAGTTCATTGCATTCAGGGGAACAAGCTTAACCATTTAATAACTTAAAATAGAGCTTCTGGAAAAAATGATTCGCATGGCTACCTGAGATGGAGCTTTCAATCCAGGAGCTTTCTGACTGCTTCCTTGCTTCAAAATGGCTCCAATGATCTTCCTGAGGAAGCTTTGAGGCTTAGTTGGAGTGTGTTGTGGCTAGTTTGTGAGATTGATGGAGTTCTGTTCAGAGGGGGTGGAAAATCGTGTTTGAGTTTCAAGGACTTTCAAGGCAAGATGAAGGGTGGTTTATGCTCTATGAAGCTTTTCAGAATGAATGGTGAAGTTGGTTTTGAGGTTTGATGTTTGTGTGATGAGATTCGAAGGAAAATGCCAAGAGGAGATTTTTTATGAACTATGGTGATGCTGTGTATTCAGGCTTGCCTCTTGTGTGTTTTGAGTCTCATTTTGTCCACTTATCAAACTGTGATAGGGCAGAGAGTTGGTGGTGGCACAGTGTGATTGGCATGGCCCCTTTTGCAAAACGTCAAGTCTATGTGTCCTTTGAGGTATGGGTTGTTTCAGGTCTAGAGCAAAGGCATGTCTGCTGCAGCTTGATTCAAGGATGACCATGGAAATGAGATTGAGGCCAATTAGCAAGTTTGTGAGAAGTTGTGGGAGGTTTTGCAAATTTCACTAAGTTTGGCCCTTTTGAAGTTTCTTAATGATCAAGGCATGAAAATGGGTGATTCTTTGGTGCATTCTGAATTTTAGGTCATGACTTATGTTTGTGTAATGCTTAGAAGTTGATTTGAAGTCACAATTGGCCTTGGCATGAAGTTTTGCAACTTTCCTCCTTTGGTGCATAAGTGAAATTTCATGATTTTTCCCAACTTTTGCAAGCCATAACTTTTGATCCAAAATGAATTAGAATGAGTTCTTGTACTTTTTGAAAATGGGAGGATCTATTCTACAAATTTCATGACCAAAGTTTTCTCATTTGAAGCATTTTTGAATCAAAAAGAGGAGGTTGAAAAACTTTCCCAAAATGGCAAGTTTACATTATAAGTCACTTTCCAAAAAAGGCAACTTTGCAAATGGCTTGAAATTCTTCAATTTTGTGAACTTCTAACATTTTATATGATCAAATAAAGATCATACACATTCAAAATGATGGAGAATGCCCTTTGGTTGGGTCATTGGGGGCCTCAGATGCCCTGATTTTGCACTGACTTGCTCAAGAAGTCATCTCTTGATCAGATGCCTTCCCCATTGAATATCTTCATGAAAATTGATATGCATGATCCTCATAACATATAGAGACCAATAGAAACAAGAATGACCAAAATTTTTGGAGTTATGGCCTCTGAAACCAAAACCCTAATTCTAGGTCATCTGTGCAGTTAAACCTGGCTCTGCTTCCATGCCTTTCTCAGTTCTTGTGATTCTTTGACTTCCTTGACCTTGTGGGGATATAATACGATGCTTGAACATACATGGACCCCTTTGAGATGATTGAAGACCTTTGGAGTGGCTCAAATGGCTCAGGGATGGCTCAGATCACAAACCCTAGATGCAGATGGCTTTGAAACAGTGCAGTGAAACAAAAATGCAATATGTGATGCTATGATTGAATTTATGCTATATGAAAAGATCAAAAGCCATGGTGAAATGAGTGAGGGCAAATTTGGGGTGTTTACAGCTGCCCCTATTCAAGCATGAGTTAGCTGTGCAGGATGTAAGCAACGGCTTAGCAGGCAAACAAGATAACTTGTGGTTGAATACCAAAGACAGTCCAAAATTTGCACTCACTGAATGAAGAAGAAAAGGGATATATATTGTAAAAGGAAGATAAAGTATGTTTATAAAGTGCGGGCGACGGAGGACGACCGTCGAGCAGAGGACGACTGCTGGGGATAAAGCAATGACGGGGACAACCAACATGCTGGGGAAAGTGCGGGAAATAAAGCAATGACGGGGACGACCGACAAACTGGGGATATAAGAGATTATGATAGGGACGACCATCAAGTTCAAGGCATGAATGAAATAAATGATGAGGTACGGTCATCAAAGGTGAAGGACGATTACCTAGCAAGGGACGGCTGCTCTGTTGGGGATAAGATGAGGGACGGTCATCTAAGGCGAAGGACGATCACCTGGCAGGGGACGGCTGCCGAAAGTATTACGACATAGGACGAATGCCGGATAGAAAAAGTCGACGATGGGGACGGCCATCGGATAAGCATGATGAAGGACTATCATCAAGAGGTGAAGAACGATCACCTGGCAGGGTACGGCTGCTCTCAGGGTTTATCATGACATAGGACGAATGCCAGATAGAAAAAGTCGACGATGGGGACGGCCATCGGATAAGCATGATGAAGGACGATCATCAAGAGGTGAAGGACGATCACCTAGCAGGGGATGGCTGCTGAAAATATCACGACATAGGACGAATGTCGGATAGGAAGGGGTTCTAATGAATAGAGACTCCACTGGGGGTGATGAAGGACGATCACCTGGAAGGGTACGGCTGCCGGAAGGTATCATGACATAGTACGAATGTCAGCTGAAAGGAAATAGATCAATGGGGTTTGCTGGGGACTCTTCTGGGGAAGGGTAGACACAGACGAGTGCCTAAATTCAAGAAGACATAAGTGTTTGACACGGTGTAAAGATTAAAGATGCAGACGAGCATCCTTAAGACTATGATACGGACGAGTATCAATAGAAACAAACGCTTTACGCATGTTCAGAGATGATGATACGGACGAGTATCAACTGGTTAACAAAGAACACGGACGAGTGTTGATTCTGAGGGGATTTAAGTGGTATATACAAGATAAGGACGAGTATCCGTATGAGTAAACATGAGTGAGACACAAACGAGTGTTCAACTTTCTAGGGAGAACATGACACGGACGAGTGTCGGAAAAAGTATAAGCTGGAGTGTACTCTGTGGGGATAGGATGACACGGACGGGTGTCAAACGAGAGTGTATCATAAACAAGTACATGGTTCCCCAAAGTGTTTAGGCAACTATGCTGGGGGAGGTGACACGGACGAGTGTCAAAAGAGAAAGTGTAGATATATGTACACATGTGTCGTGAGTGCAAAGGGGGCGCTTTGGCTTTCTGCTGGGGATATGACACAGACGAGTGTCAAGAAGTATCTGTTATATAAGTGTCTGTTTGTAAAGAATGCTCGGGCGACTTTACTGGGGAACGATGACACGGACGAGTGCCAAAAGGAGTGTGTATATATGTATCTGTATTTGTGAGTGTAAAGGAAATGCTTTAATTTTCTGCCGGGGAATTTGGGGAGTATTTGGTATATTGCTGATGGTATTGTTAGTGTTCACAAGTGTTTGATTCAGAACATGGCTTATGATTATGCAATATGTTTGATTTTTGCCGTAATGCTCCGTATTAGACGGAATGCTACGCTCTGTGGGGAAAATATGATGCGAATGCTATGATTATATAAAGATACCGATCCGGGATTCGGATCTCGTTGCTGAGGAGTTCTCCGGCTGATCTACTTGAAGCGGATATCCCAGCTGGGGATGAGATCATTGGTAGATCTGATAAGATGTATGATTCTGCTTGGGGAAATAGGTCATTTTGACAGACCTATCTCGGTAATGAGGGATCCAGCTGGGGTTTGTGGGAGCTTTCGGCACTCTGTTGGGAGATCTCCAGGTGTTGTTCTTCTGGATAGAGGTTGAAACTCCGCGGGGGGATAGTTCCCTGTCTGACACTCGGCTGGGGAAGAAAAAAAAAGATCACTGAAAGATCTTCCTAGAGATTTCTGTGGGGATCCTGCTGAGGATGATACTTGACAACTCAGTCGGGGATATGAACACCTTCAGGTGCTGCTCTTTGAAGGAAATGTTGGAGAAGTGATGCCTGGCAACTCTGATGGGGAGAAAGCATCTCTGGTGCTGTTTGGAAGGTGTGCTGAGGAAACAATGATTTGGCAGCCTACTGGGGAGAAGCTTTCATGCCCCATGTTGCGCTTTGGATACCTGCAATCCTGTAAAGACAAAGAAACGCACAAGTACCCCGAGGTATCCCTTACTGGATTCCATCATAGGAGTTTAGACACTCCCGGGAGTAAGTATATTTCCTGTAAGCACGTATTTTTAGAAGGGAAGCATCTGTATTTATGCAATCATTATATTAAGGATATCGGACATTTTTGCAAATAAAAATGAAAATGTACGAGACGAAACATGACTGAAAATCTGATTTTATTAATTCGTGTGCCCTGAATTGGCAAGATATAGTCAAAGAAACGGATCCCCCGAAATGAGGAAATCGTTACAAATTGAGAAACAAAAAGATGCTGGCAATGTTGATGACGCTTCAAGGAGCTTCCCTTTTGCTATGACTCGTATGACTTTTGACATTCTTCTCATCCTGCTTTTGGAAGAGGCTGATTCTGACCGACGTTCGAACCTTTCGAAGCTTACCATGTTGCAAGTGATACAGATAAAATTCAGAATGCAGTTGTTCGCTTATTCCCTTATTTTGCGTGGATCGCCCTTTCGGGTTTTCAATCCACCGGGATACCCATTTTTGCGTGAGTCGTCCAATACGGCTTTTCAACTCAGCGGGTGTACACATTTATTATTCATTTTCCCTTATTTTTGCCCGAGTCTTTTATTCTGTTTTTGACTCGCCGGGATGCCCTATTTTTGCCTGGACTTACATTCTGTTTTTTTATGTCCAGCGGGTCATTTTTGCGCGAAGTATTTTTTAACTGCATCTGAATTTACAAGGGACAGGAAGTCTTCACCATCCATAGTACTGAGCATCAGTGCTCCACCAGAGAAAACTTTCTTTACTACGAATGGCCCATCATAATTCGGAGTCCACTTGCCCCTGTGGTCCGTATAAGGAGGGAGGAGTCTTTTCAGCACAAGATCTCCTACTTGGTACTCTCGGAGCCTGACTTTCTGATCGAAGGCTTTCTTCATTCTCTTTTGATACAGCTGCCCATGACAAATGGCGGCCAATATCTTCTCTTCAATCAGATTCAGTTGTTCGTATCGGGATCGGACCCACTCTGCTTCATTCAACTTAACATCCATCAGTACCCGCAGGGAGGGTAATTCAACTTCAACAGGTAGGACTGCCTCCATACCATACACAATCTGATACGGTGTTTCCCCGGTGGATGTTCTGATTGACGTACGGTACCCATGCAAGGCAAACGGTAGCATTTCATGCCAATCTTTATAGGTAACCACCATCTTCTGTACAATCTTCTTGATATTCTTGTTAGCTGCCTCAACGGCGCCATTCATCTTTGGCCTGTAAGGAGAAGAATTGTGGTGTTGGATCTTGAAGTCCCGGCATAGTTCTGCCATCATTTTATTGTTCAAGTTGGAACCATTATCAGTAATGATTCGCTCGGGAACTCCATACCGACAGATGTTGTCTCTCTTCAGAAACCGGGCTACCACTTGCCTTGTAACATTTGCATATGAAGCTGCTTCAAACCACTTGGTAAAATAGTCAATGGCTACCAGGATGAATCTGTGGCCATTCGAAGCAGTTGGTTCAATCTTGCCAATCATATCAATGCCCCACATGGCAAAGGGCCAGGGTGAAGACATCACATTCAAAGGATTTGGAGGCACATGCACTTTATCCGCATAAATCTGGCATTTATGGCATTTTCTAGCATAAGCACAACAGTCTGCATCCATTGTGATCTAGTAGTAGCCTGATCTTAACAACTTTTTAGCCATTGCATGCCTTCCAGCATGGGTACCAAAGGATCCTTCGTGCACTTCGTGCATCAACAAGTCTGCTTCTGTCCTGTCAACGCATATGAGGAGTACCATATCAAAGTTTCTCTTGTACAGGGAACCGTCAGTATTCAGAAAGAAACTACCAGCTAGCCTTCTTAATGTCTTCTTATCGTTGGAAGATGCCCTAGGTGGGTATGCTTGATCCTCCAAGAAGCATTTGATATCATGGAACCAAGGCTTATCATTTTTGACAACATCTGCTGAAAACATGTATGCTAGTCTGTCAATTCTGGACACTGAAATTCGAGGCACAAAGTCGGCAGCTTGAACTTTGATCATAGATGAAATGGTAGCCAGAGCATCTGCAAACTGATTTTCATCTCGAGGGATATACTCAAGTTTGACTGTTCTGAAGAAAGTCAATAACCTCCTTGTATAATCTCGATAAGGTATCAGATGATCTTGGTGCGTGTACCATTTGCCGTTGGTTTGATTGATTACCAGAGCTGAATCTCTGAACACAGTCAAAGTCTTGATCCTGAGGTCAATGGCTTCCTCAAGACCCATAATACAAGCTTCGTATTCGGCTTCGTTGTTAGTGCAGTTAAAGGTGAGTTTTGCCGAGAAAGGCATGTGAACTCCCTTAGGTGTAATGAGTACTGCACCAAAACCACGACCATTCATATTAACAGCCTCGTCGAACATCATAGTCCATTCTTCCTCTGGGTCAGGCCCTTTAGTGTGAACAGGCTCTTCATGATCTTTCGCTTTTATGAACATGATGTCTTCATCAGGGAAGTCAAACCTCATAGGCTGGTAATCATCAATGGGCTGCTCAGCAAGATAATCAGACAATACACTGCTCTTGATGGCCTTTTGAGATGTGTACTGAATGTCATACTCTGTGAGGATCATTTGCCATCTTGCAACCCGTCCGGTAAGTGCTGGCTTCTCAAAAATGTACTTAACTGGATCCATCTTTGAGATCAATAAAGTAGTGTGGGTCAACATATACTGCCTTAGTCGGCGAGCAGCCCACGCTAAAGCACAACAAGTTTTCTCGAGCAGTGAATAACGTTGTTCACAGTCGGTAAACTTTTTGCTTAGGTAGTATATTGCATACTCTTTTCGACCAGACTCGTCATGCTGGCCCAGCACACACCCCATTGACTCTTCTAATACTGTTAGGTACATGATTAAAGGTCTTCCTTCAACTGGAGGCATAAGGATTAGAGGCTCTTGCAAGTATTCCTTGATTTTGTCAAAAGCCCTCTGGCAGTCTTCATTCCACCTGACCGTTTGTTCTTTTCTTAACAGCTTAAACAAGGGCTCACAAGTTGCTGTAAGGTGAGATATGAACCTTGAAATGTAGTTCAACCTACCTAGAAACCCCCGAACTTCTTTTTCTGACTTCGGTGCAGGCATTTCCTGAATGGCTTTGACTTTGTCAGGGTCAACTTCAATCCCTTTCTCACTCACAATAAATCCCAGAAGCTTACCGGATCGCACCCCGAATGTGCATTTGTTGGGATTTAACTTCAGTTGATACTTCCTCAGACGCTTGAATAGCTTCAACAGATTTACCAGGTGGTCTTCTTCTGTGAGGGACTTGGCAATCATGTCATCCACATAACATTCAATTTCTTTGTGGATCATGTCATGGAATAATGTTACCATAGCCCGTTGATAAGTGGCACCAGCATTCTTCAGTCTGAATGGAATCACCTTATAACAGAATGTGCCCCAGGGTGTGATGAAAGTTGTCTTCTCCATGTCTTCAGGTGACATCTTGATCTGATTGTATCCTGAAAATCCATCCATGAAGGAGAATACCGAGAACTGAGCCGTATTATCAACCAATACATCAATGTGAGGTAAAGGGAAGTCATCTTTCGGGCTGGCTCTGTTCAGATCCCGGTAATCCACACACATCCTTACCTTGCCGTCTTTCTTAGGCACAGGTACAATATTAGCAACCCACGGCGGATAGCTGGTCACAGCAAGGAACCCGGTGTCCCACTGTTTTTGTACCTCTTCATTAATCTTCATTGCCATATCTGGGCAAGTACGGTGCAACTTTTGTTTTACTGGTGGGCAGTCTTCTTTCAGAGGCAGCTTGTGCATGACAATGTCGGTGTCCAACCCTGGCATATCCTGATAAGACCAAGCAAAAACATCTACATATTCCTGGAGCATGTCAATCAGTTTCTCTTTTATTAAATCTTGCAGGCAGGCCCCGATCTTAACCTCTTTCACGTCTTCTTCTGTACCAAGATTAACCGTTTCAATCTCCTCCTGATGAGGAATGATAACCTTCTCCTCTTGTCTTAACAACCTGGCTAGCTCTTCAGGTAGCTCATAATCTTCTTCAACCCCTTCATCAACTTGATTGATTGGATTGTCAAAGTCATACGAAGTCATAGCGGTGTTGTTGTCGGTGCAGTGTGGAGGGCACTTTCTGCAAGGGTTTAGATTGGTTTATTTTAGTGATCAATTTTTTATCTTATTTAGAAAAAGCGAAAATGAAGTTATTTTGTTTTGAAAAACATTGCCATTTTATTTTTGTACAAAAAGAAAAATGAAAAACAGTGAGCGGAAAAGAAAAGACTCATTTGCAAAAGATGTCCTGGTATTCATTAATTGATCTTTGCACAAAATACAAGATGGCCCGATTACAAAATGAGTCTTGACATCTTGGGCAAGATGCAAGACTTGATGCATGCTTTAAAAATACAGGAAATAATAATTACTCTGCAGGAGTAACCCTTATAATTTCCTGGGAAGACCAGTTAAGGACTTGGCTCCTCGGGATCCTTGGACGTATCCAGCTCTCCAAGTTGCAGTCGCTTTCCTCCTCGTCTTCCAAATTGTTCACAGCATCCGGGGTGAGCATTCCCCCGCTGACAAACTTGGGCTCCTTTGCAGCCTCTGATTGATCTTGTTGAGTTGGTCTGTAACCCAACCCAAATCGGTCTTCTTTCTTTTCCACGGGCAACAGCTTGCCCCAACCTTGGGCAGTACCCTCTTCAACAACCTTTCGGGCTTGCCGGTACGATGTTATGGAGGTTCCTAGTACAGCAGATGCTTCATTAACGTTCAAGGCCTCAAACCCTTGGCTCATGGTTTCATGGATCTCCCCATCCATTTCTATGTACTTATACGTAGCCAGATGGCTAACAAAGATATCTTCCTCCCCACAGATGGTGATGATCTGGCCTTCCCACTCGAATTTCAACTTCTGGTGAAGGGTAGACGTAACAGCGCCAGCGGCGTGGATCCAGGGTCTACCCAACAGACAGCTGTAGGCCGGCTGAATGTCCATCACAAAGAAGGTAGTTTTGAAGGTCTGCGGGCCAATCATCACAGGCAGATCAATATCTCCAAGCACTAATCTTTTAGAGCCATCAAATGCTCTCACCACCAAGTTACTTGGACGCAGTGCCAAGCCATCATACTCCAGCTTCACTAAGGCTTTCTTTGGCAGAACATTGAGTGATGACCCAGTGTCCACCAGTACATGGGATAGAACAGCACCCTTGCATTCCAAGGTGATATGCAAAGCCTTATTATGGTTGCGTCCCTCTGTTGTTAAGTCAGCATTGGTAAAGCCCAGTCCATGACTGGTGTTGACATTTGCCACCACAGTTTCCAGCTGATTAACCGTAATCTCCTCTGGCACGTATGTTGCGTGCAGGACTTTCAACAATGCGTTCCTGTGAGCCTCGGAGCACATCAACAGTGATAATATGGATATTTTTGAGGGAGTTTGGTGAAGCTGATCCACCACCTTGTAATCACTTCTTTTTATGATTCTTATGAACTCGTCTACATCTTGCTCAAAAGATGTCTTCTGAGTTTCTTTGACAGCTGGCTCTTCAGGTACCACACACTTTCCTTTTGCTTTGGCAGCAGCTTCTGCTTCAACACTAGGTCTCTGTATTTGTGAGGTAAAAAGGCGTCCGCTTCTGGTGAAGCCTCCGCCTCCCCCAACATTATCAATTTGTGGAGAAGAGGTTGATGAATCCAGAGTGATTTTCTCCCCGTTGCAGTAGAGATCAGAGCCATAATGCCAAGGTATGGCATTACTGTTTTCATAAGGAACAGGTCCAGGCACCATAATGGTGACCAGACTGATTACTGCAGAGGAGGGTACTGTAACGGTGTGCGGATCATAGTAGATTGTGACGGGTGATCTGGCAGGAGGCGCCACTGCTTGTTGCTGGAAATTGCTATTGGGAGGAACATTTGATGGGTCATAGTAGATTGTAACTGCTGAGACATCTTCATTAATTTTTGCTGGCGTTGTAGAAAATTTTGCTAATAAAACGGATGCTGATGTTGTAGAAGAAATGGCTGTTGAAATCTGACTTGTTGAAGTGATGGACGGAGTAATTGCTGATGATATTGATGAATCGGTAGGAATGATTGTTGCTGCTGTTGTAGAAGAATCAGGGATTGTTGTTAAAGGAATTGCTGGATTTGTAGGCGCCGTTGTTGAGATCTGAAGGATACCATCCTTAATAAGACCATCTATGCCGCTTCTCAAACTTTCACACCCGTTGACTGCAATGTTGCAATACCCACAACCGAGCTCACACCCGGGGAACACTTGGCACTCTAGAAGCTGGGCTTTAATTTCGACCAAAGGTGTTCGAATTTGTGCAACACTGGTGATCAAGGTAGATGGTTTGTCTTCCTCAATGGCATTAATCCTCGGCCCGCCATGATTAGGCATAGGATTTCTGTTGACATTCGGAGGAGGTGCAAAGTTGAGGGCTTTAGAATCCACCAGATCTTGGACTTTCATTTAAAGGGCCATGCACTTCTCAGTATTGTGACCAGGTGCATTGGAGTGGAAGGCACACTTGGCATTGACATCATAATTCTTTGGGAGATTGAGGGGATCTGGTGGTGCCAACGTCCTTAACTCAACCAAGTTAAGCTTCAGGAGTTGTGGCAATAAGGCAGCATAAGGCATAGGGATAGGGTCAATCACCCTGTTTTCCTGTGATGGTCTTTGTTGGAAGGGTCGTTGTTGTTGATTGCTATTATTGTTGTTGTAGGTTCTCTGTTGCGGATACTGAACTTGTTGTTGATATTGGGGTTGTTGTTGTTGATATGCTGATTGCTGAGGAATCGGAGCTGGAATGGTGACAGCTGCTACTGATCTGTGAACATACTGAGGTCTGCTCCTGCTGGCATGAATGGCATTTGTCTCACCGGTACTTCGGGGTCCCACAAAAGGCTTCCTGGGATTACTGGATGAACTTGCACCATTATCAGAAATTTTGCCCATTTTTAAAAGGCTTTCAATCCTTTCCCCAGCTATAACTACGTCAGCAAAACTGGTGGAAGAAAAGGCAGCCAATCTATCAATATATGTTCCTTGCAGAGTATTCATGAACATGTCGGCCATTTCTCTTTCCGACATGGGTGGTTGGACAGCAGCAGCAAGCTGTCTCCACCTCTGGGCATATTCTCTGAAGCTTTCTCTGGAAGATTGAGACATTCCCATTAGGAGGGTCCTGTTGGGAGCCATGTCCAGATTGTATTGATATTGCATGATGAAGGCTTCAGCTAAGTCCTTCCAGCATCTAATGGTAGCTCTGGTCAGGTGTGAATACCACTCTCTTGAAGCCCCAGTCAGACTGTCTTCAAAGTAGAACATCCACAGCTTTTCATCCATGGTATATGCTTTAAGTCTTCCCAGGAAAGACTGCAGGTGAGTTCGCGGATAGGAGGTTCCATTGTATTTCTCAAAGTACGGGGGTTTGAATTTGTGGGGAATTCTCACCCCATCCACCAGCCCCATATCCATTACATCGAAGCCCAAGGAATTCTGAGACTCCAAAGATCTCAACTTCTCAGCAATTTCATCTAACCTTCTATCATAGACTTCGTCTCCAGCTCCCATAACAGTAAATTGCTCTTCTTGGGGATCCTCTTGCAAGATTCTCCCCCCAGCAGTATTTCCTTGCACATTTCCCGGGATGTTGACTTCCGGATCTAGATGAGGTCCAAATACAAGTGGATTAACATGAGGCTGGCCCCGCTCATTATTGCTAGTTCCTCCAGTTCCAGGATGAGGTTCTTCGGGAGTTTTTCTTTCCACCAATGCCCTTAACCTCTCCTGACTCTGGGCCAAGCCAGTCATCATAGCCATGAATTGGGTCATTTGGTTCCTCATCTCCACTCTTTCATTAGCCATCTGAGTTCTGACCTCAGTCAGGTCTTGCTGTACTTGCTCCATTTGGATACCAGGAAGGTTGTTGCGAGTAGGGTACCGGTGCATACGGTTGACAGGGAATACCCGGCGACGAGCAATATTTCCTGAGATCACAACAGAGTTAGAAACAAATAATAACAAAACCTACAAAACAAAACAAGGTTAGTATGCAATGCAGTATGCTTATTTGTTTTCCAAGGTATCCGGCTTGGTTCTTGGTTTTGACCTTTCCAGACCTCGAGGAAGATGCTTTGATGTTGTTGAGAAAAGAAACCCAATGAAAGCAAACTAATATATTACAAATAATGAACAATACATAGTTTGTTTTACAACACATGCCCCTGGAGGATCAAAATACAACAAAAAGAAAAGTACATCAAATGGAAATGAACAACAAGCAAAGAAGTCAAACATCCAATCCAAACTCATCCTCCTTGACTTCCTTTAGAAGCGCCTCAGTCACTGGACTAGCTAGGTGCTCTGTAATAGTCCTAATGAGGAGGTTCCTGGTGGCAATGGCAGTGGTCAGCTTCTTGTGCCTGTCCTGGTCCTTTGATCTCTTTAATCCAGCTCTGAGTTTTAACTCTAAAATCTCCTTCTGGGCTGCCAGCAAAGCTTCCCGCTACTTCTTTTCATTGGCCTTTAACTGTTCAATCTTGGCTTGAATTCTCTGATATTCTTGTGTCCGGGCTTCAGTGATCCTTACCCACCTATCCTGACTTTCTTGCAGATAGAGCTCAGTCCTAGCCTTCTGAATTTTGGCTTCTTTACAAGCATTCTTCAGTATTTTTTCCCCAGCTCTTGCTTTCCTAATGTAATCCTCTGTCTTCTCAATCTTGGCCAGATGCTCCACCCTAAGCTTCTCCAACCTTTCAATGTCCAGACGACCATCACTCCTTTCCCAAAGGGTCTTCTTCAGAGCTTGAGACAGATTCTCATTCCTTTCCTTCAGTTTCTCAAATTCTTCCAGGCTGACAGTTGCTGCTGGCTGTACTGTAGAGGGTCCAGGTATGTCCTCCAAGGTGAAGGGCATTCCAGTAATCTGAGCTCTAGCATGGGACCAGTCATAGTACTGAGCTGAAGCAACATTATTACACCTCCCAAGAATAGCCATCCCTTTTGTCTGGATGTTGTCCCAAGCCCAGGATGCTTGTCTGACAACAGCTGAATTAGGTTTTACTTCACAATACAGGGTCTCAGCTAAATCTTGCACTCTAGGAGGGTAAACCAAAGCATAGCCCAGTTGTCTCTTAAGCAGCAAAGGGTTGTAGTTGATGCAACCCTTTACTCCTATCAGAGGTACATTTGGGTATTGCCCACAGCTGGTGATAATGTCTCTGCCTTTGGTGCTCTGGGTGCACCATCTGATATCATCTGAAGTCAAAGCAATGAGCCTTTTGGCCCAATTCTTCTGTTGGTGAGGGTTCAAGAAGGCATCTGATTTGGGTAGGTGTCTGAGCAGCCAGGTGTGAAACAAAGGAGCACAACATCTCACCAATTTCCACCTTTGTTTCTCATTCCTCTGATGGATGGAATAGTAAAAATCTCCCAGCAATGCGGGTACTGGGTTCCTCAGAAGGAAAAGATGAATGGCATTCTTGCTGATAAATTTGGGCTCATCTGCAAACTGTATAACCCCATATATGCTGAGGGCTAACAGTGCACAGACTGCCCTCCACTCTCCCAAGGAGGCCTTCAGGATGGCCTGAGAAATCAAGAAGTCTAAGTGCAATCCAGGGATCCCAGCTTTTGTTGTCATGCTTTGCTCAATCAAGGCAGGCTCCAGGTACAGTGCTTTTGCTACTTCTCCATTGCTGGGAGAAGTCATTTCTGGGTTGAAGGGGACTCCACCCCTGATAGGTACTCCAATCAATGATGAAAACTCCTCCAGCAGAGGTCCTAGCTGAAAGTCTGGGAATGTGAAGCATCTCAAATGAGGTTCATAAAACTGTAGGCAGGTGTGGATCATGCTCCTCTGAGAAGGGTCTAGGTCCATGTCGCTCCCGACAAATGGGACCGGCCCACATGAAGGTACAGACGCGAACGGTCGGCGAGGGGAACAATGAGAACACTCAGCCGTGAACTCACTGGAGATGAATAGAGTCGCCAGCTAGGCATTTTTATCCCGGAGGAAAGGCAATGCTGCATAGACCTAGAAAGATATGGATAAGACGGTTGCGAACCAGAGAGACTGAGAAAGGGGGTTGGTTACAACCTGGGAAGGTATTAGCACCCAGATTGTCCGTCGTACTCGACGGGATCCACGCTTAAAAGATTTGTGTTTTAAAGGGGTAGTGTCAGTGCAATTTGTGTATAAAATAGCTGGAAAAGGATGTACAGGTGTCAGTGTAAAAGAAGTGTGAAGTGTATAAATGATGTGTCAGTGTAAGGACAAGAGTGAAATGCTCAAGATCATGAGGCTAAGAATAATGCTGAAAGGAGGGGGAATATACAGAGACTTTTGTTCGATAACTGTTAAGTTATGCCTACGTATCCTCTCGTGCAATGAGGAAGTCAGAACACCGTAGTTCGACCCAAAGAGACTGAAAGATGAATTGACTTGTGAACTGCTTACTTGTCTATGCTCAAGTGTATGACCTGTCTGGCTCAGGTGCAAACTGTCTTGCATTAGACGGAAGAAGCAAGTTCTCGTTTGTGAGTGAAGGTGATGAGAAAAGAATCCCGAAGGAGACGATTATTGTTTGTTTTTGTGTTTTCAGTCTTTTATTGCTTTTGAAAGTTTGTCATAAGTTAATGAGCTTAAGCCTAAACCAATGGATTTAGTAAACTCATCACATCTTCCCTCTGATTAGGGGTAATGAGAGTACCTTAAGTGTGAAATCAGAATCTCACACTTAATCACCTTTGGTGTAGGATTAAGATCATTAACCTACTTGTGATTATTTAGATATTTTTTTGGTGATTTTGTTTAGTGTTAAGTAATGAGGTTAAGCCATAATCAAGGATTAAACAGACTCATTACACCATCCTAATAGAAGGATAATAGATGAGAATGTTTAAGCTGAGGAAAGCTCCTCAACTTAATCCATGATTAGGGATTAAACTCATGACAAAACAAAGCCTTTATTAGATGGATTTTATTTAATGATAAGATGAAGAAGTGGATTTTATGATTTGTAAGACAACTTGAGGGGGACTTGTCCATTAACACTAGGGTTAGTCCTTCTTAACCAATTAAGGAAGAATTAGAACCCTAATGCAAGGCCCAAGTTACAAGTGTGATGTCTTGATGATTATTAGATGAATTGATTAAAGGATTTAAACACATTAAGGGTTTAACACTTAGGATTAAAGTTATACACTCCATCCTAAGAGAAGGATGCAGGCATAAGCTTAATCACAAAGCCTTAAAGCCTTTAGGGTTTAGTCCCTGATTATGAGGTGAGAAGAGAAGACTCAAAGAGACACAAAGGTAAAACTAAGTGGGGAGACTAATCAAAACCCTAATCATTGTCATGCTTGGTTGTCCCTAAGGTTTGTGAGGTTTTTCAAGAGTAATCTTCAATGGAACCACCAGGAAGCAGATGAAAGGATCAAGAGAAGCAAAGTGACTTGCTTCATTCAAGAAGTCAAGTCACTTGAAGAAAGAAAGTGGGAAGAAAAAGAATGAGCAAGCTCAAACTCAAACACATATAGAAAATGCAGCAATGGATGCAAGAGAGATGAAAAGAAAGGTTATGAGAAGTGAAGGCAAATTCACTTCTCAAGATCACTTACCACCTGAAAGGTTAGAAAAGGAATGCAATGCAATGCAAAATGGGATGAGATGACATGATGAGAAACAAAACCAGAAGCATATACATGATGCTAATGATGTTATGAGATGCTACAAACATGAGGCAGCACATGGAAATGATCATACAAGTTTATGAATGCAAATGAAGCAAGCTAGGAACCATGAAAACACATGAAAAGTTATGAAGTGCACATGACATACAACATGGCAAATTCATGATGCAATGATCAAACATGCTTATGATATGTCTTATGATGTTCAATGAATCAAATGGAAGCATGGAATGTCATGGCAAGTCATGCTATGCAAGAGAATGCAAGAGGGATGCAAATGAAAGCCCCAAATTGGGGTTTATGAATCATACATCAAACAAAAACCAAAAACAGAAGCAAACCCTAAGATAAAAAATGGAAAATGCCACTCAAAAGACCCCTAATCTTATACTAAACCAATGTCCAAAGGGGAGGTCTCAACTCTTAACCATCCTCAAGTTATGATTTTCACAAGATCTTTAGGGTTTTAGGGTTCCTAAACAAAAGAAATGCCAAACAAAATGAAAATGAAAGATCAAATCATGGCCATTTAATCTCAAATACTACATGCTAAACACAATGCAATGCAAGAAGAATCAATGTCCAACTCCTCATGAATAGGCAGAAATGATTTTTTGAACTTGGGATCAAATTAATGCACAAAAATGATTTTAATTCAATGAAAAATTCTCAAAATGCATCAAGATCAAAAGAGAAATTTGGTTTGAAGGTTGGACAATGTTTCTAAATGCCTTAGAACATTTCATGAATTTTTTGGTGATTTTTAAATACCAAAAAGTATTTTTAATAAATTAATTCTCATTAATCAATTAAAAATAATCTTTTAAATATTTAAAAATACTTTTTTAATGATAAAAAATAAAAATGAAAATATTTTTGTGTCATAAAAATTAATGAAACTCAGGATAAAAAATTTCATAATTTTTAAACAAGTTTTACTATTTTAAATAAATTAGGCAAATTAAATGAAAGAAAAAGAAATAAAAATGAATTTAAAATGAAGTAATCAGAAGGAAGGGCTGAGATTGAGTCTGGATTTGAAAGTGTTGACTGGCGCGCAGATCCAAGGGCTGTGGTTGGCTCAGATTAATTAACCTAATTATGATTTATTTAATTAATTAAAGTGGATTAGGGCAAAGCAAAGTGATCTGGGCCACTCAAACCAGCGGGAAGTCAACACAGTCAAGCCATCCAACGCACGAAATTCAAATGGCACTAATGACCTGAGATTAGGGCTAACAACATTCAGGTGACCGGAGAGAAGCTCCGGTCATCTTCTCCGGCGCCCCAAAAACCCTAAAACATGATTCAGGCAACCATTCCACAAATTAAACACACCTAAGTGATCCTCTAACAACCTAGGTCATGAATCCACCCTTAAACAACATTTAAACCCCAAGAATCATGCAAATCGAAGGAAATAAAATCCACGGGCAAAATTTCAGAGGGATCATACAAACTCATTTTTCACTTATTTTTGATTCTGAAACCATCCCCATGATCAGCAAGACATGAGCAATCATATTATAACTTAAAATGCAAGCTTTGGGAGAAAGTGTTCATGTTCATACCTGAGCTGGAAAGCTTCAAAACTGAGCTTCCAGAGCCTCCTTTGCGTGCAAATGGACTTCTTTGTCTCCCCTGATGCTAATGGAAGGCTTCAAAGCTCTTGTGGATGGCTGATTTGTGAGGAACAGTTCTGGTGTAGCAGGTAGCACAGTCAAGAATGGGGAGGTTTCAGGCCATTCCAATGGTGGATTCCTGCTCCTTTAGGTGTGCTTGACTTGTTGGTGAAGAAAAATGGTGTGTTTTATGGCTGGATAAAAGGATTCGAAGAGTTCTGGTCTTGAGGATGAGAAATGGTGAAGCTCAATTCATGATGGTTTCAGGCTTGAATCTTGTTGGTTTCCACTCAATGAAACATGGTAAGATGATGTGTGAAGTTTGCTTGAGTGTTTGTGAGCTGGGCAGAGAGTTTCGAAGAGTTTTGCTTGAGAGGGTGATTTTGTGAATATCATGTTGTGATCAGTTTCAGCCTTGCTTCTTCATATGTTTGGCTTGCCAAAGGATAGTATATTTTAATCCCATAGGTCAGATGATGTGACCTGGCCCCTATTGATTGGTAAGTTTGCTTTTGCAAAAAAGTCCACTTTGTGTAAGGAAGGCATGGCTTGAGCTATAGCTTGGTACAAGAAGCATGGGCTGCGCAGCATGATGTGTGTGTGATGCTAGGAAGGTTCAGCAGCCAATGCATCAAGTGGTGAGAAGCATCATGATGGTTTTGCAAGTTGTTACTTTTTGGAACTTCATGAGAAATGCCTTGTTACACAAACCATAAACATGTGATCTTTGGTCCAATTCTGATTTTTAGGTCACATAGAATGTTTGTGTCATGGTTTGATGTCAACTAGAGGTTACAAATGGCATTGGTTCATGTTTTTGCAAAGTTTCCATTTGGTGCATGTCTTGAAAATCAATGATTTTTGCCAATTTTGTCACACCATAACTTTTGATCCAAGAAGAATTTGATCATGTTCTTGTACTTTTTGAAAAGGGAAAGATGTGTTCTACAACTTTCATGACCAAAGTTTTTCCATTTGAAGCATTTTTGGATCAAGAATCAAGGCTTGAAAAATGACCTAAAATGAAGCATTCTTGAAAAGTCAACTATGACTTAAAAAGTCAACACTTGCAAAAACTCCAAATTCTTGATTTTTGTGAACTTCAACCTTCTTCCATGATCAAATAAAGATCATATACACTCAAAATGATGAAGATCACCCATTGGTTGGGTCATTGGGGGCCTCAGATGCCCTGATTTTACACTGACTTGTCTGAAAAGTCAACTCTTGATCAGATGACTTCCCCATGGAATTTCTTCATGAAAATTGATATGCATACTCCCTACACCATATAGAGGCCAATGGAAACAAGAATGACCAAAAAATTTGGAGTTATGGCCTCTGAAACCAAAACCCTAATTTTAGGTCAACTGTGCAGTCTAGCCTGGCTCTGCATCCAATCCAAACCCAGTTCTTGTGATTCTTTTGCAATCTTGACTTTTGAGAGGATGTAATATGATATAAGAACACACATGGACCCCTTTAAAGTGATTGGTGGCCTTTGGAGTGGCTCAAGAGGCTCTTGGATTGCTCAGATCACAAACCCTAGGTGCAGATGACTTTGAATCTATGCAGTGAATTAAAAATGAGATATGAGATGATATGATTGTGTTTATGCATATGAAATGATCACAAGCCATGGTGTGAATGGGTGAGGGCAAATTTGGGGTGTTTACAGCTGCCCCTATTCAAACATGAGTTAGCTGTGCAGGGTGTAAGCAACGGCTTAACAGGCAAGCAAGATAACTTGTGGTTGAATACCAAAGACAGTCCAAAATTTGCACTCACAGAATGAAGAAGAAAAGGGATATAGATTGTAAAGGAAAATAAAGTATATTGTAATGCGGGCGACGGAGGACGACCGTCGAGCAGAGGACGACTGCTGGGTAAAGAGCAATGACGGGGACGGCCGACATGCTGGGGAGAGTGCCAAAAATAAAGCAATGACGGGGACGGCCGACATGCTGGGGATAAAAGTAAAGCCAAGACGGGGACGGCCGACTAGCTGGGAAAATAAGATACTATGATGGGGACGGCCATCAAGAAAAAGCTGTAGAATTCTCTGGGGATCAATGAAACATGACGGGGACGGCCATCAAGTTCATAAAGCAAGGTAACCAACGATGGGGACGGCCATCGGGCTAAAAGAAAAGGAAAAGGGACCACGACGGGGACGGCCATCGGGTTAAAGAATAAATGGAATAAACAGATGATGGGGTACGGCCATCAAAGGTGAAGGACGATCACCTAGCAGGGGACGGCTGCTCTGTTGGGAATAAAAGAAATATGATGGGGACGGCCATCAAAGGTGGAGGACGACCACCTGGCAGGGTACGGCTGCCGAAAATATCAACGATGGGGACGGCCATCGGATAGAAGGTCAACGATGGGGACGGCCATCGGACGAGCATGATGGGGGACGACCATCAAGAGGTGGAGGACGACCACCTAGCAGGGGACGGCTGCTCTCGAGGTTTCTCATGACATAGGACGAATGCCAGATAACCAAAATCTACAATGGGGACGGCCATTGGATGAAATGATGAAGGACGATCATCAAGAGGTGGAGGACGACCACCTAGCAGGGGACGGCTGCTAAAAATATCAACGATGGGGACGGCCATCGGATGAGCATGATGGAGGACGACCATCAAGAGGTGGAGGCTGACCACTCAGCAGGGTACGGCTGCTCTCAGGGTTTATCATAACACAGGACGAGTGTCGGATAAAAAGAAAATGCTTACTTGGCGATCTACTGGGGATATAGTGAACACGGACGAGTGTTCACAACCAAGAAAGGAAAGTATAAGTGCTTAGATGTTGTGTATAGATTAAAGATGCGGACGAGCATCCTTAAGACTATGATACGGATGAGTATCATGTAGAAACAAATACTGACACATGTGCCAAGATGATGATACAGACGAGTATCAACTGGTTAACAAAGAACACGGACGAGTGTTGAATCTGAAGGGACTCTTCTGGGGGATGGTAGACACGGACGAGTATCTATATTCAAAGAGACGTATGTGTTTGACACAGTGTATGGATTAAAGATGCGGACGAGCATCCTTAAGACTATGATACGGACGAGTACCATGTAGAAACAAACGCTAGCCGCATGCTCTGAGACGATGGTACGGACGAGTACCAACTGGTTAACAAAGAACAAGGACCGAAGTCGAATCTGTGGGGATATGAATGGTATATACAAGATACGGACGAATATCTGTATGAGTGTGACATGAGTAGTGAGTATGAGTATTGTATAAATGAGTGTTTATCTGCTGGGGAGAGGGTGACACGGACGAGTGTCAAGAGAGAAAAGTATAATAATATCAACAAGTATATAAAAGTGTAGACGACTGTGCTGGGGATATGACACGGACGGGTGCCAAGAAAGTGTATATAGGTATATGTGAGTGCAAAGAGGATGTCTTTGGCTTTCTGCTGGTGATTTGACATGGACGGGTGTCAGGACGTATCTGTAATACGGGTGGTGTTGTTTGCAAGGAGTGTTCAAGCGACCTACTGGGGAAAGGTGGCACGGGCGGGTGTCACAATGAGTATGTACTGGTGTTTGTGGTTTGTGAGGCAGCTGCCTTTTGCTGGGACTCTGGTGGGGACTCTGGGGGAAAGTATTCTGCATTCTGATGAATGGTTACTAGTCACAAGTGCTGATTCAAAACATGGCTTATGATTATGCTATGTGTTGGATTTTTGCCGTAATGCTCCGTACTAGACGGAATGCTACGCTTTGTGGGTGAATATGATGCAAATGTTATGATTGTGCAAAGATATCAAAACCGGGATCCGGGTCCCGCTGCTGCGAAGATCTTCGATCGATCTGTTTGAAGTAGACATCCCAGCTGGGAATGAAATCATTAGTAGGTTTGATGAGATGTATCTGCTTGGGGATCTAGGTCACTGATTGACATATCCTTGTAACACGGGTCCCAGCTGGGGTTTGTAGAAGCCTTCTTCACCCTGTTGTGATCTTCTATGCGTTGCTCCCCTGGATAGAGGCTGGAGCTCTATGGGGAGATGATTCCCTGACTTTTGTACTCGGTTGAGGATGAAATGGCAACTCGGCTGGGGAGAAAGAGAGATCATTGAGAGGCCTCTCTAGGGATTCTGTTGAAGAGGATCCTAACTCAGCCGGGGATATGGGCGTCTTCCGTGATGGCTGACAACTCTGATGGGGATAAGTAATGAGAGGCAAATCAGCTGGGGAAGAAGCAACTCAAGTGCTAAGACTGAGCGAGTATTGATTTGGCAACTTCGCTGGGGAAATGGGCACCTTCCAGTGCCTCGTGGAAGATAGACCGAGTTGATAATGATCTGCCAGCTTGCTGAGGGTGAAGCTTTCATACCCTAAGCTGTGCCCTGGATACCTGCAATCCTGCAAAGATAAGGAAACGCGCAAATGGTCCCGAGGTATCCCTTACCGGATTCCGTCATAGGAGTTAGACATTCTTGAGAGTAAGTACACTTCCTGTAAGCATGCGTTTTTATTATTATTATTATTTTTTTTAGAGAAAAGCATCTGTACTCATGCGAATAGTTTTTTAGAGACATCAGACATTCTTTGCAAATAAAATGTACAAGACGAAACATGACTGAAAAATCTGATTTTTATTAATTCATATGCCCTGAATTGGCAAGATACAGCCAAGGAAACAAATCTCCTAAAATGAAGAGATTGTTACAAATTGAGAAACAAAATGTTGGCAGTGTTGATGACTCTTTGAGGAGCTTCCTCTTCACTATGACCCGTATGACTCTTGACGTTCTTCTCATCTTGCTTTCTGAAGAATGTTGATTCTGACTGAGGCTTGATCCTTTCAAAGCTTACCAGGCTGTAAGCGATACAGACGAATTCAGAGTGCAGTTGTTCGCTCATTCCCTTATTTTGCATGGATCGCCCTTCCGGGTTTTCAATCCATCGGGATACCCATTTTTGCCTGAGCTGTCCAATGCGGCTTTTCAACTCAGCGGGTGTACATTTTTCATTATTTATTTTCCCTTATTTTTGCCCGAGTCTCTTATTCTGTTTTTGACTCGCCGGGATGCCCTATTTTTGCCTGGACTTACATTCTGTTTTTATGTCCAGCGGGTCGTTTTATGCGAAGTATTTTTTAACTGCATCTGAATTCACAGGGGATGGGAAATCTTCACCATCCATGGTGCTGAGCATCAGTGCTCCACCGGAAAAAACTTTCTTTACCACAAATGGTCCTTCATAGTTCGGAGTCCACTTGCCCCTGTGGTCTGTATGAGGAGGGAGGATTCTTTTCAGCACAAGATCTCCTACTTGGTACTCTCGGTGCCTAACTTTCTGATCGAAGGCCTTCTTCATTCTTTTCTGATACAACTGCCCATGACAGATTGCAGCCAATCTTTTCTCTTCAATCAGACTCAGTTGTTCGAATCGGGCCCTAACCCATTCTGCTTCGTTCAGCTTAACATCCATCAATACCCTTAGGGAGGGTAATTCAACTTCAACAGGTAGGACAGCTTCCATACCATACACAAGCTGATACGGTGTTGCCCCAGTGGATGTCCTGATTGACGTGCGGTACCCATGCAAGGCAAACGGTAGCATTTCATGCCAATCTTTGTAAGTGACTACCATCTTCTGCACAATCTTCTTGATATTCTTATTTGCTGCCTCAACAGCGCCATTCATCTTTGGCCTGTAAGGAGAAGAATTGTGATGTTGGATCTTGAAGTCCCGACATAGCTCTGCCATCATTTTGTTGTTCAAGTTGGAACCATTATCAGTAATGATTCGCTCGGGCACTCCGTATCGACAGATGATATCTCTTTTCAGAAATCTGGCTACCACTTGTCTTGTAACATTTGCATATGAGGCTGCTTCAACCCACTTGGTGAAATAGTCGATGGCGACCAGGATGAATCTGTGGCCATTTGAAGCAGTTGGCTCAATCTTGCCAATCATATCAATGCCCCACATGGAAAAGGGCCATGGTGAAGACATGATGTTCAAAGGATTGGGAGGCACATGCACCTTATCTGCGTAGATCTGGCATTTATGGCATTTTCTGGCGTAGGCACAACAGTCTGCATCCATTGTGATCCAGTAATAACCTGATCTTAACAATTTCTTAGCCATGGCATGCCCTCCTACATGGGTACCAAAGGAGCCTTCGTGCACTTCATGCATCAACAAGTCTGCTTCTGTCTTATCAACACATCTGAGGAGTACCATATCAAAGTTCCTCTTGTATAAAGACCCATCAGTATTCAGAAAGAAACTACCAGCAAGCCTTCTCAAAGTCTTCTTATCATTGGAAGATGCCCCAGGTGGGTATGTTTGATCCTCCAAGAAGCACTTAATGTCATGGAACCAAGGCTTATCGTCTTTAACAATATCTGCTGCGAACACATATGCTGGTCTATCAAGTCTGGATACTGAAATCTGAGGTACAAAGTTAACAGCTTGAACTTTGATCATGGATGAAATGGTAGCCAGAGCATCTGCAAACTGATTCTCCTCCCGAGGGATATACTCAAGCTTGACCGTTGTGAAGAAAGTCAATAACCTCCTTGTATAATCCCTGTAAGGTATCAGATGGTCCTGGTGGGTGTACCATTTTCCGTTGGTCTGATTGATTACCAGAGCTGAATCTCCGAATACAGTCAACGTCTTGATCCTGAGGTCAATGGCTTCCTCAAGACCCATAATGCAAGCTTCGTATTCAGCTTCGTTGTTAGTGCAGTTGAAAGTGAGTTTTGCCGAGAAAGGCATGTGAACTCCCTTGGGTGTAATGAGTACTGCACCAACACCACGACCATTCATATTAACAGCCCCATCAAACATCATAGTCCATTCTTCTTCCGGGTCAGGCCCTTCAGTGTGAATAGGCTCTTCATGATCTTTTGATTTTATGAACATGATGTCTTCATCAGGGAAGTCAAATCTCATAGGCTGGTAGTCATCAATGGGTTGCTCAGCAAGATATTCAGACAATACACTGCCCTTGATGGCTTTCTGAGAGGTGTACTGGATGTCGTATTCTGTGAGAATCATCTGCCATCTTGCAACCCGTCCGGTAAGAGCTGGTTTCTCGAAAATGTACTTGACTGGGTCCATCTTTGAGATCAACAAAGTAGTGTGGGTCAACATATACTGTCTCAGTCGGCGAGCAGCCCACGCTAAAGCACAGCAAGTTTTCTCGAGCAGTGAATAACGCTGTTCACAGTCGGTAAACTTTTTGCTTAGGTAGTATATTGCATACTCTTTTCGACCAGACTCGTCATTCTGGCCCAGCACACACCCCATTGACTCTTCTAATACTGTCAAGTACATTATCAGAGGTCTTCCTTCAACTGGAGGCATAAGGATTGGAGGTTCTTGCAGATATTCTTTGATCTTGTCAAAAGCCTTCTGGCAGTCTTCATTCCACCTGACCGTCTGTTCTTTTCTCAACAGCTTGAACAAGGGTTCACAGGTTGCTGTAAGGTGAGATATGAACCTTGAGATGTAGTTCAATCGACCTAAGAACCCTCGAACTTCTTTCTCAGTTTTCGGTGCAGGCATCTCTTGGATGGCTTTGACTTTATCAGGGTCAACTTCAATCCCTTTCTCACTTACAATAAATCCCAGCAGCTTACCGGATCGCACCCCGAATGTGCATTTGTTGGGGTTCAACTTCAGTTGGTACTTCCTCAGACGCTTGAACAATTTGAGCAGATTTACCAGATGGTCTTCTTCAGTGAGGGACTTGGCAATCATATCATCCACATAACACTCGATTTCCTTATGGATCATATCGTGGAATAATGTTACCATAGCCCGTTGATACGTCGCACCGGCATTCTTGAGTCCGAACGGCATTACTTTGTAACAGAACGTGCCCCAGGGTGTGATGAAAGTGGTCTTCTCCATGTCTTCAGGTGACATCTTGATCTGATTATATCCTGAAAATCCGTCCATGAAGGAGAATACCGAGAACTGAGCCGTGTTATCCACCAATACATCAATGTGAGGTAATGGGAAGTCATCTTTCGGGCTAGCTCTGTTCAGATCCCGGTAGTCAACACACATCCTTACTTTGCCGTCTTTCTTAGGCACAGGTACTATATTAGCGACCCACGGCGGATAGCTAGTTACAGCAAGGAACCCGGCGTCCCATTGCTTTTGTACCTCTTCCTTGATTTTCATAGCCATGTCTGGGCGAGTACGGCGCAGCTTCTGTTTGACTGGTGGGCATTCTTCCCTCAACGGCAGCTTGTGCACAACAATATCGGTGTCCAACCCTGGCATGTCCTGGTAAGACCAAGCAAACACATCCACATACTCTCGAAGCAGGTCAATCAGTTGTCTCTTCACTGAGTCTTGCAGGCAGGCCCCAATTTTGACTTCTTTCACGTCTTCATTTGTACCAAGATTGATCACTTCAACCTCCTCCTGGTGAGGGGTAATAACCTTTTCCTCTTGTCTCAACAACCTGGCTAGCTCTTCAGGAAGCTCATACTCTTCTTCAACCCCTTCATCGGCTTGATTGATTGGATTGTCAAAGTCATACGAAGTCATAGCCGTGCTGTTGTCGGTGCTGTCTGGAAGGCACTCTCTGCAAGGGTTCAGTTTGTTCATTTTAGTGATTGATTTTAATCTTGCTTAGGAAAAGTGAAATAAAGTTATCATTTTGAAAACACCGCCATTTATTTTTGTACAAAAAAGAAAAATGGAAAAACAGTGAGCAGAAAAGAAAAGAAGACTCATTTGCAAAAAGATGTCTGATATTTCATCGATTTAATCTTGTTTGCACAAAAAGTACAGATGGCCCGATTACAAAATGAGTCTTGTCATCTTGGGCAAGATGCAAGACTTTGATGCATGCTATAAAAATACAGGAAATAATAATTACTCTGCATGAGTAACTCTTATAATTTCCTGGGAAGACCAGTTCGAGACACTGCTCCCCGGGACCTTTGGACGAATCCAGCTTTCCAGGTTGCGTTCCTCTTCCAGCTCGTCTTCCAGACAGTTGACAGCATCAAGGGTGAGCATCCCCCCACTCACAAAGTTGGGCTCCTTTGCAGCCTCTGCTTGATCTTGTTGAGTTGGTTTGTAACCCAACCCAAATCTGTCCTCTTTCTTCTCCACCAATAGCAGTTTGCCCCAGCCTTGGGCAGTTCCTTCCTCAACAACCTTCCGGGCTTGTTGGTATGACGATATCGAAGTACCAGGTACAGCAGATGTTTCATTCACATTCAAGGCTTCAAACCCTTGGCTCATTGTTTCATGGATCTCCCCATCCATCTCAATGTACTTATAAGTAGCCAGGTGGCTGACAAAAATGTCCTCTTCTCCACAGATTGTAACGATTTGACCCTCCCACTCATATTTTAACTTCTGGTGAAGGGTAGAGGTCACGGCGCCAGCAGCGTGAATCCATGGCCTACCCAACAAACAGCTGTAGGCAGGCTGGATGTCCATCACATAGAAGATAGTTGTAAAGGTCTGTGGGCCAATCATTATGGGCAACTCAATCTCTCCCAGGACCGATCTCTTTGAACCATCAAAGGCTCTTACCACCAGGTTGCTGGGTCTCAACGCCAATCCGTCATATTCTAGCTTCACCAGGGCCTTCTTAGGTAAGACATTGAGGGAGGACCCCGTGTCTACCAGCACATGGGAAAGGACATCACCTTTACATTCCATGGTTATGTGCAAGGCTTTGTTATGGTTGCGGCCCTCCGCTGTCAAATCAGTATTGGTGAACCCTAGTCCGTGACTAGCATTAACATTTCCAACTACAGCTTCTAGCTGATTGATAGTGATCTCTTCAGGCACGTAAGCTGCGTGCAAGACTTTGAGTAGTGCATTCCGATGGGCTTCGGAGCACATAAGCAATGATAGGATTGAGATCTTGGAGGGTGTCTGATGAAGCTGATCCACAATTTTGTAATCACTCTTTTTGATGATTCTCATGAACTCATCAACTTCTTGATCGAATGGTGTCTTCAAAGCTTCCTTAACAGTTTGATTTTCCTGCACCGGGCTCTTCCCTTTTGCCTTGGCAGCAGCTTCTGCTTCGGCAGTGGGTCTCTGAATTTGTGGAGCAAAGAGACGTCCGCTTCGAGTGAAGCCTCCGCCTCCTCCCACATTGTCTACTTGTAGTGCAGGGGTTGATGATTCAAAAGTGATTCTTTGTCCTTCACAGTACAGGTCAGAGCCGTAATGCCAGGGGATAGCATTACTGCTTTCATAAGGTACTGGTCCAGGCACCGTGACAGTGACTGGACTGACTGCAGCTACGGAAGGAATTGTGATAGTCTGTGGATCGTAATAAATCGTGACTGGTGCTCTGATGGGAGCAGCACCTTCTGAGTTGTAGGCAGAGTTGTTTTCAGGATCATAGAATATGGTGACAGTTGAGACATCTTCATGATTTGTTGCTGGTGTTGTAGGAGACATTGTTGGGAGTGTGGATGCTGTTGTTGTAGGAGCTTCATAATGGAGTGGTGCTGGAGTTGTAGAAGGAACATTCATTGATATCTGATCAGTTGAAATGATAGATGAAGTACTTGTTGATGAAGCCGAAGAATTGTCAGGAACGATGGTTGCTGCAGTTGTAGGAGGTTCTGGAACTGTTGCTGATGAGATTGCTGGATTTGTTGGAAATGATGTGGTGATCTGAAGTCGGCCACTCTGAATAAGACCATCTATGCCATTCCTCAAATTATCGCACCCATTTACTGAAATATTGCAGTAAGCGCACCCTAACTCGCACCCCGGGAACATATGACATTCCAAGAGCTGAGCCTTGATTTCCACTAACGGTGTCCTGATCTGTCCCACACTGGTTATTAAATAAGACGGCTTGTCTTCTTCAATAGCGTTAATTCTAGGACCACCGTGGTTCGGCATCGGGTTCTTATTGACATTGGGTGGTGGTGCGAAATTCAGAGCCTTGGAGTCCACCAGGTCTTGTACCTTCATATGCAGAGCTCTGCACTTTTCTGTGCTGTGGCCAGGTGCGTTTGAATGGAAGGCACATCTGGCATTGGAGTCATAGTTCCTGGGTAGACTGTTGGGATCTGGAGGTGCCAACGTCCTTAGCTCAACTAGGTTGAGTTTCAGGAGCTGTGGCAGCAATGTAGCATATGGCATGGGGATCGGATCGATCACCCTATTAGCTTGAGAGGGCCTCTGCTGAAATGGCCTTAGTTGACTGTTGTTGTTGGTGTTGCTGTTGTTGTAATTTCTCGGAGGATACTGATTTTGCTGATGGTACTGAGGTTGTTGCTGATAGTTTTGCTGCGGAGGTTGATAAACTGGCTGAGGATGAGCTGGAGCAGGAATGGTGACTGCTGCTATTGTCCTTTGAACATATTGGGGCCTGCCCCTGTTGGTGTGGATGGCGTTGGTCTCGCCAGTTCTTCTTGGGCCTGCGAAAGGCTTTCTTGTACTACTGGACGAGCTTGCACCGTTATCTGAGATCTTACCCATCTTTAACAGGCTCTCAATTCTCTCCCCAGCTATGACAACATCCGCAAAGCTAGTGGAGGAGAAAGCAGCCAGCCTGTCAATATAGGTTCCCTGAAGGGTGTTCATAAACATATCTGCCATTTCCCTTTCGGACATAGGTGGCTGAACAGCAGCAGCCAGTTGCCTCCATCTCTGGGCATATTCTCGGAAACTCTCCCTCGAAGACTGTGACATTCCCATTAGGAGAGTCCTGTTGGGTGCCATGTCTAAGTTGTACTGATACTGTCTGATGAAGGCCTCTGCCAGGTCCTTCCAGCATCTAATAGTTGCCCTTGTCAAGTGAGAGTACCATTCTCTTGACGCTCCAGTCAAGCTGTCTTCGAAATAGAACATCCAGAGCTTCTCATCCATTGTATAGGCCTTCAGCCTTCCCAGGAATGATTGTAAGTGAGTCCGGGGGCATGAAGTCCCGTTATACTTCTCAAAGCATGGTGGCTTAAACTTGTGGGGAATCCTGACCCCGTCTACCAAGCCCATATCCATAACATCAAAACCCAGAGAGTTTTGAGACTCTAAGGACCTCAATTTCTCAGCTATCTCATCCAACCTTCTATCATAAGCTTCTTCCCCAGCACCCATTACTGTAAACTGGTCCTCTTGGGGGTCTTCTTGAAGTACCCTGGCTGCAGTGGCAGTCCCTTGAACATTTGCAGGAATATTGACCTCTGGATGAAGGTGTGGTCCAGATACAGGGGGGTTAACATGAGGTTGGACCCTTTCATTGTTGCTGGTGCCGGCAGTCCCTATATGTGGGTCTTCTTGATTCTGCCTTTCCACCATGGCCCTCAATCTTTCCTGGCTCTGAGCCATGTTGTTCATCACTTCCATAAACTGAGCTATCTGTGTTCTCATTTCCAATCTTTCGTTTGCCATTTGAGTCCTGACCTCTGCGAGGTCCTGCTGTACCTGATCCATTTGAATGCCCGGAAGGTTGCTACGGGTCGGATAACGGTGCGGACGGTTGAGGGGAAATACTCGGCGCCGAGCAATAATTCCTGAACATCACAACAGAGTTAGTGGCAATAAAACAAAAACCTACAAAACAAACAAAAGGTTAGCATGCAATGCAGTTATGCTTATTTGATATCAAGGTATCCGGTTTGGCTTTCAGTTTTGACCCTTCCAGACCCTTGAAGATGCTGTTGATGTTGCTTTTGAAGTGAAACTCGGATGGAACAAACTAATACATATATTACAAAAAGCAAAATGGTACATAGTTTGTTTACAAATACAAGCCCTCTGAGGGGTCAAAAAATATTACAAGAAAACAAAAGTACATGGAATGAAAGCAACAACAAACAAATGGTCAAACACCAAGACCAAACTCATCCTCACGAACTTCCTTGAGAAGTGCTTCGGTCACAGGATCAGCTGGACGCTCCGTGAGATTCCTGATGAGGAGATTCCGGGTGGTAACAGCTGCTGCTAGCTTCTTGTGCTGAGTTTGGTCTTTTGACTTCTTCACTCCAGCTCTGATCTTCAGTTCTGATATCTCTCTCTAGGCTGCTGCCAGGGCTTCTTGTTGCTCTCTTGCACTAGCTTCCATCTGCCCCATCTTGTCTTGAACTCTCTTGTCCTCCAGGGTACGAGCCTCGGTGATCCTGACCCAACGGGCTTGACTCTCCTTCAGATACAAGTCTGTCCTTGCTCTCTGGAACTGGGCTTCTTTGCAAGCATTCTTCAGAATTTGTTCTCCAGCTTTAGACTTCTTGATATAATCCCCAGACTTCTCAATCTTAGTCAGATGCTCTACTCTCAACTTCTCCAATCTCTCAACCTCCCTCATACCATCACTCCTCTCCCGGAGGGTCTTCTGCAAAGCTTGAGTTAACTTCTCATTTCTCTCTTTCAGGCTCTCAAACTCCTCCAAACTGACAGTGGCAAGGGGTGGTGCTGAAGAGGACTCAGGCATATCTTCTATGGTAAAGGGCATTCCAGAGAATTGAGCCCTGGCACGGGACCATTCATAATATTGTGCTGACGCCACGTTGTTGCACTTCCCCAGAACGATGACTCCCTTGGTTTGAACATTATCCCAGGCCCAGGCAGCCTGCCTAACAGCAATCAAATTAATCTTGTTCTCACAATAGAGAGTCTCTACCAAGTCCTGTGCCTTAGGAATATGGACCAGTGCATAGCCCAGTTGCCTTCTGAACAACAGAGGGTTATAATTGATACTTCCCTTAACTCCTATTAAGGGCACATTGGGAAAGTGCCCACAGCTGGTGATGATATCTCTGCCCTTGGTGCTTTGAGTACACCATCTGATATCTGCTGAAGTTAGGGCAGTGAGTCTCTTAGCCCAGTTGCTCTGCTGATGAGGATTTAGAAATGCATCTGTCCTGGGTAGATGCTTGAGAAGCCAAGTATGAAATAATGGAGCACAACACCTCACTAATCTTCCCCTCTGCTTTTCATTCCTCTGATGCACTGAATAGTAGAGATCCCCCAATAAAGTGGGCACTGGGTTCTTCAAGATGAACAGATGGATTGCATTCTTGCTAATGAATCGAGGCTCATCTGCAAACAACACAATTCCATATATGCTTAAGGCCAACAAGGCACAAACAGCCTTCCACTCTCCTAAAGAAGCTTTCAGGGTAGCCTGAGAGATCAAGAAATCCAGATGAAAACCAGGGATTCCAGCTTTAGAAGTCATATGATGCTCAATCAGGACAGGTTCCAGATGCAAAACCTTGGCTATTTCTCCATTAGCAGGAAAGACCATCTCAGGGTTGAAAGGGATTCCACCCTTGATAGGCAAACCAACCAATGATGAGTATTCTTCTAATAGAGGGCCCAACTGAAAGTCTTGAAAGGTGAAACATCTCAGTGGGGGATCATAAAACTGAATGCAGGTGTGGATCAGGCTTCTCTGTGAAGGGTCCAGATCCATAACCATATCGAGTATATCTCCATAACTTTCCCTGAACAATGGTATGTGATCTGGAGTGATCAGGGTCTGAATCCTCCTGATGTCTGATAACTCCGGCTGGAAAAAGTGATAGGTGATGTTGCTCTTTTTAGGAGCCATGATGCTGAAGACTGAGTAGAGATAGGTGCTGATGATAATACTGAAGAAGTGGGCCACCGACTGGCTGGTGATAACTGAAGCAGATAGCTAAACTGAAGCAGGTGCTGATGAAGGTAGGTCAATACTGAAGATGGGGTCAAAACTGGCCAAAGATGAAGATGGATACCCTGAAACACAAATAAGCAAATGTCAATATGATGCAATGATTATGTATGCAAATGATATGCAAGGGTTTGTGACTGAGCTGGATCTGATCAAACCGTTCTGATATAGGTCCAAGTATGTTCAAGAATTCCAGATGAGGTCTATAAATCCAGTAACCAAGGTGGGGGGATCAAATAAAGAGCCACATGTCCGGGGTTTTAGAATCACAAGAACTGACCCAAAATGGAGTACTCTTAAACAATCAAAGTAACAGGGTATTCTGAGGTCAAGGTACCTGCAATCCTGTAAACAGCCCAACCCCCTCACAGGCGGTGTTCTAGAACAAGGATCCTCAGACTTTGATCAGTTATGAGAAGTGTAAACACTTCCAACCCGGAGGTACAGTGTTTACAATAACCATAAAAGTTCCTCCTCTAATTCACCTCAGTTTCTGAAGGTCAATACTAAAGGTCATCCAGACTTAGCAGGCTTCCCTGATAGCCCTAGCATTGCAGGAAATCTGCAACACAGAGTTCTCAAGAAGAAACCCATATCTGAACCGTGTTTCATATTCCCGCACCAGACCGAGATGGAATGGGAAAGAATATGATTCACTCTAGCCTAGGTGTCACTCAGGTCCCAGGTATAGGACCTTAACTCTCAATGGAACACCCACCCACCAAAGCAAACAACAGATCCAGCCAGCAGCACAGTATGACAATATGATAATATGTAAAGCTATAAAGAAAGCAATAAATAAAACTGTACATAAAGCAGTAAATAAACAAACATACAAGCACAGATAACACCCAGTAAACACAAATCAATCAAGCGCTAGGAGGAACCCACAAAAAGAACCAGAAGCCCTGGTTGCAATATAAGGGTCCCCAGCAGAGTCGCCAAGCTGTCGCTCCCGACAAATGGGACCGGCCCACATGAAGGTACAGACGCGAACGGTCGGCGAGGGGAACAATGAGAACACTCAGCCGTGAACTCACTGGAGATGAATAGAGTCGCCAGCTAGGCATTTTTATCCCGGAGGAAAGGCAATGCTGCATAGACCTAGAAAGATATGGATAAGACGGTTGCGAACCAGAGAGACTGAGAAAGGGGGTTGGTTACAACCTGGGAAGGTATTAGCACCCAGATTGTCCGTCGTACTCGACGGGATCCACGCTTAAAAGATTTGTGTTTTAAAGGGGTAGTGTCAGTGCAATTTGTGTATAAAATAGCTGGAAAAGGATGTACAGGTGTCAGTGTAAAAGAAGTGTGAAGTGTATAAATGATGTGTCAGTGTAAGGACAAGAGTGAAATGCTCAAGATCATGAGGCTAAGAATAATGTTGAAAGGAGGGGGAATATACAGAGACTTTTGTTCGATAACTGTTAAGTTATGCCTACGTATCCTCTCGTGCAATGAGGAAGTCAGAACACCGTAGTTCAACCCAAAGAGACTGAAAGATGAATTGACTTGTGAACTGCTTACTTGTCTATGCTCAAGTGTATGACCTGTCTGGCTCAGGTGCAAACTGTCTTGCATTAGACGGAAGAAGCAAGTTCTCGTTTGTGAGTGAAGGTGATGAGAAAAGAATCCCGAAGGAGACGATTATTGTTTGTTTTTGTGTTTTCAGTCTTTTATTGCTTTTGAAAGTTCGTCATAAGTTAATGAGCTTAAGCCTAAACCAATGGATTTAGTAAACTCATCACATCTTCCCTCTGATTAGGGGTAATGAGAGTACCTTAAGTGTGAAGTCAGAATCTCACACTTAATCACCTTTGGTGTAGGATTAAGATCATTAACCTACTTGTGATTATTTAGATATTTTTTTGGTGATTTTGTTTAGTGTTAAGTAATGAGGTTAAGCCATAATCAAGGATTAAACAGACTCATTACACCATCCTAATAGAAGGATAATAGATGAGAATGTTTAAGCTGAGGAAAGCTCCTCAACTTAATCCATGATTAGGGATTAAACTCATGACAAAACAAAGCCTTTATTAGATGGATTTTATTTAATGATAAGATGAAGAAGTGGATTTTATGATTTGTAAGACAACTTGAGGGGGACTTGTCCATTAACACTAGGGTTAGTCCTTCTTAACCAATTAAGGAAGAATTAGAACCCTAATGCAAGGCCCAAGTTACAAGTGTGATGTCTTGATGATTATTAGATGAATTGATTAAAGGATTTAAACACATTAAGGGTTTAACACTTAGGATTAAAGTTATACACTCCATCCTAAGAGAAGGATGCAGGCATAAGCTTAATCACAAAGCCTTAAAGCCTTTAGGGTTTAGTCCCTGATTATGAGGTGAGAAGAGAAGACTCAAAGAGACACAAAGGTAAAACTAAGTGGGGAGACTAATCAAAACCCTAATCATTGTCATGCTTGGTTGTCCCTAAGGTTTGTGAGGTTTTTCAAGAGAAATCTTCAATGGAACCACCAGGAAGCAGATGAAAGGATCAAGAGAAGCAAAGTGACTTGCTTCATTCAAGAAGTCAAGTCACTTGAAGAAAGAAAGTGGGAAGAAAAAGAATGAGCAAGCTCAAACTCAAACACATATAGAAAATGCAGCAATGGATGCAAGAGAGATGAAAAGAAAGGTTATGAGAAGTGAAGGCAAATTCACTTCTCAAGATCACTTACCACCTGAAAGGTTAGAAAAGGAATGCAATGCAATGCAAAATGGGATGAGATGACATGATGAGAAACAAAACCAGAAGCATATACATGATGCTAATGATGTTATGAGATGCTACAAACATGAGGCTGCACATGGAAATGATCATACAAGTTTATGAATGCAAATGAAGCAAGCTAGGAACCATGAAAACACATGAAAAGTTATGAAGTGCACATGACATACAACATGGCAAATTCATGATGCAATGATCAAACATGCTTATGATATGTCTTATGATGTTCAATGAATCAAATGGAAGCATGGAATGTCATGGCAAGTCATGCTATGCAAGAGAATGCAAGAGGGATGCAAATGAAAGCCCCAAATTGGGGTTTATGAATCATACATCAAACAAAAACCAAAAACAGAAGCAAACCCTAAGATAAAAAATGGAAAATGCCACTCAAAAGACCCCTAATCTTATACTAAACCAATGTCCAAAGGGGAGGTCTCAACTCTTAACCATCCTCAAGTTATGATTTTCACAAGATCTTTAGGGTTTTAGGGTTCCTAAACAAAAGAAATGCCAAACAAAATGAAAATGAAAGATCAAATCATGGCCATTTAATCTCAAATACTACATGCTAAACAAAATGCAATGCAAGAAGAATCAATGTCCAACTCCTCATGAATAGGCAGAAATGATTTTTTGAACTTGGGATCAAATTAATGCACAAAAATGATTTTAATTCAATGAAAAATTCTCAAAATTCATCAAGATCAAAAGAGAAATTTGGTTTGAAGGTTGGACAATGTTTCTAAATGCCTTAGAACATTTCATGAATTTTTTGGTGATTTTTAAATACCAAAAAGTATTTTTAATAAATTAATTCTCATTAATCAATTAAAAATAATCTTTTAAATATTTAAAAATACTTTTTTAATGATAAAAAATAAAAATGAAAATATTTTTGTGTCATAAAAATTAATGAAACTCAGGATAAAAAATTTCATAATTTTTAAACAAGTTTTACTATTTTAAATAAATTAGGCAAATTAAATGAAAGAAAAAGAAATAAAAATGAATTTAAAATGAAGTAATCAGAAGGAAGGGCTGAGATTGAATCTGGATTTGAAAGTGTTGACTGGCGCGCAGATCCAAGGGCTGTGGTTGGCTCAGATTAATTAACCTAATTATGATTTATTTAATTAATTAAAGTGGATTAGGGCAAAGCAAAGTGATCTGGGCCACTCAAACCAGCGGGAAGTCAACACAGTCAAGCCATCCAACGCACGAAATTCAAATGGCACTAATGACCTGAGATTAGGGCTAACAACATTCAGGTGACCGGAGAGAAGCTCCGGTCATCTTCTCCGGCGCCCCAAAAACCCTAAAACATGATTCAGGCAACCATTCCACAAATTAAACACACCTAAGTGATCCTCTAACAACCTAGGTCATGAATCCACCCTTAAACAACATTTAAACCCCAAGAATCATGCAAATCGAAGGAAATAAAATCCACGGGCAAAATTTCAGAGGGATCATACAAACTCATTTTTCACTTATTTTTGATTCTGAAACCATCCCCATGATCAGCAAGACATGAGCAATCATATTATAACTTAAAATGCAAGCTTTGGGAGAAAGTGTTCATGTTCATACCTGAGCTGGAAAGCTTCAAAACTGAGCTTCCAGAGCCTCCTTTGCGTGCAAATGGACTTCTTTGTCTCCCCTGATGCTAATGGAAGGCTTCAAAGCTCTTGTGGATGGCTGATTTGTGAGGAACAGTTCTGGTGTAGCAGGTAGCACAGTCAAGAATGGGGAGGTTTCAGGCCATTCCAATGGTGGATTCCTGCTCCTTTAGGTGTGCTTGACTTGTTGGTGAAGAAAAATGGTGTGTTTTATGGCTGGATAAAAGGATTCGAAGAGTTCTGGTCTTGAGGATGAGAAATGGTGAAGCTCAATTCATGATGGTTTCAGGCTTGAATCTTGTTGGTTTCCACTCAATGAAACATGGTAAGATGATGTGTGAAGTTTGCTTGAGTGTTTGTGAGCTGGGCAGAGAGTTTCGAAGAGTTTTGCTTGAGAGGGTGATTTTGTGAATATCATGTTGTGATCAGTTTCAGCCTTGCTTCTTCATATGTTTGGCTTGCCAAAGGATAGTATATTTTAATCCCATAGGTCAGATGATGTGACCTGGCCCCTATTGATTGGTAAGTTTGCTTTTGCAAAAAAGTCCACTTTGTGTAAGGAAGGCATGGCTTGAGCTATAGCTTGGTACAAGAAGCATGGGCTGCGCAGCATGATGTGTGTGTGATGCTAGGAAGGTTCAGCAGCCAATGCATCAAGTGGTGAGAAGCATCATGATGGTTTTGCAAGTTGTTACTTTTTGGAACTTCATGAGAAATGCCTTGTTACACAAACCATAAACATGTGATCTTTGGTCCAATTCTGATTTTTAGGTCACATAGAATGTTTGTGTCATGGTTTGATGTCAACTAGAGGTTACAAATGGCATTGGTTCATGTTTTTGCAAAGTTTCCATTTGGTGCATGTCTTGAAAATCAATGATTTTTGCCAATTTTGTCACACCATAACTTTTGATCCAAGAAGAATTTGATCATGTTCTTGTACTTTTTGAAAAGGGAAAGATGTGTTCTACAACTTTCATGACCAAAGTTTTTCCATTTGAAGCATTTTTGGATCAAGAATCAAGGCTTGAAAAATGACCTAAAATGAAGCATTCTTGAAAATTCAACTATGACTTAAAAAGTCAACACTTGCAAAAACTCCAAATTCTTGATTTTTGTGAACTTCAACCTTCTTCCATGATCAAATAAAGATCATATACACTCAAAATGATGAAGATCACCCATTGGTTGGGTCATTGGGGGCCTCAGATGCCCTGATTTTACACTGACTTGTCTGAAAAGTCAACTCTTGATCAGATGACTTCCCCATGGAATTTCTTCATGAAAATTGATATGCATACTCCCTACACCATATAGAGGCCAATGGAAACAAGAATGACCAAAAAATTTGGAGTTATGGCCTCTGAAACCAAAACCCTAATTTTAGGTCAACTGTGCAGTCTAGCCTGGCTCTGCATCCAATCCAAACCCAGTTCTTGTGATTCTTTTGCAATCTTGACTTTTGAGAGGATGTAATATGATATAAGAACACACATGGACCCCCTTTAAAGTGATTGGTGGCCTTTGGAGTGGCTCAAGAGGCTCTTGGATTGCTCAGATCACAAACCCTAGGTGCAGATGACTTTGAATCTATGCAGTGAATTAAAAATGAGATATGAGATGATATGATTGTGTTTATGCATATGAAATGATCACAAGCCATGGTGTGAATAGGTGAGGGCAAATTTGGGGTGTTTACAGTCCATAACCATATCCAGGATACCTCCATAATGCTCTCTGAATAATGGGATGTGGTCAGGGGTGATAAGTGACTGGACCTGCCTGATACCAGTCAACACAGGCTCAAAGAAATGGTAAGATATGTTGCTCTTCCTGGGAGTGGTCATGAGTGCTGATGAAGAACTGAAGACAAGTGTTGATGAGGATCAAGACTGATACTGGAGATGAGCCACTGATAGGCTGATGCTGGTGATGATGAAGATTACTGAAGCAGACAACTGATGAAGATAGCTAAAGTTGAGGTCTATGCAAAAGAAGGGGTCAAAACCAAACCAAATATGAGGTGGATACCCTGAAAAACAAATAAACAAATGTTAAATGATGCAATGATGATGTATGCAAATGATATGCAAGGGTTTGTGATCAAGCTGGATCTAATTATCTGTCTTGATATAAAGCCCATGTATGTTCAAGAAGTCCAGATGAAGGCTCAGAAATCCAGTAACCAAGGTGGGGGACTCAAATAAAGAGTCACATGTCCAGGGTTAATCACAAGAACTTTCCAAAGTGGAGTACTCTTAAACAAGACAAGTAACAGGGTATGATGTGGCCAATGGTACCTGCAAACCTGTAAACAGCCCAACCCCCTCACAGGTAGTGTTCTAAAACAAGGATCCTCAGACTTGGATCAGTTATGAGAAGTGTAAACACTTCCAACCCGGAGGTACAGTGTTTACAATAACCATAAAAGATCCTCCTCTAATTCACCTCAGTTTCTGAAGGTCATAATAAAGGTCATCCAGACTTAGCAGGCTTCCCAGATAGCCCTATCACTACAGGAAATCTGTAGCACAGAGTTTTCAAGAAGAAACCCACATCTGAACCGTGTTTCATATTCCCGCACCAGACCGAAATGGAATGGGAAAGAACATGAACCACTCTAGCCTAGGTGTCACTCAGGTCCCAGGTATAGGACCTTAAACTCACAATGAAACCCCCACCCATCAAAATAGAAACCAGATCCAGCAATGATAATGACAGTATGAAAAATGTAAAACTGTAAAGAAAGCAATAAATAAAGCTGTACATAAAGCAATAAATAAAGCAAAATAAATAGACACACATAGCACATAACACCCCAGTAAACACAAATCAAACAAGCGCTAGGAGGAACCCACAAAAAGAACCAGAAGCCCTGGTTACAATAAAAGGGTCCCCAGCAGAGTCGCCAAGTTTTCGCTCCCACCAAATGAGGCTCAGTCAAATGGGGTACAGACGCGAACGGTCGGCGAAAAGAGAGAGAACACACAAGGGTGAGCTCAAAAGACAAGATTCGCCAGCTAGGCATTTTTATCCCGAAGGAAAGGTAATGCTGCATAAACCTAGAAAAGAGTGGATAAGACGGTCGCGAACCAGAAAAACTAAGAAAGGGGGTTGATTACAAACTGGGAAGGTATTAGCACCCAGATTGTCCGTCGTACTCGACGGGATCCACGCTTAAAAGATTTGTGTTTTAGAGGGGTAGTGTTAGTGCAATCCGTGTATCAATGCTGGAAAAGAAAGTAAGTGTCAGTGTAAAATAAGTGTGAAGTGTATAAGAGAAGTGTCAATGTAAGAACAAGAGTATGAAGCTCAAGACTATGAGGCTTAAATAATGATGCTGGAAGGAGGGGGAATATATAGAGACTTTTGTTCGATAACTGTTAAGTTATGCCTACATATCCTCTCGTGCAATGAGGAAGTCAGAACACCGTAGTTCGACTCAAAGAGACTGAAAGATAAATTGACTTTGTGAACTGCTTACTTGCCTATGCTCAAGTGTATGACCTGTCTGGCTCAGGTGCAAACTGTCTTGCATTAGACGGAAGAAGCAAGTTCTCGTTTGTGAGTGATTGAGTTGAGAAAAGAATCCCGGAGGAGACGATTATTTTTTGTTTTTGGTGATTTCAGTCTTTTGTTGCTTTTTGAATGTGTCATAAGAAAAGGAGCTTAAGCCTAAACCAAGGGTTAGTAAACTTATCACATCCTCCCTCTGATTAGGGATAATGAGAATACCTTAAGTGTGAAGTAAGCACCTCACACTTAATCACCATGATGTAGGATTAAGATCATTAACCTTCTTGTGATTATTTAAATGCTTTTGGAGTTTTTGCTTAGTGTTAAGTAAGGAGATTAAGCCATAACCAGGGATTTAATGGGCTCATTACACCATCCTAATAGAAGGATAATAGATGAGAACATTTAAGCTGAGGAATGCTCCTCAACTTAATCCATGATTAGGGATTAACCTCATGACAAAACAAGGCCTTTATTAGAGTGGATTTTGGTTAATGATAAGATTAAGAATTGGATTTTATGGTTTGTAAGACAACTTGAGGAGGACTTGTCCATTAACACTAGGGTTAGTCCTGCTTAACCAATTAAGGAAGAATTAGAACCCTAATGCAAGGCCCAAGTTACAAGCTTGATGTCTTAGTGATTATTAGATGGATTGGTTAAAGGATTTAAACACATTAAGGGCTTAACACTTAGGATTAAAGTTATGCACTCCATCCTAATAGAAGGATGCAGGTATAAGCTTAATCACAAAGCCTCAAAACCTTTAGGGTTTAGTCCCTGATTATGAGATGAGAAGAGAAGACTCAAAGATGACACAAAGGTAAAACTAAATGGGGGACTAATCAAACCCTAATTGTTATCATGATTGGTTGTTCCTAGGGTTAATGAGGCTTGCAAGAAGATCTTCAGAGAAACCACCAGGAAAGAAGCAGATGAATGGAGAAAGAAGCAGAGAGAAGCAAGACAACTTGCTTCACTTAAGAAGACAAGTTGCTTGAAGGAAGAAGAGGGGAGGGTGCTTGAATGAGCAAGCTCACTCTAATATACAAGATAAAATGCAGCAAATGTGCATAAGAGAGATGAAAATAGATTGTGATAAGTGAAGGCAAATGCACTTCTCAAAACAACTTACCACCTGAAAAGTTAGCAAAAGAAATGAAATGCAATGCAAATGAGATGAAATGTCATGATGCAAACCAAAGTCAGAAGCATAAACATGATTTCAATGATTCTAAGAGATGATGCAAACACATGTCAAGAGTTGTGGATGATCATACAAGGATGAGGATGCAAATGAAGCATGCTTTGAACCATAAAAGTTCATGAAAGTTTATGAAATGATATGAATGCATAACATGGCAAATGAAAGATGCAATGATCAAACATGATTCTAATATGTACTAAGATGTCTTATATGTCACATTGGTGCATAAAATGTCATGGATGGTTCTTGAATGCAAGCAAATGAAAGATGGATGCAAAGGAAGGCAAGAATTAGGGTTTATGCATAACATCCAACACAAAACTCAAAATCAGAAGCAAATGACATGATAAAAAAATTGAAAATGGGATCAAAGGAACCCTAACCCTACACAAGTTCACTGCCCAAAGGAGGAGACCTAAATCTAAACCTAATGGAAGTTATGATATTTCTAAGTCAACTAGGGTTTCAAAGCACCTCAAAAGGAAAAATGCACATTAAATTGAAAATGAAAGATAAATTCAAACCAATTTTACCCTAAAAACTACATGATATGAAGGATGCAATGCAAGAAGAACCATCATCAAACTCTTCATGGTTAGGCAGAATGAATTTTTCTAAGTTAGGACCAAAATATTGCCTTTAAACAAATTTAATTCCAATGGAAAAGGTCAAAATAGTTCAAGAACCAAAAAGAAATTTGTTTTGAGAGTTTGATAATGCTTCTAAATGTTTTAAAATGCAATGTGAATTTTTTGGTGATTTTTAAATACCTAAATGCATTTTTAATTAATTAATTTCCATTAACTAATTAAAAATAAACATTTAAATGATTTAAAAATAATTTTTAATGCAAAAATTAAAAATAAAAATATTTTTGGGTTTTGAAAATTAATAAAAGGTTTGACAAAAAAATTCAGAATTTTTTAATATGTTTTGCTATTTTTAAAAATTCGTGGAAGTTAAATATAAATAAAATGAAATAAAATGAAATAAAAGGGAAAGTATGCAAATCCTGAGGCTGAGATTCAAAAGAAAATGGAGGGAATTGACTGGCGCCAGATCCTAAGGCTGTAATTCAAACTGACTAAATTCAAATTAAACCTAATTAATTAATGTTAATGACAGGGATTAGGGCTAAGCTAATAGATCTGGGTCGTTCACAGCGCGCGGGAAGAGGGATCCAAAGGCCTACATTCAAAGTTGGCTAATTACTCAGATTAGGGTTAATGACCCTCAGGTGGGCGGAGAAGACTTCCGGTCGTCTTCTCCGGCGAGACCTTCATCCTATCTCTCTCAAAACCTCACTAAAACGCATCAAAATCTCCAGATTCACTCAACTAAACATTCTAAACAGGAATCCAACAACAAAATCTATTTATTTTCCATGAATCAAGAGAAACAAACAAAACCATTTTCACGGGAAAAGTTTCAGGCAGACCATACATCCTCATTTCTTCATCATTTTCAAAAATTCAAAGTTCATTGCATTCAGGGGAACAAGCTTAACCATTTAATAACTTAAAATAGAGCTTCTGGAAAAAATGATTCGCATGGCTACCTGAGATGGAGCTTTCAATCCAGGAGCTTTCTGACTGCTTCCTTGCTTCAAAATGGCTCCAATGATCTTCCTGAGGAAGCTTTGAGGCTTAGTTGGAGTGTGTTGTGGCTAGTTTGTGAGATTGATGGAGTTCTTTTCAGAGGGGGTGGAAAATTGTGTTTGAGTTTCAAGGACTTTCAAGGCAAGATGAAGGGTGGTTTATGCTCTATGAAGCTTTTCTGAATGAATGGTGAAGTTGGTTTTGAAGTTTGATGTTTGTGTGATGAGATTCGAAGGAAAATGCCAAGAGGATAGTTTTTATGAACTATGGTGATGCTGTGTATTCAGGCTTGCCTCTTGTGTATTTTGAGTCTCATTTTGTCCACTTATCAAATTGTGATAGGGCAGAGGGTTGGTGGTGGCACAGTGTGATTGGCATGGCCACTTTTGCAAAAAGTCAAGTCTATGTGTCCTTTGAGGTATGGGCTGTTTCAGGGCTAGAGCAAAGGCATGTCTGCTGCAGCTTGATTCAAGGATGACCATGGAAATGAGATTGAGGCCAATTAGCAAGTTTGTGAGAAGTTGTGGGAGGTTTTGCAAATTTCACTAAGTTTGGCCCTTTTGAAGTTTCTAATGATCAAGGCATGAAAATGGGTGATTCTTTGGTGTATTCTGAATTTTAGGTCATGACTTATGTTTGTGTAATGCTTAGAAGTTGATTTGAAGTCACAATTGGCCTTGGCATGAAGTTTTGCAACTTTCCTCCTTTGGTGCATAAGTGAAATTTCATGATTTTTCCCAACTTTGGCAAGCCATAACTTTTGATCCAAAATGAATTAGAATGAGTTCTTGTACTTTTTAAAAATGGGAGGATCCATTCTAAAACTTTCATGACCAAAGTTTTCTCATTTGAAGCATTTTTGAATCAAAAAGAGGAGGTTGAAAAACTTTCCCAAAATGGCAAGTTTACATTATAAGTCACTTTCCAAAAAAGTAAACTTTGCAAATGGCTTGAAATTCTTCAATTTTGTGAACTTATAACATTTTATATGATCAAATAAAGATCATACACATTCAAAATGATGGATAATGCCCTTTGGTTGGGTCACTGGGGGCCTCAGATGCCCTAATTTTGCACTGACTTGCTCAAGAAGTCATCTCTTGATCAGATGCCTTCACCATTGTATTTCTTCATGAAAATTGATATGCATGATCCTCATAACATATAGAGACCAATAGAAACAAGAATGACCAAAATTTTTGGAGTTATGGCCTCTGAAACCAAAACCCTAATTCTAGGTCCTCTGTGTAGTTAAACCTGGCTCTGCTTCCATGCCTTTCTCAGTTCTTGTGATTCTTTGACTTCCTTGACCTTGTGGGGATATAATACGATGCTTGAACATACATGGACCCCTTTGAGATAATTCAAGACCTTTGGAGTGGCTCAAATGGCTCAGGGATGACTCAGATCACAAACCCTAGATGCAGATGGCTTTGAAACAGTGCAGTGAAACAAAAATGCAATATGTGATGCTATGATTGAATTTATGCTATATGAAAAGATCACAAGCCATGGTGAAATGAGTGAGGGAAAATTTGGGGTGTTTACAATACCCTCCTTAATAGGAATATTCAACATACTAGAAACCTCATCTAATGTAGGTGCCAGGATGTAATCAGGGAAAACAAAAACCCTCAGCTGTGGATCATAGAACTGCAACAAAGAATGCAAGTTATCCCTCTGGTCGATTGTGGGCTTGCTCACATAATCCATTATCTTTCCAAACTCTTTCTTGAAATCATCAAGGACTGTGTCACCCATCAAGCTAATCAAACCCTAAACACTCTCTGTCTCCGGTTGTGGGAAAGTATAATGAACATTTATCTTCCTCAGAATCTCCATGCTAAAGCAACAAATATGACCAGGACCTAGGAGGTAATGAACCCTGAGAATAAAAAGAACACAAAATGATTAATGATGTCATGATGTTTATGCAAGGCAAGGCATGTGATCAGTGACGTGTTTGTGCAAGGCCACAATATCACCACAAGTATCTCTGATCAGGAGTTCATGACTTCAGAATCCGTAATTAATATAACAAGATCATATCACTGGAGTATATTAACATATGTAGGTATGTTGAAGTTTAGGGTTCCTGCAAACCTGTAAACCCCTCCCAATCTCACAGGTATGCTACTCGGGTCAAACATCACAGACTCTCGAGGCCGAATAGCAATAATACGTTCACCATTTCCGAGAAATGGTTCATGACCAAATCAGGGAATCGGTTTGGCATTATGTACTACTCAGGGAGGTCTCAGCTGAGTTCGGAAAAACAAGCATCCCTCATAAGTCCTCAACTTCAAGCACTGAATCGAGAAACAATAGTACATTCATCCTGAAGGGTACAATACTACCGTCATACGAACAATTTGCTTTGACTGGATTCCTATGAGAGAACCAGGCCATCCTATGCGAGTTCCCAGTGGGCCCTCGGATGCGAGTGGGTTTGCCAACAAATGTGGTCTGCCACTGTCATCACTGAAGAGGGATGTTTCCACAAAGGTTCTCAATGATCGGTCCCCTAACTGCACATAACTATCAAGGTAGCGTATTAACCCAGAAAGATTCCGGTATCAATACATTCCCGAAAAGGTCGCAAGTCAAGGTGTGGAACTCACTACTACCAACATAGCAAGATGCCATGAAGCCAAAGTGGAACCACTCTAAGTCCTAGGGTGCACTCGAGCCCCAGTTACGAGCTCATGATGCATGTGAAAATAAATACTGAAAGCGGTAAATAAATGCGGTAAAGTAAACTGCAAATAAAAACAGTAAATAAGCACAACAACACACGCATATCAACACCCGAAGAAAGCAAAAGGGGGAAATGTAGGGAAAATAAAGAATGTTCTCGAACGGGCCCTACCCCGCTGCCTACGTACCTCATCGGGATAATGAGGATCAGAGTTGACGTAGTTCGCCTAACTAAGGCGGGAACTATTTGTTTGTGTTTTTTATAGCTGGAACTAAGTATGTCTATGCTCAGGTGTTGCAGGCTCGTCTGGTACGAGTGAGTTTACCGTCTTGCATGCGAGACAAGTTGTCGCAAGTTCGCGTTGAGAATGAGTGAGAAAAGAAGTTCCCGCATGATAGTCGCTTATTGTGTTTTTTTTCTTTTAAGAGAAGTGTTTTGAGTTTATTTGTTTTATGAAACAATCCCTTGATGAGACTTGTACATCATGATAGATGAGCTTACACCACTCCAAGATGGAATGAATGCAAGCGCTTCATGGAATAAGGCTATACACAAAGGATCCTTTCATTTATTTGTTACTTGTTTTTTTGGATTTTGTTTGAAGATGAGAAAGAATGACTCAAATTGTAAAAAGGCAAAATCTAATGGGGAACTAAGACACACCCTAATTTTATTGATTTATTTACATGGGAGATCCTATGGTTTGTGGAGTTTTCTAACCCTAATGGAAAAACACCTAGAACTAATAGAATGCAACTTACTTCCTAAGGAAGATAAGTTGATTCTAAAGCTAAGGGAAAACCTAAAGCAATTGGAATATTAATCAACATACAAAACATAAAATTGAATGACAAAATAGAATTCAAAACATATCAATTAAAGGCATGAATTAAAATAGTCCTATTTATTTATTCTAATTCTAATTAAAAGAATCCTAAGCCTAAATTCTAAACTAAGGTCACACCTAATATTTTCCTCTTAAAAAAATCAAAATCTAAACTAGCCTAAGTCCATATTAAATTCTAAGATTACATCTAAACTAAACTACTTTTTATTGAATTTTAGTATCATGGCCTAAACTAATGGAAATTACATGTAACAAAGCCTAAGAACTAATATTCTAAAAAATATCAAAGCTTCTGGAAAAATTAAGAAAATTAATCTATGGGGTCCTATGACTACCTATAACATTGTGTTAAAAGGAATTCTAAAAAATCATATTTTTGCTATGCCTAAAAATTGTTTATTTTCAACTAAGAATTATTCATTAATTTCTAAAGATTAATCTACTAAACCCTAAGATAAAGTGATCTAAAAAATCCACAAAAATTAACCTAAGTACTACTATGATTCCTCTAACTACAGTAAAAATAATGGGAAAAAAAAGTTAATGGAAGGTAAAAATATAAAATCTACAAGTTTGGGTACAGTTGAAGGAAATCCATTAAAAACTAATTACAAGAAAAATCCTAATAAAATCAAAAATACAGAAAAACAGAAAAATAAAATGCCAATTATTTCTAATGTGAATTAAAAGTATCCTCAATTTTTTATGGAATTTTATAATGGTTTTTACTATTTTTAATTGATTTAATCCTAAACTATGTTAACTAAACTAAAAAACTAAAAGAAAATAAAAGGAGGTGCGATAAGTATTTTTTTATAGTTGTTTATTCAATTGGGCTTAAAAAAGGGGTTTAATTAGCAATGACATGGGCCCTGTCAGCGCAGGCCCTTGAGGTGTATGTTGTGAACATTCAGTCAACTCTGTTGACTTGCATCTAAACCGTCTGATCTAGGTTTTTCTCATCCTGTGGACCTTACTACGCATGCACATGGTATTACGGTGGAATGCACACATGGGACCGCCGCATGCGGAACCAACCGGACGGTGACACGTGTCACCGCCGGTGTGGCTGAAATGCAAAAAGAATCAGATCATATCTTTATCTTCTAACGGGAAATGAAAAGGTGCATTAAACCTAAATCAAACAGATTTATGACATAAATTAATGTGATTAACTGCATTTTATTGTTATTAACTTTTCTAATATTCTCTTAACTTATCCTTAGTATTAATCCTCTTACATTCCATAAAACTTAATTACATAAACTAAAATGATCCTCTTGTATGAAACGACAAGCATAGGAAAAAACCCTAAATTCAAATCTTCTTCTTCCACCGCCGCGGACGCCTCCTCCCTTCATCATCAGCCACCGTCAACAAATTTGACTCTCTTCAAACCAACTGTAATAAACGCCAACCGATCCCAATGAACTCTAACATCCGAAACCCTAAACTCCCCTCCGTCTTCCTCACGCCGCTACCTCAACTCCACCATCTTCTTCGTCTTTTCTTCTCTCGCATCCCTCTTTTTCCTCGCCGAATTCTTCGAGATTCTCCGCCCTCACCTCGATCCTTTTCACTCCAAACAAAATTCCATTTTCCTTTTCCCTAAACACAAACCCTAACCTAATCATGAATTTCGCTCTAATCCGCGACCAAACCACCATACAGGTGTCGCTCCCGATAAACGAGACTGGCTCAAATAAGGGTACAGACGCGAACGGTCGGCGAAAGGAGGAAGTGAGAACACACAGGAGTGAACTCACAGGAAAAGAAAAGAGTCGCCAGCTAGGCATTTTTATCCCGGAGGAAAGGTAATGCTGCATAAACCTAGAAAAGACATGGATAAGACGGTTGCGAACCAGAGAGACTGAGAAAGGGGGTTGGTTACAACCTGGGAAGGTATTAGCACCCAGATTGTCCGCCGTACTCGACGGGATCCACGCTTAAAAGATTTGTGTTTTAAAGGGGTAGTGTCAGTGCAATCTGTGTATAAAGGAGCTGGAAAAAAGATGTACAGGTGTCAGTGCAAAAGAAATGTGAAGTGTATAAATGTACAGTGTCAGTGTAAGAAAAGGAATAAGATGCCCAAGATCATGAGGCTAAAAGAATGATGCTGGAAGGAGGGGGAATATACAGAGACTTTTGTTCGATAACTGTTAAGTTATGCCTACGTATCCTCTCGTGCAATGAGGAAGTCAGAACACCGTAGTTCGACCCAAAGAGACTGAAAGATGAATTGACTTGTGAACTGCTTACTTGTCTATGCTCAAGTGTATGACCTGTCTGGCTCAGGTGCAAACTGTCTTGCATTAGACGGAAGAAGCATGTTCTCGTTTGTGAGTGAATGAGAAGAGAAAAGAATCCCGGAGGAGACGATTAGTGTTTTTTTTTTGTGTTTTCAGTCTTTTATTGCTTTTTGAAGTTGGTCATAAGTTAATGAGCTTAAGCCTAAACCAATGGATTTAGTAAACTTATCACATCTTCCCTCTGATTAGGGGTAATGAGAATACCTTAAGTGTGAAGTCAGCTTCTCACACTTAATCATCACGGTGTAGGATTAAGATCATTAACCTACTGGCATTTATTTAGATGTTTTTGTTGTTTTTGTTTAGTGTTAAGTAATGAGGCTAAGCCATAATCAGGGATTAAACAGACTCATTACATCATCCTAATAGAAGGATAATAGATGAGAATGTTTAAGCTGAGGAAAGCTCCTCAACTTAATCCATGATTAGGGATTAACTTCATGACAAAACAAAACCTTTATTAAGATGGATTTTAGTTAATGATGAGATGAAGAAATGATTTTTATGGTTTGTAAGACAACTTGAGGGGGACTTGTCCATTAACACTAGGGTTAGTCCTTCTTAACCAGTCAAGGAAGAATTAGAACCCTAATGCAAGGCCCAAGTTACAAGCTTGATGTCTTGATGATTATTAAGTGAGTTGATTAAAGGATTTAAACACATTAAGGGTTTAACACTTAGGATTAAAGTTATACACTCCATCCTAATAGAAGGATGCAGGCACAAGCTTAATCACAAAGCCTTAAAACCTTTAGGGTTTAGTCCCTGATTATGAGATGAGAAGAGAAGATTCAATGAGACACAAAGGTAAAACTAAGTGGGGAACTAATCAAAACCCTAATCATTGTCATGCTTGGTTGTTCCTAAGGTTTGTGAGGTTTACAAGAGAAATCTTCAGAGAAACCACCAGGAAGCAGATGAAAGGAGCAGAGAAAAGCAAAGTAACTTGCTTCATTCAAGAAGACAAGTCACTTGAGGAAAGAAGGTAAGAAGAAGCTGAAAGAGCAAGCTCAATCTCAAACACAAGACAAAATGCAGCAATGATGCAAGAGAGGTGAAAAGAAATTGTGAGAAGTGAAGGCAAATTCATTTCTCAAAGTTACTTACCACCTGAAAAGTTAGTGAAAGGAATGCAATGCAATGTAAACTGAGATGAAATGGGATGGTGTAAATCAAAACCAGAAGCATAACTATGATGATAATGATGCTATGAGGTGATGCAAACATGAAACAAGGCATGGGAATGATCATACAAGCATATGGATGCAAGAGAAGCATGCTTAGAATCATGGATATACATGAAAAGTTATGGAATGCATATGACATACAACATGGCAAATGCAAGATGCAATGATCAAACATGATTCTAATATGTCTTAAGATGTAATATGGATCAAATGGATGCATAAAATTTCATGGAAAGTCATGGTATGCAAGTAAATGCAAGATGAATGCAAAAGGAAGCCCAAATTAGGGTTCATGATCAATGCACAAAACAAAAACCAAAACCAGAAGCAAACATTAAGATAAAAAATTGAAAATGCAACCAAGGGAACCCTAAACCTATGCAAACTCACTGCCCAAAGGAGGGGTTCTAACTCTTAACCTAATGAGGGTTATGAATTTCTTAAGAATGCTAGGGTTTTATGGTACCTTGTCAAAGAAAATGTCAAACAAATTGAAAATGCACAAACAATTCATACCTATTTAATCCTATAAACTTCATGATATGCAAGACACAATGCAAAAAGAATCAAAGTCCAACTCTTAAAGACTAGGCAGAAATGAATTTTCAAAGATTGGATCAAAATAATGCCTTGAAATGAAATTAATTCCATGAAAAATTGTCAAAAGACATCAAGATCAAAAAAGAAATTTGGTTTGAGGGTTGGACAATGTTTCTAAATGATTTTAAAGGTTTCATGAATTTTTTGGTGATTTTTAAATACCTAAAAGTATTTTTAATTAATTAATTCTCATTAATTAATTAGAAATAATCTTTTAAATGATTTAAAAATATTTTTTAATGCAAAAAATAAAAATAAAAATGTTTTTGGTTTCTGAAAATTCATAAAAGATTGTATAAAAATTTTCAGAATTTTTGAAAATGTTTTACTATTTTAAATAAAATGAAGAAAACAAATGCAATTAAATGAAAAAATAAAATGAAATTAAACTGAAAATGGGAAAGTCAGCAAGATCAAGGGCTGAGGTTTGAACTCACACGCGCGCGAATTGACCTGGCGCGCATCTGGACGGCCAACATTCAAATTCTCCTAATTATGATTAAGCCCTAATTAAATGCCCTAATGACTTTCAGATGACCGGAACAGTGGTTCCAGTCATCTTCTCCGACGAGCCAAATTTCTAACTCTCTCTACACGCAATAAAAATGAAATCTAACTGCCCAGAATTCATCCCCATTCAACACTGAATCAAAACCCCCAAACAAACATCATTTTTCATTCATCAATCAGTCAAATCGAAGCAAAACATTCCTAGGGCAAAAAAGTTTCAGAGCATTCATACATCCTGGTTTCTCAACCATTTTCAAAAATAATCTTATCCCCATGATCAGGGGAGTGCATAGAAGCATTTAAGAACTTAAAATGGAGTTTCTGGAAAAAAAGTTTGAGATGGCTACCTGAACTGAAGCTTTGGTTTCTGGTACTTTCTGGCTGGTTTCTTGCTTTCAATCAACTCCACTGGACCCCCTGAGAAGCTTTCAATGCTTGTTTGAAGTTTATAATGGATGGTTTGAGAGATGGAAGAAGTTCTGTTCAATGGAAGGTGGTGATCGTGTTTTTGTTTCAATGAGTTTCAGGCTATGGTGAGGGGTGGTTTGTGACCAGGGAAGTGTGCTGAGTTGATTTGTGAAGTTGGTTTGTGTGTTTGCAGCTTATGGAGACTGTTTCGAAGGCTTTTGAAAATGGGAGAGATTTTGATAACTATGGCTTGTGGGCAAGATCAGTGTGTGTTGTGTTATGTGTTAGGCTGGGTTTTGTCCATGTATCAAAAGGGGATAGGTCAGAAAGTTGTTGGTGGCCTATGGTGATTGGTATGAGTCTTTGGCCAAAATGTCAACTTGATGTCTACTTGAGGTATGGGCTATGGTACAACTTGCTTTTTGGCTTGCTTTGGCTTAGCTTGAATCAAGGAATGCTATGAAAAAGGTTTAGAGGCAATGCAGCAAGTGGTTTATAACTTGTGATAAGTTTTGCAAGTTGGTTCAAGTTTGGTTTCTTTGAGATTTCTTGAGTTTCAAGGCATCAAAGTGCAAAGTTCTTTGGCCCATTCTGATTTTTTAGAGGTCATATGATCATATTGTTAAGAAATGATACACGTTTGAGGCCTTTAGAACACTTGAACAAACCATTTTGCAAAATGTCTCTTTGGTAGAAAACTTCAAATTTTGTGATTTTAGCCAACTTTGACAAACCATAACTTTTGATCCAAAATGAATTAGGTCATGTTCTTGTACTTTTTGAAAAGGGAATGATCCATTCTACAACTTTCATGACCAATGTTTTTCCATTTGAAGCATTTTTGAATCAAAAAGCAAGGGTTGAAAAAGTTTCCCAAAATGGCAATTTCATTAAAAGTCAAACTTTCCCAAAAAGTCAACTTTGCAAATGACTTGAAATTCTTCAATTTTGTGAACTTCCAACATCTTCTATGATCAAATAAAGATCATACACAATCAAAATGATGAAGAACACCCTTTGGTTGGGTCATTGGGGGCCTCAGATGCCCTGATTTTACACTGACTTGCTTGAAAAGTCAACTCTTGATCAGATGACTTCCCCATGGAATTTCTTCATGAAATTTGATATGCATGCTCCCTATACCATATAGAGACCAATAGAAACAAGAATGACCAAAAAATTTGGAGTTATGGCCTCTGAAACCAAAACCCTAATTCTAGGTCATCTGTGCAGTCAAACCTGGCTCTGCTTCCATGCCATTTTCAGTTCTTGTGATTCTTTGTCATTCTTGACTTTGAGAGGATATAATATGATGCTTGAACATACATGGACCCCTTTGAAGTGATTGATGACCTTTGGAGTGGCTCAAGAAGCTCTTGGATTGCTCAGATCACAAACCCTAGATGCAGATGACTTTGAACCAATGCAATGAATCAAAATGCAATATGAGATGATATGATTGGATTTATGCATATGAAATGATCACAAGCCATGGTGTGAATGGGTGAGGGCAAATTTGGGGTGTTTACAACAGGGACTCACTCGAATCGAAAACTTGATGACGCATTAAAACACAATATAGATTCTTACCTTGAATTGAAGATGCGATGAGATTCTTAGAAAACGGGAAGATATCGTTGTCGATTATCACAAGGTTGATGCCGCCTCAAGCCGCTTGAACATTGAATATGCAACGGAGAGTACGTTAACCGTACGAAGAGGAACGCTGTGAAATTCCGCTTAGGTATGCACCGATTTCACCTCTTCTTCTTCTTGGTACCAATCTGAATCCTTGAAATTACTGTGCACTGAAATTGTGTAAAGATTCTTGCGAAAATTCCCGTTTATGTCCTGCGTGAGGATTAACACCAATTGTTATTATCTCTGATTTTCTACAGATTATTGGATTCGATGCAGATTGATGCGGATGAATGGTGTTGAAGCGGTTGCGGTTGCAGTTCTGTCAAGGTTGAAGATAGGTGCCAATGGATGAAGATTCTTGTAGAATCCAAGTTGAAGAAGATTGAAGGAAGCAAAATATGGATGAGGCTCAAGAATTGGAGAAGGAGCAGGAGTTGAGTGTAGGGAAAATGGTTCAGGAAAAAAATGGAAGGAGAGGATTCAGAGAAGATGGTGAAGGGTTGGGCTATTGTAGAAGAATGGTTGAAGAGATGATGAATGGTGAAGGGTTATGGATTGAAGAAGAATGGTTGTGTCGTACCTCGAAAAATACGATCCTCGCGAAAGACGCGGAAAAACAGACAAACAGAGTCGCCACCTAATTTTAATCTATTCCTAATAAAGGAAAAGGGAAATATAGATAAACCCTATAAAGGAGTGAACTTGGCCATTGAAAACCAGATTCTGAGTTCGGGAGTCGGTTACACAAGAGGAAGGTATTAGCACCTCTCACGTCCGTTGTATTCAACGGGAACCTCTTAGTCTAATCTGCGATCGAATACTAACTTATATTAATGTCTTCTTAATGGTGAACGATATGTTAAGGAAAATGGGTGATTTTAATCTTAGGATGCTCGGCAAGGATCAAGATCCGTGTGCCTACGTATTCCCTTGTGCAATGGGAAAGTCAGAGCCTCGTAGTTCGTGGTACTAAGGTTCGAAAGTCTCGATCGCAATAGGGGCGAGAGAAAGGTGTAAGTTAGTTGTTAGTGGGCTCGCCAAGGAATGGGATCCTTGTGCCTACGTATCCTCGTTGAGGAATCAGAGCGTCGTAGTTCGACTAACTACGAATAAGTCAGTCGGTTCGTTAATGAACGATTATTTAAATTGCATTCTAACTGCTAAGGGTTGGCTTGTCTGCTCGCGATAGGAGGCTGAAGCGCTAGCTTGTTTTGCGAGTATAGAAAGGATTTAAATAGTTCTTGTTTCGAAAATATGTTTGAGTTGATTAGGGTTTTTTAAGAATGAAAGGGTGAATAAACTACGTCCTGTGGGGCGGACCTCAGGAGAGTTTATTCGAGAATTCGAGGAATGCTGGACTCCAGAATTCAATTCTTTCATTATTTTATATGTTGAATTTAGTGTTTTAATCGCGAAAGATCGAATGAACTAAGTCCAGCGGGGAGAGCCTCAGGAGAGTCCATTCAAGAATTCGAGGAATGCTAGACTCCAGAATTCAATTCTTTCGGTTTTTTAATTATGTAAATATTTCGTGTATTCGCATTCGGAAAACGTTTGCGTAGAACATTGCTGGCCTAAGCTCATCACAATCGCAAGTTACGAATTTGAAAGAAAGAAGAGATGTCGAGATGTAGAAGAAATAGATGAGGAGAAGAGAATGCAATATGGAATAATCAAATAATACACAAACAGTGCCTACACCAGTAGGACTTCCAGATGCAACAGTATGACAATGGTAAAAATCGGGTCTCACTAGTACCTAACGGAGAAGATCCACTGCCTCAAGAATATATCAAGTCTGAAGCGGATTCGACAGTCAAGCATAAGCGTCTGTTATCAATATCAAACAAAGCCTAAGTGCGATTTATGTTCGGATGATGAAAGTAATCACAAAGTCCTCCTCATGCTACAACCTCCATTATCGTCATCAACCAAAACCTACAAGACTTCAAGCACTAAATTAAAACCAATATTTAACATAACCACATTAAAACCAATATTTAACATAACCTCCACTAAATTAAAACCAATATTTAACATAACCTCCATTATCTAAACTTTATTGATAATTAAAACCGAACAAGATCATACCAAAATCTAATAAAGTTCTAAACTGAACTTCAAGCAAATGCCAATAGAAAAATTAAATAATAAAAAAAACTAAACAAAAATTAACCAGAACTTAAATGAAAACTATATAATTTAGTCAAGTTCTGAATTAAAACCTTAACCAAAGTCAAAATATTAATTATCATATTAACAAAATTAAAGAAAAGAAAATAAATCAAAAATAATAAGGAAAGGAGGTGTTGGCGCAGGATTGGAGGTGGGAGTATGCAAATCAATGGGCTAAGCCCAACCTGATCACAAGCAACATTTGCATTTGTAATAAGAAATAAATGATAAAGGGTTTGGAGGTGGGAGTATGCAAATCAGTGCTCATCCCATCAATAACCAGCAACGATTCGCACAAAAGAAGCCGCGGTTTCAGAAACAAAACCACTCAACCTTCAATCGATTAACACCCAATGATCTCTCCATCTCGATTCACGCCGTCACCTGCTACAAACTCCGTCTCTCACATCGCACGATTTCCTCTCCTCGCCACTGCATACCCGCCTCCGTTCTTCTTTACCGGCACGATTATCAGCTTCTCCCTCTCATTGTATCTTCACGATTTGCTCTGTGCACCTTACTAACGACGATTTTTTAAATCATGGTGGTCGCAACAACCATCATACAAGCGTCTTTTCTCAACCATTGATGGTTCCTTTTTCAGATCGTGACTGAACTCTTCCTTCTCCGTGGTTCGCTAGGTTTCACGGTTAGTTTTGGTCAAATCCCTCTCTTCATCCTCTCTGACTTGGCTTCCCAACTCCCTTCATCTCTTTTTCTTTCTTGTCTCAGATCTACTTTGAAGGTGGCGATGTTGAGGGCGGTGGTGCGGGGAACATTTCAGTTGAGGTTGTTGTTCGGTGAGTGAGTTCTGTTTTTGGTTATGGTGTATGAAGGTATCAATTGAAAGTTATGAGGTTAAGGTTATGAAGCGCGATGGGTGAAAGGTCGTTTTTTTTTTGCTGTGGTGAATATTTGGAAAATCATCCTTTTTGTGTTGAGTAAGGCAAGGGTTTAAGAAGGTAATGAAGGAAACTGAAAATAGAAGGAGGGGGTCAGATTGAAGAAGGGGAAGATTAGTGAGATTGTGCTGGAAAAAGAAACTTGGGCTTGCGTTGAAGGAGAGAAATTGATGATGGTTTTTGCGGTTTTTATGTGAAGGAGATTAATTTTTGTTTTCTGCAGAAAAAATATGTTGCCGGTGTTGATGAAAAGTGATGAAATGTTGTTGTGATTCCTGTGTGATTTTTGCTAGAAATTTTGTTATGAGAGCCTGTTGGCATAATTGTTGTACGAGTTGTGTTTATGTTATTGGATTTTTTTTTAGAAGAGCGAATAAAATTTCAAGATGAGTGAAGGTTAGTGTTATAGTAGGTTTTGAAGAAAAGTTTTGATGGTAGATGGGGTTACGGTTTCCATGGTTTTTTTTCAGGGAAAAAATGCAGACGCCGCTTTTTGCCTAAATTTTTCTCTCCTTGACCTAGGGATCAGTGCATCACATATATAGCTAGGTCAACATACTTTGACTTTATGGGCCACACAAAGAAATGAAAATGGGCCTTTGTAACTCTTTATTTTTAAAGTTTTTTTTTTTGCTTAATGAAATGAAATTAATTAACATGGTTAGTTAATTTGACTTATGGATATAGGATTATGGTTTGGACTTGGATTATTGAAAAGAATGATTTAGATTTTGATTTAAAGAAAAGCGGATATATGGATTAAAAATAAATTTGGATTATGAATTGAAATGTGGACCAAATGGTTTAATAAAAGTTATGGGTATGGATATTTGAATGTGAATAATGGATATGACTTAAAAATCGGAAAATGGTCTAAAATGGAGAAAAAGTATTTAGTAAAAAAAAATGGATTAAAGTATGGTTATTGGCATATGCTTATGGAAACAAAATGATTATGGTGATATGAATGGACACTAAACTTTGAACTCAAACCATCAAATGATCACACTAGTGAATACCCTACCAAGCTCCCGATTAAAATGAGTGAAAAGTCTCGGACCATTGAATAATTCACAATTGAAGCGAACTGCTACCTGAATCAATTTAAAACCTTGCCGTGATTATTAAATCCACACTGAGGAAAATAAATCCACAGATGAACCACTAATGGACTGATGAACTTGATGATCGAATCGACTCCTCATGAATTAATATTTGATAATTTGATGACCTCCACACCACATAACCTGACTTCCGAAGCACACTAGCTGAGAAATATCCCTCTAAAAGGAATAACTTGCAGTTGAGACCAAATTCTGAGATGTTGAGAAGAAAGGGATAACCTTGTAACTGACGAAGAAGAAAATAGCCTGATGATGGGCCAGAGGTATAATGAATAGTCCTTGCAGACGTGAAAGCCTTGATCAGGGAAATAAACCCTAATTCGATGACAAGAGCATAAGAGAATAATATCACTGATGGCTACAAGCCAAGGCCTTGAATTCTTCTGATAATCCGTAAATAAAGCGTGAAACCCTAATTTCACATAAAATGTTGATCCCATGTCTCAAGAGCTCGATGCAAATGATTGAATGCAGCATGTATGATCGTATGGGATGTAAATGGATGCAAAGCGAAAAACAGCTAAAGATAGGAAACCAGAGGGAAAATTTTGGGGTGCAAGAGGTTGAAGTCGATTAAAGAAGGTGGGGTTTCTGATTTATAGCGCTTGGAATATTGTTCTAGAATTTCTCAGGTAAAAAGTTTGTTATGATTCTGTTATAAACTTGGTTGAGAATCTGTTAAAAGTCAGTTAGTTATTTTCTGTTTTCAATTACATAGAACCTTTTTGAGTTCTGATTATAATAACATAAATGATATTTGCACTGCTTCTACAATTCCTGAGCTTTTGTTCTATTGAAGTTTCCGTTGTTGAATTCGTGAATTGATGGATTCTTACGAGTCATAGCCTTGTGTGTTTTTGCAGGTCAATGGGAGATTGACAATGTTGCGTTTTTGCTGACTTGATATGCAGGTTGAATGAAGATGCGGATATAGGGATTTGGCGAAGATTGGAGCCGAGGAATTGAAGAGTGTGCGGAAATGACTGCTGTGATTTCGTAATTCCTTGCAAAGATTGAAGATCTGAAATATCTGAAGATTGAGACGTTGGTGACGATGATAGAGGCTATGCGGTTTTGCTTGAAAATCCTGATCCAGAATGAATCAAACTACAATTGCATCGTGGAATTTGAAACTCGGAACGAAATCACTGTAAATGCTACGACGTTTCAGGTACCGGATTCGATCCCACTTTCTCTTTCATTCCTCTTATCTTCTCCTTGCTTTGTACGATTGGGAATCTTTTTTTTTTGTTTTTGCGAATTTCTGGTTGGCGTTGAATCATTGTTGAGGATATGGTGATTGTCAATTTCGTCCTCTTCTCTTTTTGTTTTGGTGATTCTCGTCTGGTTGTTACGGTCGTTTGGGATCGTTCTGTTATTGATGCCTCTTCATTTTACAGGTTGTGGAGGATTTGGGATTTGCTGCCAAGGAAATTTGAGCGTGGCCCTGCTATGAACGGGATCGCTGCTGCCGGTCATAATGGAAACATGGTAGCTTCGTCCGTTAATACAATTCCTAGTATAGGCGCCATGTATCCCATGGAAGGAAGGCCACCTGACCAATTTAGAACATTTATTGTAATAGGCAAAGAAATGGATTGAATACTTTTCCTCTGAAATTGTCTGCTGCTGCATTTTATTTTGATACCTTTATGCATTAACATTGTCATTAGTATCCACTTTATTTGTTTTCATTAACTCAAACTACAAGACAATTCTTCTTTCATTCGGCAAAGTTGTAATAGCCTTACGGGATTCAATTCTCTTCAGCTTTTGTTTTCATTTCATCAAGTTCCCCAACCACCAGCTTATCCTTGTTCATTCCTTATGATCTCAATCCACCAACTTGCAGCATCATAACTCCATGAACTAGCAAACCAAAAAAAGAAAATAACCTTAAAGTGCCCTTACAAATGATATTTGAATTAAATAATTTGAAACTAAATTTCAAAAAAATAACTTGAAAACGTCTTAGGAATCACAAACTATAATGACTCAAAGTCCGAATAAATGTTATCTTGAAGCCAAATTTGAAATTAACAACGGACTAAACGTCAATGGGGTCTTATCTTGTAATATCTCAAACAAATTTTCGAACGTCTTGACGAATGATATGAAAATAAGGTCTAAATCGATTAGAAACCTTAGGACCATACTTCGTAAAACAAACCACAATACATGACATTCTTGAAAGGTTCTAAGATATGATGAATTTGAAGAAGAACTCCCTATTATTCACGAACTAAGGCTCTAGTTCTATAATATGCTCATAGAGAGGCTAGTTGAATTTAGCATGTAGAAACCTTTAATCCAATGTAACATCCCCAACACCAAGCTTCCATGATGCCTTAGTCAATACCTTAATCTATTTCCTTGTGGCTTCGATGAAATGTATGACCATGATTTTTATGACCTACTATGAGAGGCATATGGGTGAAGTACAAGCCTATGAACACGACAACCTCTGAACCAATGAATAGTTTTTTTTTCCAGATTAGTCACACCCTTTCGAGTCGTCTGAAACATGCCATGACCATTCGAATCCATGTTAAGGAGACTAAATCAACAGATGGATCACTGATAAACTAAAGATTCAAACCAAACTTCACACGAAACACTGCTCGATACACTGATGAATCACAACACACGGCAGCCTGAACTTTGAACATGCATTGTCTAAGAAATAGTCCAGTGGTCCAAAATAACCCTGCAGTTGCAGTAATCTTCTAACAGTTTGACCAAAATTAGGTCAAACTCCCATCTGAATCGAAACACAACTGAACAACCGCATTTGAAGTGGAATCATTGTCCAGTGAATATTTTCCACCATTTCAATCCCTGGCAGATACATATAAGGTACGAAACCCTAGATTCAAAGGGCCTGAATCACATGCCTTATAAATCCATGAAATGCCCTACTATGATGATAATGAACTGATGAAAAATGCAGATGAATGAGAAACGACAAACCAATTGAGGGAATAAATATGAGGGCAAATTTTGAGGTATTACAGCTGCCCCTATTCAATCATCTACAAGCCTGAACGAATAATTGCAACAACTGTTAGACGTTCAAGGCGTGGAGTGATTGAATACACGAATAGAACCTGAAAATTTGCACACTGTGGGTAATAATATATGCTGGGAAGAATGTCATCCTCGAATGACCACTCACACGGGATCCTCGGATCCAGTATTAAAACCGTTCTCGAATAGAAACACAATGGTATACCGGCTTCAGGCGATAACCATCAACAACAAAGACTGACCTCGGACAGACTTTGCAAACGAGACAAACTGACCTCAGTCAATAAGCTCAAAAAAGTGGACCATTATCCTCGAATAATAGCCACAACAAAAACAAACAAGACCAACCGCAGAAGGACTTGAAGAAAAGAAATTCCATCCTCGAATGACAATTCAAAAGATCCTCGGATCTAACATGAAATCATCCTCGAATGGAGACGCAAAGGTATACCAGCCTCGACTGATAACCAAACACAAAGCTGACCTCAGACAGACTTTGCAAAAGAGACAAACTGACCTCGATCAATAAGCTCAAAAAGTGAACTACTATCCTCGAATAATAGCAACAAACAAGACCAACCGCAGAAGGACTTGAAGAAAAGAAATGCCATCCTCGAATGACAATCCAAAAGATCCTCGGATCTAACACGAAACCAACCTCGAGTGGAGACGCAAAGGTATACCAGCCTCGACTGATAACCAAACACAAAGCTGACCACAGACAGACTTTGCAAAAGAGACAGACTGACCTCGATCAATAAGCTCAAAAAGTGAACTATTGTCCTCGAATAATAGCCACAAACAAGACCAACCGCAGAAGGACTTGAAGAAAAGAATGCCATCCTCGAATGACAATTCTCAAAAGATCCTCGGATCTAACACAAAACCATCCTCGAATGGAGACGCAAAGGTATACCAGCCTCGACTGATAACCAAACACAAAGCTGACCACAGACAAACTTTGCAAAAGAGACAGACTGACCTCGATCAATAATCTCAAAAAGTGAACTACTATCCTCGAATAATAGCCACAAACAAGACCAACCGCAGAAGGACTTGAAGAAAAGAAATGCCATCCTCGAATGACAAATCAAAAGATCCTCGGATCTGAAACGAAACCATCCTCGAATGGAGACGCAAAGGTATACCGGCCGCAGGCGGTAACCATAAACAAAGAAAATAGGACAAGATGGAACGGGATTGTTGTACATAAACAAGAGCCCAAGCAAACAGGACCGTTGTACAAAATGGGAACCTGCAACGCGACTGTTGTACCAAATAAGACGCGGAATAAGCGACAAACATCGACTTGAAAAGACAAGGATGTCTGGAAAATGATATTGGTATCCTCTGTGCGGAGTACTTCAGGTTGAAAAGATGTTATAGGTCGTACGTAATATACCTCAAAAATGGCCCATGTTGGTATGCATATGTTTGAATTTATGGCATAATGCTCCATGAGGATGGAAATGCTACGCTTTGGAGGATGCAAATGTAATGATGATTATGCGAATGAAAATGCAAAGGATCTCCTGATAAGGAGACTGCAGGCATCCCAGATAGCTTGACTGGGGAGAAACTGATGATCACTGCCCTGGTCTGACCCATCCTGATAAGGAGGAAACAACTCTGCGGGGAAAGCTGTTAATAATTCAGCGGCTCTGAACAGCCGCCACTACCAAAAATAAATTGGACTTTGAGATTGGAGTGCCAAGACCCTGCTGGAGATGGACTCTTCTTGAACTCTGGTGGGGAAGTGAGGACCCCATGGCTTGGCTGGGGACCAAAGGCATGATACTGCTGAGGAAGCAACTGCTGGGGAGGAAAAACACTCCTTATACTGCTGAGAATTACCCCTGTATGAAGGGAAACTTTTTCTTGGGGATGACACCCACTCTCTGCTACCTTGCTGGGTGAAGTTTCGACTTCCACATGGCTGGGGATGATTGGAGACACCCTGAGAGACACCTGTTTCTGTTCAAACAAAAGGGGATGCTCCTCCTGGATAATAGTTGTTAGCTTTGTTAGCAACACCAGTACCTGTACCTGCATGAACACAATCGATAGTACCTACAACATAAAGAATTAGTTTGGGACCTGCTTGCCCCAGGCTCATGGTATGAATCATTATCTGGGAATCTTGACACCCTTTCAGAGTTGTATTAAATGTTTCTATTCTCCTGCACGAGTTAGAAAGCCTTCAAATGTTCATAATGTAAATCACAATTTGCTAGACGTTTTCACAATCAAACAATGCTGGATGAGAAAAAACAAAAACAAAAAGCAAAGTAGTCAAATTGACTAAATTTGAATTCTCATTGATTTGGAAAGATGGCCCTGAATAGGCAATACAAAGGAAGCAGTTCCCTGGGAAGAGGAAACAACTAAAAAGAAAAACAAACTATCCTATTGGCAATGTGAGAAGTGAATCTCATCAAGTCTCAACCCAGTTATGACTCGTATGTCTTCAAGACGCTCCGCTCGCTCTGCCTCTTGAGAAAAAGTAAGTGAACTGATCTTCAACCCTTAGGATAGCCTCAACTGTAGGTAGGTCATGGATCTCGCAGATCACAGTCGTTCGTGTTAATCCCTCTTTTACGTGGATCGCCTTTTCAGGTTTTCAATCCACCGGGATACCCCTTTTTGCCTGAGTTGTCCGATGTGGCTTTTCAACTCAGCGGGTGTACATTTTTTTTCAAGATTTCCCTAACTTTTGCCCAAGCCTTTTATTATGTTTTTGGCTTGCCGGGATGCCCATTTTTGCTTGGATCTTTATTCTGTTTTTATCCAGCGGGTCTTTTTACACGAAGTATTTTCTTACTGCGTATGCATTGACAGGGGATTGGAAGTCTTCCCCGTCCATGGTTGTCAGCATCAAGGCTCCTCCCGAGAAAACCTTTTTAACCACGAACGATCCTTCATAGTTGGGTGTCCACTTGCCCCTGTGATTGTTGAGAGGAGGAAGAATCCTTTTCAGCACTAAGTCTCCTGGCGTCTACCTCTGTGGTCGCACCTTCTTGTCAAAAATCTGCTTCATCCGTCGTTGATACAACTGTCCATGGCATACAGCTGCTAGACGCTTCTCTTCAATGAGGCTCAATTGATTATATCTGGATCGGAGCCACTCAGCTTCATCTAGCTTGATATCCATCATCAACCTCAACGAGGGGATTTCCACTTCGATTGGTAGGACTACCTCCATACCATATACCAATGAGAATGGAGTTGCCCCAGTTGAAGTACGTACTGATGTTCTGTACCCATGCAACGCGAATGGTAACATCTAATGCCAGTCTTTATACGTCACAACCATCTTCTGCACAATCTTCTTGATGGTTTTATTAGCCGCCTCGACGGCGCCATTCATCTTCGGACGATAAGGAGAAAAGTTGTGGTGTTCTATTTTAAAGTCTTGACACAAGTCAGCCATCATCTTGTTGTTGAGATTAGAACCATTATCAGTAATGATCCTTTCAGGAATTCCGTATCGGCAGATGATGTCTCGTTTAATAAATCGGGCGACCACTTGTTTAGTGACATTGGTGTAGGATGCCACTTCAACCCACTTCGTGAAATAATCAATAGCAACTAGGATGAAGCGGTGACCACTAGAAGCCATTGTCTTAATCTTTCCAATCATATCGATACCCCACATAGCGAATGGCCATGGTGAAGACATGACACTCAACGGATTCGGAGGCACATGGACCTTTTCGGCATAAATTTGACACTTATGGCATTTACGGGAGTATTTACAACAATCAGATTCCATGGTAATCCAATAGTATCCCGATCTCAACAATTTCTTGGCCATGGCATGTCCTCCAGCATGTGTGCCAAAGGAGCTTTCGTGAACCTCCTGCATTAACATGTCTGCTTCGTGTCTATCCACGCATTTGAGCAGCACCATGTCGAAGTTCCGTTTGTACAGCACGCCGTCTTGATTCAAGAAGAAACCTCCTGCCAGTCTTCTAAGGGTCTTCTTATCCTTACTAGATGCCCCAGCCGGGTATTCTTGAGCCTTCAGGAATTGTTTGGTGTCATGGTACCAAGGCTTGTTATCTTCACCATCATCAACTACAAAGACATAAGCGGGTCTTTCAAGACGGGAGACCGAAATTCGAGGCATGAAATTCTCTTGACAAACTTTAATCATGGATGAAAAAGTTGCTAGAGCATCGGCGAACTGGTTTTCATCTCGAGGAATATAGTTCAGCTTGACTTCGGTGAAGAAAGTTAACAGCCTCCTGACATAATCTCTGTAAGGAATCAAACGAGGTTGATGAACCAGCCATTTGCCATTGACTTGATTTACCACCAAAGCAGAATCTCCGAAGATCTCAAGGTTCTTAACTCGCAAGTCTATTGCCTCTTCGATCCCCGTGATATAAGCTTCATACTCCGCCTCATTGTTAGTGCATTCGAAAGTCAACCGAGCGGCTAAAGGTGTGTGGACCCCTTCTGGAGAGATAATAGCAACACCCATTCCACTTCCATTCATGTTTATAGCCCCGTTAAACATCAACTTCCATCTGGATTCAGGGTCAGGCCCCTCCTACGGAAGTGGTTCTTCGTAGTCTTTCGACTTGAGGAACATGATGTCCTCATCCGGAAACTCAAACCTCATGGGTTGATAATCATCGATCGGCTGCTGGGCCAAGTATTCTGACAACACACTCCCCTTGATTGCCTTTTGTGAAGTGTATTGTATGTCATACTCCGTTAGTATCATCTGCAAACGGGCCACTCTTCCCGTCAATGCTGGCTTTTCAAAGATGTATTTCACAGGATCCATCTTGGAAATTAAGAGAGTAGTGTGAGTCAGCATGTACTGTCTTAGTCGGCGAGCAGCCCATGCCAAAGCGCAACAAGTTTTCTCAAGTAGTGAGTATCGCGTCTCACAATCGGTAAACTTTTTGCTAAGGTAATAAATGGCGTGCTCTTTTCGACCAGACTCGTCCTGCTGACCCAACACACCCTATCGATCCTTCGAGCACAGTAAGATACATAATCAAAGGTCTCCCTGGCACTGGAGGCATAAGAATCGGCGGTTCTAACAGGTATTCTTTGATTCGGTCAAAGGCTTGCTGGCAGTCTTCGTTCCATCTAATGGCTTGATTCTTCCTCAGAAGCTTAAAGATGGGCTCACACGTGGCCGTTAGGTGAGAAATAAACCGTGCAATGTAGTTTAGTCTCCCTAAGAAGCCGCGCACTTGCTTTTCAGTCTTCGGCTCAGGAATTTCTTGGATAGCTTTCACCTTGGCTGGATCAACCTCAATTCCTCGTTCACTAACAATGAAGCCGAGTAACTTGCCAGAACGGACCCCGAAGGTACACTTATTCGGATTCAACCTCAGTCTGAACTTCCGAAGTATGTCAAACAACTTTGCTAGATTAACCAAGTGCTCTTCCTCCGTTTAGTATTTTTCTATCATATCATCAACATAAACCTCAATTTCATGATGGATCATGTCGTGAAATAGTGTCACCATTGCCCGTTGATAGGTAGCTCCTGCGTTCTTTAAACCAAATGGCATGACCTTGTAACAAAAGGTGCCCCAAGGAGTGATGAAAGTTGTCTTTTCCATGTCATCGGGAGCCATCTTAATCTGATTATAGCCGGAGAATCCGTCCATGAAGGAGAACACGGAAAACTGAGCAGTATTATCGACAAGCACATATATGTAAGGTAGAGGGAAATCATCTTTGGGGCTGGCCCTATTCAAATCCCTGTAATCCACACACATCCTGACCTTACCGTCTTTCTTAGGAACCAACACAATGTTAGCAACCCACGGAGGGTAACTGGTCACAGCCAAGAAGCCAGCATCGAACTGTTTTTGCACTTCTTCTTTTATTTTAATTGCCATGTCTGGACGCATGCGCCTCAACTTCTGCTTTACTGGAAGACAAACTTCTCTGAGAGGCAGCTTGTGTACCACAATATCAGTGTCTAAACCAGGCATATCTTGGTAGGACCATGCGAAGACGTCGACATACTCTCGAAGCATAGCAATCAAACGAGTCTTAATAGATTCTTCTAATGCAACTCCGATCTAGACTTCTTTCTTATCTTCTTCAGTACCCAGGTTTATTACTTCGACATCTTCTTCGTGCGGTTGAATCATCTTCTCCTCCTGTTTAAGCAGTCTGGCCAATTCTTCAGGCCAATTCTTCACCTTCCTCATCGGCTTGATAAATTGGATTGTCGAAGTTAAACTCAGCCATAACAAGGTCGTCATTGATAAGATCCGGTGACGAGCACCTACATGAATGGTGATTCATGCAAGGGTTTAGCAACAACTTGAGAAAATGAGAAATATTGCCATTTTAAAACTTTTCTTTCTTTTTGAAAAACAAAAGTAAAAACTGAAAGACATGGAACAACATGAATGAATGTGAAACGTCAGCTTTATTTATGATTGTGTTAATGAACAAATGAACCCTTACAAAGAGCTACTATGCCCCGGGTAAGACATAGTGCTTTAATACAGGAAAAACAGAAACAAAAAATTATTACTCTTCGAAAGAGGTGACTGAAATAAGCCTTTCTGATGTCCAATTGCTAAGCTGAGTTCCTGGAGCGGAAGGCCTGATCCATTCATCTAGGTCACAGTCACTATCGACTGCGTCATCCTGCACAACATTGATGTTTCTGTAGTCTACCACTCCCGCACTCGTGAAGGTGACCGGGCTTTGACAACCTTTAGCACTTGGTCCAGACGATGATTTCCCAGGCTGATAGCCAATTCCGAACATATCTTTCTCCTCTGGAACTTCTACTAGACTGCCACAGCCTTCTCGTACCCCATATTCTACCAATTCAAGCGCTTTCTTATAAGAGGCTATGGAAACCCCCTTCTTCGGTACTTCAGGAGAAGTTGCCACTGCGGATGCTTGTTCAGACTTTAAGGGCTCAAAAGCCTGACATGGGGTCTCAACTATTTCGCCATCCATCTCCACATATTTGAATGAAGCCAGATGACTAACGAAAATATCTTCTTCCCCACTGACAGTTACAATTTGACCCTCCCAGACGAACTTTAACTTCTGATGGAGTGTAGACGATACCGCTCCTGCTGAGTGTATCCAAGGTCTTCCGAGTAAACAACTATATGCAGGCTGGATATCCATTACGTAAAACGTGGTATTGAAGATTTGTGGACCTACCTTGATGGGTAATTCCACCTCTCCAAACACCGATCTCCTCGACCCATCAAATGCTCGAACTACTAGGTCACTGGGCTTTAGAACCACTCCATCATAGTCCTACTTCATCAATACTTTCTTAGGCAAGACGTTCAAAGATGATCCAGTATCTACCAACACGTGGGAGAGTACTGCACCTTTACATTCTAGAGAGATATGCAATGCTCGATTATGAGCACGCCCATCAGAAGTCAAATCCAAGTCCGTGAAACCCAATCTGTGACTGGCATTGACGCTGGATACCACCGCTTCCAACTGATTTACAGAAATATCCTGAGGCACGTATGCCTTATTTAGAATATTCAGGAGAGCCTTCCTATGAGAGTCAGAACACATGAGCAAGGACAAGATGGAAATCTTCGACGGCGTCTGCTGTAGATGGTCCACAATCTTGTAGTCACTCTTTTTGATGATCCTCAGGAATTCTTCAGCTTCTTTATCAAAGGTGAGGTCTGGATCAGTTGATGGTGCATGATCATTGACAACTACTGGCTGCTTCCCTCTTGCTCTAGCCTGGGCTTCTGCAGTGTCTCTGAGTGGTATCACATTGTTTCTCAGTGTTTCCGGCGCAAACAACCTTCCACTTCTAGTAAAGCCCCCTACTCCAACGTTTTCTACTTGAGCTGGGGTTATACTAGTCGTGGCCAACTCTTGCTTCTGGCCGTTACAGTATACTTCACCACCATAATTCCAAGGAATAGCTCTGTCACTTTGATACATTACTGGTCCTGTAGTAGTGATGGTTATCGGTGCCATTCTGGCCCGTGAGGGAACTTGAGATGGATCATAGAAGATAGTTACTGTGGAGACTTCACTTTCTTTTACAACCTTGTCAAATTGCAACATTCCCTCATCGATCATGCTTTGGATTCCGGCTTTCAACTGCTCACAAACATTTGTAGCTTCAGCACATTCCGGACAATCTTCTTCACATCCAGGGAAGATACCTTTCTTTAACAAACAACCCTTAACAACAATAAATGAAGTCTGCAAGTCATTAACATCACACACCAAATTCAGGTTCTCCCCTTCATCAATTTCCCCAACCGTACCTCTGTGGGTAGGCATGGGATTCTGAAGCACATTAGGAGAAGGAGCAAAGTTAATTGCTTTAGTATCCAGTAGGTCTTGAACAACATGCTTCAATGCTTTACAGTTCTCTGTGGTATGTCCGGGAGCTCCGGAATGAAATTCACATCTGGCATTTGAATCATAACCCTCGGGGATCTGGCCTGGCTTCGGAGGTTGTAGAGTTCGGAGTTGAATCATCTGGAGCTGTAGAAGATTCTTCAAAAGCTGTGAGTAGGACATCGGTGGAACTTCGAAATGCATATCCTTCGGTCTCTGAGGGTAATATGAACGAGGAGCTCTTTGCTGATACCCTTGCGAGCGCTGCGGCTGTGGTGGTTGAACCTGCTGTTGAACAGGTGGAGTTGAGATAGTGACAGGGGCCACTTGCTGATAAAATCCTCTGTTGAGCATTCCCCTCTGCGCATACACTGCACCAGTCTCTCCTTCTCTTCTTTTCACAAAAGGTTTCTTAATACCAGAACTTGAAGCGCCTCCATTCTGGATTTTCACCTGCTTAAGCCAACTTTCTATCCTCTCGCCAGTCAAGATGGTATCCGAAAATCCACTTGAAGAACATCCAGCTAGCCTTTCCATGAAATGCCCAGGGAGGGTATCCAGGAAAAGGTCAACCATCTCTCTCTCCAACAAAGGTGGTTGCACTCGAGCGGCTACTTCACGCCACCTTTGTGCATAATCTTTGAAACTCTCCGAGCTCCTCTGAGTCAAACTCTGAAGTTGGGTGCGACTAGGCGCCATGTCGATGTTATATTGATACTGCTTGAGGAAGGCTTCTCCCAATTCCTTCCATCTCCTTACATAACTCCTCTCCAACTTCATATACCATTCCAAGGACCCTCCGGAGAGACTATCCTAGAAGTAGTACATCCAAAGTTTTTCATCCCGAGTGTGGGCAGCGATCTTCCGATAGAAAGCCTGCAAGTGAGTCTTTGGGCAGGAACTACCGTTGTACTTGTCAAACGTTGGTGGCCTGAATTTGTGAGGAATGACCACCCCAGGGACTAGACCTATGTCAGACACATCAATCCCCAAAATGTCTCTACACTCGAGGGCTTTGACCTTCTCAGCAAGCACCAAAAAGTCATTAAGATTCCCTTCTCCACCGAATGCCATGTCATTGTTGAAATTAGGGAATTGATCCTCCTGCCTGTCGTGTACTGGAAGAAAAGTTGCCATGGCTGGATCTGGAATATGAGGTCCACCTGGGCCATTGCTGGTGTTGGGAGGAGTCCCTTGTCCGTCAGAAGTGGTCGCAGGAGTATTAGTATTAGGAGGGTTGAGCCCTTGAATTGCATTCCTCAACTCTTGTTGTCCCTGAGCCATCCCTTGCATCAGGGTCATGAACTCTACCATCTTGGTACGAACCTCATTAAGCTCTATTTGCATAGCATCCATGACTATCCTCTGATTGCTGCGAGTTGCGTAGCGATGCGGGATATCTTGTCGGAGATACCGGGTCTTGGCAGCTCTCGCAATCTTTGCCTGAAACACAGATAAATTAAACATCCCGTAGAAAAACCTGCAAAGACAAAGACAAAATGCGAATGATGCGTATGCAATGCAATGTGTTCCTTTTATTCCCAAGTCTTTCCCTGTTTCCGGTCCTGGCATTAAGAGGAAATAAGAATTGGGAAGAAGACCCAAGCAATATTCAAATATAATGATGGATGTGGAGAATTGGTGCTCATTACCCCGTGTCTGTGCAACAAATAACGAACAAGAGATTCAGAACAATTCAATCAAATAAACTGAAGTTTGAAATAACAAAGTCCCCGAAGGGTGCCAATCACAAGAACAACAAAAGTACATCAAATAAAAGGAATCCCACAACAAGCCTGTGGGTAATCCAAGTATAAATAACATGAAATTAAACCCTGGGGAACTCTAAGTCTTGCAGCCTCCAGCTAAGACGCTTGACATTCTGGAACAACAGAACGATATCTGGATGATCGGGCTCCTGGATGAGTCTCTGGATGAGGAGGTCCCTTGTATCAAAAGAAGCATGTAACTCTTCAATCTGCTGCAGGAACGTTGTCTCATTCTCTTTGCTTGGACCCGGCTCGGCCTTTGACCTCTTCACATCAGCTTTCAACTTCAAGTCTTCTATTTCCTTTTGAGCTTCCTTTAATGCTTGTTGACTTTCTGCTAAACGTTGGAGACGACCCTTCTCTTGATGATAAGCCTTCCGAAGGAGTTCTTTCTGTCCATCCAAAGAATCCTGAAGACTCTTAATTTCCAACTCATGCTTGACGTCTAGCTCCTTTTGCTTCTTCAAATTGTCTGCCCATTTTTCTTGCCATAAGGTAACAGCTTCATTGGCTTCATTCAGATCTTTCTTCTCTCTTCGACGCTGGGCCGTCTTGTGAGTCTCAGCTAACCCCTTTTTCCTGAAGTAAAGCTCTCTTTCTTCGAAGTCCTTCTGCTTGAAACGAACTGCTTCCTCGGCTTGTACAACTCTATCCTCTAACTGACGGTTCTGAATCGTCAATTTCTGACAAGAATTATGAGCCTCTTGTTTCTCAACCCTAAGCTGCTTGACCAAAGCTTCCAACTTCTGATAATCTTCTAAAGGCACTGAAGTCCCGGGTGCTACCTCTTTAGGGTAGAGAGGTGTCTCTCTAGAAAATGGTAGAAGATGGGTCTTCATACGATCCTCCAACCAGCTGGCAAAAGGATCATAAGTGTTAGGATCCACTCTTCCAACGTCTTTCTTTCCTTTCATCACTCTAACTTCCCAAGCTTGGGATGCTAGTATGCTCATCTTGGAATTTCCTTCTGCTGGAAAGTATAAAGACTCATTTGCATCGTCAATCAAACGTACATCTCTTAAAGGATAGCCAAACTGTTTCCTGGACAAGATAGGATTGTAGCTGATCCCACCTTTCCTTCCCATCAGAGGCACATTTGGAAAGCTACCACAACTGACCAACATTTCTTTGCCCACCAGATCTCTGTTGCATCCCCAAGCAATGTCAGCTGAGGTTAAGCCCATTAATCTTTTGGACCACTTCCAAGATTGTTTCAAATCCTGAAAGGATCCTGATTTAGGGAGTTCCCTTACAAACCAATCAGCAAATATGGGAGCACAACAATTTACATGTCCCTTCCTCTTTTCATTTATGTGGTGAACTCCATGGTAGAAGTCAGCTAGCAATGTAGGTACAGGATTTCTTTTGACAAAGATGGTGATGGCCTCCATGCTAATTAGCCCTTTCTCTCCTGGAAATAAACTGGTTCCATATACTATCATGGCTAACAATGCCTTGAAGTCTACCCACTTCTTTCCCAATGCCATGACATGTGCCTCTGTGATAAGAAAATCCAAAGGGATCCCCTTACTTTGGCCAGCCTCTAATCCCATCTTGAGTCTGAGCATACTCAAATGACAGGCAACAGTGATATCCTCATGAGAAGGGATCCTCTCTAAAACATAATAAGACATACCCTCCTTAATAGGAATATTCAGCATACTAGAAACCTCCTCTAATGTAGGTGCCAGGATGTAATCAGGGAAAACAAAAACCCTCAGCTATGGATCATAGAACTGCAACAAAGAATGCAAGCTATCCCTCTGGTCGACTGTGGGCTTGCTCACATAATCCAGTATCTTGCCAAACTCTTTCCTGAAATCTTCAAGGACTCTGTCACCCATCAAGCTAATCAAACCCTGAACACTCTCTGTCTCCGGTTGTGGGAAAGTATAATGAACATTTCTCTTCCTCGGAATCTCCATGCTAAAGCAACAAATATGACCAGGACCTAGGAGGTAATGAACCCTGGGAATAAAAAGAACACAAAATGATTAATGATTTCATGATGTTTATGCAAGGCAAGGCATGTGATCAGTGACGTGTCTGTGTAGTGAATCAGGTAATCAAGTGTCTGTGCAAGGCCACAATATCATCACAAGTATCTCTGATCAGGAGTTCATGACTTCAGAATCCATAATTAATAGAACAAGATCATATCACTGGAGTATATTAACATATGAAGGTATGTTGAAGTTTAGGGTTCCTGCAAACTTGTAAACCCCTCCCAATCTCACAGGTATGCTACTCGGGTCAAACATCACGGACTCTCGAGGCCGAATAGCAATAATACATTCACCATTTCCGAGAAATGGCTCATGACCAAATCAGGGAATTGGTTTGGCATTATGTACTACTCAGGGAGGTCTCAGCTGAGTCCGGAAAAACAAGCATCCCTCATAAGTCCTCAGCTTCAAGCACTGAATCGAGAAACAATAGTACATTTATCCCGAAGGGTACAATACTACCGTCATACGAATAATTTGCTTTGACTGGATTCCTATGAGAGAACCAGGCCATCCTATGCGAGTTCCCACTGGGCCCTCGGATGCGAGTGGGTTTGCCACCAAATGTGGTCTGCCACTGTCATCACTGGAGAGGGATGTTTCCACAAAGGTTCTCAATGATCGGTCCCCTAACTGCACATAACTATCAAGGTAGTGTATTAACCCAGAAAGATTCTGGTATCAATACATTCCCGAGAAGATCGCAAGTCAAGGTGTGGAACTAACTACTACCAACATAGCAAGATGCCATGAAGCCAAAATGGAACCACTCTAAGTCCTAGGGTGCACTCGAGCCCCGGTTACGAGCTCATCTCACAGTAACCCCATCCCACAGAAAAAATTAAAACCAGCACAGTCCAGCATATGATGCATGTGAAAATTAATACTGAAAGCGGTAAATAAATGCGGTAAAGTAAACTACAAATAAAAACAGTAAATAAGCACAACAACACACGCATATAAACACCCGAAGAAAGAAAAAACAAATAGGCGCTAGGATTGACTCTACAAGGGAAACCAGAGATTCTGGGTTTGGTCCCCAACAGAGTCGCCAGCTGTCGCTCCCGGGATTTTCATCCTAGTACAAACGCGAAAGTGGTGCGGAAAAGGTAGAGTCGCCAGCCAGACATTTTTATCCCGAAAGAATGGGAAAGGTAATGTTGCACAAACCTAAGGAAGAAGGAAAGGACGAGGCCTTGCGAACCAAAGATCTGGGTTCGGGAGTCGGTTACGACCTGGGAAGGTATTAGCACCCTAGATCGTCCGTCATACCCGACGGGATCCACGCTTGTTTGTTTGTTTCAAAGGGTGAGAAAAATAAAGTGCTGCTGAATAAAACTGCTACTGGAACTGGAATGAGAAATGAGAAAGGGGATAAGAAAAGAGAATGGAACTAAAAGGGGGAAATGTAGGGAAAATAAAGAATGTGCTCGAACGGGCCCTACCTCGTTGCCTACGTACCTCATCGGGATAATGAGGATCAGAGTCGACGTAGTTCGCCTAACTAAGGCGGGAATTATTTGTTTGTGTTTTTTATAGCTGGAACTGCGTATGTCTAGGCTCATGTGTTGCAGGCTCGTCTGGTACGAGTGCGTTTACCGTCTTGCATGTGAGACAAGTCGTTGCAAGTTCGCGTTGAGAATGAGTGAGAAAAGAAGTTCCCTCAGGATAGTCGCTTATTGTGTTTTTTTGTCTTTTAAGAGAAGTGTTTTGAGTTTATTTGTTTTATGAAACAATCCCTTGATGAGACTTGTACATCATGATAGATGAGATTACACCACTCCAAGATGGAATGAATGCAAGTGCTTCATGGAATAAGGCTATTCATTTATTTGTTACTTGTTTTTTTGGATTTTGTTTGAAGATGAGAAAGAATGACTCAAATTACAAAAAGGCAAAATCTAATGGGGAACTAAGACACACCCTAATTTTATTGATTTATTTACATGGGAGATCCTATGGTTTGTGGAGTTTTCTAAACCTAATGGAAAAACACCTAGAACTAATAGAATGCAACTTACTTCTTAAGGAAGATAAGTTGATTCTAAAGCTAAGGGAAAACCTAAAGCAATTGGAATATTAATCAACATACAAAACATAAAATTGAATGACAAAATAGAATTCAAAACATATCAATTAAAGGCATGAATTAAAATAGTCCTATTTATTTATTCTAATTCTAATTAAAAGAATCCTAAGCCTAAATTCTAAACTAAGGTCATACCTAATATTTTCCTCTTAAAAAAATCAAAATCTAAACTAGCCTAAGTCCATATTAAATTCTAAGATTACATCTAAACTAAACTACTTTTAATTGAATTTTAGTATCATGGCCTAAACTAATGGAAATTACATGTAACAAAGCCTAAGAACTAATATTCTAAAAAATATCAAAGCTCCTGGAAAAATTATGAAAATTAATCTATGGGGTCCTATGACTACGTATAACATTTTGTTAAAAGGAATTCTAAAAACTCATATTTTTGCTATGCCTAAAAAATGTTTATTTTCAACTGAGAATTATTCATTAATTTCTAAAGATTAATCTACTAAACCCTAAGATAAAGTGATCTAAAAAATCTACAAAAATTAACCTAAGTACTACTATGAGTCCTCTAACTACAGTAAAAAGAATGGGCAAAAAAAGTTACTGGAAGGTAAAAATATAAAATCTACAAGTTTGGGTACAGTTGAAGGAAATCCATTAAAAACTAATTACAAGAAAAATCCTAATAAAATCAAAAATACAGAAAAACAGAAAAATAAAATGCCAATTATTTCTAATGTGATTTAAAAGTATCCTCAATTTTTTATGGAATTTTATAATGGTTTTTACTATTTTTAATTGATTTAATCCTAAACTATGTTAACTAAACTAAAAAACTAAAAGAAAATAAAAGGGGGTGCGATAAGTATTTTTTTTATAGTTGTTTATTCAATTGGGCTTAAAAAGGGGGTGTAATTAGCAATGACATGGGCCCAGTCAGCGCAGGCCCTTGAGGTGTATGTTGTGAACCTTCAGTCAACTCTGTTGACTTGCATCCAAACCGTCTGATCTAGGTTTTTCTCATCCTGTGGACCTTACTACGCATGCACATGGTATTATGGTGGAATGCACACACGGGACCACCGCATGGGGAACCAACCGGACAGTGACACGTGTCACCGCCGGTGTGGCTGAAATGCAAAAAGAATCAGATCATATCTTTATCTTCTAACGGGAAATGAAAAGGTGCATTAAACCTAAATCAAATAGATTTATGACATAAATTAATGTGATTAACTCTATTTTATTGTTATTAACTTTTCTAATATTCTCTTAACTTATCCTTAGTGTTAATCCTCTTACATTCCATAAAACTTAATTACATAAACTAAAATTATCCTTTTGTATGAAACGACAAGCATAGGAAAAAAACCTAAATTCAAATCTTCTTCTTCCACCGTCGCGGACGCCTCCTCCCTTCATCATCAGCCACCGTCAACAAATTTGACTCTCTTCAAACCAACTGTAATAAACGCCAACCGAGCCCAATGAACTCTAACATCCGAAACCTTAAACTCCCCTCCGTCTTCCTCACGCCGCTACCTCAACTCCACCATTTTCTTCGTCTTTTCTTCTCTCGCATCCCTCTTCTTCCTCGCCAAATACTTCGAGCTTCTCCGCCCTCACCTCGATCCTTTTCACTCCAAACAAAATTCCGTTTTCCTTTTCCCTAAACACAAACCCTAACCTAATCATGAATTTTGCTCTAATCCGCGACCAAACCACCATACAAGGACTCACTCGAATCGAAAACTCGATGACGCATTAAAACGCAATATAGATTCTTACCTTGAATTGAAGATGCGATGAGATTCTTAGCGAACGGGAAGATATCGTTGTCGATTATCACGAGGTTGATGTCTCCTCAAGCCACTTGAACACTGAATATGCAACGGAGAGTACGTTAACCGCACGAAGAGGAACGCTGTGAAATTCCGCTTAGGTATGCACCGATTTCACCTCTTCTTCTTCTTGGTACCAATCTGAATCCTTGAAATTACTGCGCACTGAAATTGTGTAAATATTCTTGCGAAAATTCCCGTTTATGTCCTGCGTGAGGATTAACACCAATTGTTATTATCTCTGATTTTCTGCAGATTATTGGATTCGATGCAGATTGGTGCGGATGAATGGTATTGAAGCGATTGCAGTTGCAGTTCTGTCAAGGTTGGAGATAGGTGCCAATGGATGAAGATTCTAGTAGAATCCAAGTTGAAGAAGATTGAAGGAAGCAAAAGATGGATGAGGCTCAAGAATTGGAGAAGGAGCAGGAGTTGAGTGTAGGGAAAATGGTTCAGGAAAAAAAATGGAAGGAGAGGATTCAGAGAAGATGGTGAAGGGTTGGGCTATTGCAGAAGAATGGTTGAAGAGATGATGAATGGTGAAGGGTTATGGATTGAAGAAGAATGGTTGTGTCGTACCTCGAAAAACACGATCCTCGCGAAAGACGCGGAAAAACAGACAAACAGAGTCACTACCTAATTTTAATCTATTCCTAATAAAGGAAAAGGGAAATATAGATAAACCCTATAAAGGAGTGAACTTGGCCATTGAAAACCAGATTCTGAGTTCGGGAGTCGGTTACGCAAGAGGAAGGTATTAGCACCTCTCACGTCCGTTGTATTCAACAGGAACCTCTTAGTCTAATCTGCGATCGAATACTAACTTATATTAATGTCTTCTTAATGGTGAACGATATGTTAAGGAAAATGGGTGATTTTAATCTTAGGATGCTCGGCAAGGATCAAGATCCGTGTGCCTACGTATTCCCTTGTGCAATGGGAAAGTCAGAGCCTCGTAGTTCGTGGTACTAAGGTTCGAAAGTCTCGATCGCAATAGGGGCGAGAGAAAGGTGTAAGTTAGTTGTTAGTGGGCTCGCCAAGGAATGGGATCCTTGTGCCTACGTATCCTCGTTGAGGAATCAGAGCGTCGTAGTTCGACTAACTACGAATAAGTCAGTCGGTTCGTTAATGAACGATTATTTAAATCGCATTCTAACTGCTAAGCGTTGGCTTGTCTGCTCGCGATAGGAGGCTGAAGCGCTAGCTTGTTTTGCTAGTATAGAAAGGATTTAAATAGTTCTTGTTTCGAAAATATGTTTGAGTTGATTAGGGTTTTTTAAGAATGAAAGGGTGAATAAACTGCGTCCTGTGGGGCGGGCCTCAGGAGAGTTTATTTGAGAATTCGAGGAATGCTGGACTCCAGAATTCAATTCTTTCATTATTTGATATGTTGAATTTAGTGTTTTAATCGCGAAAGATCGAATGAACTACTTCCAGCGGGGCGAGCCTCAGGAGAGTCCATTCAAGAATTCGAGGAATGCTAGACTCCAGAATTCAATTCTTTTGGTTTTTTAATTACGAAAATATTTCGTGTATTCGCATTCGGAAAACGTTTGCGTAGAACATTGCTGGCCTAAGCTCATCACGATCGCAAGTTACGAATTTGAAAGAAAGAAGAGATGTCGAGATGTAGAAGAAATAGATGAGGAGAAGAGAATGCAATATGTAATAATCAAATAATACACAAACAGTGCCTACACCAGTAGGACTTCCAGATGCAACAGTATGACAATGGTAAAAATCGGGTCTCGCTAGTACCTAACGGAGAAGATCCACTGCCTCAAGAATATATCAAGTCCGAAGCGGATTCGACAGTCAAGCATAAGCGTCTGTTATCAATATCAAACAAAGCCTAAGTGCGATTTATGTTCGGATGATGAAAGTAATCACAAAGTCCTCCTCATGCTACAACCTCCATTATCGTCATCAACCAAAACCTACAAGACTTCAAGCACTAAATTAAAACCAATATTTAACATAACCACATTAAAGCAAGCTAATCAAAATTAAGATCTAAACGTTATTGATAATTAAAATCGAACAAGATCATACCAAACTCTAATAAAGTTCTAAACTGAACTTCAAGCAAATGCCAATAGAAAAACTAAATAATAAAAAAACTAAACAAAAATTAACCAGAACTAAAATGAAAACTATATAATTTAATCAAGTTCTGAATTAAAACCTTAACCAAAGTCAAAATATTAATTATCATATTAACAAAATTAAATAAAAGAAAATAAATCAAAAATAATAAGGAAAGGAGGTGTTGGCACAGGATTGGAGGTGGGAGTATGCAAATCAATGGGCTAAGCCCAACCTGATCACAAGCAACATTTGCATTTGTAATAAGAAATAAATGATAAAGGGTTTGTTTTAAAAAAAAAAGAAGAAAAACTCAGCAGAAACAAAACAAAAGAAAAACCCCAAATCAGTGTTCATCCCATCAATAACCAGCAACGATTCGCACAAAAGAAGCCGCGGTTTCAGAAACAAAACCACTCAACCTTCAATCGATTAACACCCAATGATCTCTCCATCTCGATTCACGCCGTCACCTGCTACAACCTCCGTCTCTCACATTGCACGATTTCCTCTCCTCGCCACTGCATACCCGCCTCCGTTCTTCTTTACCGGCACGATTCTCAGCTTCTCCCTCTCATTGTGTCTTCACGATTTGCTCTGTGCACCTTACTAACGAAGATTTTTTAAATCATGGTGGTCGCAACAACCATCATACAAGCGTCTTCTCTCAACCATTGATGGTTCCTTTTTCAGATCGTGACTGAACTCTTCCTTCTCCGTGGTTCGCTAGGTTTCACGGTTAGTTTTGGTCAAATCCCTCTCTTCATCCTCTCTGACTTGCCTTCCCAACTCCCTTCATCTCTTTTTCTTTCTTGTCTCAGATCAGCTTTGAAGGTGGTGATGTTGAGGGCAGTGGTGCGAGGTACATTTCAGTTGAGGTTGTTGTTCGGTGAGTGAGTTTTGTTTTTGGTTATGGTGTATGAAGGTATCAATTGAAAGTTATGATGTTAAGGTTATGAAGTGCGATGGGTGAAAGGTCGTTTTTTTTTCTGTGGTGAATATTTGGGAAATCATCCTTTTTTGTGTTGAGTAAGGCAAGGGTTTAAGAAGGTAATGAAGGAAACTGAAAATAGAAGGAGGGGTCAGATTGAAGAAGGGGAAGATTAGTGAGATTGTGCTGGAAAAAGAAACTTGGGCTTGCGTTGAAGGAGAGAAATTGATGATGGTTTTTGCGGTTTTTATGTGAAGGAGATTAATTTTTGTTTTCTGCAGAAAAAATATGTTAGCGGTGTTGATGAAAAGTGATGAAATGTTGTTGTGATTCCTGTGTGATTTTTGCTAGAAATTTTGTTATGAGAGCCTGTTGGCATAATTGTTGTACGAGTTGTGTTTATGTTATTGGATTTTTTTTTAGAAGAGCGGATAAAATTTCAAGATGAGTGAAGGTTAGTGTTATAGTAGGTTTTGAAGAAAAGTTTTGATGGTAGATGGGGTTACGGTTTCCATGGTTTTTTTTCAGGGAAAAAATGCAGACGCCGCTTTTTGCCTAAATTTTTCTCTCCTTGACCTAGGGATCAGTGCATCACATATATAGCTAGGTCAACATACTTTGACTTTATGGGCCACACAAAGAAATGAAAATGGGCCTTTGTAACTCTTTATTTTTAAAGTTATTTTTTTTGCTTAATGAAATGAAATTAATTAACATGGTTAGTTAATTTGACTTATGGATATAGGATTATGGTTTGGACTTGGATTATTGAAAAGAATGATTTTGATTTTGATTTAAAGAAAAGCGGATATATGGATTAATAATAAATTTGGATTATGAATTGAAATGTGGACGAAATGGTTTAATAAAAGTTATGGGTATGGATATTTGAATGTGAATAATGGATATGACTTAAAAATCGGAAAATGGTCTAAAATGGAGAAAAAGTATTTAGTAAAAAAAATGGATTAAAGTATGGTTATTGACATATGCTTATGGAAACAAAATGATTATGGTGATATGAATGGACACTAAACTTTAAACTCAAACCATCAAATGATCACACTAGTGAATACCCTACCAAGCTCCCGATTAAAATGAGTGAAAAGTCTCGGACCATTGAATAATTCACAATTGAAGCGAACTGCTATCTGAATCAATTTAAAACCTTGCCATGATTATTAAATACACACTGAGGAAAATAAATCCACAGATGAACCACTAATGGACTGATGAACTTGTTGATCGAATCGACTCTTCGTGAATTAATATTTGATAATTTGATGACCTCCACACCACATAACCTGACTTCCGATGCACACTAGCTGAGAAATATCCCTCTAAAAAGAATAACTTGCAGTTGAGACCAAATTCTGAGATGTTGAGAAGAAAGGGATAACCTTGTAACTGACGAAGAAGAAAATAGCCTGATGATGGGCCAGAGGTATAGTGAATAGTCCTTGCAGACGTGAAAGCCTTGATCAGGGAAATAAACCCTAATTCGATGACAAGAGCATAAGAGAATAATATCACTGATGGCTACAAGCCAAGGCCTTGAATTCTTCTGATAATCCGTAAATAAAGCGTGAAACCCTAATTTCATAGAAAATGTTGATCCCATGTCTCAAGAGCTCGATGCAAATGATTGAATGCAACATGTATGATCGTATGGGATGTAAATGCATGCAAAGCGAAAAGCAGCTAAAGATAGGAAACCAGAGGGCAAATTTTGGGGTGCAACAGATGCCCCTATTCAATCATCTGTTAATCTGAAAGGGATGAGAGCATCGGCTATCAGACGTTCGAGATGAACTGTGATTGAATAAAAACAAGCCGGAAAATTTGTACTCTAATGGAGAAGGAGAAACGGGAAATAAGACCCATCCAAAGAAACTCTTCCTGGAGAACTCTGGTGTTTCAAAAAGTAAAAAACAATAACAACGGAGGATTGTCTTTTGAACAATGCCAGGAGACTACTGGCCTGCCATAGCGACGATGGACTTTAGAATGGGCGATTCTTTACGAATCATACGTCTATATACGTTTCCCATTAGTGCACTTGAGTATACGGAATAAACAAGCACAGGACCTCGCATCTGAGAAAGCGTTATGAGATCCTCCATAGATGTACTATCTCCAATAGATAAGTACTCTAAGATTGGTCCGTTGACACTGGACAACGCGATGAATCATATAGTTTTATATGAGAATAAAAGACTCCGCAGGGGATACTCCTTTCTGTAGAACTCCGCTGGGTACGAGAACATCTTGACTGACATTCTGCTGAGGAACTAAATCAATATACTCCGACAATTCTAATTTTTCTAGGGAAGGAGATGTGATCAACTGTCTGTGTTGAATTATCACATTGGCCAAAAATAAATTGGCAGCTTCCTGGGGAATATTTCAATGATGGTTGACTTCCGATCATGAAGATTTGTGGGGAAGCGACCATCTTCAGACTTGGTTGGGGATATGCTTCATCAATACTCTAGTTGAGGAAAGAATTCTGACAATTCTAAGCTCTGTGGAGAAACAAAGTCTTCAACTACCTGCTGGGAAAACTTGTGGAAAGATGACTCCGCTTGGGGATGAGCATAGTTCAACTAACCTTGAAGTTCTATTGGGGATATCATATGTTCTAACTCAGTTGGGGAAATGATAACCTTCTGGCTTAGCTGAGGAAAAGATTTGGCAATGCTCTGTTGCAGAGAGACTTTGCTGGAGAATGCTGATCAAATAGAGCCAAATTATGCCTAAAGTATAGTATGACGAATGTGTTGGGAAAATATGCCAATGCGAATTGGACTTTGACTGGATGAGAATGACCAACTCCTCGTGAAGAAACCTTGTAGGTTGAACGAAGATTTTATGCTTGGGGAAGAAATAAACTTCTAAAAAAAAACTGTTGGGAAAATAGATACCAAACATTCCCTAAGAATTAAGCCGGTGTCTCAAGCCTATGAGCTCAACAGTTGCATACAGGTTATCATGAGTGAACCAACATTCCTTTACTTCTCAAATAGTGCCAGACTGTATCATCTATGAAAATATTGTCTCTAGAGGATTTTACAGAAGACCTGGCATCCAGAAATACCCGGTGTCTTCAAACTCTTGCAGAAATTCAACAGATCTCAAGATAAACTGCCCCAGATTGCGCCTTGAATTGATCCTGCCCCAGATAAAGATGGAACCATGCAGTATGAAGGTGCAATGCAAATGATGCAAGATGTATATATATGCTTAGGATGCCGAAGATATGATAATATGCAAACGGGAGATGAAACAAGGATGGTTGGGCGTCAGCCAGGTTTATAGAGATTTTTTTGTTGCCAAGCAATTGGACTTTGCAAGTGGGTTACCAGACGAGAACCGGTTTATTGAAGGTAGGACAACAGACGAGAACTGATGGGAAAAGAATAAGTCGTCAGACGGGAACTGACTCCTTGGGTTCATTGTCAAACGAGAATTGACGCCGAAGAAAGAACTGACTACCAGACGGGAACTAGAGTTCAAAAGGGTAGATGAAAAGGTGAACAGACGGGAACTAGTTAAAACGGTTCGCCTACCAGACGGGAACTGGTATTTGAAGTTGGTTTGCCAGACGAGAACTGGACTTTAAACAGGTTAAATGGAAAGGTGACCAGACAGGAACTGGTTTAGATTCGCCTACCAGACGAGAACTGGTATTTGAAGGTGGTTTTCCAGACGAGAACTGGACTTTAAGCGGGTTTTCCAGACAAGAACTGGACTTTAAAGTGGTTTGCCATCGGAGCTGGACTTTTAAAACTAGTCTGCCAGAATGATTCTGGACTTTGAAAGATTTTCCAGAAGAAATCTAGGCTTTAAAAGGTTTGCCAGACGAGATCTGGGCTTTAAAGATGGTTAAGAGGTTAGGTTTACAAGGCCCTGATGTAAGATAGATGTTGTGGGGGATGCCCGATGCACTATGATGCATATGCTCTAGCGAAGCGACATGAAATAATGCAATGCAAATGATTTATGCAATGCTCATGAAAGGCTAGAAAAGCTCCCAAGGTGGGAAGAAGGTCTTATGAAAAGGCTTCTTGCTGAGAAGGGTGACACGACTGTAACACGGCGGGAGAACTGACTTTAGTTAAATGTTGCGGATAGCAAGAGTCGCCACCGACTTTTATTTTATCCAAAGGAAAGGGCATAAAAGAACAGGAAAGACCTTAAAAGATTTTTGGGTTCGGGGGGTAGGTAATGTAAAGGGAAGGTGTTAGCACCCTTTACATCCATGGTTATCCATGGGCTCTTAGTTACTTAGCTCACTTTTAAATGTTTTTGAGAAGTGTAGTGTGTGATTAAAAATTTTCTTAATTACTTTATAATGATCCATGTACGGATATATATAAAGACTTTGTTTTGAAATTTGTTTGAAAATGTGAAGTGTTTTTGAAATGTTTTGAAAAGGTGAGCAAGTACTTAAGAGGAACCTACCCTAATTTGAATCTTTACTGTTCTTAAATGTTCTTTCAATGGTAAGACTATCCCTATTATTAAGGAATAGGTAGTCATTACCTTGGATGTTGTATAGGACATATGAAGGGTCATCTGTGATTAGGCAACTGTAAGGTGTATTTAGCAATTCGAAGGGACTTATCATCTTTTATTCGAAAGGGGCAAGATCATTTATGATGGCAACATTCGAAGGGACTTGATCTTATAATCTTTAAAGGGACTAGATGATTTTTAGAAGAAGGGACATTGCTTTATACACCTTACTTGACCTTTTTATTTAGGCAACAATGAGAGGTATCCTTAAGAAGTGAGATGGCGATCCAAGATCGACTTACGTGTGTGCGTGTACAAGTCCAAATATTTATCTTATAATTAGTGATCTAAATTCAATTTTTAAATACAAACATGTTTTCACTCCCTAATTTACTAACCATAGCAATTTAAATAAACAATAAAAATTCTACCACTATTACATAGCTTGTACAATTACATTATAATGAAAACAACTTAAATAATAATTATAATAAGTAAATAAATAAATAAATGGTTAGTAATAATAAATAAATAAAATAAATATAAGAGAAAAAGAAGTTAACATAATAATATAAAATCAAATTAAAATTTTAAATTTAGATAAATTATTTTTCTAAAGAATTCTAAGAAGAGAAATAAATAATAATAATTATATACTAATAAACCTGATTAATAGTTTAATAATTTAATTATATATATACTAGAAATATTTATTAAGTATAATTAAACAAACATAATAAAAATAAGAAATTAAAATTATAAAAGAAAATTAGGGTTTTGAATTGTTAGAAAATAAATTAGGGTTTAAATATAATTAGGGTTTTAGGTGCAAAAATATTTTAATTTAATACATAATATTAATTTAATTATTAAACAAGTATACACATATTTTAATTCAAATAAATAAGAAATTAGTTTTAGAAAATATTTTTTAGAATTTTCTTTTTAGAACATATAAATATTAATTTAGAATTATTTACATATTAAACATAATTATATTTTTTTATAATAAAATAGTTAAACAAAAGAATTAAATAAAACAAATCAAAAAATAAAAGAAAAATTGCAACTTACCTGGGGCTGGGATTCGAACCCAGGCCCTAGGCTTTATGCATCTTGGACCAGCCTGCCTTCCACTGGGCTATGCGCGCGTTGGTGATGTTGAATGAGCAGCAAGACCTTTTGTTTCTAACCTGCAAAAATCATGAAAAAACAAAACAACACAAAATGGCCTGGGGAAGGTTTGAACCCAGGACCCTTTCTATATCACACGCGCATGCTAACCAACTGAGCTAGCTTGTTCTTCTGAAATAATAATAACAACAATATCATAAAATATAATATCAAAATTTGAAATAAGGAGTTGGCGCGCTGGACTTCATCTTCTTCCTCCAGACTTGCGATTTTTGCTGCGATTTTTGCTACCATATTTCCTGCGAATTTCAAGTTGCAGCAAACCCTACAAAACTCAAACATCAACAAAACAACAAGATTTCACAAAATTGAGACCATCATTGAATTCCTGAGGAGATTTGTAACTAATCTACATCTTTAGAAATTATTTATATTGATTAAATCATTGAATCCTAATTTGGCCGAAAAAACCCTAATAATGGTGAATCCTCATTCATGTCCCTAAACTCCAATTGATTCATCCAGAAACGTTCCTTGTATCATAACAAACACAAAACACCAGTCAAATATGATTAATCATGAGTTAATATGTAAAAACGAAAAATTTCAATATGAGCATAAACACAGATTTGGTTTCCATGATTTAGTGCAGGGATGAATGGTTTTATGATCCAGAAACACTAAGTGACCTTCAAGGAACAATTTGCAACCTTTAGTTTGTCTTGAAAGTGGCTAAAAGTACCAAACCGAATTGGAGTTTTTGATGAGATATTTGAAGCTTGAAGATGATATGAGGAGGCTGTCAATTCGTGCCCTATGGTTTGCTAAATGTTGTATATATATGAGTGAGTGAATTAGGTCAAAGACTTCACCAATTTGATGGATATTTGGATCATTGATGATTGAAAAAGATTAGCTTTAAAAATTTGAATATTCTTGATATGAACTTGCTATTTTAAGACAATCTTCATAATTTTGGTATCAATTAGATCCAAATAACCTTTATGACATTCTAGAAACAAAATAATTTTAAATCTTCACTTTTTTATATTTTATTTGAATTTAAAATGATTTTTAATATAAAATATCATAATAAATAAAAATAAAATGAATAAAATTATGAAAATATTAAATTAAATTCGTGCATGATGTCATGGAACATATTGGATCACCAAAAAGTCAGCCCATTTAAAGAATTATGGTTTTAAGACCCCATTTACTTCATAAACCACTCAAAAATTTCTCAACTTTGCAAAGGCACAAATCCTTCAATTTTAAGGCTATGACGGTTTTCTTGGACATTTTGGAAAGCTTAAAGAGTCCTTTAACCAACCTCTTTGGTCTCATGTCCATATCTTTTACCATTCTCAAGTTATGCTCTTTGGAAGTTGTTGACTTTTTGTTGACTTTTAAAAGGACCTATAATGTCTTAGCTCATACCTTCCAAATGAAGCATTTTTGGGCTTGGCTTGTGATACACAAAGTTGTAGAGAACTCAATTTCCTTAAAAATGAGCTTTGGATGGAAATTTTTTGATGAAGCATGTGAAAGTTATGGCTGGTCAAAGTTCAGTTGACTTTTCCTGTGAACCCTAATTTTGAAACTCCTGATTCTTGATGATCTGAAATCTCCTTGATGAATCATGATCAACCCTTGATAAAATGATGAATTTTACTTCATATAATTGATGTTGGCAAAAAATCATGAAGTTTGACTTTGGTTTGACCACAGTTGACCTCAGTTTGACTTTTTAACTGCTTTGACTGATTTTAACCTATCTGATCATCTGACTGAGCAAATCTTTTGGGAAAGTCTTGAAACTTGACATGGGGATTCTTGAACACATATAGGAGGTTATGAAGCTCACTTGAAGTCTTGTAAGTCCATTTATCCTGATAAAAGTCAAAACCCTAGTTTAGGATGTATTGCTTAGGAGGATGCATTGTCTGAGGGAATTGTCAAACTTTCTGACTAATTGTGAACCTTGTGAACCTCATGAGATGTCTTGTGAACCTTGTGAACCTTGTGAGCCTCTTAGTACACAATGACTTGTCTTGTGGAGGGCAAATTTTGGGGTGCAACAGCTGCCCCTGTTCAATTTTCTGAAACCTGAGGGGTCAGATTGGTATATGTGCCAGTCGTGACCTGGAAGGTTGAAGGGGATTGAACACAAAAGCCCAAACATTTGCACTCACCGGTGCATAAAGTAACACTGATGATTAGTTGTATATGCTTGAGTGGGATTGAAGATGCCACTTGGAAGAATTGGAGATGGGCTTAAAGATGCCATCTAAAGTATCAGGATGTGATGATGTCTTTATGTTGATACTGGATATCAGTACTAGGTCTTCGTATAGGCCGTCTCTGAATCTTTTATGTAACATAGTTTGAATTGTTGAATGGACTAGTAGAAATAAATCTTCGTGTCGATTATCTCTTCTGGAAGTATCTTGGATTAGGGAATGGATCTTTGTACAGACCGTTTGCCTACTCTCCAAGGTCAAAAGAACGTCAGGATTAGTTCTTCTGAAAAATATCTTGAACCAGGGAATGGATCTTTTTACAGACCGTTTTCCTGCTATTCAAGGGCCAAAAGAACGTCAGGATTAGTTCTTCTGAAAAATATCTTGAACCAGGGAATGGATCTTTTTACAGACCGTTTGCCTGCTATTCAAAGGCCAAAAGAACGTCAGGATTTGTTCTTCTGAAAAAATATCTTGAACCAGGGAATGAATCTTTTTACAGACCATTTTCCTGCTATTCAAGGGCCAAAAGAACATCAGGATTTGTTCTTCTGAAAAATATCTTGAACCAGGGAATGGATCCTTTTACAGACCGTTTGCCTGCTATTCAAGGGCCAAAAGAACGTCAGGATTTGTTCTTCTGAAAAATATCTTGAACCAGGGAATGGATCTTTTTACAAACTGTTTGCCTGCTATTCAAGGGCCAAAAGAACGTCAGGATTTGTTCTTCTGAAAAATATCTTGAACCAGGGAATGGATCTTTTTACAGACTGTTTGCCTGCTATTCAAGGGCCAAAAGAACGTCAGGATTTGTTCTTCTGAAAAATATCTTGAACCAGGGAATGGATCTTTTTACAGACCATTTTCCTACTATTCAAGGGCCAAAAGATGAAATATTCTGGAGATATCCTGGATTAGGGAATGGATCTTCTTACAGACCGTTTGCCTATTCTCCGAGGACATCTTGAGTAATGTATGGATCATTTTTGACCTGTTGTAAGTTGTTGATATTGTTTTACCTGCATATAACTTTCCTGCTAGGAGAATGTTAGTTTATGCAATATGTATGCGTGCATAGTATGATGCACCTAAGTAAATGCATTATGCCTTATGGATGTGTATGCTATGATATGATGTAAATGATGTATGTATGAATCATGCAGCCTGAAACGTCTGGATATCTTCGTATAACAACTGCTGACTAGGGAAAATAAATCCTGATTCGTTGCTGAAGAACATGAGGAACTCGTTCCCGTCTCGTTTGATGATATAGTATCCATAACTTCCCGTTCTCGTTCGTCGTACTCCTTTTGAAGGAATAAGTTCCTGAATATCCCGACTGAGGATAAAAGAGATGGACATAAACTCAAGGGGAGATGTAACTCGAAGTATCTATAAAGATAGATTTGCCCTGCTGGGGATTTGTAGCTGTCCTGTGAGGATGAACCGGCGAAGCTTCGTTGAATTCCTTCCCTCGTTCGTCCTTGGCAAATACTATTACGGCATTTTCATGCATTTCTGGTAAACATCAATCATATTAAGCATTTTATGCATTTCTGGTCAACATCAATCATATTCAAAAGCATACATACATTCAAACACAACCAATGGACGTTTTGCTTATGTAAATAGGGTAAAAGTAAATCTGGATTCAAAGATGAAATTTTATTTATATCACAAAGTGACCCATACATAGGTAATTTTGTACAAGGAGACAGAGATCCTAGTAAGAGGAACTTGTCATAAAAACTTTTTACAAAACAAAGAAAATCAGTTATGTGGGAAATAAGCCTATTGAGTTTCAATTCTACTATTGCCATTATCTTCAAGTATCTCATCTTCTGCTGTCGAGATGGAAATGATTGGATTGATCTTCATCTGTTCGAGCTTGGTTAAGTAGCACAACTAGTTGTAGTTTCATGGGTGATCCAAACGAGACATAGTCATACGCTTTAATCCCTAACTTTTGCCTGGATTGCCTTTTCAGGTTTTCAATCCACCGGGATACCCTTTTTTTGCCTAAGCCGCCTTTTCAGGTTTTCGACTTGCCGGGTGTACATTTTTTTTTATATATATATCCCTAATTTTTGCCCGAACCCTTTTGGTTCGCCGGGATACCCTTATTTTTGCCTAGGCCAGTCAACCTAGCGGGTCTCTTTTTATGCGTAGTATTTTTTAACTATGTCTGCATTTACAGGTTGTGGGAAGTCTTCACCATCCATAGTAGTAAGCATCATGGCACCTCCTGAGAATACTGTCTTGACCACAAATGGTCCTTCATATGTAGGAGTCCACTTGCCCCTAGGATCACCCTGTGGTAATATGATACGCTTGATTACCAAGTCACCAGCCTGATATACCTTTGGCTTAACCTTCTTATTAAAAGCTTTAATCATCCGTTTCTGGTACATCTGACCATGACAAACAGCTGCCAACCTCTTCTCATCAATCAAATTTATCTGGTCAAGTCGAGTCTGAATCCACTCATCTTCATTCAAGCCTGCATCCTTCATAATTCTTAAGGAGGGAATTTGAACTTCAATGGGCAGAACTGCTTCCATACCATATACTAAGGAGAATGGTGTTGCCCCTGTTGAAGTACGTATTGTAGTACGATAACCATGAAGAACAAATGGTAACATCTCGTGCCAATCTTTGTAAGTAATAGTCATCTTCTGTAGAATCTTCTTGATGTTCTTATTAGCAGCTTCTACTGCCCCATTCATCTTCGGACTATACGGAGAAGAGTTGTGATGCTTAATCTTGAACTGCGTGCAGAGATCAGTAATCATAGTGTTGTTCAGATTAGAGCCATTGTCAGTAATAATCCTTTCAGGGATGACATACCTACATATGATATTATTCTTAATGAATCGAGCCACCACATTCTTAGTAACAGATGCAAATGAAGTTGCCTCCACCCATTTTGTAAAGTAATCAATAGCAACCAGGATGAAACGATGCCCATTAGAAGCAGTAGGCTTGATCTCACCAATCATATCAATGCCCCACATGGCAAAAGGCCAAGGAGCAGTCAACACGTTCAATGTTGATGGAGGTATATGTACTTTATCAGCATAGATTTGACACTTGTGACATGTTCTGGAATGTTGATAGCAGTCAGCTTCCATGGTAGACCAATAGTAACCTGCTCTAAATATCTTCTTTGCCATAGTATGACCACTAGAATGAGTACCAAAGATCCCATCATGCATGTCTTCCATAATCTCTGTTGCTTCCTTCTTATCCACACATCGAAGCAAAGTCGAATCATGATTGCGCTTGTACAAAATTCCATTACTCAATAAGAATTTAGCAGAAAACCTCCTCAGAAACTTCTTGTCTTTGACAGATGCCCCTTCAGGGAACTCCTGAGCTTCAAGATATCTTTTCACTTCATAGAACCAAGGCTTCTCCTCTGCTTCTTCAGTGTCAATCTCATTGCAGTATGCAGGCTTCTCAAATCTATCAATAGTAATCTTGGGAGCTTCATCATCCCAGCTGATCTCAAACATGGATGCCATGGTGGCTAAGTCATCTGCCAACTGATTCTCTCTTCGTGGAATATGTCCAAAGGTAGTCTCTTTAAAATACGGGATCAAAGACAACACATGATCTCTGTAAGGAATGAGATTATCATGCTTGGTATCCCAATCTCCTTTAATCTGACTTACTACTAGGGCTGAATCTCCATATACATCCAGGAACTGAATCTTCATATCAATGGCAGCTTTGATGCCCAGGATACATGCCTCATACTCAACCATGTTATTGGTACAATAGAAACAAAGTCTTGCAGTAATTGGGGTATGACAACCTTCATGGGAACTGATCACAACACCAACACCATTACCAAGCGCATTAGAAACTCCATCAAAAACCATAGTCCATCGGGATCCTTGTTCAGGTCCGTCATATTGTCCAGGTTCTTTGGTAATAATCATAATGTCTTCATCAGGGAACTCAAAACTCATTGACTGATAATCATCCACTGCTTGATGAGCCAAATGATCAGCTACAACACTTCCTTTAATGGCCTTCTGAGTAGTATACTGTATGTCATATTCTGTTAAGATCATTTGCCATCTTTCTATTCGTCCGGAGAGAGCAGGTTTCTCAAATATGTACTTGATTGGATCCATCTTCGAAATCAATAAGGTAGTATGAGTCAACATATACTGTCTTAGTCAGCGAGCAGCCCATGCCAAAGCGCAGCAAGTTTTCTCGAGCAGTGAGTATCTTGTTTCACAGTCGGTAAACTTTTTGCTAAGGTAGTATATTGCCTGCTCTTTTCGACCAGACTCGTCATGTTGCCCCAACACACACCCCATTGAGTTATCTAACACTGTTAAGTACATGATCAAGGGTCTTCCATCAACTGGTGGCATCAAAATTGGTGGTTCTAGCAGATATTTCTTGATTTCATCAAATGTTGTCTGGCACTCATCATTCCATTCCATTACCTGATCTTTCTTCAACAACTTGAAGATTGGCTCACAGGTAGCAGTTAATTGGGAAATAAATCTTGCAATGTAATTCAATCGTCCCAAGAAACCTCTAACTTCCTTCTCAGTACGGGGAGCTGGCATCTCTTGTATAGCTTTCACTTTTGCAGGGTCTACTTCAATACCTTTTCCACTGACAATGAACCCCAGGAGTTTACCAGACCTAACTCCAAAAGTACATTTGTTTGGATTCAATCTCAACTTGTATTTCTTCAACCTTTCAAACAACTTATGCAGGTGATCAAGATGTTGTTCTTCATTCTGGGACCTGGCTATCATATCATCTACATATACCTCTATCTCATGATGAATCATATCATGAAACAAAGCCACCATAGCACGCTGATATGTTGCCCCTGCATTCTTCAAACCAAATGGCATCACTTTATAACAAAAAGTGCCCCACTGTGTAACAAATGTAGTCTTCTTCATATCTTCAGGTGCCATCTTGATTTGATTGTAACCAGAGAAACCATCCATAAAAGAGAATACTTTATGCTGAGCAGTGTTGTCTACTAGAACATCAATATGAGGAAGTGGAAAGTCATCTTTGGGGCTGGCCTTGTTCAAATCCCTGTAATCTACACACATACGTACCTTACCATCTTTCTTAGGTACCGGCACCACATTTGCAACCCACTGAGGATAAGAAGTCACAGCTAAGAACCCTGCATCAAACTATTTCATCACCTCTGCCTTAATCTTTTCTGACATTTCAGGATGCATACGACGAACCTTCTGCTTCTTTGGACGACAGTCTTCTTTCACTGGTAAGCGGTGAACCACAATGTCTGTATCCAACCCTGGAATATCTTCATAGGACCAAGCAAAGATCTCCACATAATCATGTAACATCTGAATCAATCTGCTCTTAACACCATCCTCTAATTCAGCCCCTATCTTGACCTTTTTCCTGTTTTCTTCAGTTCCCAGATTCACAACTTCAATTGGCTCTTCATGTGGCTGTATAGCTTTCTCTTCTTGTTGTAACAACCTAGCAAACTCTACAGGTACCTCACAATCTTCCTCCTTTCCATCTTCAGCTTGATAGATCGGATTCTCGAAATTATAATTGGCAATAGTAGAACTATTATCAACAGGATCCAGAGTGGATGAGGATCTGCATTTTAGTGATGTGGGTGTGTGTAAGAACACATAGCTGATAAAACAAAAATAATAAAAGAAAGACAAGGAACACAATATTTACGAAAACGAAACGTCCACTGATTTTTATTGAATGAAGTATGCAAATGAAATGACATCCCGAAACAAGCATACCATTGTGCCCCGGGTAAGGCACAAGGCTTAAGAGTTTAATTGTTCAAAAATTACAAACTTAAGAAATAGCAACACAGTAATAGTATTTACTCCTGACTAAAGGAGATAGGAATAACATCTTCAGCCTTCCAGTTATTAAGCCCATCACCCACAGTAGGAAAAATCCAAGCATCCAAATTGTAGTCTTCATCATAGTCACCCACAACATTGAACTGATCTTTCATAATCCCTTGATTGGTGATACGAACAGCACGAGCACGACGAACAACCTTCTGGGACTTTGCAGTGAAACCCAAACCAAATTTGCCAGACTTGTAAGGAATGTCGGGAAGCTGACCCCAAATAGTACAACCACCTTCATCCACCACAGCTCTAGCATCCTTGAGGGAGGCCATTGTTGGAGGCACTCTGGTGACCACAGGAACTTTCTTGACAACAGGAGGAGCTTCAACATTAGGAATAACCCAAGGAACTACTTCAAACGTCTGGCACGGAGTCTCAACATACTCCCCTTCCACTTCAAGATATTTAAATGTGTTCACATGGCTAATCATATATCCTTCCTCTCCGTAAATAGTGACAACCTTTCCCTCTACTGGATATCTCAACTTCTGATGTAAGGTGGAGGTCACATCTCCTGCCCCATGGATCCAGGGGCGCCCAAGCAAACAAGAATACGAAGGATGAATATCCATTTCATAAAAGGTAGCATTGAAGACCTGAGAACCAACTTTGATTGGGAGATCTATTTCTCCGTGCACCACTCTTCTCGAACCATCAAAGGCTTTCACCACTATATTACTGGGTCTCAACACAACATCTTCAGGACTAAGCTTGTTCAGAACCTCTTTTAGAAGTACATTCAGTGAAGAACCATTGTCTATTAACACATGAGACAGGTTAGTGTCCCTACACTCAATAGAGATATGTAAAGCCCTGTTATGATCCCTCTTGGCAGGAGTCAAATCAGCATCGGAGAAACCTAACCCATTATCATAGGTCAAGTGTGCAACACAATTTTCAAATTGATCTACAGAAATCTCATTTGGTACGTAAGCAGTCTTCAAAAATTTAATCAAGGCTTTAGCATGAGCCTTAGAACACAACAATAAAGACAACATAGAAATCTTGGAGGGAGTATGCCCCAATTGATCAACAACATCATAATCACTCTTGCGAATGATCTTTAGTACTTCTTCCATCTGCTTAGAAAGATCATCAGCAGTTGGTGCATCAGTTTGCATAGGTTCAATAACAGGACCTTTGCCCCGAGCATCAGCAGTGGAGGTAGTAGTTGGAGTAATTGTATTCTTGGAGGTAGCCGGAGGAGAGAAAATTCTTCCACTTCTCGTGATCTTACTAGATCTAGCAATATTATCAACATCAAGATTTTCATCAACAACAGGTGTCTCAGCTAAGGATTCCTGCTTAACACCATGAATATAAACATCAGAACCATAATGCCAAGGCACCGCTTTATCAGAAGTATACGGAATAGGACCAGGAGTGGTAATGATAATAGGAGCCACTCTAGCTTCAACAACAATTTTCACAGGGCCTTCAGCAGTAATCTTAATTGGACCCTTATGGGTGATTTTGACAGGGGCCTTGGAAGTGATCCTTACTGGCACTTTATCAACCATATCCACCTCTTCAACCTTCGCACCTTGAGTTATATGTTCAACCATGCTTTCTACAGAAGGTGTCCTCTCAAACAATATTGTGTAATTGTCCATGAGGCATTGAATTCCGTCATTCAACTTCCAGCAACTATCCGGTTTATAAGTACAATAAAAACAATCTTCATTACAACCTGGAAAGAACCCAACTTGTTCCAACTTCTTCTTAATAACAGACAATGGTGTAGTCACATCTGCAACTGAGGAAATATGTGAAACTTCATCAATGGCATTAACAGTCTTTTCATGATTTGGCATGGGAGCAGTAATCACATTTGGAGTACCCGGAGGGTCAAACTCAATCTCTCCAGCATCAATCATATCCTGAATCTTATTCTTCAATATCCAGCAATTATTGGTATCATGTCCCTGACAATTAGAATGGTATGCACATCGTGCATTAGGATTGTACCTGGGAGAGGTAACATTGGGGTTCTGAGGAGGGTCCTTCAAAGTGATGAGTTCACCCTTCAACAAGTGTTGTAAGGCTTGGGCCATTGACATGTTGAGCTTGGTGAATTGTCTTCTAGGCCTCTGTTGATTGCCCTGTGGTGGTTCTGGTGTTGCAGGAGTAGGATTTGAGATATGAACTGCACTCACAGACTGGTGCCTCCTATTACGATCAGGTTGACCATAAATAACATTTGACTCTTTCTTCCCACTAGGGGGCTTCTTTGTAGTACTTGATGAAGAAGCACCCACTTGTATCTTGCCACTCCTTATACCACTTTCTACGCATTCTCCTGTCATTATCAACTCAGTGAAGCCAGATGATGAGCTTCCAATGAGATGACTATAAAAAGGACCATTCAACGTACACATGAACATATCCACTAACTCCCTGTCAGTTAGAGGAGGTTGTACTCTACCAGCCAAATCTCTCGACTTCTGGGCATACTCCTTGAAATTTTCTTTAGCACCCATAGACATGCTTTGTAGTTGCATGCGAGTAGGGGCTAGATCAGCATTGTATTGATATTGCTTATAAAAGGCCTCAGCAAGATCATTCCAATCACGGATGTTGACACTCTCCAACTGATAGTACCATTCCAATTGAGCTCCAGACAAGCTCTCTTGGAAGAAATGGATCCACAACTTCTTATCAGCAGTATGGGGTTGGATTCTCCGGACATAAGACCTCGGATGCAGCTTGGGACACGAAACGCCATCATATACTACAAAAGCAGGGACCTTGAAACCAATGGGTATAACCACTCCAGATATCAAACTCAGGTCTTCAAAATCCAGCCCAGAAGACTTTTGTAATTCCATAGCATCCATTCTATCTACCAGCATCTTGAACTTATCTTCATTAGGATCATGATAGTAGTTAGCTTCAGAATCAGAATCCGCCATTGTATTATGGAGACTGCCTCCCTCTTTCTCAGACTCCTCAGACTCATAATCTTCAACCTGTTCTTTGGTCTTGACAGGACCTCTGAACCTTCTCCCCATGTTGATGAGGCCTCCTGAGCTTCTAGTCTTCTTAGTCTTCTTAGCCAGCAGTGTCTTCAATTCATCCTGTCCCTTGGACAAGTTCAGGATCAGCTCTTGGAACTGGGCATTTTGTGCCTGGAGATCTTTGACTGTTTGTTCAAGTTCCATTGTTGCTGAAATAAACAGCGAGAAGATAAGATACCTGTACATAAGAAACCTGTGATGCAATGATATGGTGTATAAATGCGTATGCAATGTTTTCAAGGACCGCAGGATTTAAATTTGCTTAAACAATCAAGAAAGTAAACTTTTATTAGTAACAAATTTGTTTGCCCCTTGGGCTTACAATAAAAATGAAATGAATACAAAAAATGGGGTTTTAAGTCTCCCATGGATGTTTCCTCTTTGTGTTGAGGTATGAGTTGAGATTCTGCTCTTCGTGAAGTTGTTTTGTTAGCTCCAGGATTCTTTCTTGACTTGCTTTGTAATGAGTCTCAAAAGTATCTCTTTGCTCCTTCAATTGGATCCAGGACCTTTGTAACTCCTCCATGTCAGTGGGCATGTCTGGATGAAGAATGATATAAGAAGTATCTCCTTCAGCAACAGGCTCCATGGTAACTGGCAGGATAGCAGGATATGGCATCATAAGAGTCTGAGCACGTGCTCGTACCCATCTGAGATAAGGTTCCATAGGAATAGTGTACTTTGGTTCCAGAGTCTTGCTGTCAACCTTGTTCACTTTACCCCATGCTCGTATAAACCTTTGACGGTAACCTTACAGATCGTTGTCGTAGTCGAACATAATTCCTTGAATAAGCATGTCATAAGGACCATCACTCCGAGCGTAACCAAACTGACGTAGAGATAAAGAAGGGTTGTAAGTAATGCCCCCTCTTATGCCAAGGAGTGGCACATTAGGGAACTCCCCACAACGGTCAATAATAGTAACATTCTCTATAGATCGAGAGCACCAATGAATATCTGAATGAGAAAGTGACATAATCCTCTTGGACCACCTGAACCCTTGTTCATTCTTCATCACTGATCGAGGAAGGTGAGAGATAAACCACCTAGACAATAGAGGTATACAACACATCAGAGTTCCTCGGGCCTTCGTAGTACGAGTATGAAGCGAATGCAGAATGTCTCCCAGTAATGTAGGCACTGGATTGTGACTCAGAAATATGTTGATGGCGTGAACATCTATGAACTGATCTAGATTGGGGAACAATACTAAGCCATAAATCAACAAGGCTAAAATCTCCTCAAAAGCATCATAGCTCATAGCCTTCAAGAACACTTGAGCCTTTTCTATCAACACCTTAGCAAGAATACCCTTAACTCCGCTTCTCGTTTCTAGAACAATGTCTGACTTCTTCAGATGTAGAGCTGCAGAATTGACTTCAGGTTTAGGCTCTTTTTCCAAGCCTGTGAAGGGTTTCTGATCAAGGATAGGTATACCCCGAAGCTTGGAGAACTCTTCCATTGTAGGAACCAGCTGATAGTCAGGGAACGTGAAGCAATGATGTTTAGGATCAAAGAATTGAAACAGAACACTCATCATGTCTTCATTGAACCCTGAAGTAACTAGATCCAGTAGATGACCATGCCTCTTGATGAACTGGGAGTTTTCAGAAACTTGAGAAACCAATTTCTTAAGCTTAGGTGGTATTCCTACAAAGTTGATCCTGATAGTATTCCTACGAGCAGAAGACATGACCTGCAACAAAGAACAAAGATAAATCCTTTGGTCCTTGAAATGGTTAGTGAAAATGCTATGCTTATGATGCATGATGTCATGATGTTATGCTCAATCACAAACATGTGGCACACACAAACAAGTCACACAATAGCCCTAGGTTTGAAGGCTTGCATGAGGTTTAAAGGTAAGTACCCTCCACTGAAGTTTAGTTGGTTCATCCTGTCCTATAAAGTAACCAGGTTCTAAGGGATCTCAATATCATTGATCCTTCACAAGGGTGGTTGTTCAGTAGGCAACTTACTTGCCAACAAAAACCTTCCAAGTTTAAGATCTCAATGAGTGTAGTATCGAGTATCAACCAACTTCAGTCTTCACCAAAGCCGGTTATCTCACTACTGTCTAAAGGCCAAGATGGGATGACTAAGGTTCTAAAAGTCAGTTAGTGTATTGACAACATATGGCAGCCTCATATTATCCTCAACTTTCTTAAGGAATATAAGCACCAACCAAGAAGTCACACTAACTATGGCCACCAGATCAACCATATCGGTATATGCCGTACAGTTTCCTTGGTCTATTGCCATTTACCTAAGGTACACTAGATCCGGGTTAGGATCTTTCACACATAAAGCCCAACAAGTAATATAAAGCAAACAAGGAAAACAATTTAAGTGATCTAATTCCTAAGGGTACCCCTCTTTTATTAAATCCCCAGCAGAGTCGCCAGTTCTGTAACACGGTGGGAGAACTAACTTTAGTTAAATGTTGCAGATAGCAAGAGTCGCCACCGACTTTTATTTTATCCAAAGGAAAGGGCATAAAAGAACAGGAAAGAACTTAAAAGATTTTTGGGTTCAGGGGGTAGGTTATGTAAAGGGAAGGTGTTAGCACCCTTTACATCCATGGTTATCCATGGGCTCTTAGTTACTTAGCTCACTTTTAAATGTTTTTGAGAAGTGTAGTGTGTGATTAAAAATTTTCTTAAGTAATTTATAATGATCCATGTACAGATATATATATATAAAGACTTTGTTTTGAAATTTTTTTGAAAATGTGAAGTGTTTTTGAAATGTTTTGAAAAGGTGAGCAAGTACTTAAGAGGAACCTACCCTAATTTGAATCTTTACTGTTCTTAAATGTTCTTTCAATGGTAAGACTATCCCTATTATTAAGGAATAGGTAGTCATTACCTTGGATGTTGTATGGGACATATGAAGGGTCATTTGTGATTAGGCAACTGTAAGGTGTATTTAGCAATTCGAAGGGACTTATCATCTTTTATTCGAAAGGGGCAAGATCATTTATGATGGCAACATTCGAATGGACTTGATCTTATAATCTTTAAAGGGACTAGATGATTTTTAGAAGGGACATTGCTTTATGCACCTTACTTGACCTTTTTATTTAGGCAACAATGAGAGGTATCCTTAAGAAGTGAGATGGTGATCCAAGATCGACTTACGTGTGTGTGTGTACAAGTCCAAATATTTATCTTATAATTAGTGATCTAAATTCAATTTTTAAACACAAACATGTTTTCACTCCCTAATTTACTAACCATAGCAATTAAAATAAAAATAAAAATTCTACCACTATTACATAGCTTGTACAGTTACATTATAATGAAAACAACTTAAATAATAATTATAATAAGTAAATAAATAAATAAAAGGTTAGTAATGATAAATAAAAAAATAAATATAAGAGAAAAAGAAGTTAACATAATAATATAAAATCAAATTAAAATTTTAAATTTAGATAAATAATTTTTCTAAAGAATTCTAAGAGAAATAAATAATAATAATTATATACTGATAAACATGATTAATAGTTTAATAATTTAATTATATATAGACTAGAAATATTTATTAAGTATAATTAAACAAACATAATAAAAATAAGAAATTAAAATTATAAAAGAAAATTAGGGTTTTGAATTGTTAGAAAATAAATTAGGGTTTAAATATAATTAGGGTTTTAGGTGCAAAAATATTTTAATTTAATACATAATATTAATTTAATTATTAAACAAGTATACACATATTTTAATTCAAATAAATAAGAAATTAGTTTTAGAAAATATTTTTTAGAATTTTCTTTTTAGAACATATAAATATTAATTTAGAATTATTTACATATTAAACATAATTATATTTTTTTATAATAAAATAGTTAAACAAAAGAATTAAATAAAACAAATCAAAAAATAAAAGAAAAATTGCAACTTACCTGGGGCTGGGATTCGAACCCAGGCCCTAGGCTTTATGCATCTTGGACCAGCCTGCCTTCCACTGGGCTATGCGCGCGTTGGTGATGTTGAATGAGCAGCAAGACCTTTTGTTTCTAACCTGCAAAAATCATGAAAAAACAAAACAACACAAAATGGCCTGGGGAAGGTTTGAACCCAGGACCCTTTCTATATCACACGCGCATGCTAACCAACTGAGCTAGCTTGTTCTTCTGAAATAATAATAACAACAATATCATAAAATATAATATCAAAATTTGAAATAAGGAGTTGGCGCGCTGGACTTCATCTTCTTCCTCCTGACTTGTGAATTTTGCTGCGATTTTTGCTACCATATTTCCTGCGAATTTCAAGTTGCAGCAAACCCTACAAAACTCAAACATCAACAAAACAGCAAGATTTCACAAAATTGAGACCATCATTGAATTTCTGAGGAGATTTGCAACTTATCTACATCTTTAGAAATTATTTATATTTATTAAATCATTGAATCCTAATTTGGCCGAAAAAACCCTAATAATTGTGAATCCTCATTCATGTCCCTAAACTCCAATTGATTCATCCAGAAATGTTCCTTGTATCATAACAAACACAAAACACCAGTCAAATATGATTAATCATGAGTTAATATGTAAAAACGAAAAATTTCAATATGAGCATAAACACAGATTCGGTTTCCATGATTTAGTGCAGGGATGAATGGTTTTATGATCCAGAAACACTAAGTGACCTTCAAGGAACAATTTGCAACCTTTAGTTTGTCTTGAAAGTGGATAAAAGTACCAAACCGAATTGGAGTTTTTGATGAGATTTTTGAAGCTTGAAGATGATATGAGGAGGCTGTCAATTCGTGCCCTATGGTTTGCTAAATGTTGTATATATTTGAGTGAGTGAATTAGGTCAAAGACTTCACCAATTTGATGGATATTTGGATCATTGAAGATTGAAAAAGATTAGCTTTAAAAATTTAAATATTCTTGATATGAACTTGGTATTTTAATACAATCTTCATAATTTTTGTATCAATTAGTCCAAATAACCTTTATGACATTCTAGAAACAAAATAATTTTAAATCTTCACTTTTTTATATTTTATTTGAATTTAAAATGATGTTTAATATAAAAAATCATAATAAATAAAAATAAAATGAATACAATTATGAAAATATTAAATTAATTTCGTGCATGATGTCATGGAACATATTGGATCACCAAAAAGTCAGCCCATTTAAAGAATTATGGTTTTAAGACCCCATTTACTTCATAAACCACTCAAAAATTTCCCAACTTTGCAAGGGCACAAATCCTTCAATTTTAATGCTATGAGGTGTTCTTGGACATTTTGGAAAGCTTAAAGAGTCCTTTAACCAACCTCTTTGGTCTCATGTCCATATCTTTTACCATTCTCAAGTTATGCTCTTTGGAAGTTGTTGACACTTTGTTGACTTTTAAAAGGACCTATAATGTCTTAGCTCATACCTTCCAAATGAAGCATTTTTGGGCTTGGCTTGTGAGACACAAAGTTGTAGAGAATTCAATTTCCTTCAAAATGAGCTTTGGATGGAAAATTTTTGATGAAGCATGTGAAAGTTATGGCTGGTCAAAGTTTAGTTGACTTTTCCTATGAACCCTAATTTTGAAACTCCTGATTCTTGATGATCTGAAATCTCCTTGATGAATCATGATCAACCCTTGATCAAATGATGAATTTTACTTCATATAATTGATGTTGGCAAAAAATCATGAAGTTTGACTTTGGTTTGACCACAGTTGACCTCAGTTTGACTTTTTAACTACTTTGATTGATTTTAACCTATCTGATCATCTGACTGAGCAAATCTTTTGGGAAAGTCTTGAAACTTGACATGGGGATTCTTGAACGCATATAGGAGGTTATGAAGCTCACTTGAAGTCTTGGAAGTCCATTTAGCCTGATAAAAGTCAAAACCCTAGTTTAGGATGTATTGTTTAGGAGGATGCATTGTCTGAGGGAATTGTCAAACTTTCTGACTAATTGTGAACTTTGTGAACCTCATGAGATGTCTTGTGAACCTTGTGAACCTTGTGAGCCTCTTAGTACACAATGACTTGTCTTGTGGAGGGAAAATTTTGGGGTGCAACAACGACGAAGGTAGGTAGCATGATTTCCCGATACTCGTCTTGGACTAGGAGATCACTGGTATAACTCGCCCTGTGCAGCTAAAGCTACCCCAGTCTGGTGAGTCTCTGAACAAACTTCCCCTGATTATCTGATTCTTGGAATGGCAGACTTGGGTGTATTCTTGAGGAGAGTTGCACTTAACGAGCTTTGGAAGTATCCTTCCCCTGTATGAGCGTTGAAGCGACTTGACTCATTCTGACTGAGCATTGGAAGATTCTACCCTTAGGAAACAGAAAATCCAGGTGGCTTGCCCCTGTTTGGAAGATTCTTCTCCGATCAACTGACTCTTGGATGATGTTCCCTCAATCAACTGATGTTTGGGATCTTGCTTTACCCTGACAGATTCCTTGGTCGACAAAACCACTAGATAACATGCCCCTAATTCATAGGCTGACAAGATGCTCTTGACTTTGGTCATCTTTGCTGCATGATCAAGTTTCCTCGTGATTGCTCTTTGTAGGAACTCCCCTGCTGTCGCAGACTGACTTGCAATTAAAACTGTTCATTTACAAATGGTAATTTTAATGCAGTTCACATGCAAGTTTTGAAAATTTATTTATTTGAATGATGTGACAGTGTGTGACGAATGGACGATTAGTCCAAACATAGTGCTGAGTTAGCAAATCGTTAGGAGTCAGTTTACGCAACCTTGTCGCAGTATGCTTTCAGAATTGAACCTGATTCAATTAGGACTTTCAAGGGTTATAACGTGGTCTGGTTCACGATTTTAGAAAGAAGTATTTATGGCTCAAAGTTATTTGTACCCACCCATTCTCCTTGATGTTCTCCAATCCTATATTCAGCTAATTTTCCCTAAGCGCTTATTTCTTAAAAGGGTGTTGTGATGGTTGAGGAACCACTAACCTGACGGTTTGAGCACCAATGAGGTTTTTTAGTAACAGTCACCCTTTGTCTTTGTGTCTGGTCACACGACTTCGTTCTCATGAAAGTTTTTCTTTTTTATGATTTATTCCCTAACTTTTGCCTGGACTGTTTCTTTCGATTTTTTTGATTTTAAAGTCCAGCGGGATGCCCTAACTTTTGCCTAAGTCATTTGTTCTCAATCATTTTTTCGACTTAGCGGGCTTTATTTCTCTTTTTTCTATTTGATTTTTTTGAACAAATCGTGTGACACTGGTTGTCTTGTCTTGCTTAAAAGAGTTGTGACTATATCATTCCTTTGTTGGTGAGGGGTAACCATTGGAGTTACGTCCTTTGACCTCTTGAGGTGTAATGAATAAAAGGTAATGGATCCTCAGACACACTCCTTTGGAAATTTGAACGCTCGGTTAAATTGACTGATAACTACCCTGCCCCGGGTTGAATGCGAGGGTTTTTTCGTTTAGAAAAGAAACTCTTACTTCAAGGCTCAAAGGGGTTGAAGAAGGTCTATCTCCCTTATATCTCCGGTGTTTGGGGATTTGAAACAATGCATGTACATCGTCAGCAGGTTCTAAACCGAAAGCATACCTTCAACAATTATGGGTATTCAGTTGTCATCATCCTCCCTCAAATATCTACTAACCAACAGTGAAATAAGTGGGAGGTATATGGATGCATTTTTTTGTTTTTTTTTTCGATGCAAAGAAATAAAAAGAGCGAATGCGAAATAATTAATTCAAAAAGTGCATGATCACTTCATTAACATTACCATTCAAAACAACAATGATTAAAAGACAAGTAGCTGTTAACAGGAAAGAAGCTACAATGCAAATGATAAAAAGGATACAATGATCACCAGCTCTGATGATGTCTTCTTATTAACACCAATGAAATCAGGAGATTCTCCTTTGAAGTCTTCGGACTCAATCGGGTGAGAGGTTGACGTGCACAACCAAGTTTCCCTCTGGAAAGGATATATATCTCTTGTCGATCAATTGTTGTACTTTGGCCTGAAAAGCATTGCAATCTTCAGTTGAATGCCCGATCGATCCACCATGATATCCACACCACTCATGAGGATTGTACCCTGGAGGGTACGACTCTGGCAAAGGATTGAGAGGCTTAGGAACCACCAATGAGCTTTGAATTAGATGTGGCAAAATTTCACTGTATGCCATAGGAACTGGATGAAGAGGAGCATTCCTTCTTTCCAGATTGTTGCGAGGCCTAGGCTGGCTCTGATATTGATTATGAGGTTTTCGACCATGAGCTTGCATATTTGGACGAGGAGGAGCCCAAGGTCTCTGATGTGGTGCTCTAAGCATTGTCGAATGCCCATAAGAGTAACCCGGCAGAGGGAAAGATGATTTCTGAGAAGATGATGATCCGGGATACTCAGTATTAGCCATGACTGCATTGATTTCATCTTCCTCTTCCTCTTGGGAATTTCTGAGGGATTCAGTCTCACTAGCTTGACTATTCGAGGTGCCTTGGACTTGTTTGACTTTGAAGTAGCTCTCAATCCGCTCTCCTACTGTCACAAGGTCTGAGAAGCTTGAGAATGAACTTCCTATCATCCTTTCCAGATAAGGTTCATGCAAAGTGTCTATGAACATGTCAACCAACTCTCTGTCAACCAGTGGTGGTCGTACTCTGGATTCTAACTCTCTCCATCGCCGTACATACTCCCTGAAGGACTCAGTACTTTTCTGGGATAGTCCTTGCAACTGCATGCGACTGGGAGCCTCATCCACATTATACTCGTATTGCTTTACAAATGCACTGGCTAAGTCATTCCACGACTGGATACGACTTCTTTCCAAATCCGTATACCAAATCAAAGATGTTCCACTCAAACTGTCCTGAAAACAGTGAATCATGAGTTTATCGTTGCGAGCACAAGAGGTCATTTTTCGGCAAAACATCACCAAATGACGATTTGGGCAGCTAAGACCTGTATACTTCTCGAGTTTGGGTACCTTGAATTCTGGAGGAATTACCAAATCTGGCACTAAGCACATATCAATAGCGATGAGACCAGGCGCTCCATGTATTTCCAATGCTTTCGCTTTTTCCTCAAGGGCCTGAAGTTTTTCTTCCATAGGATCAGTCCATGGCATCATCTGGGATTGAGTAGGGATACCCATATTTGAAGGATCTTCATCGAGCATAGGACCAAACAACGGGTTAGTCCTCACAGTTAAACCTGAGAGTGAACCGTCAGACTTCATCATGTTGTGTTGAAGGTCATTCTCTGACATAGTTATCACAACTTCCAATCTGATTTGTTTGATCGGTCTTTCAAGTTGTTCGTGCTTCGAATGCTTTAACAGCTACCACAAGTTCAGTGAGAGTGTCGGGAAATCAGCTGAATCAATGGGTAAGAGATGGAATGAGTTTTTTTTTTGGAAAATGATATGCGAATGGATGCAATATGACATGATGCTCAGGATCACAGGCTCAGTCAACAATCAATTCTGCAGTTAGAGTACGAAGGCGTGATGTTCGGATCCAAGGTATCACAAGCAACTCAAAACCTCCTAATTGGTAGGATGTAAGAGTATGGATCTAGGTTCTTTACCCATAAACCCACTCACAAGGTAGTTTCTATGGTAATGGTATCAAGATACTCAAGGTTACGGACGTTAATCATACTAACGTCCTGCCACAGGCTAGCTGTATTATGACGATAATAATGATAAGGTCTACCTCGAGTGGAGTTCTCATGTTAGGCATGCGAAGGGGCGAGCCCTCGGAGACTTAACACTACGCAACCCCCAATATTGAAACTGGTTCTACAGGATCCCAGAGTCACAGCCCTTTCATGAATCAAGTCATGCAACAGGCTAGCTGTGTTATGTCAAGATCCACGAATAGGTCTACTCTCTGGAGGAGCTTTCATGCTAGGCTTGCAAGGAGCGGGTCCCTGAAGACTAACACTAGTAACTACCAAGTCTAAACTTAGATGTTCTCTCTTCTTTTTCCAAAGCTCGGCCAAAGAGCTTTACTTGTGATATCAATCCCAGGATCCAATAAACAAATATAATAATGAGCAACATGATAAAGAAGAAAGCGATAAATAAGCATAAATAATAATAAATAAAGAAGACAAGCAAAACAAGTTAGCAAACAAACACAAGAATGACCAAGTTAGGCTCGACTCTCTTATGCACAAGGCTATTCCCCAGCAGAGTCGCCATCTGTCGTACCTCGAAAAATACGATCCTCGCGAAAGACGCGGAAAAACAGACAAACAGAGTCACCACCTAATTTTAATCTATTCCTAATAAAGGAAAAGGGAAATATAGATAAACCCTATAAAGGAGTGAACTTGGCCATTGAAAACCAGATTCTGAGTTCGGGAGTCGGTTACGCAAGAGGAAGGTATTAGCACCTCTCATGTCCGTTGTATTCAACGGGAACCTCTTAGTCTAATCTGCGATCGAATACTAACTTATATTAATGTCTTCTTAATGGTGAACGATATGTTAAGTAAAATGGGAGATTTTAATCTTAGGGTGCTCGGCAAGGATCAAGATCCGTGTGCCTACGTACTCCCTTGTGCAATGGGAAAGTCAGAGCCTCGTAGTTCGTGGTACTAAGGTTCGAAAGTCTCGATCGCAATAGGGGCGAGAGAAAGGTGTAAGTTAGTTGTTAGTGGGCTCGCCAAGGAATGAGATCCTTGTGCCTACGTATCCTCGTTGAGGAATCAGAGCGTCGTAGTTCGACTAACTACGAATAAGTCAGTCGGTTCGTTAATGAACAATTATTTAAATCGCATTCTAACTGCTAAGCGTTGGCTTGTCTGCTCGCGATAGGAGGCTGAAGCGCTAGCTTGTTTTGCGAGTATAGAAAGGATTTAAATAGTTCTTGTTTGAAAAATATGTTTGAGTTGATTAGGGTTTTTTAAGAATGAAAGGGTGAATAAACTGCGTCCTGTGGGGCGGGCCTCAGGAGAGTTTATTCGAGAATTCGAGGAATGCTGGACTCCAGAATTCAATTCTTTCATTATTTGATATGTTGAATTTAGTGTTTTAATCGCGAAAGATCGAATGAACTACTTCCAGCGGGGCGAGCCTCAGGAGAGTCCATTCAAGAATTCGAGGAATGCTAGACTCCAGAATTCAATTCTTTCGGTTTTTTAATTACGAAAATATTTCGTGTATTCGCATTCGGAAAACGTTTGCGTAGAACATTGCTGGCCTAAGCTCATCACGATCGCAAGTTACGAATTTGAAAGAAAGAAGAGATGTCGAGATGTAGAAGAAATAGATGAGGAGAAGAGAATGCAATATGTAATAATCAAATAATACACAAACAGTGCCTACACCAGTAGGACTTCCAGATGCAACAGTATGACAATGGTAAAAATCAGGTCTCACTAGTACCTAACGGAGAAGATCCACTGCCTCAAGAATATATCAAGTCCGAAGAGGATTCGACAGTCAAGCATAAGCGTCTTGTCACACCCCAAATTTTGCCCCTAACATTTCATTATGCATTCATCTCACCATTACAACTTTTCTTTGTTCATACCAAATTCAATTTCAAGTTTCTGAGTCATTTTCAAAAGCTCAAGTGTTAATTTCAAATTCTAGTCACATTTCAAATGCAAATTGCGAGTTTAAATTTCCATTCCATTTTATAAAAAAATCTACTCCGAGCTTCCTATTCTAATTTCAAGTTCAATTTCGTTTCCAACTTCCAAGTTTAATTCAAGTTTTCAATTCAATTTTGATTTCTATTCATAAGATTCAAATTCCAATTTCATTCTATTTTCATTTCAAAAATTCAATTCCAAGTTTCAAATTCAAGTTTAATTCAAATTCTTGTTTCCAAATTCAAGTTCTAAGTCTCAAGCCTATTTCATGTTACCAATCGCAAATTCCATTTCAAGTTTTCATTTCAACTTCTAAGTTTTATTCTAAATTTCTAGTCCAATTTTTCACTTCCAATTTCAAGGTTCCAATTCAATTTACAAGTTCACTTCTAACTCATATTCAAGAATCATTTTAAATTTCATTTCAAGTTTCAAGTTTAATTTTCTAGTTTCTAATTCATTCATAAAACTCAAGTTTAATTCCAATTTCTATTTTCTTTTTCATTTTAATTCATATTTAAATTCTAGATTCTTTTTCATTTCAATTCAAATTTCCAAATTTCAATCCAAGGTACAAATTCGTAATCACATTTCAAATTCATCCTAAATTCAATGTCAAATTTCATTTCGAAGTACATTCCAAATTCATGAGAAAAAAAGAGTTTGTTTCAAACCACAAAATTCCAACTCCAATTCAAGGCTTCCAATTCAAATTTCAAGTTTCATTACAAATTTCCAATCCAAATTCCAACTTCATTCAAATTCAAGTTCTATTTCATATTTCCAAATTCATTCCAAATTTAAAATTCAATGTCATTTCATGTCAATTTTATTTTTCATTGATGTTGTTTCCATTCTCAAGACTTATTCATAATTTTCAAACTTTGTCTAATTTGTTTTTCAAGCATTCATGCTCATATTCATTCACTATGCATATCCAACTTTTCAAAACACATGTTACTACATTCTAATGTTCCAATTACGTTACATTTATCCAAATTTTGAGTCCTTCACACTTTTCTTTCATTTGCATTTAAATTCATACTAAAACAAAAACATGAGATACAAGTTTGAAAGAGCTATTCTTATTCTATAATTCCAAATCTTCCTGCTTTTTTTTTTCCTCAAGTCAAGCCTCTCCTCCAAAGCAATGCTTTCAAACTTAAATGGTGTCAAGCCTATTTTGTTTCAAGAAATACACATGAAAAAATAAAAGGACAAAGTTAGCATTCATAATCATAAACACATTCATTCAAAAATTTCATTTCAATAATTCATTCAAATTTTTCATAATTCAAATTTTTCATAATTTAAATTCACATGACACTCATATTATAATTCTTATCAATTCACCAAAATTTAATTCAATTCAATCATATTCATATCATGAACCAATTCATCACATTCATTTATCAAGATATAACATATTCACACATTAGCATAATGTTACAAAGTTTCATCAGAAAATAGAATTTCAAAAAAAAAAGTTAGTACAGCCAGCAGGACCACAAAACAAACTCAGATAAACCTGCTCCACCTACCGCAGCTCTGCAAAACTCAAAGCCCCTACCACTCTCTCCACTACAACCATATTGCAGATGTTGTCTCCTCTCATCCAACCTTTCATGAGCAAGTTACATGGTACAAAATTCAAATTCTAAAACCTAATTCACTTCCTATAAAACCAGATAACATTCACATTAACAGGGGGCCTCATCACAAAAAAATTCAACAGACCAAAATTCCAAACCTTTCATCAAAATCTCAAAAAAAAAAAAACAACATCAGCAGCCATTATTACCATCATACGTTCACAGAAATAAAACTCAGAAAATACCTTGATAAAATATCTTCCACTTTCAATCCAAATACCTCTCCTTCGTATCACAACAACAACACAATCACCCTTCTTTAAGACCTTACACGGCCCGCCTCTTCCTCGCTACATCCACCACAAATTCCGTTCTACTTCTTCTTCCATAATAACAACAAGCCATCTCAAATAAATCTCTACCTCAACTCCATTTCCAACCTTTCACAAAAACACCAACTCATAGCAAATAACCTGCAACAAACCAATGACTTGCTTTAGAAATTCATCCATCCGTAACACTCATTATCGGCTCAGAATCATCATGTTTCAACCTCACCACACTCACACGCGGCAAATTACGAGAAACCACATTTGTTCGAAAATTGAATAGAAGAAGAGAGAGTGACGCTAACAGATAAGAATAGAAGAAAGTGACGAGAGTGAGAAGTCGAACGTAATTACCTGTAAGCCTTTGCCGGAGTCGCAATCGGACAAGCTATGTTAGGTACATTCTTTCCTCTCTTTTATTTTTGCTTTTTGCTAGTGTATTCTGAAACGTCATGTTGCATATAGACTTTTCCCCATGATTATTTCTTGAATTACTTGCTTTTATTGAGTCTAGGGTTAGATGGTTGCTTCCGATTTGAGAGCTTAGGGCGAGATTTTGGGGAAAAACAATTGAGGATCTGAACTCTGGGCTAAGGTTTAGTGAATTTAGGGTGCGTTTCTGTTTTGAGTTTTGAGTGAGAAACGCAGGGAGACGTGAAAGACGATGAGAGGGAGATATCAAGCGTTGAGAGAAAGACGGAATTCGTGAGAGAGTTTTAGTTTTCCTAAATAAGCGTGAATCCCTTTTCTTTTTAATACTTATTTGTTTCATTTATTATTTTTAATTATAGTTATAGGAAATTAATGCATATATTTTAATATCTTTTAGATATAGTTAGAAAAAAAAATCAAAAAACAGTAAATATATTATATTTAACACTCTTTTAGTAAAAATATAGAATAACATATTATATTTTAGTTTAAGTTTTATTTAGAGAGTTCTTCTAGATTTAAGAGTTTAGTTTAATATTGAAAAATATAAAAATTTATTAGTCTTAATTTTTTTTTAGTATTGTATTTAGTCATTAGTATTATTTTTAAAATTCAAAAAAAAAATATGTTTCTTATATTAAGAAAAATAAAAAAATAAATATTTATTTTCTTTAAATATATCTAAAAAAAGACTCAAAAAATATGTTTATTTTCTATATCTAAAAAATTCCAAAAAAATATTTATTTTCTTAATATCTAAAAAATAAAATAAAAAAAGTTTTTATATCTAGAAAAATTTAAAATATGTTATCTTTCTTTGTAAGTAAAAAAAATCAAAATAATAAGGCATTTATTTCTCATTTACCATTTTTAGATATTATTATAAATATAAGAAAATCATATTTATTATACTTTCATTATTATGTAGATTATGTATGAAAAAAATCAAAAAAGTTTAATATAATTTTTGTTCTTATTCCTTATTTCTTTAGGTGTCATTATAAAAAAAATCAAAAATCAAAAGTTAATATTTTATTCTCTTTCCTCATTTTTAGGTCTTATAAAAAAATAAAAAATTTATAACAAGTATCTCCTTTTATTATTATTAGATATTATTATAAAAAATCAAAAATATTAGCATTTATTCTCTTTCTTTATTTCTAGGTATTGTTAGAAAAATCAAAGAAGTTAATATATTTTATTCTCTTTTCTTATTTTTAGGTCTTATAAAAAATCAAAAATTCATAGCATTTATCTCCTTTTATTATTATTAGATATTATTATAAAAAAATTAAAAAAGTTAAGTTATAGTATCATACATTTATTTATTACCTTTAAATATTGTCATGAAAAATTCAATCAAAGTTATAGAAATATATTTTCATTCATTAATTTAGATATTATCATAGAAAAGATTAGTATATTTTTTTTATCATTCTTAGAAAAGTTAAAAAGGGTTATAGTTTTTTTCCAAAGATATTATTATATAAAAACCATAAAAGTTTACCTTTTTAGATATTATTGTAATTATAAAAAACAAAATCATATTTATTGTATTTTCATTATTATTTAGATTATGTATAAAAAAAATCAAATTTGTCTCCCTTGTTCCTTTTTTAGGTATTATTATAAAAAAATAAAAAAATATAGCATTTACTCTCTTTCCTTATTTATAGGTATTATTAGAAAAAAATCCAAAAAAATAAATATACTTAGTCTATTTCCTTATTTATAGGTATTATTAGAAAAAAATCCAAAAAATAAATATACTTAGTCTATTTCCTTATTTATAGGTATTATTAGAAAAAAATTCAAAAAATAAATATACTTAGTCTCTTTCCTTATTTATAGGTATTGTTAGAAAAAAAATTCAAAAAATAAATATACTTATTCTCTTTCCCTATTTTTATAGAAAAATAATAAAAAAAAAGGTTAATACATTTTTTCTCTTTCCTAATTTTTAGATATTATTATAAAAATACAAAAAAAATTCTTACTTTAGACTTATATTTATTTATATAGTTAAATTTTAATTTTCTACTTAGTTTTTTTCGTTATTTAATTTTTATTTATCATTTTTCTTAATATATCTAAAAAAACCAAAAAAATAAAACTTTTTCTTATTTATTTCTTAATTTTTGTTTATTCTAAAAATAAAAAACAAAACAATTCTTTATCTTTACTAAATTTTTGTTATTAAAAATTGTTATTATTTTTATTATTATTTTAATTTTTATTTATTACTTTCGTTAAGTATATCTAAAAAATAAAAATAAAAATATTTTCTTCTATGTTGTCTAATTATTTTTTAAAATCAATGCTATCTTTTTAACTTAATGGTTTCTTTTTTATTTTATTTTTATTTATTTAACTTTAAAAACCCAAAATTTGTTTAGTCCTTTTTTCTTCTAAGAAGTTAGTTTAGATAATTTATTTTAGGATAGATCCCTTTAGTTTGAGATGTTGAGATTTAGGTTTATCTCTTAGTATGAGTTTTTTAATTTAATCTTTCGATGTCTTGGTTGTATGCACGCTATGTTTGTATTTATTTCATTTCGCATCATGACCATATATTTGTTAAGATAAAATCGAAAGCGCACACTTTTGAAACTTTAATTTTCAAGATAATAATCCTTGGTCCAACGCCAAGTTGAGTTTACATACACCTCACTCACACACGTAAGTCGGTCGTTTTACGATCGCCATCTGCACATTCCTTACACTTCACAGCTTTCCAACTTAAGAAAATTGTCGCACCGTGTTTGTCTTCCACCCCCGCATTCTCGATCCATATATCGAGCCATAGCCCGTTTACTAAGCCTTTTACCTTGCATTTCCATTTACTTCATTCAGTTCATTTTTGCAAGTAGCAACCTATGCCTTAGACTTAGGAGCTTGCACCCTCATTTATTTACTTTCGATTTTGCTTTTCAATCCAAAAGGGAAAGAACTCCTGCAGTTGACTCAATGTCATAGGAAGTTTAGCCATCCCTAGTTCCTTTTCAACCTTAACCATTAGGAATTTTTATTTTACAACTTTTGGTGACTTTGCTAAAGTCACGTGAGTGTTTGCCATAACACTTACCTTCCCCCGCGAACCTTGAGCGTAACCAAGTGTTCGTTAATCCTTAGGAGAACTACGAGTGCTCTGATTCTATACCCGATACGTAGGCATCGATGCGATATTGTGCAAGCACCATTAGAAATAAAAACCTTAGGTTCCCTTAGTTTTAACAAGCAATAAATAACAAAAACACAAATATTCACAAGAGGTTCCCGTAGGATACTACGGATGCTTAGGATGCTAACACCTTCCCTAGGTATAATCAACCCCCGAACCTAGTTTCTCCTCATTTAGGTTTTTTTTACGATCTTTTTCCCTTTTCCCTTTGGATTAAATTAAAGTCGGTGGTGAACATAAAAGTTTTGCGATTCAAGCTCACTAGCTTGGTATCCGATTCTCACCGCAACAGAAATGGCGACTTCACTGGGGACTCTATTTTTGAGGGTTAAGCCCACCTTGTATATTTGTATATTTGTTGTTGTATTGCTTGTTATTATTTGGGATTTTTGTTGGGTGTTCCATGTGTGGTGAGATAAGTCATAACCCGGACTTGAGTGCAAAGTAAGATAGGACGGTGGTATATTCAAAAAGGCTTGTAGGGAGTTGAGTCCCGATCAAGTTGACTTGAGACACCACCACTCAGCGGAGGCCTCCTCGGATGTAGTTTTGTTGATCGAGTTCAGTCGTGAAAGCATTACTATATTCGACCTGAGAGCCGTTAATGTTGAGGACCGTAGAACATTTACCCCCACTTGGCCTTTTAGGGATGTAGTGCGATGACTATGAGGGTGCAAATCCGAAATAGTTGATACGCGATACTACACCCGGATGAGACTCTCTTGAGAATATTATTGATTACCAAGTTGAGTTGGAAAGTCGGTAATATCCGAAAGATGGGACAATGATTCTGGGAACTTTTAGAACCCGTTGTACAGGTACAAATAAACTCATAGTACATACCTTTTGGGAGGGTTGAACCTTCGACCTCATGCAAGCTTTGAACCTAAGCCTTGTGTGTGTTTGTGTATTCATGCATTCACGCATCATGAAGCATCATTTTTACCAATTTATTCAAGGAACTCAGAAACTCTATCTTTGCAAATATCGTAGGTATCATCATGGACTTTGGAAGAAGAAAGACTGTCAAGTACACATTCAAAACTCCCAAACTCGAAGACCTAAGGAAATTAAGAGATTTGGTTATGGATCAAGAAGCCTTCATGGAGAAGCATAGGAGACTTTTTAGCTTTACTTAAGACTGAGTGGGATGGAAGGTTGCTCTCTGTGATGCTCCAGTTTTATGATCCTCTCTACCATTGTTTTACGTTCCCTGATTACCAATTGGCGCCTACTTTGGAAGAGTATTCATTTCTGGTGGGATCACGTGTTAAGGATGAGTTTCCATTCCCTGTTCTAGAGAAGGACCCTAAAGAAGCGGAGATTGAAAAGGCGACATATTTGAGTGTTCCTGAGGTCAAGGAAAATATGACCTATAAAGGAAAGGTTTTTGGATTCCCTACAAAGTTTTTGGTAGAAAAGGCCAAGAATTTTGTTGGTGTGAAGGATATGAAAGCTTTTGAGGCGACCTTTATGCTGCTAATATATGGAGTGTTACTTTTCCCAAACTTTGAAGACTTTGTAGACCTGAACGCCATCAAAATATTTCTGAAGAAGAACCCGGTCCCTACTTTGCTCGGAGACACTTACCATTCCATCCATCTGAGGAATCTCCATAAGGGAGGGATGATTACTTGTTGTGCATCATTGTTGTACGAGTGGTTTATTTCGCACTTGCCTAAGTTAGCTTCATTTTGGAATCTTAAGGATGGTTTGTGGTGGTCACAGAGGATCATGTCTCTTACCCATTCTGACATTAGTTGGTACAATCGTGTTTATGATGGAGCATTGATTATTGATAGTTATGGTGATTTTGCTAATGTGCCTCTTCTTGGCACTAAGGTAGGAATAAACTATAATCCAGTTTTGCCTCGCCGCCAACTCGGGTATCCGTTGAAGGAAAAACCTAAGAGTGTTGAAGTGGAAGGAATTTTTTTTAAGGATGACGAAGAACCAGAGCTCAAGAAATAGATTATAGAAGCTTGGAAGTACATCCATAGGAGGGGGAGGAGTAGCTTGGGAAAGCCGAATTGTGTTTCTATGGAACCCTATCTCCAATGGGTACGAGATATGGCCATCAGTCTGAAAATGCCTTACCCTCGCCAGGATCCTATGACCTTCAAGAAACCCATTCTAATCTTTATGGACGATGCAGAGAAGCTAAAGATTGATTTAGAGAAAGAGATTCGAGAGAAGAACGCATGGAAGAATCGACATCAGATCATCAGTAGTGAGAATGAAGAACTTAGAAGACAACTGAAGATGAAGGAAGAAGAAGAGCTCTCCAGCAAGAAGAGGAAAGCACAAGAGGATTTATTTTCCTCCAGCACTCAAGGGGACACTTCTTGGAAGTCGATCGTGGATCAACTTATGCTTGAAAGGGCTCAGATGAAGGCACAAATCGAGAAGCTCAACTTGAGGCTTTTAGGAGAAATTCCTTAGGACTTTGTCTTTGTTTTTATTAAGCTTTGTTTGGGATTTTTGAAGATGTACTCAAGACTTTGTATCACTTTTTGAATTTAATGAAATCATATCCTTTTGATTATTATGTTTTCCTTGGTATTTGCAAATTGTTTCTTAAGTTCCTTGAATAAAATTTTATTTTCGCATTGCACTCATACATTTGGCATTTCATTTGCATTTTTTCATATAAAACTCATTCCCGTCATCTGCTCTCCAGCTTTCACACTGAGGCTCTCACGCAAATACTACACTCGAGCTCAAGCCAGAAAGAGAATGGATGAAAGAGACCTAGAGATGGACAGAGTTAACGAGGAGCTTACTGATATTCATGGAAATATGGGTCAGATGATGGAAATGTTGCAGGTCATTCGAGCAAAGATGGATACCCAACAGACTGTAGTGTCAGAAATTGTCGCTGCAACGACTGAGCCTACGTCATCAGTCACTACCCCTGTGACCTGGCCTCCTTTTGGGCTTCCTCATGGATTCATCCCCCCTCCTCAAGGTTTTGCTTCTCAAAGTTTCATTCCTTCTTCCCAAGGACTTGCTGCTCAGGGTTTCTTCCCTCCTTCCCAAGGCTTTGCCTCTCAAAGTTTTATTCCTTCTTCCCAAGGACTTGCTGCTCAGGGTTTCTTCCCTCCTTCCCAAGGCTTTGCTTCTCAAAGTTTCGCACCTCCTTCTCAGGGTATTGCATTTCCTTCCCAAGGTTTTGTGCCTCCCCCTCAAGGATTTGCTGCCCAACAGACTATTCCTGTGACTAATGAAGAGAACCAAGCAGTTACTAATTTTACACCAGACATTGTGCACACCCGTGCCCAACCATACTTTAATGACCATCAGGTGTATGACGCGCCAGATATGTCTGAAAATGGAAACGAGAAACATGAGAAGATGCAAGAGAATTTTGATACCCTTGAAAAAAGGTTAAGAGCAATTGAAGGTGACCAGATCTTTGGGGCCGCTGCTAGAGAGATGTGTCTGGTGTCTGGATTGGTAATACCTCAAAAGTTCAAGATACCCACTTTTGATATGTATGAGGGCGCAACTTGTCCTAAGAACCATCTGTTGATGTACTATCGAAGAATGGCTGCACAGGTGGACAATGATAAATTAATGATCCACTGCTTTCAGGACAATCTGAAGGGAATCTCCTCCAAATGGTATCTAACGCTAGACCAGTCGAAGATTCGCAGTTTCCAAGACTTGGCAGATGCTTTCATCCAGCAGTACAAATACAATATGGACCTTGCTCCCGATAGGAGGCAACTGTTGAGTATGTCACAAAAATATTCTGAATCATTTAAAGAATATGCTCAAAGGTGGAGAGGGACCGCTTCTCAGGTAGAGCCCCCACTGACTGAAAAAGAATTAGCTGACTGGTTCGTTGACACTGTGCGACCAGAATTCTATGAGAGAATGGTGGGGAGCATAACTGCTAGTTTCTCTGATCTAGTGGCTGTGGGAATCAAGGTAGAACTTGGTTTGAAAAGTGGAAAGATGAGTGGTGCATCTAGCAGTTCCAGCAATGGTAGTGGAAATATTGTCAAGAAATTTACCAGTAATTTCCACAAGAAGAAAGAGGGCGAGACGAATGCAATAATGACAAGTCAAAGAAGAAATCCTCTTTGGAAAAGACCTCCACCTATGGCTCAATAGCAGTATGCTCATCCACCACAGTATGTCCAACATCCTTATGTAGCGGCGGTTCAACCGTCATATAATCCACAAGTCCCGATGTATCGGCCAACTCAAGCAGTACCGATGTATCAACAAGTGGCTCCAGTGATTCCAGTTTATCAGCCAATGCTCAACAATTCAGGCTATCAACAAGCGCCCAATGCTTCAGCCTACCAGTAGAGGACTCCAGTTCCTCATCTGAATCCCAACTTTCAGAATGGAAGACCAGGAGGAAGGCCTCCTAATCCTCGAATCCCTATGACCTATACTGAATTATATCCTTCACTGCTAAAAAAAGGTTTGGTTACTCCAAGGCCTTTGGGTCCTCCACCAAATCCGCTCCCACCAAATTACAACCCAAATGCCCACTGTTTATTCCATGAAGGTGCCCCAGGGCACGATTTGGAGGGTTGTTGTGCTTTGAAGTACATCGTGAAAGATTTGATGGAGAAAAACATTTTGTCATTTGGGAATACTGGTCCGAATGTCAAAGATAATCCTTTACCCAAGCATGGGTCCATAAATGCCATTGTTGATGAATCTGAAAAAAATTTGATTTTTGATGCTACTAAGATCAAGACCCCGCTTCGAGACTTCCATGCAAAATTAGTGGGGGCGGGTATACTAAAGAGCTGTCATAAGAATTGTGAAGGTTGTGTTGATAGTCCAAAGGGATGTGAATTGGTCTTGAAAGATGTTCAAGATTTGATTGATGAAGGTGTCTTACAAGTGAGCGGTCATATGAAGAGGAATGAAGTGGCAATGATTGAACCCATTTTCAACTTTCCTGAGTCTGATTCTACCATAGCACCAATATTGAACATACTTGAATCTTCAAGAGTTCAACCCATCTTTAATATGCCAGAACCGGTGGTGCCCATTTTCAATATACCCGAACCAAGATTTGAGAAAAGGAGTAACCATTTCCTTTATGAAGATACCAAAGCAGTTCCGTGGAAGTATGATACAGGAGGAATTCATCAGAAGTTTGAACAGGCTGGTCAGAAGGAAAGTTCAAAAGTGGCAAGTTCCGACATAGCAGGTGCAAGTCGTTTAACTCGCAGTGGTCGTGTTTATACTCAACAAGTCAATACCACTCCACTGGTTCCACCTAAAGAAGTCATTCCCGCTGTTACCAACAAGGATAAAGAGTTGGTCTTGGAAGAAGAGGATGCAGAATTTCTCAGAATCATTAAGAATAGTGATTATAAGGTTATTGATCAGCTATATCAAACGCCTTCCAAAATATCTATCTTATCGCTTTTAATGCATTCGCCGGCCCATCGAGGTGCTCTCCAGAAATTACTAGCCCAAGCTCATGTTACGCATGATATAACTGTGAATCAGTTTGATGGAGTCATTGCCAATATCACTGCATGTAACAATCTCAACTTCAGTATGGAGGATCTTCCAAAGGATGGCTTGGACCATAACTGTGCTCTTCACATATCTATAAAATGTCAGGAGGATACTTTAGCAAGAGTTCTTGTGGATACATGATCTTCATTAAATGTTTTGCCAAAAAGAACGCTTGCCAAGTTATCTTATCAAGGGGCAGAGATGAGGCCCAGTGCACTGATTGTGAAAGCTTTTGATGGGTCAAGGAGGACCGTTATTGGAGAAGTAGACCTACCGATCTTGATTGGGCCACAGGTGTTCAAAATCACTTTCCAGGTTATGGACATTAACCCCAATTACAGTTGCTTGTTAGGAAGACCTTGGATCCATGCCACTGGGGCAGTCACTTCTACCCTACATCAGAAGATGAAGTTTGTGGTCGATAATAAGCTGGTAACCGTGTCTGGGGAAGAAGATCTCATGGTTAGCAACCTTTCATCCTTTAGCTATATTGAGGTTGATGAAGATGCTTTGGAAACTTCTTTCCAAGCTCTTGAGATAGCCAATGTTGTCCTTTTGGAAGTAGAGGAACCAAGAGGGAAGGGTATCCCATCTTTTGCATCGCTGAAGAGTACCATTTCCACCATTGAAGAAAGAAGACATGAAGGTTGGGGTGATGTCATCAACGTCAAGCTGAAGCTGGATCGCTATGGGTTGGGTTACAAACCGACTCATGTGAAGGAAGGAGCATCAACCTCCATTGAAGGACGTCTGAAGACCATTCAAGAGGTGTTTTCCAGTGCTGGTTATCAGGTCAATGCAATTGATGGAGGTTCTGAAGATGAAGATGTGAATCATTTGGTGTATCAGTGTGAAGAAGCCTTGGGCAATTGGGAGGCAGTCGAGATCCCAGAGATTTTTCCATTGTCAAAGTAATTTATTGTTTTTTAAGTGTTTTCAAAGTTCCCTAGCTCTGCCCAAGGCTATGGGAGTATTTTGTAGGGGCCCTTCTCATTTTCAAAGTTATTATCAATGAAGGCATTTTGTTAAACTCTTATTTTGATCATTTACTGTTCTATCTCTCTCTCTCTCTCTCTCTTTTCGCTTTTAAAAGAAAATGGCAATCTTTCAAAACCAATAAAAAAGCTTTTTCTGTTGCATTTCTCTATTTTCCACTTTTAATAAAAGCAAATCATTCTCATATGCAGAATAAATGAAAACCCTGTTGAATCCAATGACTCTACATTCTCTCCTAACTTTGATTCGCCCATCTACCAAGCGGAAGATGAAAGTGAGGAAGATTGTGACATTCCCGAAGAACTGGCAAGATTAGTTGAGTATGAGCACACAGATCTCCAGCCACATAAGGAGCAGGTAGAGACCATCAATCTTGGCACTGATGAAGACAAGAAGGAAGTCAAGATTGGTACAACACTTGGGGCAGACGTCAGAGAAAGATTGGTCAAGCTTCTCAAAGAATATGCGGATGTGTTTGCATGGTCGTATCAAGATATTCCCGGTTTAGACACAGACATAGTGGTCCACAAGTTACCTCTTCGACCAGATTGTCCTCCCGTAAAGCAAAAGCTTCGAAGAACAAGACCAGACATGGCTCTGAAAATTCGAGAAGAGGTCAAAAGGAAGTTTGATGCTGGATTCCTCGCAGTTGCGAAGTACCCTGAGTGGGTAGCTAATATTGTGCCAGTCCCTAAAAAGGATGGCAAAGTCAGTGTGGACTATAGGGATTTGAACAGAGCTAGTCCGAAGGACGACTTCCCTCTTCCGCATATTGATACTTTAGTTGACAACATTGTTAAGTTCGCTGTTTTCTCCTTCATGGATGGTTTTTCAGGATATAACCAGATTAAGATGGATCCTGATGATATGGAAAAGACCACTTTTATCACACCATGGGGCACTTATTGTTACAAGGTTATGCCATTTGGTCTCAGAAATGCAGGAGCCACTTATCAGAGGGCAATGGTCACTCTTTTCCATGATATGATACATAGAGAGATAGAAGTTTACGTGGATGATATGATTGCCAAATCACAGAGTGAGGGGGATCATTTGAATCATCTCCTGAAGTTATTTGAGTGCCTCAGAAAGTTTCGACTGCGTTTGAATCCAGCTAAGTGTACCTTTGGTGTCCGATCAGGAAAGTTACTTGGTTTTATTGTTAGCCAACAAGGTATTGAAGTAGATCCGGACAAGGTCAGAGCAATTCAAGAGATGCCAGCTCCCAAAACAGAAAAGCAAGTCAGGAGTTTCCTCGGAAGATTGAACTACATCTCCAGATTCATCTCCAACATGACTGCTACATGTGAGCCCTTATTCAAGTTGCTCCGAAAGGATCAAGCAATTGAATGGAATTCTGATTGTCAACAGGCATTTGAGAAGATTAAGGTTTATCTACAGGAACCTCCTATCTTGATCCCACCTACTCCAGGGAAGCCTCTCTTCATGTACCTAACTGTACTTGAGGGTTCTATGGGTTGCGTTTTAGGCCAACGGGACGAAACTGGTCGTAAGGAGCATGCCATTTATTATTTAAGCAAGAAGTTCACAGATTGTGAAAGCAGATATTCGCTTTTAGAGAAGACTTGCTGTGCTTTGGCGTGGGCGGCCAAACGCCTCAGGCAGTACATGATTTGTCACACTACTTTGTTGATCTCGAAAATGGATCCAATAAAGTACATTTTTGAGAAGCCTGCCTTGACAGGAAGACTCGCCCGTTGGCACATGTTGTTACCCGAATATGATATCTAGTATGTAACCCAGAAGTCTATTAAAGGCAGTGTTTTATCTGAATACCTTGCTGATCATCCTGTCGAAGATTATGAACCTTTGAAATTTGATTTCCCGGACGAGGACATTATGTTGATAAAGGATTGTGAAGTTCCCGGTCCTGATAAAGGTCCCGAGCCAGGTTCTCGTTGGAAGATGATGTTTGATGGTTCCTCTAATTACATGGGGCATGGTGTAGGAGTTGTTTTGATGAATCCTGATGGTGGTTATACTCCTTTCACAGCCAGATTATGTTTCGAATGTAAAAACAACATCGCAGAGTATGAAGCATGTGTTTTGGGTATCGAAGCTGCAATTGATACCAGAATCAAGATCCTTGATGTATATGGAGACTCAGCTTTGGTAATATACCAAGTCAAACCCGTGACGAGAAGTTGATCCCATACCGTGCCCACATTGTGGAATTAATCAAATACTTTGATGAAGTCACTTTCCATCATGTTCCAAGGGCAGAGAATCAAATAGCAGACGCCTTGGCTATGTTGGCCTCTATGTTTCAAGTCAGATTTCTTAATGAAGCTCCACTCATTACAATCGAGCGAAGAACTGCACCAGCCTACTGTATACTGGTCGAAGAAGAAACTGATGAGAAACTGTGGTTCTATGACATCAAGAACTACTTGCAAAATCAGGAGTACCCAGCGGATGCAACAACTCTAGACAAGAAAACTCTGAGAAGATTGGCGTCCAAGTTTTTCCTCAGCAACAATGTGCTCTACAAGAGAAATCATGATATGGTTCTGCTCAGATGTGTGGACAAGCGCGAAGCAGACTTATTGATTAGGGAAATCCATGAAGGATCATTTGGAACACATGCCAATGGACATGCCATGTCCAGGAAAATCTTGAGAGCTGGTTACTTCTGGTTGACCATGGAATCAGATTGTTTCAAATATGCTAGGAAGTGTCATAAATGCCAGATTTATGCCGACAAGATGCATGTACCTCCGACCCTTTTGAATGTTCTATCATCACCCTGGCCTTTCTCAATGTGGGGCATTGACATGATAGGGGCAATTGAGCCTAAAGCTTCCAATGTTCACCGATTTATCTTGGTTGAGATCGATTACTTTACCAAGTGGGTAGAAGCAACTTCCTACGCCAATGTGACAAAGCAAGTGGTTGCCCGCTTCATCAAGAACCAAATTATCTGCCGTTATGGGATCCCAAGCCGAATCATCACAGATAATAGGACCAATTTGAATAACAAAACAATGAAAGAGCTGTGTGAGACATTCAAGATTGAACATCATAACTCTTCTCCGTATCGTCCGAAGATGAATGGAGTTGTTGAAGCTACAAACAAGAACATCAAAAAGATTCTGCAAAAGATGGTAAAAACTTACAAAGATTGGCACGAGATGTTACCATATGCTTTACACGGATACAGAACATCAGTTCGCACTTCAACAGGGGTAACCCCTTTCTCTCTAGTGTATGGGATGGATGCAGTTCTCCCTATTGAAGTAGAGATACCATCTTTGAAAATCTTGATGGAAACCAAACTGGAGGAAGCTGAGTGGGTCCAGAACAGGTATGACCAACTGAACCTCATTGATGAGAGGAGAATGACCGCCATGTGCCATGGCCAATTGTACCAGAAGCGCATTAAGAGAGCATTTGACAAGAAAGTCCGTCTCCGAGAATTCAAAGAAGGTGATCTTGTACTCAAGAAAATCTTGCCAGTCCACAAAGACATGCGTGGAAAATGGAGTCCTAACTATGAAGGCCCATATGTTGTGAAGGTGGCATTCTCCGGAGGTTCCTTAATCCTTACAAATATGGATGGTGAACAGTTGAAACACCCGGTGAATTCTGATGCAGTCAAAAAATATTATGCCTAAATAAAACCCGATAGGTCGAAAACCAGAAATGGCGACCTAGGAAAAAAAAAGGGTATCCCGGTGGATCAAAACCTATGAAGGAGATCCAGGCAAAAGTTAGGGATAAAAATGAAAAAATAAGAGCTCGCTAAGTTGAAAACCTGAAAGGGCGACTTAGGCAAAAAAGAGCGTCCCGGTGGATTGAAAACCCGAAAGGGCGGTCCAGGCAAAAGTTAGGGACAAAGGCATTTGACTGTAGTAGATGGTGTTTACCATTATTGAAGAATCATAATGGAAGACCAATCCATTTGCTCTTGTCAGAAGCAAGGTGTCGGGCAGTCTTAGTTATTAGGGATTGTAGTGGTCGTTGGATTCAATGTAGACCTTTCCCCATTGCCATTTTCAAATTGTAATTTCCCATGGAGTTTTTGCCATTAGCAAGCTACCATTCTTGAATAAAATACAAACTTTTCCTATGAATTTTGTTGTTCAACCTCTTATTTTCTTTTGTTATGCAAAATGCCATCACTTGATTACAATTTAACTCTGAAAATGACATGTTTTTTTTTTTAAGGAAATGTTTTTTTTTAAAACATACTGAAAAACTTTCAAGTTTCTTTGACTTTGGGAAAATTGAAAAAACCTTTTGTTTCCCCAAGAAGTCCTGGTTTGCAACAACACTTTTATACTATTATTACAGAAATCCCCATAGAAGTTCAAAACTGATAACACTCTTGGATGGATCTTTGGGCCAACATGATTTCCAAAATTCGAAGACATCTCCCCAGTGTTTTTCATATTTCTCATCTAAGTATTGGTGTTGAGAGCCTACTCCTCATTGATTCTTGTCAACTCTTTGTCTCTTTAGAGTCAACATTTGCATATCATGATCATTCGCATCATGCTCAATCATGCGCATTTGACATTAGCATTTGTCTTTCCCCAGTTGTCGTCTGTCTAACTCCAAGTCCAGATATCATTAGTGTTCAATTTGAGAATTCATTGTTGTTGGTACCCGAAGTTTGGTTTACCAATGTTTTTGTCCCCAGTAATTGCTGGTGTCCCTAGTGGAATTCTAATTGTGGTTGGTATTTGTCTTTATGACCACCAATATCTCCTTGAAGTCCAATTGTCATTGGCACAAATCTTTTAAGCGGATCGTGAAACCTGTTGCTTAAAATCCAAGTCCATTTGATTTTGGCACATACTTGTACCTTTATCCTGATGGTTCCTGAAGGAATTTCCAGAGGTTGGATGTTTTATCTTATTTGAAAACTCCAACATATTTTGTTGTTACTTCTTTGCGTTAGCCGGTCGCCTAGAGCCGTTGATCTATCTTTGGAAGATTTTCATTCTATTCCCAATGTTAGTTGGTCGCATAGAGCCACTACTGAATCAATGTGATTTCCTTCCTTATCCTCAGTGTCAACAGTTACATTTGAACCTGCTAATTTACCATTTTGAATACTTTGACTACTTTGTCTTTATCATTCTTAGTGTCAACCGGTTTTTTAACCTGTTGCGCATTCGCTTTGAGTGTATCTTGGCTTCTATTCTTAGTGTCAATAGTTCTCAAACCTATTCTGCTTTCACTTCGAATATTTTGTTGTTATTCTTGGTGTCAGTTGGTCGCATCGAGCCGCTGCGCATTCACTTTGAATATTGTGTCGTTTCTATTCTTAGTGTCAGTTGACCGACAATGGCCGCTGCGCATTCACTTTGAATGTTTATTTTGTTTTATTCTTGGTGTCAGTTGGTCGTATCGAGCCGCTGTGCATTCACTTTGAATATTATGTTTATCATTTCCAGTGACAGTTGGTCGCATAGAGCCGCTGCACATTCACTTTGAATGTTTATTTTGTTGTATTCTTAGTATCAGTTGGTCGCGTCGAGCCGCTGCGCATTCACTTTGAATATTATGTTTATCATTTCCAAGTGACAGTTGGTCACATAGAGTCCCTGCACATTCCCTTTGAATGTTTATTTTGTTGTATTCTTAGTGTTAGTTGGTCGCATCGAGCCGCTGCACATTCACTTCTAATATTGTATCATTTCCAGTGACAGTTAGTCGCATAGAGACGCTGCACATTCACTTTAAATGTTTATTTTGTTGTATTCTTAGTGTCAGTTGGTCGCATCGAGCCGCTGCGCATTCACTTCGAATATGTTGTTGCTTTTTATTTCTCAAAGTCAATTGGTCACATAGAGCTGTTGATCTACCACTTCGATTATTTCCTTGTCTTATTTTTATTCTTGGTGTCAGTTGGTCGTATCGAGCCACTGTGCAGTCACTTTGAATTTTATTTTTTTCTTGTCATCCTAAGTGTCAACTTGACTTTACCTGTATTCGTTGATCCAACGCGTTGGATTTCCTTTTGTTCCCGTCTTTTGTTATTCTTAGTGTCAACAGTTACACATGAACCTGTTGATTTATCACTTTGAATACTTTCCGTTTTCGTTTCTTTATCCCTAGTGTATGTCATCCCTAGTGAGTCTTGGCTTGTGGTCGTCGATATATCTCATTCTAATCATTCATACCATAATCATCATTCATTGCATAAGAGTTACAAAGTTAGATAGTTTGTAGTCCAGCATAACATTACATTTAGGGGCAAAATTTCCGGTTTTTTCTATATTTAAATACCTTTCACACTGATTCCATGAGGATTACCATCACTCACGCCATCTGGTGAAGTTATTTAATTAGGGGCAACTGTGACACCCCAAATTTTGCCCCTAACATTTCATTATGCATTCATCTCACCATTACAACTTTTCTTTGTTCATACCAAATTCAATTTCAAGTTTCTGAGTCATTTTCAAAAGCTCAAGTGTTAATTTCAAATTCTAGTCACATTTCAAATGCAAATTGCGAGTTTAAATTTCCATTCCATTTTATAAAAAAATCTACTTCGAGCTTTCTATTCTAATTTCAAGTTCAATTTCGTTTCCAACTTCCAAGTCTAATTCAAGTTTTCAATTCAATTTTGATTTCTATTCATAAGATTCAAATTCCAATTTCATTCTATTTTCATTTCAAAACTTCAATTCCAAGTTTCAAATTCAAGTTTAATTCAAATTCTTGTTTCCAAATTCAAGTTCTAAGTCTCAAGCCTATTTCATGTTACCAATCGCAAATTCCATTTCAAGTTTTCATTTCAACTTCTAAGTTTTATTCTAAATTTCTAGTCCAATTTTTCACTTCCAATTTCAAGGTTCCAATTCAATTTACAAGTTCACTTCTAACTCATATTCAAGAATCATTTTAAATTTCATTTCAAGTTTCAAGTTTAATTTTCTAGTTTCTAATTCATTCATAAAACTCAAGTTTAATTCCAATTTCTATTTTCTTTTTCATTTTAATTCATATTTAAATTCTAGATTCTTTTTCATTTCAATTCAAATTTCCAAATTTCAATTCAAGGTTCAAATTCGTAATCACATTTCAAATTTATCCTAAATTCAATGTCAAATTTCATTTCGAAGTACATTCCAAATTCATGAGAAAAAAAGAGTTTGTTTCGAACAACAAAATTCCAACTCCAATTCAAGGCTTCCAATTCAAATTTCAAGTTTCATTACAAATTTCCAATCCAAATTCCAACTTCATTCAAATTCAAGTTCTATTTCATATTTCCAAATTCATTCCAAATTTAAAATTCAATGTCATTTCATGTCAATTTTATTTTTCATTCATGTTGTTTCCATTCTCAAGACATATTCATAATTTTCAAACTTTGTCTAATTTGTTTTTCAAGCATTCATGCTCATATTCATTCACTATGCATATCCAACTTTTCAAAACACATGTTACTACATTCTAATGTTCCAATTACGTTACATTTATCCAAATTTTGAGTCCTTCACACTTTTCTTTCATTTGCATTTAAATTCATACTAAAACAAAAACACGAGATACAAGTTTGAAAGAGCTATTCTTATTCTATAATTCCAAATCTTCCTGCTTTTTTTTCCTCAAGTCAAGCCTCTCCTCCAAAGCAATGCTTTCAAACTTAAATGGTGTCAAGCCTATTTTGCTTCAAGAAATACACATGAAAAAAATAAAAGGACAAAGTTACCATTCATAATCATAAACACATTCATTCAAAAATTTCATTTCAATAATTCATTCAAATTTTTCATAATTCAAATTTTTCATAATTTAAATTCACATGACACTCATATTATAATTCTTATCAATTCACCAAAATTTAATTCAATTCAATCATATTCATATCATGAACCAATTCATCACATTCATTTATCAAGATATAACATATTCACACATTAGCATAATGTTACAAAGTTTCATCAGAAAATAGAATTTCAAAAAAAAAAAGTTAGTACAGCCAGCAGGACCACAAAACAAACTCAGATAAACCTGCTCCACCTATAGCAGCTCTGCAAAACTCAGAGCCCCTACCACTCTCTCCACTACAACCATATTGCAGATGTTGTCTCCTCTCATCCAACCTTTCATGAGCAAGTTACATGGTACAAAATTCAAATTCTAAAACCTAATTCACTTCCTATAAAACCAGATAACATTCACATTAACAGGGGGCCTCATCACAAAAAAATTCAACAGACCAAAATTCCAAACCTTTCATCAAAATCTCAAAAAGAAAAAACCAACATCAGCAGCCATTATTACCATCATACGTTCACAGAAATAAAACTCAGAAAATACCTTGATAAAATATCTTCCACTTTCAATCCAAATACCTCTCCTTCGTATCACAACAACAACACAATCACCCTTCTTTAAGACCTTACACGGCCCGCCTCTTCCTCGCTACATCCACCACAAATTCCGTTCTACTTCTTTTTCCATAATAACAACAAGCCATCTCAAATAAATCTCTACCTCAACTCCCTTTCCAACCTTTCACAAAAACACCAACTCATAGCAAATAACCTGCAACAAACCAACGACTTGCTTCAGAAATTCACCCATCCGTAACACTCATTATCGGCTCAGAATCATCATGTTTCAACCTCACCACACTCACACGCGGCAAATTACGAGAAACCACATTTGTTCGAAAATTGAATAGAAGAAGAGAGAGTGACGCTAACAGATAAGAATAGAAGAAAGTGACGAGAGTGAGAAGTCGAACGTAATTACCTGTAAGCCTTTGCGGGAGTCGCAATCGGACAAGCTCTGTTAGGTACATTCTTTCCTCTCTTTTATTTTTGCTGTTTGCTAGTGTATTCTGAAACGTCATGTTGCATATAGACTTTTCCCCATGATTATTTCTTGAATTACTTGCTTTTATTGAGTCTAGGGTTAGATGGTTGCTTCCGATTTGAGAGCTTAGGGCGAGATTTTGGGGAAAAACAATTGAGGATCTGAACTCTGGGCTAAGGTTTAGTGAATTTAAGGTGCGTTTCTGTTTTGAGTTTTGAGTGAGAAACGCAGGGAGACGTGAAAGACGATGAGAGGGAGATATCAAGCGTTGAGAGAAAGACGGAATTCGTGAGAGAATTTTAGTTTTCCTAAATAAGCGTGAATCCCTTTTCTTTCTAATACTTATTTGTTTCATTTATTATTTTTAATTATAGTTATAGGAAATTAATGCATATATTTTTATATCTTTTAGATATAGTTAGAAAAAAAAATCAAAAAACAGTAAATATATTATATTTAACACTCTTTTAGTAAAAATATAGAATAACAAATTATATTTTAGTTTAAGTTTTATTTAGAGAGTTCTTCTAGATTTAAGAGTTTAGTTTAATATTGAAAAATATAAAAATTTATTAGTCTTAATTTTTTTTTAGTATTGTATTTAGTCATTAGTATTATTTTTAAAATTCAAAAAAAAAAATATGTTTCTTATATTAAGAAAAATAAAAAAATAAATATTTATTTTCTTTAAATATATCTAAAAAAAGACTCAAAAAATATGTTTATTTTCTATATCTAAAAAATTCCAAAAAAATATTTATTTTCTTAATATCTAAAAAATAAAATAAAAAAAGTTTTTATATCTAGAAAAATTTAAAATATGTTATCTTTCTTTGTAAGTAAAAAAAATCAAAATAATAAGGCATTTATTTCTCATTTACCATTTTTAGATATTATTATAAATATAAGAAAATCATATTTATTATACTTTCATTATTATGTAGATTATGTATGAAAAAAATCAAAAAAGTTTAATATAATTTTTGTTCTTATTCCTTATTTCTTTAGGTGTCATTATAAAAAAAATCAAAAATCAAAAGTTAATATTTTATTCTCTTTCCTCATTTTTAGGTCTTATAAAAAAATAAAAAATTTATAACAAGTATCTCCTTTTATTATTATTAGATATTATTATAAAAAATCAAAAATATTAGCATTTATTCTCTTTCTTTATTTCTAGGTATTGTTAGAAAAATCAAAGAAGTTAATATATTTTATTCTCTTTCCTTATTTTTAGGTCTTATAAAAAATCAAAAATTCATAGCATTTATCTCCTTTTATTATTATTAGATATTATTATAAAAAAATTAAAAAAGTTAAGTTATAGTATCATACATTTATTTATTACCTTTAAATATTGTCATTAAAAATTCAATCAAAGTTATAGAAATATATTTTCATTCATTAATTTAGATATTATCATAGAAAAGATTAGTATATTTTTTTTATCATTCTTAGAAAAGTTAAAAAGGATTATAGTTTTTTTTCAAAGATATTATTATATAAAAACCATAAAAGTTTACCTTTTTAGATATTATTGTAATTATAAAAAACAAAATCATATTTATTGTATTTTCATTATTATTTAGATTATGTATAAAAAAAATCAAATTTGTCTCCCTTGTTCCTTTTTTAGGTATTATTATAAAAAAATAAAAAAATATAGCATTTACTCTCTTTCCTTATTTATAGGTATTATTAGAAAAAAATCCAAAAAAATAAATATACTTAGTCTATTTCCTTATTTATAGGTATTATTAGAAAAAAATCCAAAAAATAAATATACTTAGTCTATTTCCTTATTTATAGGTATTATTAGAAAAAAATTCAAAAAATAAATATACTTAGTCTCTTTCCTTATTTATAGGTATTGTTAGAAAAAAAATTCAAAAAATAAATATACTTATTCCCTTTCCCTATTTTTATAGAAAAATAATAAAAAAAAAGGTTAATACATTTTTTCTCTTTCCTAATTTTTAGATATTATTATAAAAATACAAAAAAAATTCTTACTTTAGACTTTTATTTATTTATATAGTTAAATTTTAATTTTGTACTTAGTTTTTTTCGTTATTTAATTTTTATTTATCATTTTTCTTAATATATCTAAAAAAACCAAAAAAATAAAACTTTTTCTTATTTATTTCTTAATTTTTGTTTATTCTAAAAATAAAAAACAAAACAATTCTTTATCTTTACTAAATTTTTGTTATTAAAAATTGTTATTATTTTTATTTTTATTTTTATTTTTATTTATTACTTTCGTTAAGTATATCTAAAAAATAAAAATAAAAATATTTTCTTCTATGTTGTCTAATTATTTTTTAAAATCAATGCTATCTTTTTAACTTAATGGTTTCTTTTTTATTTTATTTTTATTTATTTAACTTTAAAAACCCAAAATTTGTTTAGTCCTTTTTTCTTCTAAGAAGTTAGTTTAGATAATTTATTTTAGGATAGATCCCTTTAGTTTGAGATGTTGAGATTTAGGTTTATCTCTTAGTATGAGTTTTTTAATTTAATCTTTCGATGTCTTGGTTGTATGCACGCTATGTTTGTATTTATTTCATTTCGCATCATGACCATATATTTGTTAAGATAAAATTGAAAGCGCACACTTTTGAAACTTTAATTTTCAAGATAATAATTCTTGGTCCAACGCCAAGTTGAGTTTACATACACCTCATTCACACATGTAAGTCGGTCGTTTTACGATCGCCATCTGCACATTCCTTACACTTCACAGCTTTCCAACTTAAGAAAATTGTCGCACCGTGTTTGTCTTCCACCCCCGCATTCTCGATCCATATATCGAGCCATAGCCCGTTTACTAAGCCTTTTACCTTGCATTTCCATTTACTTCATTCAGTTCATTTTTGCAAGTAGCAACCTATGCCTTAGACTTAGGAGCTTGCACCCTCATTTATTTACTTTCGTTTTTGCTTTTCAATCCAAAAGAGAAAGAACTCCTGCAGTTGACTCAATGTCATAGGAAGTTTAGCCATCCCTAGTTCCTTTTCAACCTTAACCATTAGGAATTTTTATTTTACAACTTTTGGTGACTTTGCTAAAGTCACAGGAGTGTTTGCCATAACACTTACCTTTCCCCGCGAACCTTGAGCGTAACCAAGTGTTCGTTAATCCTTAGGAGAACTACGAGTGCTCTGATTCTATACCCGATACGTAGGCATCGATGTGATGTTGTGCGAGCACCATTAGAAATAAAAACCTTAGGTTCCCTTAGTTTTAACAAGCAATAAATAACAAAAACACAAATATTCACAAGAGGTTCCCGTAGGATACTACGGATGCTTAGGATGCTAACACCTTCCCTAGGTATAATCAACCCCCGAACCTAGTTTCTCCTCATTTAGGGTTTTTTTACGATCTTTTTCCCTTTTCCCTTTGGATTAAATTAAAGTCGGTGGTAACATAAAAGTTTTGCGATTCAAGCTCACTAGCTTGGTATCCGATTCTCACCGCAACACGTCTGTTATCAATATCAAACAAAGCCTAAGTGCGATTTATGTTCGGATGATGAAAGTAATCACAAAGTCCTCCTCATGCTACAACCTCCATTATCGTCATCAACCAAAACCTACAAGACTTCAAGCACTAAATTAAAACCAATATTTAACTTAACCACATTAAAGCAAGCTAATCAAAATTAAGATCTAAACTTTATTGATAATTAAAATCGAACAAGATCATACCAAAATCTAATAAAGTTCTAAACTGAACTTCAAGCAAATGCCAATAGAAAAATTAAATAATAAAAAAAACTAAACAAAAATTAACCAGAACTAAAATGAAAACTATATAATTTAATCAAGTTCTGAATTAAAACCTTAACCAAAGTCAAAATATTAATTATCATATTAACAAAATTAAATAAAAGAAAATAAATCAAAAATAATAAGGAAAGGAGGTGTTGGCGCAGGATTGGAGGTGGGAGTATGCAAATCAATGGGCTAAGCCCAACCTGATCATAAGAAACATTTGCATTTGTAATAAGAAATAAATGATAAAGGGTTTGTTTTATAAAAAAAAGAAAGAAGAAAAACTCAGCAGAAGCAAAACAAAAGAAAAACCCCAAATCAGTGCTCATCCCATCAATAACCAGCAACGATTCGCACAAAAGAAGCCGCAGTTTCAGAAACAAAACCACTCAACCTTCAATCGATTAACACCCAATGATCTCTCCATCTCGATTCACGCCGTCACCTGCTACAACCTCCGTCTCTCACATCGCACGATTTCCTCTCCTCGCCACTGCATACCCGCCTCCATTCTTCTTTACCGGCACGATTCTCAGCTTCTCCCTCTCATTGTGTCTTCACGATTTGCTCTGTGCACCTTACTAACGACGATTTTTTAAATCATGGTGGTCGCAACAACCATCATACAAGCGTCTTCTCTCAACCATTGATGGTTCCTTTTTCAGATCGTGACTGAACTCTTCCTTCTCCGTGGTTCGCTAGGTTTCACAGTTAGTTTTGGTCAAATCCCTCTCTTCATCCTCTCTGACTTGGCTTCCCAGCTCCCTTCATCTCTTTTTCTTTCTTGTCTCAGATCTGCTTTGAAGGTGGCGATGTTGAGGGCGGTGGTGCGGGGAACATTTCAGTTGAGGTTGTTGTTCGGTGAGTGAGTTCTGTTTTTGGTTATGGTGTATGAAGGTATCAATTGAAAGTTATGAGGTTAAGGTTATGAAGCGCGATGGGTGAAAGCTCGTTTTTTTTTTGTGGTGAATATTTGGAAAATCATCCTTTTTTGTGTTGAGTAAGGCAAGGGTTTAAGAAGGTAATGAAGGAAACTGAAAATAGAAGGAGGGGGTCAGATTGAAGAAGGGGAAGATTAGTGAGATTGTGCTGGAAAAAGAAACTTGGGCTTGCGTTGAAGGAGAGAAATTGAACATGGTTTTTGCGGTTTTATGTGAAAGAGATTAATTTTGTTTTCTGCAGAAAAAATATGTTGGCGGTGTTGATGAAAAGTGATGAAATGTTGTTGTGATTCCTGTGTGATTTTTGCTAGAAATTTTGTTATGAGATCCTGTTGGCATAATTGTTGTACGAGTTGTGTTTATGTTTTTGGATTTTTTTTTAGAAGAGCGAATAAAATTTCAAGATGAGTGAAGGTTAGTGTTATAGTAGGTTTTGAAGAAAAGTTTTGATGGTAGATGGGGTTACGGTTTCCATGGTTTTTTTTCAGGGAAAAAATGCAGACGCCGCTTTTTGCCTAAATTTTTCTCTCCTTGACCTAGGGATCAGTGCATCACATATATAGCTAGGTCAACATACTTTGACTTTATGGGCCACACAAAGAAATGAAAATGGGCCTTTGTAACTATTTATTTTTAAAGTTTTTTTTTTTGCTTAATGAAATGAAATTAATTAACATGGTTAGTTAATTTGACTTATGCATATAGGATTATGGTTTGGACTTGGATTATTGAAAAGAATGATTTAGATTTTGATTTAAAGAAAAGCGGATATATGGATTAAAAATAAATTTGGATTATAAATTGAAATGTGGACCAAATGGTTTAATAAAAGTTATGGGTATGGATATTTGAATGTGAATAATGGATATGACTTAAAAATCGGAAAATGGTCTAAAATGGAGAAAAAGTATTTAGTAAAAAAAATGGATTAAAGTATGGTTATTGATATATGCTTATGGAAACAAAATGATTATGGTGATATGAATGGACACTAAACTTTGAACTCAAACCATCAAATGATCACACTAGTGAATACCCTACCAAGCTCCCGATTAAAATGAGTGAAAAGTCTCGGACCATTGAATAATTCACAATTGAAGCGAACTGCTATCTGAATCAATTTAAAACCTTGTCGTGATTATTAAATCCACATTGAGGAAAATAAATCCACAGATGAACCACTAATGGACTGATGAACTTGATGATCGAATCGACTCCTCATGAATTAATATTTGATAATTTGATGACCTCCACACCACATAACCTGACTTCCGATGCACACTAGCTGAGAAATATCCCTCTAAAAGGAATAACTTGCAGTTGAGACCAAATTCTGAGATGTTGAGAAGAAAGGGATAACCTTGTAACTGAAGAAGAAGAAAATAGCCTGATGATGGGCCAGAGGTATAGTGAATAGTCCTTGCAGACGTGAAAGCCTTGATCAGGGAAATAAACCCTAATTCGATGACAAGAGCATAAGAGAATAATATCACTGATGGCTACAAGCCAAGGCCTTGAATTCTTCTAATAATCCGTAAATAAAGCGTGAAACCCTAATTTCACAGAAAATGTTGGTCCCATGTCTTAAGAGCTCGATGCAAATGATTGAATGCAGCATGTATGATCGTATGGGATGTAAATGGATGCAAAGCGAAAAGCAGCTAAAGATAGGAAACCAGAGGGCAAATTTTGGGGTGCAACAGATGCCCCTATTCAATCATCTGTTAATCTGAAAGGGATGAGAGCATCGGCTATCAGACGTTCGAGATGAACTGTGATTGAATAAAAACAAGCCGGAAAATTTGTACTCTGATGGAGAAGGAGAAATGGGAAATAAGACCCATCAAAAGAAACTCTGCCTGGAGAACTCTGGTGTTTCAAAAAGTAAACAACAATAACAACGGAGGATTGTCTTTTGAACAATTCCAGGAGACTATTGGCCTGCCATTGCGACGATGGACTTTAGAATGGGTGATTCTTTACGAATCATACGTCTATATACGTTTCCCATTGGTGCACTTGAGTATACGGAATAAACAAGCACATGACCTCGCATCTGAGAATGTGTTATGAGATCCTCCATAGATGTACTATCTCCAATAGATAAGTACTCTAAGATTGGTCCATTGACACTGGACAACGCGATGAATCATATAGTTTTATATGAGAATAAAAGACTCCGCAGGGGATACTCCTTTCTGTAGAACTCTGCTGGTACGAGAACATCTTGACTGACATTCTGCTGAGGAACTAAATCAATATACTCTGACAATTCTAATCTGTCTAGGGAAGGAGATGTGATCAACTGTCTGTGTTGAATTATCACACTGGCCAAAAATAAATTGGCAGCTTCCTGGGGAATATTTCAATGATGGTTGACTTCCGATCATGAAGCTCTGTGGGGAAGCGACCATCTTCAGACTTGGTTGGGGATATGCTTCATCAATACTCTAGCTGAGGAAAGAATTCTGACAATTCTAAGCTCTGTGGAGAAACAAAATCTTCAGCTACCTGCTGGGAAAACTTGTGGAAAGATGACTCCGCTTGGGGATGAGCATAGTTCAACTAACCTTGAAGTTCTATTGGGGATATCATCTGTTCTAACTCAGTTGGGGAAATGATAACCTTCTGTCTTAGCTGAGGAAAAGATTTGGCAATGCTCTGTTGCAGAGAGACTTTGCTGGAGAATGCTGATCAAATCGAGCCAAATTATGCCTCAAGTATAGTATGACGAATGTGTTGGGAAAATATGCCAATGCGAATTGGACTTTGACTGGATGAGAACGACCAAATCCTCGTGAAGAAACCTTGTAGGTTGAACGAAGATTTTATGCTTGGGGAAGAAATAAACTTCCAAAAAAAACTGCTGGGAAAATAGATACCAAACATTCCCTAAGAATTAAGCCGGTGTCTCAAGCCTATGAGCTCAACAGTTGCATACAGGTTATCATGAGTGAACCAACATTCCTTTACTTCTCAAATAGTGCCAGACTGCATCATCTATGAAAATATTGTCTCTAGAGGATTTTACAGAAGACCTGGCATCCAGAAATACCCGGTGTCTTCAAACTCTTGTAGAAATTCAACAGATCTCAAGATAAACTGCCCCAGATTGCACCTTGAAATGATCCTGCCCCAAATAAAGATGGAACCATGCAGTATGAAGGTGCAATGCAAATGATGCAAGATGTAGATATATGCTTAGGATGCCGAAGATATGATAATATGCAAACGGGAGATGAAACAAGGATGGTTGGGTGTCAGCCAGGTTTATAGAGATTTTTTTGTTGCCAAGCAATTGGACTTTGCAAGTGGGTTACCAGACGAGAACCGGTTTATTGAAGGTAGGCCAACAGACGAGAACTGATGGGAAAAAAATAAGTCGTCAGAAGGGAACTGACTCCTTGGGTTCATTGTCAAACGAGAATTGACGCCGAAGAAAAAACTGACTGCCAGACGGGAACTGGAGTTCAAAAGGGTAGATGAAAAGGTGAACAGACGGGAACTGGTCTAAAATATCTGAAGATTGAGACGTTGGTGACGATGATAGAGGCTATGCAGTTTTTCTTGAAAATCCTGATCCAGAATGAATCAAACTACAATTGCATCGTGGAATTTGAAACTCAGAACGAGATCACTGTAAATGCTAAGACGTTTCAGGTACCGGATTCGACCCCACTTTCTCTTTTATTCCTCTTATCTTCTCCTTGCTTTGTACGATTGGGAATCTTTTTTTTTTGTTTTTGCGAATTTCTGGTTGGCGTTGAATCATTGTTGAGGATATGGTGATTCTCGTGTGGTTGTTACGGTCGTTTGGAATCGTTTTGTTATTGATGCCTCTTCATTTTACAGGTTGTGGAGGATTTGGGATTTGCTGCCAAGGAAATTTGAGCGTGGCCCTGCTATGAACGGGATCGCTGCTGCCGGTCATAATGGAAACATGGTAGCTTCGTCCGTTAATACAATTCCTAGTATAGGCGCCATGTATCCCATGGAAGGAAGGCCACCTTACCAATTTAGAACATTTATTGTAATAGGAAAAGAAATGGATTGAATACTTTTCCTCTGAAATTGTCTGCTGCTGCATTTTATTTTGATACCTTTATGCATTAACATTGTCATTAGTATCCACTTTATTTGTTTTCATTAACTCAAACTGCAAGACAATCCTTCTTTCATTCGGCAAAGCTGTAATAGCCTTACGGGATTCAATTCTCTTCAGCTTTTGTTTTCATTTCATCAAGTTCCCCAACCACCAGCTTATCCTTGTTCATTCCTTATGATCTCAATCCACCAACTTGCAGCATCATAACTCCATGAACTAGCAAACCAAAAAAAGAAAATAACCTTAAAGTGCCCTTACAAATGATATTTGAATTAAATAATTTGAAACTAAATTTCAAAAAAATAACTTGAAAACGTCTTAGGAATCACAAATTATAATGACTCAAAGTCCGAATAAATGTTATCTTGAAGCCAAATTTGAAACTAACAACGGACTAAACGTCAATGGGGACTTATCTTGTAATATCTCAAACAAATTTTCGAACGTCTTGATGAATGATATGAAAATAAGGTCTAAATCGATTAGAAACCTTAGGACCATCCTTGTAAAACAAACCACAATACTTGAAATTCTTGAAAGGTTCTAAGATATGATGAATTTGAAGAAGAACTCCCCGTTGTTCACGAACTAAGGCTCTAGTTCTATAATATGCTCATAGAGAGGCTAGTTGAATTTAGCATGTAGAAACCTTTAATCCAATGTAACATCCCCAACACCAAGCTTCCATGATGCCTTAGTCAATACCTTAATCTATTTCCTTGTGGCTTCGATGAAATGTATGACCATGATTTTTATGACCTACTATGAGAGGCATATGGGTGAAGCACAAGCCTATGAACACGACCACCTCTGAACCACTGAATAGTTTTTTTTCCAGATTAGTCACACCCTTTCGAGTCGTCTGAAACATGCCATGACCACTCGAATCCATGTTAAGGAGACTAAATCAACAGATGGATCACTGATAAACTGAAGATTCAAACCAAACTTCACACGAAACACTGCTCGATACACTAATGAATCACAACACACGGCAGCCTGAACTTTGAACATGCATTGTCTAAGAAATAGTCCAGTGGTCCAAAATAACCTTGCAGTTGCAGTAATCTTCTGACAGTTTGACCAAAATTAGGTCAAACTCCCATCTGAATCGAAACACAACTGAACAACCGCATTTGAAGTGGAATCATTGTCCAGTGAATATTTTCCACCATTTCAATCCCTGGCAGATACAGATAAGGTACGAAACCCTAGATTCAAAGGGCCTGAATCACATGCCTTATAAATCCATGAAATGCCCTACTATGATGTTAATGAACTGATGAAAAATGCAGATGAATGCAAAACGACGAACCAATAGAGGGAATAAATATGAGCCAAATTTTGAGGTATTACAGCTATCCCTATTCAATCATCTGCAAGCCTGAACGAATAATTGCAACAACTTTTAGACGTTCAAGGCGTGGAGTGATTGAATACTCGAATAGAACCTGAAAATTTGCACATTGTGGGTAATAATATATGCTGGGAAGAATGTCATCCTCGAATGACCACTCACACGGGATCCTCGGATCCAGTATTAAAACCGTTCTAGAATAGAAACACAATGGTATACCGTCCGCAGGCGATAACCATCAACAACAAAGACTGACCTCGGACAGACTTTGCAAACGAGACAAACTGACCTCAGTCAATAAGCTCAAAAAAGTGGACCATTATCCTCGAATAATAGCCACAACAAAAACAAACAAGACCAACCGCAGAAGGACATGAAGAAAAGAAATTCCATCCTCGAATGACAATTCAAAAGATCCTCGGATCTAACACGAAACCATCCTTGAATGGAGACGCAAAGGTATACCAGCCTCGACTGATAACCAAACACAAAGCTGACCTCAGACAGACTTTGCAAAAGAGACAGACTAACCTCGATCAATAAGCTCAAAAAGTGAACTACTATCCTCGAATAATAGCCACAAACAAGACCAACCACAGAAGGACTTGAAGAAAAGAAATGCCATCCTCGAATGACAATCCAAAAGATCCTCGGATCTAACATGAAACCAACCTCGAATGGAGATGCAAAGGTATACCAGCCTCGACTGATAACCAAACACAAAGCTGACCACAGACAGACTTTGCAAAAGAGACAGACTGACCTCAATCAATAAGCTCAAAAAGTGAACTACTATCCTCGAATAATAGCCACAAACAAGACCAACCGCAGAAGGACTTGAAGAAAAGAAATGCCATCCTCGAATGACAAATCAAAAGATCCTCGGATCTGAAACGAAACCATCCTCAAATGGAGACGCAAAGGTATACCGGCTGCAGGCGGTAACCATAAACAAAGAAAATAGGACAAGATGGAACGGGATCGTTGTACATAAACGAGAGCCCAAGCAAACAGGACCGTTGTATAAAATGGGAACCTGCGACGCGACTGTTGTACCAAACAAGACGCGGAATAAGCGACAAACATCAACTTGAAAAGACAAGGATGTCTGGAAAATGATATTGGTATCCTCTGTGCGGAGTACTTCAGGTTGAAAAGATGTTATAGGTCGTACGTAATATACCTCAAAACTGGCCCATGCTGGTATGCATATGTTTGAATTTATGGCTTAATGCTCCATGAGGATGGAAATGCTACGCTTTGGAGGATGCAAATGTAATGATGATTATGCGAATGAAAATGCAAAGGATCTCCTGATAAGGAGACTGCAGGCATCCCAGATAGCTTGACTGGGGAGAAACTGATGATCACTGCCCTGATCTGACCCATCCTGATAAGGAGGAAACAACTCTGCGGGGAAAGTTGTTAATAATTCACCGGCTCTGAATAGCCGCCACTGCCAAAAATAAATTGGACTTTGAGATGGACTCTTCTTGAACTCTGGTGGGGAAGTGAGGACCCCCTGGCTTGGCTGGGGACCAAAGGCATGATACTGCTGAGGAAGCAACTGCTGGGGAGGCAAAACACTCCTTATACTGCTGAGAATTGCCCCTGTCTGAAGGGAAAATTTTTCTTGGGGATGACACCCACTCTCTGCTACCTTGCTGGGTGAAGTTTCGACTTCCACATGGCTGGGGATGATTGGAGACACCCTGAGAGACACCTGTTTCTATTCAAACAAAAGGGGATGCTCCTCCTGGATAATAGTTGTTAGCTTTGTTATCAACACCAGTACCTGTACCTGCATGAACACAATCAATAGTACCTGCAACATAAAGAATTAGTTTGGGACCTGCTTGCCCCAGGCTCATGGTATGAATCATTATCTGGGCATCTCGACACCCTTTCAGAGTTGTATTAAATGTTTCTATTCTCCTGCACGAGTTAGAAAGCCTTCAAATGTTCACAATGTAAATCACAATTTGCTAGACGTTTTCACAATCAAACAATGCTGGATGAGAAAAAACAAAAAAAAAAAGCAAAGTAGTCAAATTGACTGAATTTGAATTCTCATTGATTTGGAAAGATGGCCCTGAATAGGAAATACAAAGGAAGCAGTTCCCTGGAAAGAGGAAACAACTAAAAAGAAAAACAAACTATCCTATTGGCAATGTGAGAAGTGAATTTCATCAAGTCTCAACCCAGTTATGACTCGTATGTCTTCAAGACGCTCCGCTCGCTCTGCCTCTTGAGAAAAAGTAAGTGAACTGATCTTCAACCCTTAGGATAGCCTTAACTGTAGGTAGGTCATGGATCTCGCAGATCGCAGTCGTTCGTGTTAATTCCTCTTTTGCGTGGATCGCCTTTTTAGGTTTTCAATCCACCGGGATACCCCTTTTTTCCTGAGTTGTCCGATGTGGCTTTTCAACTCAGCGGGTGTACATTTTTTTTCAAGATTTCCCTAACTTTTGCCCGAGCCTTTTATTCTTTTTTTGGCTCGCCGGGATGCCCATTTTTGCCTGGATCTTTATTCTGTTTTTATCCAGCGGGTCTTTTTACACGAAGTATTTTCTTACTGCGTCTGCGTTGATAGGGGATTGGAAGTCTTCCCCGTCCATGGTTGTCAGCATCAAGGCTCCTCCTGAGAAAACCTTTTTAACCACGAACGGTCCTTCATAGTTGGGTGTCCACTTGCCCCTGTGATCGTTGAGAGGAGGAAGAATCCTTTTCAGCACTAAGTCTCCTGGCGTGTACCTCTATGGTCGCACCTTCTTGTCAAAAGCCTGCTTCATCCGTCGCTGATACAACTGTCCATGGCATACAACTGCTAGACGCTTCTCTTCAATGAGGCTCAATTGATTATATCTGGATCGGAGCCACTCAGCTTCATCTAGCTTGATATCCATCATCAACCTCAACGAGGGGATTTCCACTTCGATTGGTAGGACTGCCTCTATACCATATACCAATGAGAATGGAGTTGCCCCAGTTGAAGTACGTATTGATGTTCTATACCCATGCAACGCAAATGGTAACATCTCATGCCAGTCTTTGTACATCACAACCATCTTCTGCACAATCTTCTTGATGTTTTCATTAGCCGCCTCGACGGCGCCATTCATCTTCGGACGATAAGGAGAAGAGTTGTGGTGTTCTATTTTAAAGTCTTGACACAAGTCAGCCATCATCTTGTTGTTGAGATTAGAACCATTATCAGTAATGATCCTTTCAGGAATTCCGTATCGGCAGATGATGTCTCATTTAATAAATCGGGCGACCACTTGTTTAGTGACATTGGTGTAAGACGCCGCTTCAACCCACTTCGTGAAATAATCAATAGTAACTAGGATGAAGCGGTGACCATTAGAAGCTGTTGGCTCAATCTTTCCAATCATATCGATACCCCACATAGCAAATGGCCATGGTGATGACATGACACTCAATGGATTCGGAGGCACATGGACCTTGTCGGCATAAATTTGACACTTATGGCATTTACGGGAGTATTTACAACAATCAAATTCCACGGTAATCCAATAGTATCCCGATCTCAACAATTTCTTGGCCATGGCATGTCCTCCAACATGTGTGCCAAAGGAGCCTTCATGAACCTCCTGCATTAACATGTCTGCTTCGTGTCTATCCACGCATCTGAGCAGCACCATGTTGAAGTTCCGTTTGTACAGCACGCCGTCTTGATTCAAGAAGAAACCTCCTGCCAGTCTTCTAAGGGTCTTCTTATCCTTACTAGATGCCCCAACCGGGTATTCTTGAGCCTTCAGGAATTGTTTGATGTCATTGTACCAAGGCTTGTTATCTTCACCATCATCAACTGCAAAGACATAAGCGGGTCTTTCAAGACGGGAGACCGAAATTCGAGGCACGAAATTCTCTTGACAAACTTTAATCATGGACGACAAAGTTGCTAGAGCATCGACGAACTGGTTTTCATCTCGAGGAATATAGTTCAGCTTGACTTCGGTGAAGAAAGTTAATAGCCTCCTGACATAATCTCTGTAAGGAATCAAACGAGGTTGATGAACCAGCCATTTTCCATTGACATGATTTACCACCAAAGTAGAATCTCCGAAGATCTCAAGGTTCTTAACTCGCAAGTCTATTGCCTCTTCGATCCGCATGATACAAGCTTCATACTCCGCCTCATTGTTAGTGCATTCGAAAGTCAACCGAGCGGCTAAAGGTGTGTGGACCCCTTCTGGCGAGATAATAACATCACCTACTCCACTTCCATTCATGTTTACAGCCCCGTCAAACATCAACTTCCATCTGGATTCAGGGTCGGGCCCCTCCTCCGGAAGTGGTTCTTCGTAGTCTTTCGACTTGAGGAACATGATGTCCTCATCCGGAAACTCAAACCTCATGGGTTGATAATCATCGATCGGCTGATGGGCCAAGTATTCTGACAACACACTCCCCTTGATTGCCTTTTGTGAAGTGTATTGTATGTCATACTCCGTTAGTATCATCTGCCAACGGGCCACTCTTCCCGTCAATGCTGGCTTTTCAAAGATGTATTTCACAGGATCCATCTTGGAAATTAAGAGAGTAGTGTGAGTCAGCATGTACTGTCTTAGTTGGCGAGCAGCCCATGCCAAAGCGCAGCAAGTTTTCTCGAGTAGTGAGTATCGCGTCTCACAATCGGTAAACTTTTTGCTAAGGTAATAAATGGCGTGCTCTTTTCGACCAGACTCATCTTGCTGACCCAGCACACACCCCATCGATCCTTCGAGCACAGTAAGATACATAATCAAAGGTCTCCCTGGCACTGGAGGCATAAGAATCGGCGGTTCTAACAGGTATTCTTTGATTCGGTCAAAGGCTTGCTGGCAATCTTCGTTCCATCTAATGGCCTGATTCTTCCTCAGAAGCTTAAAGATGGGCTCACACGTGGCCGTTAGGTGAGAAAGAAACCGTGCAATGTAGTTTAGTCTCCCTAAGAAGCCGCGCACTTGCTTTTCATTCTTCGGCTCAGGCATTTCTTGGATAGCTTTCACCTTGGCTGGATCAACCTCAATTCCTCGTTCACTAACAATGAAGCCGAGTAACTTGCCAGAACGGACCCCGAAGGTACACTTATTCGGATTCAACCTCAGTCTGAACTTCCGAAGTATGTCAAACAACTTTGCTAGATTAACCAATTGCTCTTCCTCCGTTTGGGATTTTGCTATCATATCATCAACATAAACCTCAATTTCATGATGGATCATGTCGTGAAATAGTGTCACCATTACCCGTTGATAGGTAGATCCTGCGTTCTTCAAACCAAATGGCATGACCTTGTAACAAAAGGTGCCCCAAGGAGTGATGAAAGTTGTCTTTTCCATGTCATCGGGGAGCCATCTTAATCTGATTATAGCCGGAGAATCCGTCCATGAAGGAGAACACGGAAAACTGAGCAGTATTATCGACAAGAACATCTATGTGAGGTAGAGGGAAATCATCTTTGGGGCTGGCCCTATTCAAATCCCTGTAATCCACACACATCCTGACCTTACCGTCTTTCTTAGGAACCGGCACAATGTTAGCAACCCACGGAGGGTAACTGGTCACAGCCAAGAAGCCAGCATCGAACTATTTTTGCACTTCTTCTTTTATTTTAATTGCTATGTTTGGACGCGTGTGCCTCAACTTCTGCTTTACCGGAGGACAATCTTCTCTGAGAGGCAGCTTGTGTACCATAATGTCAGTGTCTAAACCAGGCATATCTTGGTAGGACCATGCGAAGACGGCAACATACTCTCGAAGCATAGCCATCAAACGAGTCTTAACAGATTCTTCTAATGCAGCTCCGATCTTGACTTCTCTCTTATCTTCTTCAGTACCCAGGTTTATTACTTCGACATCTTCTTCGTGCGGCTGAATCATCTTCTCCTCCTGTTTAAGCAGTCTGGCCAATTCTTCAGGTAGATCGCAAACCTCTTCACCTTTCTCATCGGCTTGATAAATTGGATTGTCGAAGTCATACTCAGCCATAACAGGGTCGTCATTGATAAGATCCAGTGACGAGCACCTGCATGAATGGTGATTCATGCAAGGGTTTAGCAACAACTTGAGAAAATGAGAAACATTGCCATTTTAAAACTTTTCTTTCTTTTTGAAAAACAAAAGTAAAAAATGAAAGACAGAGAACAACATGAATGAATGTGAAACGTCAGCTTTATTTATGATTGTGTTAATGAACAAATGAACCCTTACAAAGAGCTATTATGCCCCGGGTAAGACATAGTGCTTTAATACAGGAAAAACAGAAACAAAAAATTATTACTCTTCGAAAGAGGTGACTGAAATAAGCCTTTCTGATGTCCAATTGCTAAGCTGAGTTCCTGGAGCGGCAGGCCTGATCCATTCATCTAGGTCACAGTCACTATCGACTGCGTCATCCTACACAACACTGATGTTTCTGTAGTCTACCACTCCCGCACTCGTGAAGGTGACCGGGCTTTGACAACCTTTAGCACTTGGTCCAGACGATGATTTCCCAGGCTGATAGCCAATTCCGAACATATCTTTCTCCTCTGGCACTTCTACTGGACTGCCCCAGCCTTCGAGTACCCCATATTCTACCAATTCAAGCGCTTTCTTATAAGAGGCTATGGAAACCCCCTTCTTCGGTACTTCAGGAGAAGTTGCCACTGCGGATGCTTGTTCAGACTTTAAGGGCTCAAAAGCCTGACATGGGGTCTCAACTATTTCGCCATCCATCTCCACATATTTGAATGAAGCCAGATGACTAACGAAAATATCTTCTTCCCCACTGACAGTTACAATTTGACCCTCCCAGACGAACTTTAACTTCTGATGGAGTGTAGACGATACTGCTCCTGCTGAGTGTATCCAAGGTCTTCCGAGTAAACAACTATATGCAGGCTGGATATCCATTACATAAAACGTGGTATTGAAGATCTGTGGACCTACCTTGATGGGTAATTCCACCTCTCCAAACACCGATCTCTTCGACCCATCAAATGCTCGAACTACTAGGTCACTGGGCTTTAGAACCACTCCATCATAGTCCAACTTCATCAGTGCTTTCTTAGGCAAGACGTTCAAAGATGATCCAGTATCTACCAACACGTGGGAGAGTACTGCACCTTTACATTCTAGAGAGATATGCAATGCTCGATTATGAGCACGCCCATCAGAAGTCAAATCCAAGTCCGTGAAACCCAATCCGTGACTGGCATTGACGCGGGATACCACCGCTTCCAACTGATTTACAGAAATATCCTGAGGCATGTATGCCTTGTTCAGAATATTCATGAGAGCCTTCCTATGAGAGTCAGAATACATGAGCAAGGACAAGATGGAAATCTTCGACGGCGTCTGCTGCAGATGGTCCACAATCTTGTAGTCACTCTTTTTTATGATCCTCAGGAATTCTTCAGCTTCTTTATCAAAGGTGAGGTCTGGATCAGTTGATGGTGCAGGATCATTGAAAACTACTGGCTTCTTCCCTCTTGCTCTAGCCTGGGCTTCTGCAGTGTCTCTGGGTGGTATCACATTGTTTCTTAGTGTTTCCGGCGCAAACAACCTTCCACTTCTAGTAAAGCCCCCTACTCCAACATTTTCTACTTGAGCTGGGGTTATACTAGTCGTGGGCAACTCTTGCTTCTGGCCGTTACAGTATACTTCACCACCATAATTCCAAGGAATAGCTCTGTCACTTTGATACATTACTGGTCCTGCAGTAGTGATGGTTATCGGTGCCACTCTGGCCCGTGAGGGAACTTGAGATGGATCATAGAAGATAGTTACTGTGGAGACTTCACTTTCTTTTACAACTTTGTCAAACTGCAACATTCCCTCATCGATCATGCTTTGGATTCCGGCTTTCAACTGCTCACAACCATTTGTAGCTTCAGCACATTCCGGACAATCTTCTTCACATCCAGGGAAGATACCTTTCTTTAACAAACAACCCTTAACAACAATCAACGAAGTCTGCAAGTCATTAACATCACACACCAAATTCAGGTTCTCCCCTTCATCAATTGCCCCAACCGTACCTCTGTGGGTAGGCATGGGATTCTGAAGCACATTAGGAGAAGGAACAAAGTTAATTGCTTTAGTATCCAGTAGGTCTTGAACAACATGCTTCAATGCTTTACAGTTCTCTGTGGTATGTTCGGGAGCTCCGGAATGAAATTCACATCTGGCATTTGAATCATAACCCTCGGGGATCTGGCCTGGCTTCGGAGGTTGTAGAGTTCGGAGTTGAATCATCTGGAGCTGTAGAAGATTCTTCAAAAGCTGTGAGTAGGACATCGGTGGAACTTCGAAATGCCTATCCTTCGGTCTCTGAGGGTAATATGAACGAGGAGCTCTTTGCTGATACCCTTGCGAGCGTTGCGGCTGTGGTGGTTGAACCTGCTGTTGAACAAGTGGAGTTGAGATAGTGCCAGGGGCCACTTGCTGATAAAATCCTCTGTTGATCATTCCCCTCTGCGCATACACTGCACCAGTCTCTCCTTCTCTTCTTTTCACAAAGGTTTTCTTAATACCAGAACTTGAAGCGCCTCCATTCTGGATTTTCCCATGCTTAAGCCAACTTTCTATCCTCTCGCCAGTCAAGATGATATCCGAAAATCCACTTGAAGAACATCCAGCTAGCCTTTCCATGAAATGCCCAGGGAGGGTATCCAGGAAAAGGTCAACCATCTCTCTCTCCAACAAAGGTGGTTGCACTCGAGCGGCTACTTCACGCCACCTTTGTGCATAATCTTTGAAACTCTCCGAGCTCCTGTGAGTGAAACTCTGAAGTTGGGTGCGACTGGGCGCCATGTCGATGTTATATTGATACTGCTTGAGGAAGGCTTCTCCCAATTCCTTCCAGCTCCTTACAGAACTCCTCTCCAACTTCATATACCATTCCAAGGACCCTCCGGAGAGACTGTCCTGGAAGTAGTACATCCAGAGTTTTTCATCCCGAGTGTGGGCAGCGATCTTCCGATAGAAAGCCTGCAAGTGAGTCTTTGGGCAGGAACTACCATTGTACTTGTCAAAAGTTGGTGGCCTGAATTTGTGAGGAATGACCACCCCAGGGACTAGACCCATGTCAGATATTTCAATCCCCAAAGTGTCTCTACACTCGAGGGCTTTGTCCTTCTCAGCAAGCACCAAAAAGTCATTAAGATTCCCTTCTCCACTGAATCCCATGTCATTGTTGAAATAAGGGAATTGATCCTCCTGCCTGTCGTGTATTGGAACAAAAGTTGCCATGGCTGGATTTGGAATATGAGGTCCACCTGTGCCATTGCTGGTGTTGGGAGGAGCCCCTTGTCCGTCAGAAGTGGTCGCAGGAGTATTAGTATTAGGAGGGTTGAGCCCTTGAATTGCATTCCTCAACTCTTGTTGTCCCTGAGCCATCCCTTGCATCAGGGTCATGAACTCTGCCATCTTGGTACGAACCTCATTAAGCTCTGTTTGCATAGCATCCATGACTGTCCTCTGATTGCTGCGAGTTGCGTAGCGATGCGGGATATCTTGTCGGAGATACCGGGTCTTGGCAGCTCTCGCAATCTTTGCCTGAAACACAGATAAATTAAACATCCCGTAGAAAAACCTGCAAAGACAAAGACAAAATGCGAACGATGCGTAAGCAATGCAATGTGTTCCTTTTATTCCCAAGTCTTTCCCTGTTTCCGGTCCTGGCATTAAGAGGAAATAAGAATTGGGAAGAAGACCCAAGCAATATTCAAATATAATGATGGTTGTGGAGAATTGGTGCTCATTACCCCGTGTCGGTGCAACAAATAACGAACAAGAGATTCAGAACAATTCAATCACATAAACTGAAGTTTGAAATAACAAAGTCCCCGAAGGGTGCCAATCACAAGAAAAACAAAAGTACATCAAATAAAAGGAATCCCACAACAAGCCTGTGGGTAATCCAAGTACAAATAACATGAAATTAAACCTTGGGGAACTCTAAGTCTTGTAGCCTCCAACTAAGACGCTTGACATTCTGGAACAATTGAACGATATCTAGATGATCGGGCTCCTGGATGAGTCTCTGGATGAGGAGGTCCCTCGTATCAAAAGAAGCATGTAACTCTTCAATCTGCTGCAGGAACGTTGTCTCATTCTCTTTGCTTGGACCCGGCTCGGCCTTTGACCTCTTCACATCAGCTTTCAACTTCAAGTCTTCTATTTCCTTTTGAGCTTCCTTTAATGCTTGTTGACTTTCTGCTAAACGTTGGAGACGACCCTTCTCTTGATGATAAGCCTTCCGAAGGAGTTCTTTCTGTCCATCCAAAGAATCCTGAAGACTCTTAATTTCCAACTCATGCTTGACGTCTAGCTCCTTTTGCTTCTTCAAATTGTCTGCCCATTTTTCTTGCCATAAGGTAACAGCTTCATTGGCTTCATTCAGATCTTTCTTCTCTCTTCGATGTTGGGCCGTCTTGTGAGTCTCAGCTAACCCCTTTTTCCTAAAGTAAAGCTCTCTTTCTTCGAAGTCCTTCTACTTGAGACGAACTGCTTCCTCGGATTGTACAGCTCTATCCTCTAACTGACGGTTCTGAATCATCAATTTCTGACAAGAATTATGAGCCTCTTGATTCTCAACCCTAAGCTGCTTGACCAAAGCTTCCAACTTCTGATAATCTTCTAAAGGCACCGAAGTCCCGGGTGCTACCTCTTTAGGGTAGAGAGGTCTCTCTCTAGAAAATGGTAGAAGATGGGTCTTCACACGATCCTCCAACCAGCTGGCAAAAGGATCATAAGTGTTAGGATCCACTCTTCCAAAGTCTTTCTTTCCTTTCATCACTCTAACTTCCCAAGATTGGGATGCTAGTATGCTCATCTTGGAATTTCCTTCTGCTGGAAAGTATAAAGATTCATTTGCATCGTCAATCAAAGGTACACATCTTAAAGGATAGCCAAATTGTTTCCTGGACAAGATAGGATTATAGTTGATTCCCCCTTTCCTTCCCATCAGAGGCACATTTGGAAAGCTACCACAACTGACCAACATTTCTTTGCCCACCAGATCTCTGTTGCATCCCCAAGCAATGTCAGCTGAGGTTAAGCCCATTAATCTTTTGGACCACTTCCAAGATTGTTTCAAATCCTGAAAGGGTCCTGATTTAGGGAGTTGCCTTACAAACCAATCAGCAAATATGGGAGCACAACAGTTTACATGTCCCTTCCTCTTTTCATTTATGTGGTGAACTCCATAGTAGAAGTCAGCTAGCAATGTAGGTACAGGCTTTCTTTTGACAAAGATGGTGATGGCCTCCATGCTAATTAGCCCTTTCTCTCCTGGAAATAAACCGGTTCCATATACTATCATGGCTAACAATGCCTTGAAGTCTGCCCACTTCTTTCCCAATGCCATGACATGTGCCTCTGTGATAAGAAAATCCAAAGGGATCCCCTTACTTTGGCCAACCTCTAATCCCATCTTGAGTCTGAGCATACTCAAATGATAGGCAACAGTGATATCCTCATGAGAAGGGATCCTCTCTGAAACATAATAAGGCACACCCTCCTTAATAGGAATATTCAGCATACTAGAAACCTCCTCTAATGTAGGTGCCAGGATGTAATCAGGGAAAACAAAAACCCTCAGCTGTGGATCATAGAACTGCAACAAAGAATGCAAGCTATCTCTCTGGTCGACTGTGGGCTTGCTCACATAATCCAGTATCTTGCCAAACTCTTTCCTGAAATCATCAAGGGCTCTGTCACCCATCAAGCTAATCAAACCCTGAACACTCTCTGTCTCTGGTTGTGGGAAAGTATAATGAACATTTCTCTTCCTCGGAATCTCCATGCTAAAGCAACAAATATGACCAGGACCAAGGAGGTAATGAACCCTGAGAATAAAAAGAACACAAAATGATTAATGATGTCATGATGTTTATGCAAGGAAAGGCATGTGATCAGTGACGTGTCTGTGTAGTGAATCAGGTAATCAAGTGTTTGTGCAAGGCCACAATATCATCACAAGTATCTCTAATCAGGAGTTCATGACTTCAGAATCCATAATTAATAGAACAAGATCATATCACTGGAGTATATTAACATATGAAGGTATGTTGAAATTTAGGGTTCCTGCAAACCTGTAAACCCCTCCCAATCTCACAGGTATGCTACTCGGGTCAAACATCACGGACTCTCGAGGACGAATAGCAATAATACGTTCACCATTTCCGAGAAATGGCTCATGACCAAATCAGGGAATCGGTTTGGCATTATGTACTACTCAGGGAGGTCTCAACTGAGTCCGGAAAAACAAGCATCCCTCATAAGTCCTCAGCTTCAAGCACTGAATCGAGAAACAATAGTACATTCATCCCGAAGGATACAATACTACCGTCATACGAACAATTTGCTTTGACTGGATTCCTATGAGAGAACCAGGCCATCCTATGCGAGTTCCCAGTGGGCCCTCGGATGCGAGTGGGTTTGCCAACAAATGTGGTCTGCCACTATCATCACTGGAGAGGGATGTTTCCACAAAGGTTCTCAATGATCGGTCCCCTAACTGCACATAACTATCAAGGTAGCGTATTAACCTAGAAAGATTCCGGTATCAATACATTCCCGAGAAGGTCGCAAGTCAAGGTGTGGAACTCACTACTACCAATATAGCAAGATGCCATGAAGCCAAAGTGGAACCACTCTAAGTCCTAGGGTGCACTCGAGCCCCGGTTACGAGCTCATCTCACAGTAACCCCATCCCACAGAAAAAATGAAAACCAGCACAGTCCAGCATATGAAGCATGTGAAAATAAATACTGAAAGCGGTAAATAAATGCGGTAAAGTAAACTGCAAATAAAAACAGTAAATAAGCACAACAACACATGCATATCAACACCCGAAGAAAGCAAAAACAAACAGGAGCTAGGATTGACTCTACAAGGGAAACCATAGATTTTGGGTTCGGTCCACAGCAGAGTTTCCAACTGTCGCTCCCGGGATTTTCATCCTAGTACAAACGCGAAAATGGCGCGGAAAAGGTAGAGTCGCCAGCCAGACATTTTTATCCCGAAAGAATGGTAAAGGTAATGTTGCACAAACCTAAGGAAGAAGGAAAGGACGAGGTCTTGCAAACCAAAGATCTGGGTTCGGGAGTCGGTTACGACCTGGGAAGGTATTAGCACCCCAGATCGTCCATCGTACCCGACGGGATCCACGCTTGTTTGTTTGTTTCAAAGGGTGAGAAAAATAAAGTACTGCTGAATAAAACTGCTACTGGAACTGGAATGAGAAATGAGAAAGGGGATAAGAAAAGAGAATGGAACTAAAAGGGGGAAATGTAGGGAAAATAAAGAATATGCTCGAACGGGCCCTACCCCGCTGCCTACGTACCTCATCGGGATAATGAGGATCAGAGTCGATGTAGTTCGCCTAACTAAGGCGGGAACTATTTGTTTGTGTTTTTTATAGCTGGAACTGTGTATGTCTATGCTCAGGTGTTGCAGGCTCGTCTGCTACGAGTGCGCTTACCGTCTTGCATACGAGATAAGTCGTCGCAAATTCGCGTTGAGAATGAGTGAGAAAAGAAGTTCCCGCAGGATAGTCGCTTATTGTGTTTTTTTGTCGTTTAAGAGAAGTGTTTTGAGTTTATTTGTTTTATGAAACAATCCCTTGACGGGACTTGTACATCATGATAGACGAGCTTACACCACTCCAAGATGGAATGAATGCAAGTGCTTCATGGAATAAGGCTATATACAAAGGATCCTTTCATTTATTTGTTACTTGTTTTTTGGATTTTGTTTGAAGATGAGAAAGAATGACTCAAATTGCAAAAAGGCAAAATCTAATGGGGAACTAAGACACACCCTAATTTTATTGATTTATTTACATGGGAGATCCTATGGTTTGTGGAGTTTTCTAAACCTAATGGAAAAACACCTAGAACTAATAGAATGCAACTTACTTCCTAAGGAAGATAAGTTGATTCTAAAGCTAAGGGAAAACCTAAAGCAATTGGAATATTAATCAACATACAAAACATAAAATTGAATGACAAAATAGAATTCAAAACATATCAATTAAAGGCATGAATTAAAATAGTCCTATTTATTTATTCTAATTCTAATTAAAAGAATCCTAAGCCTAAATTCTAAACTAAGGTCATACCTAATATTTTCCTCTTAAAAAATCAAAATCTAAACTAGCTTAAGTCCATATTAAATTCTAAGATTACATCTAAACTAAACTACTTTTTATTGAATTTTAGTATCATGGCCTAAACTAATGGAAATTACATGTAACAAAGCCTAAGAACTAATATTCGAAAAAATATCAAAGCTTCTGGGAAAATTATGAAAATTAATCTATGGGGTCCTATGACTACCTATAACATTGTGTTAAAAGGAATTCTAAAAAATCATATTTTTGCTATGCCTAAAAATTGTTTATTTTCAACTAAGAATTATTCATTAATTTCTAAAGATTAATCTACTAAACCCTAAGATAAAGTGATCTAAAAAATCCACAAAAATTAACCTAAGTACTACTATGAGTCCTCTAACTACAGTAAAAAGAATGGGCAAAAAAAGTTAATGGAAGGTAAAAATATAAAATCTACAAGTTTAGGTACAATTGAAGGAAATCCATTAAAAACTAATTACAAGAAAAATCCTAATAAAATCAAAAATACAGAAAAACAGAAAAATAAAATTCCAATTATTTCTAATGTGAATTAAAAGTATCCTCAATTTTTTATGGAATTTTATAATGGTTTTTACTATTTTTAATTGATTTAATCCTAAACTATGTTAACTAAACTAAAAAACTAAAAGAAAATAAAAGGGGGTGCGATAAGTATTTTTTTATAGTTGTTTATTCAATTGGGCTTAAAAAGTGGGTGTAATTAGCAATGACATGGGCCCAGTCAGCGCAGGCCCTTGAGGTGTATGTTGTGAACCTTCAGACTACTCTGTTGACTTGCATCCAAACCGTCTGATCTAGGTTTTTCTCATCCTGTGGACCTTACTACGCATGCACATGGTATTACGGTGGAATGCACACACGGGAGCGCCACATGGGGAACCAACCGGACGATGACACGTGTCACTGCCAGTGTGGCTGAAATGCAAAAAGAATCAGATCATATCTTTATCTTCTAACGGGAAATGAAAAGGTGCATTAAACCTAAATCAAACAGATTTATGACATAAATTAATGTGATTAACTGCATTTTATTGTTATTAACTTTTCTAATATTCTCTTAACTTATCCTTAGTATTAATCCTCTTACATTCCATAAAACTTAATTACATAAACTAAAATGATCCTCTTGTATGAAACGACAAGCATAGGAAAAAACCCTAAATTCAAATCTTTTTCTTCCACCGCCGCAGACGCCTCCTCCCTTCATCATCAGCCACCGTCAACAAATTTGACTCTCTTCAAACCAACTGTAATAAACGCCAACCGATCCCAATGAACTCTAACATCCGAAACCCTAAACTTCCCTCCGTCTTCCTCACGCCGCTACCTTAACTCCACCATCTTCTTCGTCTTTTCTTCTCTCACATCCCTCTTCTTCCTCGCCGAATCCTTCGAGCTTCTCCGCCCTCACCTCGTTCCTTTTCACTCCAAACAAAATTCCGTTTTCCTTTTCCCTAAACACAAACCCTAACCTAATCATGAATTTCGCTCTAATCCGCGACCAAACCACCATACATGGACTCACTCGAATCGAAAACTCGATGACACATTAAAATGCAATATAGATTCTTACCTTGAATTGAAGATGCGATGAGATTCTTAACGAACGGGAAGATATCGTTGTCGATTATCACAAGGTTGATGCCGCCTCAAGCCTCTTGAACACTGAATATGCAACGGAGAGTACGTTAACCGCACGAAGAGGAACGCTGTGAAATTCCGCTTAGGTATGCACCGATTTCACCTCTTCTTCTTCTTGGTACCAATCTGAATCCTTGAAATTACTGCGCACTGAAATTGTGTAAAGATTCTTGCGAAAATTCCCGTTTATGTCCTGCGTGAGGATTAACACCAATTGTTATTATCTCTGATTTTCTGCAGATTATTGGATTCAATGCAGATTGGTGCGGATGAATGGTGTTTAAGCGGTTGCGGTTGCAGTTCTATCAAGGTTGGAGATAGGTGCCAATGGATGAAGATTCTTGTAGAATCCAAGTTGAAGAAGATTTAAGGAAGCAAAAGATGGATGAGGCTCAAGAATTGGAGAAGGAGCAGGAGTTGAGTGTAGGGAAAATGGTTCAGGAAAAAAATGGAAGGAGAGGATTCAGAGAAGATGGTGAAGGGTTGGGCTATTGCAGAAGAATGGTTGAAGAGATGATGAATGGTGAAGGGTTATGGATTGAAGAAGAATGGTTGAAGCCGATTAAAGAAGGTGGGGTTTCTGATTTATATCGCTTGGAAGATTGTTCTAGAATTTCTCAGGTAAAAAGTTTGTTATGATTCTGTTATAAACTTGGTTGAGAATCTGTTAGAAGTCAGTTAGTTATTTTTTTTTCAATTACATAGAACCTTTCTAAGTTCTGATTATAATAACACAAATGATATTTGCACTGCTTCTATAATTCCTGAGCTTTTGTTCTATTGAAGTTTCCGTTGTTGAATTCGTGAATTGATGGATTCTTACGAGTCGTAGCCTTGTGTGTTTTCTCAGATCAATGGGAGATTGACAATGTTGCGTTTTTCCTGACTTGATATGCAGGTTGAATGAAGATACGGATATAGGGATTTGGCGAAGATTGGAGCCGAGGAATTGAAGAGTGTGCGGAAATGACTGCTGCGATTTCGTAATTCCTTGCAAAGATTGAAGATCTAAAATATCTGAAGATTGAGACGTTGGTGACGATGATAGAGGCTATGCGGTTTTGCTTGAAAATCCTGATCCAGAATGAATTAAACTACAATTGCATCGTGGAATTTGAAACTCAGAACGAGATCACTGTAAATGCTACGACGTTTCAGGTACCGGATTCGATCCCACTTTCTCTTTCATTCCTCTTATCTTCTCCTTGCTTTGTACGATTGGGAATCTTTTTTTTTTGTTTTTGCGAATTTCTGGTTGGCGTTGAATCATTGTTGAGGATATGGTGATTGTCAATTTCGTCCTCTTCTCTTTTTGTTTTGGTGATTCTCGTGTGGCTGTTACGGTCGTTTGGAATCGTTTTGTTATTGATGCCTCTTCATTTTACAGGTTATGGAGGATTTGGGATTTGCTGCCAAGGAAATTTGAGCGTGGCCCTGCTATGAACGGGATCGCTGCTGCCGGTCATAATGGAAACATGGTAGCTTCGTCCGTTAATACAATTCCTAGTATAGGCGCCATGTATCCCATGGAAGGAAGGCCACCTGACCAATTTAGAACATTTATTGTAATAGGCAAAGAAATAGTTTGAATACTTTTCCTCTGAAATTGTCTGCTGCTGCATTTTATTTTGATACCTTTATGCATTAACATTATCATTAGTATCCACTTTATTTGTTTTCATTAACTCAAACTGCAAGACAATTCTTCTTTCATTCGGCAAAGCTGTAATAGCCTTACGGGATTCAATTCTCTTCAGCTTTTGTTTTCATTTCATCAAGTTCCCCAACCACCAGCTTATCCTTGTTCATTCCTTATGATCTCAATCCACCAACTTGCAGCATCATAACTCCATGAACTAGCAAACCAAAAAAAGAAAATAACCTTAAAGTGCCCTTACAAATGATATTTGAATTAAATAATTGGAAACTAAATTTCAAAAAAATAACTTGAAAACGTCTTAGGAATCACAAACTATAATGACTCAAAGTCCGAATAAATGTTATCTTGAAGCCAAATTTGAAATTAACAACGGACTAAACGTCAATGGGGTCTTATCTTGTAATATCTCAAACAAATTTTCGAACGTCTTGACGAATGATATGAAAATAAGGTCTAAATTGATTAGAAACCTTAGGACCATACTTCGTAAAACAAACCACAATACATGACATTCTTGAAAGGTTCTAAGATATGATGAATTTGAAGAAGAACTCCTTGTTGTTCACAAACTAAGGCTCTAGTTCTATAATATGCTCATAGAGAGGCTAGTTGAATTTAGCATGTAGAAACCTTTAATCCAATGTAACATCCCCAACACTAAGCTTCCATGATGCCTTAGTCAATACCTTAATCTATTTCCTTGTGGCTTCGATGAAATGTATGACCATAATTTTTATGACCTACTATGAGAGGCATATGGGTGAAGCACAAGCCTATGAACACGACCACCTCTGAACCACTGAATAGTTTTTTTTTCCAGATTAGTCACACCCTTTCGAGTCGTCTGAAACATGCCATGACCATTCGAATCCATGTTAAGGAGACTAAATCAACAGATGGATCACTGATAAACTGAAGATTCAAACCAAACTTCACACGAAACACTGCTCGATACACTGATGAATCACAACACACGGCAGCCTGAACTTTGAACATGCATTGTGTAAGAAATAGTCCAGTGGTCCAAAATAACCTTGCAGTTGCAGTAATCTTCAGACAGTTTGACCAAAATTAGGTCAAACTCCCATCTGAATCGAAACACAACTGAACAACCGCATTTGATGTGGAATCATTGTCCAGTGAATATTTTCCACCATTTCAATCCCTGGCAGATACAGATAAGGTACAAAACCCTAGATTCAAAGGGCCTGAATCACATGCCTTATAAATCCATGAAATGCCCTACTATGATGTTAATGAACTGATGAAAAATGCAGATGAATGCGAAATGACGAACCAATAGAGGGAATAAATATGAGGGCAAATTTTGAGGTATTACAGCGCGTAGTCAACCTAATCCCCCTAGGTTCAAATCTGGACCATCAGATTAGCATACTTTTCATTTTATTTGATTTTTAATTCATTTTCTTGCATTTTCTTTCCACATTTATTTTAAAATATCAAAACACTTTCAAAAAATCTCAAACTTTGCATTTTCATTTCAAATATTTTTCTTAACCCAAAAACATTTTTTATTTTAATTTTTGCATTAAAAAAGTATTTTTAAAACATTTAAATGTTTTATTTAATTAATTAATTGATTTTAATTAATTAAAAATGCATTTAGGTTTCTAAAAATCACCAAAAAATTCATGAAGCATTCTCATACATTTAGAAACATTTTCAAACTCATCATACAAATTTCTTTTTAGGTTTGATCACATTTTCACAATTATCTTTGGATTAGGGTTCTTAAATTTCACATTTTTTTAACCCTAACTTGAAAAATTCATTTTTGCCTAACCATGATGAGTTTGAACTTGATTCTTTTTGCATTGTTTCACATATTTCATATAGTTTCTAGATTATTTATCTCACATTTTTGCATTGCATTTTCAATTTGATTTGGATTCTCCCTTTAGAAGCACCCAAAAACCCTAGTTAACTTAGAAATTTCATAACTTTCACTAGGTTTAGCTTCTGACCTTCTCCTTTGGGGTTTGATCTTGTGTTTGTTTATGGTTTGTTTGAGTTCAATTTAAAAATTTTATCATGATGTATGCTTCTGTTTTGGTCATATGCATCTAATACATTCATAAAACCCTAATTTCTCATGTTCATTTGCATTCATCTTTGCATATCTCAATCATATAAACTTGCCATGACATTTCAAGCATTTGTATGCCATCTTAGATATCTTAAGACATGCTTGAACATTTCTTGATCATTTATTCATTCATTTTGTATGCTTTGCATTCATTACATTCCATGTGTATCCATGTGTTTTCAAGCTTCTAACATACCATCTTTGCATCCCATCCCTTGTATGATCATTCATAAGCATTATGTATGACTTTGCATCATCTCATAACACATTTTCATTGCATATCCACTTCTGGTTTTGGTCTTTGCATCTTATGTCATCTCATTTCCTTTTGCTTTATGTCTTATGCATCCATACTAACATTTCAGGGGCTTATGGTAAGTTGTTTGGGATGTGGATTTGCCTTCACATACCACCTCTTCTCATCTCTTCATTTGCATATTTACTTGTTTTTGGAGTGAATCTAGTTCACTTATGCTCTCTCCTTCTTACTTTATTTCTTTTAAGTTACTTATCTTCTCCAGGAAGTAAGTAACTTATTCTTTCTCTCTTTCTCTTTTCATCTGCTTCTTCTTCCTTGGTGGCTTCCTGAAGATTCTTCTCTTAAGCCTCACAAACCATAGGATATCAAAGCATGATAATATTTAGGGTTGTATATAGTCCCCCCTAGATTTTTACCTTTGAGTCTCTCTTCTCATCTCATAATCAGAGGCTAAACATTTAAAGCTTTATGACTTTGAATTAGGGTTACGCATGGATCCTTATCTTTGGATGGAGTGTATAACTTTAATCCTTAGTGTTAAACCTTTAATTTTTTTACACCTCTTAATCAAAACACTTAATAATGATCAAGACTTAAGCTTGTAACTTGGGCCTTACATTAGGGTTCTATCTCTTCCTTTTGGTTAAGAGGGACTAACCCTAGTGTTTAATGGACAAGTCCCCCACAAGTTGTCTTACAAACTTAAAATTCACTTCTTAATTTCACCCTTTAATTAAAATCCACTTAATAAAGGCATGTTATATAATGAATTTAATCCCTAACCATGGATTAAATTGAGGAGTCTTCCTTATCTTAAGTGTTCTCATCTGTCATCCTTCTCTTAGGATGGTGTAATGAGTTCACTAATCCCTAATTAGAGATTAAACTCATTACTTAACACTAAACAAAAACCCAACAAAACACTTAATAATCACAAGTAGGTTAATGATCTTAATCCTATATATTATCATGGTAATTAAGTTTAGATGCTTATCTCACACTTAAGTAGGTTCATTATCCCTAATCAGGGAGGATATAATGAGTTTACAACCCTTGATCTCGGCTTAAGCTCATTACCCTATGCAAAACACCAAAAACAATAAAAAACTGAAAACACAAAAACAAACAATAATCGACTCCTCCGGGATTCTTTTCTCATCACACTCATTCACAAACGAGAACTCGCTTCTTCCGTCTAATGCAAGATAGTTAGCACTCGAGCCAGACGAGTCATACACTTGAGCATAGACAAGCAATCAGTTCACAATCAATTTCATTTTTAGTCTCTTTGAGTCGAACTACGGTGTTCTGACTTCCTCATTGCACGAGAGGATACGTAGGCATAACTTAACAGTTATCGAACAAAAGTCTCTTTGTCATCCCCCTCTTTCAGCTTTCTTTCTAAGCATCATTCTTGAGTACTCACTCTCTTTTTGCACCGACACTCTGTACATTTCTCCCTAGCTTTTCATACACAGTCAGCATATACACTACCCCTTTTAAACACAATCAAGTAAGCGTGGATCCCAGCGAGTACAACAGACGATCTGGGTACTAATACCTTCTCAGGTCGTAACCAACCCCCTTTCTCAGTTTCTTTGGTTTGCAACCGACTTATCCATACCCTTCCAGGTGTATGCAGCATTACCTTTCCTTCGGGATAAAAATGCCTGGCTGGCGACTCTATTCAACATCAACCTCCAACATCGCCGACCGTTCGCGTCTGCACCGGGGACATAAAAGTCTTTTCGGGAGCGACAGTGGGTTAATGATCTTAATCCTATATCATCATGGTAATTAAGTTGAGATCTTCATCTCATGCTTAATTAGGCTCATTATCCCTAATCAGGGAGGATATAATGAGTTTACAACCCTTAATTAAGGCTTAAGCTCATTATCCTATGCCAAACACCAAAAACAATAAAAAACTGAAAACACAAAAACAAACAATAAATGTCTCCTCCGGGATTCTCTTCTCGTCACACTCATTCTGAAAACGAGAACTCGCTTCTTTTATCTAATGCAAGACAATTAGCACTCGAGCCAGACGAGTCACACACTTGAGCATAAAAAAGTAAGCAGTTCACAACAAATCATCCCGTCTCTTTGAGTCGAACTACGGTGTTCTGACTTCCTCATTGTACGAGAGGATACGTAGGCATAACTTAACGGTTATCGAACAAAAGTCTTTGTATCTTCCCCCTCTTTCAGCTTTCTTTCTAAGCCTCAGTCTTTGAGAACTTACCTTCTTTTTGCACTGACACACTGTACATTCATTCCTAGCTTTTCATACACAGTCAGCATATACACTACCCCTTTTAAACAGAATCAAGTAAGCATGGATCCTGTCGAGAACGACGGACGATCTGGGTGCTAATACCTTCCCAGGTCGTAACCAACCCCTTTTCTCAGTTTCTCTGGTTCGTAACTGTCTTATCCATACCCTTCCAGGTTTATGCAGCATTACCTTTCCTTCGGGATAAAAATGCCTAGCTGGTGACTCTATTCAACCTCAACCTCCAACATCGTCGACCATTCGCGTTTGCACTGGGACGAAAGTCCGGGGAGAGACACCCGTCACAACTTTCCTCATTTCTTTAATCCCCAAAGAGTTTTATTTCTTTACCCGATGGTCGTCCCCTTTGTGGTCTTTTCCTTTATCTTGATGATCGTCCATCATCAGATTACCCGATGGCCGTCCCTGTCGCGGTCTCTTTACTTCCCAGCATGATGGATGTCCCCGTCATTGCTTTACTTACCGTTTTTCATCCCCAACAGTCGTCCTCTGCTCAATGGTCATCCTCCATCTCTTTCATTTGATACTCATACTATACTGCCTGTTACAATTTATATCCCTTTCCTTCTTTTGAAAAAGAGTGCAAATTTTGGACTGTCTTGGTATTCAACCACAAGTTATCTTGTTTGTCTGTTAAGCCAGGCGCTTACACCCTGCACAGCTAACTCATGCTTGAATAGGGGCAGCTGTAAACACCCCAAATTTTCCCTCACTTTTTCTCACACCATGGCTTATGATCTTTCATATTGCATTTTCATAAGCATATCATCTCACATTGCATATTTGTTTCACTGCATAAGTTGCACAATTAGGGTTTGTGATCAGGAGAATCCAAAGAAGTGATATGAGCCATATCAAAGGCCTTGAAGCTTGTCAAGAGGGTCCATGTGTGTTCCATGATCATAATATTCTCCCAGGGTTCTTAAAAGTAAAGAGATCACAAGGCATTGCAAAGGTGTTAAAGCAGACTGAGTAGTTCATACACAAATGACCTAAAATTAGGGTTTTGGGTTTGAGGCCCTTAATCTCAAAATTGTTGGTCATTATTGATTCCATTGGTATTAATATGTTATAAGGAGCATGTGTACCAAATTTTATGAAGAAATTCATTGTGGAAGTCATTTGATCAACTAGTAACTTATTGTGCAAGAAAAGTCAGAATCAGGGCATCTGAGGCCACCACCAATGGTACCAAAGGGTCATCTTCATCATTTTGAGGTTCTATGATCTTTATTTTATCTTAGAAGTGGTTATAAGTTCACAAGATTGAAGAATTTCAAGCCATTTGCAAACTTTCCATTTTTGGACATGACTTGTAATGAAAACTTTCCATTTTGGGAAAGATTTTCAACCTCCTCTTTCTTGATAAAAAAGGCTTCATATGAAAAATTGTTGAAAATGAAAGTTGTAGATTGAATCTTCCCATTTTCAAAAAGTACAATAACTCCTCTTGATTCATCCTAGAACTCAAGATATGATGATTCTAAGTTGGCAAAAATCTTATAAATTTCAAGTTCATGCCAAAGAGGGAATTTTGCAAAATCAAGTTCCAAGCACTCTTGTGACCTCTAATGCGTCTTAACACACCATAACATGATCATGCAATATATTTGGACCAAATTTGTGTCTTGTGTCGCTCCCCGAACTCTCTTCCCGGTGCAAACGCGAACCGTCGGTGATGTTGGAGGTTGAGGTTGAATAGAGTCGCCAGCAAGGCATTTTTATCCCGAAGGAAAGGTAATGCTTCATAAACCTGGAAGGGTATGGATAAGACGGTTGCGAACCAGAGAAAATGAGAAAGGGGGTTGGTTACTACCTAGGAAGGTATTAGCACCCAGATCGTCCGTCGTACTCGACGGGAGCCACGCTTACAAGATTGTGTTTAAAAGGGGTAGTATATGTGCTGACTGTGTATGAAAAGCTAGGGAGAAAGTACAAGTGTCAGTGCAAAAAGGTGTGAATTTCTCAGGAACTGAGGCTTAAAAAGAAAGCTGAAAGAGGGGGAAGACACAGAGACTTTTTGTTCGATAACCGTTAAGTTATGCCTACGTATCCTCGCGTGCAATGAGGAAGTCAGAACACCGTAGTTCGACTCAAAGAGACAGAAAATAAATTGACTGTGAACTGCTTGCTTGTCTATGCTCAAGTGTATGACTCGTCTGGCTCGAGTGCTAACTATCTTGCATTAGACGTAAGAAGCGAGTTCTCGATTTTAGAGTGAGTGTGATGAGAAAATAATCCCGGAGGAGACGTTTATTGTTTGTTTTAGGTGTTTTCAGTTTTTTATTGTTTTTGGTGTTTTGCATAGGATAATGAGCTTAAGCCTTAATCAAGGGTCGTAAACTCATTATATCACCCCTGATTAGGGATAATCAGCCTACTCAAGTGTGAGATAAGCATCTCAACTTAATTACCATGATGATGTGGGATTAAGATCATTAACCTACTTGTGATTAATAAGATGTTTTTAGGTTTTTTTTAGTGTTAAGAAATGAGTTTAATCTCCAATCAGGGATTAGTGAACTCATTACACCATCCTAAGAGAAGGATGATAGATGAGAACATTTAAGCTGAGAAAGACTCCTCAACTTATCCATGGTTAGGGATTAAATTCATTATATAACAAGCATTTATTAAGTGGATTTTAATTAAAGGGTGAGATTAAGAAGTGGATTTTATGTTTGTAAGACAACTTGAGGGGGACTTGTCCATTAAACACTAGGGTTAGTCCCTCTTAACCATAAGGAAGAGATAGAACCCGAATGTAAGGCCCAAGTTACAAGATAAAGTCTTAGTGATTATTAATGTGTTTTGATTAAGAGGTGTAAACAAATTAAAGGTTTAACACTAAGGATTAAAGTTATACACTCCATCCTAAGATAAGGATACGTGCATAACCCTAACTCAAAGTCCTAAAACTTTAAGTGTTTAGTCTCTGATTATGAGATGAGAAAAGAGAGAATCAAGGTAAATCAAAGGTAAAAAGCTAGGGGGAACTATATACAACCCTAAAAGTTATCATGCTTGGATATCCTATGGTTTGTGAGGCTTAAGAGAAAAGATCTTCAAGGCCACCAAGGAAGGGATGCAGATGAAAAGAGAAGAGAGGAGAGAATAAGTTACTTACTTCCTGAAGAAGATAAGTAACTTAGGAGAAAAGAAAGGAACAAGAGAAACACAAGTGAAACAAGTTCACTTTGTAAACACCCCAAATTTGCCCCCACCCATTCACACCATGGCTTGTGATCATTTCATATGCATAAATCCAATCATAGCATCCCATACCACATTTTTGATTCACTGCATTGGTTCAAAGTCATCTGCATCTAGGGTTTGTGATCTGAGCAATCCAAGAGCTTTTTGAGCCACTCCAAAGGTCATCAATCACTCCAAAGGGGTCCATGTATGTTCAAGCATCATACTATGTCCTCTCAAAGTCAAGAAAGTCAAAGAATCACAAGAACTGAGATTGGCATGGAAGCAGAGCCAAGTTTGACTGCACAGATGACCTAAAATTAGGGTTTTGGTTTCAAAGGCCATAACTCCAAATTTTTTGGTCATTCTTGTTTCTGTTGGTCTCTATATGGTATAGGGATCATGCATATCAATTTTCATGAAGAAATTCCATGGGGAAGTCATCTGATCAAGAGTTGACTTTTTGAGCAAGCCAGTGCAAAATTAGGGCATCTGAGGCCCCCAATGACCCAACCAAAGGGTGTTCTTCATCATTTTGATTGTGTATGATCTTTATTTGATCATATAAGATGTTAAAGTTCACAAAATTGAAGAATTTCAAGCCATTTGCAAAGTTGACTTTTTGGGAAAGTTGACTTATAATGAAAATTGCCATTTTGGGAAACTTTTTCAACCCTTGCTTTTTGATTCAAAAATGCTTCAAATGGAAAAACTTTGGTCATGAAAGTTATAGAATGGATCATTCCCTTTTCAAAAAGTACAAGAACTTGACCTAATTCATTTTGGATCAAAAGTTATGGCTTGTCAAAGTTGGCCAAAATCACATAATTTGAAGTTTTCTACCAAAGAGGCATTTTGCAAAATGGTATGATCAAGTGTTCTAAAGGCCTCAAATGTGTACAAATTCTTCACAACATGATCACATGACCTCTAAAATTCAGAATGGGCCAAAGAACTTTGCATTTTGATGCCCTGAATCTCAAGAATTTCCAAAGGGGCCAAGCTTTGTGAAACTCCCTAAACTCAACTGAACCAAGACAAGCCAAAAGGCAAGTTGTACCATTGCCCATACCTCAAGTACAAGTCAAGTTGACATTTTGGCAACTTGCCCATACCAATCACAATAGGCCAGCACCCACTCTCTGACCTATCACACTTGTTTATACAAATCAAAAGCAAGCCAAAGCACATAACCATTCATGCTGAAACACACTCCAAGCCATAGTTATCAAAATTGCTCCAACTTGCAAAACCATTCGAAACTGACTCCATAAGCATCCAACACAAAAACAAACTTCACCATTGATCTCAGCATGTTCCATTGATCATAAACCAGCCATTAAAATAGCCTGAAAGTCACTGAAACCAAAACACGATCACCACCACCCCTTGAACAGAACTTCTGCAATCTCCCAAATCAGCCATCAACAAGAGTTGTGAAGCATTCCATTGAGCTCAGGAGGACCAGAGGAGTCAGTTTGCATAGGAGAAAGGCTCAGAAAGCTCCTGTTCGAAGGACTTCAGTTCAGGTATCCATCAAGAACAAATTTTCCAGAACTTCATTTACTTGTTATAAATTGATTCTACATGTTATCCTGATCATCATGATGTGTTTAAAAATGAAAATGGTGGAGTATTGAGTATGTATGAGCTGTCTGAAACTTTCTGCCCTAAATATGTTTTGCTTCGATTTGCATGATTAATGAATGAAAAATGGTTTTTGTTTGTGGGTTTTGATTCAGTATTGAATGGGGTTTGATTCTGGGCAGTTAGGTTTCATTTTCATGGAGTTTTGAGAAAGTTAGCAACTTTCAGGTGAGGGTCTGGCCGGAGAAGACGACCGGAAGTCTTCTCCGGCCACCTGAAGTTCATTAGGGTTAATCTGTGTCATTAATGAAATTTGAATTATGGCCCTTGGATGCGTTGACCCGCGCGCGTTTGGATGCTCAGGATTTCACCATTTTGCCCTAATCCTCATTTGACTTTTTTAATTCAGTTTAATTAATTTTAATTAGAAATTAGCCCAATTTGAATCTCAACCACTGGATGATGCACGCAGTCAACTCCCGTGCGTCCAGTTTGAATGCTGGCCCTTGATTCTGATTACTTCTCATTTTATTCCTATTTATTTTCATTTTATTTCTTTTGTTTTGTTCATTTATTTAAAAATAGTAAAAATCATTGAAAAATTCTGAAATTTTTTATCAAACCTTTTGTTAATTTTCAGAACATAAAAATATTTTTATTTTTATTTTTTGCATCAAAAATTATTTTTAAATCATTTAAAAGTTTATTTTTAATTGATTAATGAGAATTAATTAATTAAAAATACTTTTAGGTATTTAAAAATCACAAAAAATTCATGAAGCATTTAAAATCATTTTGAAACATTGTCCAACTCTCAAACCAAATTTCATTTTTGATCTTGATGTCTTTTGACAATTTTCAATGGAATTAATTTCATTTCAAGGCATTATTTTGATCCAATCTTCAAAAATTCATTTCTGCCTAGCCTTTAAGAGTTGGACAACGATTCTTCTTGCATTGCATCTTGTATAGCATGTACTTTATAGGATTAAATTGGCATGAATTGATCTTGCATTTCCTATTTGTTTGGCATTTTTCTTGACAAGGTACCTTAAAACCCTAGCAATCTTAGGAAATTCATAACCCTCATTAGGTTAAGAGTTAGAACCCCTCCTTTGGGCAGTGAGTTTGTATAGGTTTAGGGTTCTTTTGAATGCATTTTCAAATTTTTATCATGGTGTTTGCTTCTGGTTTTGATTTTTGTTTTGTGTATTGATCATAAACCCTAATTTGGGCTTTCATTTGCATCCATCTTCCATTTGTTTGCATACCATGACTTGCCATGACATTTTGTACATCCATTTGATTCATAATACATCTTAGGACATGTTAAGACCATATGTGATCATTGCATCTTTCATTTTCCATGTTGTATGTCATTTGCATTTCATAACTTTTCATGTATATCCAGGGTTCTAAGCATGTTTCTCTTGCATCCATATGTTTGCATGATCATCCTCATGTCTTGCCTCATGTTTGCATCATCTCTTAGCATCATTAGCATCATACTCATGCTTCTGGTTTTGGTTTTCATCATGCCATTTCATCTCATTTGCATTGCATTTCATTCCTTTCACTAACTTTTCAGGTGGTAAGTTACTTTGAGAAGTGAATTTGCCTTCACTTCTCACAATCTCTTTTCATCTCTCTTATGCATCATTGCTGCATTTTGTCTTGTGCTTGAGATTGAGCTTGCTCATTCTTCTTCATCTTACTTTCTTTCTTCAAGTGACTTGTCTTCTTAAATGAAGCAAGTTACTTTGCTTCTCTTTGCTCCTTTCATCTGCTTCCTGGTGGTTTCTCTGAAGATTTCTCTTGTAAACCTCACAAACCTTAGGAACAACCAAGCATGACAATAATTAGGGTTTTGATTAGTCCCCCCATTTAGCTTTTACCTTTGTGTCTCATTGAGTCTTCTCGTCTCATCTCATAATCAGGGACTAAACCCTAAAGGCTTTAAGGCTTTGTGATTAAGCTTATGCCTGCATCCTTCTATTAGGATGGAGTGTATAACTTTAATCCTAAGTGTTAAACCCTTAATGAGTTTAAATCCTTTAATCAATCCATCTAATAATGCCATACCTTGGCATTATGGCTCTGACCTTTACTGCAACGGAGAGAAAATCACTTTTGACTCTTCAACTTCCTCTCCACAGATTGATAATGTCGGGGGAGGCGGAGGCTTCACCAGAAGCGGACGCCTTTTTACCTCGCAAGCACAAAGACCTAATGCTGAAGCAGAAGCTGCTGCCAAAGCAAAGGGAAAGAGTGTAATATCTGAAGAACCCATTCTCAAGGAAACTCAGAAGACATCTTTTGAACAAGATGTAGATGAGTTCTTGAGAATTATAAAGAGGAGTGATTACAAAGTGGTGGATCAGCTTCACCAAACTCCCTCAAAAATCTCCATTTTATCCCTGCTGATGTGTTCCGAAGCTCACCGGAATGCATTACTAAAAGTCTTGCACGCAGCATATGTGCCAGAGGAGATCACCGTTAATCAGCTGGAGACCGTGGTAGCAAATGTCAATACCAGCCATGGGTTGGGTTTTACCAATGCTGATTTAACAACTGAGGGATGTAACCACAACAAGGCTTTACACATCACTCTAGAATGCAAGGGTGCTGTTCTATCACATGTGCTGGTAGACACTGGGTCTTCACTCAATTTTTTACCAAAGAAAGCCTTGGTGAAGCTGGAGTATGATGGCTTGGCATTGCGTCCAAGTAATTTGGTGGTAAGAGCATTTGATGGCTCTAAGAGATCAGTGCTAGGAGAGATTGATCTGCCTGTGATGATTGGCCCGCAGACTTTTAAAATTACCTTCTATGTGATGGACATTCAGCCGGCCTACAGCTGTTTGTTGGGTAGACCTTGGATCCATGCCGCTGGCGCAGTTACGTCCACCCTTCACCAGAAGCTGAAATTCGAGTGGGAAGGCCAGATCATCACCATCTGTGGTGAAGAAGATATATTTGTTAGCCACCTGGCTACGTACAAATACATTGAGATGGATGGAGAGATCCATGAAACCATGAGCCAGGGATTTGAAGCCCTGAACATTAATGAAGCATCTGCTGTACTTGGAACTTCCATGACATCTTATCAGCAAGCCAGGAAGGTTGTTGAAGAGGGGACTGCCCAAGGCTGGGGCAAGTTGCTGCCTGTGGAGAAGAAAGAGGACAGATTTGGGTTGGGTTACAAACCAACTCAACAAGATCAATCAGAGGCTGCTAAGAAGCCCAGTTTTGTTAGTGGGGGGATGCTCACCCCTGATGCAGTAAACAACTTGGAAGATGAGTCGGAAGATGAGCGCAACCTGGAGAGCTGGATACGTCCAAGGATCCCGGGGAGCCGTATCTCAAACTGGTCTTCCCAGGAAATTATAAGGGTTACTCCTGCAGAGTAATTATTATTTCCTGTATTTTTAAGCATGCATCAAGTCTTGCATCTTGCCCAAGATGACAAGACTCATTTTGTAATCGGGCCATCTCATAATTTTGTGCAAACAGATCAATCAATGAATATCGGACGTCTTTTGCAAATGAGTCTTTTTTCTTTTCTGCTCACTGTTTTTCATCTTTTTTCTTTTTGTACAAAAATAAAATGGCAATGTTTTCCAAAATGATAAACTTCATTTCACTTTTTTCTAAAACAAGATTAAAATCAATCACTAAAATGAACAATTTAAACCCTTGCAGAGAGTGCCTTTCAGACTGCACCGACAACAACACTGCTATGGCTTCGTATGACTTTGACAATCCAATCAATCAAGCTGATGAAGGGGTTGAAGAAGATTATGAGCTTCCTGAAGAGCTAGCCAGGTTGTTGAGGCAAGAGGAGAAGGTTATCACTCCTCATCGAGAGGAGATTGAAACGATTAATCTTGGTTCAGAAGAAGACGTGAAAGAGGTTAAGATCGGGGCCTGCCTACAAGATTCAGTGAAAGAGCAACTGATTGATATGCTTCGGGAGTATGTGGATGTGTTTGCTTGGTCTTATTAGGACATGCCAGGGTTGGACACCGATATTGGCGTGCACAAGCTGCCTTTGAAAGAGGACTGCCCGCCGGTTAAACAGAAGTTGCGTCGTACTCGCCCAGATATGGCAATGAAGATAAAGGAAGAGGTGCAAAAGCAGTGGGATGCCGGGTTCCTTGTTGTAACTAGCTATCCTCCGTGGGTTGCTAATCTTGTACCTGTGCCTAAGAAAGACGGCAAGGTGAGAATGTGTGTTGACTACCGAGATCTGAACGGAGCCAGCCCGAAAGATGATTTTCCATTACCTCACATTGATGTATTGGTGGATAATACGGCTCAGTTCTCGGTGTTCTCCTTCATGGACGGATTTTCAGGATACAATCAGATCAAGATGTCACCTGAAGACATGGAAAAGACAACTTTCATCACACCCTGGGGCACGTTCTGTTATAAGGTGATGCCATTCGGACTGAAGAATGCTGGTGCAACATATCAACGGGCTATGGTAACATTATTCCACGATATGATCCATAAAGAAATCGAATGCTATGTGGATGACATGATTGCCAAGTCCCTCACAGAAGAAGACCACCTGGTAAATCTGCTGAAACTATTCAAGCGCCTAAGGAAGTACCAACTGAAGTTGAACCCCAACAAGTGCACATTCGGGGTGCGATCTGGTAAGCTGCTGGGATTTATTGTAAGCGAGAACGGGATTGAAGTTGACCCTGATAAAGTCAAAGCCATTCAAGAAATGCCTGCACCGAAGTCTGAAAAAGAAGTCCGGGGGTTTCTAGGTAGATTGAACTACATTTCAAGGTTCATATCTCACCTTACAGCAACCTGTGAACCTTTGTTCAAGCTATTGAGAAAAGAGCAAACGGTCAGGTGGAACGAAGACTGCCAGAGGGCTTTCGACAAAATCAAGGAATACTTACAAGAGCCTCCGATCCTTATGCCTCCAGTTGAAGGAAGACCTCTGATAATGTACTTGACAGTATTAGAAGAGTCAATGGGGTGTGTGCTGGGCCAGCATGACGAGTCTGGTCGAAAAGAGTATGCAATTTACTACCTGAGCAAAAAGTTTACCGACTGTGAACAACGTCATTCACTGCTCGAGAAAACTTGTTGTGCTTTAGCGTGGGCTGCTCGCCGACTGAGACATTATATGTTGACCCACACTACCTTATTGATATCAAAGATGGACCCGGTTAAGTACATTTTTGAGAAGCCAGCTCTTACCGGACGGGTTGCAAGATGGCAAATGATCCTCACAGAATATGACATCCAGTACACATCTCAGAAAGCCATCAAGGGCAGTGTATTGTCTGATTATCTTGCTGAGCAACCTATTGATGATTACCAGCCCATGAGATTTGACTTCCCTGATGAAGACATCATGTTCATAAAAGCAAAAGATCATGAAGAGCCCATTCACACTGAAGGGCCTGACCCGGAAGAAGAATGGACTATGATGTTTGATGGGGCTGTTAATATGAATGGTCGTGGTGTTGGTGCAGTACTCATTACACCTAAGGGAGTTCACATGCCTTTCTCGGCAAAACTCACCTTTAACTGCACTAACAACGAAGCTGAATACGAAGCTTGTATTATGGGTCTTGAGGAAGCCATTAACCTCAGGGTCAAGACTTTGACTGTATTCGGAGATTCAGCTCTGGTAGTTAATCAAACCAACGGCAAATGGTACACACACACCAGGATCATCTGATACCTTACAGGGATTATACAAGGAGGTTATTGACTTTCTTTACAACGGTCAAGCTTGAGTATATTCCCCGGGACAAGAATCAGTTTGCAGATGCTCTGGCTACCATTTCATCCATGATCAAAGTTCAAGCTGCCAACTTTGTGCCTCGGATTTCAGTGTCCAGACTGGACAGACCAGCATATGTATTTGCAGTAGATGTTGTTAAGGATGATAAGCCTTGGTTCCATGACATTAAGTGCTTCTTGGAGGATCAAACATACCCACCTGGGGCATCTTCCAATGATAAGAAGACTTTAAGAAGGCTTGCTGGTAGTTTCTTTCTGAACACTGATGGTTCCCTATACAAGAGAAACTTTGATATGGTACTCCTCAGATGCGTTGATAGAACAGAAGTAGACTTGTTGATGCACGAGGTGCACGAAGGATCCTTTGGTACCCATGCTGGAGGACATGCAATGGCTAAGAAATTGCTAAGATCAGGCTATTACTGGCTCACAATGGATGCTGACTGTTGTGCTTATGCCAGAAAATGCCACAAATGCCAGATTTATGCGGATAAGGTGCATGTGCCTCCCAATCCTTTGAATGTGATGTCTTCTCCCTGGCCCTTCGCCATGTGGGGCATTGACATGATTGGCAAGATTGAACCAACTGCTTCAAATGGCCACAGATTCATCCTGGTTGCCATTGACTATTTCACCAAGTGGGTTGAAGCAGCTTCCTATGCAAATGTTACAAGGCAAGTGGTAGCCCGATTTTTGAAGAGAGATATCATCTGTCGATACGGAGTTCCCGAGCGAACCATTACTGACAATGGTTCCAACTTAAACAACAAAATGATGGCAGAGCTATGCCGGGACTTCAAGATCCAACACCACAATTCTTCTCCTTACAGGCCAAAGATGAACGGCGCTGTTGAGGCAGCTAATAAGAATATCAAGAAGATTGTGCAGAAGATGGTAGTCACCTACAAAGACTGGCATGAAATGCTACCGTTTGCCTTGCATGGGTACCGCACGTCAATCAGAACGTCCACTGGGGCAACACCGTATCAGCTTGTGTATGGTATGGAAGCAGTCCTACCTATTGAAGTTGAATTACCCTCCCTGCGGGTACTGATGGATGTTAAGCTGAACGAGGCAGAATGGGTCCGGTCCTGGTACGAACAACTGAGTCTGATTGAAGAGAAAAGATTGGCTGCAATCTGTCATGGGTAGTTGTATCAGAAAAGAATGAAGAAAGCCTTCGATCAGAAAGTCAGGCACCGAGAGTACCAAGTAGGAGATCTTGTGCTGAAAAGACTCCTCCCTCCTCATACAGACCACAGGGGCAAATGGACTCCGAACTATGAAGGACCATTCTTAGTAAAGAAAGTTTTTTCCGGTGGAGTACTCATGCTCAACACCATGGATGGTGAAGACTTCCCGTCCCCTGTGAATTCAGATGTAGTTAAAAAATACTTCGCATAAAAATGACCCGCTGGACATAAAAACAGAATGTAAGTCCAGGCAAAAATAGGGCATCCAGGCGAGTCAAAAACAGAATAAAAGACTCGGGCAAAAATAAGGGAAAATAAAAAAAAAATAAAAAAAAAATGTACACCTGCTGAGTTGAAAAGCCGCATTGGACAACTCAGGCAAAAATGGGTATCCCGATGGATCGAAAACCCGAAAGGGCGATCCATGCAAAATAAGGGAATAAGCGAACAACTGCATTCTGAATTCGTCTGTATCACTCACAACTTGGTAAGCTTCGAAAGGATCAAGCTTCTTTCAGAATCAGCCTTCTTCAGAAAACAAGACGAGAAGAGCGTCAAATGTCATACGAGTCATAGCAAAAGGGAAGCTCTTTGAAGCGTCATCAACATTGCCAACATTTTGTTTCTCAATTTGTAATAATCTCCTCATTTTAGGGGATATGTTTCTTTGACTGTATCTTGCCAATTCAGGGCATATGAATTAATAAAATCAGATTTTCAGTCATGTCTCGTCTCGTACATTTTATTTTCATTTGAAAAATGTCCGATGTCTATAAGATACTGATTGCATAAATACAGATGTTTTTCTCCTAAAGAATACGTGCTTGCAGGAAATATATTTACTCCCGGGAGTGTCTAAACTCTTACGACGGAATCCGGTAAGGGATACCTCGGGATTACTTGTGCGTTTCTCTATCTTTGCAGGATTGCAGGTATCCAAAACGCGACATGGGACATGTAAGCTTCGCCCCAACAAGCTGGCAAATCACTATCCACTCAGTCTATCTCCCAATTAGCACCGGAGATGGTTTTTCCCCAGCTGAGTTGTCAAGTATCATCCTCAGCAGACCCCTTACAGAAATTCCCAGGAAGAGCTTCCCTTGGTTTTTCTTCTTCCCCAGCCGAGTTGCCATTAACTATTCCTCCACAGCCAAGTGCAAAAGCCAGGGAACCATCTCCCCACAGAGCCTCAGCCTCTATCCCGATGGGCAAAGCGCGAAGGAATCACAACAGAGTAATGGAAGTTTCTACAAACCCCAGCTGAGTCCCTCATTACCAAGGATGGGTCTATCAGTGACCTATTCCCCCAAGCAGATACATCTCATCAGATCTACCAATGATCTCATCCCCAGCTGGGATGTCCACTTCAAACAGATCGACCAGAGATCTTCGTGGCAACGGGATCCGAATCCCGGATCGTTATCTTTTGCATAAACATAGCACTCGCATCATATTCACCCCATAAAGCGTAGCATTCCGTCTAATACGGAGCATTACGGCAAAAATCAAACATATTGCATAATCATAAGCCATGTTCTGAATCAAACACTTGTGAATAATGACAACCCCTCAACAATATACAGAATGCTCCCCAGTTTCCCCAGCGGAGAGCTAAAGCTAAAGCAGTTGCCTTACACTCACAAAACACCAGTACATACTCCTTGTGGCACCCGTCCGTGTCATCATTCCCCAGTAAAGTCGCCCGGGCAATTCTTTACAAACAGACACTTCTCTTACAAATACATATCTTTCCTGACACCCGTCCGTGTCATATCCCCAGTAGAAAGCCAAAGCGTCCCCTTTGCACTCACAGATACTTATATATATAACTTTCTTGACATCCGTCCGTGTCACTTTCCCCAGCATAATTACCTAAACACTTTGTAAAAACCATACACTTGTTTATATTACACTTTCCTCTTTTGACACTCGTCCGTGTCACTCTCCCCAGCAGGTTGAACACTCAACTATACATCACTCATACTTATTTCACTTATACAGATACTCGTCCGTATCTTGTATACACCACTTATATCCTCTCAGATTCGACACTGGTCCGTGCTCTTTGTTAATTAGTTGGTACTCACCCGTACCATCATCTCAGAACATGCGTCAAGCGTTTGTTTCTACCTGATACTCGTCCGTATCATAGGTCTTAGGGATGCTCGTCCGCATCTTTAATCCATACACATGTCAAACACTTATATCTTCTTGAATTTAGACACTCGTCTGTGTCTACTATTCCCCAGAAGAGTCCCCTCAGAATCAACACTCGTCTGTGCTCCTTGTTAACCAGTTGATACTCGTCCGTATCATCATCTCTGAACACGTGTCGGTTTTTGTTTCTACCCGATACTCGTCCGTATCGTAGTCTTAGGGATGCTCGTCCGCATCTTTAATCTATACACAACGTCAAAACACTCATACCTTTTATTTTCTTGGATACGAACACTCGTCCGTGTTTACAATTCCCTAGTAGGTCGCCAGCAAAGCAAAATTTCTTTTCTATCTGACATTCGTCCTATGTCATGATAAACCCTGAGAGCAGCCGTACCCTGCTAGGTGATCGTCCTTCACCTCTTGATGATCGTCCTTCATCATGCTCATCCGATGGCCGTCCCCATCGTCGACCTTTTCTATCCGACATTCGTCCTGTGTCGTGATATTTAGCAGCCGTACCCTGCTAGGTGATCGTCCTTCACCTCTTGATGATCGTCCTTCATCATTTTTATCTGATGGTCATCCCCATCGTTGATCTTTTTTATCTGACATTCGTCCTATGTCATGATAAACCCTGAGAGCAGCCGTCCCCTGCTAGGTGATCGTCCTTCACCTCTTGATGATCGTCCTTCATCATGCTCGTCCGATGGCCTTCCCCATCGTTGACCTTTTATCCGGCATTCGTCCTATGTCGCGATACTTTCGGCAGCCGTACCCTGCCAGGTGATCGTCCTTCACCTTAGATGACCGTCCCTCATCTTATCCCCAACAGAGCAGCCGTCCCCATCTAGGTAATCGTCCTTCACCTTTGATGACCGTCCCTCATCATTATTTCATTTATTCTTTAACCCGATGGCCGTCCCCGTCGTGGTCCCTTTTCCTTTTCCTGATGATCGTCCTTCATCAGTTTAGCCCGATGGCCGTCCCCATCGTTGTTTGTATTGCTTTATGAACCTGATGACCGTACCTCATCATTTATTTCTTTCCTTTAATCCCCAGAGAATCTTATAGCTTTATTTTGATGGCCGTCCCCATCATAATCTCTTATATCCCCAGCATGTCGGCCGTCCCCGTCATTGCTTTATTTCCCGCTTTTTCCCCAGCATGTCGGTCGTCCCCGTCATTGCTCTTACCCCAGCAGTCGTCCTCTGCCCGGCGGTCGTTCTCCGTCGCCCACACTATATAATTATACTTTATTTTCCTTTTACAATCTATATCCCTTTTCTTCTTCATTCTATGAGTGCAAATTTTGGACTGTCTTTGGTATTCAACCATAAGTTACCTTGTTTGCCTGTTAAGCCGTCGCTTACATCCTGCACAGCTAACTCATGTTTGAATAGGGGCAGCTGTAAACACCCCAAATTTTCCCCCACCCATTCACACCATGGCTTGTGATCATTTCATATGCATAAATCCAATCATAGCATCCCATACCACATTTTTGATTCACTGCATTGGTTCAAAGTCATCTGCATCTAGGGTTTGTGATCTGAGCAATCCAAGAGCTTTTTGAGCCACTCCAAAGGTCATCAATCACTCCAAAGGGGTCCATGTATGTTCAAGCATCATACTATGTCCTCTCAAAGTCAATAAAGTCAAAGAATCACAAGAATTGAGATTGGCATGGAAGCAGAGCCAGGTTTGACTGCACAGATGACCTAAAATTAGGGTTTTGATTTCAAAGGCCATAACTCCAAATTTTTTGGTCATTCTTGTTTCTATTGGTCTCTATATGGTATAGGGATCATGCATATCAATTTTCATGAAGAAATTCCATGGGGAAGTCATCTAATCAAGAGTTGACTTTTTGAGCAAGCCAGTGCAAAATTAGGGCATCTGAGGCCCCCAATGACCCAACCAAAGGGTGTTCTTCATCATTTTGATTGTGTATGATCTTTATTTGATCATAGAAGATGTTAGAAGTTCACAAAATTGAAGAATTTCAAGCCATTTGCAAAGTTGACTTTTTGGGAAAGTTGACTTATAATGAAAATTGCCATTTTGGGAAACTTTTTCAACCCTTGCTTTTTGATTCAAAAATGCTTCAAATGGAAAAACTTTGGTCATGTAAGTTATAGAATGGATCATTCCCTTTTCAAAAAGTACAAGAACTTGACCTAATTCATTTTGGATCAAAAGTTATGGCTTGTCAAAGTTGGCCAAAATCACATAATTTGAAGTTTTCTACCAAAGAGGCATTTTGCAAAATGGTATGATCAAGTGTTCTAAAGGCCTCAAATGTGTACAAATTCTTCACAACATGATCACATGACCTCTAAAATTCAGAATGGGCCAAAGAACTTTGCATTTTGATGCCTTGAATCTCAATAATTTCCAAAGGGGCCAAGCTTTGTGAAATTTGCAAAACACTACACAAACCTTGATCAACTTGCTGATTTATCTCATAAACAATTCCATGGCTCTCCCTAAACTCAGCTGAACCAAGACAAGCCAAAAAGCAAGTTGTACCATTGCCCATACCTCAAGTACAAGTCAAGTTGACATTTTGGCAACTTGCCCATACCAATCACAATAGGCCAGCACCCACTCTCTGACCTATCACACTTGTTTATACAAATCAAAAGCAAGCCAAAGCACATAACCATTCATGCTGAAACACACTCCAAGCCATAGTTATCAAAATTGCTCCAACTTGCAAAACCATTCGAAACTGACTCCATAAGCATCCAACACAAAAACAAACTTCACCATTGATCTCAGCATGTTCCATTGATCATAAACCAGCCATTAAAACAGCCTGAAAGTCACTGAAACCAAAACACGATCACCACCCCCCCTTGAACAGAACTTCTGCAATCTCCCAAATCAGCCATCAACAAGAGTTGTGAAGCATTCTATTGAGCTCAGGAGGACCAGAGGAGTCAGTTTGCATAGGAGAAAGGCTCAGAAAGCTCCTGTTCGAAGGACTTCAGTTCAGGTATCCATCAAGAACAAATTTTCCAGAACTTCATTTACTTGTTATAAATTGATTCTACATGTTATCCTGATCATCATGATGTGTTTAAAAATGAAAATGGTGGAGTATTGAGTATGTATGAGCTGTCTGAAACTTTCTGCCCTAAATATGTTTTGCTTCGATTTGCATGATTAATGAATGAAAAATGGTTTTTGTTTGTGGGTTTTGATTCAGTATTGAATGGGGTTTGATTCTGGGCAGTTAGGTTTCATTTTCATGGAGTTTTGAGAAAGTTAGCAACTTTCAGGTGAGGGTCTGGCCGGAGAAGACGACCGGAAGTCTTCTCCGGCCACCTGAAGTTAATTAGGGTTAATCTGTGTCATTAATGAAATTTGAATTATGGCCCTTGGATGCGTTGACCCGCGCGCGTTTGGATGCTCAGGATTTCACCATTTTGCCCTAATCCTCATTTGACTTTTTTAATTCAGTTTAATTAATTTTAATTAGAAATTAGCCCAGTTTGAATCTCAACCACTGGATGACGCGCGCAGTCAACTCCCGCGCGTCCAGTTTGAATGCTGGCCCTTGATTCTGATTACTTCTCATTTTATTCCTATTTATTTTCATTTTATTTCTTTTGTTTTGTTCATTTATTTAAAAATAGTAAAAATCATTGAAAAATTCTGAAATTTTTTATCAAACCTTTTGTTAATTTTCAGAACATAAAAATATTTTTATTTTTATTTTTTGCATCAAAAATTATTTTTAAATCATTTAAAAGTTTATTTTTAATTGATTAATGAGAATTAATTAATTAAAAATACTTTTAGGTATTTAAAAATCACAAAAAATTCATGAAGCATTTAAAATCATTTTGAAACACTGTCCAACTCTCAAACCAAATTTCTTTTTTGATCTTGATATCTTTTGGCAATTTTCAATGGAATTAATTTCATTTCAAGGCATTATTTTGATCCAATCTTCAAAAATTCATTTCTGCCTAGCCTTTAAGAGTTGGACAATGATTCTTCTTGCATTGCATCTTGTATAGCATGTAGTTTATAGGATTAAATTGGCATGAATTGATCTTGCATTTCCTATTTGTTTGGCATTTTTCTTGACAAGGTACCTTAAAACCCTAGCAATCTTAGGAAATTCATAACCCTCATTAGGTTAAGAGTTAGAACCCCTCCTTTGGGCAGTGAGTTTGTATAGGTTTAGGGTTCCTTTGAATGCATTTTCAAATTTTTATCATGGTGTTTGCTTCTGGTTTTGATTTTTGTTTTGTGTGTTGATCATAAACCCTAATTTGGGCTTTCATTTGCATCCATCTTCCATTTGTTTGCATACCATGACTTGCCATGACATTTTGTGCATCCATTTGATTCATAATACATCTTAGGACATGTTAAGACCATATGTGATCATTGCATCTTTCATTTGCCATGTTGTATGTCATTTGCATTTCATAACTTTTCATGTATATCCATGGTTCTAAGCATGTTTCTCTTGCATCCATATGTTTGCATGATCATCCTCATGTCTTGCCTCATGTTTGCATCATCTCTTAGCATCATTAGCATCATACTCATGCTTCTGGTTTTGGTTTGCATCATGCCATTTCATCTCATTTGCATTGCATTTCATTCCTTTCACTAACGTTTCAGGTGGTAAGTTACTTTGAGAAGTGAATTTGCCTTCACTTCTCACAATCTCTTTTCATCTCTCTTATGCATCATTGCTGCATTTTGTCTTGTGCTTGAGATTGAGCTTGCTCATTCTTCTTCATCTTACTTTCTTTCTTCAAGTGACTTGTCTTCTTAAATGAAGCAAGTTACTTTGCTTCTCTTTGCTCCTTTCATCTGCTTCCTGGTGGTTTCTCTGAAGATTTCTCTTGTAAACCTCACAAACCTTAGGAACAACCAAGCATGACAATAATTAGGGTTTTGATTAGTCCCCCCATTAAGCTTTTACCTTTGTGTCTCATTGAGTCTTCTCTTCTCATCTCATAATCAGGGACTAAACCCTAAAGGCTTTAAGGCTTTGTGATTAAGCTTATGCCTGTATCCTTCTATTAGGATGGAGTGTATAACTTTAATCCTAAGTGTTAAACCCTTAATGAGTTTAAATCCTTTAATCAATCCATCTAATAATCATCAAGACATCAAACTTGTAACTTGGGCCTTGCATTAGGGTTCTAATTCTTCCTTAATTGGTTAAGAAGGACTAACCCTAGTGTTAATGGACAAGTCCCCCTCAAGTCGTCTTACAAACCCTAAAAATCATTTCTTCATCTCATCATTAACTAAAATCCACTTAATAAAGGCTTTGTTTTGTCAGGAGTTTAATCCCTAATCATGGATTAAGCTGAGGAGTTTTCCTCAGCTTAAACATTCTCATCTATTATCCTTCTATTAGGATGGTGTAATGAGTCTGTTTAATCTTTGATTATGGCTTAATCTCATTACTTAACACCAAACAAAAACAACAAAAACATCTAACTAATCACAAATAGGTTAATGATCTTAATCCTACATCATGGTGATTAAGTGTGGGAAGCTGACTTCACACTTAAGGTATTCTCATTACCCCTAATCAGAGGGAAGATGTGATGAGTTTACTAAATCCATTGGTTTAGGCTTAAGCTCATTAACTTATGACAACTTCAAAAAGCAATAAAAGACTGAAAATACAAAAACAAACAATAATCGTCTCCTCCGGGATTCTTTTCTCATCATCTTCACTCATAAACGAGAACTTGCTTCTTCCGTCTAAATACAAGACAGTTTGCACCTGAGCCAGACAGGTCATACACTTGAGCAAAGACAAGTAAGCAGTTCACAAGTCAATTTACCTTTCGGTCTCTTTGGGTCGAACTACGGTGTTCTGACTTCCTCATTGCACGAGAGGATACGTAGGCATAACTTAACAGTTATCGAACAAAAGTCTCTGTATATCCCCCCTCTTTCCAGCATTGTTCTTTTAGCCTCATAGTCTTGAGCTTTGCACTCCTGTTCTCACCCTGATACTATACATTTATACACTTCACTTTATTTTTACACTGACACTTGCATTCTTTCCAGCTTTGATACACAAATTGCACTGACACTACCCCTTTAAAACACAAATCTTTTAAGCGTGGATCCCGTCGAGTACGATGGACAATCTGGGTGCTAATACCTTCCCAGGTTTTAACCAACCCCCTTTCTCAGTCTCTCTGGTTCGCAATCGTCTTATCCAGCTTTTCTTAGGTTTATGCAGCATTACCTTTCCTTCGGGATAAAAATGCCTAGCTGGCGACTCTATTTCATTTCATCCTTTCGCCGACCGTTCGCGACTGTACCCCTTCTGACCAGGTGTCATTTGGTGGGAGCGACACACTCCAAATACAATTAAAGGATGCAAATGCAAAGGAAATAAGTGGTGGGAGGTGAAGGCAAATCCACCTCCCAGACAACTTACCAAAAGTTCCTGAAATGTTAGCATGGATGCATAAGACATAAAGCAAAAAGAAATGAGTTGAATAAGGATGCAAATTCCAAAACCATAAGTGATTATGCAATGCAAATGTGTCATGAGATGATGAAAAATCATACAAGATGCATATGAATGATCACACAAGGATTAGATGCAATGGAAGCATGTTTAGAAGCATGAAAACACATGGATGTTCATGAAATGTAATGGATGAAAAGTATACCAAAATGATGCAACAATGATCAAGAAATGTTTCAAACATGTCCTAAGATGTCTAAGATGACATACAAAAGAATGGAATGGCATGACAAGTTCATAAGTTCATGAAATGCAAAGGATAATGCAAATGAAGATGCAAAATTAGGGTTTTAAGGCAACATAAGATGCATATGACCAAAAAAGAAGCATACATCATGATAAAAATTTGAAATTGAACTCAAACAAACCCTAATAACATACAAGATCACACCCCAAAGGAGAAAGTCAGAAGCTAACCCTAGGCAAAGTTGTGGATTTCCTAAGTTAACTAGGGTTTTTGGGTGATTCTTAAGGAAAAATGCAAATCAAACTGAAAATGCAATGCAAAAATGTGAGATAAATAACCTAGAAACTATATGCAATATGTGAAACAATGAAAAAAGAATAAAGTTCAAACTCACAATGGTTAGGCAGAAAAGAATTTTTCAAGTTAGGGTAAAAAAATGTGAAATTTAAGAACCCTAATTCAAAGGAAATTGTGAAAATGTAATCAAACCTAAAAATAAATTTTATATGTTGAGTTTGAAAATGTTTGAAAATGTTTAAGAATGCTTCATGATTTTTTTCGTGATTTTTAGAAACCTAAATGCATATTTAATTAATTAAAATCAATTAATTAATTAAATAAAACATTTAAATATATTAAAAATACTTTTTTAATGCAAAAATTAAAATAAAAAATGTTTTTAGGTTAAGAAAATTATTTGAAACAAAAATGCAGAAAATAATATTTTTTGGAAGTGTTTTGATATTTTTAAAAATTATGTGAAAGAAAATACAATAAAATGGAAATAAAAATGAATTAAATGGAAAGTCAAATGATCCAATGGTCCAGATTCAAACATGGGGGGATGGGTTGACTGCGCGTGTGTTTGAAGGGTCAGGATTCATTCTGGCTAATTAAATTGATTTATAATTAATTAAATAGGATTTATTTAATTAATTAAATTAGGGTTTTAATGACTTAATCCTAACCATTCACGTGCGTAATTAAAACAGATCCAAGGGTCCACATTAAATCTGGAAAACTAACTCTGATCAAACTCTAAACATTTTCAGGTGACCGGAGCAAGCTTCGGTCATCTTCTCCGGTGACACCCTCAACCCAACTTCCACCATAGGCCATGAAACCTCACCAAAATCTCCAAAAATGATCTATGAACATCACTAAACAAGAATCCAACACCAAAATTCATTTATTTTCGAAAACCAGCATGAATCGAAGCAAACATCTTTTAGGTCAAAAATTTCAGAGATACGGTTCATGCTCGTTTCTTCACCATTTTAAAAAACAACAAGTGCAGTGTGATCAGGGGAGCAAGGGGAACATTTCTAAAACATAAAACAAAGCTTCTGGAAAAAAAAATTGGATGAACTACCTGAGATGAAGCTTTCACTCCTTGAGCTTTCTGGCCTCTTTCTTTGTTCAATCCACCTCCAATGAACTCCCTGATGATGTTGCAATGCTTGGAACATGTTTATGTGGCTTGGTTTGAGAGATACAGCTCCTCTGCACCAGGAATCGTGTTTTTGTTTGGCTATGTTTCAAGGCTTTTTAAAGGGTGCTTTGTGTTCTATGGACCATTTGGAGATGATTGGTGAAGTTTATTTTAAGGTTTGTGGCTTGTGTGATCAAATTCGAAGAGATGAAGGTTTTGGGGATTTTTTGCAATCCTTAGTTGTGGGATGATTCGGGCCAATGTGTCTTATGAAAATGAGTCCATGATGTTAGTATAGGCCAATGGGATTGATCAGAAAGTGGGTGGTGGCACAACTTGATTGGTATGGGCAAAGTTGCAAAAAAGTCAATGGATGTGTACTTGAGGCATGGAACGGGTCAGAGCTTGTTTGAAGGGGTGTCTGGCCTCAGCTTGATTCATGGAAGGCATTGGATGAAGAAAATGTAGCTGGATCACTTGGATTAAGAGATATCATAGGTTTTGCAATTTTCCCTCTTTGGAGTTTCTTGAAGTGCAAGGCATAGAAACTTGTGATTTTTGGTGCAATCTTGATCAAAATGTGTTGCATTATGTTGGTATGATGTTTAGAAGTTGATTAGAGGTCATGAAATGGCTTGGCAAGTGAAATTGCAAAATCCCTCTTTGGTGCACACTTGAAAATTATAGGATTTTTGACAACTTTGAAAGGCCATATCTTAAGTTCTAGGATGAATAAAGACATGTTCTTGTACTTTTTGAAAATGGGAAGACATAATCTACAACTTTCATGTCCAAGGATTTTTCATTTGAAGCATTTTTGGTCATGAAAGAATAGGTTGAATATCTTTCCCAAAATGGAAAATTTCCATTACAAGTCATTTCCAAAAATAGCAAGTTTGCATTTGGCTCAAAATTCTTCAACTTTGTGAACTTCCAACCACTTTAATGATCAAACAAAGATTATAGAGACTCAAAATGATGATGATGACCCTTTGGTACCCTTGATGGAGGCCTCAGATGCCCTGATTTTGACTTTACTTGCTCAAGAATTTACCCAATGATCAGATGACTTCCACAGTGAATTTATTCATTAAACTTGGTACGCATGATCCTTATAACATATTAAGACCATTAGAATCAAAAGTGACCAAAATATTTGAGGTTAAGGGCCTGAAACCCAAAACCCTAATTTTGGTCATCTGTTCAGGAAAACCCTAGCTCTGCCTGGACCTCTGTGCAATGTTTTGACATTTTATGACTTCAAAGACTTCTTGGAGATGTAATATGATCATAGAACACTCATGGACCCTCTTGGCATGCTTCAAGTCCATTGGGATTGCTCAGATCACTTCTAAGATTCATCTGATCACAAAACCCTAATTGTGCAGTCATGCAATGAAACAAATATGCAATGGGAGATGATATTATTATGCAAATGCAATATGAAAGATCACAAGCCATGGTGTGAGAAAAAGTGAGGGCAAATTTGGGGTGTTTATACCTTGTTTCACAAGAATTCATGCCTTATTATCACAAAATTTCCAAAGTTGTAAATTTGCAAAAGCCATGCTATCTTGCAGAGGACGACTGCGGGGGGAAAATGGTAAGTAAAGCAATGGCGGGGACGACCATCATGCTGGGAAATAAAGAGATCGCGATGGGGACGGTCATCGGATAAAGTGATGAAGGACGATCATCAAAAAAGAAAAATGACCACGACGGGGACGGGGACGGGGACGGGGACAACCATCGGGTAAAGAATTGAAACTCTCTGGGGATTTGAAGAAATGAGAAAAGCATTGATGGGGACAACCATCAGGCTGGAAAGTAAAGTAAACAACGATGGGGACGGCCATCGAGCTAAACTGATGAAGGACAGTCATCAGGAAAAAGGAAAAGGGACCACAAAGGGGACGACCATCGGGTTAAATAATAAATGAAATATTTGACGAGGGACGGTCATCAAAGGTGAATGACGATCACCTAGAAGGGGACGACCTGCTCTTTATCACAACATAGGATGAATGCCGGATAGAAAACATCAATGATAGGGACGGCCATCAGACAAGCATGATGAAGGATGATCATCAAGAGGTGAAGGACGATCACCTAGCAGGGGATGGCTACTCTTGGGGAATTATCTCGACATAGGACAAATGCTGGATAACAAAGATCAATGATGGAGACAACCATCAGATAAAATGATGAGGGATGGTCATCAAAAGGTGAAGGACGATCACCTGGAAGAGGACGGCTGCCAAAAATATTGCGACATAGGACGAATGTCGGATAGAAGGTTCCAACAATGGGGACTCCACTGGGGAAAGGATGAGGGATAGTCATCCAAAGGTGAAGGACGATCACCTTGCAGGGGACGGCTGCCGAAAGTATCACGACATAGGATAGATGCGGGATAGAAAAAGTTATTTTGTTTCTGTGGGGACGTAAACACAGACGAGTTCTTACGCTTTAGAATAAAAGGTATAAGTGTTTGACAGTATGTATAGACCAAAGACGCGGACGAGCATCCTTAGAACCATGATATGGACGAGTATCGGTAGAAACAAACGCTGACACATGTTTAAGGATGATGATACGGATGAGTATCAATCGGTTAAGCAAGGAACACGGACGAGTGTTTGATCTGCTGAGGAGTAAAAGACTTTTGTATGAGTATGTACAAATATTGATCTGCTAGGGAAGTATGTGTAGGACCCGGACGAGTGTCGAAAGGGATTGAGCAAGGGACACAGACGAGTGTTTGACTTGCTAGGGAAGTATTACACGAGCGAGTGTCAAAAAGAATATGTATAAGTGTGAAAAAATGTTTGGGAATTCTGTATAAGTAAGATACAGACGAATATCATAGGGATTATGGCAACTTCACCGGGGAAAGATGACACAGACGAGTGTCGAAAAGAGCATACATAAATATGAACAGGCATCTGTATTTGAGAGTGCAAAAGGGATGTTAGTGCTTTTTGTAAACACCCCAAATTTGCCCTCACTCATTTCCCCCATGGCTTGTGATCTTTTCATTTGCATAAGTTCAATCATATCATCTCATATGGCATTTTTTGCTTCATTGCATTAGTTCAAGTCATCTGCATCTAGGGTTTATGATCTGGGCCATCCCTGAGCTATCTGAGCCACTCCAAGAGTCTCCAATAATCTCAAGAGGGTCCATGTATGTTCAAGCATCATATTATATCCTCCCAAGGTCAAGAAAGTCAAAGAATCACAAGAACTTAGAAAGGCATGGAAGCAGAGCCAAGCTTAACTGCACAGATGACCTAAAATTAGGGTTTTGGTTTCAAAGGCCATAAATCCAATTTTTTTGGTCATTCTTGTTTCTTTTGGTCTCTATATGATATGAGGATCATACATACCAATTTTCATGAAGAAATTCATTGGGGAAGGCATCTGATCAATAGATAACTTCTTGAACAAGTCAGTGCAAAATCAGGGCATCTGAGGCCCCCAATCATCCAACCAAAGGGTCTTCTCCATCATTTTGGGTGTATATTATCTTTATTTGATTTTATAAGAAGTTAGAAGTTCAAAAAATGGAATAATTTCAAGCCATTTGCAAAGTTTCCATTTTGGGAAAGTGACTTATAATGCAAACTTGCCATTTTGGGAAAGTTTTTCAACCTCCTCTTTTTGATTCAAAAATGCTTCAAATGAAAAATTCTTGGTCTTGAAAGTTGTAGATTGGATCATTCCCTTTTCAAAAATTACAAGAACTTGATCTAATTCATCATAGAACTCAAGTTATGGCCTTGCAAAGTTGGGAAAAATCACAAAATTTCACTTATGCACCAAAGAGGGAAACTTGCAAAACAACTTGCCAAGGCATTTTTGTGACTTCAAATACACTTCTAACCATTACATAAACATAGTCCATGACCTATAATTCCGAATTGCCCAAGGAATTTCTCATTTCCATGCCTTGAATTACAAGTCACCATAAGGCATTTCTCATGAATCTTCAAGAATGGAATTTTTGCAAAAGGGACTTCTAATGATTGGATTAGTTGCTAAGTGATCTCAAAGCATCATGACAACTTCATGTGGTCCATTTTGCTGCAAATTGCCCAAGAGTTCATAGGTTTCATTGCCTTGGTTCACAAAGAATTCCAAAGAGGGAAAAGTTGCAAGAGCCATGCTACCACTTGCCTCAGCCATTACAACTGCACAAAAACAATCCAAAGGCCTTCCTTGATCCATGTTGAGCCCAACCATGCCCCTATTCCTCCTCTGACCCGAGCCATACCTATGGTACACAAAATCATGACTTTTTGCATCTTTGCCAATACCAATCAAACTGTGACATTACCAACCCTCTGCCCAATAAAAACTTAATATGTGGACCTCAAGGACTTGAAACACACACACACACAAGCCAGTATCCTTCCATAAGCCAGGATTCACAAAAACTGCAACTTTCTTCATCTCTTCGAAACTCTTCACATAGCCATTAAACCTCAAACTTTCCTTCACTAACAAGTCATATACCATCCATGGATCAAGAATCAAGCACTGAAACAGCCTAAAACATCACATACACAACCCTCCAAATCTGCTACACCAGAGCCAAAACCTTCAAACTAGGCCATACAAACTTATTCTAAGCTTCATTCCATCATCAGGAGGTTCATAGGAGGGGATTTGTATCATAGGAGGATTCAGAAAGCTCAGCATTAGGAGGTTCAATCTCAGGTACAACTTATGTTTTTTTCCCAGAAGTTTATTTTTAAGTTCTTTTATGATTCTCTGAGCTCCCCTGGTCATGGGGATATGATTATTATTGAAAATGATTGAGAAACCACCATGTATGCAAGCTCTGAAATTTTTGCCCGTTTCAAGTTTTGGTTCGATTTTTGTTCATGATGCGAAATAAATGTTTTTTGATTGAGGGTTTAGGTTTAGGATTGTTGGAGGATCATTTCTGGGCAAGAAATTTGAAGATTAGAGGCTTAGGGAAGAAGCCAGGGTTTGAGTCCACCAGAGAAGATGACCAACACACTGTTCCGGTCACCTGAATTTGTTTAAACCCTAATCTCATTAATTAGGCAACTTGGAATATTGGCCTTTAGATTAGGTTTCCCGCGTGCGTGTGAACGATCCAGATTTGTCACTTAAGTCCTAATCCAGTCATTAATGTAATTAATCAGGGTTAGGAAATTTGAAAATCCAGTTTGAATCTCAGCCTTTGGATAAGGCGTGAGTCAATTCCCTCCATTTCTCTTTGAACTTGGACCCTTGGATGCGCTGACTTCAATTTAATTTCATATTTTATTTCATTTTCTTGCATTTTTCTTGTACATCTTATTTAAAATAGCAAAGTGCATCTAAAAATTTTCATTTTTTGCATCATGACTTGAAATATTTTTATCATTCTGAAAATAATTTTTATTTTATTTTTTGCATAAAATTTGTATTTTTAAAATATTTAAATGTTTATTTTAATTAATTAATGGAAACTAATTAATTAAAATACCATTTAAGTTTCTAAAAATCACCAAAAAAATCACATTGCATCTTGACACATTTAGAGACATTATCAAACCATTCATACAAATATCTTTTTTGTTCTTGATCCATTTTGACATTTTTCTTTGGATTTAGGGTTCTTAAAAATCAATATTTTGACCCTAACTTAGAAAAATCTTTTTCGCCTAACCATGAAGAGTTTGATAATGGTTCTTTTTGAATTGCATTCCACATATCATGTAGTTTCTAGGATAAAATTGGCATGAATTTATCTTTCATTTTTGATTTGTTTTGCATTTTTCCTTGTGAGGTACCTTAAAACCCTAACAAACTTAGGAAAATCATAACTTCCATTAGGTTAAGAGTTAGGTCTTCCCCTTTGGGAAGTGAACTTGTATAGGTTTAGGGTACCTTTGATCCTATTTTCAATTTTTTATCTTGTCATTTGCTTCTGATTTTGAATTTTGCATTGCATCTTGTACATAAACCCTAATTTTTGCCTTCATTTGCATTCATTCTTCATTTGCTTGTATACATGAACTTGTCATGACATTTTGTGCATCCATATGACATATGAGACATTTTAGGACTTGTTAGAACCATGTTTGGTCATTGCATCATCCATTTGCCATGTTATGCATTCATTCCATTGCATGTGCATTCATGAACTTTCATGCTTCTTTCATGCTTCATTTGCATCCTCATTACTTGTATGATCATTCACATCTCTTGGAATACTTATGTGCCATCTCTTAGCATCATTTGCATCAGGATTGTGCTTCTGGTTTTGGTTTGCATCCTTGCATTTCATTTCATTTTCACTTCTTTTCATTTCCTTTTGCTAACTTTTCAGGTGGTAAGTGTTTGAGAAGTGAATTTGCCTTCACTTCTCATAATCTCTTCTCATCTCTCTTATGCATCCTTGCTGCATTGTGTATTTGTATTAGAGTGAGCTTTATCATTCATGTTCCCTCCTCACTTTCTTTCTTCAAGCAACTTATCTGCTTAAGTGAAGTAAGCTGACTTGCTTCTTTATGCTTCTCTTCCTTTCATCCTGTTTCTTCCATGGTGGCTTTTCCTTGAAGATCTTCTTGCAAGCCTCATAAACCCTAGGAACACCCAAGCATGACCACAATTAGGGTTTGATTAGTCCCCCATTAGTTTTACCTATGTGTCATCTTTGTGTTTCCTCTTCTCATCTCATAATCAAGGACTAAACGTTAAAGGTTTTAAGGCTTTATGATTAAGCTTATGCCTGCATCCTTCTATTAGGATGGAGTGTATAACTTTAATCCTAAGTTTTAAACCCTTAATGTGTTTAATTCCTTTAATCAATCCACTTAATAATCATCAAGACATCAAACTTGTAACTTGGGCCTTGCATTAGGGTTCTAATTCTTCCTTAACTGGTTAAGAAGGACTAACCCTAGTGTTAATGGACAAGTCCCCCTCAAGTTGTCTTACAAACCATAAAATTCAATTCTTAATCTTACCATTAACTAAATCCACTTAATAAAGGCTTTGTTTTGTCATGAGGTTAATCCCTAATCATAGATTAAGTTGAGGAGCCTTCCTCAGCTTAAATGTTCTCATCTATTATTCTTCTATTAGGATGGTGTAATGGGTTCATTAAATCTTTGATTATGGCTTAAACTCATTACTAAACACTAAAAAAAAACTCCAAAAAACATCTAACTAAATGCAAGTAGGTTAATGATCTTAATCTACATCATGGTGATTAAGTGTGAGGTGTTTACTTCATACTTAAGGTATTCTCATTACCCCTAATCAGAGGGAGGATGTGATGAGTTTACTAACCCTTGGTTTAGGCTTAAGCTCATTCTCTTATGACAAACTTCAAAAAGCAATAAAAGACTGAAAACACAAAAACAAACAATAATCGTCTCCTCCGGGATTCTTTTCTCACCTCATTCACTCACAAACGAGAACTTGCTTCTTCCATCTAATGCAAGACAGTTTGCACCTAAGCCAGACAGGGCATACACTTGAGCATAGACAAGTAAGCAATTCATCAGTCAATCCATCTTTCAGTCTCTTTGAGTCGAACTACGGTGTTCTGACTTCCTCATTGCACGAGAGGATACGTAGGCATAACTTAACAGTTATCGAACAAAAGTCTCTGTATATTCTCCCTCCTTCAAGCATCATTCTTTAAGCCTCATAGTCTTGAGCTTCATTCTTTCTTTACACTGACACTCCTTTATTTCACTTCACACTTCTTTTACACTGACACCTATACATCCTTTTCCAGCTCTTTTGCACACAAAATAGCACTGACACTACCCCTTTAAAACACAAATCTTTCAAGCGTGGATCCCGTCGAGTACGGCGGACAATCTGGGTGCTAATACCTTCCCAGGTTGTAACCAACCCCCTTTCTCAGTTTCTCTGGTTCGCAACCTTCTTATCCATTCTTTTCTAGGTTTATGCAGCATTACCTTTCCTTCGGGATAAAAATGCCTAGCTGGCGACTTTTTTCTTTTTTTCTCTTTCGCCGACCGTTCGCGTTTGTACCCTATTTGACTTAGCCTCATTTAGTGGGAGCGACAGCTTGGGGAATCTGCTGGGGACCCTTGTATTGCAACCAGGGCTTCTGGTTCTTTTTGTGGGTTCCTCCTAGCGCTTGTTTGATTTGTGTTTAATGGGGTGTTATGTGCTTTGTGTGTTTATTTTATGTTTGCTTTATTTATTGATTTATGTATAGCTTTACTTATTGCTTTCTGTAAACACCCCAAATTTTCCCTCACTAAGTTTACAACATGGCTTATGATCTTTTCATTTGCATAAGTTCAATCATATCATCTCATATTGCATTTTTGCTTCACTACATTGGTTCTAAGTCATCTGCATCTAGGGTTTGTGATCTGAGCAATCCCTGAGCCATTTGAGCCACTCCAAAGGTCTTCAATCATCTCAAGAGGTTCCATGTATGTTCAATCATCATATCATATCCTCACAAGATCAAGAAAGTCAAAAAAATCACAAGAACTGGGAAAGGCATGGAAGTAGAGTCAGGTTTAACTACACAGATGACCTGAAATTAGGGTTTTGGTTTCAGAAGCCATTACTCCAAATTTTTTGGTCATTCTTGTTTCTATGGGTCTCTATATGATGTAAGGATCATGCATACCAATTTTCATGGAAAAATTCAATGGGGAAGGCATCTGATCAATAGATGACTTTTTGAGCAAGTCAGTGCAAAATCAGGGCATCTGAGGCCCCCAATCATCCAACCAAAGTGTCTTCCCCATCATTTTGAGTGTATATGATCTTTATTTGATCTTAGAAGAAGTTAGAAGTTCACAAAATTGAAGAATTTCAAGCCATTTGCAAAGTTGCCATTTTGGGAAAGTGACTTGTAATGCAAACTTGCCATTTTGGGAATGTTTTTCAACCTCCTCTTTTTTATTCAAAAATGCTTCAAATGAAAAATTCTTGGTCATGAAAGTTGTATATTGGATCATTCCCTTTTCAAAAAGTACAAGAAATTGATCCAATTCATCATAGAACTCAAGTTATGGCCTTGCAAAGTTGGGAAAAATCAAACAATTTTACTTATGTGCCAAAGAGGGAAACTTGCAAAAACACTTTCCAAAGCATTTGGTGACCTTAATTTGACTTCTAATCATTACAAAAACATCATACATGACATAAAATTCAGAATTGCCCAAAGAAATTCCAAGTTTCATGCCTTGAACTTTACAAAATCCAAAAGGGGCCAAAACTTCATGAATTTGCAAAATGGATCAAAACCTTTCATCCACTTGCCACAGCTCATCAAATCTGATTTCATAGCATTCCTTGATCCTTGCTGCGCATAGCCATACCCCTGTCTCAGCCTGCCACTTACCCATACCCCAAGTACACCAACTCTTGACTTTGTGCATTTTGCCCCATACCAAAAACTCCCTCTTATGCAAAAGCCTTCGAAACTCATAGCTCAACCATCAAACTTCCAAACTTTTTCCACCATCCAACTCCATAATCATCACTGATCATTTCCCACCCTTCATTTTGCCCTAAAACACCCTGAATCAAAAACACAATTTTGACATTGCTTGAATTGAACTTCTGCCAACTTCATTTAGAGACCATATAAACTCCAACCAAGCATCACAAACTCTTCAGGAGGATCATTGGAGCTGATTTGAAGCAAAGAAGCAGCCAGCCAGTGCCATTTACGAAAGCTTCAGTTCAGGTATCATCAAGAACATTTTTTCCATAAATTATTTCTTAAGTTCTTAGATTGTTCTCCATGCTTCACTGATCACACTGCACCTTTTGGTTTTGAAAATGATTCAGTTTTAAGCATGTATGAAGCTTCTGAAATTTCTGAAAGATTTTCCGTTTTGCTTCGAATCTCTTTGTTCATGTGAAATAAATTCTGTTTAATGGTTGATTCTTGTTTAGAATGGGGTGGGGATCATTTCTGGAGAGTTTAAGGGCTTGGGGTTGCGTATTGAGTGAGATAGCATGAGAGCATAGCCGGAGAAGATGACCGGAACACTGTTCCGGTCACCTGAAAGTGATTAGGGTTCAGATTAGGGCTTAATTGCATAATTAGCGTAGTTTGAATTCTGGCCCCTGGATAGCGCGCGAAGTCAATTCCCTCCATCTTGAGTTTGAACCTGGGCCTTTGGATTGGCTGACTTTCTCATTTTCTCATTTTATTTAATTATTATTTCATTTGTTTTCTATTTATTTGAACGAATTTTTAAAAATAGCAAATGATATCAAACAATTCTGAAAATTTTTATCCAAGCTTTTATTAATTTTCAGAAACCAAAAATTATTTTATTTTTATTTTTTGCATCAAAAATTATTTTAAAATCATTTAAATGATTATTTTTAATTAGTTAATGAGGATTAATTAATTAAAAATACATTTAGGTATTTAAAAATTCCAAAAAAATTCAGAGAGCTTTTTAAAACATTTAGAAACATTATCAAACCCTTCACACAAATTTCTTTTTGGTTCTTGACCTATTTTGACATTTTTCTTTGGATTTAGGGCTCTTAAAAGTCAATATTTTTACCCTAACTTAGAAAAATCCTTTCTGCCTAACCATGAAGAGTTTGATGTTGGTTCTTTTTTCATTGCATTCCTCATGTCATGTAGTTTCTAGGATAAAATTGGTTTGAATTACTCTTCATTTTCAATTTATTTTGCATTTATCATTGAGAGGTATCTTAAAACCCTAGCAAACTTGAGAAAATCATAACTTCTTTAGGGTTAAGAGTTAGGTCTCCTCCTTTGGGCAGTGAACTTGTATAGGTTTAGGGTACCCTTGATCCCATTTTCAATTTTTTATCATGTCATTTGCTTCTGACTTTGAATTTTGCATTGCATATTGTATGTAAACCCTAATTTGCATCTTCATTTGCATCCATCCTTAATATGATTGCATATATGAACTTGCCATGACATTTATTGCATCCACATGACTTCTAAGACATATTAAGACATATTACAATCATGTTTGATCATTGCATCCTTCACTTGCCATGCTTTTGCTTTCATTTGATGTCATATGCATTCATGAACTTTCATGCTTCTTACATGTCTCATCTGCATATTCATTACTTGTATGATCATCCACACTTCATGACATACATTTGCATCATCCCTTAGCATCATTTACATATTGTATATGCTTCTGGATTTGGTTTGCATCCTTGCATCTCATCTCATTTTCATTTCATCTCATTCCCTTTTGCTAACTTTTAAGGTGGTAAGTGTTAGAGAAGTGTATTTGCCTTCACTTCTCATAATCTCTCCTCATCTCTTTTATGCATTCATTGCTGCATTTTACTTTTGTATTTGAGTGAGCTTGCTCATTCATGCTCTTTCTCCTTTTTCTTTCTTCAAGCAACTTATCTTCTTAAGTGAAGTAAGTTGTCTTGCTTCTTCTGTTTCTTCCTCCTTTCATCTGCTTCTTCCTTGGTGGATTTTCTCTTGAAGATCTTCTTGTAAGCTTCATAAACCCTAGAAATACCCAAGCATGATCACAATTAGGGTTTTATTAGTCCCATCATTAGTTTTACCTTTGTGTCATCTTTGAGTCTTCTCTTCTCATCTCTTAATCAAGGACTAAACCTTAAAGGTTTTAATGCTTTGTGATTAGGGTTATGCCTGTATCCTTCTATTAGGATGGAGTGTATAAATTTAATCCTAAGTGTTAAACCCTTAATGTGTTTAAACCCTTTAATCAATTCACATAATAATCACTAAGACATCAAGCTTATAACTTGGGCCTTGCATTAGGGTTCTAATTCTTCCTTAATTGGTTAAGAAGGACTAACCCTAGTGTTAATGGACAAGTCCTCCTCAAGTTGTCTTACAAACCATAAAATTCACTTCTTAATCTTAGCATTAACTAAAATCCATTTAATAAAGGTTTTGTTTTGTCATGAGGTTAATCCCTAATCATGGATTAAGTTTAGGAGCCTTCCTCAGCTTAAATGTTCTCATCTACTATCCTTCTATTAGGATGGTGTAATGGGTCCATTAAATCCTTGATTATGGCTTAAACTCATTACTTAACACTAAACAAAAACTCAAAAAACATCTAAATAATCACAAGTAGGTTAATGATCTAAATCCTACATCATCATGGTAATTAAGTTGAGATGTTTATCTCATACTTAAAGTATTATCATTATCCCTAATCAAAGGGAGGATATGATGAGTTTACTAACCCTTGGTTTAGGCTTAAGCTCATTAACTTATGACAAACACAAAAAAGCAATAAAAGATTGAAAACACCAAAAACAAACAATAATCGTCTCCTCCGGGATTCTCTTCTCACCTTATTCACTCACAATTGAGAACTTGCTTCTTCCGTCTAATGCAAGACAGTTTGCACCTGAGCCAGACAGGTCATACACTTGAGCATGGATAAGTAAGCAGTTCACAAGTCAGTTCATCTTTCAGTCTCTTTGAGTCGAACTACGGTGTTCTGACTTCCTCATTGCACGAGAGGATACGTAAGCATAACTTAACAGTTATCGAACAAAAGTCTCTGTATATTCCCCCCTCTTCCAGCATTATTCTTTAAGTCTCATTATCTTGAGCTTCACATTCTTTCTTTACACTGACACTCTCTTATTTCACTTCGCATTTCTTTTTGCACTGACACTTGCATTCTTTTCCAGCTTTTGCACACAAAATAGCACTGACACTACCCCCTTAAACATAAAATTTCAAGCGTGGATCCCGTCGAGTACGGTGGACAATCTGGGTGCTAATACCTTCCCAGGTTGTAACCAACCCCCTTTCTCAGTTTCTCTTGTTCGCAACCGTCTTATCCATCTTTTCTTAGGTCTATGCAGCATTACCTTTCCTTCGGGATAAAAATGCCTAGCTGGTGACTCTTTTTTCATTTCTTCTCTTTCGCCGACCGTTCGCGTTTGTACCCCTCTTGACCAGGTGTCATTTGGTGGGAGCGACAGCTTGGCGACTTCACTGGGGACCCCTATATTGCAACCAGGGCTTCTGGTTCTTTTTGTGGGTTCCTCCTAGCGCTTGTTTGATTTGTGTTTACTAGGGTGTTATGTGCTAATTGTGTTTATGTATTTGCTTTATTGCTTTATGTACAGTTTTATTTACTGCTTTCTTTACAGTCTTATGCATATTTCATACTGCCATTTGCTGGATCTGGTTTGCTGTTTTGGTGGGTGTGGTTCCATTGAGAGTTTAAGGTCCTGTACCTGGGACCTGAGTGACACCTAGGCTAGAGTGGTTCATGTTCTTTCCCATTCCATTTCGGTCTGGTGCGGGAATATGAAACACGGTTCAGATGTGGGTTTCTTCTTGAGAACTCTGTGCTACAGATTTCCTATAGTGCTAGGGCTATCTGAGAAGCCTGCTAAGTCTGGATGACCTTTACTATGACCTTCGGAAGCTGAGGTGAATTAGAGGAGGATCTTTTATGATTATTGTGAACATTGTACCTCCGGGTTAGAAGTGTTTACACTTCGCATAACTGATCCAAGTCTGAGGATCCTTGTTCTAGAACATTTCCTGTGAGGGGGTTGGGCTGTTTACAGGTTTGCAGGAACCCTTGGCCACATCATACCCTGTTACTGTTTTGTTTAAGAATGCCTCGCTTTGGACAGTTCTTGTGATTAACCCCGGACATGTGACTCTTTATTTGAGTCCCCCACCCTGGTTACTGGATTTCTAAGCCTTCATTTGGACCTTTGAACATGCATGGACTTATATCAAGACAGATAATCAGATCCAGCTTGATCACAAACCCTTGCATATCATTTGCATATATCATCATTGCATCATCTAACATTTGTTTATTTGCTTTTCAGGGTATCCATCTCATTGTATCTTGGTTTTGGTTTTGACCCCTTCTTCTGCATAGACCTCTACTTCAGCTGTCTTCATCAGTTATCTGCTTCAGTTATCTCCATCCTCACAATCATCAGCCTGTCAGTGGCTCATTTCTAGAAACAGTCTGTGATCTTCATCAACACCTATCTTCAGTTTCTTTAGCAACACTCATGACTACTCCCAGGAAGAGCAACATATCCTACCACTTCTTTGAGCCTGTGTTGACAAGTATCAGGCAGGTCCAGTCACTCATCACACCAGATCACATCCTACTATTCAGAGAGAATTATGGAGGTATCCTGGATATGGTTATGGACCTTGACCCTTCTCAGAGGAGCATGATCCACACCTGCTTACAGTTTTATGACCCTCCGTTGAGATGCTTCACCTTTCCAGACTTTCAGCTAGGGTCTCTGCTGGAAGATTTTCTTTATTGATTGGAGTACCTATTAGGGGTGGAATCCCTTTCAACCCAGAGATGACAGCTCCCAGGAATGAAGAGATAGCAAAGGCACTGTACTTGGAGCCTGCCCTGATTGAGCAAAGCATGACAACAAAGGCTGGGATTCCAGGTTTGCATTTGGATTTCTTGGTTTCTCAGGCCATCCTGAAGGCCTCATTGGGAGAATGGAGGGCAGTCTGTGCACTGTTAGCCCTCAGCATATATGGGGCTATACTGTTTGCAGATGAGCCCAAATTTGTTAGCAAAAATGCCATCCATCTGTTTCTTCTGAAGAACCCAGTACCTACATTGCTAGGAGATTTTTATTACTCCATTCATCAGAGGAATGAGAAAAAAAGGGGGAAGTTGGTAAGATGTTGTGCTCCTTTGTTTTACACTTGGCTGCTCAGACACCTGCCTAAGTCAGATGCTTTCTTAAACCCCCACCAACAGAAGAATTGGGCCAAGAGGTTCATTGCCTTGACTTCAGATGATATCAGATGGTGCACCCAGAGCACCAAAGGCAAGGACATTATCACCAGCTGTGGGCAATACCCAAATGTGCCTCTGATAGGAGTAAAGGGTTGCATCAACTACAACCCCTTACTGTTTAAGAGACAACTGGGTTATGCCTTGGTCCACCCTCCCAGAGGACAAGATTTAGCTGAGACCCTGTATTGTGAAGTGAAACCTAATTCAGCTGATGTCAGACAAGCATCCTGGGCTTGGGATAACATCCAGACAAAGGGGGTAGCTATCCTTGGAAGATGTAGTAATGTTGCTTCAGCCTAATATTTAGACTGGTCCCGTACTAGAGCTCAGATTACCAGAATGCCTTTCATCTTGGAAGACGTGCCTGGACCATCCACAGTACAGCCTGCAGTAACAGTTAGCCTAGAGGAGTTTGAAAAGTTGAAAGAAAGGAATGAGCAGATATCTCAAGCCTTGAAGAAGACCCTTTGGGAAATGAGTGATGGTCGTCTGGACATTGAGAGATTGGAAAAGCTCAGGGTGGAGCATCTTGCCAAAATAGAGAAGACAGAGGACTACATCAGGAAAGCAAGAGATGGGGAACAGATATTGAAGAATGCATGTAAGGAGGCCAAAATTCAGAAGGCTAGGGCTGAGCTCTATCTGCAAGAGAGTCAGGCTAGGTGGGTCAGGATTACTGAAGCCCGTACATAAGAAAACCAGAAGACTCAAGCCAAGATTGAACAACTAGAGGCCAGTGAAAAGAAGTAGCAGGAAGATTTGTTGGCAGCACAAAAAGAGATTTCAGAATTGAAGCTTAGAGCAGGATTGAAGAGGTCAAAGGATCAAGACATGCATAAGAAGCTGACCACTGCCATTGCTACCAGGAACCTCCTCATTAGGACCATTCCAGAGCACCCAGCTGGTCCAGTGACTGAGGCACTCCTGAAGGAGGTCAAAGAAGATGAATTTGGGCTGGATTTCTGATCCTTTGTTTGTTGTTGTTTCCATTTGATGTACTTTTCCCTTTGTTATATTTTGACCCTCCATGGGCATGTGTTGTAAAACAAACTATGTATTGATCACCATTTGTAATATATTTTAGTTTGTTTCCATTTGGGCTTTTCTCTCAACGATATCAAGCATCTTCCTCGAGGTCTGGAAAGGTCAAAACCAAGATCCAAACCGGATACCTTGGAAAGCAAATAAGCATACTTCATTGCATACTAACTTTGTTTTTATTTTGTAGGTTTTATTATTATCTCTGTTTCTGACTTTGTTGTGATCTCAGGAAATATTGCTCGCCACCGTGTGTTCCCTGTCAACTGCGCGCACCGGTACCCGACTCATAACAACCTTCCCGGCATTCAAATGGAACAAGTACAGCTGGATCTGACTGAGGTCAGGAATCAGATGGTCAATGAGAGGTTGGAGATGAGAAACCAGATGACTCAATTCATGGCAATAATGACTGGCTTGGCCCAGAGTCAAGAGAGGTTAAGAGAGTTGGTGGAGAGGAAAACTCCTGAAGAGCCTCATCTTGGGACAAGAGGAACTAGCAACAATGAAGGGGGCCAGCCTCATATTAACCCACCATAGTTTGGGCCTCACCTAAACCCAGAAGTTAATATCCTAAGGAATGGTCAAGGTAATGCTACTGGGGGCCAGATCCTAGAGGAAGATCCTCAAGGAGAACAGTTTACTGTCATTGGGGCTGGAGATGAGGTATATGACAGAAGATTGGATGAAATTGCCGAGAAGTTAAGATCTTTGGAATCCCAGAATTCTTTGGGCTTCGATGTGATGGATATGGGACTAGTGGATGGGGTGAGGATTCCCCACAAGTTCAAGCCCCCATGTTTTGAAAAGTACAATGGTACCTCCTGTCCTTGCACTCATCTGCAGTCTTTCTTGGGAAGACTCAAAGCTTATACTATGGATGAAAAGTTGTGGATGTTCTACTTTGAAGACAGTCTGACTGGGGTTTCAAGAGAATGGTATTCACACTTGTCTAGGGCCACCGTAAGGTGCTGGAAGGATATGGACGAACCTTTCATCCGGCAATATCAATACAACCTGGACATGGCTCCCAACAGGACCCTTCTAATGGGAATGTCTCAATCTTCCCGAGAGAGCTTCCGAGAGTATGCTCAAAGGTGGAGACAACTTGCTGCTACTTTCCAGCCACCCGTGTCAGAGAGGGAAATGGCCGACATGTTCATGAATACGTTGCAAGGGACCTATATTGATAGACTGGCTGCTTTTTCCTCTACCAGTTTTGCTGATGTGGTCATAGCTGGTGAGAGGATTGAAAGCCTCTTAAAGATGGGCAAAATTTCCGACAGTGGTGCAAGTTCATCCAGCAATCCCAGAAAGCCTTTTGTGGGACCCCAAAGGGCAGGTGAAACAAATTCCATTCATACAAGTAGGGGCAGGCCTCAGTATGTTCACCGGTCAGTAGCAGCTGTTACCATTCCAGCTCCGATTCCTCAATAATCAGCATATCCTCAACAACAACAACCACAGTATCAACAACAAGTTCATTATCCGCAACAAAGGTCGTACAACAACAATAACAACCAACAACAACGTTCTTTCCAACAAAGACCATCACAAGCTAACAGGGTAATTGACCCAATCCCAATGCCGTATGCTGCACTATTGCCACAACTCCTGAAGCTCAACCTAGTTGAGTTAAGGACATTGGCACCTCCAGATCCTCTTAATATGCCAAAGAACTATGATGCAAATTCCAGGTGTGCATTCCATTCAAACACACCGGGGCATAACACTGAAAAATGCAGGGCCCTCCAGATGAAAGTCCAGGATCTGGTGGACTCAAAAGCTCTCAACTTTGCACCCCCTCCAAATGTCACAAGAAATCCAATGCCTAGTCATAACGGGCCTAGGATTAATGCTATTGAGGGAGGCAAGCCATCCATATTAATTACCAGTGTTGCATAAATCCGAACACCCTTGGTTGAGATCAAAGCTCAGTTGTTAGAGTGCCAAGTGTTCCCCGGATGCGAGGTCGGCTGTGGATATTGCAACATTGCAGTTAATGGGTGTGAGAGATTGAGAAACGACATAGATGGTCTCATTAAAGATGGAATTCTTCAGATTACAACAACAACAACTACAACTCCAACGATTCCTTCATCAACAATCACAGATACTCCTACAACATCAGCAACCATTGTTCCAACAGATTCTACTACAACTCCAACAATTACTCAATCAATCACTTCGACGGATACAAGTTCAGTCACGATTCCTTCTACAACAAAAACACCCATTATTCCTTCATTTCCTGCTACAACTTCAGCACTTCTCCAGTCAACAGTATCTTCTACAACATCAGCAATAGTTAATGAAAGTGTCTCAGCGGTTACGATATACTACGATCCTGCAAATGTTCCCACCAACAATTCACAACAGAATGCTACTCCTGTCAGAACTCCGGTTACCATATATTATGATCCACACACCATTGTGGTCCCCTCTGCAGCTGCTATCAGTCCGGTCACTATCACAGTGCCTGGGCCAGTTCCTTACGAAAGCAATAATGCCATCCCTTGGCATTATGGCTCAGACCTGTACTGCAAGGGGCAGAAAATCACTTTAGAATCATCAACTTCTTCACCTCAGATAGACAATATGGGGGGAGGCGGAGGCTTCACTAGAAGCGGACGTCTCTTTGCCTCGCAAATTCCAAGACCCGTTGCTGAAGCAGAAGCTGCTGCTAAGGCAAAAGGGAAGAGCATGGTGCAAGAAGAACCCGTTGTTAGAGAAGCTTTGAAGACTCCTTTTGATCAAGAGGTTGATGAATTCATGAGAATCATAAAGAAAAGTGATTACAAGGTGGTGGACCAGCTTCACCAGACGCCTTCCAAAATCTCCATACTATCATTGCTAATGTGCTCCGAGGCTCATCAGAACGCGCTATTAAAAGTCCTGCACGCAGCCTATGTGTCGGAGGAGATTAATGTCAATCAGTTAGAGGCTGTGGTTGGAAATGTCAATGCTAGTCATGGACTAGGATTTACCAACACTGATCTGACAACGGAAGGTCGCAATCACAACAAGGCTTTGCACATTACCTTGGAGTGTAAGGGTGCAGTTCTTTCTCACGTACTGGTAGACACAGGGTCATCCCTCAATGTCCTGCCCAAGAAAGCCCTTGTGAAGCTGGAACATGACGGATTGGCACTACACCCAAGCAACTTGGTAGTGAGAGCCTTTGACGGTTCTAAAAGATCAGTTCTGGGAGAGATAGAGTTACCAATAATGATTGGCCCACAGGTTTTCAAAATGACTTTCTTTGTGATGGATATACAGCCTGCCTACAGTTGTCTATTGGGTAGACCATGGATACATGCCGCTGGCGCCGTGACGTCAACCCTTCGCCAGAAGTTAAAGTTCGAGTGGGAGGGCCAAGTCATTACCATTTGTGGGGAGGAGGATATTTTCGTTAGCCAGCTGGCTACTTTCAAATACATTGAAATGGATGGAGAGATCCATGAAACCATGAGCCAAGGGTTTGAGGCCCTTAATATTAATGAAACATCTGTTGTGCCTGGGACCTCCATCACATCATATCAACAAGCCCGGAAGGTTGCTGAGGAAGGTACCGCCCAAGGCTGGGGCAAGTTGCTGCCCGTGGAAAAGAAGGAGGACCGATTCGGGCTGGGTTACAGACCAACCCGACAAAATCAACCAGAGGCTGAAAAGGAGCCCAAGTTTGTCAGCGGGGGGATGCTCACCCGGATGCTGTGAATAATTTGGAAGATGAGTTAGAAGACGAGCGCAACCTGGAAAGCTGGATACGTCCAAAGATCCCGAGGAGCCATGTCTCAAACTGGTCTTCCCAAGAAATTATAAGAGTTACTCCCGCAGAGTAATTATTATTTCCTGTTTTTAAAGAATGCATCAAGTCCTGCATATTGCCCAAGTTGTCATGACTCATTTTGTAATCGGGCCATCCTGTATTTTGTGCAAAGATCAATTAATGAATATCAGGACATCTTATGCAAATGAGTCTTTTCTTTTCCGCTCACTGTTTTTCATTTTTCATTTTTTGTACAAAACAATAAAATGGCAATGTTTTCAAAATAACAATTTCATTTTCATTTTTTCTAAACAAGATAAAACTGATCACTAAAATGAACAAATCTAAACCCTTGCAGAGAGTGCCCTCCAGACTGCACCGACAACAACACTGCTATGACTTCGTATGACTTTGACAATCCGATTAATCAAACTGATGAAGAGGTTGAAGAAGATTATGAGCTACCTGAAGAACTAGCCAGGTTGTTAAGACAAGAGGAGAAGGTTATCACTCCTCATCAGGAGGAAGTTGAGACGGTTAATCTTGGTACAGAAGAAGACTTGAAAGAAGTTAAGATCGGGGCCTGCCTATAAGATTCAGTAAAAGAGCAACTATTTGACATGCTTCGGGAATATGTGGATGTTTTTGCTTGGTATTATCAGGATATGACAGGGTTGGACACCGACATTGTTATGCACAAGCTGCCTCTGAAAGAAGACTGTCCTCCAGTAAAACAGAAGTTGCGCCGCACTCGCCCAGATATGGCAATGAAGATAAAAGAAGAGGTACAAAAACAGTGGGACGTCGGTTTCCTTGCTGTGACTAGTTACCCACCGTGGGTCGCTAACATTGTACCTGTGCCTAAAAAGGATGGCAAGGTGAGGATGTGTGTGGATTACCGGGACCTGAACAGAGCCAGCACGAAAGACGACTTCCCTTTACCTCACATTGATGTATTGGTTGATAATACGGCTTAGTTCTCGGTGTTCTCCTTCATGGACGGATTTTCAGGATATAATCAGATCAAGATGTCACCTGAAGACATGGAGAAGACAACTTTCATCACACCCTAGGGCATATTCTGTTATAAGGTGATGCCATTCGGGCTGAAGAATGCCGGTGCCACTTATCAGCGGGCTATGGTAACATTATTCCATGACATGATTCACAAGGAAATTGAATGTTATGTGGATGATATGATTGCCAAGTCCCTCACAGAAGAAGACCACTTGGTGAATCTGTTGAAGTTATTCAAGCGTCTGAGGAAGTACCAATTGAAGTTAAACCCCAACAAATGCACATTCGGGGTGCGATCCGATAAACTGCTGGGATTTATTGTGAGTGAGAAAGGGATTGAAGTTGACCCTGACAAAGTCAAAGCCATTCAAGAAATACCTGCACCGAAGACTGAAAAAGAAGTTTGGGGGTTCTTAGGTAGATTGAACTACATTTCAAGGTTCATATCTCATCTTACTGCAACCTGTGAACCCTTGTTCAAGTTGTTGAGAAAAGAACAAACGGCCAGGTGGAATGAAGACTGCCAAAGGGCTTTTGATAAAATCAAAGAATACTTACAAGAGCCTCCGATCCTTATGCCTCCAGTCGAAGGAAGACCTCTGATAATGTACTTAACAATATTAGAAGGGTCAATGGGGTGTGTGTTGGGCCAGCATGACGAGTCTGGTCGAAAAGAGTATGCAATTTACTACCTAAGCAAAAAGTTTACCGACTGTGAACAACGTTATTCACTGCTCGAGAAAACTTGATGTGCTTTAGAGTGGGCTTCTCACCGACTAAGGAAGTATATGTTGACCCACACCACTTTATTGATCTCCAAGATGGACCCAGTTAAGTACATTTTTGAGAAGCCAGCACTTACCGGACGGGTTGCAAGATGGAAAATGATCCTCACAGAATATGACATTCAGTACACCTCCCAAAAAGCCATCAAAGGCAGTGTATTGTCTGACTATCTTGCTGAGCAACCCATTGATGATTACCAGCCTATGAGATTTGACTTCCCTGATGAAGACATCATGTTCATAAAAGCAAAAGATCATGAAAAGCCTATTCACACTGAAGGGCCTGACCCAGAAGAAGAATGGACTATGATGTTTGATGGGGCTGTCAATATGAATGGTCGTGGTGTTGGTGCAGTACTCATTACACCTAAGGGTGTTCACATGCCTTTCTCGGCGAAACTCACTTTTAACTGCATTAACAATGAAGCTGAAGACGAAGCTTGTATTATGGGTCTTGAGGAAGCCATTGACCTCAGGATCAAGACTTTGACTGTGTTCGGAGATTCAGCTCTGGTAATTAATCAAACCAACGACAAATGGTACACTCACCAGGATCATCTGATTCCATACCGGGACTATACAAGGAGATTACTGACTTTCTTCACAACAGTCAAACTTGAGTAGATCCCTCGGGATGAAAATCAGTTCGCAGATGCTTTGGCTACCATTTCATCCATGATCAAAGTTCAAGCTTCCAACTTTGTGCCTCGGATTTCAGTATCCAGACTTGACAGACCAACATACGTATTCTCAGTAGACGTTGCTAAAGATGATAAGCCTTGGTTCTATGACATCAAATGCTTCTTGGAGGATCAAACATACCCACCTGGGGCATCTTCCAATGATAAGAAGACATTAAGAAGGCTAGCTGGTAGTTTCTTCCTGAATGCTGATGGTTCCTTGTACAAAAGAAACTTTGATATGGTACTTCTCAGATGTGTTGATAGGACAGAAGCAGATTTGTTGATGCACGAAGTGCACGAAGGATCCTTTGGTACCCATGCTGGAGGGCATGCTATGGCTAAAAAGTTGTTAAGATCAGGCTATTATTGGATCACAATGGATACAGACTGTTGTGCTTATGCCAGGAAGTGTCATAAATGCCAGATTTATGCAGATAAAGTGCATGTGCCTCCAAATCCTTTGAATGTGATGTCTTCACCCTGGACCTTTGCCATGTGGGGCATTGATATGATTGGCGGGATTGAACCGACATCTTCAAATGGCCACAGATTCATCCTAGTAGCCATTGACTATTTTACAAAATGGGTCGAAGCAGCTTCGTATGCAAATGTCACCAGGCAAGTGGTAGCCCGATTCCTGAAGAGAGACATCATCTGTCGGTATGGAGTGCCCGAGCGAATCATTACCGATAATGGTTCCAACTTGAACAACAAAATGATGGCAGAACTATGCCGGGACTTCAAGATCCAACACCACAATTCTTCTCCTTACAGGCCAAAGATGAATGGCGTTGTGGAGGCAGCTAACAAGAATATCAAGAAGATTGTGCAAAATATGGTAGTCACCTAAAAAGACTGGCATGAAATGTTACCATTTGCCTTACATGGGTACCGTACTTCAATCAGAACATCCACTGGGGCAACACCGTATCAACTTGTGTATGGTATGGAGGCGGTCCTACCAGTTGAAGTTGAATTACCCTCCTTACGGGTATTGATGGATGTCAAGTTGAATGAAGCATAGTGGGTCCGATCCCGGTACGAACAACTGAGTCTGATCGAAGAGAAGAGGTTAGCTGCAATTTGTCATGGGCAGCTGTATCAGAAAAGAATGAAGAAAGCCTTCGATCAAAAAGTCAGGCTTCGGGAATACCAAGTGGGGGATCTTGTGTTGAAAAGATTCCTTCCTCCTCATACAGACCATAGGGGCAAGTGGACTCCAAATTACGATGGTCCATTTATAGTAAAGAAAGTTTTCTCTGGTGGAGCACTGATGCTCAATACTATGGATGGTGAAGACTTCCTGTCCCCTGTGAATTCAGATGCAGTTAAAAAATACTTCGCATAAAATGACCCGCTGGACATAAAAACAGAATGTAAGTCCAGGAAAAAATAGGGCATTCCGGCGAGTCAAAAACAAAATAAAAGACTCGGGCAAAAATAAGGGAAAATAAATAAAAAATGTACACCCGCTGAGTTGAAAATCCGCATTGGACAACTCAGGAAAAAATGGGTATCCCGGTGGATTGAAAACCCGAAAGGGTGATCCACGCAAAATAAGGGAATAAGCGAACAACTGCATTCTGAATTTGTCTGTATCACTTACAACATGGCAAATTTCGAAGGATCAAAGCATCAATCAGAATCAACCTTCTTCAGAAAGCAAGATGAGAAGAACGTCAATGTCATACAGGTCATAGCAAAAGGGAAGCACTGAAGCGTCCTCAACATTGCCAACACCTTTCGTTTTCTCAATTTGTAACAATCCCTTCATTTCAGGGGATCTGTTTCTTTGACTGTACTTGCCAATTCATGGCACGCAAATTAATAAAATCAGATTTTTAGTCACATTTTGTCTCGTACATTTTATTTTCGTTTGCAAAAATGTCCGATGTCCTTAATATAATGATCGCGTAAATACAGATGCGTCTTTTTTAAATTACATGCTTACAGGAAATAGATTCTCTCCAGGAGTGTCTAAATTCCTATGACGGAATCCGGTAAGGGATACCTCGGGATGCTTGTACGTTTCTTTGTCACAACAGGATTGCAGGTATTCAGAACGCAACATGGGGCATGAAAGCTTCTCCCCAGCAAGCTGCCAAATCACCATCTCCTCAGCACATCTTCCAAACAGCACCAGAGCTGCTTTCTCCCCAGCTGAGTTGCCAGATTTCATCATCTTCAACAAAATTACAGAAGTCTCTAGGAAGATCGTTCAGTGATCATTCCTCCTTAGTCGGATGTTAGACAGGGAACTATCTCCCGGCAGAGTTTCAGCCTCTATCCAGAAGAGCAATGTCACACGATCCCACAACAAAAGTGACGAAAGCTTCCGCAGACCCCAGCTGGGCTCGCCATCACCAAGGATAGGTCTATCAGTGACCTATTTTCCCGAGCAGAATCATATATGTTAGATCTACCGATGATCTCATACCCAGCTGAGACATCCCCTTCAAGCAGATCAATCAGAGATCTTCACAACAGTGGGATCCGGACCCCGGATCGGTATCTTTGCATAATCATAGCATTCACATCATATTTCCCCTCAAAGCGTAGAATTCCGTCTAATATGGAGCATTACAGAAAAAATCAAACATACTGCATAATCATAAGTCATGTTTTGAATCAAACGCCTGTCTATACCAACACTCCATCAGCAATATATATACAAAGACTCGCAGCCCCAGCAGAAAGCCTAAGTGTCCCCGTTACACTCACAAATACAGATACATGTTCCTTTTGGCACTTGTCTGTGTCATCATTCCCCGGTAAAGTCGCCCGAACATTCTCTACAAACAAATATCTATACACTCTTTTGACACCCGTCTGTGTCACCTTTCCCCAGCACAATTACCCAAACACTTATAATACACTCCTTCTGACACCCGTCCGTGTCATCTTATCCCCACAGATCGACAAAATATCTTTTATACTTATGAGTTCATGACTTATACATTCTCTCTTTGACATTCGTGCGTGTCACTCTCCCCAACATATTGAACACTCGTCTGTGTCTCACTCATGCTTACTTCTCACTCATACAGATACTCGTTCGTATCTTGTATACACCATTTATCTTTTCCCAGATTCAACATTCGTCTGTGTTCTTTGTTAACCAGTTGGTACTCGTCCGTATCATTATCTCTGAACATGCGTCAACGTTTGTTTCTACTGATACTCGTCCGTATCATAGTCTTAAGGATGCTCGTCCACATCTTTAATCTATACACATTGTCAAACACTTATATCTTTCGTTTCTTGGATGTAGACACTTGTCCGTGTTACCATTCCTCGGTAGAACGACTTTTCTCCTATCTGACATTCGTCCTATGTCATGATACTTTCGACAGCCGTACCCTGCTAGGTGATTGTCCTTCACCTTTTTGATGATCGTCCTTCATCATTCCCCCAGCGGAGTCTCCATTATTGGAACCCCTTCCTATCCGACATTCGTCCAATGTCGTGATATTTTGGTAGTCGTCCCCTGCTAGGTGATCGTCCTTCACCTCTTGATGATCGTCTTTCATCATTTTATCCGATGGCCGTCCCCATCGTTGATCTTGTTATCTGACATTCGTCCTATGTCATGATAAACCCCGAGAGAAGCCGTACCCTGCTAGGTGATCGTCCTTCACCTTTTGATGATCGTCCTTCATCATGCTTGCCCGATGGTCGTCCCCACTGTCGACTCTTTCTATCCGACATTTGTCCTATGTCGTGATACTTTTGGCAGCCGTACCATGCCAGGTGATCGTCCTTCACCTTTTAGATGATCGTCCCTCATCTTACTCCCAACGGAGTAGCTGTCCCCTGCTAGGTGATCGTCCTTCACCTTTGATGACCGTACCTCATCGTTTATTTCATTTTATTTCCTCAACCTGATGGCCATCCCCATCATTGACTTTACCTTTAATCCCCAGGAAATTTTGTTTCTTTGCTTAATGGCCGTCCCCAGCATGTCGGCCGTCCCCGTCATTGCTTCATCCCCAGCATTCGTCCCCTGCTCGACGGTCGTCCTCCGTCGCCCGCACTTTATAATCATACTTTACTTCCTTTTACAATCTATATCCCTTTTCTTCTTCACAACCAGTGAGTGCAAAATTTGGACTGTCTTTGGTATTCAACCACAAGTTATCTTATTTGCCTGTTAAGCCGCCGCTTACATCCTACACAGCTAACTCATGTTTGAATAGGGGCAGCTGTAAACACCCCAAATTTTCCTTCACTAAATTCACACCATGGCTTATGATCTTTTCATTTGCATAAGTTCAATCATATCATCTCATATTGCATTTTTGCTTCACTGCATTGGTTCTAAGTCATCTGCATCTAGGGTTTGTGATCTGAGCAATCCCTGAGCCATTTGAGCCACTCCAAAGGTCTTCAATCATCTCAAGAGGGTCCATGTATATTCAATCATCATATCATATCCTCACAAGATCAAGAAAGTCAAAAAAATCACAAGAACTGGGAAAGGCATGGAAGCAGAGCCAGGTTTAACTGCACAGATGACCTGAAATTAGGGTTTTGGTTTCAGAAGCCATTACTCCAAAATATTTGGTCATTCTTGTTTCTATGGGTCTCTATATGATTTAAGGATCATGCATACCAATTTTCATGGAAAAATTCTATGGGGAAGGCATCTGATCAATAGATGACGTTTTGAGCAAGTCAGGGCAAAATCAGGGCATCTGAGGCCCCCAATCATCCAACCAAAGGGTCTTCCCCATCATTTTGAGTTTATATGATCTTTATTTGATCTTAGAAGAAGTTAGAAGTTCATAAAATTGAAGAATTTCAAGCCATTTGCAAAGTTGCCATTTTGGGAAAGTGACTTGTAATGCAAACTTGCCATTTTGGGAAAGTTTTTCAACCTCCTCTTTTTTATTCAAAAATGCTTCAAATGAAACATTCTTGGTCATGAAAGTTGTAGATTGGATCATTAACTATTCAAAAAGTACAAGAACTTGATCCAATTCATCATAGAACTCAAGTTATGGCCTTGTAAAGTTGGGAAAAATCAAACAATTTTACTTATGTGCCAAAGAGGGAAACTTGCAAAAACACTTGCCAAAGCATTTGGTGACCTCAATTTGACTTCTAACCATTACACAAACATCATACATGACATAAAATTCAGAATTGCCCAAAGAAATTCCAAGTTTCATGCCTTGAACTTTACAAAATCCAAAAGGGGCCAAAACTTCATGAATTTGCAAAATGGATCAAAACCTTTCATCCACTTGCCACAACTCATCAAATCTGATTTCATAGCATTCCTTGATCCTTGCTGCGCATAGCCATACCCCTGTCTCAGCCTGCCACTTGCCCATATCCCAAGTACACCAACTCTTGACTTTGTGCATTTTTCCCCATACCAAAAACTCCCTCTTATGCAAAAGCCTTTGAAACTCATAGCTCAGCCATCAAACTTCCAAACTTTTTCCACCATCCAACTCCATAATCATCACTGATCATTTCCCACCCTTCATTTTTCCCTAAATCACCCTGAATCAAAAACACGATTTTGACATTGCTTGAACTGAACTTCTGCCAACTTCATTTAGAGACCATATAAACTCCAACCAAGCATCACAAACTCTTCAGGAGGATCATTGGAGCTGATTTGAAGCAAAGAAGCAGCCAGCCAGTGCCATTTACGAAAGCTTCAGTTCAGGTATCATCAAGAACATTTTTTCCAGAAATGATTTCTTAAGTTCTTAGATTGTTCTCCAAGCTTCACTGATCACACTGCACCTTTTGGTTTTGAAAATGATTCAGTTTTAAGCATGTATGAAGCTTCTGAAATTTCTGAAAGATTTTCCGTTTTGCTTCGAATCTCTTTGTTCATGTGAAATAAATTCTGTTTAATGGTTGATTCTTGTTTAGAATGGGGTGGGGATCATTTCTGGAGAGTTTAAGGGCTTAGGGTTGCGTATTGAGTGAGATAGCATGAGAGGATAGCCGGAGAAGATGACCGGAACACTGTTCCGGTCACCTGAAAGTGATTAGGGTTCAGATTAGGGCTTAATTGCATAATTAGTGTAGTTTGAATTCTGGCCCTTGGATAGCGCGCGAAGTCAATTCCCTCCATCTTGAGTTTGAACCTGGGCCTTTGGATTGGCTGACTTTCTCATTTTCTCATTTTATTTAATTATTATTTCATTTGTTTTCTATTTATTTGAACGAATTTTTAAAAATAGCAAATGATATCAAAAAATTCTGAAAATTTTTATCCAAGCTTTTATAATTTTAAGAAACCAAAAATATTTTTATTTTTATTTTTTGCATCAAAAATTATTTTTAAATCATTTAAATGATTATTTTTAATTAGTTAATGAGGATTAATTAATTAAAAATACATTTAGGTATTTAAAAATTCCAAAAAAATTCAAAGAGCTTTTTAAAACATTTAAAAACATTATCAAACCCTTCACACAAATTTAGTTTTGGTTTTTGACCTATTTTGACATTTTTCTTTGGATTTAGGGCTCTTAAAAGTCAATATTTTTACCCTAACTTAGAAAAATCCTTTCTGCCTAACCATGAAGAGTTTGATGTTGGTTCTTTTTGCATTGCATTCCTCATGTCATGTAGTTTCTAGGATAAAATTGGTTTGAATTACTCTTTATTTTCAATTTATTTTGCATTTATCATTGAGAGGTATCTTAAAACCCTAGCAAACTTGAGAAAATCATAACTTCTTTAGGGTTAAGAGTTAGGTCTCCTCCTTTGGGCAGTGAACTTGTATAGGTTTAGGGTACCCTTGATCCCATTTTCAATTTTTTATCATGTCATTTGCTTCTGACTTTGAATTTTGCATTGCATATTGTATGTAAACCCTAATTTGCATCTTCATTTGCATCCATCCTTAATATGATTGCATATATGAACTTGCCATGACATTTCATGCATCCACATGACTTCTAAGACATCTTAAGACATATTGCAATCATGTTTGATCATTGCATCCTTCATTTGCCATGCTTTTGCTTTCATTTTATGTCATATGCATTCATGAACTTTCATGCTTCTTACATGTCTCATCTGCATATTCATTACTTGTATGATCATCCACACTTCATGACATACATTTGCATCATCCCTTAGCATCTTTTACATCTTGTATATGCTTCTGGCTTTGGTTTGCATCCTTGCATCTCATCTCATTTTCATTTCATCTCATTCCCTTTTGCTATCTTTTTAGGTGGTAAGTGTTTGAGAAGTGTATTTTCCTTCACTTCTCATAATCTCTCCTCATCTCTTTTATGCATTCATTGCTGCATTTTACTTTCGTATTTGAGTGAGCTTGCTCATTCATGCTCTTTCTCCTTTTTCTTTCTTCAAGCAACTTATCTTCTTAAGTGAAGTAAGTTGTCTTGCTTCTTCTGTTTCTTCCTCCTTTCATCTGCTTCTTCCTTGGTGGCTTTTCTCTTGAAGATCTTCTTGCAAGCTTCATAAACCCTAGGAATACACAAGCATGATCACAATTAGGGTTTGATTAGTCCCCCCATTAGTTTTACCTTTGTGTCATCTTTGAGTATTCTCTTCTCATCTCTTAATCAAGGACTAAACCTTAAAGGTTTTAATGCTTTGTGATTAGGGTTATGCATGTATCCTTCTATTAGGATGGAGTGTATAACTTTAATCCTAAGTTTTAAACCCTTAATGTGTTTAAACCCTTTAATCAATTCACATAATAATCACTAAGACATCAAGCTTGTAACTTGGGCCTTGCATTAGGGTTCTAATTCTTCCTTAATTGGTTAAGAAGGACTAACCCTTGTGTTAATGGACAAGTCCTCCTCAAGTTGTCTTACAAACCATAAAATTAACTTATTAATCTTACCATTAACTAAAATCCATTTAATAAAGGTTTTGTTTTATCATGAGGTTAATCCCTAATCATGGATTAAGTTGAGGAACTCAACTTAAATGTTCTCATCTACTATCCTTCTATTAGGATGGTGTAATGGGTCCATTAAATCCTTGATTATGGCTTAAACTCATTACTTAACACTAAACAAAAACTCAAAAAACATCTAAATAATCACAAGTAGGTTAATGATCTTAATCCAACATCATCATGGTAATTAAGTTGAGATGTTTATCTCATACTTAAAGTATTCTCATTATCCCTAATCAAAGGGAGTATATGATGAGTTTACTAACCCTTGGTTTAGGCTTAAGCTCATTAACTTATGAAAAACACAAAAAAGCAATAAAGATTGAAAACACCAAAAACAAACAATAATCGTCTCCTCCGGGATTCTTTTCTCACCTCATTCACTCACAATCGAGAACTTGCTTCTTCCGTCTAATGCAAGACAGTTTGCACCTGAGCCAGATAGGTCATACACTTGAGCATGGATAAGTAAGAAGTTCACAAGTCAGTTCATCTTTCAGTCCCTTTGAGTCGAACTACAGTGTTCTGACTTCCTCATTGCACGAGAGGATACGTAGGCATAACTTAACAGTTATCGAACAAAAGTCTCTGTATATTCCCCCCTCTTCCAGCATTATTCTTTAAGTCTCATTATCTTGAGCTTCACATTCTTTCTTTATATTGACACTCTCTTATTTCACTTCACATTTATTTTTGCACTGACACTTGCATTCTTTTTCCAGCTTTTGCACACAAAATAGCACTGACACTACCCCCCTTAAACACAAACTTTCAAGCGTGGATCCCGTCGAGTACGGCGGACAATCTGGGTGCTAATACCTTCACAGGTTGTAACCAACCCCCTTTCTCAGTTTCTCTTGTTCGCAACCGTCTTATCCATCTTTTCTTAGGTCTATGCAGCATTACCTTTCCTTCGGGATAAAAATGCCTAGCTGGCGACTCTTTTTTCATTTCTTCTCTTTCGCCGACCGTTCGCATCTGTACCCCTCTTGACCAGGTGTCATTTGGTGGGAGCGACACTTTCTTCACAGTTTTATATGCATCATACTGTCATTGCTGGATCTGGTTTTCTTTGGTTGGTGGGGTTCCATTGAGAGTTTAAGGTCTTATACCGGGGACCTGAGTGACACCTAGGCTAGAGTGGTTCATGTTCTTTCCCATTCCATTTCGGTCTGGTGCGGGAATATGAAACACGGTTCAGATATGGGTTTCTTCTTGAGAACTCTGTGCTACAGATTTCCTGTAGTGCTAGGGCTATCTGAGAAGCCTGCTAAGTCATGATGACCTTTACTATGACCTTCAGAAACTGAGGTGAATTAGAGGAGGATCTTTTATGGTTATTGTAAACACTGTACCTCCGGGTTAGAAGTGTTTACACTTCTCATAACTGATCCAGGTCTGAGGATCCTTGTTCTAGAACATTACCTGTGAGGGGGTTGGGCTGTTTACAGGTTTGCAGGAACCCTTGGCCACATCATACCCTGTTAATGTATTGTTTAAGAATGCTTCACTTTGGACAGTTCTTGTGATTAACCCGGGACATGTGACTCTTTATTTGAGTCCCCCACCCTGGTTACTGGATTTCTGAGCCTCCATCTGGACTTTTTGAACATACATGGGACTTATGTCAAGACAGATAATCAGATCCAGCTTGATCACAAACCCTTGCATATCATTTGCATATATCATCATTGCATCATTTAACATTTGTTTATTTGCTTTTCAGGGTATCCATTTCATTGTATCTTGGTTTTGGTTTTGACCCCTTCTTCTGCATAGACCTCTGCTCCAGCTGTCTCCGTCAGTTATCTGCTTCAGTTATCTCCATCCTCATCAGCATCAGTCTGCCAGTGACTTACCTTCAATTTCTCAGTCTGTGACCTTCACCAGTATTTGTCTTCAGTTTCTTCAACAAGCACTTATGGCTACTCCCAGGAAGAGCAACATATCCTACCATTTCTTTGAGCTTGTGTTGACTGGTATCAGGCAGGTCCAGTCACTCATCACACCTGATCACATCCCATTGTTTAGAGAGCATTATGGAGGTATCCTGGATATGGTTATGGACCTTGATCCTTCTCAGAGGAGCATGATCCACACCTGCTTACAGTTTTATGACCCTCCTTTGAGATGCTTCACCTTTCCAGACTTCCAGTTAGGGCCTCTACTGGAGGAGTTTTCTTTATTGATTGGAGTACCTATCAGAGGTGGAATCCATTTCAACCCAGAGATGACTGCTCCCAGAAATGAAGAGATAGCAAGGGCACTGTACTTGGAGCCTGCCCTTATTCAGCAAAGTATGACAACAAAGGTTGGGATTCCTGGTTTGCATTTGGACTTCTTGATTTCTCAGGCCATCCTGAAGGCTTCAGTGGGAGAGTGGAGGGCAGTTTGTGCACTGTTAGCCCTCAACATATATGGGGCTATACTGTTTGCAGATGAGCCCAAATTTGTCAGCAAGAATGCCATCCGTCTGTTTCTTCTGAAGAACCCAATACCTACATTGCTAGGAGATTTCTATTATTCCATCCATCAGAGGAATGAGAAACAAAGGGGGAAGTTGGTAAGATGTTGTGCTCCTTTGTTTTATACCTGGCTGCTCAGACATCTGCCTAGGTCAGATGCTTTCTTGAATCCCCACCAGCAGAAGAATTGGGCTAAGAGATTCATTGCTTTGACTTCAGATGATATTAGATGGTGCACCCAGAGCACCAAAGGCAAGGACATTATCACCAGCTGTGGACAATACCCAAATGTGCCTCTGATAGGAGTAAAGGGTTGCATCAACTACAATCCCTTACTATTTAAGAGACAATTGGGCTATGCCTTAGTTCACCCTCCCAGAGGACAGGATTTAGCTGAGACCCTATATTGTGAAGTGCAACCTAATTCAGCTGTTGTCAGACAAGCATCCTGGGCTTGGTACAACATCTAGACAAAAGGAGTGGCTATTCTTGGAAGATGTAATAATGTTGCTTCAGCTCAGTACTATGACTGGTCTCGTACCAGAGCTTAGATTACCAGAATGCCTTTCATCTTGGAAGACATACCTGGGCCATCCACAGTACAACCTGCAGCAACAGTAAGCCTGGAGGAATTTGAAAAGTTAAAGGAAAGGAATGAGCAACTATCTCAAGCCTTGAAGAAGACTCTTTGGGAAAGGAGTGATGGTCGTCTGGACATTGAGAGATTGGAAAAGCTCAAGGTAGAGCATCTTGCCAAAATTGAGAAGACAGAGGATTACATAAGGAAAACAAGGGCTGGGGAACAGATATTGAAGAATGCCTGTAAGGAGGCCAAGATTCAGAAGGCTAGGGCTGAGCACTACTGTAACACGGTGGGAGAACTGACTTTAAGTTATGTTGCGGATAGCAAGAGTCGCCACCGACTTTTATTTTATCCAAAAGGAAAGGTTATAAAAGAACAGGAAAGACCTTAAGAGATATTTTTGGGTCCGGGGGGTAGGTTATGTAAAGGGAATGTGTTAGCACCCTTTACATCCATGGTTATCCATGGGCTCTTAGTTACTTAGCTCACTTTTGAATTGTTTTTGAAAGTGTAGTGTGTGAATAGCAAAAATTTCATATGAGTTAATAATGATCCATGTACGGATGCGTAAAAACTTGTTTTTTTTTTTGAAAAATTTGTTTGAAATTGTGAAGAGTTTGAAAAGTTTTTGAAGTGAGCAAGTACATAAGAGGAACCTACCCTAAAGTTTTAAGTCTTTCTTGTTCTTTATCCTTTAATTGGTAAGACTATCCCTACTATTAAGGAGTAGGTAGTCATTACCTTGGATGTAAGGGACATGAGAGGGACATTTATTTTTGAAGGCAACTGTGGGGTGTATTAAGCATATAGGAGGGACTATCATCATTATTCGAAGGGACTTGATTCGTAAAGGCAACCATGAGGGACTTGATGATTTTTCTTTTTTAAGGGACTTGCTTTGTACACCCCACTTGACCTTATGATTTAGGCAACTTGAGGGATAACCTTAGAAATGTGAGACGGCGATTAAAAATCGACTTACGTGTGTGAGTGTTTAATTTAATTATCTTATGATTAAAGTGATCTAATTTATTTTAAATAAAATACATATTTTCACTCCCTAATTACTAACCATAGCAAAAATAATTAAATAATTATAAAATTTACATCCAGGAGCATTTACATTATAATAAGCAAGATAAATAAAATATAAATAAATAAACAATAAATAAATAATAAATAAATAATAGGTGTTAGTGATAACAAAATAATAATAATAATTAGAAATAATAAACAAGGTTAGAAACATAATAATAAAAATATAATAATAAATAATAGTATGGTTAGTAAATAATAAAGATTAATGAAATATATAAAATTAATAAAGCAAAATAAATAATATGGTTAGTAATAACAATAATAAATAAAATTAACCAAAATTATAATAATAAGAGATTAACAATTTTTAATATAAACAATTATATTTAGAAAGAAATATGAACAAACAATTATTTTAATTTACAAGTTATTAAGTTATTTTTGAATATATTATAACTACAAAATTTAATTATTATAAATTCAATTATTTATAAACAAAAAAGTCATAAGAGAAAAATAAGTTATAAACATATTTACAAGAATTTACAAGAATTATAATAAATATATATACATAAAATTATATAAAAAAAAATAGAATTAGGTTTTATTTTAGAAAATATTTTTAGAATAAAGTTATTTTAATTAATATACATACTATATTTTATTTACATAATTATAAAAATAATTTTCAGAGAAAAAAGGATATATAGAATTTGAATTACATTTAACATTATTTTAATTATATTTATATACATATGATTTTAATAATTAAACAAAATAGAAAAATAGAAAAAAAATTGCAAAAAAAAAGAGAGGAACTTACCTGACTAGGGTTTGATCCCATGTCCTCATGTTTGCCAGCAACAACAATAACCACCAGGCTAGCCCACACGCAGGTGAGAAAGAGGAGAGAATAATTGTTTTTGTTCTTTGTCTAGAGAAAACCTGGAAAATAAAAGAAATAAAAAGGCCTGGGGTGGGAATTGAACCCAGGACCTTTTTCATTCACAAGCGCACGCATCACCACCCGGCTGGAAGAGCCAATCTGATTATATAATGGCAAGAAACCATAATATATTATGTTTGCTTTTATCCTGAAAATTAACAAAAAAACAATGCACCAGCCCAGTATCGAACCAAGGTCCTTACAACATACGCATATCAAGCTTACCACCAGGGCACACACGCGCGTGTGATAACAAAATAACAAAACAACATAAAATAAGTTAACATAATTTGAATTTTCTGGGCGCGCGGGAAGCCTTCTTCTTCCCCAAATTTCCTGCGAAATTCCTTTTGGATTTTTCTGCGAATATTGTTGCAAGTTCTTCATGGTTCTTGACCTGCGAAAATCAAACTCACACCAAACAGTAATGATTCATGAAATTGATTACAGTTTTATGATCCTTAGGTCTCATAGAACATTCTTATGTGTCCAGAATTCATTTATATTTGTTCAATCATTAAACCCTAAAATGGAGCTCTAAACCCTAATAATGGCCGCGGGTGATATAGGTCCTGAAGCTTCAATCTAATTGCCTAGAATCGTTCCTTGGAACCTCACAAACACAAAAGCACAAACAAAATTCATTAATAATGCACAAGTAAGTAGAATCGAAAAATTGAAATTCAAGGTAAAACTTGATTCGGGTTCATCAATGTGTGATGCTATGAGGCAATGTAATGATCTGGTTATGTTCCATGATGATCAAGGAAGCCAACCATGTCCTTATTTTACCTTCAAACCTCTTGGATGATGAAATCCGAATGCCACTTTTTTGATGAATTTTTGGTTTTGAAAACCTACCTTTGAAGCTGCTGGATTCGTGTTCAAGTGTTAGGTTTGTGTTTAGTATATATATGTGAGTGAATTAGGTCAGAAAAACTCATTGGTTGTGTGAAGATTTGATCCAAAAAAGATTGAAAAAGATCATGTTGTAAAAGTCAAATATTTGTTCATGAAGACTTGCTATTCTTGGATTAATCACATGATTTCTTTCTTCTTTAATTCTAATCACCAATTAAGAACTTCTAGAAGCATTATCTTCCTCCAAAAATAGATTTTCATATTTTATATTTATTTAAAATGATTTTTATGAATTAAATCAATAATAAATAAAAATAAAATAATAAAAATGCTGAATTTTGGTCAATTGGGTCGTGCATAATGATATGATGTGGATTGGATCACAACTTGGGCAGCCCATTTGGAAAGAAGTGATTTTAAACCTCCATTTTCAACATAAACCATCACAAAATTTCCCAACTTTGCAAGAGCATATCTCCCTCAATTTTAAAGGTATGAGGGTGTTCTTGGACTTTTTGGAAAGCTTGAAGAGTCCTCTAAACAACCCCATTGGTTTCAGGTCCATATCATTTACCAATCTCAAGTTATGCCCTTTTGAAGTTGTTGACTTTTTGTTGACTTTTGAAATGACCTATAATGTCCTAGCTCATATCTTTCAAATGAAGCATTTTTGGGCTTAACTTTAAACATCAAAGTTGTAGGGAATTCAATTTCCTTCAAAATGAGCTTTGGATGGAGACTTGGTGATGAAGTATGTGAAAGTTATGGCTGGTCAAAGTTCAGTTGACTTTTACTAAGGAAACCCTAATTTAGAAACTCCTGATTATTGATGATCTGGAATCTCCTTGATGAATCATGATCAACCCTTGATCAAATGATGAATTTTACTTCATATACTTGATGTTGGCAAAAAATCATGAAGTTTGACTTTGGTTTGACCACAGTTGACCTCAGTTTGACTTTTTAACTGCACTGACTGATTTTGACTTATCTGATCATCTGACTGAGCAAACTTTTTGAGAAAAGTCTTGAAACTTGTCATGGGGGTTCTTACACACATATAAGATGTTATGAAGCTTACTTGAAGTCTTGGAAGTCCATTTAGCCTGATTAAAGTCAAAACTCTAGTTTTGGATGCACTGTTTAGGAGGTGCATTGTCTGAGGGAATTGTCAACTCTTCTGACCCATTGTGAACTTTGTGAACCTTGTGAACCATCATAAAATGTCTTGTGAACCTCATGGGAGGTATTGTGAAGCTTGTGAACCTTGTGAACCTCATGAAGTGACTTTGTAGACCTTATGAACCTCAGGAGAGCTTTGTAATCATTGTGAATCTTGTGAACCTTCAAGAAGTAACTTGTAGACTTCATGAACCTCATGAAAGGTGTTGAAAGCATTATGGAACTTGTGAACCTTGTGAACCTTCAAGAAGTAACTTGTGGACTTCATGAAAGGTCTTGTAAATGTTGAGAAGCTTGTGAACCTTGTGAACCTTCATAAAGTAACTTGTAGACTTCATGAACCTCATGAAAGGTTATGTAAACATTGTGAATCTTGTGAACCTTGTGAACCTTCAAGAAGTAACTTGTGGACTTCATGAACCTCATGAAAGGTCTTGTAAATGTTGAGAAGCTTGTGAACCTTGTGAACCTTCATAAAGTAACTTGTAGACTTCATGAACCTCATGAAAGGTTATATAAGCTTTGAGAAACTTGTGAACCTTATGAACCTTCTTAACACACAAAGTCTTGTATTGTGAGGGCAAATTTTGGGGTGCAACAGCTGCCCCTGTTCAATTTTCTGAAACCTGAGGGGTTAGATTGGTATATTTGCCAGTCATGACCTGGAAGGTTGAAGGGGATTGAACACAAAAGCCCAAAAATTTGCACTCACCAGTGCATTAGAGTGATATGATTGAGTGGGCTTAAAGATGCCATTAGGGGAAAGCTCTTCAGATATATTTCTTGGAAGATAAAGCAGTCCAAAATATGGAGGTATAATGAAAGCTGTCAGGAGTCTGGAGCAGTCCTGAGGTATTGATGATATGCTTTCAGGAGACTGGAGTAATCCTGATGTAACAACATGTCTTCAGGGGGGATAAAGCAATCTTGACATATGAGAAGCTATCAGGAGGCTGGAGCAGTCCTGAGGTAACAATATAATTTCAAGAGCAATCTTGAGAGATTGATGATATGCTTTCAGGAGACTGGAGTAATCCTGATGTAACATCATGTCTTCAGGAGGATAGAGCAATCAATAATGATGACCCTAAAGCAGTCTTGAAGTAATAATATGATTTCAGGAGGATAGAGCAATCAATAGCTCTAAAGCAGTCTTGAAGTAATAATATGATTTCAGGAGGATAGAGCAATCAATAGCTCTAAAGCAGTCTTGAAGTAATAATATGATTTCAGGAGGATAGAGCAATCAATAGCTCTAAAGCAGTCGTGAAACAATGAGAAATTGTCAGGAGGATGAAGCAACCCTGAGGTAATAGCATGATATGCTTTCAGGAGACTGGAGTAATCCTGATGTAACAGCATATCTTCAGGAGGATAGAGCAATCCTGATGATAATTTGTTGGATAATTAACCTGAAAACAAGGTAGCATTTTGTATGATAGTGTTAGTTTATGCATTATGTACGCATGTATAATATGATGCACTTAGGTAATGTACTATGCACTCATGGCTATGTATGTTATGGTATGATGTAAATGATGTACGTATGACATGATACTGCCGGAAGAGTCTGGATATATTCGTATATCAACTGCTGGCCAGGGAAAATAAATCCCGATTCGTTGTTGAAGAATATATTATATATAACTCTCCGTCTGCTGGGGATAATAAGGTAGATATAACCTCCCGTCTGCTGGGGATAACAAGGTATATATAACCTCCCGTCTGCTGGGGATAACAAGGTAGATATAACCTCCCGTCTGCTGGGGATAACAAGGTATATATAACCTCCCGTCTGCTGGGGATAACAAGGTATATATAACCTCCCGTCTGCTGGGGATAGTAAGGTATACATAACCTTCGTCTTCGTTTGATAGTAGGGTAGATATAACTTCCCGTCTTCGTTCGTCGTGCCCTTATTGGAAAGTAAATTCCCGAATATCCGTATGAGGATAAAAGAGATGGATATAGATTCCAGGGGAGATGAGACTTTATGAAGATGGATTCGTCCTACTAAGGGTTTTGTAACTGTCTTGTAAAGGTGAACCAGCGAAGCTTCGTTGCAATCCTCCCCTCGTTCGTCCTTAGTAAATACTATTACTGCATTTTCATGCATTTCTGGTAAACATTAATCATATTAAGCATACATGCATTTCTGGTAAACATTAATCATATTCAAAAGCATACATACATTCAAACACAACCAATGGACGTTTCGCTTATGTAAATAGGGTAAAAGTAAATCTGGATTCAAAAGATGGAATTTATTTATATCAAAAGTGACCCATACATGGGTAAGTTTGTACAAGGAGACATAAACCCTAGTAAGAGGATTTTGTCATAAAGTTTTACAAAAGAAAATCAGCTATGTGGGAAACAATCCTATTGAGTTTCAATTCTACTATTGCCATTATCTTCAAGTATCTCATCTTCTGCTGTTGAGACGGCAACGATTGGATTGAGCTTTATCTGTTCGAGCTTGAGTAAGTAGTACAACTGGTTGCAGTTTCATGAGTGATCCAAACGAGACATAGTCATACGCTTTAATCCCTAACTTTTGCCTGGATTGCCCTTTCAGGTTTTCAATCCACCGGGATACCCTTTTTTGCCCAAGCCGCCTTTTCAGGTTTTCGACTTGCCGGGTGTACATCTTTTTATATATATCCCTAATTTTTGCCCAAACCCTTTTGGTTTGCCGGGATGCCCTTATTTTTGCCTAGGCCTGTCAACCTAGCGGGTCTCTTTTTATGCGTAGTATTTTTTAACTATGTCTGCGTTTACAGGCTGTGGAAAATCTTCACCATCCATTGTAGTGAGTATCATAGCACCTCCTGAGAACACTGTCTTGACTACAAATGGTCCTTCATATGTTGGAGTCCACTTGCCCCTAGGATCACCCTGTGGTAATATGATACGCTTGATTACCAAGTCACCAGCCTGATATACCTTTGGCTTAACCTTCTTGTTAAAAGCTTTGATCATTCGTTTTTGGTACATCTGACCATGACAAACTGCTGCTAACCTCTTCTCATCAATCAAATTTATCTGGTCCAGTCGAGTCTGAATCCACTCATCTTCATCCAAGCCTGCATCCTTTATAATTCTTAAGGAGGGAATCTGAACTTCAATGGGCAGAACTGCTTCCATACCATAGACTAAGGAGAATGGGGTTGCCCCTGTAGAAGTACGTATTGTAGTACGATAACCATGAAGAGCAAATGGCAACATCTCATGCCAATCCTTATAAGTAACAGTCATCTTCTGTACAATCTTTTTGATGTTCTTATTAGCAGCTTCAACTGCCCCATTCATTTTTGGACGATACGGAGAAGAGTTGTGATGCTTAATCTTGAACTGCGTGCAGAGATCAGTAATCATAGTGTTGTTCAGATTAGAGCCATTGTCAGTAATAATCCTTTCAGGGATGCCATACCTACATATAAGATTATTCTTAATGAATCGAGCCACAACATTCTTGGTAACAGATGCAAATGAAGCTGCCTCCACCCACTTCGTGAAATAATCAATAGCAACCAGGATGAAACGATGCCCATTAGAAGCAGTAGGCCTGATCTCACCAATCATATTAATGCCCCACATGGCAAAGGGCCAAGGAGCAGTCAACACGTTCAATGGTGATGGTGGTACATGTACTTTATCAGCATAAATTTGACATTTGTGACACGTTCTGGAGTGTTGATAGCAATCAGCTTCCATGGTTGACCAATAGTAACCTGCTCTCAATATCTTCTTTGCCATAGTATGACCACTAGAATGAGTGCCAAAGGTCCCATCATGCATCTCTTTCATAATCTCAGTTGCTTCCTTCTTATCCACACAACGAAGCAAAGTTGAATCATGATTGCGCTTGTACAGAATCCCGTTACTCAAGAAGAACTTAGCAGAAAACCTTCTCAGAAACTTCCTATCTTTGACAGATGCCCCTTCAGGGAATTTCTGAGCTTCAAGATATCTTTTTACTTCATAGAACCAAGGCTTCTCCTCTACCCCTTCAGTGTCAATCTCATTGCAGTATGCAGGCTTCTCAAATCTATCAATGGTAATCTTGGGAGCTTCATCATCCCAACTGATCTCAAACAAAGATGCCATGGTGGCCAATGCATCTGCCAACTGATTCTCTCTTCGTGGAATATGTCCAAAGGTAATCTCTTTGAAATGTGGGATCAAAGACAACACATGCTCTCTGTAAGGAATGAGGTTATCATGCTTGGTATCCCAATCTCCTTTGATCTGACTTACTACCAGGGCTGAATCTCCATACACATCAAGGAACTGAATCTTCATATCAATAGCAGCTTTAATACCCAGGATACATGCCTCATACTCAGCCATGTTATTGGTATAATAGAAACAAAGTCTGGCAGTAATCGGGGTATGACAACCTTCAGGGGAACTAATCACAACACCAACACCATTACCAAGTGCATTGGAAGCACCATCAAAAACCATAGTCCATCGGGATCCTTGTTCAGGTCCGTCATATTGTCCAGGTTCTTTGGTAATAATCATAATGTCTTCATCAGGAAACTCAAAATTCATTGACTGATAATCATCCACTGCTTGATGAGCCAAATGATCAGCAACAACACTTCCTTTAATGGCCTTCTGAGTAGTATACTGTATGTCATATTCTGTCAAGATCATTTGCCATCTTGCAATTCTTCCGGAGAGAGCAGGTTTCTCAAATATGTACTTGATTGGATCCATCTTTGAAATCAACAAGGTAGTATGGGTCAACATATACTGTCTTAGTCGGCGAGCAGCCCATGCCAAAGCGCAGCAAGTTTTCTCGAGCAGTGAGTATCTTGTTTCACAGTCGGTAAACTTTTTGCTAAGGTAGTATATTGCCTGCTCTTTTCGACCAGACTCGTCATGTTGCCCCAATACACACCCCATTGAGTTGTCTAACACTGTTAAGTACATAATCAAGGGTCTTCCATCAACTGGTGGCATCAAAATTGGTGGTTCCAGCAGATATCTCTTAATTTCATCAAAGGCAGTCTGGCACTCATCATTCCATTCCATCACCTGATCTTTCTTCAGCAACTTGAAGATTGGCTCACAGATGGCAGTTAACTGGGAAATAAATCTTGCAATGTAGTTCAATCGTCCCAAGAAACCTCTAACCTCCTTCTCAGTACGGGGAGCTGGCATCTCTCGTATAGCTTTCACTTTTGCAGGATCCACTTCGATACCTTTTCCACTGACAATAAAACCCAGGAGCTTTCCAGATCTTACCCCAAAAGTACACTTGTTTGGATTCAATCTCAACTTGTATTTCTTCAACCTCTCAAACAACTTGTGCAGATGATCAAGATGTTGCTCTTCATTCTGAGATCTGGCTATCATATCATCCACATATACCTCTATCTCATGATGAATCATATCATGAAACAAAGCCACCATAGCACGTTGATATGTTGCCCCTGCATTCTTCAAACCAAATGGCATCACCTTATAGCAAAAGGTGCCCCACTGTGTCACAAATGTTGTCTTCTCCATGTCTTCAGGAGCCATCTTGATTTGATTGTAACTAGAGAAACCATCCATAAAAGAGAATACCTTATGCTGAGCAGTGTTGTCTACCAGAATATCAATATGAGGAAGTGGAAAGTCATCTTTGGGGCTAGCCTTGTTCAAATCTCTGTAGTCCACACACATACGTACCTTACCATCTTTCTTAGGAACTGGTACCACATTTGCAACCCACTGAGGATAAGAAGTCACTGCTAAGAACCCTGCATTGAACTATTTCATTACCTCTGCCTTGATCTTTTCTGACATTTCAGGACGCATACGACGAACCTTCTGCTTCTTTGGACGACAATCTTCTTTTACTGGTAAACGGTGAACCACAATGTCTGTATCCAACCCTGGCATATCTTCATAAGACCAAGCAAAGATCTCCACATAGTCACGTAACATCTGAATCAACCTGCTCTTGACACTATCCTCTAATTCAGCCCCTATCTTGACCTCTTTCCTGTTTTCTTCAGTTCCCAAATTCACAACTTCGACTGGCTCTTCATGTGGCTGTATGGCTTTCTCTTCTTGTTGTAACAACCTAGCAAGCTCTACAGGTATTTCACAATCGTCCTCATTTCCGTCTTCAGTTTGACAGATCGGATTCTCGAAATCATAATTGGCAATAGTAGAACTGTTATCAACAGGATCCAGAGTGGATGAGGATCTGCATTTTAGTGATGTGGGTGTGTGTAAGAACACATAGCTGATAAAACAAAAATAAAAGAAAGACAAGGAACACAATATTTACGAAAACGAAACGTCCACTGATTTTATTGAATGACGTATGCAAATGAAATGACAGCCCGTAACAAGCACACCATTGTGCCCCGGGTAAGGCACATGGCTTGAAAGTTTTATTGTTCAAAATTAAAATATAACAACACAGTAATAGTATTTACTCCTGACTAAAGGAGATAGGGATAACATCTTCAGCTTTCCAATTATTGAGTCCAGCACCCACAGTAGGAAAAATCCAAGCATCCAAGTTGTAGTCTTCATCTTGATCTCCTACATCATTGATCTGGTCCTTCACAACCCCTTGACTAGTGACACGGGCAGCACGAGCACGACGAACAGCCTTCTGGGACTCTGCAGTGAAACCCAAACCAAATTTGTCAGATTTGTATGGGATATCAGGAAGCTGACCCCAAATAGTACAACCACCTTCATCCACCACAGCTCTAGCATCATTGAGGGAAGCCATTGCCATTGTTGGAGGCTTTCTGGTGACCACAGGAACTTTCTTTGCAACAGGAGGAGCTATATAATCATTAACAACCCAAGGAACCACTTCAAACGTCTGACACGGAGTTTCAATGTATTCACCTTCCATTTCTAGGTACTTGAAAGTGTTTACATGGCTGACAAAGTATTCTTCTTCTCCATAGACAGTAACAACCTTTCCATTCACCGGATATCTCAACTTTTGGTGCAATGTAGAGGTTACAGCACCTGCCCCATGGATCCAGGGACGACCAAGCAGACAAGAGTACGAAGGACGAATATCCATCACAAAAAATGTAGCATTAAACACCTGGGAGCCAACTTTGATTGGAAGATCAATTTCCCCATGTACTACTCTTCTAGAACCATCAAAAGCCTTTACCACAATATTACTGGGCTTCAGCACAGCATCTTCAGGACTCAGCTTATTCAGGACTTCCTTGGGCAACACATTCAGAGAGGAACCATTGTCTATCAGTACATGTGACAGGGTAGTGCCCCTGCATTCAATTGAAATATGCAAGGCCCTGTTATGATCCCTCTTGGCAGGGGTCAAATCTGCATCAGAAAATCCTAACCCATTATCATAGGTCAGGTGGGCAACACAATTCTCAAACTGGTCAACAGAAATGGCATTGGGCACATGAGCAGACTTCAGAAACTTGATTAAGGACTTGGCATGAGCCTCAGAACATAGCAACAAGGACAACATAGAAATCTTTGAGGGAGTATGCCCCAATTGATCAACAATGTCATAATCGCTCTTGCGAATGATTTTCAATACTTCTTCCATCTGCTTAGAGAGATCATCAGCAGCTGGCACATCAGTAGATACAGGCTCAATAACAGGACCTTTGCCCCGAGCATCAGTGGTGGAAGTAGCAGCAGGAGTAACTGCAGTTTTAGAAGCAACTGGAGGAGAGAAGACTCTTCCACTACGAGTGATCTTGCTAGATCCAGCAATATTATCAATGTCAACAGGCACATCAAGTAAAGGCTTCTGCTTAACACCATGGATGTAAACATCAGACCCATAGTGCCAAGGCACGGCCTTATCAGACGTATATGGAATAGGACCCGGAGTAGTAATGACCATGGGAGCCACTCTGGCTTCAGCAACAACTTTCACAGGACCTTCAGTAGTAATCCTGATTGGACCCTGATGGGTGATTTTAATAGGCCCCTTGGAAGTGATTCTCACCGGCACTTTGTCAACCATATCAACCTCTTTAATCTTCTTACCTCTAGTAATATGCTCCACCATACTCTCCACAGAAGATGGTCTCCTTTCAAACACTATGGTGTAATTATTCATGAGACGTTGAATTCCGTCCTTCAACCTCCAACACTTATCTGGATTATACTCACAATAAACACAATCTTCACGACAACCCGGAAAGAACCCAGCTTGTACCAACTTCTTTCTGATAACAGACAATGGTGTGGTCAACTCCGCAACTGAATGGATATGTAAATCTTCATCAATGGCATTGACCGTCTTCTCGTGATTTGGCATTGGAGCAGTAATCACATTTGGAGTACCTGGAGGATCAAACTCAATTTCTCCAGCATCAATCATATCTTGAATTTTGTTCTTCAAGATCCAGCAGTTGTTAGTATCATGTCCCTGGCAGTTTGAATGATATGCACATCGTGCATTGGGATTATACCTGGGAGAGGTAACATTGGGATTCTGAGGAGCCTCTTTCAAAGTAATAAGTTCAGCCTTCAACAAATGTTGCAATGCCTGAGCCATTGACATGTTGATCTTCGTGAACTGCCTTCTAGCCCTCTGTTGGTTGCCCTGTGGCTGCTCTGTTGGTGCAGGAGTTGGATTTGAAATATGGACTGCACTGACAGACTGATGCCTTCTGTTACGATCAGGCTGACCATAAACAGCATTAGATTCTTTCTTCCCAGTGGGAGGCTTCTTTGCAGTACCTGATGAGGAAGCACCCACTTGGATCTTGCCATTCTTTATACCATTCTCTACTCGCTCTCCTGTCATGATCAACTCAGTGAAGCCAGATGATGAGCTTCCAATGAGATGACTGTAAAACGGACCATTCAGCGTACACATGAACATATCAACCAATTCCCTATCAGTCAAAGGGGGTTGAACTCTTCCAGCTAAATCTCTCCACTTTTGAGCATACTCTTTGAAACTTTCTTTGGCACCCATTGACATGCTCTGAAGCTGCATGCGAGTGGGGGCTAAGTCAGCATTGTATTGATACTGCTTATAGAAAGCTTCAGCAAGATCATTCCAGTCCCTGATGTTGACACTCTCCAACTGATAATACCACTCCAGCTGAGCTCCAGATAAGCTCTCTTGAAAGAAATGGATCCACAGTTTCTTATCAGCAGTGTGGGGTTGAATTCTTCTGACATAAGACCTCAGATGCAGCTTGGGACAAGAGACCCCATCATAAACAACAAATGTAGGAACCTTGAAACCAATGGGTATGACTACCCCAGATATCAAACTCAAATCCTCAAAATCCAGCCCAGATGACTTCTGCAACTCCATGGCATCCATCCTATCCACCAGCATCTTGAATTTGTCTTCATTAGGCTCGTGGTAGTAATTAGCCTCAGAATCAGAGTCCTCCATTGTATGGTGGAGACTTCCTACCTCTTGCTCAAATTCCTCAGATTCATAATCTTCAGCTGGTTCCTTGGTCTTGGCAAGACCTTTGAACCTTCTTCCCATGTTGATCAACCCAGCAGACCTTCTAGTCTTCTTAGTCTTCTTGACCAGCAGTGCCTTCAATTCATCTTGCCCCTTGGACAGGTTCAAGATCAGTTCTTGGAATTGTGCATTTTGTGTCTGAAGATCCTTAACTGATTGTTCAAGAGCCATTGCTGAAATAAACAGCGAGAAGATGAGAAACCTGTGCTCAATTATAAACCTGTGATGCAATGAAATGATATGTGAATGCATATGCAATGTTTTCAAGGACCGTAGGATTTAAATTTGCTTAAACAAACAAGAAAGTAACTTTTTATTAGTAATAACTTTGTTTTGCCTTTTAGGCGTACAAAAAATGAAATGAAATAAGTACAAAAGATGGGGTTTTAAGTCTCCCATGGACGTTTCCTTTTTGTGTTGAGGTATGAGTTGAGGTTCCGTTCCTCATGAAGTTGCTTTGTTAGCTCTAGGATTCTTGCTTGGCTTGCTTTGTAATGATCCTCGAAAGTATCCCTTTGCTCCTTCAGTTGGATCCATGATCTCTGCAAGTCTTCCTTATCAGTAGGCATGTCTGGGTGAAGGATGGTATAAACTGTGTCTCCTTCAGCAACAGGTTCCATGGTAACTGGTAGGACGGCAGGATATGGCATCATGAGAGTCTGAGCACGAGATCGCACCCATCTGAGATAAGCTTCCATAGGAATAGTGTACTTAGGCTCCAGTGTCTTGCTGTCAACCCTGTTTACTTTTCCCCAGGCTCGTATGAATCTCTGACGGTAACCCTGAAGATCGTTGTCGTAGTCAAATACAATGCCCTGAATCAACATATCATGTGGGCCATCACTCCGAGCATAACCAAACTGTCGTAAAGCTAGAGAGGGGTTGTAGGTGATGCCTCCTCTTATGCCTAGAAGTGGCACATTAGGAAACTCCCCACAACGGTCAATGATGGTAACATTCTCCATAGATCTGGAGCACCAATGGATATCTGAGTGAGAAAGTGACATGATCCTCTTGGACCATCTGAACCCTTGCTCATTCTTCATTACTGAGCGAGGAAGGTGAGAAATAAACCACCTAGAAAGCAAAGGTATGCAGCACATCAAAGTCCCTCTTGCCCTTGTAGTACGGGTATGAAGAGAATGTAAGATGTCTCCAAGCAATGTAGGCACTGGATTGTGACTCAGGAAAATGTTGATGGCATGAACATCTATGAACTGATCTGGATTGGGGAATAATACTAAGCCATATATCAGCAAGGCTAAGATCTCCTCAAAAGCATCATAGCTCATGGCCTTCAAGAACATTTGAGCCTTATCCATTAGCACCTTGGCAAGAATACCCTTGACTCCACTTCTCGTTTCTAGAACAATGTCAGACTTCTTCAGATGTAGAGCTGCAGCAATAACCTCTGGTTTAAGCTCCTTCTCTAAGCCTGTGAAGGGTCTTTGATCAAGAACAGGTATACCCAGAATTTTAGAGAACTCTTCCATTGTAGGAACCAGCTGATAGTCAGGGAATGTAAAGCAATGGTGCTTGGGGTCAAAGAACTGAAATAGGACACTCATCATGTCTTCATTGAACCCTGAAGTGACTAGATCCAATAGGTGACCATGTCTCTTGATGAACTGGGAGTGATCAGACACTTGAGAAACCAACTCTTTAAGCTTAGCAGGTATACTCACAAAGTTGATCCTGATGGTGTTTCTACGAGCAGAAGCCATGACCTGCAACAAAGAACAAAGATAAATCCTTTGGTCCTTGAAATGGTTAGTGAAAATGCTATGCTCATGATGCATGATGATGTCATGATGTTATGCTCAATCAAAGACATGTGGCACACACAAACAAGTCACACCATAGCCCTAGGTTTAAAGGCCTGCATGAGGTTTAAGGTAAGTACCCTCCCCTGAAGTTAGATGGTTCATCCTGTCCTACAAAAGTAACCGGGTTCTAAGGGATCTCAATATCATTGATCCTTCACAAGGGTGGTTGTTCAGAAGGCAACTTACTTGCCAACCAAAACCCTCCAAGTTTAAGATCTCAATGAGTGTAGTATCGAGTGTCAACCAACTTCAGTCTGCACCAAAGCCGGTTACCTCACTACTTTCTAAAGGCCAAGATGAGTTAACTAGGGTTCTAAAAGTTAGTTAGTGCATTGACAACATATGGCAGCCTCATATTATCCTCAACTTGACTTAAGGAACATAAGCACCAACCAAGAAGTCGCACTAACTATGGCCACCAGATCAACCGTATCGATATACGTCGTACAGTTTCCTTGGTCTATTGCCATTTACCTAAGGTACACTAGATCCGGGTTAGGACCTTTCACACATAAGAGCACCCCAACAAGTAATATAAAGCAAACAAGGCAAACAATTTAAAGTGATCTAATTCCTAAGGGTACCCCTCTTAAATTTAAATCCCCAGCAGAGTCGCCAGTTCTGTAACACGGTGGGAGAACTGACTTTAAGTTATGTTGCGGATAGCAAGAGTCGCCACCGACTTTTATTTTATCCAAAAGGAAAGGTTATAAAAGAACAGGAAAGACCTTAAGAGATATTTTTGGGTCCGGGGGGTAGGTTATGTAAAGGGAAGGTGTTAGCACCCTTTACATCCATGGTTATCCATGGGCTCTTAGTTACTTAGCTCACTTTTGAATTGTTTTTGAAAGTGTAGTGTGTGAATAGCAAAAATTTCATATGAGTTAATAATGATCCATGTACGGATGCGTAAAAACTTGTTTTTTTTTTTGAAAAATTTGTTTGAAATTGTGAAGAGTTTGAAAAGTTTTTGAAGTGAGCAAGTACATAAGAGGAACCTACCCTAAAGTTTTAAGTCTTTCTTGTTCTTTATCCTTTAATTGGTAAGACTATCCCTACTATTAAGGAGTAGGTAGTCATTACCTTGGATGTAAGGGACATGAGAGGGACATTTATTTTTGAAGGCAACTGTGGGGTGTATTAAGCATATAGGAGGGACTATCATCATTATTCGAAGGGACTTGATTCGTAAAGGCAACCATGAGGGACTTGATGATTTTTCTTTTTTAAGGGACTTGCTTTGTACACCCCACTTGACCTTATGATTTAGGCAACTTGAGGGATAACCTTAGAAATGTGAGACGGCGATTAAAAATCGACTTACGTGTGTGAGTGTTTAATTTAATTATCTTATGATTAAAGTGATCTAATTTATTTTAAATAAAATACATATTTTTCACTCCCTAATTACTAACCATAGCAAAAATAATTAAATAATTATAAAATTTACATCCAGGAGCATTTACATTATAATAAGCAAGATAAATAAAATATAAATAAATAAACAATAAATAAATAATAAATAAATAATAGGGGTTAGTGATAACAAAATAATAATAATAATTAGAAATAATAAACAAGGTTAGAAACATAATAATAAAAATATAATAATAAATAATAGTATGGTTAGTAAATAATAAAGATTAATGAAATATATAAAATTAATAAAGCAAAATAAATAATATGGTTAGTAATAACAATAATAAATAAAATTAACCAAAATTATAATAATAAGAGATTAACAATTTTTAATATAAACAATTATATTTAGAAAGAAATATGAACAAACAATTATTTTAATTTACAAGTTATTAAGTTATTTTTGAATATATTATAACTACAAAATTTAATTATTATAAATTCAATTATTTATAAACAAAAAAGTCATAAGAGAAAAATAAGTTATAAACATATTTACAAGAATTTACAAGAATTATAATAAATATATATACATAAAATTATATAAAAAAAAATAGAATTAGGTTTTATTTTAGAAAATATTTTTAGAATAAAGTTATTTTAATTAATATACATACTATATTTTATTTACATAATTATAAAAATAATTTTCAGAGAAAAAAGGATATATAGAATTTGAATTACATTTAACATTATTTTAATTATATTTATATACATATGATTTTAATAATTAAACAAAATAGAAAAATAGAAAAAAAATTGCAAAAAAAAAGAGAGGAACTTACCTGACTAGGGTTTGATCCCATGTCCTCATGTTTGCCAGCAACAACAATAACCACCAGGCTAGCCCACACGCAGGTGAGAAAGAGGAGAGAATAATTGTTTTTGTTCTTTGTCTAGAGAAAACCTGGAAAATAAAAGAAATAAAAAGGCCTGGGGTGGGAATTGAACCCAGGACCTTTTTCATTCACAAGCGCACGCATCACCACCCGGCTGGAAGAGCCGATCTGATTATATAATGGCAAGAAACCATAATATATTATGTTTGCTTTTATCCTGAAAATTAACAAAAAAACAATGCACCAGCCCAGTATCGAACCAAGGTCCTTACAACATACGCATATCAAGCTTACCACCAGGGCACACACGCGCGTGTGATAACAAAATAACAAAACAACATAAAATAAGTTAACATAATTTGAATTTTCTGGGCGCGCGGGAAGCCTTCTTCTTCCCCAAATTTCCTGCGAAATTCCTTTTGGATTTTTCTGCGAATATTGTTGCAAGTTCTTCATGGTTCTTGACCTGCGAAAATCAAACTCACACCAAACAGTAATGATTCATGAAATTGATTACAGTTTTATGATCCTTAGGTCTCATAGAACATTCTTATGTGTCCTGAATTCATTTATATTTGTTCAATCATTAAACCCTAAAATGGAGCTCTAAACCCTAATAATGGCCGCGGGTGATATAGGTCCTGAAGCTTCAATCTAATTGCCTAGAATCGTTCCTTGGAACCTCACAAACACAAAAGCACAAACAAAATTCATTAATAATGCACAAGTAAGTAGAATCGAAAAATTGAAATTCAAGGTAAAACTTGATTCGGGTTCATCAATGTGTGATGCTATGAGGCAATGTAATGATCTGGTTATGTTCCATGATGATCAAGGAAGCCAACCATGTCCTTATTTTACCTTCAAACCTCTTGGATGATGAAATCCGAATGCCACTTTTTTGATGAATTTTTGGTTTTGAAAACCTACCTTTGAAGCTGCTGGATTCGTGTTCAAGTGTTAGGTTTGTGTTTAGTATATATATGTGAGTGAATTAGGTCAGAAAAACTCATTGGTTGTGTGAAGATTTGATCCAAAAAAGATTGAAAAAGATCATGTTGTAAAAGTCAAATATTTGTTCATGAAGACTTGCTATTCTTGGATTAATCACATGATTTCTTTCTTCTTTAATTCTAATCACCAATTAAGAACTTCTAGAAGCATTATCTTCCTCCAAAAATAGATTTTCATATTTTATATTTATTTAAAATGATTTTTATGAATTAAATCAATAATAAATAAAAATAAAATAATAAAAATGCTGAATTTTGGTCAATTGGGTCGTGCATAATGATATGATGTGGATTGGATCACAACTTGGGCAGCCCATTTGGAAAGAAGTGATTTTAAACCTCCATTTTCAACATAAACCATCACAAAATTTCCCAAATTTGCAAGAGCATATCTCCCTCAATTTTAAAGGTATGAGGGTGTTCTTGGACTTTTTGGAAAGCTTGAAGAGTCCTCTAAACAACCCCATTGGTTTCAGGTCCATATCATTTACCAATCTCAAGTTATGCCCTTTTGAAGTTGTTGACTTTTTGTTGACTTTTGAAATGACCTATAATGTCCTAGCTCATATCTTTCAAATGAAGCATTTTTGGGCTTAACTTTCAACATCAAAGTTGTAGGGAATTCAATTTCCTTCAAAATGAGCTTTGGATGGAGACTTGGTGATGAAGTATGTGAAAGTTATGGCTGGTCAAAGTTCAGTTGACTTTTACTAAGGAAACCCTAATTTAGAAACTCCTGATTATTGATGATCTGGAATCTCCTTGATGAATCATGATCAACCCTTGATCAAATGATGAATTTTACTTCATATACTTGATGTTGGCAAAAAATCATGAAGTTTGACTTTGGTTTGACCACAGTTGACCTCAGTTTGACTTTTTAACTGCACTGACTGATTTTGACTTATCTGATCATCTGACTGAGCAAACTTTTTGAGAAAAGTCTTGAAACTTGTCATGGGGGTTCTTACACACATATAAGATGTTATGAAGCTTACTTGAAGTCTTGGAAGTCCATTTAGCCTGATTAAAGTCAAAACTCTAGTTTTGGATGCACTGTTTAGGAGGTGCATTGTCTGAGGGAATTGTCAACTCTTCTGACCCATTGTGAACTTTGTGAACCTTGTGAACCATCATAAAATGTCTTGTGAACCTCATGGGAGGTATTGTGAAGCTTGTGAACCTTGTGAACCTCATGAAGTGACTTTGTAGACCTTATGAACCTCAGGAGAGCTTTGTAATCATTGTGAATCTTGTGAACCTTCAAGAAGTAACTTGTAGACTTCATGAACCTCATGAAAGGTGTTGAAAGCATTATGGAACTTGTGAACCTTGTGAACCTTCAAGAAGTAACTTGTGGACTTCATGAAAGGTCTTGTAAATGTTGAGAAGCTTGTGAACCTTGTGAACCTTCATAAAGTAACTTGTAGACTTCATGAACCTCATGAAAGGTTATGTAAACATTGTGAATCTTGTGAACCTTGTGAACCTTCAAGAAGTAACTTGTGGACTTCATGAACCTCATGAAAGGTCTTGTAAATGTTGAGAAGCTTGTGAACCTTGTGAACCTTCATAAAGTAACTTGTAGACTTCATGAACCTCATGAAAGGTTATATAAGCTTTGAGAAACTTGTGAACCTTGTGAACCTTCTTAACACACAAAGTCTTGTATTGTGAGGGCAAATTTTGGGGTGCAACAGCTACCTACAAGAAAGTCAGGCTAGGTGGGTCAGGATCACCGAAGCCCGTACACAAGAAGACCAGAAGACTCAAGCCAAGATTGAACAGCTAGAGGCCAGTGAAAAGAAGCAGCAGGAAGCTTTGTTGGCAGCTCATAGGGAGATTTCAGAGTTGAAGCTCAGAGCAGGATTGAAGAGGTCAAAGGACCAGGACAGGCATAAGAAGCTGACCACTGCCATTGCTACCAGGAACCTCCTCATTAGGACCATTACAGAGCACCCAGCTGGTCGAGTGACTGAGGAACTCCTGAAGGAGGTCAGAGAAGATGAATTTGGGTTGGATGTCTGATTCTTTGCTTGTTGTTTGTTTCCATTTGATGTACTTTTCCTTTTATTGTATTTTGACCCTCCATGGGCATGTGTTGTAAAACAAACTATGTATTGTTCACCATTTGTAATATATTTCAGTTTGTTTTCATTTGGGTTTTCTCTCAACAACATCAAGCATCTTCCTCGAGGTCTGGAAAGGTCAAAACCAAGAACCAAACCGGATACCCTGGAAAACAAATAAGCATACTGCATTGCATACTGCTCGTCGCCGAGTGTTCCCTGTCAACCGCGCACACCGGTACCCGACTCGTAACAATCTTCCCGGCATTCAAATGGAACAAGTATAGCACGATCTGATTGAGGTCAGAAATCAGATGACCAATGAGAGATTGGAGATGAGAAATCAGATGTCTCAGTTCATAGCAGTGATGACTGGCCTAGACCAGAGCTAGGAAAGGTTAAGAGAGCTGGTGGAGAGACAAACTCCTGAGGAACCTCATCTGGGAACAGGAGGAACTAGCAACAATGAACGGGGTCAGCCTCGTATTGACCCACAGGAGTTTGGACCTCATTTGAATCCAGAAGTTAACATCCCAAGAAATGGTCAAGGTAATGCTATTGGGGGTCAAATCCTGCAGGAGGACCCTCAGGGAGAACAGTTTACTGTCATCGGGGCTGGAGATGAGGTATACGACAGAAGATTGGACGAGATTGCCGAAAAGTTAAGATCTTTGGAATCTCAGAATTCTTTGGGCTTCGATGTGATGGATATGGGACTAGTGGATGGGGTGAGAATTCCCCACAAATTCAAGCCCCCATGTTTTGAAAAGTACAATGGTAGCTCCTGTCCTCGCACTCATCTGCAGTATTTCTTGGGAAGGCTCAAAGCGCATACCATGGATGAAAAGTTGTGGATGTTCTACTTTGAAGACAGTCTGACTGCGGCTTCGAGAGAGTGGTATTCACACTTGTCTAGGGCCACCATAAGATGCTGGAAGGATCAGGCCGAAACTTTCATCCGGCAATATCAATACAACCTGGACATGGCTCCCAACAGGACCTTACTAATGGGAATGTCTCAATCTTCCCGAGAGAGCTTCCGGGAGTATGCTCAAAGATGGAGACAGCTTGCTGCTGCTGTCCAACCACCAATGTCAGAGAGGGAAATGGCCGACATGTTCATGAATACGTTGCAAGGGACCTATATTGATAGACTGGCTGCTTTTTCCTCTACCAGTTTTGCTGATGTGGTCATAGCTGGTGAGAGGATTGAAAGCCTCTTAAAGATGGGCAAAATTTCCGACAGTGGTGCAAGTTCATCCAGCAATCCCAGAAAGCCTTTTGTGGGACCCCGAAGGGCAGGTGAAACAAATTCCATTCATGCAAGCAGGGCCAGGCCTCAATATGCCCACCGATCAGTAGCAGCTGTTACCATCCCAGCTCCAATGCCACAACAATCATCATATCCTCAACAACAACAACCATAGTATCAACAACAAGTTCATTATCCGCAACAAAGGTCGTATAACAACAACAACAACCAGCAACAGCGTCCCTTCCAACAAAGGCCATCACAAGCAAACAGTGTAATTGACCCAATCCCAATGTCGTATGTTGCACTCTTGCCACAACTCCTGAAGCTCAACCTAGTTGAGTTAAGGACGTTGGCACCTCCAGATCCTCTCAATATGCCAAAGAACTATGATGCAAATGCCAGGTGTGCATTCCACTCAAATGCACCGGGGCATAATACTGAAAAATGCAGGGCCCTACAGATGAAAGTCCAGGATTTGGTGGACTCAAAAGCTCTCAACTTTGCACCTCCTCCAAATGTCACAAGAAATCCAATGCCTAGTCACAACGGGCCTAGGATTAATGTTATTGAGGAAGGCAAACCATCCATATTAATTACCAGTGTTGCACAAATCCGAACACCTTTGGTTGAAATCAAAGCTCAGCTGTTAGAGTGCCAAGTGTTCCCCGGATGCGAGGTCGGCTGTGGATATTGCAACATTGCCGTTGTAAACACCCCAAATTTTCCCTCACCCATTTACACCATGGCTTATGATCTCTTCATATGCATGAGTTCAATCATAGCATCTCATACCACATTTTTTATTCACTGCATTGATTCAGAGTCATCTGCATCTAGGGTTTGTGATCTGAGCACTCCAAGAGCTTTTTGAGCCACTCCAAAGGTCATCAATCACTTCAAAGGAGTCCATGTGTGTTCAAGCATCATATGGTATCCTCTCAAAGTCAAGAAAATCAAAGAATCACAAGAACTGGGAATGGCATGGAAGCAGAGCCAGGTTTAACTGCACAGATGACCTAGAATTAGGGTTTTGGTTTCAAAGGCCATGACTCCAAATTTTTTGGTCATTCTTGTTTCTGTTGGTCTCTATATGGTATAGGGATCATGCATATCAATTTTCATGAAGAAATTCCATGGGGAAGTCATCTGATCAAGAGTTGACTTTTTGAACAAGCCAGTGCAAAATCAGGGCATCTAAGGCCCCCAATGACCCAACCAAAGGGTGTTCTTCATCATTTTGATTGTTTATGATCTTTATTTGATCATAGAAGATGTTGGAAGTTCACAAAATCAAAGAATTTCAAGCCATTTGCAAAGTTGACTTTTTGGGAATATGACTTGTATTGAAAAATTGCCATTTTGGGAAACTTTTTCAACCCTTGCTTTTTGATTCAAAAATGCTTCAAATGAAAAAACTTTGGTCATGAAAGTTGTAGAATGGATCATTCCCTTTTCAAAAAGTACAAGAACTTGTCCTAATTCATTTTGGATCAAAAGTTATGGCTTGTCAAAGTTGGGAAAAATCACATAATTTGAAGTTTTCTACCAAAGAGGCATTTTGCAAAATGGTATGATCAAGTGTTCTCAAGACTTCAAATATGCACAAACTCATTACAACATACTCACATGACCTCTAAAGATTAGAATGGGCCAAAGAATATTGCATTTTGATGCCTTGAATCTCATGAATTTCCAAAGGGGCCAAACTTTGTGAAAATTGCAAAACATCTCATAAGCCTTGATCCACTTGCTGATTTATCTCATAAACAATTCCATGGTTCTCCCTAAACTCAGCTGAGCCAAGACAAGCCAAAAGGCTAGCTATACCATTGCCCATACCTCAAGTACAAGTCAAGTTGACATTTTGGCAACTTGCCCATACCAATCAACATAGGCCAGCACCCACTCTCTGACCTATCACACTTCTTTATGTGGATCATTTGCAAGCAAAAGGACAACACACACAAGCCTGAAGACTGGAAGAACACAACATTCTCATTTTTCACCTCATATGCAAAACCATTCGAAACTGACTCCACAAGCATCAAACACACAAACAAACTTCACCATTGATCTCAACATGACTCACTGATCACAAACCAACCATTGAAACAACCTGAAACTCACTGAAATCAAAACACAATTTCCTTCCCCCCTTGAACAGAACTCTGTCAATCTCCCAAACCAGCCACTTTCAAAGCATTCTAAGCTCCATTCCATCATCAGGAGGATCAAAGGAGAAGGTCTGTGCAAAGCTTGAGGCCAGGAAGCTTGGAATCAGAGGAACTCCACCTCAGGTAACCATCCAAAACATTTTTCCAGAACTCATTTCTTTTGCTGCAATGTGATTCTTTATGTTATGCTGGTCATACTGATGTGTTTATTTTCAAAAATGGTTGGAAAATGAGAGTGTATGAGGTCTCTAAAACTTTGCCCGTGAAATACCTTTTGCTTTGATTCTTATGATTCAGTAAAAATAAATGGATTTTGGGGTGGGGTTTAGGTTTAATGATGTTTAATGAGTGATTCTGGAGAGATTTGTGAAGTTTCATGGCGTATTGAGAGAGATTGAAAGAGGAGCTCGTCGGAGAAGATGACCGGAACACTGTTTCGGTCACCTGAATATGTTTAGGGTTCAGATTAGGGCATTAATCATAATTAGGGAGATTTGAATTCTAGCCGTCCAGATGCGCGCGCCAGTCAACTCCCGCGCGTTCAATTTGAATACCAGCCTTAGGATCAGTTGACTTCTCATTTTATTTTATTTATATTTCATTTAATTTCATTTCTTTTGTACATTTTATTAAAAATAGTAAAATAGGTCTAAAAATTCTGAAAATTTTTATTCAAGCTTTTATTAATTTTCAGAACCCAAAAACATTTTTACTTTTATTTTTTGCATTAAAAATTATTTTTAAATCATTTAAAAGTTTATTTTTAATTAATTAATGAGAATTAATTAATTAAAAATACTTTTAGGTATTTAAAAATCACAAAAAAAATCATGAAACATTCAAAAACATTTGGAAACATTGTCCAACTCTCAAACCAAATTTATTTTTTGTTCTTGATGCCTTTTGATCATTTTCAATGGAATTAATTTCATTTCAAGGCATTATTTTGTGACAAACTTCAAAAATTCATTTATGTCTAACCTTTGAGAGTTGGATCATGATTCTTTTTGCATTGCATCTTGCATAACATGTAGTCTATAGGATAAAATTGGCATGAATTGATCTTGCATTTTTATTTTTTTTGACATTTTTCTTGACAAGGTACCTTAAAACCCTAACAATCTTAGGAAATTCATAACCCTCACTAGGTTAAGAGTTGGATCCCCTCCTTTGGGCAGTGAGTTTGTATAGGTTTAGGGTTCCCTTGATTGCATTTTCAAATTTTTATCATAATGTTTGCTTCTGGTTTTGAATTTTGTTTTGTGCATTGATCATAAACCCTAATTTGGGCCTTCCTTTGCATCCATTTCTCATTTGCTTGCATACCATGACTTGCCATGACATTTTGTGCATACATTTGATTCATAACACATCTTAGGGCATATTAGAATCATGTTTGATCATTGCATCTTTCGTTTGCCATGTTATATGTCATTTGCATTCCATAACTTTTCATGTATGTTCATGGTTCTAAGCATGTTTCTCTTGCATCCATATGTTTGTATGATCATCCCCATGCCTTGTTTCATGTTTGCATCATCTCATAGCATCATTAACATCATACTCATGCTTCTGGTTTTGGTTTGTATCATCACATTTCATCTCATTTGCATTGCATTTCATTTCTTTACTAACTTTTCAGGTGGTAAGTTTGTTTGAGAAGTGAATTTTCCTTCACTTTCCACAATCTCTTTTCATCTCTTTTATGCATCATTACTGCATTTTATCTTGTGCTTTGGATTGAGCTTGCTCATTCTTGTTCATCTTACCTTCTTTCTTCAAGCAACTTGTCTTCTTAAGTGAAGCAAGTTGTTTTGCTTCTCTTTGCTCCTTTCATCTGCTTCCTGGTGGTTTCTCTGAAGATCTTTCTTGCAAACCTCACAAACCCTAGGACTTCCAAGCATGATAACAATTAGGGTTGATTAGTCCCCCATTTATCTTTTACCTTTGTGTCTCATTGAGTCTTCTCTCCTCACCTCATAATCAGGGACTAAACCCTAAAGGCTTTAAGGCTTTGTGATTAAGCTTATGCCTGCATCCTTCTATTAGGATGGAGTGTATAACTTTAATCCTAAGTGTTAAACCCTTAATGTGTTTAACTCCTTCAATTAATCCACTTAATAATCATCAAGACATCAAGCTTGTAACTTGGGCCTTGCATTAGGGTTCTAATTCTTCCTTAATTGGTTAAGAAGGACTAACCCTAGTGTTAATTGACAAGTCCCCCTCAAGTTGTCTTACAAATCATTAAAACTCACTTCTTCATCTTATCATTAACTAAAATCCACTTTAATAAAGGCTTTGTTTTGTCATGAGGTTAATCCCTAATCATGGATTAAGCTGAGGAGTCTTTCTCAGCTTAAGTATTCTCATCTATTATCCTCCTATTGGGATGGTGTAATGAGTCCATTAAATCCTTGATTATGGCTTAATCTCATTACTTAACACTAAACAAAAACAACAAAAACATCTAAATAATCACAAGTAGGTTAATGATCTTAATCCTACATCAGGTTGATTAAGTGTGAGAAGCTGACTTCACACTTAAGGTATTCTCATTACCCCTAATCAGAGGGAAGATGTGATGAGTTTGCTAACCTTTGGTTTAGGCTTAAGCTCATTTTCTTATGACAAATTTCAAAAAGCAATAAAAAACTGAAAACACAAAAACAAACAATAATCGTCTCCTTCGGGATTCTTTTCTCACCTCATTCACTCACAAACGGGAACTCGCTTCTTCCGTCTAATGCAAGACAGTTTGCAACTGAGCCAGACAGGTCGTACACTTGAGCATAGACAAGTAAGCAGTTCACAAGCCAATTTACCTTTCAGTCTCTTTGGGTCGAACTACGGTGTTCTGACTTCCTCATTGCACGAGAGGATACGTAGGCATAACTTAACAGTTATCGAACAAAAGTCTCTGTATATTCCCCCTCCTTCCAGCATTATTCTTTAAGCCTCATAGTCTTGAGCATTTCATTCTTGTTCTCACACTGACACTTCACTTATACACACTACACTTCTTTTACACCGACACTTGCATTCTTTTCCAGCCTTGATACACAAATTTCACTGACACTACCCCTTTAAAACACAAGTCTTTTAAGCGTGGATCCCGTCGAGTACGGCGGACAATCTGGGTGCTAATACCTTCCCAGATTGTAACCAACCCCCTTTCTCAGTCTCTCTGGTTCGCAACCGTCTTATCCATCTTTTCTTAGGTCTATGCAGCATTACCTTTCCTTCGGGATAAAAATGCCTAGCTGACGACTCTTTTCATTTCTTCTTTCACCGACCGTTCGCGTCTGTACCCCATTTGACCTAGCCTCATTTGGTGGGAGCGACAGCTTGGCGACTCTGCTGGGGACCCTTATACTGCAACCAGGGCTTCTGGTTCTTTTTGTGGGTTCCTCCTAGCGCTTGTTTGATTTGTGTTTACTGGGGTGTTATGTGCTAATTGTGTTTGTATATTTATTTTTGCTTTATGTACAGTTATTTATTGCTTTCTTTACAGCTTTATATACATCATACTGTCATACTGTTATCTGGCTGGATCTGGTTTTGCTTTGGTGGGTGGGGTTCATTGAGAGTTTAAGGTCCTATACCTGGGACCTGAGTGACACCTAGGCTAGAGTGGTTCATGTTCTTTCCCATTCCATTTCGGTCTGGTGTGGGAATATGAAACACGGTTCAGATATGGGTTTCTTCTTGAGAACTCTGTGCTACAGATCTCCTGTAGTGCTAGGGCTATCTGGGAAGCCTGCTAAGTCTGGATGACCTTTACTATGACCTTCAGAAACTGAGGTGAATTAGAGGAGGATCTTTTATGGTTATTGTAAACACTGTACCTCCGGGTTAGAAGTGTTTACACTTCTCATAACTGATCCTAGTCTGAGGATCCTTGTTCTAGAACATCACCTGTGAGGGGGTTGGGCTGTTTACAGGTTTGCAGGTACCTCTAGCCACATCATACCCTGATACTTTGTTTTGAATAAGAGTACTCCACTTTGGGACAGTTCTTGTGATTTTAACCCTGGACATGTGACTCTTTATTTGAGTCCCCCACCTTGGTTATTGGACTTTTGAACCTCCATCTGGACTTCTTAAACATACATGGACCTTTATATCAAGGCAGTAATCAGATCCAGCTCGATCACGAACCCTTGCATATCATTTGCATACATCATCATTGCATCATTTAACATTTGCTTATTTGTTTTTCAGGGTATCCATATTATTTGGCTTGGTTTTGACCCCTTCATCTGCATAGACCCCTGTTCATCATTATCTGCTTCAGCCATCTTTATCAGTTGTCTGCTTCAGCTGTTGCCTGCTTCAGCTACCTCCATCATCATCCTCAGCCTATCAGTGGCTCATCTCCAGTATCAGCCTTCATCATCAGCATCTGTTTTCAGCTCTTCATCAGCAGTCATGGCACCCAAGAAGAGCAACATCTCATATCATTTCTTTGAACCTGTGCTGACTGGCATCAGATAGGTCCAGGAACTTATCACTCCAGACCATATCCTATTATTCAGAGAGCATTATGGAGGCATTCTTGATATGGTTATGGATTTGGACCCTTCTCAGAGGAGTTTGATTCCCACCTGCCTGCAGTTCTATGACCCTCCTCTGAGATGCTTCACTTTCCAGAACTTTCAGCTGGGGCCTTTGTTGGAGGAGTTCTCATCATTGATTGGAGTACCTGTCAGGGGTGGTATCCCCTTCAACCCTGAGATGGCTTTTCCCAGCAATGAAGAAGTGGCAAAAGCACTGTGCCTGGAGCCTATTTTGATTGAGCAGAACATGACAACAAAGGCTGGGATCCCTGGTTTACACTTGGATTTCTTGACTTCTCAGGCCATCCTGAAGGCCTCCTTGGGAGAATGGAAGGCAGTTTGTGCATTATTAGCCCTCAGTATATATGGGATGATATTATTTGCAGATGAGCCCAAATTTATCAGCAAGAATGCCATTCATCTCTTTATTTTGAGGAACCCAGTGCCCACCTTGCTGGGAGATTTCTATTATTCTGTTCACCAAAGGAATGAGAAGCAGAGAGGGAGGTTGGTGAGGTGTTGTGCTCCTTTGTTTCATACTTGGCTGCTCAAGCACTTACCCAAGACTGATGCTTTCCTGAATCCTCACCAACAGAAGAATTGGGCTAGGAGACTTACTGCTTTGACCTCAGATGACATCAGGTGGTGCACCCAGAGCACCAAAGGCAGGGACATAATTACTAGCTGTGGACAGTTCCCCAATGTGCCTTTAGTGGGAGTGAAGGGTTGCATCAACTACAACCCTTTGCTATTTAAAAGACAATTGGGCTATGCTTTGGTTCACCCTCCTAGAATGCAGGACTTGGCTGAAACCCTGTATTGTGAGATAAAGCCTAATCTAGCTGTTGTCAGGCAAACATCCTGGGCTTGGGACAACATCCAGACCAAAGGGGTGGCCATTCTTGGGAGATGCAATAATGTGGCTTCAGCTCAGTACTATGATTGGTCTCATGCAAGGGCTTAGCTTTCTGGGATGCCTTTTACCATTGAGGATGCACCTGGACCATCCACAGCACCACCTCCAGCCACTGTCAGCCTGGAAGAATTTGAGAAACTGAAGGAGAGGAATGGGAATCTGTCTCAAGCTCTAAAGAGGACCCTCTGGGAGAGGAGTGATGGTCGTCTAGACATTGAAAGGTTGGAAAAGCTTAAGGTGGAGCATCTAGCCAGGATTGAGAAAGCAGAGGACTACATCAAGAAATCAAGAGCTGGAGAGCAAATTTTGAAGAATGCCTGTAAAGAGGCCCAGTTTCAAAAGGCTAGGACTGATCTCTACCTGAAAGAAAGTCAATCTAGGTGGGTCAGGATCACCGAAGCTCGCACTCAAGAGGATAAGAGAACTCAAGACAGGATTGAGCAGTTGGAGGCTACTGAGAAGAAACAACAGGAGGCTCTGCTAGCAGCCCAGAAGGAGATTTCAGAGTTGAAGCTTAGGGCTGGTGTGAAGAGGTCAAAGGACCAAGACAGGCACAAGAAGCTGACCACTGCTATTACCACCAGGAACCTTCTTATCAGGAGCATTACAGAGCATCCTGCTGATCCTGTAACTGAAGCACTTCTGAAGGAGGTTAAGGAGGATGAGTTTGGTCTTGGTGTCTGACTTTTTGTTTGTTGTTGCTTTCATTTCATGTACTTTTCCTTTTATGTTGTATTTTGACCCCTCAGAGGGCATATGTTGTAAAAATAGACTATGTGCTATACACCTTTTGTAATATATTTGCTAGTTGGTTTCCATTTGAGTCTCTTTTTCTCAAACAACATCAAAGCATCTTCCTCAGGGTCTGGAAAGGTCAAAACCAAGAGCCAAGCCGGATACCTTGGAAACAAATAAGCATACTGCATTGCATGCTAACCTTTGTTTTGTTTTGTAGGTTTTGTCATTGTTGTTTGTATCTAACTCTGTTGTGATTCAGGAATTATTGCTCGCCGTCGAGTGTTCCCTCTCAACCGTCCACACAGATATCCTACTCGCAACAATCTTCCTGGTATCCAGATGGACCAAGTACAGCAAGATCTGACAGAAGTCAGGACTCAGATGGCCAACGAAAGGTTGGAGATGAGAAACCAAATGACCTAGTTCATGGAAGTGATGAATGGCTTGGCTCAAAGCCAAGAAAGATTGAGGGCATTGGTAGAAAGGAAGACCCCAGAAGAACCCCATCTAGGGACTGGAGGAACAAGTAACAATGAGAGGGTTCAGCCTCATGTTAATCCACCAGTATATGGGCCTCACATACATCCGGAAGTCAACATCCCCACTAATGTGCAAGGGAATACCACTGCAGGCAGAATTTTACAAGAAGACCCCCAAGAGGAGCAATTCACTGTAATGGGAGCTGGGGATGAAGTCTATGATAGGAGACTTGATGAAATTGCTGAGAAGTTGAGATCTCTGGAGTCTCAGAATTCCCTGGGTTTTGATGTTATGGATATGGGGTTAGTGGATGGGGTAAGGATTCCCCACAAGTTTAAACCCCCGTGCTTTGAGAAGTACAACGGAACTTCCTGTCCACGAACTCACCTACAGTCTTTTCTGGGAAGACTCAAGGCATACACCATGGATGAAAAACTGTGGATGTTTTACTTTGAAGATAGTTTGACCGGGGCTTCCAGGGAATGGTATTCTCACTTAACCAAAGCTACTATCAGGTGCTGGAAAGACCTAGCCGAGGCCTTCATCAGGCAGTACCAATACAACCTGGACATGGCTCCTAACCGGACCCTTCTGATGGGAATGTCTCAGTCCTCCAGAGAAAGCTTCCGGGAATATGCCCAGAGGTGGAGACAGCTTGCTGCTGCTGTCTATCCACCCATGTCGGAAAGAGAAATGGCCGACATGTTTATGAACACTCTGCAAGGGACATATATTGACAGGCTAGCTGCCTTTTCTTCCACCAGCTTCGCTGACGTAGTTATAGCTGGAGAAAGAATTGAGAGCCTTCTGAAGATGGGCAAAATTACTGATAATGGTGCAAGTTCGTCGAGCAATCCCAGGAAGCCTTTTGTGGGACCTAGAAGAACCGGTGAGACTAATGTTATTCATGCCAACAGGGGCAGACCTCAGTATGTTCATAGGTCAGTGGCAGCAGTCACTATTCCAGCTCCAATTCCTCAGCAACCAGCATATCAACCACAACAACAACCACATTATCAGCAGCAAGTTCAGTATCCGCCGCAGAGAAACTACAACAACAACAACAACAGGAATCAACAACAGAGACCCTTTCAGCAAAGACAATCACAGGCAAATAGGGTGATTGACCCTATCCCTATGCCTTATGCCGCTTTATTGCCACAACTCCTGAAACTTAACTTGGTTGAGCTAAGGACATTGGCGCCACCAGATCCTTCCAGTCTGCCAAGAAACTATGATGTCAACGCCAGATGTGCTTTCCACTCTTATGCACCTGGCCACAGTACGGAAAAATGCAGGGCTTTGCAAATGAAGGTACAAGATCTGGTGGATTCTGAAGCCCTCAACTTTGCACCCCCTCCAAATGTCAACAAGAATCCCATGCCCAATCATGGAGGACCAAGGATCAATTCCATTGAGGAAGACAAGCCATCTTTCTTGATAACCAGTGTTAGACAGATTCGGACACCTCTGGTAGAAATTAAAGCTCAGCTCCTAGAATGCCAGATGTTCCCCGGGTGTGAGCTCGGTTGTGGCTATTGCAACATTTCAGTCAATGAGTGTGATAACTTGAGAAGTGGCATAGATGGTCTTATCAAGAGTGGCATACTTCAGATAACAACATCAACACCTACAAATCCAGCAATCCTTTTGACAACAATTCTTGACTCTCCTACAACTGCAACAACAATCATTCCGAACAATTCATCAATATCATCAACAATGACTCCGTCCATCGCTTCAACAAATCAGATATCAACAACCATTTCTTCTACAACATCAGCACCCCTTTATTCAACAGAATCTTCTACAACGCCAACAGATATCTCAGTAGTCACCATTTATTATGATCCATCAAGTGTTCCTCCAAATAACAACTTTCAACAACCAACAGTGGCACCTCCCGCCAGGTCACCAGTTACCATCTACTACGATCCGCACACCATTTCAGTACCCTCCTCTGCAGCAGTCAGTCCAGTTACCATCACGGTACCTGGACCAGTTCCATATGAAAGCAGCAATGCCATACCTTGGCATTATGGCTCTGACCTCTACTGCAACGGGGAGAAAATTACTTTGGACTCTTCAACTTCTTCTCCACAGATTGATAATGTTGGGGGAGGCGGAGGCTTCACCAGAAGCGGACGCCTTTTTGCCTCACAATTGCAAAGACCTAATGCCGAAGCAGAAGCTGCTGCCAAGGCAAAGGGGAAGAGTGTGGTAGTTGAAGAACCAACCATCAAAGAAACTCAGAAGACATCTTTTGAGCAAGATGTAGACGAGTTTATGAGGATTATAAAGAGAAGTGATTACAAGGTGGTGGATCAGCTTCACCAAACTCCCTCAAAAATCTCCATATTATCCCTGCTAATGTGTTCTGAAGCTCACAGGAATGCATTATTGAAAGTCTTGCACGCAGCTTACGTGCCAGAGGAGATCACCGTTAATCAGCTAGAGACCGTGGTAGCAAATGTCAATACCAGCCATGGATTGGGTTTTACCAATGCTGATTTAACAACTGAGGGACGTAACCACAATAAGGCTTTACACATCACTCTAGAATGCAAGGGTGCTGTTCTATCCCATGTACTGGTGGACACTGGGTCTTCACTCAATGTTCTACCAAAGAAAGCCTTGGTGAAGCTGGAGTATGATGGCTTGGCACTGCGTCCAAGTAATTTTGTGGTGAGAGCATTTGATGGCTCTAAAAGGTCAGTGCTTGGGGAGATTGACCTGCCTGTGATGATTGGCCCGCAGACTTTTAAAATTACCTTCTATGTGATGAACATTCAGCCGGCCTACAGCTGTTTGTTGGGTAGACCTTGGATCCATGCCGCTGGCGCTGTTACGTCTACCCTTCACCAGAAGCTGAAATTCGAGTGGGAAGGCCAGATCATCACCATCTGTGGTGAAGAAGATATCTTTGTTAGCCATCTGGCTATGTACAAGTATATTGAGATGGATGGAGAGATCCATGAAACCATGAGCCAGGGGTTTGAGGCCCTGAACATTAATGAAGAATCTGTTGTACCTGGAACCTCCATGACGTCTTATCAGCAAGCCAGGAAGGTTGTTGAATAGGGGACTGCCCAAGGCTAGGGCAAGCTGCTACCTGTGGAGAAAAAGGAGGACAAATTTGGGTTGGGTTACAGACCAACCCAACAAAATCGATCAGAGGCTGCCAAGAAGCCACGTTTTATCAGTGGGGGGATGCTCACCCCGAATGCAATGAACAACTTGGAAGATGAGTCGGAAGATGAACGCAACCTGGAAAGCTGGATACGTCCAAGGACCCCGGGGAGCCGTATCTCAAACTGGTCTTCCCAGAAAATTATAAGGGTTACTCCTGCAGAGTAATTATTATTTCCTGTATATTTTAAGCATGCATCAAGTCTTGCATCTTGCCCAAGATGACAATGCTCATTTTGTAATCGGGCCATCTTGTAATTTTGTGCAAACAGATCAATCAATGAATATCGGACATCTTTTGCAAATGAGTCTTTTCCTTTTTCGCTCACTGTTTTTCACTTTTCTTTTTGTACAAAAAATAAAATGGCAATGTTTTCCAAAATGAGAATTTCACTTCACTTTTTTTTTAAACAAGATTAAAATCAATCACTAAAATGAACAATCTAAACCCTTGCAGAGAGTGCCTTTCAGACTGCACCGACAACGACACTGCTATGACTTCGTATGGCTTCGACAATCCGATCAATCAAGCTGATGAAGGGGTTGAAGAAGATTATGAGCTTCCTGAAGAGCTAGCCAGGTTGTTAAGGCAAGAGGAGAAGGTTATCACTCCTCATCAGGAGGAGGTCGAAACGGTTAATCTTGGTACGGAAGAAGATATGAAAGAGGTTAAGATCGGGGCCTGCCTACAAGACTCAGTGAAAGAACAACTGATTGATATGCTTCGAGAGTATGTGGATGTTTTCGCTTGGTCTTATCAGGATATCCCAGGGTTGGACACTGATATTGTCATGCACAAGCTGCCTTTAAAGGAAGACTGCCCGCCGGTAAAACAGAAGTTGCGCCGTACTCGCCTAGACATGGCAATGAAGATAAAGGAAGAGGTACAAAAGCAGTGGGACGCCGGATTCCTTGCTGTAACTAGCTATCCGCCGTGGGTTGCTAATATTGTACCTGTGCCTAAGAAAGACGACAAAGTGAGAATGTGTATGGACTACCGGGATCTGAATAGAGCCAGCCCGAAAGATGACTTCCCATTACCTCACATTGACGTATTGGTGGATAATACGGCTCAGTTCTCGGTATTCTCCTTCATGGACGGATTTTCAGGATACAATCAGGTCAAGATGTCACCTGAAGACATGGAGTAGACAACTTTCATCACACCCTGGGGCACGTTCTGCTATAAGGTGATGCCATTCGGACTGAAGAATGCTGGTGCAACCTATCAACGGGCTATGGTAACATTATTCCACGACATGATCCGTAAAGAAATCGAATGTTATGTGGATGACATGATCGCCAAGTCCCTCACAGAAGAAGACCACCTGGTAAATCTGCTGAAGCTATTCAAGCGTCTGAGGAAGTACCAACTGAAGTTGAACCCCAACAAATGCACATTCGGGGTGCGATCTGGTAAGCTGCTGGGCTTTATTGTAAGCGAGAAAGGAATTGAAGTTGACCCTGATAAAGTCAAAGCCATTCAAGAAATGCCTGCACCGAGGACAGAAAAAGAAGTTCGAGGGTTTCTAGGTAGATTGAACTACATTTCGAGGTTCATATCTCACCTTACAGCAACTTGTGAACCCTTGTTCAAGCTGTTGAGAAAGGAACAAACGGTCAGGTGGAACGAAGACTGCCAGAAGGCTTTTGACAAGATCAAGGAATACTTACAAGAGCCTCCAATCCTTATGCCACCAGTTGAAGGAAGACCTCTGATAATGTACTTAACAGTATTAGAAAAGTCAATGGGGTGTGTGTTGGGCCAACATGACGAGTCTGGTCGAAAAGAGTATGCAATTTACTACCTGAGCAAAAAGTTTACCGACTGTGAACAACGTTATTCACTGCTCGAGAAAACTTGTTGTGCTTTAGCGTGGGCTGCTCGCCGACTGAGATAATATATGTTGACCCACACTACTTTATTGATATCAAAGATGGACCCATTTAAGTACATTTTTGAGAAGCCAGCACTTACCGGACGGGTTGCAAGATGGCAAATGATCCTCACAGAATATGACATCCAGTACACATCTCAGAAAGCCATCAAGGGCAGTGTATTGTCTGATTATCTTGCTGAGCAACCTATTGATGATTACCAGCCTATGAGATTTGACTTCCCTGATGAAGACATCATGTTCATAAAAGCAAAAGATCATGAAGAGCCTATTCACACTGAAGGGCCTGACCCGGAAGAAGAATGGACTATGATGTTTGATAGGGCTGTTAACATGAATGGTCGTGGTGTTGGTGCAGTACTTATTACACCTAAGGGAGTTCACATGCCTTTCTCGGCAAAGCTCACCTTCAACTGCACTAACAACGAAGCTGAATACGAAGCTTGCATTATGGGTCTTGAGGAAGCCATTGACCTCAGGATCAAGACTTTGACTGTATACGGAGATTCGGCTCTGGTAGTTAATCAAACCAACGACAAATGGTACACACACCAGGATCATCTGATACCTTATCGGGATTATACAAGAAGGTTATTGACTTTCTTCACAACGGTCAAGCTTGAGTATATCCCTCGGGACGAGAATCAGTTTGCAGATGCTCTGGCTACCATTTCATCCATGATCAAAGTTCAAGCTGCCAACTTTGTGCCTCGGATTTCAGTGTCCAGACTTGACAGACCAGCATATGTATTTACAGCAGATGTTGTCAAAGACGATAAGCCTTGGTTCCATGACATCAAATGCTTCTTGGAGGATCAAACATACCCACTTGGGGCATCTTCCAATGATAAGAATACATTAAGAAGGCTAGCTGGTAGTTTCTTCCTGAATACTGACGGTTCCCTGTACAAGAGGAACTTTGATATGGTACTCCTCAGATGCGTTGACAAGACAGAAGCAGACTTGTTAATGCACGAAGTGCACGAAGGATCCTTTGGTACCCATGCAGGAGGGCATGCCATGGCTAAAAAGTTGCTAAGATCAGGCTACTACTGGATCACAATGGATGCTGACTGTTGTACTTATGCCAGAAAATGCCATAAATGCCAGATTTATGCGGATAAGGTGCATGTGCCTCCCAATCCTCTGAATGTGATGTCTTCACCCTGGCCCTTTGCTATGTGGGGCATTGATATGATCGGCAAGATTGAACCGACTGCTTCGAATGGCCACAGATTCATCTTGGTTGCCATTGACTATTTCACCAAGTGGGTTGAAGCAGCTTCCTATGCAAATGTTACAAGGCAAGTGGTAGCCCGATTTCTAAAGAGAGATATCATCTGTCGATACGGAGTTCCCGAGCGAATCATTACTGACAATGGTTCCAACTTAAACAACAAAATGATGGCAGAGCTATGCCGGGACTTCAAGATCCAACACCACAATTCTTCTCCTTACAGGCCAAAGATGAACGGCGCTGTCGAGGCAACTAATAAGAATATCAAGAAGATTGTGCAAAAGATGGTAGTCACATACAGAGACTGGCATGAGATGCTACCATTTGCCTTGCATGGGTACCGTACGTCAATCAGAACATCCACTGGGGCAACACCGTATCAACTTGTGTATGGTATGGAGGCAGTCCTACCTGTTGAAGTTGAGTTACCCTCCTTACGAGTATTAATGGATGTTAAGCTGAACGAAGCAGAATGGGTCCGGTCCCGATACGTACAACTGAGTCTGATTGAAGAGAAAAGATTGGCTGCAATCTGTCATGGGCAGCTGTATCTGAAAAGAATGAAGAAAGCCTTCGATCAGAAAGTCAGGCTCCGAGAGTACCAAATAGGAGATCTGGTGCTGAAAAGACTCCTTCCTCCTCATACAGATCACAGGGGCAAGTGGACTCCGAACAATGAAGGGCCATTCGTAGTAAAGAAAGTTTTCTCTGGTTGAGCACTGATGCTCAGCACTATGGATGGTGAAGACTTCACGTCCCCTGTGAATTCGGATGCAGTTAAAAAATACTTCGCATGAAAATGACCCGCTGGACATAAAAACAGAATGTAAGTCCAGGCAAAAATATGGCATCCCGGCGAGTCAAAAACAGTATAAAAGACTTGGGCAAAAATAAGGGAAATAAATAAAAAAAATGTGTACACCCGCTGAGTTGAAAAGCCGCATTGGACAACTCAGGCAAAAATGGGTATCCCGATGGATTGAAAACCCGAAAGGGCGATCCATGCAAAATAAGGGAATAAACGAACAACTGCATTCTGAATACGTCTGTATCACTTACAACTTGGTAAGCTTTGAAAGGATCAAGCTTCTGTCAGAATCAGCCTTCTTCAGAAAGCAAGACGAGAAGAACGTCAAATGTCATACGTGTCATAGCAAAGGGGAAGCTCCTTGAAGCGTCACCAACATTGCCAACATCTTGTTTCTCAAATTTGTAACGATCTCCTCATTTTAGGGGATTTGTTTCTTTGACTGTATCTTGCCAATTCAGGGCACACGAATTAATGAAATCATATTTTCAGTCTTTGTTTCGTCTTGTACATTTTATTTTCATTTGCAAAAATGTCTGATATCCTTAAGATACTGATTGCATGAATACAGATGCTTTTCTTCTAAGAATACGTGCTTGCAGGAAATATACTTACTCCCAGGAGTGCCTAAGCTCCTATGATGGAATCAAAGCACAACATGGGGCATGAAAGATTTACCCCAGCAAGCTGGAAAATCATTATCTACTCAGGGTAGCACCTGAAGGTGTTCATATCCCCAGCTGAGTTGCAAGTATCATCCTCGGCAGGATTCCCACAGAAATCTCTAGGAAGATCTTTTAGTGATCTTTCTTTCTCCCCAGCCGAGTTGCCATCTACTATTCCTCCGCAGCCAACTACAAAAGCCAGGGAACCATCTCCCCACAGAGTGTTAGCCTCTATCCAGAAGAGCAACGCACGAAGGAATCACAACAGAGTGAAGAAAGCTCCTACAAACCCCAACTGGGTCCCTCATCACAAGGATAGGTCTATCAGTGACCTATTCCCCAAGCAGAGTCATACTTGTCAGATCTACCAATGATCTCACCCCCAGCTGTGATGTCCACTTCAAGCAGATCAACCAGAGATCTTCATAACAACAGGACCCGGATCCTGGATCAGTATTTGTGCATAATCATAGCATTCGCATCATATTCTCCCCACAAAGCGTAGCATTCCGTCTAATACGGAGCATTACGGCAAAAATCAAACATATGGCATAATCATAAGCCATGATTCTGAAGCAAACACTTGTGAAAACTGACAATCCACCAACAATATACAGAATGCTCCCCAAAATTCCCCGGCAGAGAGCCCAAACCTTTCTCTTACAAATGCAGATACTTCTTGACACCCGTCCGTGTCATATTCCCAGCAGAAAGCTAAAGCAGTTGCCTTGCACTCACAAATACCAGTACACACTCCTTTTGGCACCCGTCCGTGTCATCATTCCCCAGTGGAGTCTGTAAACACCCCAAATTTGCCCTCACCCATTCACACCATGGCTTGTGATCATTTCATATACACAATCTCAATCATACCATCTCATATCCCATTTTTGATCCACTGCATAGATTCTAAGTCATCTGCATCTAGGGTTTGTGATCTGAGCAATCCAAGAGCTTCTTGAGCCACTCCAAAGGCCATCAATCACTTCAAAGAGGTCCATGGGTGTTAAAGCATCATATTATATCTCCTCAAAGTCAAGAATGTCAAAAATCACAAGAACTAGGATTGGTGTGGAAGCAGAGCCAGGCTTGACTGCATAGTTGACCTAAAATTAGGGTTTTGGTTTCAGAGGCCATAACTCCAAATTTTTTGGTCATTCTTGTTTCTATTGGTCTCTATATGGTATAGGGAGTATGCATATCAATTTTCATGAAGAAATTCCATGGGGAAGTCATCTGATCAAGAGTTGACTTTTCAAGCAAGTCAGTGCAAAATCAGGGCATCTGAGGCCCCCAATGACCCAACCAAAGGGCATTCTTCATCATTTTGATTGAATATGATATTTATTTGATCATGGAAGAGGTTGGAAGTTCACAAAATTGAAGAATTTCAAGTCTTTTGCAAAGTTGACTTTTTGGGCAAGTTTGACTTTTAATCAAAATGTCATTTTAAGCAACTTTTTCAACCCTTACTTTTTGATCCAAAAAAGCTTCAAATGGAACAACTTTGGTCATGAAAGTTGTAGAATAGATCATTCCCTTTTCAAAAAGTACAAGAACATGACCTAATTCATTTTGGATCAAAAGTTATGGTTTGTCAAAGTTGGCAAAAATCACTAAATTTCAAGTCATGCACCAAAGAGCCAAAGTTGCAAATTCATTTCTCAAGGCCAATTAAGTTATCAAATGCACTTCTAATCCATACAACATGATCACACAAGTCCTAAAAATCAGAATGGGCCAACGGATCACATGTTTATGGCCTATGGAGCAAGACTTTCTCATAAGGATTAAAAGCAAGCCAAGTTGCAAAACACATGATAGCATTTCATCCACTTGCTGGCTAGCCTGCTGATCAACCCTAGCCTTTTCCCTCATCATGCTGCGCAGCACACCTTCCTTGTACTTGGCTAGAGAGTGACCCATGCTTCTCTTACACAAAAGTTGACATTTTGCAAAAGCCACCATACCAATCAATAAAGCACATGTCACTTCTTCTGACCAATCACAATTGTTTATACAAACAAAATGCAAGCCAAACCACACAGGAAGAAAGCCTGAAACACACAGCAACACAACATTCTCATCTTCACCCTCAAAAGCAAAAGCATTCGAAACACATCCCACAGGCCACAAACACACAAACAAACTTCACAAACCTTCTCACCATGCTTCACTGAACACAAACCAACCTTCAAAACAGCCTGAAAGCCATAGAATCACAAACACGATACTCACCTGACCTTGAACAGAACTTGTTCAAACTTCCAAACCAGCCATCACAAACTCTTTCTAGGCATCAAGACTTCATCAGGGAGGTCACAGGAGTGGTTTTGCACAAGAGAAGAGGTCAGAAAGTTCCAGGTTGAAAAGCTTCAAACTCAGGTAGCTTCATGAACATTTTTTCCAGAAATGGATTTTTAAGTTTCTAAGTTGTTCTTCATGTCTTGCTGATCACTCTGGTACTTTTATTTTCTGAAATGGTTGAGAGATGAGTATTTAATCTTGTTCTGAAACGTTTTGCCCTAAAACTATTTTGATTCGATTTAGCTGATTTAGGAATGATAAATGGTGTTTGAGTGAGGGGTTTGATTCGTTTTTGAATGGGGATGAGTTCTGGATAGTTAGTTTTCATTTTCATTGCGTGTAGAGTGATTTAGCATTTGGACTCGCCGGAGAAGATGACCGGAACCACTGTTCCGGTCATCTGAAAGTCATTAGGGCTGGGATTAGGGTTTAATCATTAATTAGTGGAATTTGAATTTGAGCCGTAGGATGTGGCGCCAAGTCTCTTCCCGCGCGCGTATGTTTGAATCTGGATCATTGGATGTGCATACTTTTCTATTTTCAGTTTTATTTCATTTTTATTTTCCATTTAATTACATTGTTTTCTCCAATTTATTAAAAATAGCAAAATCATTTTAAAAATTCTGAAATTTTTTATACAAACTTTTATTTAATTTCAGAAACCAAAAACATTTTCATTTTTATTTTTTGCATCAAAACTGTATTTTTAAATATTTAAAAGTTTATTTTTAATTAATTAATGAGAATTAATTAATTAAAAATGCTTTTAGGTATTTAAAAATCACCAAAAAATTCATGAAATCTTTAAAAACATTTAGAAACATTGTCCAACCTTCAAACCAAATTTCGTTTTTGATCTTGATGTCTTTTGAGAATTTTTCATAGAATTAAAATCATTTCAAGGCATTATTTTGATCCAAACTTCAAAAAATCATTTCTGCCTAACCATTGAGAGTTGGACTTTGATTCTTTTTGCATTGTGTTATGCATATCATGTAGTTTGTGATATTAATTTGGCATGGATTGATCTTACATTTTCCATTTGTTTGGCATTTTTCTTGTTAAGGAACCCTAAAACCCTAGAAATTTTAGGAAATTCATAACTTTTATTAGGTTAAGAGTTGGAACCTCTCCTTTGGGCAGTGAGTTGGTATAGGTTTAGGGATCCTTTGAGGGCATTTTCAATTTTTTATATTGATGTTTGCTTCTGATTTTGGTTTTTGTTTGATGCTTTGATCATAAACCCTAATTTGAGCTTCCATATGCATCCATCTTGCATTTGCATTCATACCTTGACTTGCCATAGCATTTTGTGCATCCATTTGATTCTTTTGTCATCTTAAGACATATTAGAAGCATGTGTGATCATTGCATCTTGCATTTGCCATGTTGTATGCCATTTGCATTTCATAACTTGTCATGTATGATCATGGTTCCAAACTTGCTTCATCTGCATCCATAAGCTTGTATGATCATCACCATGCCTTGTGTCATGTTTGCATCATCCCATAGCATCATTATCATCATGAATGTGCTTCTGGTTTTGATTTTCATCATGCCATTTCATCTCATTTGGCATTGCATTGCATTTCTTTCACTAACTTTTCAGGTGGTAAGCAATTTTGAGAAGTGAATTTGCCTTCACTTCTCACATTTTCTTTTCATCTCTCTTATGCATCATTGCTGCATTTTACTTTGTGTATGAGATTGAGCTTGCTCTTTCTTTTGCTTCTTACTTTCTTTCTTCAAGTGACTTGACTTCTTGAATGAAGCAAGTTACTTTGCTTTCTCATTGCTCCATTCATCTGCTTCCTGGTGGTTCCTCTGAAGATTTCTTTCTTAAAACCTCACAAACCTTAGGAACAACCAAGCATGACAATGATTAGGGTTTTGATTAGTCTCCCCACTTAGTTTTACCTTTGTGTCATCCTTTGAGTCTTCTCTTCTCACCTCATAATCAGGGACTAAACCCTAAAGGCTTTAAGGCTTTGTGATTAAGCTTATGCCTGCATCCTTCTATTAGGATGGAGTGTATAACTTTAATCCTAAGTGTTAAACCCTTAATGTGTTTAAATCTCTTAATCAATTCACTTAATAATCATTAAGACATCACACTTGTAACGTGGGCCTTGCATTAGGGTTCTAATTCTTCCTTAATTGGTTAAGAAGGACTAACCCTAGTGTTAATGGACAAGTCCTCCTCAAGTTGTCTTACAAACCCTAAAAATCACTTCATCATCATACCATCAATTAAAATCCATTTAATCAAAGGCTTGTTATGTCATGAGTTTAATCCCTAATCATGGATTAAGTTGAGGAGCTTTCCTCGGCTTAAACACTCTCATCTATTATCCTTCTATTAGGATGGTGTAATGAGTCTGTTTAATCCTTGATTATGGCTTAACCTCATTACTTAACACTAAACAAAAACACCAAAAACATCTAAATAATCACAAATAGGCTAATGATCTTAATCCTACATCAAAGGTGATTAAGTGTGAGAATCTGACTTCACACTTAAGGTATTCTCATCACCCCTAATCAGAGGGATGATGTGATGAGTTTACTAAATCCACTAGTTTAGGCTTAAGCTCATTAACTTATGACAAACTTTCAAAAGCAATAAAAGACTGAAAACTCAAAAAAACAAACGATAATCGTCTCCTTCGGGATTCTTTTCTCATCTCATTCACTCATAAACGAGAACTTGCTTCTTCCGTCTAATGCAAGACAGTTTTCACCTGAGCCAGACAGGTCTTACACTTGAGCATAGACAAGTAAGCAGTTCACAAGTCAATTCATCTTTTAGTCTCTTTGGGTCGAACTACGGTGTTCTGACTTCCTCATTGCACGAGAGGATACGTAGGCATAACTTAACAGTTATCGAACAAAAGTCTCTGTATATTCCCCCTCCTTCCAGCATTATTCTTTGAGCCTCATGATCTTGAGCATCTTATTCCTGTTCTTACACTGACACATCATTATACACTTCACATTCTTTTACACTGCTGTACATCCTTTTCCAGCTCCTTTATACACAGACTGCAATGACACTACCCTTTTAAAACACAAATCTTTTAAGCGTGGATCCCGTCGAGTACGAAGGACAATCTGGGTGCTAATACCTTCCCAGGTTGTAACTAACCCCCTTTCTCAGTCTCTCTGGTTCGCAACCGTCTTATCCATGTCTTTCTAGGTTTATGCAGCATTACCTTTCCTCCGGGATAAAAATGCCTAGCTGGCGACTCTATTCATTCCGCGTGAGTTCACTCCTGTGTGTTCTCACATTCCTCCTTTCGCCGACCGTTCGCGTCTGTACCTTTATTTGGGCCATTTCCCATTTATCGGGAGCGACAGCTTGGCGACTCTGCTGGGGATGTGTATACTGTAACCAGGGCTTCTGGTTCTTTTTGTGGGTTCCTCCTAGCGCTTGTTTGATTTGTGTTTACTGGGGTGTTATGTGCTATTTGTGCTTGTATTTGTATTTATTTCTGCTTTATGTGCAGTTGTTTATTTGCTTTCTTTATAGCTTTACATATATCATACTGTCATACTGTGCTGGCTGGATCTGTTTTGTTGCTTTGGTGGGTGGGTGTTCTATTGAGAGTTGAGGTCCTATACCTGGGACCTGAGTGACACCTAGGCTAGAGTGGTTCATGTTCTTTCCCATTCCATTTCGGTCTGGTGCGGGAATATGAAACACGATTCAGATATGGGTTTCTTCTTGAAAACTCTGTGCTGCAGATTTCCTGTAATGCTAGGGCTATCTGGGAAGCCTGCTAAGTCTGGATGACCTTTAGTATTGACCTTCAGAAACTGAGGTGAATTAGAGGAGGATCTTTTATGGTTATTGTAAACACTGTACCTCCGGGTTAGAAGTGTTTACACTTCTCATAACTGATCCAAGTCTGAGGATCCTTGTTTTAGAACATCACCTGTGAGGGGGGTTGGACTGTTTACAGGTTTGCAGGTACCCTTTGACCTCAACATACCCTGTTACTTTGTTTGATTAAGAGTACTCCACTTTGGATAGTTCTTGTGATTTAACCCAGGACATGTGACTCTTTATTTGAGTCCTCCACCTTGGTTACTGGACTTATGAACCCCCATCTGGATTTCTTGAACATATATGGACCTATATCAAGGCAGTTAATCAGATCCAGCTCAGTCACAAACCCTTGCATATCATTTGCATACATCATCATTGCATCATTTTAGCATTTGTTTATTTGTTTTTCAGGGTATCCATCATACATTTTGGCTTGGTTTTGACCCCTTCTTCAGCATAGACCTATCTTCATCAGTACTTACTTTAGCTATCAGCTACCTGCTTCAGTCACCTGCATCACCAGTCTCAGCCTGTCAGTGGCCCACCTTCAGTGTTATTCTCAGCATCTGTCTCAGTTCTCCTTCAGCAGCATGGCACCTAAGAAGAATAACATCTCCTATCATTTCTTTGAGCCTGAGTTGGCTAGCATCAGGAAGACTCAGACCCTGATTACTTCAGACCATATACCACTTTTCAGAGAGCATTATGGAGGAATCCTTGATGTGGTTATGGATTTGGACCCTTCACAGAGGAGCTTTATTCATACTTGCCTGCAGTTCTATGATCCCCCTCTGAGGTGCTTCACCTTCCAGAATTTTCAGTTGGGACCCTTGTTGGAAGATTATTCATCACTGATTGGTGTACCTATCAGGGGTGGAGTCCCCTTCAACCCTAAGATGGCTTTCCCTATTAATGAGGAGATAGAAAAAGCATTATATCTGGAACCAGTTCTGATTGGGCAGAATTTGACATCTAAAGCTGGAGTCTCTGGTTTTCATCTGGATTTCTTGACTTCTCAGGCTATTCTTAAGGCCTCCTTGGGGGAGTGGAAGGCAGTCTGTGCTCTGTTGGCCCTTAGCATATATGGGGTCATACTCTTTGCATATGAGCCTAGGTTTGTTAGCAAGAATGCAATCCATCTTTTCATCCTGAGAAACCCAGTGCCCACCTTACTGGGAGATCTTTACTACTCTGTTCATCAAAGGAATGAAAAGCAAAGGGGAAGATTAGTGAGATGCTGTGCACCTTTGTTCCATACTTGGTTGCTCAAACATTTGCCAAAGACTGATGCATTCTTGAACCCTCACCAGCAGAAAAATTGGGCTAGAAGACTTGTTGCTCTAACCTCAGATGATATCAGGTGGTGCACTCAGAGCACCAAGGGTAGAGACATCATTACTAGTTGTGGGCAGTTCCCTAATGTGCCTCTGATAGGAGTGAAGGGTTGCATCAACTACAACCCTCTGCTATTCAAAAGACAACTAGGCTATGCATTAGTCCATCCTCCTAGGGCACAGGATTTGGCTGAGACCCTTTATTGTGAAATCAAGCCTAATCTGGCTATTGTCAGGCAGGCATCCTGGGCCTGGGACAATGTGCAGACTAAAGGGGTAACCATTCTTGGGAGATGCAATAATATAGCCTCAGCTCAGTACTATGAGTGGTCTCATGCCAGGGCTCAAGTTTCTGGAATGCCCTTCACTATTGAAGATGTGCCTGGACCTTCCACAGCACCACCTCCAGCAACTGTCAGCTTAGAGGAGTTTGAGAAATTGAAAGAGAGAAATGAGAAGCTGACTCAGGCTCTGCAGAAGACCCTCTGGGAGAGGAGTGATGGTCGCTTGGACATTGAAAGGCTAGAAAAGCTAAAGGTGGAGCATCTGGCCAAAATTGAGAAGTCAGAGGATTACATTAAGAAGTCTAGGGCTGGAGAACAGATCTTGAAGAATGCCTGCAAAGAGGCCCAATTCCAGAGAGCTAGGACTGATTTGTATCTAAAGGAGAGTCAGGCTAGGTGGGTCAGGATCACCGAAGCCCGTACTCAGGAGAATAAAAGGACTCAGGATAAGATTGAGCAGATGGAGGCTAGTGCAAAAGAGCAACAGGAAGCCCTGGCAGCAGCCCAGAGGGAGATCTCAGAGTTAAAGATTAGAGCTGGTGTAAAGAGGTCAAAAGACCAGAGTCAACACAAGAGGCTAACTGCAGCTGTTACTACCAGGAATCTCCTTATCAGGAATCTTACAAAGCGTCCAGCTGATCCTGTGACTGAAGCACTTCTCAAGGAAGTTCAGGAGGATGAGTTTGGTCTTGGTGTCTGACCTTTTGCTTGTTGTTGCTTTCTCTTCATTGTACTTTTTATTTTCTTATGTTGTATTGTTGACCCTTTAGAGGGAATGTACTGTAAAAAAAACAAACTATGTATCATTTACTTTTTGTAATATATGTGTTGGTTTTGTTCATCTGAGTTCTTTCAAAGCAACATCACAAGCATCTTTCTCAGGGGTCTGGAAAGGTCAAAACCAAGTGCCAAGCCGGATACCTTGGATACAAATAAGCATACTGCATTGCATACTAACCTTTTGTTTGGTTTTGTAGGTTTTTGTTTTATTGTTACTAACTCTGTTGTGACTTCAGGAACTATTGCTCGACGTCGAGGGTTTCCACTCAACCGTCCGCACAGATATCCCACCCGCAACAATCTTCCGGGCATACAAATGGACCAAGTACAGCAGGACCTTACAGAGGTCAGGACTCAAATGGCCAATGAAAGGCTAGAAATGAGGAATTAGATGACACAGTTTATGGAGGTGATGACTCAAGAGAGGTTAAGAGCACTGGTAGAGGGGAGGAATCAGGAAGACCATCATCCAGGGACTGCTGGGACAAGCAACAATGAGAGAGTCCAGCCTCATGTTAATCCCCCAGTCTTTGGACCCCACCTGCATCCAGAGATCAACATCCCTGCTAATGTGCAAGGGACTGCCACAGCAGGTAGAGTACTACAAGAAGACCCCCAGGAAGATCAGTTCACAGTGATGGGAGCTGGGGAGGAAGCCTATGACAGAAGGCTAGATGAGATTGCTGAGAAACTGAGGTCCCTAGAGTCCCAGAATTCTTTGGGCTTTGATGTTATGGACATGGGTCTAGTGGACGGGGTCAGGATTCCCCACAAATTTAAGCCACCATGCTTTGAGAAGTATAACGGAACTTCCTGTCCCCGGACCCATTTACAATCCTTTCTGGGGAGGCTGAAGGCATATACCATGGACGAAAAGCTATGGATGTTTTATTTTGAGGATAGCTTAACTGGAGCTTCAAGGGAATGGTACTCTTATTTGACTAGAGCAACCATTAGATGCTGGAAGGACTTGGCAGAGGCCTTCATTAGACAGTATCAGTACAACTTGGATATGGCTCCCAACAGGACCCTCCTGATGGGAATGTCACAATCATCCAGGGAAAGCTTCCGGGAGTACGCTCAAAGATGGAGACAACTTGTTGCTGCTGTCCAGCCACCCATGTCAGAGAGGGAGATGGCTGATATGTTTATGAACACCCTCCAGGGGACATACATTGACAGGCTGGCTGCCTTTTCTTCCACTAGCTTTGCTGATGTAGTCATAGCCGGGGAAAGAATTGAGAGCCTATTAAAAATGGGTAAGATTTCTGACAACGGTGCTAGCTCATCCAGCAACCCAAGAAAGCCTTTTGTAGGCCCAAGGAGAACTGGTGAAACCAATGCTATCCACACCAGCAGGGGCAGACCCCAATATGTTCATAGGTCTGTGGCAGCAGTCACCATTCCCGCTCCAATTCATCCTCAACCAGCTTATCAACCTCAGCAGCAAAGTTACCAGCAACAAACTCAGTATCCTCCTCAGAGAAATTATAACAACAACAACACCAACAACAACAACCAGCAAAGACCATTCCAACAGAGACCCTCTCAGGCCAATAGGGTGATCGATCCGATCCCTATGCCCTATGCCACATTACTGCCACAACTCCTGAAACTCAACCTAGTTGAGCTAAGGACATTGGCACCTCCAGACCCTGCCAGTCTACCCAGAAATTATGACGCCAGCGCCAGATGTGCTTTTCACTCAAATGCACTTGGCCATAGTACAGAGAAGTGCAGAGCCTTGCACATGAAGGTACAAGACCTGGTAGACTCCAAGGCTATGAACTTTGCACCACCACCAAATGTTAACAAGAACCCTATGCCACACCATGGTGGACCCAGAATCAATGCTATTGAAGAAGACAAGCCGTCTTACTTGATAACCAGTGTGGGTCAGATTCGGACACCCTTGGTGGAAATTAAAGCTCAACTCCTTGAATGTCAAATGTTCCCGGGATGTGAGCTAGGGTGTGCTTATTGCAACATTTCAGTGAATGGTTGTGATAACTTGAGGGATGGCATAGATGGCCTCATCCAGAGTGGCCTGCTTCAAATCACAACATCAATACCTACCAATCCAGCAATCTCCCTAACAACAGTCCCAGAGTCTCCTACAACTGCAACAACCATTGTTCCAAACAACTTTTCAGTTTCATCAACAAATGCTTCATCTGTTACTTCAACGGATCAGATATCAACAAACATCCCTTCTACAACTTCATCACCCCTTCATTCAGAGTCTCCTACAACAACAACACCCATCCTTCCAGCAATGACTCCTACAACATCAGCAACCAACAATGAAAGTGTCTCAACAGTGACAATTTATTATGATCCTGCAAATGATTCTGCCTACAACTCACAAAATGCCACTCCTACTAGAGCACCAGTCACAATATATTATGATCCACAGACTATCATGGTTCCTTCCGCAGTTGCCATCAATCCAGTCACTATCACAGTGCCTGGGCCAGTACCTTATGAAAGCAGTAATGCCATCCCTTGGCATTACGGCTCTGATTTATACTGCGAAGGAAAGAAAATCACTCTCGAATCATCAACTTCTTCACCACAAGTAGACAATGTGGGGGGAGGCGGAGGCTTCACTCGAAGCGGACGTCTCTTTGCCCCGCAAATTCAAAGACCCACTGCTGAAGCAGAAGCTGCTGCCAAGGCAAAAGGGAAGAGCATGGTGCAAGAAGAACAGGTTGTTAGAGAAGCTCTGAAAACACCTTTTGATCAGGAAGTTGATGAATTCATGAGAATCATCAAGAAAAGTGATTACAAGATAGTGGACCAGCTTCACCAGACGCCTTCCAAGATCTCCATTCTATCATTACTTATGTGCTCCGAGGCTCATCGGAACGCACTACTCAAAGTATTGCACGCAGCTTATGTGCCAGAAGAGATCACCGTCAATCAGTTGGAAGCTGTGGTTGGAAATGTTAATGCTAGTAATGGACTAGGATTTACCAACACTGATTTGACTTCGGAAGGCCGCAATCACAATAAGGCTTTGCACATTACCATGGAGTGTAAGGGTGCAGTTCTTTCACATGTACTGGTAGACACAGGATCATCCCTCAATGTCTTGCCTAAAAAAGCCCTTGTGAAGCTGGAATATGAAGGATTGGCATTACGACCCAGCAACTTAGTAGTGAGAGCCTTTGACGGTTCTAAGAGATCAGTTCTGGGAGAAATTGAGTTGCCTGTAACGATTGGCCCACAAACTTTCAAAACGACCTTCTACGTGATGGACATTCAGCCTGCCTACAGCTGTTTGTTGGGTAGACCATGGATTCATGCCGCTGGCGCAGTTACGTCTACCCTTCACCAGAAGTTAAAATTCGAGTGGGAGGGCCAAGTCGTTACTATTTGTGGAGAAGAGGACATTTTTGTTAGCCATCTGGCTACATACAAATACATTGAGATGGATGGGGAGATCCACGAGACGATGAGTCAAGGGTTTGAGGCCCTGAATATTAATGAAACCTCTGCTGTACTTGGGACTTCCATGACATCCTACCAGCAGGCCCGGAAGGTGGTGGAAGAAGGAAATGCTCAAGGCTGGGGCAAATTGTTGCCTGTGGAAAAGAAAGAAGATAGATTTGGGTTGGGTTACAAACCAACTCAAGAAGATCAAGCAGAGGCTGCTAAGAAGCCCAACTTTGTTAGTGGGGGGATGCTCACCCCCGATACTGTCAACAACTTGGAAGATGAGTCGGAAGATGAACGCAACCTGGAAAGCTGGATTCGTCCAAAGATCCCGGGGAGCAGTATCTCAAACTGGTCTTCCCAGGAAATTATAAGAGTTACTCCTGCAGAGTAATTATTATTTCCTGTATATTTTAAGCATGCATCAAGTCTTGCATCTTGCCCTAGATGACAAGACTCATTTTGTAATCGGGCCATCTGTAATTTTTGTGCAACAAGATTAATCAATGAAATATCAGACATCTTTTGCAAATGAGTCTTTTTCTTTCCCGCTCACTGTTTTTTCCATTTTTATTTTTGTACAAAAAAATAAATGGCAATGTTTTCAAAATGACAACTTTATTTCACTTTTCTAAACAAGATTAAAATCAATCACTAAAATGAACAAACTGAACCCTTGCAGAGAGTGCCTTCCAGACAACACCGACAACAGCACGGCTATGACTTCGTATGACTCTGACAATCCGATCAATCAAGCTGATGAAGGGGTTGAAGAAGACTACGAGCTTCCTGAAGAGCTAGCCAGATTGTTGAGACAAGAGGAGAAGGTTATCACTCCTCATCAGGAGGAGGTGGAAACGATTAATCTTGGTACAGATGAAGATGTGAAAGAGGTTAAGATCGGGGCCTGTTTACAAGACTCAGTGAAAAAGCAACTGATTGACCTGCTTCAGGAATATGTGGATGTGTTTGCTTGGTCTTATCAAGATATGCCAGGGTTGGACACCGACATTGTTATGCACAAGCTGCCTTTAAGAGAAGAATGCCCACCGGTTAAACAAAAGTTGCGCCGTACTCGCCCAGATATGGCAATGAAGATCAAAGAAGAGGTACAAAAGCAGTGGGACGCCGGGTTCCTTGCTGTAACTAGCTATCCACCGTGGGTTGCTAATATAGTACCTGTGCCTAAGAAAGACGGCAAAGTAAGGATGTGTGTTGACTACCGGGATCTGAACAGAGCCAGCCCGAAAGATGATTTTCCATTACCTCACATTGACGTATTGGTTGATAATACGGCTCAGTTCTCGGTATTCTCCTTCATGGACGGATTTTCAGGATACAATCAGATCAAGATGTCACCTGAAGACATGGAGAAGACAACCTTCATCACACCCTGGGGCACGTTCTGTTACAAGGTAATGCCATTCGGATTGAAGAATGTTGGTGCAACGTATCAACGGGCTATGGTAACATTATTCCACGATATGATCCATAAAGAAATTGAGTGTTATGTGGATGACATGATTGCCAAGTCCCTCACGGAAGAAGACCACCTGGTAAACCTGCTGAAACTATTCAAGCGTCTGAGGAAGTACCAACTAAAGCTGAACCCCAACAAGTGCACATTCGGGGTGCGATCTGGTAAACTGCTGGGCTTTATTGTAAGCGAGAAAGGGATTGAAGTGGACCCTGATAAAGTCAAAGCCATTCAAGAGATGCCTGCACCGAAGTCTGAAAAAGAAGTTCAAGGGTTTCTAGGTAGATTGAACTACATCTCAAGGTTCATATCTCACCTTACAGCAACCTGTGAACCCTTGTTCAAGCTGTTAAGAAAAGAACAGACGGTCAGGTGGAACGAAGACTGCCAGAGGGCTTTTGACAAGATCAAAGAATACCTGCAAGAACCACCAATCCTTATGCCTCCAGTTGAAGGAAGACCTCTGATAATGTACTTAACAGTATTAGAAGAGTCAATGGGGTGTGTGCTGGGCCAGCATGACGAGTCTGGTCGAAAAGAGTATGCAATATACTACCTAAGCAAAAAGTTTACCGACTGTGAACAACGTTATTCACTGCTCGAGAAAACTTGCTGTGCTTTAGCGTGGGCTGCTCGCCGACTAAGACAGTATATGTTGACCCACACTACCTTATTGATATCCAAAATGGACCCAGTTAAGTACATTTTCGAGAAGCCAGCTCTTACCGGACGGGTTGCAAGATGGAAAATGATCCTCACGGAATATGACATTCAGTACACATCTCAGAAAGCCATCAAGGGCAGTGTATTGTCTGAATATCTTGCTGAGCAACCTATTGATGACTACCAGCCTATGAGATTTGACTTCCCTGATGAAGACATCATGTTCATAAAAGCGAAAGATCATGAAGAGCCTATTCACACTGAAGGGCCTGACCCAGAAGAAGAATGGACTATGATGTTTGATGGGGCTGTTAATATGAATGGTCGTGGCGTTGGTGCAGTACTCATTACACCTAAAGGAGTTCACATGCCTTTCTCGGCAAAACTCACCTTTAACTGCACTAACAACGAAGCTGAATACGAAGCTTGCATTATGGGTCTTGAGGAAGCCATTGACCTCAGGATCAAAACATTGACTGTATTCGGAGATTCAGCTCTGGTAGTTAATCAAACCAACGGCAAATGGTACACCCACCAGGATCATCTGATACCTTACAGGGATTATACAAGGAGGTTATTTACTTTCTTCACAACAGTCAAGCTTGAGTATATCCCTCGGGACGAGAATCAGTTTGCAGATGCCCTGGCTACCATTTCATCAATGATCAAAGTTCAAGCAGCCAACTTTGTACCTCAGATTTCAGTGTCCAGACTTGATAAACCGGCATATGTGTTTGCAGCAGATGTTGTCAAAGATAATAAGCCTTGGTTCCATGACATTAAGTGCTTCTTGGAGGATCAAACATACCCATCCGGGGCATCGTCCAATGATAAGAAGACTTTGAGAAGGCTTGCTGGTAGTTTCTTTCTGAATACTGATGGATCCCTGTACAAGAGAAACTTTGATATGGTACTCCTCAGATGCGTTGATAGGACAGAAGCAGACTTGTTAATGCACGAGGTGCACGGAGGATCCTTTGGTACCCATGCAGGAGGGTATGCCATGGCTAAGAAATTGCTAAGATCAGGTTATTACTGGATCACAATGGATGCCGACTGTTGCGCCTACGCCAGAAAATGCCATAAATGCCAGATTTATGCGGATAAGGTGCATGTGCCTCCCAATCCTCTGAATATAATGTCTTCACCCTGGCCCTTTGCTATGTGGGGCATTGACATGATTGGCAAGATCGAACCAACTGCTTCAAATGGCCACAGATTCATCCTGGTTGCCATTGATTTCACCAAGTGGGTCGAAGCAGCTTCCTATGCCAACGTTACAAGACAAGTGGTAGCCAGATTTCTGAAGAGAGATATCATCTGTCGATATGGAGTGTGTCGCTCCCGAAAGATTTGCATCCCGGTACAAGGGCGAACGGTCGGCGAAAGGAACAATGAGAAAACACAGCAGTGAACTCACTGGAAAAGAAAAGAGTCGCCAGCTAGGCATTTTTATCCCGGAGGAAAGGCAATGCTGCATAGACCTAGAAAGATACGGATAAGACGGTTGCGAACCAGAGAGACTGAGAAAGGGGGTTGGTTACAACCTGGGAAGGTATTAGCACCCAGATTGTCCGTCGTACTCGACGGGATCCACGCTTAAAAGATTTGTGTTTAAAAGGGGTAGTGTCAGTGCAATTTGTGTATGAATAGCTGGAAAAGATGTACAGGTGTCAGTGTAAAAGAGAGTGAAGTGTGACATATACAGTGTCAGTGTAAGAACTGGAATATAATGCTCAAGATCATGAGGCTAGAAGAATAAAGCTGGAAGGAGGGGGAATGTACAGAGACTTTTGTTCGATAACTGTTAAGTTATGCCTACGTATCCTCTCGTGCAATGAGGAAGTCAGAACACCGTAGTTCGACACAAAGAGACTGAAAGGTGAATTGACTGTGAACTGCTTGCTTGTCTATGCTCAAGTGTATGACCTGTCTGGCTCAGGTGCAAACTGTCTTGCATTAGACGGAAGAAGCAGGTTCTCGTTTATGAGTGAATGAGATGAGAAAAGAATCCCGGAGGAGACGATTATTGTTTGTTTTTGAGTTTTCATTCTTTTATTGCTTTTGAAAGTTTGTCATAAGTTAATGAGCTTAAGCCTAAACCAATGGATTTAGTAAACTCATCACATCTTCCCTCTGATCAGGGGTAATGAGAATACCTTAAGTGTGAAGTCAGATTCTCACACTTAATCACCTTTGAGGTAGGATTAAGATCATTAACCTACTTGTGATTATTTAGATGTTTTTGGTGTTTTTGTTTAGTGTTGAGTAATGAGATTAAGCCATAATCAGGGATTAAACAGACTCATTACACCATCCTAATAGAAGGATAACAGATGAGAATGTTTAAGCTGAGGAAAGCTCCTCAACTTAATCCATGATTAGGGATTAAACTCATGACAAAACAAGCCTTTGGTTAAGTGGATTTTATTTAATGATATGATGAAGAAATGAGTTTTAGGGTTTGTAAGACAACTTGAGGGGGACTTGTCCATTAACACTAGGGTTAGTCCTTCTTAACCAATTAAGGAAGAATTAGAACCCTAATGCAAGGCCCAAGTTACAAGTGTGATGTCTTGATGATTATTATGTGAATTGATTAAAGGAGTTAAACACATTAAGGGTTTAACACTTAGGATTAAAGTTATACACTCCATCCTAATAGAAGGATACAGGCATAAACTTAATCACAAAGCCTTAAAGCCTTTAGGGTATAGTCCCTGATTATGAGATGAGAAGAGAAGACTCAAAAGAGACACAAAGGCAAAAACTAAGTGGGAGACTAATCAAAACCCTAATCATTGTCATGCTTGGTTGTTCCTAAGGTTTGTGAGGTTTACAAGAGAAATCTTCAATGGAACCACCAGGAAGCAGAGAAAAAAGATCAGGAGAAGCAAAGTAACTTGCTTCATTTAAGAAGTCAAGTCACTTGAAGAAAGAAAGTAAGAAGAAGAAGAATAAGCAAGCTCAAACTCAAACACATACCAAAATGCAGCATGGATGCTTAAAAGAGATGAAGAGAAAGTTGTGAGAAGTAAAGGCAAATTCACTTCTCAAATCCACTTACCACCTGAAAAGTTAGAAAAGAAATGCAATGCAATGCAAAATGGGATGGAATGGCATGATGAGAGACAAAACCAGAAGCATATATGGGATGATAATGATGCTATGGGATGCTACAAACATGAGACAACACATGGGGATGATCATACAAGCTCATGGATGCAGATGAAACAAGTTAAGACACATGAACATACATGAAAAGTTATGACATGCAAATGGCATACAACATGGCAAATGCAAGATGCAATGATCAAACATGCTTTCAATATGTCTCAAGATGTCAAGTGAATCACATGGAGGCATAAAATGTCATGGCAAGTCAAGGCATGAATGCAAATGCAAGATGAGTGCACATGGAAGCCCAAATTAGGGTTTAAACTCAAAGCATCAAACACAAACCAAAATCAGAAGCAAACATCAATAAAAAAAATTGAAAATGCACTCAAAGGATCCCTAATCCTATACTAACTCACTTCCCAAAGGAGGGATTCCAACTCCTAACCTAATTCAAGTTATGATTTTCCTAAGTTTTCTAGCGTTTTAGGGTTCCTTAACAAGAAAATTACCAAACAAATTGAAAATGAAAGATCAAATCATGGCCATTTAATCTCACAAACTACATGCTAAACACAATGCAAAGCAAAAAGAATCAAAGTCCAACTCTCTTGGGTTAGGCAGAAATGATTTTTTTGAAGTTTGGATCAAAATAATGCATTAAAATGGTTTTAATTCCATGAAAAATTCTCAAAATGCATCAAGATCAAAAAAGAAATTTGGTTTGAAGGTTGGACAATGTTTCTAAATGTTTTTAAATGTTTCATGAATTTTTTGGTGATTTTTAAATACCTAAAAGTATTTTTAATTAATTAATTCTCATTAATTAATTAAAAAGAAACTTTTAAATATTTAAAAATACTTTTTTAATGCTAAAAATGAAAATAAAAATAGTTTTGTGTTCTGAAATTAAATAACAACTTGTATAAAAAATTTCAGAATTTTTGAAATGGTTTTACTATTTTTAAATAAATGTACAAAATAAATAAGAAAAAATGAATTTAAAATTGAATTATTGGAAAGTATGCAGAATGGAGGGATGAGATGCAATCTGGGCAGGGAAGGCTTGACTGCGCGCGCAATCGAATGGTCCATATTCAAACTTCCTAATTTCTGATTTATGAATTAATTAATTAACTTAATTGTGATTAGGGTTTCTAATGATGAATCTCAGCCTTCCAAACACGCGCCAGGTCAACCAGGTCAACAGATCCAACGCTCAAAATTCAAATTTTATTAATTACAGGGATTAAACCCTAATCATTTTCAGGTGGCCGGAGAAGACCTCCGGTCGTCTTCTCCGGTGGGAACCCCACCTGAAAATCCCTAAAATTACAAGTTTTTGCAAGTTTCTCATTTGGTGCATAACTTGAAATTTAGTGATTTTAGCCAACTTTGATGAACCATAACTTTTGATCTAAAATGAATTAGGTCATGTTATTGTACTTTTTGAAAAGGGAAAGATCTATTCTACAACTTTCATGACCAAAGTTTTTCCATTTGAAGCATTTTTGGATCAAAAAGTAAGGGTTGAAAAGTTGCCTAAAATGACAAATTCCTTAAAAGTCAAACTTGCCTCAAAAAGTCAACTTTGCAAAAACTTGAAATCCTTGAATTTTGTGAACTTCAAACTTCTTCCATGATCAAATAAAGATCATATACACTCAAAATGATGAAGATCACCCCTTGGTTGGGTCACTGGGGCCCTCAGATGCCCTGATTTTGCACTGACTTGTCTGAAAAGTCAACTCTTAATCAGATGACTTCCCCATGGAATTTCTTCATGAAAATTGATATGCATACTCCCCATACCATATAGAGACCAATAGAAACAAGAATGACCAAAAAATTTGAAGTTATGGCCTCTGAAACCAAAACCCTAATTTCAGGTCATCTGTGTAGTTAAGCCTGGCTCTGCTTCCATACCAATCCCAGTTCTTGTGATTCTTTGGAATTCTTGACTTTGAGAGGATATAATATGATACTTGAACACACATGGACCCCTTTGAAGTGATTGATGGCCTTTGGAGTGGCTCAAGAAGCTCTTGGATTGCTCAGATCACAAACCCTAGATGCAGATGACTTAGAAACAATGCAGTGAATCAAAAATGTGGTATGAGATCTTATGATTGTGTTTATGCATATGAGAATGATCACAAGCCATGGTGTGAATGGGTGAGGGCAAATTTGGGGTGTTTACAGCTTCCCCTATTCAAACATGAGTTAGCTGTGCAGGATGTAAGCATCGTCTTAACAGGCAAGCAAGATAACTTGTGGTTGAATACCAAAGACAGTCCAAAATTTGCACTCACAGAATGAAGAAGAAAAGGGATATAGATTGTAAAAGAAAGTAAAGAATATTGTAAAGTGTGGGCGACGGAGGACGACCGTCGAGCAGAGGATGACTGCTGGGGAACGAGCAATGACAGAGACGGCCGACATGCTGGGGATAAAAGAATAATGATGGGGACGGCCATCAAGATAAAGCTGTAAGATTCTCTGGGGATAAATGAAACATGACGGGGACGACCGTCAAGCACATAAAATAAAGTAACCAGCGATGGGGACGGCCATCGGGTTAAAAAGAAAAGGGACCTCGACGGGGACGGCCATCGGGTTAAAGAATAAATGAAATGAACAGATGATGAGGTACGGTCATCAAAGGTGAAGGACGATCACCTAGCAGGGGACGGCTGCTCTGTAAGGGTTAGGATGAGGGACGGTCATCTAAGGTGGAGGACGACCACCTGGCAGGGTACGGCTGCCGAAAATATCGCGACATAGGACGAATGCCGGATAAAAGGTCAACGATGGGGACGGCCATCGGATGAGCATGATGGAGGACGACCATCAAGAGGTGGAGGACGACCACCTAGCAGGGGACGGCTGCTCTCAAGGTTTATCATGACATAGGACGAATGTCAGATAACCAAAATCAACAATGGGGATGGCCATTGGATAAAATGATGAAGGACGATCATCAAGAGGTGGAGGACGACCACCTAGCAGGGGACGGTTGCTAAATATCACGACATAGGACGAATGTCGGATAGAAGGAGTCAACGATGGGGACGGCCATCGGACGAGCATGATGGAGGACGACCATCAAGAGGTGGAGGACGACCACCTAGCAGGGTACGGCTGCTCTCAGGGTTTATCATGACATAGGACGAATGTCAGATAAAAAGAAAATTATTTTACTGGGGAATAGTAAACACGGACGAGTGTTCACATCCAAGAAATAAAAGGTATAAGTGTTTGGTATTATGTATAGATTAAAGATGCGGACGAGCACCCTTAAGACTATGATACGGACGAGTATCAGGTAGAAACAAATACTGACACGTGTTCAGTGATGATGATACGAACGAGTATCAACTGGTTAACAAGGAACACGGACGAGTGTTGAATCTGAAAGGACTCTTCTGGAGAATAGTAGACACAGACGAGTGTCTATATTCAAGAAGGCGCAGTGTATGGATTAAAGATGCGGACGAGCATCCTTAATACTATGATACGGACGAGTATCATGTAGAAACAAACGCTTGACGCATGTTCTGAGATGATGGTACGGACGAGTACCAACTGGTTAACAAAGAACACGGACTAGTGTCGAATCTGCGGGGATGTAAATGGTGTATACAAGATACAGACGAGTATCTGTATAAGTATGAGAGTGAAAAGTATGAGTAATATATATTTGAGTGTTCCACCTGCTGGGGAGAGTGACACGGACGAGTGTCAAAAGGAGAAGAATATAGTATAAACAGATATCTGGTACACAAAGTGTTTACATTACTGTACTGGGAAAAGTGACATGGACAGATGTCAAGAAAATGTATATATATAAGCATATGTGAGTGCAAAGAGAGTGTCTTTGGCTTTCTGCTGGGGATATGACACGGACGGGTGTCAAGGGGAGTATATACTGATGTTTGTGGATGTGAGGCAACTGCTTTTGCTGGGGACTCTGGGGGATGTTTTCTGTATATTGTTGATGGATCGTCATTATTCACAAGTGTTTGATCCAAAACATGGCTTGTGATTTATGCAACATGTTGGGTTTTTACCGTAATGCTCCGTATTAGACGGAATGCTACGCTTTGTGGGTGAGTATGATGCGAATGCCATGATTACGCAAAGATACCAAACCGGGATTCGGATCCCGTTGCTGCGAAGATCTCTGGCCGATCTGCTTGAAATGGACATCCCAGCTGGGGATGAGATCATTGGTAAATCTGGTGAAAAGATTCTGCTCGGGGAAATGGGTCAATGATAGACCTATTCCTGTAATGGGGGACCCAGCTGGGGGTTTGTAGAAGCTTTCTTCACTCTGTTGTGACTCCTTCGTGCGTTGCTCTTCTGGATAGAGGCTGATACTCTGTGGGGAGATGATTCCCTGGATTTTGTACTTGACTGAGGAAGAATGATTGGCAACTCGGCTGGGAGAAGCAACCAGTGGCAACTCAGCTGGGGAGAAAGTACTTGGAATGCTAGGCTGAGTGAGCGCTGATTTGCCAGCCTGCTGGGATGAAGCTTCCATGCCCCATGCTGCGCTTTTGAATACCTGCAATCCTGAAAAGACAGAGAAACGCACAAGTAATCCTGAGGTATCCCTTACCGGATTCCGTCATAGGAGTTATACACTTCTGAGAGTAAGTATATTCCCTGCAAGCACGTGTTTTATTTTCTTTATTTTTAAAGATAACATCTGTATTTATGCAATCAGTTTTTCTTAAGACATCAGACATTCTTTGCAAAAAAAAATGTACAAGACGAAACATGACTAAAAAAAAATCTGATTTTATTAATTCATGTGCCCTGAATCGGCAATATACAGTCAAGGAAACATATCTCCTGAAATGAGGAGATCGTTACAAATTGAGAAACAAAATGCTGGCAATGTTGACGACGCTTTGAAGGAGCTTCCTCTTGCTATGACTCGTATGACTATTGACGCTCTTCTCGTCTTGCTTTCTGAAGAAGGCTGGTTCTGACAGAAGCTTGATCCTTTCGAAGCTTACCAAGTTGTAGGTGACACAGACAAATTCAGAGTGCAGTTGTTCGCTTATTCCCTTATTTTGCATGGATCGCCCTTTCGGGTTTTCAATCCATCGGGATACCCATTTTTGCCTGAGTTGTCCAATGCGGCTTTTCAACTCAGCGGGTGTACGATTTTTTGTTTATTTTCCCTTATTTTTGCCCGAGTCTTTTATTCTATTTTTGACTCGCCGGGATGCCCTATTTTTGCCTGGACTTACATTCTGTTTTTGTGTCCAGCGGGTCATTTTTATGCGAAGTATTTTTTAACTACATCTGAATTCACAGGGGACGGGAAGTCTTCACCATCCATGGTGCTGAGCATGAGTGCTCCACCAGAGAAAACCTTCTTTACCACGAATGGTCCTTCATAGTTTGGAGTCCATTTGCCCCTGTGGTCTGTGTGAGGAGGGAGGATTCTTTTCAGTACAAGGTCTCCTACTTGATACTCTCGGTGCCTGACTTTCTGATCGAAGGCTCTCTTCATTCTTTTCTGATACAACTGCCCATGACAAATTGCAGCCAATCTTTTCTCTTCAATCAGACTCAGTCGTTCGTATCGGGATCGGACCCACTCTGCTTCGTTCAGCTTAACATCCATCAATACTCGCAAAGAGGGTAATTCAACTTCAACTGGTAGGACTGCCTCCGTACCATACACCAACTGATACGGTGTTGCCCCAGTAGATGTTCTGATTGACGTGCGGTACCCATGTAAGGCAAATGGCAGCATCTCATGCCAGTCTTTATAGGTGACTACCATCTTCTGCACAATCTTCTTGATATTCTTGTTAGCTGCCTCAACAGCGCCGTTCATCTTTGGCCTGTAAGGAGAAGAATTGTGGTGTTGGATCTTGAAGTCCCGGCATAACTCAGCCATCATCTTGTTGTTTAGATTGGAACCATTATCAGTAATGATTCGCTCGGGAACTCCGTATCGACAGATGATATCTCTCTTCAGAAATCTGGCTACCACTTGCCTCGTAACGTTTGCATATGAAGCTGCTTCGACCCACTTGGTGAAATAGTCGATGGCTACCAAGATGAATCTGTGGCCATTCGAAGCAGTTGGTTCAATCTTGCCAATCATATCAATGCCCCACATAGCAAAGGGCCAGGGTGAAGACATCACGTTCAGAGGATTGGGAGGCACATGCACCTTATCCGCATAGATCTGGCATTTATGACATTTTCTGGCGTAGGCACAACAGTCTGCATCCATTGTGATCCAGTAGTAGCCTGATCTTAGCAATTTCTTAGCCATGGCATGCCCTCCGGCATGTGTACCAAAGGATCCTTCATGCACCTCGTGCATCAACAAGTCTGCTTCTGTTCTATCAACGCATCTGAGGAGTACCATGTCAAAGTTTCTCTTGTATAGGGAACCATCAGCGTTCAGAAAGAAACTACCAGCAAGCCTTCTCAAAGTCTTCTTATCGTTGGAAGATGCCCCAGATGGACATGTTTGATCCTCCAAGAAGCACTTAATGTCATGGAACCAAGGCTTATCATCTTTGACAACATCTGCTGCAAATACATACGTTGGTCTGTCAAGTCTGGATACTGAAATCTGAGGTACAAAGTTGGCAGCTTGAACTTTGATCATGGATGAAATGGTAGCCAGAGCATCTGCAAATTGATTCTCGTCCCGAGGGATATACTCAAGCTTGACCGTTGTGAAGAAAGTCAGTAACCTCCTTGTATAATCCCTGTAAGGTATCAGATGATCCTGGTGTGTGTACCATTTACCGTTGGTTTGATTAACTACCAGAGTTGAATCTCCGAATACAGTCAATGTCTTGATCCTGAGGTCAATGGCTTCCTCAAGACCCATAATGCAAGCTTCGTATTCAGCTTCGTTGTTAGTGCAGTTAAAGGTGAGTTTTGCCGAGAAAGGCATGTGAACTCCTTTAGGTGTAATGAGTACTGCACCAACACCACGACCGTTCATGTTAACAGCCCCATCAAACATCATAGTCCATTCCTCTTCCGGGTCGGGCCCTTCAGTATGAACAGGCTCTTCATGATCTTTCGCTTTTATGAACATGATATCTTCATCAGGGAAGTCAAATCTCATAGGCTGGTAGTCATCAATAGGTTGCTCAGCAAGATATTCAGATAGTACACTGCCCTTGATGACTTTTTGAGAAGTGTACTGGATGTCATATTCTGTGAGAATCATTTGCCATCTTGCAACCCGTCCGGTAAGAGCTGGCTTCTCGAAAATGTACTTAACTGGATCCATTTTGGAGATTAATAAAGTAGTGTGGGTCAGCATATACTGTCTCAGTCGGCGAGCAGCCCACGCTAAAGCACAGCAAGTTTTCTCGAGCAGTGAATAACGTTGTTCACAGTCGGTAAACTTTTTGCTTAGGTAGTATGTTGCATACTCTTTTCGACCAGACTCGTCATGCTGGCCCAGCACACACCCCATTGACTCTTCTAATACTGTCAAGTACATTATCAGAGGTCTTCCTTCAACTGGAGGCATGAGGATTGGTGGCTCTTGCAGGTATTCTTTGATCTTGTCAAAAGCCTTATGGCAGTCTTCGTTCCACCTGACTGTCTGTTCTTTTCTCAACAATTTGAACAGAGGCTCACAGGTTGCTGTAAGGTGAGATATGAACCGTGAAATGTAGTTCAATCGACCTAAGAACCCTCGAACTTCTTTCTCGGTTTTCGGTGCAGGAATTTCTTGAATAGCCTTGACTTTATCAGGGTCAACTTCAATCCCTTTCTCGCTTACGATAAAACCCAGCAGCTTACCGGATCGCACCCCGAATGTGCATTTATTGGGGTTCAGCTTCAATTGGTACTTCCTCAGACGCTTGAATAACTTCAGCAGATTTACCAGGTGGTCTTCCTCTGTAAGGGACTTGGCAATCATGTCATCCACATAACACTCGATTTCCTTATGGATCATATCGTGGAATAATGTTACCATAGCCCATTGATATGTTGCACCAACATTCTTCAATCCGAATGGCATCACCTTGTAACAGAACGTGCCCCAGGGTGTGATGAAAGTTGTCTTCTCCATGTCTTCAGGTGACATTTTGATCTGATTGTATCCTGAAAATCCGTCCATGAAGGAGAATACCGAGAACTGAGCTGTGTTATCCACCAATACATCAATGTGAGGTAATGGGAAGTCATCTTTTGGGCTGGCTCTGTTCAGATCCCGGTAGTCAACACACATTCTTACTTTACCGTCTTTCTTAGGCACAGGCACAATATTAGCAACCCACGGTGGATAGCTAGTTACAGCAAGGAACCCGGCGTCCCATTGCTTTTGTACCTCTTCTTTGATCTTCATTGCCATGTCTGGACGAGTACGGCGCAGTTTCTGTTTGACCGGTGGGCATTCTTCCCTCAAAGGCAGCTTATGCATAACAATGTCGGTGTCCAACCCTGGCATATCCTGGTAAGACCAAGCAAACACATCCACATACTCTTGAAGTAGGTCAATCAGTTGTTTCTTCACTGAGTCTTGTAAGCCGGCCCCGATTTTAACTTCTTTCACATCTTCATCTGTACCAAGATTAATCGTTTCGACCTCCTCCTGATGAGGAGTGATAAACTTCTCCTCTTGTCTCAACAACATGGCTAGCTCTTCAGGAAGCTCGTAATCTTCTTCAACCCCTTCATCAGCTTGATTGATCGGATTGTCAAAGTCATACGAAGTCATAGCCGTGCTGTTGTCGGTGCTGTCTGGAAGGCACTCTCTGCAAGGGTTCAGTTTGTTTATTTTAGTGATTGATTTTAATCTTGTTTAGAAAAGTGAAATAAAGTTGTCATTTTGAAAACATCGCCATTTATTTTTTGTACAAAAAGAAAAAATGGAAAGACAGTGAGCGGAAAAGAAAAAGACTCATTTGCAAAAAGATGTCTGATATTTCATTGATTAATCTTGTTGCACAAAAAGTACAGATGGCCCGATTACAAAATGAGTCTTGTCATCTTGGGCAAGATGCAAGACTTGATGCATGCTTAAAAAATACAGGAAATAATAATTACTCTGCAGGAGTAACTCTTATAATTTCCTGGGAAGACCAGTTTGAGATACTGCTCCCCGGGATCTTTGGACGAATCCAGCTTTCCAGGTTGCGTTCATCTTCCGACTCATCTTCCAAGTTGTTGACAGCATCGGGGGTAAGCATCCCCCCACTAACAAAGTTGGGCTTCTTAGCAGCCTCTGTTCGATCTTGTTGAGTTGGTTTGTAACCCAACCCAAATCTATCTTCTTTCTTCTCCACAGGCAACAGTTTTCCCCAGCCTTGAGCGTTTCCTTCTTCCACCACCTTCCGGGCTTGTTGGTAGGATGTCATAGAGGTCCCAAGCACAGCAGAGGTTTCATTAATATTCAGGGCCTCAAAACCTTGACTCATTGTCTCATGGATCTCCCCATCCATCTCAATATACTTATAAGTAGCCAGATGGCTAACAAATATATCCTCCTCTCCACAGATAGTAACGACTTGGCCTTCCCACTCAAATTTTAACTTCTGGTGAAGGGTAGACGTCACTGCGCCAGCGGCATGAATCCACGGTCTACCCAACAAACAGCTGTAGGCAGGCTGAATGTCCATCACGTAGAAGGTCGTTTTGAAAGTTTGTGGGCCAATCCTTACAGGCAACTCAATTTCTCCCAGAACTGATCTCTTAGAGCCGTCAAAAGCTCTCACTACCAAGTTACTGGGACGCAACGCCAATCCTTCATATTCCAGCTTCACAAGGGCTTTTTTGGGCAAGACATTAAGGGATGATCCTGTGTCTACCAGCACATGGGAAAGAACTGCACCTTTACATTCCATGGTAATGTGCAAGGCCTTGTTATGATTGCGGCCTTCCGAAGTCAGATCAGTGTTGGTGAATCCTAGTCCATTGCTAGCATTCACATTTCCAACCACAGCTTCCAATTGATTGACCATGATCTCTTCTGGCACATAAGCTGCGTGCAAGACTTTGAGTAGTGCGTTCCGATGAGCCTCGGAGCACATAAGCAATGATAGAATAGAGATCTTGGAAGGCGTCTGGTGAAGCTGGTCCACTATTTTGTAATCACTTTTCTTGATGATTCTCATGAACTCATCAACTTCATGATCAAAAGGTGTTTTCAAAGCCTCTCTAACAACCTGCTCCCCTTGCACCATGCTCTTCCCTTTTGCCTTGGCAGCAGCTTCTGCTTCGGCAGTGGGTCTTTGAATTTGCGGGGCAAAGAGACGTCCGCTTCAAGTGAAGCCTCCACCTCCTCCCACATTGTCTATTTGTGGTGCAGAAGTTGATGATTCAAAAGTGATCTTTTGTCCTTCGCGGTATAAATCAGAGCCGTAATGCCAAGGGATGGCATTACTGCTTTCATAAGGTACTGGTACAGGCACAGTGACAGTGACTGGACTGATGGCAGCTGCAGAAGGGACTGTGATAGTCTGTGGATCATAATATATTGTGACTAGTGCTCTGGTAGGAGTAGCACTCTGTGAGTTGTAGGCAGAATCATTTTCAGGATCATAATAAATCGTAACTGTTGAGACATCTTCATGGTTGGCTGCTGATGTTGTAGGAGACATTGTTGGAAGGATGGGTGTTGTTGTTGTAGGAGATTCAAAATGAAGTGGTGCCGAAGTTGTAGCAGGAATGTTCGTTGACATCTGATCGGTTGAAATGACAGATGAAACATTTGTTGATGAAGCTGAAGAGTTGTCTGGAACAATGGTTGTTGCAGTTGTAGGAGGTTCTGGAGCTGTTGTTAAGGAGATTGCTGGATTGGTAGGAATTGATGTTGTAATCTAAAGCAGGCCACTCTGAATGAGACTATCTATGCCATCCCTCAAGTTATCACAACCATTCACTGAAATGTTGCAGTAAGCACACCCTAGCTCACATCCTGGGAACATTTGACATTCGAGGAGCTGAGCTTTGATCTCCACCAAAGGTGTCCGAATCTGACCCACACTGGTTATCAAGTAAGACGGCTTGTCTTCTTCAATAGCATTGATTCGGGGACCACCATGGTGTGGCATAGGGTTCTTGTTGACATTTGGTGGTGGTGCGAAGTTTAGAGCTTTGGAATCCACTAGATCCTGCACTTTCATGTGCAAAGCTCTGCACTTTTCCGTACTATGACCAGGTGCATTTGAGTGAAAGGCACATCTGGCGCTGGCGTCGTAATTTCTGGGCAGACTGTTAGGATCCGGAGGTGCCAACGTCCTTAGCTCAACTAGGTTGAGTTTCAAGAGTTGTGGCAGTAATGTGGCATAGGGCATAGGGATCGGATCGATCACCCTATTGACCTGAGAGGGCCTCTGTTGGAATGGTCTCTGCTGATTATTGTTGTTGGTGTTGCTGTTGTTGTAACTTCTTTGAGGAGGAAACTGAGTTTGTTGTTGATAATTCTGTTGCTGAGGTTGATAAGCTGGTTGAGGATGAATTGGAGCGGGAATGGTGACCGCCGCCACAGACCTATGAACATATTGGGGCCTGCCCCTGTTGGTGTGGATAGCATTGGTCTCACCAGTTCTTCTTGGGCCTGCAAAAGGCTTTCTTGCATTACTGGATGAGCTTGCACCGTTGTCTGAGATCTTTCCCATCTTCAATAGGCTTTCAATTCTCTCCCCGGCTATGACAACATCCGCAAAGCTGGTGGAGGAGAAGGCAGCTAGCCTATCAATATAAGTCCCCTGGAGGGTGTTCATAAACATATCCGCCATCTCCCTCTCTGACATGGGTGGCTGGACAGCAGCAGCAAGCTGTCTCCACCTTTGAGCGTATTCACGGAAGCTTTCCCTGGATGACTGAGACATCCCCATCAGGAGGGTCCTGTTGGGAGCCATATCCAGGTTGTACTGATACTGTCTGATAAAGGCCTCTGCCAGGTCCTTCCAGCATCTAATGGTTGCTCTTGTCAAGTGGGAGTACCATTCCCTCGATGCTCCAGTTAAGCTATCCTCAAAATAAAACATCCATAGCTTTTCGTCCATGGTATAGGCCTTCAGCCTCCCCAGAAAGGATTGTAAATGGGTCCGGGGACAGGAAGTCCCGTTATACTTCTCAAAGCATGGTGGTTTGAATTTGTGGGGAATCCTGACCCCGTCTACTAGACCCATGTCCATAACATAGAATCCCAAAGAATTCTGGGACTCCAAAGATCTCAGTTTCTCAGCAATCTCTTCCAGCCTTCTGTCATAGGCTTCTTCCCCAGCTCCCATCACTGTGAACTGATCTTCCTGGGGGTCTTCTTGCAGTACTCTACCTGCTGTGGCAGTCCCTTGCACATTGACAGGGATGTTGATCTCTGGATGCTGGTGGGGTCCAAAGACTGGGGGATTGACATGAGGTTGGACTCTTTCATTGTTGCTTGTCCCAGCAGTCCCTGGCTGATGGTCTTCCTGGTTTCTCCCTTCTACCATTGCTCTTAACCTCTCCTGGCTTTGAGCCATATTGTTCATCACCTCCATAAATTGTGTCATCTGATTCCTCATTTCCAACCTCTCGTTGGTCATTTGATTCCTGACCTCTGTAAGGTCATGCTGCATTTGATCCATCTGTATGCCCGGAAGATTGTTGCGGGTGGGGTATCTGTGTGGACGGTTGAGTGGAAACCCTCGACGTCGAGCAATAGTTCCTGAGATCACAACAGAGTTAGTAACAATAAAACAAAACCTACAAAACAAAACAAAAGGTTAGTATGCAATGCAGTGTGTCTATTTGTTTCCAAGGTATCCGGCTTGGTACTTGGTTTTGACCTTTCCAGACCCCTGAAGAAGATACTTGTGATGTTGCTTGAAGAATTCAGATGAAACAAACCAACACATATATTACAAAAAGGTAAATGATACATAGTTTGTTTCTTTTATAATACAAGCCCTCTGAGGGGTCAAAAATACAACATGAAGAAAAGTACATAAAATGAAAGCAACAACAAGCAAAAAGTCAAACACCAAGGCCAAATTCATCCTCCTGAACTTCCTTGAGAAGTGCTTCAGTCACAGGATCAGCTGGACGCTCTGTAAGATTCCTGATAAGGAGATTCCTTGTGGCAACAGCTGCAGTTAGCTTCTTGTGCTGACTCTGGTCCTTTGACCTCTTCACTCCAGCTCTGATTTTCAACTCTGAGACCTCCCTCTGGGCTGCTGCCAGGGCTTCCTGTTGCTCTCTTGCACTAGCTTCCATCTGTTCAATCTTATCCTGAGTCCTTTTGTCCTCCTGAGTACGGGCTTCGGTGATCCTGACCCACCTTGCCTGACTCTCCTTCAGATACAAATCAGTCCTGGCTTTCTGGAACTGAGCTTCCTTGCAGGCATTCTTCAAGATCTGTTCTCCATCCCTAGACTTCTTAATGTAATCCTCAGACTTCTCAATTCTAGCCAAATGCTCCACCTTCAACTTTTCTAACCTCTCAATATCCAACCTACCATCACTCCTCTCCCAGAGGGTCTTCTGCAGAGCTTGAGTCAGCTTCTCATTTCTCTCTTTCAATTTCTCAAACTCCTCTAAGCTGACAGTTGCCAGAGGTGGTGTTGTGGAAGGTCCAGGCATATCTTCAATAGTGAAAGGCATTCCAGTAACTTGAGCCCTGGCATGAGACCACTCATAGTACTGTGCTGAGGCTACATTATTGCATCTTCCAAGAATGGTTACTCCCTTAGTCTGCACATTGTCCCAGGCCCAGGATGCCTGCCTGACAATAGCCAGATTAGGCTTGATCTCACAATAAAGGGTCTCAGTCAGATCCTGTGCTCTAGGAGGGTGGACTAATGCATAGCCCAGTTGTCTTTTGAATAACAGAGGGTTGTAGTTGATGCAACCCTTCACTCTAATCATAGGCACATTGGGAAATTGCCCACAACTTGTAATGATGTCTTTGCCCTTGGTGCTCTGAGTGCACCACCTGATGTCATCTGAGGTTAGAGCAGCAAGCCTCCTAGCCCAGTTCTTCTGCTGGTGAGGGTTTAAGAATGCATCAGTTTTTGGCAAATGCTTGAGCAACCAAGTATGGAACAAAGGAGCACAGCATCTCACTAATCTTCCCCTTTGCTTTTCATTCCTTTGATGAACAGAGTAATAAAGATCTCCCAGTAAGGTGGGTACTGGGTTTCTTAGGATGAAAAGATGGACTGCATTCTTGCTAACAAACCTTGGCTCATCTGCAAAAAGTATGATCCCATATATGCTAAGGGCCAACAGAGCACAGACTGCCTTCCACTCCCCCAAGGAGGCCTTCAGACTAGCCTGAGAAGTCAAGAAATCCAGATGAAAACCAGAGATTCCAGCTTTAGCTGTCAAATTCTGCCCAATCAAAACTGGTTCCAGATGTAATGCTTTGGCTATCTCCTCATTACTTGGGAAAGCCATCTCAGGGTTGAAGGGTATTCCACCCCTGATAGGCACACCAACCAATGATGAATACTCCTCCAGCAAGGGTCCCAACTGAAAATTCTGAAATGTGAAGCACCTCAGGGGGGGATCATAGAACTGCAGGCAAGTATGTATCAAGCTCCTTTGTGAAGGGTCCAAATCCAATACCACATCAAGGATTCCTCCATAATGTTCTCTGAAATATGGTATATGGTCTGGAGTAATCAGGGTCTGAATCCTCCTGATGCTAGCTAGCTCAGGCTCAAAGAAGTGATAGGAGATGTTACTTTTCTTAGGTGCCATGTTGCTGAAGAATGGGTGCTGAGGATGATGACTGAGAATATCACTGAAGATGGGCCACTGATAGGCTGAGACTAAGGATGCAGGTGACTGAAGCAGGTAGCTGATAACTGGAGTAAGTACTGATGAAGATAGGTCTATGCTGAAGAAGGGGTCAAAACCAAGCCAAAATGTATGATGTGGATACCCTGAAAAACAAGTAAACAAATGTTAAAAATGATGCAATGAGGATGTATGCAAATGATATGCAAGGGTTTGTGACTGAGCTGGATCTGATTAACTGCTCTAATATGAGCCCAAGTATGTTCAAGAAATCCAGATGGAGGTTCAAAAGTCCAGTAACCAAGGTGGGGACTCAAATAAAGAGTCACATGTCCAGGGTTAAAAATCACAAGAACTGTTCCAAAATGGAGTACTCTTAATCAAACAAAGTAATAGGGTATGCTGAGGTCAACCCCCTCACAGGTGATGTTCTAAAACAAGGATCCTCAGACTTGGATCAGTTATGAGAAGTGTAAACACTTCCAACCCGGAGGTACAGTGTTTACAATAACCATAAAAGATCCTCCTCTAATTCACCTCAGTTTCTGAAGGTCAGAACTAAAGGTCATCCAGACTTAGCAGGCTTCCCAGATAGCCCTAGCACTGCAGGAAATCTGCAACACAGAGTTCTCAAGAAGAAACCCATATTTGAACCGTGTTTCATATTCCCGCACCAGACCGAGATGGAATGGGAAAGAACATGAACCACTCTAGCCTAGGTGTCACTCAGGTCCCAGGTATAGGACCTCAACTCTCAATAGAACACCCTCCCACCAAAGCAACAAAGCAGATCCAGCACAGACAGCATGACAGTATGATATATATGCACAAAGCTATAAAGAAAAGCAGTAAACAAAACTGTACATAAAGCAAAAATAAATACAAATATACAAACACAGACAGCACATAACACCCCAGTAAACACAAATCAAATCAAGCGCTAGGAGGAACCCACAAAAAGAACCAGAGGCCCTGGTTACAGTATAAGGCTCCCCAGCAGAGTCGCCAAGCTGTCGCTCCCGAAAGATTTGCATCCCGGTACAAGCGCGAACGGTCGGCGAAAGGAACAATGAGAACACACAGCAGTGAACTCACTGGAAAAGAAAAGAGTCGCCAGCTAGGCATTTTTATCCCGGAGGAAAGGCAATGCTGCATAGACCTAGAAAGATACGGATAAGACGGTTGCGAACCAGAGAGACTGAGAAAGGGGGTTGGTTACAACCTGGGAAGGTATTAGCACCCAGATTGTCCGTCGTACTCGACGAGATCCACGCTTAAAAGATTTGTGTTTAAAAGGGGTAGTGTCAGTGCAATTTGTGTATGAAGAGCTGGAAAAGATGTACAGGTGTCAGTGTAAAAGAGAGTGAAGTGTGACATATACAGTGTCAGTGTAAGAACTGGAATATAATGCTCAAGATCATGAGGCTAGAAGAATAAAGCTGGAAGGAGGGGGAATGTACAGAGACTTTTGTTCGATAACTCTTAAGTTATGCCTACGTATCCTCTCGTGCAATGAGGAAGTCAGAACACCGTAGTTCGACCCAAAGAGACTGAAAGGTGAATTGACTGTGAACTGCTTGCTTGTCTATGCTCAAGTGTATGACCTGTCTGGCTCAGGTGCAAACTGTCTTGCATTAGACGGAAGAAGCAGGTTCTCGTTTATGAGTGAATGAGATGAGAAAAGAATCCCGGAGGAGACGATTATTGTTTGTTTTTGAGTTTTCATTCTTTTATTGCTTTTGAAAGTTTGTCATAAGTTAATGAGCTTAAGCCTAAACCAATGGATTTAGTAAACTCATCACATCTTCCCTCTGATCAGGGGTAATGAGAATACCTTAAGTGTGAAGTCAGATTCTCACACTTAATCACCTTTGAGGTAGGATTAAGATTATTAACCTACTTGTGATTATTTAGATGTTTTTGGTGTTTTTGTTTAGTGTTGAGTAATGAGATTAAGCCATAATCAGGGATTAAACAGACTCATTACACCATCCTAATAGAAGGATAACAGATGAGAATGTTTAAGCTGAGGAAAGCTCCTCAACTTAATCCATGATTAGGGATTAAACTCATGACAAAACAAGCCTTTGGTTAAGTGGATTTTATTTAATGATATGATGAAGAAATGAGTTTTAGGGTTTGTAAGACAACTTGAGGGGGACTTGTCCATTAACACTAGGGTTAGTCCTTCTTAACCAATGAAGGAAGAATTAGAACCCTAATGCAAGGCCCAAGTTACAAGTGTGATGTCTTGATGATTATTATGTGAATTGATTAAAGGAGTTAAACACATTAAGGGTTTAACACTTAGGATTAAAGTTATACACTCCATCCTAATAGAAGGATACAGGCATAAACTTAATCACAAAGCCTTAAAGCCTTTAGGGTATAGTCCCTGATTATGAGATGAGAAGAGAAGACTCAAAAGAGACACAAAGGCAAAAACTAAGTGGGGGACTAATCAAAACCCTAATCATTGTCATGCTTGGTTGTTCCTAAGGTTTGTGAGGTTTACAAGAGAAATCTTCAATGGAACCACCAGCAAGCAGAGAAAAAAGATCAGGAGAAGCAAAGTAACTTGCTTCATTTAAGAAGTCAAGTCACTTGAAGAAAGAAAGTAAGAAGAAGAAGAATAAGCAAGCTCAAACTCAAACACATACCAAAATGCAGCATGGATGCTTAAAAGAGATGAAGAGAAAGTTGTGAGAAGTGAAGGCAAATTCACTTCTCAAATCCACTTACCACCTGAAAAGTTAGAAAAGAAATGCAATGCAATGCAAAATGGGATGGAATGGCATGATGAGAGACAAAACCAGAAGCATATATGGGATGATAATGATGCTATGGGATGCTACAAACATGAGACAACACATGGGGATGATCATACAAGCTCATGGATGCAGATGAAACAAGTTAAGACACATGAACATACATGAAAAGTTATGACATACAAATGGCATACAACATGGCAAATGCAAGATGCAATGATCAAACATGCTTTCAATATGTCTCAAGATGTCAAGTGAATCACATGGAGGCATAAAATGTCATGGAAAGTCAAGGCATGAATGCAAATGCAAGATGAGTGCACATGGAAGCCCAAATTAGGGTTTAAACTCAAAGCATCAAACACAAGCCAAAATCAGAAGCAAAAATCAATACAAAAAATTGAAAATGCACTCAAAGGATCCCTAATCCTATACTAACTCACTGCCCAAAGGAGGGATTCCAACTCCTAACCTAATTCAAGTTATGATTTTCCTAAGTTTTCTAGGGTTTTAGGGTTCCTTAACAAGAAAATTACCAAACAAATTGAAAATGAAAGATCAAATCATGGCCATTTAATCTCACAAACTACATGCTAAACACAATGCAAAGCAAAAAGAATCAAAGTCCAACTCTCTTGGGTTAGGCAGAAATGATTTTTTTGAAGTTTGGATCAAAATAATGCATTACAATGGTTTTAATTCCATGAAAAATTCTCAAAATGCATCAAGATCAAAAAAGAAATTTGGTTTGAAGGTTGGACAATGTTTCTAAATGTTTTTAAATGTTTCATGAATTTTTTGGTGATTTTTAAATACCTAAAAGTATTTTTAATTAATTAATTCTCATTAATTAATTAAAAAGAAACTTTTAAATATTTAAAAATACTTTTTTAATGCTAAAAATGAAAATAAAAATATTTTTGTGTTCTGAAATTAAATAACAACTTGTATAAAAAATTTCAGAATTTTTGAAATGGTTTTACTATTTTTAAATAAATGTACAAAATAAATAAGAAAAAATGAATTTAAAATTGAATTATTGGAAAGTATGCAGAATGGAGGGATGAGATGCAATCTGGGCAGGGAAGGCTTGACTGCGCGCGCAATCGAATGGTCCATATTCAAACTTCCTAATTTCTGATTTATGAATTAATTAATTAACTTAATTGTGATTAGGGTTTCTAATGATGAATCTCAGCCTTCCAAACACGCGCCAGGTCAACCAGGTCAACAGATCCAACGCTCAAAATTCAAATTTTATTAATTACAGGGATTAAACCCTAATCATTTTCAGGTGGCCGGAGAAGACCTCCGGTCGTCTTCTCCGGTGGGAACCCCACCTGAAAATCCCTAGAATCTTCAAAACGCAACTAAAATGAAATCTAAGCAAACAGAAATCCTTCCCACACTTCACTGAATCAAAACCCCAACACAAACATCATTTATATTTCATAAATCTCATGAATCGAAACAAAACAAATTTTAGGGCAAGACTTTCAGAACACGATTAAACTCTCATTTTTCCACCATTTTCAAAACCAAAGACATATTCATGATCAGGGAAGCATGTAGAAGCTATTAAGAACTTAAAAATTCATTTCTGGAAAAAAAGTTCTTGAGCTACCTGAGTTTTGAAGCTTTCAGTTCAAAGCTTTCTGGCCTCTTCTCTTGATGCAATCCACTCCTCTTGGTCCCTTGATGATGTCTGGATGCTTAGAAAGAGTTTATGTTGGCTGGTTTGAGAGTTTGAACAGGTTCTGCTCAAGCTCAGGTGAGAATCGTGTTTTGGATTCAGGCAGTTTAAGGCAAGGGTGAGGGGTGCTTTGTGATCAGGATGATGAGTTGAGAAGGTATGTGAAGTTTGTTTAAGTGTTTGTGGCTTGTATGAAGAGTTTCGAATGCTTTTGCTCTAAGGATGGAAAATGAGAATGTGTTGTTCTTGCTGGTTTCAGGCTTGTGTGTTGTGATGTTTGGCTTGCATTTGGTTCACATAAACAAATCTCATTGGTCAGATGACATGACATGTCCTTTTGTGATAGGTATGGTTGCTTTTGCCAAAATGTCAACTTTGTGTAAGAAGGGCATGGGCTACTTTTCTAGCTTGGTACAAGGGGCTTGTCTTGCGCAGCATGAGGTGAGGAGAGGGCTAGGGTGGTTCAGCAACCAAGGCAGCAAGTGGATGAGATGTTATGATGGTTTTTGCAACTTGGTTCCCTTTGGTTCTCATGAAAAGATCTTGCCTCACAAGCCATGAAACATGTGATCCCTTTGGTTCAATCTGAACTTTAAGACTTGTGTTATGTTTGTATAAGGATTAGACATCAATTAGAAGCCACAAATTGCCTTGGTACAAGTTTTTGCAAGTTTCTCATTTGGTGCATAACTTGAAATTTAGTGATTTTAGCCAACTTTGATGAACCATAACTTTTGATCCAAAATGAATTAGGTCATGTTCTTGTACTTTTTGAAAAGGGAAAGATCTATTCTACAACTTTCATGACCAAAGTTTTTCCATTTGAAGCATTTTTGGATCAAAAAGTAAGGGTTGAAAAGTTGCCTAAAATGACAAATTCCTTAAAAGTCAAACTTGCCTCAAAAAGTCAACTTTGCAAAAACTTGAAATCCTTGAATTTTGTGAACTTCAAACTTCTTCCATGATCAAATAAAGATCATATACACTCAAAATGATGAAGATCACCCCTTGGTTGGGTCACTGGGGCCCTCAGATGCCCTGATTTTGCACTGACTTGTCTGAAAAGTCAACTCTTAATCAGATGACTTCCCCATGGAATTTCTTCATGAAAATTGATATGCATACTCCCCATACCATATAGAGACCAATAGAAACAAGAATGACCAAAAAATTTGAAGTTATGGCCTCTGAAACCAAAACCCTAATTTCAGGTCATCTGTGCAGTTAAGCCTGGCTCTGCTTCCATACCAATCCCAGTTCTTGTGATTCTTTGGCATTCTTGACTTTGAGAGGATATAATATGATACTTGAACACACATGGACCCCTTTGAAGTGATTGATGGCCTTTGGAGTGGCTCAAGAAGCTCTTGGATTGCTCAGATCACAAACCCTAGATGCAGATGACTTAGAAACAATGCAGTGAATAAAAAATGTGGTATGAGATCTTATGATTGTGTTTATGCATATGAGAATGATCACAAGCCATGGTGTGAATGGGTGAGGGCAAATTTGGGGTGTTTACAGAGTGCCCGAGCGAATCATTACTGATAATGGTTCTAACTTAAATAACAAAATGATGGCTGAGCTATGCCGGGACTTCAAGATCCAACACCACAATTCTTCTCCTTACAGGCCAAAGATGAACGGCGCTGTTGAGGCAGCCAATAAGAATATCAAGAAGATTGTGCAGAAGATGGTAGTTACATACAAAGACTGGCATGAGATGCTGCCGTTCGCCTTGCACGGGTACCGCACGTCAATCAGAACATCCACTGGGGCAACACCGTATCAGCTTGTGTATGGTATGGAAGCAGTCCTACCTGTCGAAGTTGAACTACCCTCCCTACGGGTACTAATGGATGTTAAGCTGAACGAAGCAGAGTGGGTCCGGTCCCGATTCGAACAACTGAGTCTGATTGAAGAGAAAAGATTGGCTGCAATCTGTCATGGGCAGTTATATCAGAAAAGAATGAAGAAAGCCTTCGATCAGAAAGTCAGGCACCGAGAGTACCAAGTGGGAGATCCTGTGTTGAAAAGAATCCTCCCTCCTCATACAGACCACAGGGGCAAATGGACTCCAAACTATGAAGGACCATTCGTGGTAAAGAAAGTTTTCTCTGGTGGAGCACTGATGCTCAGCACCATGGATGGTGAAGACTTCCCGTCCCCTGTGAATTCAGATGCAGTTAAAAAATACTTCGCATAAAAATGACCCGCTGGACACAAAAACAGAATGAAAGTCCAGGAAAAAATAGGGCATCCCGGCGAGTCAAAAACAGAATAAAAGACTCGGGCAAAAATAAGGGAAAATAAACAAAAAAGTACACCCGCTGAGTTGAAAAGCCGCATTGGACAGCTCAGGAAAAAATGGGTATCCCGATGGATTGAAAACCCGAAAGGGCGATCCATGCAAAATAAGGGAATAAGCGAACAACTGCATTCTTAATTCATCTGTATCACTTACAACTTGGTAAGCTTCAAAAGGATCAAGCGCCGGTCAGAATCAACCTTCTTCAGAAAGCAAGACGAGAAGAACGTCACAAGTCATACGAGTCATAGCAAAAGGGGAAGCTCCTTGAAAGCGTCGACAACATTGCCAGCATTTTTGTTTCTCAATTTGTAACACTTCCCTCATTTCAGGAGATTCGTTTCTTTGACTGTATCTTGCCAATTCAAGGCATTTGAATTAATAAAATCAGATTTTTCAGTCATGTTTCGTCTTATACATTTTTTTTATTTGCAAAAAATGTCTGATGTCTTGCACGAATACAGATGCTAATCCTTGAAAATAAAGAAAATAAAACACGTGCTTGCAGGGAATATACTTACTCTCAGAAGTGTCTCACTCCTATGACGGAATCCGGTAAAGGATGCCTCGGGATTACTTGTGCGTTTCTTTGTCTTTGCAGGATTGCAGGTAGTCGAAAGCGCAACATGGGGCATGAAAGCTTCACCCCAGCAAGCTGGCGAATCAACACTCACTCAGTCTTAGCACTCAAGGTGCTTTTCTCCACAGTTGAGTTGCCACTTGTTGTTTCTCCCCAGCCGAGGTGCCAATAATTCTTCCTCAGCTAAGCACAAAGGCCAGGGGACCGCTTCCCCACAGAGTCTCAGCCTCTGTCCGGAAGAGCAACACACGAAGGAATCACAACAGAGTGACGAAAGATTCTACAAACCCCAGTTGGGTCCCTCATTACCAGGAATAGGTCAATCATTGGCCCATTTCCCCAAGCAGAATCATCTTATCAGATCTACCAATGATCTCATCCCCAGCCGGGATGTCCACTTCAAACAGATCGACCAGAGATCTTCACAGCCCACGGGATCCGAGTCCCGGATCCGTCTTTTCTTGCATAATCATAGCATTCGCATCATATTCACCCCACAAAGCGTAGCATTCCGTTTAATACGGAGCATTACGGCAAAAATCAAACATATAGCATAATCATAAGTCATGGTCTGAATCAAACACCTGTGAATATTATCAACCCATCACCAATATACAGAATACCCCCCAGATTCCCCAGCAAAAGCAGTTGCCTCACATTCACCAATACGAATACATACTCGTCCGTGTCATATCCCAGCAGAAAGCCAAAGACATCCCTTTTGCACTCACAGATACTTGTATATATATAGCTTTCTTGACATCCGTCCATGTCATTTTGCCAGTACAATAACCTAAACACTTTGTATATCAGATACTTGTTTATACTATACTCTTCTCTTTTTGGCACTCATCTGCGTCATTCTCCCCAACAGATTGAACACTCATCCATACATCACTCATACTTTCTACTTATACAGATACTCGTTCGTATCTTGTATACACCATTTATATCCCCGCAGATTCGACACTAGTCCGTGTTCTTTGATTAACCCATTGGTACTCGTCCGTACCATCATCTCAGAGCATGTGTCAAGCGTTTGTTTCTACATGATGCTCGTCCGCATCTTTAATCCATACACTGTGTCTTCTTGAATATAGATACTCGTCTGTGTCTACTATTCCCCAGAAGGGTTTCTTTCAGATTCGACACTCGTCCGTGTTCCTTGTTAACCAGTTGATACTCGTCCGTATCATCATCTCTGAACACGTGTCAGTATTTGTTTCTACCTGATACTCGTCCGTATCATAGTCTTAAGGATGCTCGTCCGCATCTTTAATCTATACACAACGTCAAAACACTTACACCTTTTATTTCTTGGATTGCAAACACTCGTCCGTGTTTACTATTCCCCAGAAAAACAATTTTCTTCTTATCTGACATTCGTCCTATGTCATGATAAACCCTGAGAGCAGCCGTACCCTGCTAGGTGGTCGTCCTCCACCTCTTGGTGGTCGTCCTCCATCATGCTCATCCGATGGCCGTCCCCATCGTTGACCTTTTTATCCGACATTCGTCCTATGTCGTGATATCTTAGCAGCCGTCCCCTGCTAGGTGATCGTCCTTCACCTTTTGATGATTTTCCTTCATCATTTTATCCAATGGCCGTCCCCATTATGGATTTTGGTTATCTGACATTCGTCCTATGTCATGATAAACCTTGAGAGCAGCCGTCCCCTGCTAGGTGGTCGTCCTCCACCTCTTGATGGTCGTCCTCCGTCATGCTCATCCGATGGTCGTCCCCATCGTCGACCTTTTATCCGGCATTCATCCTAAGTCGCGATACTTTCGGCAGCCGTACCCTGCCAGGTGGTCGTCCTCCACCTTAGATGACCGTCCCTCATCTTAACCCTTACAGAGCAGCCGTCCCCTGCTAGGTGATCATCCTTCACCTTTGATGACCGTACCTCATCATCTGTTTATTTCATTTATTCTTTAACCCGATGGCCGTCCCCGTCGTGATCCCTTTTCTTTTTAGCCCGATGGCCATCCCCATCGTTGCTCGCATTACTTTATGAACCTGATGGCCGTCCCCGTCATGTTTCATTAATCCCCAGAGAATCTTACAGCTTTACTTGATGGTCGTCCCCATCATAATCTCCTATATCCCCAGCATGATGACCGTCCCCGTCATTGCTTTACTTCACACACTCTCCCCAGCATGTCGGCCGTCCCCGTCATTGCTCCTTCCCCAGCAGTCGTCCTCTGCTCGACGGTCGTCCTCCGTCGCCCATACTTTACAATATACTTTATTTTCCTTTTACAATCTATATCCCTTTTCTTCTTCATTCTGTGAGTGCAAATTTCGGACTGTCTTTGGTATTCAACCACAAGTTATCTTGTTTGCCTGTTAAGCCGTTGCTTATATCCTGCACAGCTAACTCATGTTTGAATAGGGGCAGCTGTAAACACCCCAAATTTGCCCTCACCCATTCACACCATGGCTTGTGATCATTTCATATGCACAATCTCAATCATACCATCTCATATCCCATTTTTGATCCACTGCATAGATTCTAAGTCATTTGCATCTAGGGTTTGTGATCTGAGCAATCCAAGAGCTTCTTGAGCCACTCCAAAGGCCATCAATCACTTCAAAGAGGTCCATGGGTGTTCAAGCATCATATTATATCTCCTCAAAGTCAAGAATGTCAAAAATCACAAGAACTAGGATTGGTGTGGAAGCAGAGCCAGGCTTGACTGCACAATTGACCTAAAATTAGGGTTTTGGTTTCAGAGGCCATAACTCCAAATTTTTTGGTCATTCTTGTTTCTATTGGTCTCTATATGGTATAGGGAGTATGCATATCAATTTTCATGAAGAAATTCCATGGGGAAGTCATTTGATCAAGAGTTGACTTTTCAAGCAAGTCAGTGCAAAATCAGGGCATCTGAGGCCCCCAGACCCAACCAAAGGGCATTCTTCATCATTTTGATTGAATATGATCTTTATTTGATCATGGAAGAGGTTGGAAGTTCACAAAATTGAAGAATTTCAAGTGTTTTGCAAAGTTGACTTTTTGGGCAAGTTTGACTTTTAATGAAAATGTCATTTTAAGCAACTTTTTCAACCCTTACTTTTTGATCCAAAAAAGCTTCAAATGGAACAACTTTGGTCATGAAAGTTGTAGAATAGATCATTCCCTTTTCAAAAAGTACAAGAACATGACCTAATTCATTTTGGATCAAAAGTTATGGTTTGTCAAAGTTGGCAAAAATCACTAAATTTCAAGTCATGCACCAAAGAGCCAAAGTTGCAAATTCATTTCTCAAGGCCAATTAAGTTATCAAATGCACTTCTAATCCATACAACATGATCACACAAGTCCTAAAAATCAGAATGGGCCAAGGGATCACATGTTTATGGCCTATGGAGCAAGACTTTCTCATAAGGATCAAAAGCAAGCCAAGTTGCAAAACACATGATAGCATTTCATCCACTTGCTGGCTAGCCTGCTGATCAACCCTAGCCTTTTCCCTCATCATGCTGCGCAGCACACCTTCCTTGTACTTGGCTAGAGAGTGACCCATGCTTCTCTTACACAAAAGTTGACATTTTGTAAAAGCCACCATACCAATCAATAAAGCACATGTCACTTCTTCTGACCAATCACAATTGTTTATACAAACAAAATGCAAGCCAAACCACACAGGAAGCAAGCCTGAAACACACAGCAATACAACATTCTCATCTTCACCCTCAAAAGCAAAAGCATTCGAAACACATCCCACAGGCCACAAACACACAAACAAACTTCACAAACCTTCTCACCATGCTTCACTGAACACAAACCAACCTTCAAAACAGCCTGAAAGCCATAGAATCACAAACACGATCCTCACCTGACCTTGAACAGAACTTGTTCAAACTTCCAAACCAGCCATCACAAACTCTTTCTAGGCATCAAGACTTCATCAGGGAGGTCACAGGAGTGGTTTTGCACAAGAGAAGAGGTCAGAAAGTTCCAGGTTGAAAAGCTTCAAACTCAGGTAGCTTCATGAACATTTTTTCCAGAAATGGATTTTTAAGTTTCTAAGTTGTTCTTCATGTCTTGCTGATAACTCTGGTACTTTTATTTTCTGAAATGGTTGAGAGATGAGTATTTAATCTTGTTCTGAAACTTTTTGCCCTAAAACTATTTTGATTCGATTTAGCTGATTTAGGAATGATAAATGGTGTTTGAGTGAGGGGTTTGATTCGTTTTTGAATGGGGATGAGTTCTGGATAGTTAGTTTTCATTTTCATTGCGTGTAGAGTGATTTAGCATTTGGACTCGCCGGAGAAGATGACCGGAACCACTGTTCCGGTCATCTGAAAGTCATTAGGGCTGGGATTAGGGTTTAATCATTAATTAGTGGAATTTGAATTTGAGCCGTAGGATGTGGCGCCAAGTCTCTTCCCGCGCGCGTATGTTTGAATCTGGATCATTGGATGTGCATACTTTTCTATTTTCAGTTTTATTTCATTTTTATTTTCCATTTAATTACATTGTTTTCTCCAATTTATTAAAAATAGCAAAATCATTTTAAAAATTCTGAAATTTTTTATACAAACTTTTATTTAATTTCAGAAACCAAAAACATTTTCATTTTTATTTTTTGCATCAAAAATGTATTTTTAAATATTTAAAAGTTTATTTTTAATTAATTAATGAGAATTAATTAATTAAAAATGCTTTTAGGTATTTAAAAATCACCAAAAAATTCATGAAATCTTTAAAAACATTTAGAAACATTGTCCAACCTTCAAACCAAATTTCTTTTTTGATCTTGATGTCTTTTGAGAATTTTTCATAGAATTAAAATCATTTCAAGGCATTATTTTGATCCAAACTTCAAAAAATCATTTCTGCCTAACCATTGAGAGTTGGACTTTGATTCTTTTTGCATTGTGTTATGCATATCATGTAGTTTGTGAGATTAATTTGGCATGAATTGATCTTACATTTTCCATTTTTTTGGCATTTTTCTTGTTAAGGAACCCTAAAACCCTAGAAATTTTAGGAAATTCATAACTTTTATTAGGTTAAGAGTTGGAACCTCTCCTTTGGGCAGTGAGTTGGTATAGGTTTAGGGATCCTTTGAGGGCATTTTCAATTTTTTATATTGATGTTTGCTTCTGATTTTGGTTTTTGTTTGATGCTTTGATCATAAACCCTAATTTGAGCTTCCATATGCATCCATCTTGCATTTGCATTCATACCTTGACTTGCCATAGCATTTTGTGCATCCATTTGATTCATTTGTCATCTTAAGACATATTAGAAGCATGTGTGATCATTGCATCTTGCATTTGCCATGTTGTATGCCATTTGCATTTCATAACTTGTCATGTATGATCATGGTTCCAAACTTGCTTCATCTGCATCCATAAGCTTGTATGATCATCACCATGCCTTGTGTCATGTTTGCATCATCCCATAGCATCATTATCATCATGAATGTGCTTCTGGTTTTGATTTTCATCATGCCATTTCATCTCATTTGGCATTGCATTGCATTTCTTTCACTAACTTTTCAGGTGGTAAGCAATTTTGAGAAGTGAATTTGCCATCACTTCTCACATTTTCTTTTCATCTCTCTTATGCATCATTGCTGCATTTTACTTTGTGTATGAGATTGAGCTTGCTCTTTCTTTTGCTTCTTACTTTCTTTCTTCAAGTGACTTGACTTCTTGAATGAAGCAAGTTACTTTGCTTTCTCATTGCTCCATTCATCTGCTTCCTAGTGGTTCCTCTGAAGATTTCTTTCTTAAAACCTCACAAACCTTAGGAACAACCAAGCATGACAATGATTAGGGTTTTGATTAGTCTCCCCACTTAGTTTTACCTTTGTGTCATCCTTTGAGTCTTCTCTTCTCACCTCATAATCAGGGACTAAACCCTAAAGGCTTTAAGGCTTTGTGATTAAGCTTATGCCTGCATCCTTCTATTAGGATGGAGTGTATAAATTTAATCCTAAGTGTTAAACCCTTAATGTGTTTAAATCTCTTAATCAATTCACTTAATAATCATTAAGACATCACACTTGTAACTTGGGCCTTGCATTAGGGTTCTAATTCTTCCTTAATTGGTTAAGAAGGACTAACCCTAGTGTTAATGGACAAGTCCTCCTCAAGTTGTCTTACAAACCCTAAAAATAACTTCATCATCATACCATCAATTAAAATCCATTTAATCAAAGGCTTGTTATGTCATGAGTTTAATCCCTAATCATGGATTAAGTTGAGGAGCTTTCCTCGGCTTAAACACTCTCATCTATTATCCTTCTATTAGGATGGTGTAATGAGTCTGTTTAATCCTTGATTATGGCTTAACCTCATTACTTAACACTAAACAAAAACACCAAAAACATCTAAATAATCACAAATAGGCTAATGATCTTAGTCCTACATCAAAGGTGATTAAGTGTGAGAATCTGACTTCACACTTAAGGTATTCTCATCACCCCTAATCAGAGGGATGATGTGATGAGTTTACTAAATCCACTGGTTTAGGCTTAAGCTCATTAACTTATGACAAACTTTCAAAAGCAATAAAAGACTGAAAACTCAAAAAAACAAACGATAATCGTCTCCTTCGGGATTCTTTTCTCATCTCATTCACTCATAAACGAGAACTTGCTTCTTCCGTCTAATGCAAGACAGTTTGCACCTGAGCCAGACAGGTCTTACACTTGAGCATAGACAAGTAAGCAGTTCACAAGTCAATTCATCTTTCAGTCTCTTTGGGTCGAACTACGGTGTTCTGACTTCCTCATTGCACGAGAGGATACGTAGGCATAACTTAACAGTTATCGAACAAAAGTCTCTGTATATTCCCCCTCCTTCCAGCATTATTCTTTGAGCCTCATGATCTTGAGCATCTTATTCCTGTTCTTACACTGACACATCATTATACACTTCACATTCTTTTACACTGACACCTGTACATCCTTTTCCAGCTCCTTTATACACAGACTGCACTGACACTACCCCTTTAAAACACAAATCTTTTAAGCGTGGATCCCGTCGAGTACGACGGACAATCTGGGTGCTAATACCTTCCCAGGTTGTAACCAACCCCCTTTCTCAGTCTCTCTGGTTCGCAACCGTCTTATCCATGTCTTTCTAGGTTTATGCAGCATTACCTTTCCTCCGGGATAAAAATGCCTAGCTGGCGACTCTATTCATTCCGCGTGAGTTCACTCCTGTGTGTTCTAACATTCCTCCTTTCGCCGACCGTTCGCGTCTGTACCTTTATTTGGGCCATTTCCCATTTATCGGGAGCGACAGAGTCGCCCGAGCATTCTTTACAAACCACTTATATTACAAATACTTCTTGACACCCGTCCGTGTCATACCCCCAGCAGAAAGCCAAAGCGTCCCCTTTGCACTCACAGACACATATCCATACAGATTCCCTGACACCCGTCCGTGCCATCTTCCCCAATAAAGTTACCTGAACACTTTGTAAATCATGTACTTGTTTATATTACACTTTTCTCCTTTTGACACTCGTACGTGTCACTCTCCCGAGCAAGTCAAACACTTGTCGTTACACCACTCATACTTATTACTCCTGTTTCACTCATACAGATACTCGTTCGTATTTTGTATATATCACCCAAGTCCCCTCAGAGTCAACACTCATCCGTGTTCTTTGTTAACCAGTTGATACTCGTCTGTATCATCATCTCAGAACATGCGTCAAGCGTTTGTTTCTACCTGATACTCGTTCGTATCGTATTCTTAGGGATGCTCGTCCGCATCTTTAATCCATACACTGTGTCAAACACTCTTGTCTTCTTGAATTTAGACACTCGTCTGTGTCTACTTTTCCCCAGAAGAGTCCCCTCAGAATCAACACTCGTCCGTGTTCCTTGTTAACCAGTTGATACTCGTCCGTATCATCATCTCTGAACACGTGTCAGTATTTGTTTCTACCCGATACTCGTCCGTATCGTAGTCTTAGGGATGCTCGTCCGCATCTTTAATCAATACACAACGTCAAAACACTTATACCTTTTATTTCTTGGATATAAACATTCGTCCGTGTTTACTATTCCCCAGTAGGTCGCCAGCAAAGCAAAATTTCTTTTCTATCTGACATTCGTCATATGTCATGATAAACCCTGAGAGCAGCCGTACCCTGCTAGGTGATCGTTCTTCACCTCTTGATGATCTTCCTTCATCATGCTCATCCGATGGCCGTCCCCATCGTTGATCTTTTCTATCCGGCATTCGTCCTATGTCGTGATATTTTTAGCAGCCGTCCCCTGCTAGGTGATCGTCCTTCACCTTTTGATGATCGTCCTTCATCATTTTATCCGATGGCCGTCCCCATCGTTGATCTTGTTATCTGACATTCGTCCTATGTCATGATAAACCTTGAGAGCAGCCATCCCCTGCTAGGTGATCGTCCTTCACCTCTTGATGATCGTCCTTCATCATGCTCATCCGATGGCCGTCCCCATCGTCGACCTTTTATCCGGCATTCATCCTATGTCGCGATACTTTCGGCAGCCGTACCCTGCCAGGTGATCGTCCTTCACCTTAGATGATCGTCCCTCATCTTATCCCCTTCAGAGCAGCCTTCCCCTGCTAGGTGATCGTCCTTCACCTTTGATGACCGTCCCTCATCATTATTTCATTTATTCTTTAACCCGATGGTCGTCCCCGTCGTGGTCCCTTTTTTTTTCCTAGGTGATCGTCCTTCACCTTTGATGACCGTCCCTCATCATTATTTCATTTATTCTTTAACCCGATGGCCGTCCCCGTCGTGGTCCCTTCTCCTTTTCCTGATGATCGTCCTTCATCATTTTAGCCCGATGGTCGTCCCCATCGTTGTTTGCATTACTTTATGAACCTGATGACCATACCTCATCATTTATTTTCACCTATAATACCCGGAGAATCTCATAGCTTTACATGATGGCCGTCCCCATCATAATTTCTTATATCCCCAGCATGTCGGTCGTCCCCGTCATTGCTTTATTTCCCGCATTTTCCCCAGCATGTCGGCCGTCCCCGTCATTGCTCTTTCCCCAGCTGTCGTCCTCTGCTCGACGGTCATCCTCCGTCGCCCGCACTTTATATACATGCTTTATTTTATTTTTACAATCTATATCCCTTTTCTTCTTCATACTGTGAGTGCAAATTTTGGACTGTCTTTGGTATTCAACCACAAGTTATCTTGTTCGCCTGTTAAGCCGATGCTTACATTCTACACAGCTAACTCATGTTTGAATAAGGGCAGCTGTAAACACCCCAAATTTGCCCTCACCTATTTACACCATGTCTTATGATCTCTTCATATGCATGAGTTCAATCATAGCATCTCATACCACATTTTTGATTCACTGCATTGATTCAGAGTCATCTGCATCTAGGGTTTGTGATCTGAGCAATCCAAGAGCTTTTTGAGCCACTCCAAAGGTCATCAATCACTTCAAAGGGGTCCATGTGTGTTCAAGCATCATATGGTATCCTCTCAAAGTCAAGAAAATCAAAGAATCACAAGAACTGGGAATGGCATGGAAGCAGAGCCAGGTTTAACTGCACAGATGACCTAGAATTAGGGTTTTGGTTTCAAAGGCTATGACTCCAAATTTTTTGGTCATTCTTATTTCTGTTGGTCTCTATATGGTATAGGGATCATGCATATCAATTTTCATGAAGAAATTCCATGGGGAAGTCATCTGATCAAGAGTTGACTTTTTGAACAAGCCAGTGCAAAATCAGGGCATCTGAGGCCCCCAATGACCCAACCAAAGGGTGTTCTTCATCATTTTGATTGTGTATGATCTTTATTTGATCATAGAAGATGTTGGAAGTTCACAAAATCAAAGAATTTCAAGCCATTTGCAAAGTTGACTTTTTGGGAATATGACTTGTATTGAAAAATTGCCATTTTGGGAAACTTTTTCAACCCTTGCTTTTTGATTCAAAAATGCTTCAAATGAAAAAACTTTGGTCATGAAAGTTGTATAATGGATCATTCCCTTTTCAAAAAGTACAAGAACTTGTCCTAATTCATTTTGGATCAAAAGTTATGGCTTGTCAATGTTGGGAAAAATCACATAATTTGAAGTTTTCTACCAAAGAGGCATTTTGCAAAATGGTATGATCAATTGTTCTCAAGACTTCAAATATGCACAAACTCATTACAACATACTCACATGACCTCTAAAGATCAGAATGGGCCAAAGAATATTGCATTTTGATGCCTTGAATCTCATGAATTTCCAAAGGGGCCAAACTTTGTGAAAATTGCAAAACATCTCATAAGCCTTGATCCACTTGCTGATTTATCTCATAAACAATTCCATGCTTCTCCCTAAACTCAGCTGAGCCAAGACAAGCCAAAAGGCTAGCTATACCATTGCCCATACCTCAAGTACAAGTCAAGTTGACATTTTGGCAACTTGCCCATACCAATCAACATAGGCCAGCACCCACTCTCTGACCTATCACACTTCTTTATGTGGATCATTTGCAAGCAAAAGGACAACACACACAAGCCTGAAGACTGGAAGGACACAAAATTCTCATTTTTCACCTCATATGCAAAACCATTCGAAACTGACTCCACAAGCATCAAACACACAAACAAACTTCACCATTGATCTCAACATGACTCACTGATCACAAACCAACCATTGAAACAACCTGAAACTCACTGAAATCAAAACACGATTTCCTTCCCCCCTTGAACAGAACTCTGTCAATCTCCCAAACCAGCCACTTTCAAAGCATTCTAAGCTCCATTCCATCATTAGGAGGATCAAAGGAGAAGGTCTGTGCAAAGCTTGAGGCCAGGAAGCTTGGAATTAGAGGAACTCCAGCTCAGGTAACCATCCAAAACATTTTTCCAGAACTCATTTCTTTTGTTGCAATGTGATTCTTTATGTTATACTGGTCACACTGATGTGTTTATTTTCAAAAATGGTTGGAAAATGAGAGTGTATGAGGTCTCTGAAACTTTGCCCGTGAAATACCTTTTGCTTTGATTCTTATGATTCAGTAAAAATAAATGGATTTTGGGGTGGGGTTTAGGTTTAATGATGTTTAATGAGTAATTCTGGAGAGATTTGTGAAGTTTCATGGCGTATTGAGAGAGATTGAAAGAGGAGCTCGTCGGAGAAGATGATCGGAACACTGTTCCGGTCACCTGAATATGTTTAGGGTTCAGATTAGGGCATTAATCATAATTAGGGAGATTTGAATTCTGGCCGTCCAGATGCACGCGCCAGTCAACTCCCGCGCGTTCAATTTGAATACCAGCCTTAGGATCAGTTGACTTCTCATTTTATTCTATTTTTATTTCATTTCATTTCATTTCTTTTGTACATTTTATTAAAAATAGTAAAATAGGTCTAAAAATTCTGAAAATTTTTATTCAAGCTTTTATTAATTTTCAGAACCCAAAAACATTTTTACTTTTATTTTTTGCATTAAAAATTATTTTTAAATCATTTAAAAGTTTATTTTTAATTAATTAATGAGAATTAATTAATTAAAAATACTTTTAGGTATTTAAAAATCACAAAAAAAATCATGAAACATTCAAAAACATTTGGAAACATTGTCCAACTATCAAACCAAATTTATTTTTTGTTCTTGATGCCTTTTGATCATTTTCAATGGAATTAATTTCATTTCAAGGCATTATTTTGTGACAAACTTCAAAAATTCATTTATGTCTAACCTTTGAGAGTTGGATCATGATTCTTTTTGCATTGCATCTTGCATAACATGTAGTCTATAGGATAAAATTGGCATGAATTGATCTTGCATTTTTATTTTGTTTGACATTTTTCTTGACAAGGTACCTTAAAACCCTAGCAATCTTAGGAAATTCATAACCCTCACTAGGTTAAGAGTTGGATCCCCTCCTTTGGGCAGTGAGTTTGTATAGGTTTAGGGTTCCCTTGATTGCATTTTCAAATTTTTATCATAATGTTTGCTTCTGGTTTTGAATTTTGTTTTGTGCATTGATCATAAACCCTAATTTGGGCCTTCCTTTGCATCCATTTCTCATTTGCTTGCATACCATGACTTGCCATGACATTTTGTGCATACATTTGATTCATAACACATCTTAGGGCATATTAGAATCATGTTTGATCATTGCATCTTTCGTTTGCCATGTTATATGTCATTTGCATTCCATAACTTTTCATGTATGTTCATGGTTCTAAGCATGTTTCTCTTGCATCCATATGTTTGTATGATCATCCTCATGCCTTGTTTCATGTTTGCATCATCTCATAGCATCATTAACATCATACTCATGCATCTGGTTTTGGTTTGCATCATCACATTTCATCTCATTTGCATTGCATTTCATTTCTTTACTAACTTTTCAGGTGGTAAGTTTGTTTGAGAAGTGAATTTGCCTTCACTTCCCACAATCTCTTTTCATCTCTTTTATGCATCATTACTGCATTTTATCTTGTGCTTTGGATTGAGCTTGCTCATTCTTGTTCATCTTACCTTCTTTCTTCAAGCAACTTGTCTTCTTAAGTGAAGCAAGTTGTTTTGCTTCTCTTTGCTCCTTTCATCTGCTTCCTGGTGGTTTCTCTGAAGATCTTTCTTGCAAACCTCACAAACCCTAGGACTTCCAAGCATGATAACAATTAGGGTTGATTAGTCCCCCATTTAGCTTTTACCTTTGTGTCTCATTGAGTCTTCTCTCCTCACCTCATAATCAGGGACTAAACCCTAAAGGCTTTAAGGCTTTGTGATTAAGCTTATGCATGCATCCTTCTATTAGGATGGAGTGTATAACTTTAATCCTAAGTGTTAAACCCTTAATGTGTTTAACTCCTTCAATTAATCTACTTAATAATCATCAAGACATCAAGCTTGTAACTTGGGCCTTGCATTAGGGTTCTAATTCTTCCTTAATTGGTTAAGAAGGACTAACCCTAGTGTTAATGGACAAGTCCCCCTCAAGTTGTCTTACAAATCATTAAAACTCACTTCTTCATCTTATCATTAACTAAAATCCACTTTAATAAAGGCTTTGTTTTGTCATGAGGTTAATCCCTAATCATGGATTAAGCTGAGGAATCTTTCTCAGCTTAAGTGTTCTCATCTATTATCCTCCTATTGGGATGGTGTAATGAGTCCATTAAATCCTTGATTATGGCTTAATCTCATTACTTAACACTAAACAAAAACAACAAAAACATCTAAATAATCACAAGTAGGTTAATGATCTTAATCCTACATCAGGTTGATTAAGTGTGAGAAGCTGACTTCACACTTAAGGTATTCTCATTACCCCTAATCAGAGGGAAGATGTGATGAGTTTGCTAACCTTTGGTTTAGGCTTAAGCTCATTTTCTTATGACAAATTTCAAAAAGCAATAAAAAACTGAAAACACAAAAACAAACAATAATCGTCTCCTTCGGGATTCTTTTCTCACCTTGTTCACTCACAAACGGGAACTCGCTTCTTCCGTCTAATGCAAGACAGTTTGCAACTGAGCCAGACAGGTCGTACACTTGAGCATAGACAAGTAAGCAGTTCACAAGCCAATTTACCTTTCAGTCTCTTTGGGTCGAACTACGGTGTTCTGACTTCCTCATTGCACGAGAGGATACGTAGGCATAACTTAACAGTTATCGAACAAAAGTCTCTGTATATTCCCCCTCCTTCCAGCATTATTCTTTAAGCCTCATATTCTTGAGCATTTCATTCTTTTTCTCACACTGACACTTCACTTATACACACTACACTTCTTTTACACCGACACTTGCATTCTTTTCCAGCCTTGATACACAAATTGCACTGACACTACCCCTTTAAAACACAAGTCTTTTAAGCGTGGATCCCGTCGAGTACGGCGGACAATCTGGGTGCTAATACCTTCCCAGATTGTAACCAACCCCCTTTCTCAGTCTCTCTGGTTCGCAACCGTCTTATCCATCTTTTCTTAGGTCTATGCAGCATTACCTTTCCTTCGGGATAAAAATGCCTAGCTGGCGACTCTTTTCATTTCTTCTTTCGCCGACCGTTCGCGTCTGTACCCCATTTGACCTAGCCTCATTTGGTTGGAGCGACAGCCGTTAATGGATGTGAGAGACTGAGAAACGGCATAGATGGTCTCATTAAAAATGGCATTCTTCAGATTACGACAACAGCAACTACAACTCCAACAATTCCTTCATCAACAATCACAGATACTCCTACAACGTCAGCAACCATTGTTCCAACAGATTCTACTACAACTCCAACAATTACTCAATCAATCACTTCAACGGATACAAGTTCAGTCACAATTCCTTCTGCAACGACAACACCCATTATTCTATTAGTTCTTGCTACAACTTCAACACCCGTCCAATCAATAGTACCTTCTACAACATCAGTAACAGTTAATGAAAGTGTCTCAACTGTTACGATATACTACGATCCCACAAATGTTCCTTCCAACAACTCACAACAAATTGCTACTCCTGTGAGAACTCCAGTTACCATATATTATGATCCGCACACCATTGTGGTCCCTTCTGTAGCTGCTATCAGTCCAGTCACTATCACAGTTCCAGGGCCAGTCCCTTACGAAAGCAATAATGCCATCCATTGGCATTATGGCTCTGATCTATACTGCGAGGGGCAGAAAATCACTTTAGAATCATCAACTTCTTCACCTCAGATAGAAAATGTGGGGGGAGGCGGAGGCTTCACTAGAAGCGGACGTCTCTTTGCCTCGCAAATACCAAGACCCATTGCTGAAGCAGAAGCTGCTGTTAAGGCAAAAGGGAAGTACGTGGTGCAAGAAGAACAAGTTGCTAAAGAAGCTTTAAAGACTCCTTTTGATCAAGAGGTTGATGAATTCATGCGGATCATCAAAAAGAGCGATTATAAGGTGGTAGACCAGCTTCACCAAACACCTTCCAAAATCTCCATACTATCATTGCTAATGTGCTCCGAGGCTCATCAGAACGCACTATTAAAAGTCCTGCACGCAGCTTATGTGCCGGAGGAGATTACTGTCAATCAGTTAGAGGCTATGGTTGGAAATATCAACGCTAGTCATGGACTAGGATTTACCAACGCTGATCTGACAACGGAAGGTCACAATCACAACAAGGCTTTGCACATTACCTTGGAGTGTAAGGGTGCAGTTCTTTCTCACGTATTGGTGGACACAGGGTCATCACTTAATGTCCTACCCAAGAAAGCTCTTGTGAACCTGGAGCATGATGGATTGGCACTACGCCCAAGCAACTTGGTAGTGAGAGCCTTTGAAGGTTCTAAAAGATCAGTTCTGGGAGAGATAGAATTACCAATAATGATTGGCCCACAGGTTTTCAAAATGACCTTCTTTGTGATGGATATACAGCCTGCCTACAACTGTCTATTGGGTAGACCATGGATACACGCTGCTGGCGCCGTGACGTCAACCCTTCACCAGAAGTTGAAATTCGAGTGGGAGGGCCAAGTCATTACCATTTGTGGGGAAGAGGATATCATCGTTAGCCAGCTGGCTACTTTCAAATACATTGAAATGGATGGGGAGATCCATGAGACCATGGGCCAAGGGTTTGAGGCCCTTAATATTAATGAAACATCTGCTGTGTCTGGGACCTCCATCACATCATATCAACAAGCCCGGAAGGTTGTTGAGGAAGGTACCGCCCAAGGCTGGGGCAAGCTGCTGCCCGTGGAGAAGAAAGAGGACCGATTTGGGTTGGGTTATGTCGCTCCCGATAAATGGGAATGGCCCAGATAAAGGTACAGACGCGAACGGTCGGCGAAAGAGGGATGTGAGAACACACAGGAGTGAACTCACAGGGAATGAATAGAGTCGCCAGCTAGGCATTTTTATCCCGAAGGAAAGGTAATGCTGCATAGACCTAGAAAGATATGGATAAGACGATTGCGAACCAGAGAAACTGAGAAAGGGGGTTGGTTACAACCTGGGAAGGTATTAGCACCCAGATTGTCCGTCGTACTCGACGGGATCCACGCTTAAAAGATTTGTGTTTTAAAGGGGTAGTGTCAGTGCAATTTGTGTATCAAACCTGGAAAGAATGCAAGTGTCAGTGTAAAAGAAGTGTAAAGTGTATTATGAAGTGTCAGTGTAAGAAAAAAGAATGAAATGCCCAAGATAAAGAGGCTAAAAGGATAATGCTAGCAGGAGGGGGGATATACAGAGACTTTTGTTCGATAACTGTTAAGTTATGCCTACGTATCCTCTCGTGCAATGAGGAAGTCAGAACACCGTAGTTCGACCCAAAGAGACTGAAAGATGAATTGACTTGTGAACTGCTTGCTTGTCTATGCTCAAGTGTATGACTTGTCTGGCTCAGGTGCAAACTGTCTTGCATTAGACAGAAGAAGCGAGTTCTCGTTTATGAATGAAGGCGATGAGAAAAGAATCCCGGAGGAGACGATTATTGTTTGTTTTTGAGTTTTTAGTCTTTTATTGCTTTTGGAAGGTTTGTCATAGATTAATGAGCTCAAGCCTAAACCAATGGATCTAGTAAACTCATCACATCTTCCCTCTGATTAGGGGTAATGAGAATACCTTAAGTGTGAAGTCAGATTCTCACACTTAATCACCTTTGATGCAGGATTAAGATCATTAACCTACTTGTGATTATTTTGATGTTTTTGGTGTTTTTGTTTAGTGTTAAGTAATGAGGTTAAGCCATAATCAAGGATTAAACAGACTCATTACACCATCCTAATAGAAGGATAATAGATGAGAGTGTTTAAGTTGAGGAAAACTCCTCAACTTAATCCATGATTAGGGATTAAACTCATGACAAAACAAGCCTTTGATTAAGTGGATTTTGATTAATGATATGATGATGAAATGAATTTTATGGTTTGTAAGACAACTTGAGGGGGACTTGTCCATTAACACTAGGGTTAGTCCTTCTTAACCAATTAAGGAAGAATTAGAACCCTAATGTAAGGCCCAAGTTACAAGTGTGATGTCTTGATGATTATTAAGTGAATTGATTAAGAGATTTAAACACATTAAGGGTTTAACACTTAGGATTAAAGTTATACACTCCATCCTAATAGAAGGATATAGGCATAAACTTAATCACAAAGCCTTAAAGCCTTTAAGGTTTAGTCTCTGATTATGAGGTGAGAAGAGAAGACTCAATGAGACACAAAGGTAAAAAACTAAGTGGGGGACTAATCAAAACCCTAATCATTGTCATGCTTGGTTGTTCCTAGGGTTTGTGAGGTTTACAAGAGAAGTCTTCAATGGGACCACCAGGAAGCAGATGAAAGGATCAGGAGAAGCAAAGTAACTTGCTTCATTCAAGAAGTCAAGTCACTTGAAGAAAGAAAGTAGGATAAAGAAGAATGAGCAAGCTCAATCTCAAACACAAACAAAAATTCAGCAAGGATGCATAAAAAGGAGGTAAAGAGAAATTATGAGAAGTGAAGGCAAATTCACTTCTCAAACAACTTACCACCTAAAATGTTAGTGAAAGAAATGCAATGTAATGCAAAATGAGATGAAATGGCATGATGCAAATCCAAACCAGAAGCATATATGAAATGATAATGATGCTATGAGATGCTACAAACATGAAACAAAACATGGGGATGATCATACAAGCTTATGGATGCAAATGAAACAAGTTAAGACACATGAACATACATGAAAAGTTATGAAATGCATATGGCATACAACATGGCAAATGCAAGATGCAATGGTCAAACATGCTTCTAATATGTCCTAAGATGTGTTATGAATCAAAATAATGCATAAAATGTCATGGCAAGTCAAGGTATGAATGCAAATGCAAGATGGATGCATAAGGAAGCCCAAATTAGGGTTTATGATCAAAGCAACAAACCAAAACCAAAATCAGAAGCAAACATCAATATAAAAAATTGGAAATGCACTCAAAGGATCCCTAATCCTATACTAACTCACTGCCCAAAGGAGAAGTTCCAACTCTTAACCTAATTCAAGTTATGATTTTCCTAAGTTTTCTAGGATTTTAGGGTTCCTTAACAAGAAAATTACCAAACAAAATGAAAATGAAAGATCCAATCATGGACATTTAATCTCATAAACTACATGCTAAACACAATGCAATGCAAAAAGAATCAAGGTCCAACTCTCAAGGGTTAGGCATAAATGATTTTTTGAAGTTTGGATCAAAATAATGCAATAAAATGATTTTAATTCCATGAAAAACTCTCAAAATGCATCAAGATCAAAAAAGAAATTTGGTTTGAGGGTTGGACAATGTTTCTAAATGTTTTTAAATGTTTCATGAATTTTTTGGTGATTTTTAAATACCTAAAAGCATTTTTAATTGATTAATTCTCATTAATTAATTAAAAATAAACTTTTAAATATTTAAAAATACTTTTTAAATGCGAAAAAATAAAAATAAAAATATTTTTGTGTTCTGAAATTAAATAATAACTTGTATAAAAAATTTCAGAATTTTTAAATAAGTTTTGCTATTTTAAATAAAATATAGAAAACAATGTAATTAAATGAAAAAAATAAAATGAATTAAATGAAAAAAAAAGAAAGTAATCAGATCCAATGGACGAAATTCAAACTGGCAAGGGCGGGAGTTGACTGCGCGCGGGTTTGGACGGCTCACATTTAAACTTGCTAACCCTAATTAATTAGCCCTAATCCAGCCTTAATGACATTCAGATGACCGGAACAGTGGTTCCGGTCATCTTCTCCGGCGAGCTCAAATGCTAAATCATTCTACACGCAATGAAAATGAAAACCAACTATCCAGAAATCATCCCCACCCTAAAACGAATCAAACCCCTCACTCAAACATCATTTATCATTCATAATCAGAGAGAATCGAAGCAAACAAATTCTAGGGCAAAAAGTTTCAGAGACTGCATACATACTCATTTTTCACTCATTTTCGAAAACAAACACATATTCATGATCAGGGAAGCATGAAGAAGCTATTAAGAACTTAAAAACACGTTTCTGGAAAAAATGTTCTTGAGCTACCTGAGTTTTGAAGCTTTCAGTTTTGCAATCTTCTGGCCTCTTTCCTTTGTGCAATCCACCCCTTTTGTGCTCCTGATGAACCTTTGATGCTTAGAGAAGGTTTGTGCTGGCTGGTTTAAGAGTTTGAACCAGTTCTGTTCAAGCTCAGGTGAGAATCGTGTTCTTGATTCAGGCAGTTTAAGGCAGGGATGAGGGGTGTTTTGTGATCAGGGTGATGAGTTGAGTTGATCTATGAAGTTTGTTTAAGTGTTTGTGGCTTGTATGCTGAGTTTCGAAAGCTTTTGCTCCAAGGGTGGAAAATGAGGATGCTGAGTTCTTGCTTGTTTCAGGCTTGTGTGTTGTGATGTTTAGCTTGCATTTGGTTTGTATAAACTAATCCTATTGGTCAGAAGATGTGACATGTCCTTTTGTGATAGGTATGGCTACTTTTGCAAATTGTCAACTTTGTGTAAGAGAAAGCATGGGTCTTGTTCTAGCCAAGTACAAGGGCTGTGGGCTGCGCAGCATGGTGAGGGGAAAGGCTAGGGTGGTTCAGCAACCAAGGCAGCAAGTGGATGAGAAGTGATCATGAGCTTTTGCAACTTGGTTTGCCTTTGGTTTTCATGAAAATATCTTGCTCCAAAGGCCAAACAATAGGAGAAACTCTTGGCCCATTCTGATTTTTAGGACTTGTATGATCATGTGATGAAGTTTTGAAGTCATTTTGAAGTCAATAGAATGCTTGATACAAGAATTTGCAAGTTTTCCATTTGGTGCATAACTTGAAATTTAGTGATTTTTGCCAACTTTGATGAACCATAACTTTTGATCAAAAATGAATTAGGTCATGTTCTTGTACTTTTTGAAAAGGGAAAGATCTATTCTACAACTTTCATGACCAAAGTTTTTCCATTTGAAACCTTTTTGAATCAAAAAGTAAGGGTTGAAAAAGTTGCATAAAATGACATTTTCATTAAAAGTCAAACTTGCCCAAAAAGTCAACTTTGCAAAGACTTCAAATTCTTCAATTTTGTGAACTTCAAACTTCTTCTATGATCAAATAAAGATCATACACACTCAAAATGATGAAGATCACCCCTTGGTTGGGTCATTGGGGGCCTCAGATGCCCTGATCTTGCACTGACTTGTCTGAAAAGTCAACTCTTGATCAGATGACTTCCCCATGGAATTTCTTCATGAAAATTGATATGCATACTCCCTATACCATATAGAGACCAATAGAAACAAGAATGACCAAAAAAATTGGAGTTATGGCCTCTGGAACCAAAACCCTAATTCTAGGTCATCTGTGCAGTCAAGCCTGGCTCTGCTTCCATACAAATCCCAGTTCTTGTGATTCTTTGGCATTCTTGACTTTGAGAGGATACAATATGATACTTGAACACACATGGACCCCTTTGGAGTGATTGATGACCTTTGGAGTGGCTCAAGAAGCTCTTGGATTGCTCAAACCACAAACCCTAGATGCAGATGACTTAGAAGCAATGCAGTGAATCAAAAATGTAATATGAGATGGTATGATGGTGTTTATGCATATGAAAAGGTCACAAGCCATGGTGTGAATGGGTGAGGGCAAATTTGGGGTGTTTACAGCTGCCCCTATTCAAACATGAGTTAGCTGTGCAGGATGTAAGCAACGGCTTAACAGGCAAACAAGATAACTTGTGGTTGAATACCAAAGACAGTTCAAAATTTGCACTCACAGAATGAAGAAGAAAAGGGATATAGATTGTAAAGGAAAATAAAGTATATTGTAAAGTATGGGCGACGGAGGAAGACCGTCGAGCAGAGGACGACTGCTGGAGAACAAGCAATGACGGGGACGGCCGACATGCTGGGAAAAGGTGTGGGAAATAAAGCGATGACGGGGACGGCCGACATGATGGGGGTAAAGAATTATGATGGGGACGACCATCAAGTAAAGTTGTAAAATTCTCTGGGGATCAATGAAAAATGACGGGGACGGCCATCAAATTCATAAAGCAAAGTAACCAACGATGGGGACGGCCATCGGGCTAAAAGGAAAAGGGACCACGACGGGGACAGCCATCGGGTTAAAGAATAAATGAAATAAACAGATGATGAGGTACGGTCATCAAAGGTGAAGGACGATCACCTAGCAGGGGACGGCTGCTCTGTAAGGGTTAAGATGAGGGACGGTCATCTAAGGTGGAGGACGACCACCAGGCAGGGTACGGCTGCCGAAAATATCGCGACATAGGACGAATGCCGGATAAAAGGTCAACGATGGGGACGGCCATCGGATGAGCATGATGGAGGACGACCATCAAGAGGTGGAGGACGACCACCTAGCAGGGGACGGCTGCTCTCAAGGTTTATCATGACGTAGGACGAACGTCAGATAACCAAAATCAACAATGGGGACGGCCATTGGATAAAATGATGAAGGACGATCATCAAAAGGTGAAGGATGATCACCTAGCAGGGGACGGCTGCTAAATATCACGACATAGAACGAATGTCGGATAGAAGGAGTCAACGATGGGGACGGCCATCGGATGAGCATGATGGAGGACGACCATCAAGAGGTGGAGGACGACCACCTAGCAGGGTACGGCTGCTCTCAGGGTTTATCATGACATAGGACGAATGTCAGATAAAAAGAAATTTGTTTTACTTGGGAATAGTAAACACGGACGAGCGTTTACGATCCAAGAAATAGAAGGTATAAGTGTTTGGTATTGTGTATAGATTAAAGATGCGGACGAGCATCCTCAAGACTATGATACGTACGAGTATCATGTAGAAACAAAGACCGACACGTGTTCCGAGATGATGATACGGACGAGTACCAACTGGTTAACAAGGAATACGGACGAGTGTTGTATCTGAAAGAACTCTTCTAGGGAATAGTAGACACAGACGAGTATATATATTCAAGAAGACACAGTGTATGGATTAAAGATACGGATGAGCATCCTTAAGACTATAATACGGACGAGTATCATGTAGAAACAAACGCTTGACGCATGTTCTGAGATGATGGTACGGACGAGTACCAACTGGTTAACAAAGAACACGGACGAGTGTCGAATCTGCGGGGATATAAATGATGTATACAAGATACGGACGAGTATCCGTATAAGTATGAGTAGAAAGTATGAGTAGTGTAACTGTTGGGGAGAGTGACACGGACGAGTGTCAAAAGGAGAAGAAAGCTATATATAAACAAATATCTGTGAGTGCAAAGGGGGTATCTTTGGCTTTCTGCTGGGGATATGACACGGACGGGTGCCACAAGGAGTGTGTATTTGTATTGGTGAATGTGAGGCAACTGCTTTTGCTGGGGAATTTGGGGAGTAATCTGCATACCGTTGATGAGTTGATAATATTCACAAGTGTTCGATTCTGACCATGACTCATGATTATGCTATATGTTTGATTTTTGCCGTAATGCTCCGTATTAGACGGAATGCTACGCTTTGTAGGTGAATATGATGCGAATTCCATGATTATGCAAAAAGATACCAATCCGGGGTTCGGATCCCAATGTTGTGAAGATTCCTGGTTGATCCGCTTGAAATGGACATCCCAGCTGGGGATGAGATTATTGGTAGATCTGATGAAATGATTCTGCTCGGGGAAATGGGCCAATGATAGGCCTTTTCAGTAATGAGGGACCTAGCTGGGGGTTTGTAGAAGCTTTCTTCACTCTGTTGTGACTCCTTCGTGCGTTGCTCTTCTGGATAGAGGCTGAGGATTCTGTGGGGAGATGGTTCCATGACTTTTGTACTTGACTGAGGAAGAATGGTTAGCAACTCGGCTGGGAGAAGCAACAAGTGGCAACTCAGCTGGGGAGAAAGCACTTGGAATGCTAAGGCTGAGTGAGTGTTGATTTGCCAGCTTGCTGGGATGAAGCTTTCATGCCCCATGTTGCGCTTCGGATACCTGCAATCCTGCAAAGACAAGAAGCGCCCAAGTAATCCCGAGGTATCCCTTACCAGATTCCGTCATAAGAGTTAGACACTTCTGAGAGTAAGTATATTCCCTGCAAGCATGTGTTTTACTCTTTATTTTTAAAGATAAACATCTGTATTCATGCAATCAGTTTTTCTTAAGACATCAGACATTCTTTGCAAACAAAAATGCACAAGACGAAACATGACTGAAAAACCTGGTTTTATTAATTCATGTGCCCTGAATTGGCAAGATACAGTCAAAGAAACATATCCCCTGGAATGAGGAGATTGTTACAAATTGGGAAATAAAATGCTGGCAATGTTGACGACGCTTTAAGGAGCTTCCTCTTGCTATGACTCGTATGACATTCGAAATTCTTCTCGTCTTGCTTTCTGAAGAAGACTGATTCTGACAAAAGCTTGATCCCTTCGAAGCTTACCAAGTTGCAGGTGATACAGACGAATTCAAGATGCAGCTGTTTGCTTATTCCCTTATTTTGCATGGATCGCCCTTTTGGGTTTTCAATCCATCGGGATACCCATTTTTGCCTGAGTTGTCCAATGCGGCTTTTCAACTCAGCGGGTGCACATCTTTTGTTTATTTACCTTATTTTTTCCCGAGTCTTTTATTCTGTTTTTGACTCGCCGGGATGCCCTATTTTTGCCTGGACTTACATTCTGTTTTTATGTCCAGCGGGTCATTTTATGCGAAGTATTTTTTAACTGCATCTGAATTCACAGGGGATGGGAAGTCTTCACCATCCATAGTGCTGAGCATGAGTGCTCCACCAGAGAAAACTTTCTTTACTACGAATGGTCCTTCATAGTTTGGAGTCCACTTGCCCCTGTGGTCTGTATGAGGAGGGAGGATTCTTTTCAGCACAAGGTCTCCTACTTGGTACTCTCGGTGCCTGACTTTCTGATCGAAGGCTTTCTTCATTCTTCTCTGATACAACTGCCCATGACAGATCGCAGCCAATCTTTTCTCTTCGATCAGACTCAGTTGCTCGTATCGGGACCGGACCCATTCTGCTTCGCTTAGCTTAACATCCATCAGTACCCGTAGGGAGGGTAACTCAACTTCAACAGGTAGGACTGCTTCCATACCATACACAAGCTGATACGGTGTTGCCCCAGTGGATGTCCTGATTGACATGCGGTACCCATGCAAGGCAAACGGTAGCATCTCATGCCAGTCTTTGTAGGTGACTACCATCTTTTACACAATCTTCTTGATATTCTTATTGGCCGCCTCAACAGCGCCGTTCATCTTTGGCCTGTAAGTAGAAGAATTGTGGTGTTGGATCTTGAAGTCCCGGCATAGCTCAGCCATCATTTTGTTGTTTAAGTTAGAACCATTATCAGTAATGATTCGCTCGGGGATTCTGTATCGACAGATGATATCTCTTTTCAGGAATCTGGCTACCACTTGCCTTGTAACATTTGCATATGAGGCTGCTTCAACCCACTTGGTGAAATAGTCAATGGCGACCAGGATGAATCTGTGGCCATTCGAAGAAGTTGGCCCAATCTTTCCGATCATATCAATGCCCCACATGGCAAAGGGCCAGGGTGAAGACATTATATTCAAAGGATTGGGAGGCACATGCACCTTATCTGCATAAATCTGACATTTATGGCATTTTCTGGCGTAGACACAACAGTCGGCATCCATTGTGATCTAGTAATAACCTGATCTTAGCAATTTCTTAGCCATGGCATGCCCTCCTGCATGGGTACCAAAGGATCCTTCGTGCACCTCGTGCATCAACAAGTCTGCTTCTGTTCTATCAACGCATCTGAGGAGTACCATATCAAAGTTTCTCTTGTATAGGGAACCATCAGTGTTCAGGAAGAAACTACCAGCAAGCCTTCTCAAGGTTTTCTTATCATTGGAAGATGCCCCAGATGGGTATGTTTGATCCTCCAAGAAGCACTTAATGTCATGGAACCAAGGCTTATCATATTTGATAACATCTGCTGCGAACACATATGCTGGTCTATCGAGTCTGGACAATGAAATCTGCGGTACAAAGTTGACAGCTTGAACTTTGATCATAGATGAAATGGTAGCCAGAGCATCTGCAAACTGATTCTCGTCCCGAGGGATATACTCAAGCTTAACTGTTGTGAAGAAAGTCAATAACCTCCTTGTATAATCCCTGTAAGGTATCAGATGATCCTGGTGTGTGTACCATTTGCCGTTGGTTTGATTAACTACCAGAGCTGAATCTCCGAACACAGTCAACGTCTTGATCCTAAGGTCAATGGCTTCCTCAAGACCCATAATGCAAGCTTCGTATTCATCTTCGTTGTTAGTGCAGTTAAAGGTGAGCTTTGCCGAGAAAGGCATGTGAACTCCTTTGGGTGTAATGAGTACTGCACCAACACCATGACCATTCATATTAACAGCCCCGTCAAACATCATAGTCCATTCTTCTTCCGGGTCAGGCCCTTCAGTGTGAACAGGCTCTTCATGATCTTTCGCTTTTATGAACATGATGTCTTCATCAGGGAAGTCAAATCTCATAGGCTGGTAGTCATCAATAGGTTGCTCAGCAAGATATTCAGATAGTACACTTCCCTTGATGGCCTTCTGAGATGTGTACTGTATGTCGTATTCTGTGAGGATCATTTGCCATCTTGCAACCCGTCCGGTAAGAGCTGGCTTCTCGAAAATGTACTTAACTGGGTCCATTTTTGATATCAATAAAGTGGTGTGGGTCAACATATATTGTCTCAGTCGGCGAGCAGCCCATGCTAAAGCACAGCAAGTTTTCTCGAGCAATGAATAACGTTGTTCACAGTCGGTAAACTTTTTGCTTAGGTAGTATATTGCATACTCTTTTCGACCAGACTCGTCATGCTGGCCCAGCACACACCCCATTGACTCTTCTAATACTGTCAGGTACATTATCAGAGGTCTTCCTTCAACTAGATGCATAAGGATTGGAGGCTCTTGCAGGTATTCTTTGATCTTGTCAAAAGCCCTCTGGCAGTCTTCATTCCAACTGACCGTTTGTTCTTTTCTTAACAGTTTGAACAAGGGTTCACAGGTTGCAGTAAGGTGAGATATGAACCGTGAAATGTAGTTCAATCGTCCTAAGAACCCTCGAACTTCTTTTTCAGACTTCGGTACAGGCATTTCTTGAATGGCTTTGACTTTATCAGGGTCCACTTCAATCCCTTTCTCGCTTACGATAAAGCCCAGCAGCTTACCAGATCGCACCCCGAATGTGCACTTGTTGGGGTTCAGCTTTAGTTGGTACTTCCTCAGACGCCTGAATAGCTTCAGCAGATTTACCAGGTGGTCTTCCTCTGTAAGGGACTTGGCAATCATGTCATCCACATAACACTCGATTTCTTTATGGATCATATCGTGGAATAATGTTACCATAGCCCGTTGATATGTTGCACCAGCATTTTTCAATCCGAATGGCATCACCTTGTAACAGAACGTGCCCCAGGGTGTAATGAAGGTTGTCTTCTCCATGTCTTCAGGTGACATCTTGATCTGGTTGTATCCTGAAAATCCGTCCATGAAGGAGAATACCGAGAACTGAGCCGTATTATCCACCAATACATCAATGTGAAGTAATGGGAAATCATCTTTCGGGCTGGCTCTGTTCAGGTCCCGGTAGTCAACACACATCCTTACTTTACCATCTTTCTTAGGCACAGGCACGATATTAGCAACCCACGGTGGATAGCTAGTTACAGCAAGGAACCCGGCGTCCCACTGCTTTTGCACCTCTTCTTTGATCTTCATTGCCATGTCTGGACGAGTGCGGCGCAGTTTCTGTTTAACTGGTGGGCATTCTTCTCTTAAAGGCAGCTTGTGCATAACAATGTCGGTGTCCAACCCTGGCATATCTTGATAAGACCAAGCAAACACATCCACATATTCCTGAAGCATGTCAATCAGCTGTTTCTTCACTGAGTTTTGTAAGCAGGCTCCGATTTTAACTTCTTTCACATCTTCATCTGTACCAAGATTAATCATTTCCACCTCCTCCTGATGAGGAGTGATAACCTTCTCCTCTTGTCTCAACAATCTGGCTAGCTCTTCAGGAAGCTCATAATCTTCTTCAACCCTTTCATCAGCTTGATTGATCGGATTGTCAGAGTCATACGAAGTCATAGCCGTGCTGTTGTCGGTGCTGTCTGGAAGGCACATTCTGCAAGGGTTCAGTTTGTTTATTTTAGTGATTGATTTTAATCTTGTTTAGAAAAGTGAAATAAAGTTGTCATTTTGAAAACATTGCCATTTATTTTTTGTACAAAAAGAAAAATGGAAAAACAATGAGCAGAACAGAAAAAGACTCATTTGCAAAAGATGTCTGATATTTCATTGATTAATCTTGTTGCACAAAAATTACAGATGGCCCGATTACAAAATGAGTCTTGTCATCTTGGGCAAGATGCAAGACTTGATGCATGCTTAAAATATACAGGAAATAATAATTACTCTGCAGGAGTAACTCTTATAATTTCCTGGGAAGACCAGTTTGAGATACTGCTCCCCGGGATCTTTGGACGAATCCAGCTTTCCAGGTTGCGTTCATCTTCCGACTCATCTTCCAAGTTGTTGACAGCATCGGGGGTGAGCATCCCCCCACTAACAAAGTTGGGCTTCTTAGCAGCCTCTGCTTGATCTTCTTGAGTTGGTTTGTAACCCAACCCAAATCTATCTTCTTTCTTCTCCACAGGCAACAGTTTGCCCCAGCCTTGAGCGTTTCCTTCTTCCACAACCTTCCGGGCTTGCTGGTAGGATGTCATGGAAGTCCCAAGTACAGCAGAAGTTTCATTAATATTCAGGGCCTCAAACCCTTGACTCATCGTCTCGTGGATTTCCCCATCCATCTCAATGTATTTGTATGTAGCCAGATGGCTGACAAAAATATCCTCCTCTCCACAAATAGTAACAACTTGGCCTTCCCACTCAAATTTTAACTTCTGGTGAAGGGTAGACGTTACTGTGCCGGCGTCGTGAATCCATGGTCTACCCAACAAACAGCTGTAGGCAGGCTGAATGTCCAACACGTAGAAGGTCGTTTTGAAAGTCTGTGGGCCAATCGTTACAGGCAACTCAATTTCTCCCAGAACTAATCTCTTAGAGCCGTCAAAGGCTCTCACTACTAAGTTGCTGGGACGTATTGCCAATCCTTCATATTCCAGCTTCACAAGGGCCTTTTTAGGTAAGACATTGAGGGATGACCCTGTGTCTACCAGTACATGGGAAAGAACTGCACCTTTACATTCTATGGTAATGTGCAAAGCCTTGTTATGATTGCGGCCTTCCGTAGTCAAATCAGTGTTGGTGAATCCTAGTCCATTACTAGCATTAACATTTCCAACCACAGCTTCCAACTGATTGACGGTGATCTCTTCCGGCACATAAGCTGCGTGCAAGACTTTGAGTAGCGCGTTCCGATGAGCCTCGGAGCACATAAGCAATGATAGAATAGAGATCTTGGAAGGCGTCTGGTGAAGCTGGTCCACTATTTTGTAATCACTTTTCTTGATGATTCTCATGAACTCATCAACTTCTTGGTCAAAAGGTTTTTTCAAAGCTTCTCTAACAACCTGCTCTTCTTGCACCATGCTCTTCCCTTTTGCCTTGGCAGCAGCTTCTGCTTCAGCGGTGGGTCTTTGAATTTGCGGGGCGAAGAGACGTCCGCTTCGAGTGAAGCCTCCGCCTCCCCCTACATTGTCTATTTGTGGTGAAGAAGTTGATGATTCAAAAGTGATTTTTTGTCCTTCGCAGTATAAATCAGAGCCGTAATGCCAAGGGATGGCATTACTGCTTTCATAAGGTACTGGTCCAGGCACTGTGACAGTGACTGGACTGATGGCAGCTGCGGAAGGAACCGTGATAGTCTGTGGATCATAATATATTGTGACTGGTGCTCTGGTAGGAGTGGCACTTTGTGAGTTGTAGGCAGAATCATTGGCAGGATCATAATAAATTGTAACTGTTGAAACACTTGCATTGTTTGTTGTTGATGTTGTAGGAGACATTGCTGGAAGAATGGGTGTTGTTGTTGTAGGAGTTTCCAAATGAAGGGGCGCTGAAGTTGTAGAAGGGACGTTTGCTGATATCTGGTCAGTTGAAATGACAGATGAGGCATTTGTTGATGAAGCTGAAGAGTTGTCTGGAACAATGGTTGTTGCAGTTGTAGAAGACTCGGGAACTGTTGTTAAGGAGATTGCTGGATTGGTAGGTATTGATGTTGTGATTTGAAGCAGGCCACTCTGGATGAGACCGTCTATGCCATCCCTCAAGTTATCACAACCATTCACTGAAATGTTGCAATAAGCACACCCTAACTCACATCCTGGGAACATTTGACATTCAAGGAGTTGAGCTTTAATCTCCACCAAGGGTGTCCGAATCTGACCCACACTGGTTATTAAGTAAGACGGCTTGTCTTCTTTAATAGCATTGATTCTGGGAACACCATGGTGTGGCATGGGGTTCTTGTTGACATTTGGTGGTGGTGCAAAGTTTAAAGCCTTGGAATCCACTAGATCCTGCACTTTCATGTGCAAAGCTCTGCACTTTTCCGTACTATGACCAGGTGCATTTGAGTGAAAGGCACATCTGGCGCTGGCGTCGTAATTTCTGGGCAGACTGTTAGGATCCGGAGGTGCCAATGTCCTTAGCTCAACCAGGTTGAGTTTCAGGAGTTATGGCAGTAATGTGGCATAGGGCATAGGGATCAGATCGATCACCCTATTGGCCTGAGAGGGCCTCTGTTGGTATGGTCTCTGCTGATTGTTGTTGTTGGTGTTGCTGTTGTTGTAATTTCTTTGAGGAGGAAACTGAGTTTGTTGCTGGTAATTCTGTTGCTGAGGTTGATAAGTAGGTTGGGGATGAATTGGAGCGGGAATGGTGACTGCTGCCACAGACCTATGAACATATTGGGGCCTGCCCCTATTGGTGTGGATAGCATTGGTTTCACCAGTTCTTCTTGGGCCTACAAAAGGCTTCCTTGAGTTGCTGGATGAGCTGGCACCGTTGTCAGAAATCTTACCCATCTTTAATAGGCTTTCAATTCTTTCCCCGGCTATGACCACATCAGCAAAGCTAGTGGAGGAGAAAGCAGCCAGCCTGTCAATGTATGTTCCTTGGAGGGTGTTCATAAACATATCAGCCATTTCCCTCTCTGACATGGGTGGCTGGACAGCAGCAGCAAGCTGTCTCCACCTTTGAGCGTACTCCCGGAAACTTTCCCTGGATGACTGAGACATCCCCATCAGGAGGGTCCTGTTGGGAGCCATATCCAGGTTGTACTGGTACTGCCTAATGAAGGCCTCTGCCAAGTCCTTCCAGCACCTAATGGTTGCTCTTGTCAAGTGGGAGTACCATTCCCTCGATGCTCCAGTTAAGCTATCCTGAAAATAAAACATCCATAGCTTTTCGTCCATGGTATAGGCCTTCAGTCTCCCCAGAAAGGATTGTAAATGGGTCCGGGGACAGGAAGTCCCGTTATACTTCTCAAAGCATGGTGGTTTAAATTTGTGAGGGATCCTGACCCCGTCCACTAGACCCATGTCCATAACATCAAATCCCAAAGAATTCTGGGATTCCAAAGACCTTAGTTTCTCAGCAATCTCTTTTAGCCTTCTGTCATAGGCTTCCTCCCCAGCTCCCATCACTGTGAACTGATCTTCCTGGGGGTCTTCTTGCAGTACTCTACCTGCTGTGGCAGTCCCTTGCACATTGACAGGGATGTTGATCTCTGGATGCTGGTGGGGTCCAAAGACTGGGGGATTAACATGAGGTTGGACTCTTTCATTGTTGCTTGTCCCAGCAGTCCCTGGATGATGGTCTTCCTGGTTCCTCCCCTCTACTAGTGCTCTTAACCTCTCCTGGCTTTGAGCCATATTGTTCATCACCTCCATAAATTGTGTCATCTGATTCCTCATTTCCAACCTCTCGTTGGTCATTTGATTCCTGACCTCTGTAAGGTCCTGCTGCATTTGGTCCATCTGTATGCCCGGAAGATTGTTGCGGGTGGGGTATTTGTGTGGACGGTTGAGTGGAAACCCTCGACGTCGAGCAATAGTTCTTGAGTTCACAACAGAGTTAGTAACAATAAAACAAAAACCTACAAAACAAAACAAAAGGGTTAGTATGCAATGCAGTATGTCTATTTGTTTCCAAGGTATCCGGCTTGGCACTTGGTTTCGACCTTTCCAGGCCCTTGAAGAAGATGCTTGTGATGTTGCTTAACAGAAACTCAGGTGGAACAAACCAACACATATATTACAAAAAGTAAATGATACATAGTTTGTTTGCTTACAATACATGCCCTCTGAGGGGTCAAAAATACAACATAAGAAAAGTACATGAAATGAAAGCAACAACAAGCAAAAGTCAAACACCAAGACCAAACTCATCCTCCTGAACTTCCTTGAGAAGTGCTTCAGTCACAGGATCAGCTGGACGCTCTGTAAGATTCCTGATGAGAAGATTCCTTGTAGCCACAACTGCAGTTAACTTCTTGTGTTGACTCTGGTCTTTTGACCTCTTTACACCAGCTCTGATCTTCAACTCTGAGATCTCCCTCTGGGCTGCTGCCAGGGCTTCCTGTTGTTCTTTTGCACTAGCTTCCATCTGTTCAATCTTATTCTGAGTCCTTTTGTCCTCCTGAGTACGGGCTTCGGTGATCCTGACCCACCTTGCCTGACTTTCCTTCAGATACAAATCAGTCCTAGCTTTCTGGAATTGGGCTTCCTTGCAGGCATTCTTCAAGATCTGCTCTCCAGCCCTAGACTTCTTAATGTAATCCTCAGACTTCTCAATTTTGGCCAGATGCTCCACCCTTAGCTTTTATAACCTCTCAATATCCAACCTACCATCACTCCTCTCCCAGAGGGTCTTCTGTAGAGCTTGAGTCAGCTTCTCATTTCTCTCTTTCAATTTCTCAAACTCCTCTAAGCTGACAGTTGCTGGAGGTGGTGCTGTGGAAGGTCCAGGTACATCTTCAATAGTGAAGGGCATTCCAGTAATTTGAGCCCTGGCATGAGACCACTCATAGTACTGGGCTGAGGCTACATTATTGCATCTTCCAAGAATGGTTACTCCTTTAGTCTGCACATTGTCCCAGGCCCAGGATGCCTGCCTGACAATAGCCAGATTAGGCTTGATCTCACAATAAAGGGTCTCAGTCAGATCCTGTGCTCTAGGAGGATGGACTAATGCATAGCCCAGTTGTCTTTTGAATAGCAGAGGGTTGTAGTTGATACAACCCTTCACTCCAATCAGAGGCACATTGGGAAATTGCCCACAGCTTGTGATGATGGCTCTGCCTTTGGTGCTCTGAGTACACCACCTGATGTCATCTGAGGTTAGAGCAACAAGCCTCTTAGCCCAATTTCTTTGCTAGTGAGGATTCAAGAATGCATCAGTCTTTGGCAAATGCTTGAGCAGCCAAGTATGGAACAAAGGAGCACAGCATCTCACTAATCTTCCCCTTTGCTTTTCATTCCTTTGATGAACAGAGTAGTAAAGATCTCCCAGTAAGGTGGGCACTGGGTTTCTCAGGATGAAAAGATGGATTGCATTCTTGCTAACAAACCTAGGCTCATCTGCAAAGAGTATGACCCCATATATGCTAAGGGCCAACAAAGCACAGATTGCCTTCCACTCCCCCAAAGAGGCCTTCAGAATAGCCTGAGAGGTCAAGAAATCCAGATGAAAACCAGAGACTCCAGCTTTAGCTGTCAAATTCTGCCCAATCAGAACTGGTTCCAGATACAAAGCTTTGACAGGCTGAGACTGGTGATGCAGGTGACTGAAGCAGAGTAGCTGACAGCTGAAGTAAGTACTGATGAAGACAGGTCTATGCTGAAGAAGGGGTCAAAACCAAGCCAAAATGATAGGATGGATACCCTGAAAAACAAATAAACACATGTCAAAATGATGCAATGAGGATGTATGCAAATGATATGCAAGGGTTTGTGACTGAGCTGGATCTGATTAACTGCTCTGATATAAGTCCATATATGTTCAAGAAATCCAGATGGAGGTTCATAAGTCCAGTAACCAGGGTGGGGGACTCAAATAAAGAGTCACATGTCCAGGGTTAAAAAAAATCACAAGAACTGTCCCAACATGGAGTACTCTTAATCAAATCCAAGTAACCGGGTATGCTGAGGTTAAAGGGTTCCTGCAAATCTGTAAACAGCCCAACCCCCCTCGCAGGTGATGTTCTAAAACAAGGATCCTCAGACTTGGATCAGTTATGAGAAGTGTAAACACTTCTAACCCGGAGGTACAGTGTTTACAATAACCATAAAAGATCCTCCTCTAATTCACCTCAGTTTCTGAAGGTCAATACTAAAGGTCATCCAGACTTAGCAGGCTTCCCAGATAGCCCTAGTACTACAGGAAATCTGCAGCACAGAGTTCTCAAGAAGAAACCCATATCTAAACCGTGTTTCATATTCCCGCACTAGACCAAAATGGAATGGGAAAGAATATGAACCACTCTAGCCTAGGTGTCACTCAGGTCCCAGGTATAGGACCTCAACTCTCAATAGAACACCCACCCATCAAAGCAACAAAACAGATCCAGCACAGACAGCATGACAGTATGATATATATGCACAAAGCTATAAAGAAAGCAATAAACAAAACTGTACATAAAGCAGTAAAGAAAACAAATATACAAACACAGATAGCACATAATACCCCAGTAAACACCAATCAAACAAGCGCTAGGAGGAACCCACAAAAAGAACCAGAAGCCCTGGTTACAGTATAAGGGTCCCCAGCAGAGTCGCCAAGCTGTCGCTCCCGATAAATGGGAATGGCCCAGATAAAGGTACAGACGCGAACGGTCGGTGAAAGAGGGATGTGAGAACACACAGGAGTGAACTCACAGGGAATGAATAGAGTCGCCAGCTAGGCATTTTTATCCCGAAGGAAAGGTAATGCTGCATAGACCTAGAAAGATATGGATAAGACGATTGCGAACCAGAGAAACTGAGAAAGGGGGTTGGTTACAACCTGGGAAGGTATTAGCACCCAGATTGTCCGTCGTACTCGACGGGATCCACGCTTAAAAGATTTGTGTTTTAAAGGGGTAGTGTCAGTGCAATTTGTGTATCAAACCTGGAAAGAATGCAAGTGTCAGTGTAAAAGAAGTGTAAAGTGTATTATGAAGTGTCAGTGTAAGAAAAAAGAATGAAATGCCCAAGATAAAGAGGCCAAAAGGATAATGCTAGCAGGAGGGGGGATATACAGAGACTTTTGTTCGATAACTGTTAAGTTATGCCTACGTATCCTCTCGTGCAATGAGGAAGTCAGAACACCGTAGTTCGACCCAAAGAGACTGAAAGATGAATTGACTTGTGAACTGCTTGCTTGTCTATGCTCAAGTGTATGACCTGTCTGGCTCAGGTGCAAACTGTCTTGCATTAGACAGAAGAAGCGAGTTCTCATTTATGAATGAAGGCGATGAGAAAAGAATCCCGGAGGAGACGATTATTGTTTGTTTTTGAGTTTTCAGTCTTTTATTGCTTTTGGAAGGTTTGTCATAGATTAATGAGCTCAAGCCTAAACCAATGGATCTAGTAAACTCATCACATCTTCCCTCTGATTAGGGGTAATGAGAATACCTTAAGTGTGAAGTCAGATTCTCACACTTAATCACCTTTGATGCAGGATTAAGATCATTAACCTACTTGTGATTATTTTGATGTTTTTGGTGTTTTTGTTTAGTGTTAAGTAATGAGGTTAAGCCATAATCAAGGATTAAACAGACTCATTACACCATCCTAATAGAAGGATAATAGATGAGAGTGTTTAAGTTGAGGAAAACTCCTCAACTTAATCCATGATTAGGGATTAAACTCATGACAAAACAAGCCTTTGATTAAGTGGATTTTGATTAATGATATGATGATGAAATGAATTTTATGGTTTGTAAGACAACTTGAGGGGGACTTGTCCATTAACACTAGGGTTAGTCCTTCTTAACCAATTAAGGAAGAATTAGAACCCTAATGTAAGGCCCAAGTTACAAGTGTGATGTCTTGATGATTATTAAGTGAATTGATTAAGAGATTTAAACACATTAAGGGTTTAACACTTAGGATTAAAGTTATACACTCCATCCTAATAGAAGGATACAGGCATAAACTTAATCACAAAGCCTTAAAGCCTTTAAGGTTTAGTCTCTGATTATGAGGTGAGAAGAGAAGACTCAATGAGACACAAAGGTAAAAAACTAAGTGGGGGACTAATCAAAACCCTAATCATTGTCATGCTTGGTTGTTCCTAGGGTTTTTGAGGTTTACAAGAGAAGTCTTCAATGGGACCACCAGGAAGCAGATGAAAGGATCAGGAGAAGCAAAGTAACTTGCTTCATTCAAGAAGTCAAGTCACTTGAAGAAAGAAAGTAGGATAAAGAAGAATGAGCAAGCTCAATCTCAAACACAAACAAAAATGCAGCAAGGATGCATAAAAAGGAGGTAAAGAGAAATTATGAGAAGTGAAGGCAAATTCACTTCTCAAACAACTTACCACCTGAAATGTTAGTGAAAGAAATGCAATGTAATGCAAAATGAGATGAAATGGCATGATGAAAATCCAAACCAGAAGCATATATGAAATGATAATGATGTTATGAGATGCTACAAACATGAAACAAAACATGGGGATGATCATACAAGCTTATGGATGCAAATGAAACAAGTTAAGACACATGAACATACATGAAAAGTTATGAAATGCATATGGCATACAACATGGCAAATGAAAGATGCAATGGTCAAACATGCTTCTAATATGTCCTAAGATGTGTTATGAATCAAAAGAATGCATAAAATGTCATGGCAAGTTAAGGTATGAATGCAAATGCAAGATGGATGCATAAGGAAGCCCAAATTAGGGTTTATGATCAAAGCAACAAACCAAAACCAAAATCAGAAGCAAACATCAATATAAAAAATTGGAAATGCACTCAAAGGATCCCTAATCCTATACTAACTCACTGCCCAAAGGAGAAGTTCCAACTCTTAACCTAATTCAAGTTATGATTTTCCTAAGTTTTCTAGGATTTTAGGGTTCCTTAACAAGAAAATTACCAAACAAAATGAAAATGAAAGATCAAATCATGGCCATTTAATCTCATAAACTAAATGCTAAACACAATGCAATGCAAAAAGAATCATGGTCCAACTCTCAAGGGTTAGGCAGAAATGATTTTTTGAAGTTTGGATCAAAATAATGCAATAAAATGATTTTAATTCCATGAAAAACTCTCAAAATGCATCAAGATCAAAAAAGAAATTTGGTTTGAGGGTTGGACAATGTTTCTAAATGTTTTTAAATGTTTCATGAATTTTTTGGTGATTTTTAAATACCTAAAAGCATTTTTAATTGATTAATTCTCATTAATTAATTAAAAATAAACTTTTAAATATTTAAAAATACTTTTTAAATGCGAAAAAATAAAAATAAAAATATTTCTGTGTTCTGAAATTAAATAATAACTTGTATAAAAAATTTCAGAATTTTTAAATAAGTTTTGCTATTTTAAATAAAATATAGAAAACAATGTAATTAAATGAAAAAAAAACATGAATAAAATGAAGAAAAAAAAAGAAAGTAATCAGATCCAATGGACGAAATTCAAACTGGCAAGGGCGGGAGTTGACTGCGCGTGGGTTTGGACGGCTCACATTTAAACTTTCTAACCCTAATTAATTAGCCCTAATCCAGCCTTAATGACATTCAGATGACCGGAACAGTGGTTCCGGTCATCTTCTCCGGCGAGCTCAAATGCTAAATCATTCTACACGCAATGAAAATGAAAACCAACTATCCAGAAATCATCCCCACCCTAAAACGAATCAAACCCCTCACTCAAACATCATTTATCATTCATAATCAGAGAGAATCGAAGCAAACAAATTCTAGGGCAAAAAGTTTCAGAGACTGCATACATACTCATTTTTCACTCATTTTCGAAAACAAACACATATTCATGATCAGGGAAGCATGAAGAAGCTATTAAGAACTTAAAAACACGTTTCTGGAAAAAATGTTCTTGAGCTACCTGAGTTTTGAAGCTTTCAGTTTAGCAATCTTCTGGCCTCTTTCCTTTGTGCAATCCACCCCTTTTGTGCTCCTGATGAACCCTTGATGCTTAGAGAAGGTTTGTGCTGGCTGGTTTAAGAGTTTGAACCAGTTCTGTTCAAGCTCAGGTGAGAATCGTGTTCTTGATTCAGGCAGTTTAAGGCAGGGATGAGGGGTGCTTTGTGATCAGGGTGATGAGTTGAGTTGATCTATGAAGTTTGTTTAAGTGTTTGTGGCTTGTATGCTGAGTTTCGAAAGCTTTTGCTCCAAGGGTGGAAAATGAGGATGCTGAGTTCTTGCTTGTTTCAGGCTTGTGTGTTGTGATGTTTAGCTTGCATTTGGTTTGTATAAACTAATCCTATTGGTCAGAAGATGTGACATGTCCTTTTGTGATAGGTATGGCTACTTTTGCAAATTGTCAACTTTGTGTAAGAGAAAGCATGGGTCTTGTTCTAGCTAAGTACAAGTGTTGTGGGCTGCGCAGCATGGTGAGGGGAAAGGCTAGGGTGGTTCAGCAACCAAGGCAGCAAGTGGATGAGAAGTGATCATGAGCTTTTGCAACTTGGTTTGCCTTTGGTTTTCATGAAAATATCTTGCTCCAAAGGCCAAACAATAGGAGAAACTCTTGGCCCATTCTGATTTTTAGGACTTGTATGATCATGTGATGAAGTTTTGAAGTCATTTTGAAGTCAATAGAATGCTTGATACAAGAATTTGCAAGTTTTCCATTTGATGCATAACTTGAAATTTAGTGATTTTTGCCAACTTTGATGAACCATAACTTTTGATCAAAAATGAATTAGGTCATGTTCTTGTACTTTTTGAAAAGGGAAAGATCTATTCTACAACTTTCATGACCAAAGTTTTTCCATTTGAAACCTTTTTGAATCAAAAAGTAAGGGTTGAAAAAGTTGCATAAAATGACATTTTCATTAAAAGTCAAACTTGCCCAAAAAGTCAACTTTGCAAAGACTTCAAATTCTTCAATTTTGTGAACTTCAAACTTCTTCTATGATCAAATAAAGATCATACACACTCAAAATGATGAAGATCACCCCTTGGTTGGGTCATTGGGGGCCTCAGATGCCCTGATCTTGCACTGACTTGTCTGAAAAGTCAACTCTTGATCAGATGACTTCCCCATGGAATTTCTTCATGAAAATTGATATGCATACTCCCTATACCATATAGAGACCAATAGAAACAAGAATGACCAAAAAAATTGGAGTTATGGCCTCTGGAACCAAAACCCTAATTCTAGGTCATCTATGCAGTCAAGCCTGGCTCTGCTTCCATACAAATCCCAGTTCTTGTGATTCTTTGGCATTCTTGACTTTGAGAGGATACAATATGATACTTGAACACACATGGACCCCTTTGGAGTGATTGATGACCTTTGGAGTGGCTCATGAAGCTCTTGGATTGCTCAAATCACAAACCCTAGATGCAGATGACTTAGAAGCAATGCAGTGAATCAAAAATGTAATATGAGATGGTATGATGGTGTTTATGCATATGAAAAGGTCACAAGCCATGGTGTGAATGGGTGAGGGCAAATTTGGGGTGTTTACAGGTTACAGACCAACTCGACAAGATCAACCAGAGGCTGCAAAGGAGCCCAAGTTTGTCAGCGGGGGAATGCTCACCCCGGATGCTGTGAATAGTTTGGAAGATGAGTCAGAAGACGAGCGCAACCTGGAAAGCTGGATACGTCCAAGGATCCCGGGGAGCCATGTCTCAAACTGGTCTTCCCAGGAAATTATAAGAGTTACTCCTGCAGAGTAATTATTATTTCCTGTTTTTAAAGCATGCATCAAGTCCTGCATCTCGCCCAAGATGTCAGGGCTCATTTTGTAATCGGGCCATCTTGTATTTTGTGCAAAGATCAATTAATGAATATCAGGACATCTTTTGCAAATGAGTATTTTCTTTTTCGTTCACTGTTTTTCATTTTTTATTTTTTGTACAAAAATAAAATGGCAATGTTTTCAAAATAATAACTTCATTTTTCACCTTTTTCTAAATAAGATAAAGCTGGTCACTAAAATAAACAAATCTAAACCCTTGCAGAGAATACCCTCCAGACTGCACCGACAACAACACCGCTATGACTTCGTATGACTTTGACAATCCGATTAATCAAGTCGATGAAGGGGTTGAAGAAGATTATGAGCTACCTGAAGAGCTAGCCAGGTTGTTGAGACAAGAGGAGAAGGTTATCACTCCTCATCTGGAGGAGGTTGAAACGGTTAATCTTGGTACAAAAGAAGACTTGAAAGAAGTTAAGATCGGGGCCTGCCTGCAAGATTCAGTGAAAGAACAACTGATTGACATGCTTCGGGAGTATGTGGATGTTTTTGCTTGGTCTTATCAGGATATGCCAGGGTTGGACACTGACATTGTTATGCACAAGCTGCCTCTGAAAGAAGACTGTCCTCCAGTAAAACAGAAGTTGCGCCGTACTCGCCCAGATATGGCAATAAAGATAAAAGAAGAGGTACAAAAACAGTGGGACGCCGGTTTCCTTGCTGTGACTAGTTATCCGCCGTGGGTCGCTAACATTGTACCTGTGCCTAAGAAGGATGGCAAGGTGAGGATGTGTGTGGATTACCGGGACCTGAACAGAGCCAGCCTGAAATATGACTTCCCATTACCTCACATTGATGTATTGGTCGACAATACGGCTCAGTTCTCGGTGTTCTCCTTCATGGACTGATTTTCAGGATATAATCAGATAAAAATGTCACCTGAAGACATGGAGAAGACAACTTTCATCACACCCTGGGGCACATTTTGTTATAAGGTAATGCCATTCGGACTGAAGAATGCCGGTGCCACTTATCAACGGGCTATGGTAACATTATTCCATGACATGATCCACAAGGAAATTGAATGTTATGTGGATGACATGATTCCCAAGTCCCTCACAGAAGAAGACCACCTGGTGAACCTTTTGAAGCTATTCAAGCGTCTGAGGAAGTACCAACTGAAGTTCAACCCCAACAAATGCACATTCGGGGTGCGATCCGGTAAACTGCTAGGATTTATTGTAAGTGAGAAAGGGATTGAAGTTGACCTTGACAAAGTTAAAGCCATTCAAGAAATGCCTGCGCCGAGGGCTGAAAAAGAAGTTCGAGGGTTCTTAGGTAGATTGAACTACATATCAAGGTTCATATCCCACCTTACAGCAACCTGTGAACCCTTTTTCAAGTTGTTAAGGAAAGAACAAACGGTCAGGTGGAATGAAGACTGCCAGAGGGCTTTTGACAAAGTCAAGGAATACCTGCAAGAGCCTCCAATCCTTATGCCTCCAGTTGAAGGAAGACCTCTGACAATGTACTTGACAGTATTAGAAGGATCAATGGGGTGTGTGTTGGGCCAGCATGACAAGTCTGGTCGAAAAGAGTATGCAATATACTACCTGAGCAAAACGTTTACCGACTGTGAACAGCGTTATCCACTGCTCGAGAAAACTTGATGTGCTTTAGCGTGGGCTGCTCGCCGACTAAGGAAGTATATGTTGACCCACACTACTTTATTAATCTCCAAGATGGACCCAGTTAAGTACATATTCGAGAAGCCAGCACTTACCGGACGGGTTGCAAGATGGAAAATGATCCTCACAGAATATGATATTCAGTACACCTCTCAGAAAGCCATCAAAGGCAGTGTATTGTCTGATTATCTTGTTGAGCAACCCATTGATGATTACTGTCGCTCCCACCAAAATGACACCTGGTCAGAAGGGGTACAAACGCGAACGGTCGGTGAAAAGGAAGAGAACACACAAGGGTGAACTCAGAGGACAAGAGTCGCCAGCTAGGCATTTTTATCCCGGAGGAAAGGTAATGCTGCATAGACCTAAGAAAAGATGGATAAGACGGTTGCGAACCAGAGAGACTGAGAAAGGGGGTTGGTTACAACCTGGGAAGGTATTAGCACCCAGATTGTCCGTCGTACTCGACGGGATCCACGCTTAAAAGATTTGTGTTTCAAAGGGGTAGTGTCAGTGGAATTTGTGTGTCAAAGCTGGAAAAGAATGCAAGTGTCAGTGTAAAAGAAGTGAAATGTAATATGTGAAGTGTCAGTGTGAGAACAGGAGTGAAATGCTCAAGACTATGAGGCTCAAAGAATAATGCTGGAAGGAGGGGGAATATACAGAGACTTTTGTTCGATAACCGTTAAGTTATGCCTACGTATCCTCTTGTGCAATGAGGAAGTCAGAACACCGTAGTTCGACCCAAAGAGACTGAAAGATAAATTGACTTGTGAACTGCTTACTTGTCTATGCTCAAGTGTATGACCTGTCTGGCTCAGGTGCAAACTGTCTTGCATTAGACGAAAGAAGCGAGTTCTCGTTTATGAGTGAAGATGATGAGAAAAGAATCCCGAAGGAGACGATTATTGTTTGTTTTTGTGTTTTCAATCTTTTATTGCTTTTTGGTGTTTGTCATAGGAAAATGAGTTTAAGCCTAAACCAAGGGTTAATAAACTCATCACATCCTCCCTCTGATTGGGGGTAATGAGAATACCTTAAGTGTGAAGTAAGCACCTCACACTTAAACACCATGATGTAGGATTAAGATTATTAACCTACTTGTGATTATTTAGATGTTTTTGTTGTTTTTGTTTAGTGTTAAGTAATGAGTTTAAGCCATAATCAGGGATTTAATGGACCCATTACACCATCCTAATAGAAGGATAATAGATGAGAACATTTAAGCTGAGAAAGACTCCTCAACTTAATCCATGATTAGGGATTAACCTCATGACAAAACAAAGCCTTTATTAAATGGATTTTAGTTAATGATAAGATGAAGAAGTGGATTTTATGATTTGTAAGACAACTTGAGGGGGACTTGTCCATTAACACTAGGGTTAGTCCTTCTTAACCAGTTAGGGAAGAATTAGAACCCTAATGCAAGGCCCAAGTTACAAGTTTGATGTCTTGATGATTATTAGATGGATTGATTAAAGGATTTAAACACATTAAGGGTTTAACACTTAGGATTAAAGTTATACACTCCATCCTAATAGAAGGATGCGGGCATAAGCTTAAACACAAAGCCTTAAAACCTTTAAGGTTTAGTCCTTGATTATGAGATGAGAGGAGAAGACTCAAAGATGACACAAAGGCAAAACTAAATGGGGGACTGATCAAACCCTAATTATTATCATGCTTGGTTGTTCCTAGGGTTAATGAGGTTTGCAAGAAGATCTTCAGAGAAACCACCAGGAAGGAAGCAGATGAAAGGAGCAAGAAGCAGAGAGAAGCAAGACAACTTGCTTCACTTAAGAAGACAAGTTGCTTGGAGGAAGAAAGTAGGAAAGAACATGAATGAGCAAGCTCACACAAAGACAAAATAAAATGCAGCCATGATGCAAGAGAGGGATGATAAGAGATTGTGAGAAGTGAAGGCAAATTCACTTCCCAAAATAACTTACCACCTGAAAAGTTAGCAAAAGAAATGGAATGCAATGCAAATGAGATGAAATGTCATGATGCAAACCAAAGTCAGAAGCATAAACATGATGTTAATGATGCTAAGAGAAGATGCAAACACATGACAAGAGATGAGAGTGGTCCAACAAGCATAAGGATGCAAATGAGGCATGCTTTGAACCATAAAGATTCATGAATGTTTATGAAATGAAATGAACATATAACATGGCAAATGAAAGATGCAATGATCAAACATGATTCTAATATGTCCTAAGATGTATTATGAATCATGTGGATGCACAAAATGTCATGGCAAGTTATTGGATGCAAGCAAATGAAAGATGGATGCAAAGGAAGGCACAAATTAGGGTTTATGATCAACACACAAAGCAAAATTCAAAATCAGAAGCAAATGACATGACAAAAAATTGAAAATGGGATCAAGGGAATCCTAACCCTACACAAGTTCACTGCCCAAAGGAGGGGACTTAACTCTTAACCTAGTGAAAGTTATGATTTTCTCAAGTCAATTAGGGTTTTAAGGTACCTCATCATGAAAAATGCAAAACAAATTGAAAATGGAAGATCAATTCAAACCAAATTTATCCTATAAACTACATGCCATGAAGGATGCAATGCAAGAAGAACCATCATCAAACTCTCAATGGTTAGGCAGAATGGATTTTTCAAAGTTTGCACAAAAATATTGCCTTAAAATGAATTTAATTCCAATGAAAATGATCAAAATGCATCAAAAACCAAAAAGAAATTTGTTTTGAGAGTTGGATAATGTTTCTAAATGTTTTAAAATGCAATTTGAATTTTTTTGTGATTTTTAAATACCTAAATGTATTTTTAATTAATTAATTTCCATTAACTAATTAAAAATAAACATTTAAATGATTTAAAAATGATTTTTAATGCAAAAAATAAAAATAAAAATATTTTTGGGTTCTAAAAATTAATGAAATGTTTGGCAAAAATTTTCAAAATTTTTAAATGTGATTTGCTATTTTAAATAATTCGTGCAAATAAAATGAAAAAGAAATGAAATAAAATAAAAATAATAGAAACTAATCTAAAGGAAAGGCCAGGATTTATTCTGGGTTTGTGAGGGTGGACTTGGCGCGCAATCCTACGGCCCAGGTTCAAACCTGGCTAATATTTATTTAATACTTAATTAATCCTGGATTTAATTAATTAATGGCTGATTAGGGCTAATCATGAAATCTCAGCCATCCAACACACGCGGGAATGACTAATCGCACGGCCTACATTCAAACTCCCTTAATTACACAGCTAAACCTAATTAGGGTTAATCAAATTCAGACGGCTGGAACAGTGTTCCGGTCGTCTTCTCCGGCGAACCAAAAACCCTAGAATCTTCTACAGGTTACCAAACATGAAATTTCTTCCACCAAAATGATCCTCTCATCAATCTAAACCTAACCCCTCGTCTCAAATTCATTTATTTTCACTCACAAGCCTGAATCGAAGCAAAACACAAAACACGGGCAAATGTTCAGAGATGCCATACATGCTGGTTTCTTCACCATTTCAAAAAATAAATACATATTCATGATCAGGAGAGCACATAGCATCATAAATGAACTTAAAAATCAACTTCTGGGAAAAATGTTCTTCCTCTTACCTGAGATGAAGCTTTCCTGATTCTGAGCTCTATGGCCTCAAGCTTTGTGCAAACCTTCTCCCTTGAACCTCCTGATGATGGAATGGAGCTTAGAAAGCTTGGGGAGTGGCTGGTTTGAGTGATTCAACTCTGGTGTAGCAGAAATGGAGGTCCCTGTGGGTGATGATTCAAGCAGTTTCAGTGGGTGGATTTTGTTCTATGAGTGATTTGTGGTTTGTGTGTGAAGGAATTTTTGATGTTTGAGGGCTGTGCGAAGAGATTCGAAGAGGGGAAGTTCTTGGCAGGTTTTTGTGGATGCTGGAATGTGGGAGAGATCAGGCTTGTGTATTGCTTTCTTTATGTTCCATAACACATCCCTAGACTATTGAAAGAGGTCTGAGGAAGTGACATGTACTGTGGGAATGGTATGGGGTGATTGGCCAAAAAGTCAAGGATTGTGTACTATGGGTATGGGCTATGGTAGAGGAAATATTAGGGCCTGTCCTGCCTCAGCTTGAGTCAAGGAAGACCCTTGGATGATTCATGGAGGACTGCAGCACTTGGATCACAAGATATCATGAGTTTTGCATTTTGGCAACTTGTCACACTTTGTGTTTTTTAGGTCATGAACATGTGATATCTCTTGCTGAATTTTGGTGTGAGATGTCTCATGAGGTCATGGAAATGTTTTAAGACCAGCTAGAGATCATACAAACCTTTGGGAATCATTTTGCAAGAATCCCCCCTTTTGCACTTTTATGGAAAATGGCTTATGGTTATTTGAAAATTAAGACATGAAAGTGGGAAATTCCTTGGGCCAAACTGAATTTTAGGTCTCGTATTGTGTTTGTATGATAATTTGAGGTCACATTGAAGTCACATAAAGGCTTGTCATGAGAATTTGCAAGTTTTCCATTTTGTGCAAAAGTGACATTTCAATGATTTTATCCAACTTTGCAAGGCCATAACTTTTGATCCATGATGAGTTAGAATGAGTTCTTGTACTTTTTGAAAATGGGAGGATCCATTCTACAACTTTCATGACCAAAGTTTTCTCATTTGAAGCATTTTTGAATCAATTTGAGGAGGTTGAAAAACTTTCCCAAAATGGCAAGTTTACATTACAAGTCACTTTCCCAAAAAGGCAATTTTGCAAATGGCTTGAAATTCTTCAATTTTGTGAAATTCTAACATCTTCTATGATCAAATAAAGATCATACACATTCAAAATGATGAAGAACACCCTTTGGTTGGGTCATTGGGGGCCTCAGATGCCCTGATTTTGCACTGACTTGCTCAAGAAGTCAACTCTTGATCAGATGCCTTCCCCATGGAATTTCTTCATGAAAATTGATATGCATGACCCCTATACCATATAGAGACCAATAGAAACAAGAATGACCAAAAATTTTGGAGTTATGGCCTCTGGAACCAAAACCCTAATTCTAGGTCATTTGTGCAGTTAAGCCTGGCTCTGCTTCCATGCCTTTCCCAGTTCTTGTGATTTCTTGACTTCCTTGACTTGGTGAGGATATGATATGATGTTTGAACATACATGGACCCCTTTTAAGTGATTGAAGACCTTTGGAGTGGCTCAAATGGCTCAGGGATGGCTTAGATCACAAAACCTATATGCAGATGACTTAGAACCAATGCAGTGAAGCAAAAATGCAATATGAGAATGATATGGTTGAACTTATGCATATGAAAAGATCACAATCCATGGTGTGAATGGGTGAGGGAAAATTTGGGGTGTTTACAGCTGCCCCTATTCAAACATGAGTTAGCTGTGCAGGATGTAAGCGACGGCTTAACAGGCAAACAAGATAACTTGTGGTTGAATACCAAAGACAGTCCAAAATTTGCACTCACAGAATGAAGAAGAAAAGGGATATAGATTGTAAAAGAAAATAAAGTATAATTATAAAGTGAGGGTGACGGAGGACGACCGTTGGGCAGAGGACGACTGCCAGGGATAAAGCAATGGCGGGGACGGCCGACATGCTGGGGAAGATGCGGGAAATAAAGTAATGACGGGGACGGCCGACAAGCTGGGGATATAAGAGATTATGATGGGGACGACCACCAAGTAAAGAAAATGAGATTTTCTGGGGATTAAAGATAAATGATGGGGACGGCCATCAGGTAAAGCTATAAGACTCTCTGGAGATTTGAAATAGATGACGAGGTACGGTCATCAAAGGTTAAGGACGATCACCTGGCAGGGGACGGCTGTTTTGTTGGGGGATAAGATGAGGGAAGGTCATCTAAGGTGAAGGACGATCACCTGGCAAGGTACGGTTGCCGAAAGTATCACGACATAGGACGAATGCCGGATAGAAAGAGTCGACGATGGGGACGGCCATCGGATAGGCATGATGAAGGACGATCATCAAGAGGTGAAGGACGGTCACCTAGCAGGGTACGGCTTCTCTGAGGGTATCATGACATAGGACGAATGTCAGATAACAAAATCAACGATGGGGACGACCATCGGATAAAATGATGAAGGACAATCATCAAGAGGTGAAGGACGATCACCTAGCAGGGGATGGCTGCTAAAAGCATCATGACATAGGACGAATGTCGGATAAGAAGGGGTTCTAATGAATAGAGACTCCAATGGGGGTGATGAAGGATGATCATCAAAAAGGTGAAGGATGATCACCTGGCAGGGTACAGCTGCCGAAAGGCTATCATGACATAGGATGAATGTCAGATAGAAAGGAAATAATTCACTGGGATTTGCTGGGATTCTTCTGGAGAATAGTAGACACAGACGAGTGTCTAAATTCAAGAAGACATAAGTGTTTGACATGGTGTATAGATTAAAGATGCGGACGAGCATCCTTGAGACTATGATACGGACGAGTATCAGTAGAAACAAACGCTTGATGCATGCTCAGAGATGATGATACGGACGAGTATCAACTGGTTAACAAAGAACACGAACGAGTGTCGAATCTGAGGGGATATAAGTGGTATATATAAGATACGGACGAGTATTTGTATAAGTGAAAGGTATGAGTGAGACACAGACGAGTGCTCAACTTGCTGGGGAGAGCACGACACGGACGAGTGTCGGAAAAAGTGTATTATAAACAAGTAGTTGATTTAAATTCATTATTTAGGAAACTATGCTGGGGAAGGTGACACGGACGGGCGTCAAGGAGTTGTGTATGTATGTATCTGTGAGTGCAAAGGGGACGCTTTGGCTTTCTGCTGGGGGTAATGACACAGGCGAGTGTCAAAAAGCATCTGTAGTATAAGTGTCTGTTTTCTCGGGCAATTTTACTGGGGAATGATGACACGGACGAGTGCCGAAAGGAGCATGTATCTGTAACTCCGAGGGAAATGTTTTGGCTCTCTGGCGGAATTGGGAAATATTCTGTATATTGTTGATGGACTGTCAGTTTTTACAAGTGTTCAGAACATGGCTTGTGATTATGCAATATGTTTGATTTTTGCCGCGATGCTCCGCATAAGACGGAATGCTACGCTCTGTGGGGAAAATATGATGCGAATGCTATGATTATGCAAAAGATACCGATCCGGGATTCGGATCCCGTTGCTGAGGAGATCTCTGGCTGATCTGCTTGGAATAGATGTCCCAGCTGGGGATGAGATCATTGGTAGATCTGACATATGTGACTCTGTATGGGGAAGTAGATCACTGATAGACCTATCTCAGTAATGAGGGACCCAGCTGGGGTTTGTGGAAGTTTTCTTTACTCTGTTGTGAGATCTTCAGGCGTTGCTCTTCTGGATAGAGGCTGAAACTTTGTGGGGTGATGGTTCCCTTTCTAGCACTTGGCTGGGGAAGAAGAAAGATCACTGGAAGGTTTTCCTAGAGATTTCTGTGGGGATCCTGCTGAGGATGATACTTGACAACTCAGCTGGGGATATGAACACCTTCAGGTGCTGCCCTTTGAAGGTAATGTTGGAGAAGTGATGCCAGGCCACTCTGATGGGGAGAAGCTTTCGTGCCCCCATGTTGCGCTTTGGATACCTGCAATCCTGTAAAGACAAAGAAGCGCACAAGTACCCCGAGGTATCTCTTACTGGATTCCATCATAGGAGTTTAGACATTCCCGGGAGTAAGTATATTTCCTGTAAGCACGTATTTTTAGATGGGTAGCATCTGTTATTTATGCAATCAATATATTAATGATATCGGACATTTTGCAAATGAAAATATAATGAAAGAGACTAAACATGATTGAAATTCTGATTTTATTAATTCATGCGCCCTGAATTGGCAAGATACAGTCAAAGAAACGGATCCCCTGAAATGAGGAAATCGTTACAAATTGAGAAACAAAAAGATGCTGGCAATGTTGATGACGCTTCAAGGAGCTTCCCTTTTTGCTATGACTTGTATGACATTGACGTTCTTCTCGTCTTTCTTTCTGAAGAAAGCTGATTCTGACCGACGCTCGGACCTTTCAAAGCTTACCAAGTTGTAAGTGATACAGACGAATTCAGAAAGCAGTTGTTCGCTTATTCCCTTATTTTGCGTGGATCGCCCTTTCAGGTTTTCAATCCACCGGGATACCCATTTTTGCCTGAGTTGTCCAATACGGCTTTTCAACTCAGCGGGTGTATATTTTTTTTTTATTTTCCCTTATTTTTGCCCGAGTCTTTTATTCTGTTTTTGACTCGTCGGGATGCCCTATTTTTGCCTGGACTTGCATTCTGTTTTTATGTCCAGCGGGTCATTTTTACGCGAAGTATTTTTTAACTGCATCTGAATTCACAGGGGACAGGAAGTTTTCACCATCCATAGAGCTGAGCATCAGCGCTCCGCCAGAGAAAACTTTCTTTACTACGAATGGCCCTTCATAGTTCGGAGTCCACTTTCCCCTGTGATCTGTGTGAGGAGGGAGGAGTCTTTTCAGCACAAGATCTCCTACTTGGTACTCTCGGAGTCTGACTTTCTGATCGAAGGCTTTCTTCATTCTCTTCTAATATAGCTGCCCATGACAGATTGCAGCCAACCTCTTCTCTTCAATCAGATTCAGTTGTTCGTATCGGGACCGGACCCATTCTGCTTCATTCAACTTAACATCCATCAGTACCCGCAGGGAGGGTAATTCAACTTCAACCGGTAGGACTGCCTCCATACCATACACAAGATGATACGGTGTTGCCCCAGTGGATGTTCTGATTGACGTACGATACCCATGCAAGGCAAATGGTAGCATTTCATGCCAGTCTTTGTAGGTGACCACCATCTTCTGTACAATTTTCTTGATATTCTTATTAGCCGCTTCAACAGCGCCATTCATCTTTGGCCTGTAAGGAGAAGAATTGTGGTGTTGGATCTTGAAGTCCCGGCATAGTTCTGCCATTATTTTATTGTTCAAGTTGGAACCATTGTTAGTAATGATTCGCTTGGGCACTCCATACCGACATATGATGTCTCTCTTCAGAAATCGGGCTACCACTTGTCTTGTAGCATTCGCATATGAAGCTGCTTCAACCCACTTGGTAAAATAGTCAATGGCAACCAGGATGAATCTGTGGCCATTCGAAGCAGTCGGTTCAATTTTGCCAATCATATCAATGCCCCACATGGCAAAGGGCCAGGGTGAAGACATCACATTCAGAGGATTGGGAGGCACATGCACTTTATCCGCATAAATCTGGCATTTATGGCATTTTCTGGCATAGGCACAACAGTCTGCATCCATTGTGATCCAGTAATAACCTGATCTTAACAACTTTTTAGCCATGGCATGCCCTCCTGCATGGGTACCAAAGGATCCTTTGTGCACTTCGTGCATCAACAAGTCTGCTTCTGTCTTATCAACGCATCTGAGGAGTACCATATCAAAGTTTCTCTTGTACAGGGAACCGTCGGTATTCAGGAAGAAACTACCAGCTAGCCTTCTTAACGTCTTCATATCATTGGAAGATGCCCCAGGTGGGTATGCTTGATCCTCCAAGAAGCATTTGATATCATGAAACCAAGGCTTATCATCTTTGACAACATCTGCTGCAAATACATATGCTGGTCTGTCAAGTCTAGACACTGAAATCCGAGGTACAAAGTTGGCAGCTTGAACTTTGATCATAGATGAAATGGTAGCCATAGCATCTGCAAACTGATTCTCGTCTCGAGGGATATACTCAAGCTTGACCGTTGTGAAGAAAGTCAATAACCTTCTTGTATAATCCCGGTAAGGTATCAGATGATCCTGGTGGGTGTACCATTTGCCATTGGTCTGATTAACTACCAGAGCTGAATCTCCGAACACAGTCAAAGTCTTGATCCTGAGGTCAATGGCTTCCTCAAGACCCATAATACAAGCTTCGTATTCAGCTTCGTTGTTAGTGCAGTTGAAGGTGAGCTTTGCCGAGAAAGGCATGTGAACTCCCTTAGGTGTAATGAGTACTGCACCAACGCCGCGACCATTCATATTAACAGCCCCATCAAACATCTTAGTCCATTCTTCTTCTGGGTCAGGCCCTTCAGTGTGAATAGGCTCTTCGTGATCTTTTGCTTTTATGAACATGATGTCCTCATCAGGGAAGTCAAATCTCATAGGCTGGTAATCATCGATGGGTTGCTCAGCAAGATAATCAGACAATACACTGCCTTTGATGGCTTCCTGAGATGTGTACTGAATGTCATATTCTGTGAGGATCATTTGCCATCTTGCAACCCGTCCGGTAAGTGCTGGCTTCTCAAAAATGTATTTAACTGGATCCATCTTTGAGATCAATAAGGTAGTGTGGGTCAACATATACTGTCTCAGTCGGCGAGCAGCCCACGCTAAAGCACAACAAGTTTTCTCGAGCAGTGAATAACGTTGTTCACAGTCGGTGAACTTTTTGCTTAGGTAGTAAATTGCATACTCTTTTCGACCAGACTCGTCATGCTGGCCCAGCACACACCCCATTGACTCTTCTAATACTGTCAAGTACATTATCAGAGGTCTTCCTTCAACTGGAGGCATAAGGATCGGAGGTTCTTGTAAATATTCCTTGATCTTGTCAAAAGCCCTCTGGCAGTCTTCATTCCACCTGACTGTTTGTTCTTTTCTTAACAACTTGAACAAAGGCTCACAGGTTGCTGTAAGGTGAGATATGAACCTTGAAATGTAGTTCAATCTACCTAGAAACCCCCGAACTTCTTTTTCTGACTTTGGTACAGGCAATTCTTGAATGGCTTTGACTTTATCAGGGTCAACTTCAATCTCTTTCTCACTTACAATAAATCCCAGCAGCTTACCAGATCGCACCCCGAATGTGCATTTGTTGGGGTTTAACTTTAATTGGTACTTCCTCAGACGCTTGAATAGCTTCAACAGATTCACCAGGTGGTCTTCTTCTGTAAGGGACTTGGCAATCATGTCATCCACATAACATTCAATTTCTTTATGGATCATGTCATGGAATAACGTTACCATAGCCCGCTGATAAGTCGCTCCAACATTCTTCAGTCCAAATGGCATCACCTTATAACAGAACGTGCCCCAGGGTGTGATAAAAGTTGTCTTTTCCATGTCTTCAGGTGACATCTTGATCTGATTGTATCCTGAAAATCCGTCCATGAAGGAGAACACCGAGAACTGAGTCGTATTATCAACAATTACATCAATGTGAGGTAATGGGATGTCATCTTTCGGGCTGGCTCTGTTCAGATCCCAGTATTCCACACACATCCTTACCTTGCCATCTTTCTTTGGCACAGGTACAATATTAGAAACCTACGGCGGATAGCTAGTCACAGCAAGGAAACCGGCGTCCCATTGCTTTTGTACCTCTTCTTTAATCTTCATTTCCATATCTGGGCGAGTACGGCGCAACTTCTGTTTTACTGGTGGGCAATCCTCTTTCAGTGGTAGCTTGTGCATGACAATATCGGTATCCAACCCTGGCATATCCTGATAAGACCAAGAAAAGACATCCACATATTCCCGAAGCATATCGATCAGTTGTTCTTTCACTGAGTCTTGTAGGCAGGCCCCGATCTTAACCTCTTTCACGTCTTCTTCCGAACCAAGATTAACCGTTTCAATCTCCTCCTGATGAGGAGTGATAACCTTCTCCTCTTGACTTAACAACCTGGCCAGCTCTTCAGGTAACTCATAATCTTCTTCAACCCCTTCATCAGCTTGATTGATTGGATTGTCAAAGTCATACGAAGTCATAGCAGTGTTGGTGTCGGTGCGGTCTGAAAGGCACTCTCTGCAAGGGTTTAGATTGTTCATTTTAGTGATCAATTTTAATCTTGTTTAGAAAAAGTGAAATGAAGTTATCATTTTGGAAAACATTGCCATTTTATTTTTGTACAAAAAGAAAAATGAAAAACAGTGAGCGGAAAAGAAAAAAACTCATTTGCAAAAGATGTCCGATATTCATTAATTAATCCATTTGCACAAAATTACAAGATGGCCCGATTACAAAAATGAGTCTTGACATCTTGGGCAAGATGTAAGACTTTGATGCATGCTTAAAAATACAGGAAATAATAATTACTGTTCAGGAGTAACCCTTATAATTTCCTGGGAAGACCAGTTAAGGACTTGGCTCCCCGGGATCCTTGGACGTATCCAGCTCTCCAGGTTGCGGTCGCTTTCCCCCTGGTCTTCCAAGTTGTTCACTGCATCTGGGGTGAGCATTCCCCCGCTGACAAAATTGGGCTCCTTGGCAGCCTCTGATCGGTCTCGTTGAGTTGGTCTGTAACCCAACTCAAACCTGTCTTCTTTCTTTTCTACGGGCAACAGCTTGCCCCAGCCTTGGGTAGTACCCTCTTCAACAACCTTTCGGGCTTGCTGATAAGACGTTATGGAGGTTCCTAGTACAGCAGATGCTTCATTAATGTTCAGGGCCTCGAACCCCTGGCTCATAGTTTCATGGATCTCTCCATCCATTTCAATGTATTTATACGTAGCCAAGTGGCTAACAAAGATGTCTTCTTCCCCACAGATGGTGATGATCTGGCCTTCCCATTCGAATTTCAGCTTCTGGTGAAGGGTAGACGTAACAGCGCCAGCGGCGTGGATCCAGGGTCTACCCAACAAACAGTTGTAGGCCGGCTGAATGTCCATCACATAGAAGGTAGTTTTAAAATTCTGCGGGCCAATCATCACAGGCAGATCAATCTCCCCAAGCACTGATCTTTTAGAGCCATCAAATGCTCTCACCACCAAATTACTCGGACGCAGTGCCAAGCCATCATACTCTAGCTTCACTAAGGCTTTCTTTGGTAGAACATTGAGCGAAGACCCAGTGTCCACCAGTACATGAGATAGAACAGCACCCTTGCATTCCAAGGTGATATGCAAAGCCTTGTTGTGGTTACGTCCCTCAGTTGTTAAGTCAGCATTGGTAAAGCCCAATCCATGGCTGGTATTGACATTTGCCACCACGGTTTCTAGCTGATTAACGGTAATCTCCTCTGGCACGTATGTTGCGTGCAGGACCTTCAACAATGCGTTCCTGTGAGCTTCAGAACACATCAACAACGATAATATGGAAATCTTTGAGGGAGTTTGGTGAAGATGATCCACCACCTTGTAATCACTTCTCTTTATGATTCTCATAAACTCGTCTACATCTTGTTCAAAAGATGTCTTCTGAGTTTCTTTGATAGCTGGATCTTCAAGTACCACACTCTTTCCTTTTGCTTTGGCAGCAGCTTCTGCTTCCACATTAGGTCTTTGCACTTGTGAGGCAAAAAGGCGTCCGCTTCTGGTGAAGCCTCCGCCTCCCCCAACATTATCAATTTGAGGAGAAGAGGTTGAAGAATCTGAAGTGATTTTCTCCCCATTGCAGTAGAGATCAGAGCCATAATGCCAAGGTATCGCATTACTGCTTTCATAGGGAACTGGTCCAGGCACCATGATAGTAACTGGACTGACTACTGCAGAGGAGGGTACTGTAATGGTGTGCGGATCGTAGTAAATTATGACTGGTGATCTGGCAGGAGGTGCCACTGTTTGTTGCTGAAAGTTATTATTTGGAGGAACATTTGATGGGTCGTAGTAGATGGTGACTGCTGAGACATCTTCATCAATTTCTGTTGGCGTTGTAGGAGATTCTGCTGATGAAATGGATGCTGATGTTGTAGAAGAAATAGTTGTTGACATTTGATTTGTTGAAGTGATGGATGAAGCCATTGTTGATGATATTGATGAATCGGTTGGAATGATTGTTGCTGCTGTTGTAGAAGAATCAGGGATTGTTGTCAAAGGAATTGCTGGATTTGTAGGCGCCGTTGTTGAGATCTGAAGGATACCATCTTTGATAAGACCATCTATGCCGCTTCTCAAATTATCACACCCGTTGACTGCAATGTTGCAATACCCACAACCGAGCTCACACCCAGGAAACACCTGGCACTCTAGAAGCTGAGCTTTAATTTCGACCAGAGGTGTTCGAATTTGTGCAACACTGGTGATCAAAGTAGATGGTTTATCTTCCTCGATGGCGTTAATCCTCGGCCCACAATGATCAGGCATAGGATTTCTGTTGACATTTGGAGGGGGTGCAAAGTTGAGGGCTTTAGAATCCACCAGATCTTGAACTTTCATTTGCAATGCCCTGCATTTCTCAGTATTGTGGCCTGGTGCATTGGAATGGAAAGCGCACCTGGCGTTGACATCGTAATTCTTCGGGAGATTAGAGGGATCTGGTGGTGCCAGTGTCCTTAACTCAACCAAGTTAAGCTTCAGGAGTTGTGGCAATAAGGCAGCATAAGGCATAGGGATAGGGTCAATCACCCTATTTTCCTGGGATGGTCTTTGCTGGAAGGGTCTTTGTTGTTGATTGTTATTGTTGTTGTTGTACGCTCTTTGTGGCGGATACTGAACTTGCTGTTGATAATGGGGTTGTTGTGGTTGTTGATATGTTGGTTGCTGAGGAATCGAAGTTGGAATAGTGACAGCTGCTACTGATCTGTGGACATACTGAGGTCTACCCCTGCTGGCATGAATGGCATTTGTCTCACCGGTCCTTCAAGGTCCCACAAAAGGCTTCCTGGGATTACTGGACGAACTTGCACCATTATCAGAAATTTTGCCCATTTTTAGCAGACTTTCAATTCTTTCACCGGCTATAACTACGTCTGCGAAGCTGGTGGAAGAAAAGGCAGCCAGTCTATCAATGTATGTTCCTTGCAGAGTATTCATGAACATGTCGGCCATTTCTCTTTCCGACATGGGTGGATGGACAGCAGCAACAAGCTGTCTCCACCTTTGGGCATATTCCCTGAAGCTTTCCCTAGAGGATTGAGACATTCCCATCAAGAGGGTCCTGTTAGGAGCCATATCCAGATTATATTGATATTGTCTGATGAAGGCTTCAGCTAGGTCCTTCCAACATCTGATAGTAGCTCTAGGTAAGTGTGAATACCACTCCCTTGAAGCCCCAGTCAAACTGTCTTCAAAATAGAACATCCACAGCTTTTCATCCATGGTATATGCTTTAAGCCTTCCCAGAAATGACTGCAGGTGAGTTCGTGGACAAGAGGTTCCACTGTATTTCTCGAAGCACGGGGGTTTGAACTTGTGGGGAATTCTCACCCCATCTACTAACCCCATATCCATGACATCGAAGCCCAAGGAGTTTTGAGACTCCAGAGATCTCAACTTCTCAGAAATTTCATCAAACCTCCTATCATAGACTTCATCACCAGCTCCCATGACAGTAAATTGCTCCTCTTGGGGATCTTCTTGTAAGATCCTTCCCCCAGTAGTATTTCCTTTCACATTACCCGGGATGTTAACTTCTGGATCTAAATGAGGCCCAAATACCGGTGGATTAACATGAGGCTGTCCCCTCTCATTATTACTTGTTCCCCCAGTCCCAGGATGAGGTTCCTCGGGAGTTTGTCTTTCTACCAATGCCCTTAACCTTTCTTGGGTCTGAGCCAGACCAGTCATCACAGTCATGAATTGGGCCATTTGGTTCCTCATCTCCATTCTTTCATTATCCATCTGGGTTCTGACCTCGATCAGGTCTTGCTGTACTTGCTCCATTATAATACCCGGAAGGTTGTTGCGAGTAGGATACCGGTGTGCACGGTTGACAGGGAACACTCTTCTGCGAGCAATATTTCCTGAATCACAACAGAGTTAGAAACAAACAAGATAAAAACAAAACCTACAAAACAAAACAAAAGTTAGTATGCAATGCAGTATGCTTATTTATTTTCCAAGGTATCCGGCTTGGTTCTTGGTTTTGACCTTTCCAGACCTCGAGGAAGATGCTTTGATTTTTCTTGAGAAAAGAAACCCAATGACAACAAACTAACAAATATATTACAAATGGTGAAACATACATAGTTTGTTTTTTACAACACATGCCCCTGAAGGGTCAAAATACATCAAAAGAAAAATACATAAGATGGAAATGAACAACAAGCAAAGAAGTCAAACATCTAATCCAAACTCATCCTCCTTAACCTCCTTCAGGAGAGCCTCAGTCACCGGACCAGCTGAATGCTCTATAATAGTCCTGATGAGAAGGTTTCTGGTGGCAATGGAAGTGGTCAGCTTCTTGTGCCTGTCTTGGTCCTTTGACCTCTTCAAACCAGCCCTAAGCTTCAACTCTGAAATCTCCTTCTGGGCTACCAGCAAAGCTTCCTGTTGTTTCTTTTCATTGGCCTCTAACTGCTCAATCCTGGCTTGAGTTCTCTTATCTTCTTGAGTACGGGCTTCAGTGATCCTGACCCACCTAGCTTGACTTTCTTGCAGATAGAGATCAGTCCTAGCCTTCTGAAGCTTGGCCTCTTTACAGGCATTCTTCAATATTTGCTCCCCAGCCCTTGATTTCTTGATATAGTCCTCTGCTTTCTCAATCTTGGCCAGATGCTCCACCCTAAGCTTCTCCAACCTCTCAATGTCCAGACGACCATCACACCTCTCCCAGAGGGTCTTCTTCAGAGCTTGAGACAGATTCTCATTCCTCTCCTTCAATTTCTCAAATTCCTCCAGACTGACAGTGGCTGCTGGCTGTACTGTAGAAGGTCCAGGTGTGTCCTCAATGGTAAAAGGCATTCCAGTGATCTGAGCCCTAGCATGGGACCATTCATAGTACTGGGCTGAAGCAACATTATTACACTTTCCAAGAATAGCCACCCCCTTTGTCTGGATGTGGTCCCAAGCCCAGGATGCTTGTCTGACAACAGCTAGATTAGGCTTTATCTCACAATATAGGGTCTCAGCTAAATCTTGCACTCTAGGAGGGTGGACCAAAGCATAGCCCAGTTGTCTCTTAAACAGCAAAGGATTGTAATTGATGCAACCTTTTACTCCTACCAGAGGTACATTTGGGTATTGCCCACAACTAGTGATGATGTCCTTGCCCTTGGTGCTCTGGGTGCACCATCTGATGTCATCTGAAGTCAAAGCAATAAGTCTCTTAGCCCAATTCTTCTGTTGGTTAGGATTCAGGAAGGCATCTGTCTTAGGTAGGTGCTTGAGCAGCCAGGTGTGGAACAGAGGAGCACAACATCTCACCAACTTTCCTCTTTGCTTCTCATTCCTTTGATGGATGGAGTAATAGAAATCTCCCAGCAAGGTGGGTATTGGGTTCCTCAGAAGGAAAAGATGAATGGCATTCTTGCTGATAAACTTGGGCTCATATGCAAACAGTATAACCCCATATATGCTGAGGGCTAACAATGCACAAACTGCCCTCCATTCTCCTAAAGAGGCCTTCAGGATGGCCTGAGAAATCAAGAAATCCAAGTGTAAACCAGGGATCCCAGCCTTTGTTGTCATGTTTTGCTCAATCAAAATAGGCTCCAGGTACAGTGCTTTTGCCACTTCTCCATTGCTGGGAGAAGTCATCTCTGGGTTGAAGGGGACACCACCCCTGACAGGTACTCCAATCAATGATGAAAACTCCTCCAAAAGAGGTCCTAGCTGAAAGTCTGGGAATGTGAAGCATCTCAAAGGAGGGTCATAAAACTGTAGGCAGGTGTGGATCATACTCCTCTGAGAAGGGTCCAGGTCCATAACCATATCAAGGATACCTCCATAATGCTCTCTGAATAATGGGATGTGGTCTGGAGTGATAAGTGCCTGGACCTGCCTGATACCAGTCAACACAGGCTCAAGGAAATGGTATGAAATGTTGCTCTTCCTGGGTGCAGACATGAGTGCTGATGAAGAGCTGAAGACAAGTGCTGATGAAGATCAAGACTGGTACTGGAGATGAGCCACTGATAGGCTAGTGCTGGTGATGAAAGTAGCTGAAGCAGGAAACTGATGAAGATAGCTAAAGTAGATACCTGATGAAACAGAGGTCTATGCAGACGAAGGGGTCAAAACCAAGCCAAATATAATGTGGATACCCTGAAAAACAAATAAACAAATGTTAACTGATGCAATGATGATGTATGCAAATGATATGCAAGGGTTTGTGATCAAGCTGGATATGATTATCTGCCTTTGATATAAAGTCCATGTATGTTCAAGAAGTCCAGATGGAGGTCTAGAAAACCAATAACCAGGGTGGGGGACTCAAATAAAGAGTCACATGTCCAGGGTTAAATCACAAGAACTGTCCAAAGTGAGGTACTCTTAAACAAAATCCAGTAACAGGGTATGATGTGGCCAAGGGTACCTGCAAACCTGTAAACAGCCCAACCCCCTCACAGGTGATGTTCTAAAACAAGGATCCTCAGACTTGGATCAGTTATGAGAAGTGTAAACACCTCTAACCCGGAGGTACAATGTTTACAATAACCATAAGAGATCCTCCTCTAATTCACCTCAGTTTCTGAAGGTCATAATAAAGGTCATCCAGACTTAGCAGGCTTCCCAGATAGCCCTAGCACTACAGGAAATCTGTAGCACAGAGTTCTCAAGAAGAAACCCATATTTGAACCGTGTTTCATATTCCCGCACCAGACCGAAATGGAATGGGAAAGAACATGAACCACTCTATCCTAGGTGTCACTCAGGTCCCAGGTATAGGACCTTAAACTCTCAGTAGAACCCCACCCATCAAAACAACAAACCAGACCCAGCAATGATAATGACAGTATGAAATATGGAAAACTGTAAAGGAAAGCAATAAATAAAGTTGTACATAAAGCAATAAATAAAGCAAAAATGAATAAACACACATAGCACATAACACCCCAGTAAACACAAATCAAACAAGCGCTAGGAGGAACCCACAAAAAGGACCAGAAGCCCTGGTTACAGTATAAGGGTCCCCAGCAGAGTCGCCAAGTTGTCGCTCCCACCAAAATGACACCTGGTCAGAAGGGGTACAAACGCGAACGGTCGGCGAAAGGGAAGAGAACACACAAGGGTGAACTCCGAGGACAAGATTCGCCAGCTAGGCATTTTTATCCCAGAGGAAAGGTAATGTTGCATAGACCTAAGAAAAGATGGATAAGACGGTTGCGAACCAGAGAGACTGAGAAAGGGGGTTGGTTACAACCTGGGAAGGTATTAGCACCCAGATTGTCCGTCGTACTCGACGGGATCCACGCTTAAAAGATTTTTGTTTCAAAGGGGTAGTGTCAGTGCAATTTGTGTGTCAAAGTTGGAAAAGAATGCAAGTGTCAGTGTAAAAGAAGTGAAATGTAATATGTGAAGTGTCAGTGTGAGAACAGGAGTGAAATGCTCAAGACTATGAGGCTCAAAGAATAATGCTGGAAGGAGGGGGAATATACAAAGACTTTTGTTCGATAACCGTTAAGTTATGCCTACGTATCCTCTCGTGCAATGAGGAAGTCAGAACACCGTAGTTCGACCCAAAGAGACTGAAAGATAAATTGACTTGTAAACTGCTTACTTGTCTATGCTCAAGTGTATGACCTGCCTGGCTCAGGTGCAAACTGTCTTGCATTAGACGGAAGAAGCGAGTTCTCGTTTGTGAGTGAAGATGATGAGAAAAGAATCCCGAAGGAGACGATTATTGTTTATTTTTGTGTTTTCAATCTTTTATTTCTTTTTGGTGTTTTTCATAGGAAAATGAGCTTAAGCCTAAACCAAGGGTTAATAAACTCATCACATCCTCCCTCTGATTGGGGGTAATGAGAATACCTTAAGTGTGAAGTAAGCACCTCACACTTAAACACCATGATGTAGGATTAAGATTATTAACCTACTTGTGATTATTTAGATGTTTTTGTTATTTTTGTTTAGTGTTAAGTAATGAGTTTAAGCCATAATCAGGGATTTAATGGACCCATTACACCATCCTAATAGAAGGATAATAGATGAGAACATTTAAGCTGAGAAAGACTCCTCAACTTAATCCATGATTAGGGATTAACCTCATGACAAAACAAAGCCTTTATTAAATGGATTTTAGTTAATGATAAGATGAAGAAGTGGATTTTATGATTTGTAAGACAACTTGAGGGGGACTTGTCCATTAACACTAGGGTTAGTCCTTCTTAACCAGTTAGGGAAGAATTAGAACCCTAATGCAAGGCCCAAGTTACAAGTTTGATGTCTTGATGATTATTAGATGGATTGATTAAAGGATTTAAACACATTAAGGGTTTAACACTTAGGATTAAAGTTATACACTCCATCCTAATAGAAGGATGCGGGCATAAGCTTAAACACAAAGCCTTAAAACCTTTAAGGTTTAGTCCTTGATTATGAGATGAGAGGAGAAGACTCAAAGATGACACAAAGGCAAAACTAAATGGGGGACTGATCAAACCCTAATTATTATCATGCTTGGTTGTTCCTAGGGTTAATGAGGTTTGCAAGAAGATCTTCAGAGAAACCACCAGGAAGGAAGCAGATGAAAGGAGCAAGAAGCAGAGAGAAGCAAGACAACTTGCTTCACTTAAGAAGACAAGTTGCTTGGAGGAAGAAAGTAGGAAAGAACATGAATGAGCAAGCTCACACAAAGACAAAATAAAATGCAGCCATGATGCAAGAGAGGGATGATAAGAGATTGTGAGAAGTGAAGGCAAATTCACTTCCCAAAACAACTTACCACCTGAAAAGTTAGCAAAAGAAATGGAATGCAATGCAAATGAGATGAAATGTCATGATGCAAACCAAAGTCAGAAGCATAAACATGATGTTAATGATGCTAAGAGAAGATGCAAACACATGACAAGAGATGAGAGTGGTCCAACAAGCATAAGGATGCAAATGAGGCATGCTTTGAACCATAAAGATTCATGAATGTTTATGAAATGAAATGAACATATAACATGGCAAATGAAAGATGCAATGATCAAACATGATTCTAATATGTCCTAAGATGTATTATGAATCATGTGGATGCACAAAATGTCATGGCAAGTTATTGGATGCAAGCAAATGAAAGATGGATGCAAAGGAAGGCACAAATTAGGGTTTATGATCAACACACAAAGCAAAATTCAAAATCAGAAGCAAATGACATGACAAAAAATTTAAAATGGGATCAAGGGAACCCTAACCCTACACAAGTTCACTTCCCAAAGGAGGGGACCTAACTCTTAACCTAGTGAAAGTTATGATTTTCTCAAGTCAATTAGGGTTGTAAGGTACCTCATCATGAAAAATGCAAAACAAATTGAAACTGGAAGATCAATTCAAACCAAATTTATCCTATAAACTACATGCCATGAAGGATGCAATGCAAGAAGAACCATCATCAAACTCTCAATGGTTAGGCAGAATGGATTTTTCAAAGTTTGCACAAAAATATTTCCTTAAAATGAATTTAATTCCAATGAAAATGATCAAAATGCATCAAGAACCAAAAAGAAATTTGTTTTGAGAGTTGGATAATGTTTCTAAATGTTTTAAAATGCAATGTGAATTTTTTTGTGATTTTTAAATACCTAAATGTATTTTTAATTAATTAATTTCCATTAACTAATTAAAAATAAACATTTAAATGATTTAAAAATGATTTTTAATGCAAAAAATAAAAATAAAAATATTTTTTGGTTCTAAAAATTAATGAAATGTTTGGCAACAATTTTCAGAATTTTTAAATGTGATTTGCTATTTTAAATAATTCGTGCAAATAAAATGAAAAAGAAATGAAATAAAATAAAAATAATAGAAAGTAATCTAAAGGAAAGGCCAGGATTTATTCTGGGTTTGTGAGGGTGGACTTGGCGCGCAATCCTACGGCCCAGGTTCAAACCTGGCTAATATTTATTTAATACTTAATTAATCCTGGATTTAATTAATTAATGGCTGATTAGGGCTAATCATGAAATCTCAGCCATCCAACACACGCGGGAATGACTAATCGCACGGCCTACATTCAAACTCCCTTAATTACACAGCTAAACCTAATTAGGGTTAATCAAATTCAGACGGCTGGAACAGTGTTCCGGTCGTCTTCTCCGGCGAACCAAAAACCCTAGAATCTTCTACAGGTTACCAAACATGAAATTTCTTCCACCAAAATGATCCTCTCATCAATCTAAACCTAACCCCTCACCTCAAATTCATTTATTTTCACTCACAAGCCTGAATCGAAGCAAAACACAAAACACGGGCAAATGTTCAGAGATGCCATACATGCTGGTTTCTTCACCATTTCAAAAAATAAATACATATTCATGATCAGGAGAGCACATAGCATCATAAATGAACTTAAAAATCAACTTCTGGGAAAAATGTTCTTCCTCTTACCTGAGATGAAGCTTTCCTGATTCTGAGCTCTATGGCCTCAAGCTTTGTGCAAACCTTCTCCCTTGAACCTCCTGATGATGGAATGGAGCTTAGAAAGCTTGGGGAGTGGCTGGTTTGAGTGATTCAACTCTGGTGTAGCAGAAATGGAGGTCCCTGTGGGTGATGATTCAAGCAGTTTCAGTGGGTGGATTTTGTTCTATGAGTGATTTGTGGTTTGTGTGTGAAGGAATTTTTTATGTTTGAGGGCTGTGTGAAGAGATTCGAAGAGGGGAAGTTCTTGGCAGGTTTTTGTGGATGCTGGAATGTGGGAGAGATCAGGCTTGTGTATTGCTTGATTTATCTTCCATAACACATCCCTAGACTATTGGAAGAGGTCTGAGGAAGTGACATGTACTGTGGGAATGGTATGGGGTGATTGGCCAAAAAGTCAAGGATTATGTACTATGGGTATGGGCTATGGCAGAGGAAATCTTAGGGCTTGTCCTGCCTCAGCTTGAGTCAAGGAAGACCCTTGGATGATTCATGGAGGACTGCAGCACTTGGATCACAAGATATCATGAGTTTTGCATTTTGGCAACTTGTCACACTTTGTGTTTTTTAGGTCATGAACATGTGATATCTCTTGCTGAATTTTGGTGTGAGATGTCTCATGAGGTCATGGAAATGTTTTAAGACCAGCTAGAGATCATACAAACCTTTGGGAATCATTTTGCAAGAATCCCCCCTTTTGCACTTTTATGGAAAATGGCTTATGGTTATTTGAAAATTAAGACATGAAAGTGGGAAATTCCTTGGGCCAAACTGAATTTTAGGTCATTCATTGTGTTTGTATGATAATTAGAGGTCACATTGAAGTCACATAAAGGCTTGTCATGAGAATTTGCAAGTTTTCCATTTTGTGCAAAAGTGACATTTCAATGATTTTATCCAACTTTGCAAGGCCATAACTTTTGATCCATGATGAGTTAGAATGAGTTCTTGTACTTTTTGAAAATGGGAGGATCCATTCTACAACTTTCATGACCAAAGTTTTCTCAATTGAAGCATTTTTGAATCAATTTGAGGAGGTTGAAAAACTTTCCCAAAATGGCAAGTTTACATTACAAGTCACTTTCCCAAAAAGGCAATTTTGCAAATGGCTTGAAATTCCTCAATTTTGTGAACTTCTAACATCTTCTATGATCAAATAAAGATCATACACATTCAAAATGATGAAGAACACCCTTTGGTTGGGTCATTGGGGGCCTCAGATGCCCTGATTTTGCACTGACTTGCTCAAGAAGTCAACTCTTGATCAGATGCCTTCCCCATGGAATTTCTTCATGAAAATTGATATACATGATCCCTATACCATATAGAGACCAATAGAAACAAGAATGACCAAAAAATTTGGAGTTATGGCCTCTGGAACCAAAACCCTAATTCTAGGTCATCTGTGCAGTTAAGTCTGGCTCTGCTTCCATGCTTTTCCCAGTTCTTGTGATTTCTTGACTTCCTTGACTTGGTGAGGATATGATATGATGTTTGAACATACATGTACCCCTTTGAAGTGATTGAAGACCTTTGGAGTGGCTCAAATGGCTCAGGGATGGCTCAAATCACAAAACCTAGATGCAGATGACTTAGAACCAATGCAGTGAAGCAAAAATGCAATATGAGAATGATATGGTTGAACTTATGCATATGAAAAGATCACAAGCCATGGTGTGAATGGGTGAGGGCAAATTTGGGGTGTTTACAATTACCAGCCAATGAGATTTGACTTCCCTGATGAAGACATCATGTTCATAAAAGCAAAAGATCATGAAGAGCCTATTCACACTGAAGGGCCTGACCCAGAAGAAGAATGGACTATGATGTTCGATGGGGCTGTTAATATGAATGGTCGAGGTGTTGCTGCAGTACTCATTACACCTAAGGGAGTTCACATGCCTTTCTCGGAAAAACTCACCTTTAACTGCACTAACAACAAAGCTGAATATGAAGCTTGTATTATGGGTCTTGAGGAAGCCATTGACCTCAGGATCAAGACTTTGACTGTGTTCGGAGATTCAGCTCTGGTAATTAATCAAACCAACGGCAAATGGTACACTCACCAGGATCATCTGATACCTTACTGGGACTATACAAGGAGGTTGCTTACTTTCTTCACTACAGTCAAGCTTGAGTATATCCCTCGAGATGAAAATCAGTTTGCAGATGCCCTGGCTACCATTTCATCCATGATCAAAGTTCAAGCTGCCAACTTTGTGCCTCGGATTTCGGTATCCAGACTTGACAGACCAGCATACGTATTCTCAGTAGACCTTGCTAAAGATGATAAGCCTTGGTTTCATGATATCAAATGCTTCTTGGAGGATCAAACATACCCACCTAGGGCATCTTCCAATGACAAGAAGACATTAATAAGGCTAGCTGGTAGTTTCTTCCTGAATGTTGATGGCTCCTTGTACAAGAGAAACTTTGATATGGTACTTCTCAGATGTGTTGATAAGGCAGAAGCAGACTTGCTGATGCACGAGGTGCACGAAGGTTCTTTTGGTACCCATGCTGGAGGGCATGCAATAGCTAAAAAGTTGTTAAGATCAGGCTATTACTGGATCACAATGGATGCAGACTATTGTGCTTATGCCAGGAAATGCCATAAATGCCAGATTTATGCTGATAAAGTGCATGTGCCTCCGAATCCTTTGAATGTGATGTCTTCGCCTTGGCCTTTTGCCATGTGGGGTATTGATATGATTGGCAAGATTGAACCGACTGCTTCAAATGGCCACAGATTCATCCTGGTAGCCATTGCAAATGTCACCAGACAAGTGGTAGCCCGATTCCTGAAGAGAGACATCATCTGTCGGTATGGAGTGCCCGAGCGAATCATTACTGATAATGGTTCCAACTTAAACAAAAAAATGATGGCAGAACTGTGCCGGGACATCAAGATCCAACACCACAACTCTTCTCCTTACAGGCCAAAGACGAATGGCGTTGTAGAGGCAGCTAACAAGAATATCAAGAAGATTGTGCAGAAGATGGTGGTCACCTATAAATACTGGCATGAAATGCTACCATTTGCATTGCATGGGTACCGTACGTCAACCCGAACGTCCACCGGGGCAACACCGTATCAGCTTGTTTATGGTATGGAGGCAGTCCTACCTGTTGAAGTTGAATTACCCTCCTTGCGGGTACTAATGGATGTTAAGCTGAATGAAGCAGAATGGGTCCGATCTCGGTACAATCAACTGAATCTGATCGAAGAGAAGAGATTAGCTGCAATCTGCCATGGGCAGCTATATCAGAAAAGAACTAAGAAAGCCTTTGATCAGAAAGTCAAGCTTCGAGAATACCAAGTAGGAGATCTTGTGCTGAAAAGACTCCTCCCTCCTCATACTGACCACAAGGGAAAATGAACTCCGAATTATGATGGTCCATTCATAGTAAAGAAAGTTTTCTCTGGTGGAGCACTGATGCTCAGTACTATGGACGGTGAAGACTTCCTGTACCCTGTGAATTCAGATGCAGTTAAAAAATACTTCGCATAAAATGACCCGTTGGACATAAAAACAGAATGTAAGTCCAGGCAAAAATAGGGCATCCCGGCGAGTCAAAAACAGAATAAAAAGACTCGGGAAAAATAAGGGAAAATAAATCAAAAAAAATGTACACCCGCTCAGTTGAAAAGCCACATTGGACAGCTCAGGCAAAAATGGGTATCCCGGTGGATTAAAAACCCGAAAGGGTGATCCACGCAAAATAAGGGAATAAGCGAACAACTGAATTCTGAATTTGTTTGTATCACTTACAACATGGTAAGATTTGAAAGGTTCAAGCATCAGTCAGAACCAACCTTCTTCAAAAGCAGGATGAGAAGAACGTCAATGTCATACGAGTCATAGCAAAGGGAAGCACACTGAAGCGTCATCAACATTGCCAGCACCTTTATTCTTCTCAATTTGTAACAATCTCCTCATTTCAGGGGATCTGTTTCTTTGACTGTATCTTGCCAATTCAGGGCACACAAATTAATAAAATCAGATTTTCAGTCATATTTCGTCTCGTACATTTCATTTTCATTTGCAAAAATGTCCGATGTCCTTTGATTGCATAAATGCAGATGCGTCTTTTCTAAATTACATGCTTACAGGAAATATATTTGCTCCCGGGAGTGTCTAAACTCCTATGATGGAATCCAGTAAGGGATACCTCGGGATACTTGTACGTTTCTTTGTCATACAGGATTGCAGGCAGTCAAAGCGCAACACGGGGCATGGAAGCTTTCTCCCCAGCAAGCTGCCAAATCACTATTTACTCAGCACATCTCCCAAATAGCCCCAAAGATGCCTTCTCCCCAGCTTAGTTTCCAGGCTTCAATCATCTTCAGTAGAATCACAAAAATCTCTAAGAAGGTCATTCAGTGATCATTCCTCATTAGCCAAGTGTTAGATAGGGAACCTTCTCCCCACAGAGCTCCAGCCTCTATCCAGAAGAGCAATGTCTGAATATCTCACAACGAAGTGACAAAAGCATCCACAGACCCCAGCTGGGCTCCTCATCATTAAGATAGGTCTATCAGTGACCTGTTCCCCAAGCAGAATCATACATCTTATCAAGATCTGCCAACGATCCCATCCCCAGCTGGGACTTTCTTCCAAAGCAGGCCAGTCAGGAATCTTCACCGCAAAGGGATCTGAATCCCGGATCGGTATCTTTTGCATAATCATAGCATTCTCATCATATTTCCCCTCAGAGCGTAGCATTCCGTCTAATACGGAGCATTATGGCAAAAAATCACACATATTGCATAATCATAAGCCATGCTTTGAACAAATACCTGTATATACCAACATTCCATCAGCAGTATACAAGATACCCTTCAATTTCCCCAGCAGAAAGCCAAAAATTCCCCTTTGCACTCTCAAAATATAGATACATGCTCCTTTTGGCACTCGTCCGTGTCATCATTCCCCAGTAAAGTCGCCCGAACTTTCTCTACAAACAGATATATCAATATACACTCTTTGGACACCCGTTTGTGTCTACCATTCCCCGGAAGAGCCCCCAGCAAATCCTTGGTAAAGAGAATTATTTTCTTTTTATCTGACATTCATCCTATGTCATGATACTTCCGGCAGCCGTACCCTGCCAGGTGATCGTCCTTCGCCTCTTGATGATCGTCCTTCATCATTCCCCTAGTGAAGTCTCCATTGTTGGAACCCTTTCCTTATCCGACATTCGTCCTATGTCGTGATGTTTTAGAAGCCGCACCCTGCTAGGTGATCGTCCTTCACCTCTTGATGATTGTCCTTCATCATTTTACCCGATGGCCATCCCCATCGTTGATTTTGTTATCTGACATTCGTCCTATGTCATGATAAACCCCGAGAGCAGCCGTACCCTGCTAGGTGATCGTCCTTCATCCTTTTATCCGATGGTCATACCCATCGTCGACCTTTTCTATCCGGCATTCGTCCTATGTCGTGATACTTTCGGCAACCGTACCTTGCCAGGTGATCGTCCTTCACCTTGGATGATCGTCCCTCATCCTTATCCCCAACAGAGCAGCCGTCCCCTGCTAGGTGATTGTCCTTCACCTTTGATGACCGTACCTAATCATTTATCTCTTCAACCCGATGGTCGTCCCCATCGTTTACCTTTAATCCCCAAAGAACCTTGTTACTGTATTTGATGGTCGTCCCCATCATAATCTTTTCATTTCCCCAGCATGTCGGCCGTCCCCGTCATTACTTCATCCCCAGCAGTTGTCCCCTGCCCGACGGTCGTCCTCCTTCGCCCGCACTTTATAATCATACTTTGCTTCCTTTTACGATTTATATCCCCTTTCTTTCTCCCCAGCGAGTGCAAATTTTGGACTGTCTTTGGTATTCAACCACAAGTTATCTTGTTTGTCTGTTAAGCCCCCGCTTACATCCTGCACAGCTAACTCATGTTTGAATAGGGGCAGCTGTAAACACCCCAAATTTGCCCTCACTCATTTCCCCCATGGCTTGTGATCTTTTCATTTGCATAAGTTCAATCATATCATCTCATATGGCTTTTTTTGCTTCATTGCATTAGTTCAAGTCATCTGCATCTAGGGTTTGTGATCTGGGCCATCCCTGAGCTATCTGAGCCACTCCAAGAGTCTCCAATCATCTCAAGAGGGTCCATGTATGTTCAAGCATCATATTATATCCTCCCAAGGTCAAGAAAGTCAAAGAATCACAAGAACTAAGAAAGGCATGGAAGTAGAGTCAAGCTTAGCTGCATAGATGACCTAAAATTAAGGTTTTGGTTTCAAAGGCCATAACTCCAAATTTTTTGGTCATTCTTGTTTCTTTTGGTCTCTATATGATATGAGGATCATACATACCAAATTTCATGAAGAAATTCATTGGGGAAGGCATCTGATCAATAGATAACTTCTTGAACAAGTCAGTGCAAAATCAGGGCATCTGAGGCCCCCAATCATCCAACCAAAGGGTCTTCTCCATCATTTTGGGTGTATATGATCTTTATTTGATCTTGGAAGAAGTTAGAAGTTCACAAAATGGAATAATTTCAAGCCATTTGCAAAGTTGCCATTTTGGGAAAGTGACTTATAATGCAAACTTGCCATTTTGGGAAAGTTTTTCAACCTCCACTTTTTGATTCAAAAATGCTTCAAATGAAAAATTCTTGGTCATGAAAGTTGCAGATTGGATCATTCCCTTTTCAAAAAGTATAAGAACTTGATCTAATTCATCATAGAACTCAAGTTATGGCCTTGCAAAGTTGGGAAAAATCACAAAATTTCACTTATGCACTAAAGAGGGAAACTTGCAAAACCAATTGCCAAGGCATTTTTGTGACTTCAAATACACTTCTAACCATTAAATAAACATAGTCCATGACCTATAATTCAGAATTGCTCAAGGAATTTCTCATTTTCATGCCTTGAATTACAAGTCACCATAAGGCCTTTCTCATGAATCTTCAAGAATGGAATTTTTTCAAAAGGGACTTCTAATGATTGGATTAGTTGCTAAGTGATCTCAAAGCATCATGACAACTTCATGTGGTCCATTTTTCTGCAAATTGCCCAAGAGTTCATAGGTTTCATTGCCTTGGTTCACAAAGAATTCCAAAGAGGGAAAAGTTGCAAGAGCCATGCTACCACTTGCCTCAGCCATTACAACTGCACAAAAACAATCCAAAGGCCTTCCTTGATCCATGCTGATCCCAGCCATGCCCCTATTCCTCCTCTGACCCGAGCCATACCTATGGTACACAAAATCATGACTTTTTGCATCTTTGCCCATACCAATCAAACTGTGACATTACCAACCCTCTGCCCAATCAAAACTTAATATGTGGACCTCAAGGACTTGAAACACACACACACACAAGCCAGTATCCTCCCATAAGCCAGGATTCACAAACACTGCAACTTTCTTCATCCCTTCGAAACTCTTCACACAGCCATTAAACCTCAAACTTTCCTTCTCTAACAAGTCATATACCATCCATGGATCAAGAATCAAGCACTGAAACAGCCTAAAACATCACATACACAACCCTCCAAATCTGCTACACCAGAGCCAAAACCTTCAAACCATGCCATACAAACTTATTCTAAGCTTCATTCCATCATCAGGAGGTTCATAGGAGGGGATTTGTATCATAGGAGGATTCAGAAAGCTCAACATTAGGAGGTTCAATCTCAGGTACAACTTATGAACTTTTTTCCCAGAAGTTTATTTTTAAGTTCTTTTATGATTCTCTGAGCTCCCCTGGTCATGGGGATATGATTATTATTGAAAATGATTGAGAAACCACCATGTATGCAAGCTCTGAAATTTTTGCCCGTTTCACGTTTTGGTTCGATTTTTGTTCATGATGCGAAATAAATGTTTTTTGATTGAGGGTTTAGGTTTAGGATTGTTGGAGGATCATCTCTGGGCAAGAAATTTGAAGATTAGAGGCTTAGGGAAGAAGCTAGGGTTTGAGTCCACCGGAGAAGATGACCGGAACACTATTCCGGTCACCTGAATTTGTTTAAACCCTAATCTCATTAATTAGGCAACTTTGAATATTGGCCTTTAGATTAGGTTTCCCGCGTGCGTGTGAACGATCCAGATTTGTCACTTAAGCCCTAATCCAGTCATTAATGTAATTAATCAAGGTTAGGAAATTTGAAAATCCAGTTTGAATCTCAGCCTTTGGATAAGGCGCGAGTCAATTCCCTCCATTTCTCTTTGAACTTGGAGCCTTGGATGCACTGACTTCTATTTAATTTCATATTTTATTTCATTTTCTTGCATTTTTCTTGTACATTTTATTTAAAATAGCAAAGTATATCTAAAAATTTTCATTTTTTGCATCATGACTTAAAATATTTTTATCATTCTGAAAATAATTTTTATTTTATTTTTTGCATAAAATTTGTATTTTTAAAATATTTTAATGTTTATTTTAATTAATTAATGGAAATTAATTAATTAAAATGCCATTTAAGTTTCTAAAAATCACCAAAAAAATTGCATTGCATCTTGACACATTTAGAGACATTATCAAACCATTCATACAAATTTCTTTTTGGTTCTTGATCCATTTTAACATTTTTCTTTGTATTTAGGGTTCTTAAAAATCAATATTTTGACCCTAACTTAGAAAAATATTTTCTGCCAAACCATGAAGAGTTTGATAATGGTTCTTTTTGCATTGCATTCCACATATCATGTAGTTTCTAGGATAAAATTGGCATGAATTTATCTTTCATTTTTTATTTGTTTTGCATTTTTCCTTGTGAGGTACCTTAAAACCCTAGCAAACTTAGGAAAATCATAACTTCCATTAGGTTAAGAGTTAGGTCTTCCCCTTTGGGCAGTGAACTTGTATAGGTTTAGGGTACCTTTGATCCTATTTTCAATTTTATCTTGTCATTTGCTTCTAATTTTGAATTTTGCATTGCATCTTGTACATAAACCCTAATTTTTGCCTTCATTTGCATTCATTCTTCATTTGCTTGTATACATGAACTTGTCATGACATTTTGTGCATCCATATGACATATGAGACATTTTAGGACTTGTTAGAACCATGTTTGATCATTGCATCATCTATTTGCCATGTTATGCATTCATTCCATTGCATGTGCATTCATGAACTTTCATGCTTCTTTCATGCTTCATTTGCATCCTCATTACTTGTATGATCATTCACATCTCTTGGAATACATATGTGCCATCTCTTAGCATCATTTTCATCAGAATTGTGCTTCTGGTTTTGGTTTGCATCCTTGCATTTCATTTCATTTTCACTTCTTTTCATTTCCTTTTGCTAACTTTTCAGGTGGTAAGTGTTTGAGAAGTGAATTTGCCTTCACTTCTCATAATCTCTTCTCATCTCTCTTATGCATCCTTGCTGCATTATGTATTTGTATTAGAGTGAGCTTTCTCATTCATGTTCCCTCCTCACTTTCTTTCTTCAAGCAACTTATCTGCTTAAGTGAAGTAAGATGACTTGCTTCTTTATGCTTCTCTTCCTTTCATCCTGTTTCTTCCATGGTGGCTTTTCCTTGAAGATCTTCTTGCAAGCCTCATAAACCCTAGGAACACCCAAGCATGATCACAATTAGGGTTTGATTAGTCCCTCATTAGTTTTACCTTTGTGTCATCTTTGTGTCTCCTCTTCTCATCTCATAATCAAGGACTAAACATTAAAGGTTTTAAGGCTTTGTGATTAAGCTTATGCTTGCATCCTTCTATCAGGATGGAGTGTATAACTTTAATCCTAAGTGTTAAACCCTTAATGTGTTTAATTCCTTTAATCAATCCACTTAATAATCATCAAGACATCAAACTTGTAACTTGGGCCTTGCATTAGGGTTCTAATTCTTCCTTAACTGGTTAAGAAGGACTAACCCTAGTGTTAATGGACAAGTCCCCCTCAAGTTGTCTTACAAACCATAAAATTCACTTTTTAATCTTACCATTAACTAAATCCACTTAATAAAGGCTTTGTTTTGTCATGAGGTTAATCCCTAATCATGGATTAAGTTGAGGAGCCTTCCTCAGCTTAAATGTTCTCATTTATTATCCTTCTATTAGGATGGTGTAATGGGTTCATTAAATCTTTGATTATGGCTTAAACTCATTACTTAACACTAAACAAAAACTCCAAAAAACATCTAAATAAATTCAAGTAGGTTAATGATCTTAATCCTACATCATGGTGATTAAGTGTGAGGTGTTTACTTCATACTTAAGGTATTCTCATTACCCCTAATCAGAGGGAGGATGTGATGAGTTTACTAACCCTTGGTTTAGGCTTAAACTCATTCTCTTATGACAAACTTCAAAAAGCAATAAAAGACTGAAAACACAAAAACAAACAATAATCGTCTCCTCCGGGATTCTTTTCTCACCTCATTCACTCACAAACGAGAACTTGCTTCTTCCGTCTAATGCAAGACAGTTTGCACCTGAGCCAGACAGGTCATACACTTGAGCATAGACAAGTAAGCAGTTCATCAGTCAATCCATCTTTCAGTCTCTTTGGGTCGAACTACGGTGTTCTGACTTCCTCATTGCACGAGAGGATACGTAGGCATAACTTAACAGTTATCGAACAAAAGTCTCTGTATATTCCCCCTCCTTCCAGCATCATTCTTTAAGCCTCATAGTCTTGATCTTCATTCTTTCTTTACACTGACACTCCTTTATTTCACTTCACACTTCTTTTACACTGACACCTGTACATCCTTTTCCAGCTCTTTTGCACACAAAATAGCACTGACACTACCCCTTTAAAACACAAATCTTTCAAGCGTGGATCCCGTCGAGTACGGAGGACAATCTGAGTGCTAATACCTTCCCAGGTTGTAACCAACCCCCTTTCTCAGATTCTCTGGTTCGCAACCGTCTTATCTATTCTTTTCTAGGTTTATGCAGCATTACCTTTCCTTCGGGATAAAAATGCCTAGCTGGCGACTCTTTTCTTTTTTTCTCTTTCACCGAGCGTTCACGTCTGTACCCTATTTGACTTAGCCTCCGGATCCTGCAGGGAGAAAGATCTCTGGTCTATCTGTCCGGAGGGAGAACTCCGCTGGGGACGAGGAAGTTTGAGCAACTCCGCTAGGGAAGTATTTCAGGCATTGCTCTACTGGGGAGAAAATGGCAACTCTGACGGGGAATAGAAATTCCTGGCTACTTTTCTGGGGAAAAGTCATCAGGCATTGCTCGGGAGATCTTTCTTGGGGAGGAGATAACTTCTGGGAAGTAATCTGTTGCCACTCCTTCGTCCAAGAGATATGTTGGGGATTGATGAATTCCTCTAGGGATCCTCTGGGGGATAAAAACTTCGCGAGGAAATACTTCTTGTCAAGGAATCCTGCTGATGATGTGATTGCTGGCTTGGCTGGGAAAAATGCCTGATATGCCCCATTCTATGAAAGATTATCTGCCTTGAGTACCTGCAACCTATTAAGACAAAGGGAACGCACATGTGTTTCGAGGTATCCTCAACCGGATTCCGTCATAGGAGTTATATTTGCTTAAGAATTCATATTTCCTGCAAGCATTTATTAAAAATGGCCTATATGTTTTCATGCAAATGTTGTATTACGAACTTTGGACATTTTGCAAACAAAAACAAAAGGTAAAAACCAAGTGTGACTGAATATTCTGATTCTATTGATTTGTGTTCCCTGAATAGAAAAGTACATTCAAAGAAGCAAATCCCCTGAAAGGAGGAGATTGCTGTAAATTGAGAAAATAAAAGTGTTGGCAATGTTGAAGATGACGCTCCAATGAGCTTCCTTTTCTATGACCTGTATGACCTTGACGTTCTTTTTATCTTGCTTTCTGAAGAAGGTTGATTCTGACCGACGCTTTTTCCTTTCGAAGTTTGCCATGTTGTGGGTGATGCAGACGAATTCAGAAATGCAGTTGTTTGCTTATTCCCTGATTTGCGTGGATCGCCCTTTCAGATTTTCAATCCGCCGGGATACCCATTTTTGTCTGAGTTGTCTGATGTGGCTTTTCAACTCAGCGGGTGTACATCTTTTTGTTTTTTTCCTTATTTTTGCCCGAGTCTTTTATTCTGTTTTTGACTCGTCGGGATGCCCTATTTTTGCCTGGAATTACATTCTGTTTTATGTCCAGCAGGTCTTTTTATGTGAAGTATTTTTTAAATGCATCTGAATTCACAAGAGATAAGAAATCCTCGCCATCCATAGTAGTGAGCATCAGTGCCCCACCAGAGAAAACTTTATTTACTATGAATGGGCCTTCATAGTTTGGCGTCCATTTGCCCCTGGGGTCTGTATGAGGAGGAAGAAGTCTTTTCAGAACAAGCTCTCCCACTTGATATTCCCGAGGTCTGAGTTTCTGATTGAAGGCTTTCTTCATTCGTTTCTGATACAACTGCCCATGAAAGATTGCTGCTAATCTCTTTTCTTCAATTAGACTCAGTTGATTATATCGAGATCGGACCCATTCTGCTTCGTCCAGTTTCACATCCATCATTACCCGTAAGGAGGGTAATTCAACTTCAACATGTAGGACTGCTTCCATACCATACACAAGCTGATAAGGTGTTACCCCAATAGATGTTCTTATAGAGGTTCGGTACCCATGCAAGGCAAATGGTAGCATCTCATGCCAGTCTTTGTAGGTAACTACCATCTTCTGCACAATCTTCTTGATATTCTTGTTGGCTGCCTCAATAGCGTCGTTCATCTTTGGCCTGTAAGGAGAAGAGTTGTGATGTTGAATTTTGAAGTCCCGGCATAACTCAGCCATCATCTTATTGTTCAAATTGGAACCATTGTCAGTAATGATTCGCTCGGGAATTCCATATCGACAAATGATATCTCTTTTCAGAAATCTAGCTACCACTTGGCTGGTGACGTTTGCATACAAAGTTGCTTCAACCCATTTGGTGAAGTAATCAATGGCTACCAGGATGAATCTGTTGCCACTTGAAGCAGTTGGTTCAATCTTTCAAAGGATTCGGGGGTACATACACTTTATCTGCATAGATCTGGCATTTGTGGTATTTTCTGACATAGGCACAACAGTCTGCATCCATTGTGATCCAATAGTAACCTGATCTTAATAACTTCTTTGCCATTGCATGTCCTCCGGCATGGGTACCAAAAGAACCTTCATGTACTTCGTGCATTAGTTGGTCTGCTTCCTTCTTGTCAACACATCTGAGCAAGACCATGTCAAAGTTTCTCTTGTACAAAGAACCTTCAGTATTGAGGAAGAAACTACCGGCTAGCCTTCTTAATGTATTCTTATCATTTGACGATGCCCCAGGTGGGTATGTTTGAGTTTCCAAGAAGCCTTTGATGTCATGGTACCAAGGCTTATTATCAGTGACAGTGTCCACAGAGAATACATATGCCGGTTGGTCCAGTCTGGATACCAAAATCCGAGGTACATAATTAGTAGCTTGTACTTTGATCATGGATGAAATGGTAGCCAAAGCGTCTGCAAACTGATTCTCATCTCAAGGGATGTATTTAAGCTTGACTGTTGTGAAGAAGGTCAATAATCTCCTTGTATAGTCACGGTAGGGAATCAGATGCTCCTGATGAGTGTACCACTTGTCGTTGGTCTAGTTGATTACCAAAGCTGAATCTCCGAATACATTCAAGCTTTTGATCCTGAGATCAATGGCTTCCTCACGACCCATGATACAAGCTTCGTATTCTGCTTCGTTGTTAGTGTAGGCAAAGGTGAGTTTTGCTGAGAAAGGCATATGGAATCCCTTAGGTGTAATAAGCACCGCACCAACCCCACGACCATTGCAATTAACTACCCCATCGAACATCATAGTCCATGCTTCTTCTAGGTCATGCCCTTTAGTGTGAACTGGCTCTTCACAATCTTTTGCTTTCAAGAACATGATGTCTTCATCAGGGAATTCAAATCTCATAGGCTGGTAATCATCAATGGGTTGCTCAGCCAGATAGTTAGACAATACACTGCCCTTGATGGCCTTTTGAGAGGTGTATTGAATGTCATATTTTGTTAGAATCATTTGCCACCTGGAAACCCTTCCGGTAAGTGTTGGCTTCTCAAATATGTACTTGACTGGATCCATCTTTTAGATCATCAAGGTAGTATGAGTCAACATACACTGTCTTAGTCGGCGAACAGCCCACGCTAAATCATAGCAAGTTTTCTCGTGCAGTGAATAACGTTGTTCATAGTCGGTAAACGTTTTGCTTAGGTAGTATATTGCATACTCTTTTCGACCAGACTCGTCATGCTGGCCCAACACACACCCCATTGACTCTTCTAATACTGTCAGATACATGATTAGAGGTCTTCCTTCAACTGGAGGCATGAGAATTGGAGGTTCTTGCAGATATTCCTTGATCTTATCAAAAGCTCTTTGAAAGTCGTTGTTCCACCTGATTGTTTGTTATTTTCTTAGCAACTTGAACAAGGGTTCGCAGGTTATAGTGAGATGAGATATGAACCTTGAAATGTAGTTCAACCTACCTAAGAATCCTCGAACTTCTTTCTCAGTCTTAGGTGCAGGCATCTCTTGAATGGCTTTCACTTTGTCGGGATCAACCTCAATTCCTTTTTCACTTACAATAAAACCCAGCAGCTTACCGGAACGTACCCGAATGTGCACTTGTTGGGGTTCAACTTCAACTGATACTTCCTCATACTCTTGAACAGTTTCAGTAGATTTACCAAATGATCTTCTTCTGTAAGGGACTTGGCAATCATGTCATCCACGTAGCACTTAATTTCTTTATGGATCAGGTCGTGGAATAACGTTACCATAGCCCGTTGATATGTTGCACCGGCGTTTTTCAGACCAAACGGAATTACTTTGTAGCAGAACATGCCCCAGGATGTGATGAAAGTTGTCTTCTCCATATATTCAGGTGACATCTTAATCTGATTGTATACAGAAAATCCGTCCATGAAGGAAAATACCGAGAACTTAGTTGTGTTGTCTACCAATACATCAATGCGAGGTAATGGGAAATCATCTTTCGGGCTAGCTCTGTTCAGGTCCCGGTAATCCACACACATACACACCTTTCCATCCTTCTTAGGTACGTGTACAATGTTAGAAACCCACTGCGGGTAACTAGTTACAGCAAGAAAACCGGCGTCCCACTGTTTTTGTACTTCTTCTTTAATTTTCATGGCCATGTCTGGGCGAGTACGGTGCAACTTCTGTTTAACTGGCGGACAATCTTCTTTCAATGGCAACATGTGCATGACAATATCTGTATCCAGACCTGGCATATCATGATAAGACCAAGCAAAGAAGTCAACATATTCCCGAAGCATACTGATGAGATATTCTTTCACTGGAGCTTGCAGACTGGCCCCGATCTTCACCTCTTTCACATCTTCCTTGGTACCAAGATTGACAGTTTCAACCTCCTCCTGATGAGGAGCAATCACTTTTTCCTCTTGTCTTAACAACCTGGCCAACTCTTCAGGCAAATCATAGTCTTCATCAACCCCTTCATCTGCTTGATTAATAGGATTTTCGAAGTCATACAAGGTCATAGCAGTGTCGTTGTCGGTGCAATCTGGAGGATTATCTCTGCAAGGGTTGAGATTTGTTCATTTTAGTGATTTAATTTATCTTATTTAGAAAAAAGGTGAATGAAGTTTGTTAAAAAAAATGTTGTCATTTATTGTTTTGTGCGAAAATAACAAAAATGAAAGACAGTGAGCGAAAAAAGATCGTTTGCAAAAGATGTCCATTGTTCATTAATCATTCATTTGCACAAAATACATATATGGGCCTATTACAAAATGAGTCCTGACACCTTGGGCAAGATGCAGGAGTTGATGCATGCTTAAACAGGAAATAATAATTACTCTGCAGCAGTAATCCTTATAATTTCCTGGGAAGACCAGTTGAGGACTTGCTGGCCTGGGACTCTTTGAAGAATCCAACTTTCCAGGTTGAAGTCGCTTTCAGCCTCGTCTTCCACATTGTTGATTGCATCTGGGGTCAGTATACCCCACTAATAAACTTGGGAGCTTCAGCAGCCTCCTCTTGGACCTGTCGGGATGGTTTGTAACCCAAACCGAATTTATCTTCCTTGATCTGTACTTGTAGTAGCTTGCCCCAGCCTTGGGCATTCCCGTCTTCAACAACCTTCCGAGCTTGCTTGTAAGAAGAGATTTAAGTTCCAGACACTTCAGTTGTTGCTTCATTGACATTGAGGGCCTCAAACCCTTGGCTCATTATCTCATGGATCTCTCCGTCCATCTCAATATACTTGTAAGTAGCTAGATGACTGACGAAGATATCCTCCTCCCCACAAATTGTGATAACTTGGCCCTCCCATTCGTATTTTAACTTCTGGTGAAGGGTCGGCGTTACAGCGCCAGCGACATGAATCCATGGTCGACCCAACAAACAGTTGTAGGCAGGCTGAATGTCCATCACGTAGAAGATAGTTTTGAAGACATATGGGCCAATTACCACAGGAAGCTCAATTTCCCCAAGAACCGATCTTTTAGAACCGTCAAAGTCTCTCACTACTAGGTTACTTGGACGCAGTGCAAGGCCATCATATTCCATCTTGACCAAGGCTTTCTTTGGAAGAACATTGAGTGAGGACCCAGTGTCAACCAAGACATGAGAAAGAACAACACCTTTACACTCTAAGGTGATATGTAAAGCCTTATTGTGGTTACGGACCTCCGTAGTTAGATCAACGTCGGTGAATCCTAGTCCATGACTAGTATTGACATTTGAACCACCGTCTCTAGCTGATTAACTGTAATCTCTTCTGGCACGTAAGCTACGTGCATGACTTTGAGAAGTGCATTCCTGTGAGCTTCGGAACACATGAGCAATGATAGTATAGAGATTTTGGAGGGTGTCTGATGGAGCTGGTCCACAACCTTGTAGTCACTCTTCTTGATAATTCTCATGAACTCGTCTACATCCTGATCAAAGGATGTCTTCTGAGTTTCCTTGGCGATAGGTTCTTCAGGCACCACACTCTTGCCCTTAGCCGTGGCAGCAGCTTCTACTTCAGCATTAGTTCTTGGGAATTGCATGGCAAAGAGACGTCCGCATCGAGTGAAGCTTCCGCTTCCCCCTATATTATCAATCTGTGGTGTAGAAGTGTCAAGAGTGACTTTCTTTCCGTCACAATATAAATTTGAGCCATAGTGCCAAGGCATGACACTACTGCTGTCATATGGAACTGGTCCAGGCACCGTGATGGTAACCAGACTGATTGCTGCGGAAGAAGGAGTTGAGATAGTCTGAGGTTCATAATAAATCGTGATAGGAGGCCTGATGGTAGATGGTGCAGGTGATGAAGGTTGTTGATGTTTATGGAGATATTGATGTGAGTTGTTGAAAGAATCTGGAATGTGGATTGTTGTCGGATCGTAGTAAATGGTAACTGTGGAAATGTCTTCATTGATGGTTACTGTTGTTGTAGAAGGATGTGTTGAACTGATGTCCGTTGAAGTTGAAGAAGGGATGGTTGTTGATGTTGTAGAAGAATCTATTGGAATGATTGTTGTTGAAGTTGTAGGAGTGATATCTGTTATGTCTGATGAAATGATGTGTTATGGTGTTGTAGGAGGAATGGTTGTTGATGTTGTAGGAGCTAGAACTGTTGAAGTGATCTGTAAAATGCCTTCTTTGATAAGATTGTTGATACCGGTCTTCAAATTTTCAAAACCGTTGGTATAAATATTGCAAGCTTCGCAATGGGCTTCACAACCCGGGAACACTTGGCCCTTCAAAAGCTAGGCTTTAACCTCGGACAGAGGTGTTTGAATACTTGCAACACTGTCAATTAGGCTTACTGGTTGATCCTCCTCAATGGAATTTATCCTAGGCCCACCATGGCTAGGCATAGGATTCTTGGTAAGACTTGGAAGGGGTGCAAAGTTGATTGCCTTAGAATCAATCAAATCTTGAACCTTCAAGTGTAAGGCCCTGCATTGTTTTTTTTATGGCCAGGTGCATTAGAATGGAAGGCGCATCGGGCGTTGATATCATAGTTTCTTGGGAGATTCTGAGGATCTGGTGGGGCCAGAGTATAAGATTGTTGATACCGGTCTTCAAATTTTCAAAACCGTTGGTATAAATATTGCAAGCTTCGCAATGGGCTTCACAACCCGGGAACACTTGGCCCTTCAAAAGCTAGGCTTTAACCTCGGACAGAGGTGTTTGAATACTTGCAACACTGTCAATTAGGCTTACTGGTTGATCCTCCTCAATGGAATTTATCCTAGGCCCACCATGGCTAGGCATAGGATTCTTGGTAAGACTTGGAAGGGGTGCAAAGTTGATTGCCTTAGAATCAATCAAATCTTGAACCTTCAAGTGTAAGGCCCTGCATTGTTTTTTTTATGGCCAGGTGCATTAGAATGGAAGGCGCATCGGGCGTTGATATCATAGTTTCTTGGGAGATTCTGAGGATCTGGTGGGGCCAGAGTCCTCAATTCAATCAGATTGAGCTTTAATAATTGTGGAAGTAAGGCAGCATAGGGCATCGGAATGGGATCGACAACCCTGTTGATTTGTGAAGTCCTTTGTTGAAACGGACGTTGTTGTTGGTTGTTTTTGTTGTTATAGGATCTCTGTTGCGGAGGAAATTGTTGTTGCTGTGGGAAGTGATGTTGTTGAGGATACTGTTGTTGAGGTGCTGGAGCAGGAATGGTGATAGCAGCCACTGATCTTGGCATGTATTGAGGCATACCTCTGCCCATATGTATTGAGGCATGTATTGCTTGCATTGCTGGAACTAGCACCGTTGTCTGATATTTTTCCCATCTTCAAAAGACTCTCAATTCTCTCACCAGTTATAACTACATCAGCAAAACTGGTGGAAGAGAAAGCAGCAAGTCTGTCAATGTAAGTTCCTTGCAACGTGTTCATGAACATGTCATCCATCTCTTTTTCCGACATCGGAGGCTGGACAGCAGCAGCAAGCTGTCTCCGTCTTTGGGCATATTCCCTGAAGATTTCTCTTGAAGACTGAGACATACCCATCAGGAGGGTTCTATTGGGAGCCATATCCAAATTGTATTGATATTGGCGTATGAAAGCCTCGGCTAAATCCTTCCATTTTCTGATAGTTTCTCTGGATAGGTGAGAATACCACTCACGGGATGCCCCTGTCAAGCTATCCTCAAAGTAGAACATCCATAGTTTTTCATCCATAGTGTAAGACTTTAATCTCCCCAAAAAAGATTGTTGGTGGGTACGAGGACAGGAGGTACCGTTGTACTTCTCAAAGCATGGAGGCTTGAATTTGTGAGGAATCTTGACTCCCTCAACTAGACCCATGTCCATTACATCAAATCCCAAAGAGTTTTGGGACTCCAAAGATCTCATTTTCTCCGCTATTTCGTCCAGACGACGATCATAGGCTTCATTCCCAACACCAATCATTGTGAAATGTTCTTCTTGAGGGTCCTCTTGCAAGACACGACCTCAAGTGTTTTCTTGGGTATTTCTGATAACATTGACTTCAGGATTAAGGTGGGGCCCAAACTCTGGCGGATTTGTTCGCGGCTTCTCGTGATCATTGTTACTAGTACCTCATGTGCCTGGATGATTCTCTTCTAGAGTTTTCCACTCGACTAACTCTCTTAATCTTTCTTGGCTCTGAGCCAACCCAGTCATTACTTCCATGACCTGGTTCATCTAAGCCCTCATCTCAGTTCTCTCATTAGCCATCTGAGTTCTTACGTCAGTCAAATCCTGTTGAACTTGGTCCATCTGTAAGCTTGGAAGGTTGTTTCTGGTCGGATATCGGTGAACTTTGTTGATGGGGAAAACCCTCCTACGAGCAATGTTTCCTGAGTCAACAGCAAAGTGATGAAACAACAACAAAAATACCTACAAAACAAAGAATGAGGTTAGTATGCAATGCAGTATGTCTATTTGTCTTCCAAGGGTATCCGGTTTGGTTCTTTGGTTTTGACCTTCCAGACCTCTGGGAATAAAGAGGTTGAAGAGAAATGAAGTCCAGGAGAAAATCCAAGTAATACATAAACCATATATTACAAATGCAAAAGATACATAGTTTATGATTACAACAAGTCCCCATGGTGGGTCAAAATATAATTAAGTCGAGAAATACAACAAAATCACCATGAGAAATAAAGTACAACCAAAATAAAATACAAGTACAAAGAAATCAAACATCCAGCCCAAAGTCATCCTCCTTGACTTCCTTTAGGAGAGCATCAGTCATTGGTCCAACTGGATGCTCTGTGATGGTCCTAATAAGAAGATTCCTGGTTGCAATGGCATTTGTCAACTTCTGGTACTTGTCTTGGTCTTTTGATCTCTTCAACCCCGCCCGGAGTTTCAACTAGGAGATTTCCTTCTGTGCTGCTAACAAGGCTTCTTGACTTTTCTTCTTATTAGCTTCCAATTGCTCTATCCTATCCTGTGTCTTCTGATCTTCTTGCAAACAAGCTTCAGTGATCCTGATCCATCTAGCCTGACTCTCCTCTAGGTAATGCTCAGCTCTGGCCTTCTGAATCTTAGCTTCTTTGCAAGCATTCTTCAATACCAATTCCCCTGCTCGGGCTTTTCTGATGAAGTCCTTTGTCTTCTCTATCTTAGTCACATGCTCGATTCAGAGCTTCTCTAACCTCTCAATATCCAGATGACCATCATTCCTTTCCCAAAGGGTCTGCTTCAGAGCTTCAGAAAGTTGGGCATTCCTCTCTTTTAGTTTCTCAAACTCTTCCAAACTAACTGTAGCTATAGGCTCAGATGTTGATGGCCCTGGCATATCTTCCAGGGTGAATGGCATACGAGTGATCTATCCTCTGATGCGCGACCATTCAATGTATTGAGCTGAAGCTATGTTGTTACACTTGCCAAGATTAGCAGTCCCTTTTGTCTGTATGTTATCCCAAACCCAGGCTGCTTGTCGGATGATGGCATGATTATTCTGAACATCACAGTAAAGGGTTTCTGCTAAATCTTGCTCTCTTGGTGGATGTACTAAGGCATACCCCAACTGTCTTTTGAAAAGCAAAGGATTGTAGTTTATGTAACCCTTTATTCCAATAAGAGGTACATTAGGATACTGTCCATAGTTTGTAATTATGTCCCTGCCCTTGGTGCTCTGAGTACACCATCTGATGTCTTCTGATGTAAGGGAAATCATTCTCTTAGCCCAATTCCTTGATTGATGAGGATTCAGGAAAGCTTTCGTCTTCGGCATGTGTCTCAATAACCAACAGTAGAAGAGAGGTGCACAACATCTGACTAGTCTTCCCCTCTGTTTCTCATTTCTCTGATGCACTGAGTAGTAGAAATCCCCTAGCAAGGTAGGAACTGGATTCTTCAGTAGGAAGATGTGGATAACATTCTTGCTTACAAACTTAGGCTCGTCTGTGTCGCTCCCCCGAAAAGATACCTAGTCAGATAGGGTACAGACGCGAACAGTCGGTGAAAGGAGAAATGGAAATGAAGATGAAAAGAGTCGCCAGCTAGGCATTTTTATCCCAAAGGAAAGGTAATGCTGCATAAACCTAGAAAAAAGATGGATAAGACGGTTGCGAACCAGAGAAACTGAGAAAGGGGGTTGGTTACAACCTGGGAAGGTATTAGCACCCAGATTGTCCGCCGTACTCGACGGGATCCACGCTTAAAAGATTTGTGTTTAAAGGGGTAAGTGTATGTGCTATCTGTGTGCAAAAGCTGGGAAAGAATGTACAAGTGTCAGTGCAAGAAAGTGATGTGAGGTGCTCAGGAATGAGGCTTAAAGGTGAATGCTGAAAGAGGGGGACACAGAGACTTTTGTTCGATAACTGTTAAGTTATGCCTACGTATCCTCGCGTGCAATGAGGAAGTCATAACACCGTAGTTTGACTCAAAGAGACTGAAAGATAAATTGACTGATGAACTGCTTGCTTGTCTATGCTCAAGTGTATGACTCGTCTGGCTCGAGCGCTAACTGTCTTGCATTAGACAGAAGAAGCGAGTTCTCGTTTGTGAATGAAGATGATGAGAAAATAATCCCGAAGGAGATGATTATTGTTTATTTTTATGTTTTCGGTCTTTTATTGCTTTTTTGGGTTTGTCATAAATTAATGAGCTTAAGCCTAAACCAAGGGTTAGTAAACTCATCATATCCTCCTTTTGATTAGGGATAATGAGAATACCTTAAGTATGAGATAAACATCTCAACTTAATTACCATGATGATGTAGGATTAAGATCATTAACCTACTTGTGATTATTTAGATGTTTTTGAGTTTTTGTTTAGTGTTAAGTAATGAGTTTAAGCCATAATCAAGGATTAATGAACTCATTACACCATCCTAATAGAAGGATAATAGATGAGCACACTTAAGCTGAGGAAGATACCTCAACTTAATCCATGATTAGGGATTAACCTCATGACAAAACAAGCCTTTATTAAATGAATTTTAATTAAGAGGTGAGATTAAGAAGTGAGTTTTATGGTTTGTAAGACAACTTGAGGGGGACTTGTCCATTAACACTAGGGTTAGTCCTTCTTAACCAATAAAGGAAGAATTAGAACCCTAATGCAAGGCCCAAGTTACAAGTTATTGTCTTAGTAATTATTAAGATGGATTGATTAAGAGGTATAAACAAATTAAGGGTTTAACACTTAGGATTAAAGTTATACACTCCATCCTAAGAGAAAGATGTTGGCATAACCCTAATCACAAAGTCTTAAAGCCTTAAAGGTTTAGTCTCTAATGATGAGATGAGAAGAGAAACACAAAGAAGACACAAAGGTAAAAGCTAAAGGGGGACTAATCACAACCCTAATTATTGTCATGCTTGGATGTTCCTATGGTTTGTAAGGCTTGAGAAATATCATCAGAGAAGCCACCAATGGAAGAAGCAGATGAGAGGAGGAGAAGCAGAAGAAACAAGTTACTTACTTCACTGAAGAAGATAAGTAACTTGGAGAAAGAAAGTGAATGATGAACATGAATGAGCAAGCTCACTCTAAGGCAAAGAAAAATGCAGCAATGATGCATAAGAAGAATGAGAAGAGAAATGAGAAGTGAAGGCAAATTCACTTCTCAAGTTACTTACCACCTGAAAAGGTTAGCATAAGGAAAGAAATGAAATGAAATGAAGCATATGCAAAGGTAAAAACCAAAACCAGAATCAAACACATGATGCAAATGATGCTATGAGATGATGCAAAGGCATACCAAGTGTTATGAATGTTCATACAAAGAGAAAGAATGCAAATTAAACATGTAGGAAGCATGAAAACACATGGATTCTTATGAAATGAAATGGATGCAAAGCATAGCAAATGTATAAATAAATGACCAAGAAAGGTTCAATCACTGTCTTAATATGTCTAAGATGGCATACAAGTGTTTAGAATGTCATGGCAAGTTCACATGTTCATGCAATGCAATGTAAGATGCAAGTATGGATGCAAGATTAGGGTTACATGAAAGGATGAGATGCAAATGTCAAAAACAGAAGCAAATCACATGATAAAAAATTTCAAATGAACTCAAAGGAACCCTAACCCCATATGCTATCACACCCCAAAGGAGAAGGTTTAACTCTTAACCTAAAGAAAGTTGTGATTTTCTAAGTTAACTAGGGTTTTTGGGTACCTTAAGAGGGAAAATGCAAATCAAATTGAAAATGAAAGATAAATTTATGACAAAAATATTCTAGATACTACATGATATATGGAAAACAATGCAAAAAGAATCATTGTAAAACCCTTCATGGTTAGGCATAAAAGAATTTTCAAATTTAGGGTTCTAAAAAGGGAATTTTATGAACCCTAAATTCAAGAAAAATGTCAAGATTGGATCAAAACCAAAAGGAAATTTGTATGAATGGTTTGACAATGTTTCTAAATGTCCTAAGATGCAATGTGAAGTTTTTTGGAATTTTTGGAAACCTAAATGGTATTTTAATTAATTAATTTCCATTAATTAATTAAAATAAACATTTAAATATTTTTAAAATGATTTTTTAAGGCAAAAAATAAAAATAAAAATGTTTTTGGGTGAAGAAAAATATTTGGAATTAAAATGCAGAAGGAAATATTTTTTGGACTTTTCTAAGTATTTTAAATAAAATGCACAAAATAAATGCAATTAAATGAAATAAAAATGAATTTAAATAAAAGTCCACTAATCCAAAGGTCCATATTTGAACTGGGGGAATAATGTTTGACTACGCGCGCATCTTAATGGCTAGGGATTAATCTGAGCTTTAATTAGGTTTTATAATTAATTAAATGGATTAATGTTAACACGCGTGATCTGAGCCGTCCAGACCTAACCCTAATCAGGATCCAAGTGTCATAAATCAAACTGGGGATTTAAACAGAGATTAGCCCTAATTACTTTCAGATGACCGGAAAATTGCTCCGGTCATCTTCTCCGGTGGATCAAAACCCTAAAATCTTCCCTAGGCAAAATCAAAACCTCTAACATGCCCAGAAATGATCCCCTACTCAAACTAAACCAAAATCAACCTTCAAACACAATTTATCATTCATTAACAAGGTGAATCGAAGAAAAAATAAAAACGGGACAAAATTTCAGAGACCCATGAAATCCTCATTTCTCCACCATTTTCAGTTTTAAAAACATCATGATGACCCCCATAACATGTACTTTCATATTATAACAAGAAAATGGAGTTTTGCAAGATTGTGTTCTTGAGGTTACCTGAGCTGGTGAACTGCGAATATGAGCTTTCTGGGCCTCTCTCTTGTACAAATCAACTCCTCTGGTCCTCCTGGTGCTCGTGGAATGCTTCAAAAGGCTTTATGATGGCTGGTTTGAAGGTTCCAGTTCTGGTGTAGCAGAAAATGAGGTTTGTGTTTGTGATGTTTCAGGCCATTGTAATGGTTGGTTTATGTTCTATGGATCATTTCTGAATCAATGGTGAAGTTTGTTTTGAAGTTTGATGGCTGGTTTGTGCAAATCGAAGAATGGAAGTTTTTGATGGATTTTGTGAAATCTGATATTGTGTGTGCTCTGAGCTTGTGTGATGCTTGGTTTATGATCCTTATGCAATCCCTAAACTATTGGAATGAGTTAGAAGATTTGATATGCACTGTGGGAATGGTATGGAGCAATTGGCCAAAAAGTCAATAGTTTGTGTCCTTGGGTATGGGCCATGGCAGGAGGTGTTTTAGGGTTGCTCTGAGTTCAGTTGTCTTCAAGGATAGCCATGGGATGATTTAGAGTGATCAGAAGTGAATGGATGGTGAGATGGTACATGTTTTGCATTTTCACAACTTGTTGTACTTTGAGACATTTGGTCATGGAAGTGTCTCATTCAATGCTGAATTTTGGTCATGGAGTGTTACATGATGTTGCTATGATGCATTGAGACAATTTAGAAGTCATACCAATCCTTAGAAATCACTCTTGCAAGAATCCCTCTTTTGAGAATTTTGTGAAAAATGGCTTAGAAACTTGTGATCCAAGGCATGATTTTGGGCTTGCAATGTTGCATTGTCATGTGATGAAGTTCAGAAGTGAATTAGAGGTCACTTGATTCAATCTACAACTTTCATGACCAACAATTTTTCATTTGAACCATTTTTTTGTTGAGAAAGAGGAGGTTGAAAAACTTTCCCAAAATGGAAAGTTTCTATTACAAGTCATTTCCATTTTTGGCAACTTTTGGTTTAGCTCAAATTTCTTTAATTTTGTGAACTTCCAAGCACTTCAATGATCAAATAAAGATCATAAAACTTCAATTTGATGGAAAAATCCCCTTTGGTTCCATTGTTGGGGGCCTCAGATGCCCTGATTTTGCTCTGACTTGCTCAGGAAGTTACCTAGTGAACAGATGACTTCCACAATGAATTTCTTCGTCAAACTTGGTACACAGTATCCTTATAACATATTGAGACTATTAGAAACAAGAATGATAAAAAAAAATTGAGTTATGGCCTCTAAAACCAAAACCCTAATTTCAGGTCATATGTGCAGTGAAACCCTAGCTCTGCTTCCATGCTTTCCAAGTTCTTGTGATTTCTTGACTTCCTTGATCTTTGAGGGATATGATATGATGATAGAACACATATGGACCCTCTTGGAATGATTGGAGACCTTTGGAGTGGCTCAAATGGATCCTTGGATTGCTCAAATCACAAACCCTAGATGCAGATGAACTTGAACTAATGCAGTGAAACAAATATGCAATATGAGGTGGTATGCTTATGCTTATGCAAACATGAAAGATCACAAGCCATGGTGTGAAATAAGTGAGGGCAAATTTGGGGTGTTTACAGCTGCCCCTATTCAAACATGAGTTAGTTGTGCAGGATGTAAGCGTCGGGCTTAACAGACAAACAAGATAACTTGTTGTTGAATACCAAAGACAGTCCAGAATTTGCACTCACTGGGGAGAAGAAGAAAAGGGATATAAATTGTAAAAGGAAGTATAGTATGATTATCAAATGAAGGCGATGGAGGACGACCATCGAGCAGAGGACGACTGTTGGGGATAAAGCAATGACTGGGACAGCCGACATGCTGGGGAAAAAAAGATACCATGATGGGGACGGCCATCAGGTAAGGAAATAAGACTCTTTGGGGATTAAAACAAAGGTAATGATGGGGACGGCCATCAAGCTCATAAAGTAATGTAAACAGCGACGGGGACGGCCATAGGTTTAAAGAATAAATGAAATATTGATGAGGGACGGTCATCAAAGGTGAAGGATGATCACCTAGCAGGGGACGGCTGCTCTTTATCATGACATAGGACGAATGTCAGATAGAAAAGGTCGACGATGGAGACGGCCATCAGATAAGCATGATGAAGGACGATCATCAAGAGGTGAAGGACGATCACCTAGCAGGGTACGGCTGCTCTCAGGGTTTATCACGACATAGGACGAATGTCGAATAACAAGATCAACGATGGGGACGGCCATCGGATAAAATGATGAAGGACGATCATCAAAAGGTGAAGGACGAACACCTAGCAGGGGACGACTGCTAAATATCACGACATAGGACGAATGCCGGATAAAAAAGGGGTTCCAATAATGGAGACTCCACTAGGGAAAGGGATGAGGGACGGTCATCCAAAGGTGAAGGACGATCACCTAACAGGGTACGGCTGCCGAAAGTATCACGACATAGGACGAATGTCGGATAGAAGAAAAAGTTTTTTTGCTGGCGACTTACTGGGGAATGGTAAACACGGACGAGTGCTTACGCTCAAGGATAAAAAGGTATAAGTGTTTGACATTGTGTATGGATTAAAGATGAGGACGAGCATCCTTAAGACCAAGATACGGACGAGTATCGATAGAAACAAACGCTAACGCATGTTCAGAGATGATGATACGGACGAGTACCAACTGGTTAACAAAGAACACGGACATGTGTCGATTATGTGGGGAATAAGTGTATATATGAGATACGGACGAGTATCTGTATAAGTATGAACAAGTATTATGATGTATGAGCAAGACACGGGCGAGTGTTCAACTTTCTGGGGAAGAGTATGACACGGACGGGTGTCATAAGAGAAAGTGTATAAGTTATGAACTTATGAGTGTAAAAGGTATTCCGGCAACCTGTGGGGATAGAATGACACGGACGGGTGTCAATGAGAGTGTATTATAAACAAGTGTTTGGTTTGCAACAAGTGTTTAGGCAACTATGCTAGGGAATGGTGACACGAACGGGTGTCAAGAGAGTGTATAGGTATCTGTAATGACAGAGGATGTTTGTGGCTTATATTTGCAGGGGAATAAAATGACACGGACGAGTGTCGGAAAGGTATATATGAACATGTATCTGTTGGAGAGTGCAAAGGGGACGCTTTGGCTTTTATCTGCAAGGGATGTGAGTCTTTATATATATTGTCGATGAGGCACTGCTGGTATTTACAGGTGACTGGTTCGAACCTGACTTGTGATCATGCAAATGTTTGATTTTTGCCGTAATGCTCCGTATTAGACGGAATGCTACGCTTTGCGGGGAGAAATGACGCAAATGTTATGATTATGCAAAAGAAACCGGTCCGGGATTCGAATCCCGCTGCTGTGAAGATCTCTGGCTGATCTGTTTGAAGGAGAATCCCAGCTGGGGAAGATCATTGGTAGATCTGATAAGATATATGGTTCTGCTTGGGGAAATAGATCACTGATAGACCTATCCTGTAAGGAGAAAACCAGTTGGGGATAAGGAAGATTTTGTCACTTTGCTGTGTGAGAATTTCAGGCCTTGCTCTTCTGGGTAGAGGCTGGAACTCTGCGGGGAGATGGTTCTTTTTCATCTTTGAGAGACTCGGTACTCTGTTTAGGGAAGGAAAGATCACTGAACGATCTTCGTAGATTTCTCTGTGGGGATCTTGGCTGGGGATGGGGAAGTTTTGACAACTCCGTTGGGAAAAGCATTCCAGATACTGCTCGGAAGAGGTGTGCTGGGGAAGTGATGCTTGGTATGCCCCATGTTGCGTATTTGAACACCTGCAATCCTGTTTAAGACAAAGAAACGCACAAGTATCCCGAGGTATCCCTTACCGGATTCCGTCATAGGAGTTAGGTATTCATGGATATTGGACATTTTACAAACGAAACAAAAAAAAATGTACGAAACAAAGTGTGACTGAAAGTCTGATTTTATTAATCTGGATGCCCTGAATTGGCAAATACAGTCAAAGAAACAAATCCCCTGAAATGAGGAGATTGTTACAAATTGAAAAAGTAAAAGTGTTGGCAATGTTGACGATGCTTCATTGAGCTTCCTTTGCTATGACCCGTATGACCATGATGTTCTTCTTATCTTGCTTTTTTGAAGAAGGTTGATTCTGACCGACGCTTTATACTTTTGAAGTTTGCCGTGTTGCGAGGAATACAGATAAATTCAGAATGCAGTTGTTCGCTTATTCCCTGATTTTGCGTGGATCGCCCTTTTGGGTTTTCGATCCACCGGGATACCCATTTTTGCCTGAGTTGTCCAATGTGGCTTTTCAACTCAGCGGGTGTACATTCTTTCAATTTTCCCTTATTTTTGCCCGAGTCTTTTATTCTGTTTTTGACTCGCCGGGATGCCCTATTTTTGCCTGGAATTACATTCTGTTTTTATGTCCAGCGGGTCTTTTTATGCGAAGTATTTTTTAACTGCATTTGAATTCACATGGGACAAGAAACCTTCACCATCCATAGTAGTGAGCATCAGTGCTCCACCAGAGAAAACCTTCTTTACTATGAATGGACCATCGTAATTAGGAGTCCATTTGCCCCTGTGGTCTATATGAGGAGGAAGGAGTCTTTTCAGCACAAGATCTCCTACTTGGTATTCCCGAAGCCTGACTTTCTGATCGAAGGCTTTCTTAATTCTTTTCTGATATAGCTGCCCATGACAGATTGCAGCTAATCTCTTTTCTTCGATCAGATTCAGTTGATTGTACCGAGAACGGATCCATTCTGCTTCATTCAACTTTACATCCATCAGAACCCATAAGGAGGGTAGCTCAACTTCAATAGGTAGGACAGCTTCCATACTATACACAAGTTGATAAGGTGTTGCCCCAGTAGACGTTCTGATTGAGGTACGGTACCCATGCAAGGCAAATGGCAGCATTTCATGCCAGTCTTTATAAGTAACTACCATCTTCTGCACAATCTTCTTGATGTTCTTATTAGTCGCCTCAACAACGCCATTCATCTTTGGCCTGTAAGGAGAAGAGTTGTGATGTTGAATTTTGAAGTCCCGGCACAGTTCTGCCATCATTTTGCTGTTCAAATTGGAACCATTATAAGTAATGATTCGTTCGGGTACTCCATATCGACAGATGATGTCCCTTTTCAGGAATCTAGCTACCACTTGTCTGGTGACATTTGCATATGAGGCTGCTTCAACCCATTTAGTGAAGTAATCAATGGCTACCAGAATGAATCTGTGGCCATTTGAAGCAGTCGGTTCGATCTTTCCAATCATGTCAATGCCCCACATGGCAAAGGGCCAAGGTGAAGACATCACGTTCAAGGGATTTGGAGGCACATGCACCTTATCTGTATAAATCTGGCATTTATGACACTTCCTGGCATAGGCACAACAGTCTGCATCCATTGTGATCCAGTAGTAACCTGATCTTAACAACTTCTTTGCCATTGCATGTCGTCCAGCATGGGTACTGAATGATCCTTCATGCACCTCGTGCATCAACAAGTCTGCTTCTTTCTTATCAACACATCTGAGGAGAACCATGTCAAAGTTTCTCTTGTATAACGAACCATCAGCATTCAGGAAAAAACTACCAGCCAGCCTTCTCAAGGTCTTCTTATCATTGGATGATGCCCCGGGTGGGTATGTTTGATCCTCTAAGAAGCATTTGATGTCATGGAACCAAGGCTTGTCATTTTTAGCAATGTCCACGGAGAATACGTATGCTGGTCGGTCAAGTCTGGATACCGAAATCCGAGGCACATAATTGGCAGTCTGAACCTTGATCATGGAGGAAATGGTAGCTAGGGCATCTGCGAACTGATTTTCGTCTCGAGGGATGTACTCAAGTTTGACTGTTGTGAAGAAAGTCAATAATCTCCTTGTATAGTCACGGTATGGAATCAGATGCTCTTGGTGGGTATACCATTTGTCGTTGGTTTGATTGATTACCAAAGCTGAATCTCCGAATACAGTTAAGGTCTTGATCCTGAGGTCAATGGTTTCCTCAAGACCCATGATACAGGCTTCGTATTCAGCTTCATTGTTAGTGCATGCAAAGGTGAGTTTTGCCGAGAAAGGCATATGAACTCCTTTAGGTGTAATGAGCACTGCACCAACTCCACGACCATTCATATTGACAGCCCCATCAAACATCATTGTCCATTCTTCTTCTGGGTCAGGCCCTTCAGTGTGAACAAGCTCTTCATGGTCTTTTTCTTTCAGAAACATGAAGTCTTCATAAGGGAAATCAAATCTCATTGGTTGGTAATCATCAATGGGTTGCTCGGCCAGATAATCAGACAGTACACTGCCTTTGATGGCTTTTTGAGATGTGTACTGAATGTTATACTCTGTCAGAATCATTTTCCATCTTGCAACCCTTCCGGTAAGTGTTGGCTTCTCGAATATGTACTTGACGGGGTCCATCTTTGAGATCAGTAAGGTAGTGTGAGTCAACATATATTGTCTTAGTCGGCGAGCAGCCCATGATAAAGCACAGCAAGTTTTCTCGAGCAGTGAATAATGTTGTTCACAGTCGGTAAACTTTTTGCTTAGGTAGTATATTGCATACTCTTTTCGACCAGACTTGTCATGCTGGCCCAACACACACCCCATTGATCCTTCTAATACCGTCAGGTACATTATTAGAGGTCTTCCTTCAACTGGAGGCATAAGAATCGGAGGTTCTTGCAGATACTCCTAGATTTTGTCAAAAGCCTTCTGACAATCTTTGTTCCACCTGACTGTTTGTTCCTTTCTTAGCAGTTTGAACAGGGGCTCACAGGTTGTAGTAAGGTGAGATATGAATCTTGATATGTAGTTCAATCTACCTAAGAACCCCCGAACTTCCTTTTCAGTCCTAGGTGCAGGCATTTCCTGAATGGCTTTGACTTTGTCAGGATCAACTTCAATTCCCTTTTCACTTATGATGAATCCCAGCAACTTACCAGAACGCACCCCGAATGTGTATTTCTTGGGGTTCAACTTCAGCTGATACTTTCTCAGACGCTTGAATAACTTTAGCAGATTTATCAGATGATCTTCTTCAGTGAGGGACTTGGCAATCATGTCATCCACGTAGCATTCAATTTCTTTGTGGATCATATCGTGGAATAATCTTATCATAGCCCGTTGATAGGTCGCACCGGCATTCTTCAATCCAAAAGGCATTACCTTATAACAAAATGTGCCCCAGGGTGTGATGAAGGTGGTCTTTTCCATGTCTTCGGGTGACATTCTGATCTGATTATATCCTGAAAATCCATCAATGAAGGAAAATACCGAGAACTGAGCTGTGTTTTCGACCAATACATCAATGTGAGGTAAAGGGAAATCATCCTTCGGGCTAGCTGTGTTCAGATCAAGGTAATCCACACACATCCTTACCTTGCCATCCTTCTTAGGCACTGGTACAATATTAGCAACCCACGGCGGGTAACTAGTTACAGCAAGGAAACCGGCGTCCCACTGTTTTTGTACTTCTTTAATCTTCATGGCCATATCCGGGCGAGTACGGCGTAGCTTCTGCTTCACTGGAGGACATTCTTCTTTCAATGGCAGCTTATGCATAACAATGTCAGTGTCAAGACCTGGCATGTCTTGAAAGGACCAAGCAAAGATGTTGACGTATTCTCGAAGCATATCGATGAGCTGTTCCTTCACTGAATCTTGCAGACTGGCCCCGATCATCACTTCTTTCAAATCTTCTTCGGTACCAAGATTAACTGTTTCAACCTCCTCCTGATGAGGAGTGATCACTTTCTCTTCTTGCCTCAACAACCTGGCTAACTCTTCAGGTAACTCATAGTCTTCTTCAACCCCTTCATCAACTAGATTAATTGGATTATCGAAGTCATACAAGGTCATAGCGGTGTTGTTGTCGGTGCAATCTGGAGGATAATCTCTGCAAGGGTTGAGATTGGTTCGTTTTAGTGATCAGTTTTAATCTTGTTTAGAAAAAGTGAAAATGAAGTTGATATTTTGAAAACATTGCCATTTTATTGTTTTGTACAAAAGTGAAAAATGAAAAGACAGTGAGCGAAAAAGAGACTTGTTTGCAAAAGATGTCTGATATTCTTTGATAATCCATTTGCACAAAATTACAATATGGCCCTATTACAAAATGAGTCCTGACACCTTGGGCAAGATGCAGGACTTGATGCATGCTAAAAAAAGGCAGGAAATAATAATTACTCTGCAGGAGTAACCCTTATAATTTCCTGGGAAGACCAGTTAAGGACTTGGTGCCCCGAGATCCTTGGACGTATCCAGCTCTTCAGGTTGCGGTCGCTTTCTGCCTCGTCTTCCAGGTTGTTAACAGCATCTGGGGTTAGTATCCCCCCACTGATGAACTTGGGCTCTTTAGCAGCCTCTTCTTGATCTTGTCGGAATTGTTTGTAACCCAAACCGAATATGTCCTCCTTCTTCTCTACTGGCAGCAGCTTTCCCCAGCCTTGGGCATTTCCATCTTCAACAACCTTCCGGGCTTGCTGATAGGAGACAATTGAAGTACCCATACTATCCTCCAGGGACGCAACAAATACTTCAGTTGTCGCCTCATTGACGTTCAGAGCCTCGAACCCCTGGCTCATGGTTTCATGGATTTCACCATCCATCTCAATGTATTTGTATGTAGCCAGATGGCTAACAAAGATGTCCTCTTCACCACAGATGGTGATAATTTGTCCTTCCCACTCATATTTCAATTTCTGGTGAAGGGTCGACGTTATTGCGCCTGCAGCGTGAATCCAAGGTCGACCTAGCAAACAACTATATGTCGGTTGTATGTCCATCACATAGAAAATGCTCTTAAAGACTTGTGGACCGATTATCACTGGCAGCTCCACCTCCCCAAGAATAGATCTTTTGGAGCCATCAAAAGCCATGACCACAAGATTACTTGGCCGGAGAGCTACCCCATCATATTCGAGCTTGACAAGAGCTTTCTTGGGTAAGACATTGAGTGAGGACCTAGTGTCTACAAGAACATGAGATAGTACAACTCCTTTGCACTCCAGGGTTATGTGCAAAGCTTTGTTGTGGATACGTCCTTCTGCAGTTAAATCAGCATCAGTGAACCCTAGCCCATGGCTGGTATTGACATTCGACACTACTGTTTCCAGCTGATTCACCGTGATCTCTTCTGGCACGTAGGCAGCATGCAGAACTTTGAGTAATGCATCCCGATGAGCTTCGGAACACAACAGCAGAGATAAGATTGAGATCTTTGAAGGAGTCTGGTGGAGCTGGTCCACAACTTTATAGTCACTTCTTTTAATAATTCTCATAAACTCATCCACATCTTGATCGAAGGATGGTTTATGAGTTTCTTTCGGTGCAGATTCTTCCGGTATCACACTCTTCCCATTGGCTTTGGCAACAACCTCTGCCTCAGTGTTGGTTATATGGACTTGTGATGCGAAGAGACGTCCGCTTCGGGTGAAGCCTCCGCCTCCCCCAATATTATCCACTTGGGGAGCGAGAACTGGAGAATCAAGAAGGACTTTTTCTCCGTTGCAGTATAGATCAGCACCATAATGCCATGGTATAGCACTGTCTCTATCATATGGGATCGGCCCGGGCACCGTGATAGTTACTGGGCTCACTGCAGCAGATGTTGGAACTGTAATAGTCTGTGGATCATAAAATATAGTAACAGGACCTCTGGTGGATGTTGGTGGAGGTGAATTGAAGCTTTGTTGAGACTGTTGAGACTGTTGAAAGTTGTTGGAATTCGGGACCGTTGTGGGGTCATAATAAATTGTGATAGTGGAAACATCATTGTTGGTAGTTGTTGAAGTCGTAGTAGCTGGTGCGAATGAATTGTTGTGTGTGGAAGTGACAGATGGAATGATTGCTGAAGTTGTAGCTGAATCAGTTGGAACAATGGTTGTTGCAGTTGTAGAAGAACTAGTAGGAAAGATGGTTGTTGCATTTGTAGAAGAATCAGTTATTGTTGATAAAAGGGTTGTTGGTGTTGTAGAAGCGGTGGTTGTAATTTGCATAATGCCTTCTTTGATCAAGCCGTTAATTCCACTCCTCAAGCTAGCACACCCATTCATAGAAAGTTTGCATAATTCACAACAGGCCTCACAACCTGGAAACACTTGGCACTTTAAAAGCTGGGCTTTAACCTCTGCCAGAGGTGTCTGAATACCTGCAATGTCTTCTATTAAACTCATGGGTGAACCATCCTCTATAGCATTAATCCTTGGCCCACTGTGGCTTGGCATAGGATTTTTCATTACATTGGGAGGAGGTGCAAAGTTCAGGGGTTTTGAATCTACCAGATCCTGAACCTTCATATGCAGAGCTCTGCATTTTTATGTAGAGTGACCAGGTGCGTTGGAATGAAAAGAACACCTAGCATTGACATCGTAGTTTCTTGGAAGGTTTTGAGGATCAGGTGGAGCCAATGTCCTCAACTCAACAAGATTGAGCTTTAGGAGTTGTGGCAACAGTGTAGCATATGGCATTGGAATGGGGTCAATTACCCGGTTGACCTGAGATGGCCGTTGTTGAAACGGGCGTTGTTGTTGATTGTTGTTGTTATTGTTGTATGATCTCTGTTGCGGAAACTGTTGTTGTTGTGGAAAGTGTTGTGGTTGTTGAGCATACTGAGGAGGTGGAGCAGGAATAGTAACAGCAGCAACTGTTCTGGGCAAGATTAGGGTATCCCTCTTCCCATGTGCACAGAGTTTATCACACCAGATCTACGGGGCCCAGCAAATGGTTTTCTTGTACTGCAGGAACTGGCACCGTTATCGGAGATCTTTCCCATCTTCAATAGGCTCTCGATTCTTTCCCCAGCTATCACCACATCTGTAAAGCTGGTAGAAGAAAATGCAGCCAATCTGTCAATGTAGGTTCCTTGAAGAGTATTCATGAACATGTCTGCCATTTCCCTTTCAGACATGGGGGGTTGAACTGCAGCAGTAAGTTGCCTCCACCTTTGGGCAGATTCTCTGAAACTCTCACGGGAAGATTGAGACATTCCCATTAGAAGGGTCCTGTTTGGAGCCATGTCCAGGTTATACTGATACTGACGGATAAACACTCCAGCCAAGTCCTTTCAGTTCCTCACTGTGGCTCTAGTCAAATATGAATACCATTCTCGGGATGCCCCTGTCAGACTATCCTCGAATTAAAACATCCACAGCTTCTCGTCCATGGTGTATGCTTTTAACCTTCCCAAGAATGATTGAAGGTGGGTGCGTAGGCAGGATATGCCATTATATCTTTCGAAACACGGGGGTTTGAACTTGTGAGGAATTCTCACCCCTTCCACCAGTCCCATGTCCATGACATCAAAGCCTAGGGAGTTCTGGGATTCAAGAGACCTCAACTTCTCTGCAATTTCATCCAGTCCACGGTCGTAAACCTCGTCTCCAGCCCCAACAACTGTAAACTGCTCTTCTTGAGGATCCTCTTGCAAGACCCTTCCTCCAGCAGTGTTACCCTGAGTATTCCTTATGGCGTTGATTTCTGGGTTTAGATGAGGCCCAAATTCTGGTTTGATCAGTGCGAGGCTGCACGTGATCGTTATTACTAGTACCTCCTGTACCTGGATGGTGTTCCTCAGGAGTTTGTCTCTCAACCAACTCCCTTAGTGTTTCCTGGATTTGAGCTAGACCAGTCATCACTGTCATGAATTGAGTCATCTGATTTCTCATCTCAACCCTCTCATTGGCCATTTGAGTCCTCACTTCATTCAAGTCTTGCTGAACTTGATCCATCTGGAGTCCTGGAAGGTTGTTTCTTGTCGGGTACCGGTGTGTTCTGTTGACAGGGAACACTCCTCTGCGAGCAATGTTTCCTGAAACCACAACAAAGTGAGAACAAACAATAAAATAAAAACCTACAAAACAAAGAAAATGTTAGTATGCAATGCAATATGCCTATTTGTCTTCCAAGGGTATCCGGTTTGGTTCTTTGGTTTTGACCTTTCCAGACCTCGAGGAAATGCTGATGATGAAGAGAGATTAAGCCCACCAAAAATAATATAAACTGATATATTAAAAAGCGGTGAAAATACATAGTTTGATTACAATACATTCCCATGGTGGGTCAAAATACAACAACAAAATCAAAAGTACAACAAAAGAAAAGTACAAGCAAAAGAGTCAAACATCTAATCCAAAGTCATCCTCTCTGACTTCCTTCAGGAGGGCCTCAGTCACTGGACCTACCGGGTGCTTAGTGATAGTCCTGATGAGGAGGTTCCTGGTAGCAATGACATTGGTCAACTTCTTATGCTTGTCCTGATCCTTTGACCTCTTCAACCCCGCCCGGAGTTTCAATTCAGATATCTCTCTCTGAGCTGCCAATAATGCCTCCTGATGCTTCTTCTCACTAGCCTCCAACTGCTCTATCTTAGCCTGAGTCCTCTGATCTTCTTGTGCGCGAGCTTCAGTGATTCTGATCCACCTAGCCTGAATCTCCTCTAAATAGTGCTCTGCACTAGCCTTCTGAGTCTTTGCTTCCTTGCAAGCATTCTTCAGTACTAACTCCCCTGCTCTTGCCTTCCTGATGTAGTCATCCGTCTTCTCAATCTTGGTCAAGTGTTCAATCCTGAGCCTTTCCAATCTCTCATTATCTAGACGGCTGCCATTTCATTCCCATAGAGTCTTCTTTAAGGCTTCAGCTAACTGAGTGTTTCTCTCTTTCAATTTCTCAAATTCTTCCAAACTGACAGTAGCTGCAGGCTGTACTGTAGAAGGTCCAGGTACATCTTCTAAAGTGAATGGCATTCGGGTGATCTGAGCTCTGGTACGAGACCAATCAGAATACTGTGCTGAAGCAATGTTGTTGCACTTGCCAAGGATGGCTGTCCCTTTAGTTTAGATGTTATCCCAAGCCCAGGCAGCTTGTCTAACAACAGCAGAGTTGGGTTGGATTTCACAGTAGAGGGTCTCAGCCAAATCTTGCCCTCTTGGAGGATGAACCAAAGCATACCCTAATTGTCTCTTGAAAAGAAAAGGGTTGTAGTTGATGCAACCTTTTACTCCTATCAAAGGCACATTAGGATATTGCCCACAGCTAGGAATGATGTCCTTGCCTTGGGTGCTCTGGGTGCACCATCTAATGTCTTCTGATGTCAAGGAAATAAATCTCTTAGCCCAGTTCTTTTACTGATGAGGGTTCAGGAAGGTGTCTGACTTTGGAAAATGTCTTAGCAGCCAAGAGTAATAGAGGGGAGCACAACATCTGACCAGTCTTCCCATTTGTTTCTCATTCCTCTGGTGTACTGAGTAGTAGAAATATCCCAGCAAGGTAGGAACTGGGTTCCTCAATAAGAACAGGTGAATGGCATTCTTGCTCAAAAACTTTGGCTCATCTGCAAACAAGATAACCCCATATATACTGAGGGCTAGAAGTGCACAGACAACTTTCCATTCCCCTACTGCAGCATGCAGGGTAGCCTGGGAGATCAAAAAGTCTAGGTGAAGGCCTGGAACCCCAGCCTTGGTTGTCATGTTCTGATCAATAAGGGCAGACTCCAAATGTAATCCCCTGGCTATGTCTCCATTTCTGGGAGCAACCATCTCAGGGTTGAAAGGAATCCCTCTCCTGATAGGAACTCCTAACAACATGGAAAACTCTTATAGCAAAGGTCCCAACTAGAAATCAGGGAATGTGAAACATCTGAGTGGAGGATCATAAAACTGCAAGCAAGTATGGATCTTGCTCCTCTAAGATGCATCTAGATCCATGACCATGTCCAATATGCCCCCATAATGCTCTCTGAATAGTGGGACATGATCAGGAGTAATGAGGAACTGGATCTGCCTGATGCCAGTCAGGGTGGGCTCGAAGAAGTGGTATGTGATGTTGCTCTTTCTTGAAGTGTCCATGGATGCTGGTGAAGAAGCTGAGAGCAACTGCTGATGAAGGTCACTGAATAAGATGCTGGAGATGGGTCTCAAATGAAGATAGCTAGAGGAGAATCACTGACAAACAGATGAAGGTGCTGGAGAAGATAACTGAAGCAGTCTGAGCAGCAGAAAGGGTCAAAACCAAACCAAAGATAATATGATGGATACCCTGTAAAACAAATAAGAAAATGTTAAATGATGCAAGAATGATGTATGCAAAATGATATGCAAAGGGTTTGTGATCAAGTGCTGGATCTGTTTATCTGTCTTGGTAAAAGTCCATGTATATTCATAAGTCCGGATGGAGGCTTAGAAATCCAGTAACCAGGTGGGGGACTCAAATAAAGAGTCACAAGTTCGGGGTAATCACAAGAACTGTCCAAATAATACAACCTTAACAAATCTAGTAACAAGGTATGATGAGGCCAAGGGTTCCTACAAACCTGTAAACATCCCAACCCCCTCACATGTAATGTTCTAGAACAAGGATCCTCAGACTTGGATTAGCTATGAGAAGTGTAAACACTTCTACAGTGTTTACAATAACCATAAAAAATCCTCCTCTAATTCACCTCAGATGCTGAAGGTCATAAAAAGGTCATCCATACTTAGCAGGCTTCCCAGATAGCCCTAGCACTATAGGAAATCTGTAGCACAGAGTTCTCAAGAAGAAACCCATGTCTGAATCGTGTTTCATATTCCCGCACAAAACCGAAATGGAATGGGAAAGAATATGAAGCCACTCTAACCTATGTGTCACTCAGGTCCCAGGTATAGGACCTTACTCACTCAATGATCCCCACCCACCAAAACAGACAAGAGATCCAGCACATGATAATGATAATATGAAATGCATAAAATTGTAAATGAAAGCAGTAAATAAAGATGTACAAAAAACAATAAATAAAGCAATAAATAAGCACAAGTAGCACATAACACCCCCGTAAACACAAATCAAACAAGCGCTAGGAGGAACCCACAAAAAGAACCAGAAGCCCTGGTTGCAATATAAGGTTCCCCAGCAGAGTCGCCAAGTTGTCGCTCCCCCGAAAAGACACCTGGTCAGATAGGGTACAGACACGAACGGTCGGCGAAAGGAGAAATGGAAATGAAGATGAATAGAGTCGCCAACTAGGCATTTTTATCCCGAAGGAAAGTTAATGCTACATAAACCTAGAAAAAATATGGATAAGACGGTTGCGAACCAGTAAAAACTGAGAAAGGGGGTTGGTTATAACCTGGGAAGGTATTAGCACCCAGATTGTCCGCCGTACTCAACGGGATCCACGCTTAAAAGATTTGTGTTTAAAGGGGTAAGTGTATGTGCTATCTGTGTGCAAAAGCTGGGAAAGAATGTACAAGTGTCAGTGCAAGAAAGTGAAGTGAGGTGCTCAGGAATGAGGCTTAAAGGAGAATGCTGAAAGAGGGGGAAGACACAGAGACTTTTGTTCGATAACTGTTAAGTTATGACTACGTATCCTCGCGTGCAATGAGGAAGTCAGAACACCGTAGTTCGACTCAAAGATACTGAAAGATAAATTGACTGATGAACTGCTTGCTTGTCTATGCTCAAGTGTATGACTCGTCTGGCTCGAGTGCTAATTGTCTTGCATTAGACGGAAGAAGCGAGTTCTCATTTGTGAATGAAGATGATGAGAAAAGAATCCCGAAGGAGACGATTATTGTTTGTTTTTGTGTTTTCAGTCTTTTTTTTATTTTTTGGGTTTGTCATAAATTAATGAGCTTAAGCCTAAACCAAGGGCTAGTAAACTCATCATATCCTCCCTTTGATTAGGGATAATGAGAATACCTTAAGTATGAGATAAACATCTTAACTTAATTACCATGATGATGTAGGATTAAGATCATTATCCTACTTGTGATTATTTAGATGTTTTTGAGTTTTTGTTTAGTGTTAAGTAATGAGTTTAAGCCATAATCAAGGATTAATGAACTCATTACACCATCCTAATAGAAGGATAATAGATGAGAACACTTAAGTTGAGGAAGATACCTCAACTTAATCCATGATTAGGGATTAACCTCGTGACAAAACAAGCCTTTATTCTATGGATTTTAATTAAGAGGTGAGATTAAGAAGTGATTTTTATGGTTTGTAAGACAACTTGAGGGGGACTTGTCCATTAACACTAGGGTTAGTCCTTCTTAACCAATAAAGGAAGAATTAGAACCCTAATGCAAGGCCCAAGTTACAAGATATTATCTTAGTAATTATTAAGATGGATTGATTAAGAGGTTTAAACAAATTAAGGGTTTAACACTTAGGATTAAAGTTATACACTCCATCCTAAGAGAAGGATGCTAGCATAACCCTAATCACAAAGTCTTAAAACCTTAAAGGTTTAGTCTCTAATGATGAGATGAGAAGAGAGACACAAAGAAGACACAAAGGTAAAAGATAAAGGGGGACTAATCACAACCCTAATTATTGTCATGCTTGGATGTTCCTATGGTTTGTAAGGCTTGAGAAAGATCTTCGAAGAAGCCACCAATGGAAGAAGCAGATGAGAGGAGGAGAAGCAGAAGAAACAAGTTACTTACTTCACTGAAGAAGATAAGTAACTTGGAGAAAGAAAGTGAATGATGAACATGAATTAGCAAGCTCACTCTAAGGCAAAGAAAAATGCAGCAATGATGCATAAGAAGAATGAGAAGAGAAATGAGAAGTGAAGGAAAATTCACTTCAAGTTACTTACCACTTGAAAAGGTTAGCATAAGTAAATAAATGAAATGAAATGAAGCATGTGAAAAGGTAAAAACCAAAACCAGAAGCAAACACATGATGAAAATGATGCTATGAGATGATGCAAAGGCATACCAAGTGTTATGAATGTTCATACAAAGAGAAAGATTGCAAATGAAGCATGTAGGAAGCATGAAAACACATGGATGCTTATGAAATGAAATGGATGCAAATCATAGAAAATGTTTGAATAAATTACCAAGCAAGGTTCAAGCAATGTCTTAAGATGTCTAAGATGTCATGGCAAGTTCACATGTTCATGCAATATAATGTAAGATGCAAGTATGGATGCAAGATTAGGGTTACATGAAAGGATGAGATGCAAATGTCAAAAACAGAAGCAAATCACATGATGAAAAATTTCAAATGAACTCAAAGGAACCCTAACCCCATATGATATCATACCCCAAAGGAGAAGGTCTAACTCTTAACCTAAAGAAAGTTGTCATTTTTCTAAGTTAACTAGGGTTTTTGGGTACCTTAAGAGGGAAAATGCAAATCAAATTGAAAAGGAATTATAAATTTATGACAAAAATATGCTAGATACTACATGCTATATGGAAAACAATGCAAAAAGAATCATTGTCAAACCCTTCATGGTTAGGCAGAAAAGAATTTTCAAAGTTAGGGTTTTAAAAAGGGAATTTTATGAACCCTAAATTCAAGAAAAATGTCAAGATTGGATCAAAACCAAAACGAAATTTGTATGAATAGTTTGACAATGTTTCTAAATGTCCTAAGATGCAATATGAATTTTTTTGGAATTTTTGGTAACCTAAATGGTATTTTAATTAATTAATTTCCATTAATTAATTAAAATAAACATTTAAATATTTTTAAAATGATTTTTTAATGCAAAAAATAAAAATAAAAATGTTTTTGGGTGAAGAAAAATATTTGGAATTAAAATGCAGAAGAAAATATTTTTTGGACTGTTCTAATTATTGTAAATAAAATGCACAAAATAAATGCAATTAAATGAAATAAAAATGAATTTAAATAAAAGTGCACTGATCCAAAGGTCCAAATTTGAACTGGGGGGATTATGTTTGACTACGCGCGCATCTCAATGGCCAGGAATTAATCTGAGCTTTAATTAGGTTTTATAATTAATTAAATGGATTAATGTTAACACGCGTGATCTGAGCCGTCCAGACCCAACCCTAATCAGGATCCAAGGGTCACAAATCAAACTAGGGATTTAAACAGAGATTAGCCCTAATTACTTTCAGATGACCGGAAAATTGCTCCGGTCATCTTCTCCGGTGGATCAAAACCCTAAAATCTTCCCTAGGCAAAATCAAAACCTCTAACATGCCCATAAATGATCCCATACTCAAACTAAACCCAAATCAACCTTCAAACACAATTTATCATTCATTAACAAGCTGAATCGAAGAAAAAATAAAAACGGGACAAAATTTCAGAGACCCGTGAAATCCTCATTTCTCCACCATTTTCAGTTTTAAAAAGATCATGATGACCCCCACAACATGTACTTTCATATTATAACAAGAAAATGGAGTTTTGCAAGATTGTGTTCTTGAGGTTACCTGAGCTGGTGAACTGCGAATATGAGCTTTCTGGGCCTCTCTCTTGTACAAATTAACTCCTATGGTCCTCCTGGTGCTCGTGGAATGCTTCAAAAGGCTTTATAATGGCTGGTTTGAAGGTTCCAGTTCTGGTGTAGCAGAAAATGAGGTTTGTGTTTGTGATGTTTCAGGCCATTGTAATGGTTGGTTTATGTTCTATGGATCATTTCTGAATGAATGGTGAAGTTTGTTTTGAAGTTTGATGCCTGGTTTGTGCAAATCGAATAAGGGAAGTTTTTGATGGATTTTGTGAAATCTGATATTGTGTGTGCTCTGAGCTTGTGTGATGCTTTTTTTATGATCCTTATGCAATCCCTAAACTATAGGAATGAGTCAGAAGATTTGATATGCACTGTGGGAATGGTATGGAGCAATTGGCCAAAAAGTCAATAGTTGGTGTCCTTGGGTATGGGCCATGGCAGGAGGTGTTTTAGGGTTGCTCTGAGTTCAGCTGTCTTCAAGGATAGCCATTGGATGATTTAGAGTGATCAGAAGTGAATGGATGGTGAGATGGTACATGTTTTGCATTTTCACAACTTGTTGTACTTTGAGACATTTGGTCATGGAAGTGTCTCATTCAATGCTGAATTTTGGTCATGGAGTGTTACATGATGTTGCTATGATGCATTGAGACAATTTAGAAGTCATACCAATCCTTAGAAATCACTCTTGCAAGAATCCCTCTTTTGAGAATTTTGTGAAAAATGGCTTAGAAACTTGTGATCCAAGGCATGATTTTGGGCTTCCAATGTTTCATTGTCATGTGATGAAGTCCAGAAGTGAATTAGAGGTCACTTGAATGCTTGAAATTTGGTTTTGCAAAAAATCCTTTTTGGCATGAAACTTTAAATTTTTGGATTTTTGCCAACTTTGAAAGGACATAACTTGAGTTCCATAATGAATTAGATCATGTTCTTGTACTTTTTTAAAAGGGAATGATCCAATCTACAACTTTCATGACCAACAATTTTTCATTTGAAGCATTTTTGGTTGAGAAAGAGGAGGTTGAAAAACTTTCCCAAAATGGAAAGTTTCCATTACAAGTCATTTCCATTTTTGGCAACTTTTGGTTTAGCTCAAATTTCTTCAATTTTGTGAACTTACAAGCACTTCAATGATCAAATAAAGATCATATAACTTCAATTTGATGAAAAATCCACTTTGGTTCCATTGTTGGGGTCCTCAGATGCCCTGATTTTGCTCTGACTTACTCAGGAAGTTACCTAGTGAACAGATGACTTCCACAATGAATTTCTTCATCAAACTTGGTACACATGATCCTTATAACATATTGAGACTATTAGAAACAATAATGACCAAAAAAATTGGAGTTATGGCCTCTGAAACCAAAACCCTAATTTCAGGTCATCTGTGTAGTGAAACCCTAGCTCTGCTTCCATGCTTTCCAAGTTCTTATGATTTCTTGACTTCCTTGATCTTTGAGGGATATGATATGATGATAGAACACATATGGACCCTCTTGGAATTATTGGAGACCTTTGGAAAGGCTCATATGGATCCTTGGATTGCTCAGATCACAAACCCTAGATGCAGATGAACTTGAACTAATACAGTGAAACAAATATGCAATATGAGGTGTTATGCTTATGCTTATGCAAACATGAAAGATCAAAAGCCATGGCGTGAAATGAGTGAGGGAAAATTTGGGGTGTTTAGAGTCTGGAAACAAGATGATTCCATATATACTAAGAGCCAGGATAGCACAAACGGTTTCCCACTTCCCTACTGCAGCATGACTGGTGGCCTGAGTGATCAAGAAGTCCAAATGGAGGTCTGGGATTCCAGCCTTGGTGGTCATATGCTGATCAATGATGGTGACTTCCAAATGTAAAGCCTTAGCTATGTCTTCATTCCTAGGAGCAATCATCTCAGGATTGAAAGGAATTCCTCTTCTGATAGGGACACCTATCAACATGGAAAACTCTTCCAACAAAGGACCTATCTGAAAGTCTGGGAAAGTGAAACATCTGAGAGGAGGGTCATAGAACTGGAGACAGGTGTGAATCATGCCCCTCTGTGATGCATCCAAGTCCATGATCATGTCCATAATACCACCATAATGTTCTCTGAATAAAGGGACATGATCAGGAGTGATGAGAGCCTGAATCTTCCTGATGCCTGCCAAAGGGTACTCAAAGAAATGGTATGTGATGTTGCTCTTCCTGGTTGAGTCCATACTGACAATGGATGCTGATGAAGATAACTGAAGAAAGTAACTAGTGAAGACAACTGGAGAAGATATCAGCTGAAGAAGATCTCTGAGGAAGATAACTGATGAAGATGGCTGAGCAGAAGAACAATCAAAACCAAACCAAAGATGATGTGGATACCCTGTAAAACAAATAGAAAAATGTTAAAATGATGCAAAATGATGTATGCAGAATGATATGCAAGTGTTTGTGATCAGGTTCTGGATTTTTCAGTTGCTTTTGATAGGGTCCATGAGTGTCCATAAGTCCGGATGAAGGTCTGAGAACCAGTAACCAGATGGGGGACTCAAATAAAGAGTCACAAGTCAAGGGTTTCATAAGATCAGTCCAAAAATAGTGTAACCTTAACACAACATCTAGTAACATGGTATGATGAGACCAAGGGTTCCTGCAAACCTGTAAACAACCCCACCCACTCACAGGTATTGTTCTAAACAAGGATCCTCAGACTTGGATCTATTATGAGAAGTGTAAACACTTCTAACCCGAAGGTACAGTGTTTACATTAATCATAAAGGACCCTCCTCTAATTCACCTCAGATGCTGAAGGTCATCTAAAAAGGTCATCCAGACTTAGCAGGATTCCCAGATAGCCCTAGTACTACATGATATCCGTAGCACAAAGGTTTCAAGAAGAAACCCATGTCTGAACCGTGTTTCATATTCTCGCACCAGACCGAAATGGAATGGGAAAGAATATGAAGCCACTCTAATCCTATGTGTTACTCAGGCTCCCTGTGTGGAACCTTTCTCACTGGAATACCTCTCCCACCACGGTAAACCAACAAATCCAGCACATATATGATATGATAATAATATGAAATGCATAAAAACAGTAAATGAAAGCGATAAATAAATGCAGTAAATAAAGTTGTACATAAAGCAATAAATAAAGAGAAAAAAAATCACACACAACACATAACACCCCCATAAACACAAATCAAACAAGCGCTAGGAGAAACCCACAAAAAGAACCAGAAGCCCTGGTTGCAAAATATACCCAGTAGAATCGCCAAGCTGTTGCTCCCTGGACTCTCGTCCCGGTGCAAATGTGAATCGTCGGTGATGTTAGAGGTTGAGGTTAAATAGAGCCGCCAGCTAGGCATTTTTATCCCGAAGGAAAGGTGATACTGCATAAACCTGGAAGGGTATGGATAAGACGGTTGCGAACCAGAGAAACTGAGAAAGGGGGTTGGTTACGACCTAGGAAGGTATTAGGAGAAAAGAAAGGAACAAGAGAAACACAAGTGAAACAAGTTCACTACAAAGACAATTAAATGATGCAAATGCAAAGGAAAGAAGAGGTGGGAGGTGAAGGAAAATCCACCTCCCAGACAACTTACCAAAAGTTCCTTAAATGTTAGCATGGATGCATAATACATAAAGCAAAAAGAAATGAGATGAATAAGGATGCAAAGTCCAAAACTATAAGTGATTATGCAATGCAAATGTGTCATGAGATGATGCAAAATCATACAAGATGCATATGAATTATCACACAAGGATGAGATGCAATGGAAGCATGTTTAGAAGCAAGAAAACACATGGATGTTCATGAAATATAATGGATGCAAAGTATACCAAAATGATGCAACAATGATCAAGAAATGTTTCAAAAATGTCCAAAGATGTCTAAGATGACATACAAAAGAATGGAATGGCATGACAAGTTCATAAGTTCATGAAATGCAAAGGAGAATGCAAATGAAGATGCAAAATTAGGGTTTTAAGGCAACAAAAGATGCATATGACCAAAACAGAAGCATACATCTGTCGCTCCCACCAAATGACACGGGGCCAAGAGGGGTACAGACGCGAACGGTCAGCGAAAGGAGGGAGAACACACAAGGGTGAACTCTGAAGACAAGAGTCGCCAGCTAGGCATTTTTATCCCAAAGGAAAGGTAATGCTGCATAAACCTAAGAGAAGATGGATAAGACGGTTGCGAACCAGAGAGACTGAGAAAGGGGGTTGGTTACAACCTGGGAAGGTATTAGCACCCAGATTGTCCGTCGTACTCGACGGGATCCATGCTTGAAAGATTTGTGTTTTAAAGGGGTAGTGTCAGTGCAATCTGTGTATTAAAGCTGGAAAGAATGCAAGTGTCAGTGTAAAAGAAGTGTGAAGTGTATAAGAGAAGTGTCAGTGTAAGAACAGGAGTGAAATGCTCATGACTATGAGGCTAAAGAATAATGCTGGAAGAGGGGGAATATACAGAGACTTTTGTTCGATAACTGTTAAGTTATGCCTACGTATCCTCTCGTGCAATGAGGAAGTCAGAACGCCGTAGTTCGACCCAAAGAGACTGACAGATAAAGTTAACTTGTGAACTGCTTGCTTGTCTATGCTCAAGTGTATGACCTGTCTGGCTCAGGTGCAAACTGTCTTGCATTTAGACGGAAGAAGCGAGTTCTCGTTTGTGAGCGAAGGTGATGAGAAAAGAATCCCGGAGGAGACGATTATTGTTTGTTTTTGTTTTTTCAGTCTTTTATTGCTTTTTGAATTTGTCATAAGTTAATGAGTTTAAGCCTAAACCAAGGGTTAGTAAACTCATCACATCCTCCCTCTGATTAGGGGTAATGAGAATACCTTAAGTGTGAAGTAAACACCTCACACTTAGTCACCATGATGTAGGATTAAGATCATTAACCTACTTGTGATTATTTAGATGTTTTCGTGGTTTTTGTTTAGTGTTAAGTAATGAGTTTAAGCCATAATCAAGGATTTAATGGACTCATTACACCATCCTAATAAAAGGATAATAGATGAGAACATTTAAGCTGAGGAAGGCTCCTCAACTTAATCCATGATTAGGGATTAACCTCATGACAAAACAAGGCCTTTATTAAATGGATTTTAGTTAGTGATAAGATGAAGAAGTGATTTTTATGGTTTGTAAGACAACTTGAGGGGGACTTTGTCCATTAACACTAGGGTTAGTCCTTCTTAACCAATTAAGGAAGAATTAGAACCCTAATGCAAGGCCCAAGTTACAAGTTTGATGTCTTGATGATTATTAGATGGATTGATTAAAATATTTAAACACATTAAGGGTTTAGCACTTAGGATTAAAGTTATACACTCCATCCTAATAGAAGGATGCAGGCATAAGCTTAATCACAAAGCCTTAAAACCTTTAGGGTTTAGTCCTTGATTGTGAGGTGAGAAGAGAAGACTCAAAGAAAACTCAAAGGAAAGATTCTAAGGGGGACTAAACAATCTTAAAATGTTATCATGCTTGGAAGTCCTAGGGTTTGTGAGGCTTAAGAGGAGAAATCTTCAAGGAAGCCACCAAGGAGAAGCAAGATAGAAAAGGGATGAGATGAGAAGAGAAAAGAGGGAAGAGAGGCACAAGTGAGCAATCTCACTCAAATACAAGTAAGAATGCAGCAAGGATGTAAAATGGTGAGGTGAGAAGAGGTAGGAGATGAAGGCAAATCCACCTCCCAAACAAACTTACCATTAACCTGAAAAGTTAGTACAAGATGCATAAGGGAAGGAATGAGATGAAACAATGCATATGGATGGGCAAAGGCCAAAGTCAGAAACATACACATGATGCAAAGGATGTCAAGAGATGGTGCAAAGTCATACAAGATGCACATATGTGAGCATACAAGAGAATGGATGCATATGGAGCATGCCTTGAACCATGAAAGTTCATGAAAGCTTATGAAATGATATGAATGCATAACATGGAAAATGAAAGATGCAATGATCAAACATGATTCTAATATGTCCTAAGATGTCTTATGAATCATATGGATGCACAAAATGTCATGACAAGTTCCTAAATGCAAGCAAATGAGAGATGGATGCAAGGGAAAGCACAAATTAGGGTTTACATACAACATGCAATGCAAAAATTCAAAACCAGAAGCAAATGACATGACAAAAAATTGAAAATGGGATCAAAGGAACCCTAACCCTACACAAGTTCACTGCCCAAAGGAGAGGACCTAACTCTTAACCTAGTGCAAGTTATGAATTTCTCAAGTCAATTAGGGTTTTAGGATACCTCACAATGAAAAATACAAAACAAATTGAAAATGAAATATAAATTCAAACCAATTTTATCCTATAAACTACATGCTAAGAAGGATGCAATGCAAGAAGAACCATCATCAAACTCTCAATGGTTAGGCAGAATGGATTTTTCCAAGTTTGAACAAAAATATTGCCTTTAAAAGAATTTAATTCCAATGAAAATTGTCAAAATGCATCAAGAACCAAAAAGAAATTTGTTTTGAGAGTTTGATAATGTTTCTAAATGTTTTGAAATGCAATGTGAATTTTTTTGGTGATTTTTAAATACCTAAATGCATTTTTAATCAATTAATCTTCATTAACTAATTAAAAATAAACATTTAAATGATTTAAAAATGATTTTTAATGCAAAAAATAAAAATAAAAATATTTTTGGGTTCTGAAAATCAATGAAATGTTTGACAAAAATTTTCAGAATTTTTAAATGCTTTTTCCTATTTTTAAAAATTCGTACAAGTTAATTATAAAACAAATGAATTAAAATTAAAATAAAAGGAAGTAAGCCAAAGGAGAGGTCAGGATCTGATCTGGGTTTGAAGGTGTTGACTTGGCGCGCAATCCTACGGCCCAAGATCAAACCAGGCTAATCTTTATTTAATAATTAATTAATCTTAGGTTAAGTTAATAAATGACTGATTAGGGCTTAATGAGCCATCTGGACCATTCACACGCGCGCGGGAAAGCCAGATCAAGGGCTGGAATTCAAAGTTGCTAATTAAACAGGTTTTGCCCTAATTAACCTCAGGCGACCGGAGATAAGCTCCGGTCGTCTTCTCCGGTCATCTCCCTCACCTGAAACACTCAAAACACACCCCCAAGACCTCCAAAACTCCAGAATCAATCCTCTAACATTGAATAACAAGAATCCAGGGTCAAAAACAATTTATCTTAGCCACACAGTGAGAATCGAAGAAAATAAATTAGGGCAAAAGTTTCAGAGCACCACAAAATGCTTGTTTCTGGCTCATTTTTAAAAATGAATACATCCCCATGATCAGGGCAACACATAGAACAATATTTTAACAAGAAATCAAAGTTCTGGAAAATTTGTTCATCATGTTACCTGAGATTGAGCTTTCGAATCCTGGGCTTTCTGACCTTCTGCCTTGTGCTTTTCCACTCTAATGGACTCCTTGAGGCTTCTGGTAAGCTCGGAATGAGTTTATATGGAGGATTTTGAAGCTTCCAGTTCAGGGGTGGTGAGAATCGTATTTCTGTTTATGGTGGTTTTAGGCTGCTTTGATGGGTCAGGGATGATCAGTGAAGTATTTTGAGATGGATGGTGGAAGAAATTTGGGGAATGAATGGCTGAGTTATGGGATTCGATAGAAAATGCAAAATGGAGGATTTTTGTGAACTCTAGCAATGTTGTGTATTCAGGCTGTCTTGTTGTGTGTTTTGAGTCTCTTTTAGTCCACATATCAAGCTGTGATAGGGCAGAGAGTTGTTTGTGGCACAGCTTGATTGGTATGGCCCCTTTTGCAAAAAGTCAAGTCTAGGTGTACTATAAGGTATGGGTTGTTTTAGGGCTAGAACAAAAGCATGTCTGTTGCAGCTTGAATCAAGGCAGACCATGGAAATGAATTTGAGGCCAATTTGCAAGTGGATAAGAGTTTATGTGTGGTTTTGCAATTTTGTGATCTTTTGGCCCTTTTGAAGTTTCTTAATGCACAAGCCATGAAACTTGGAGATTCTTTGGTGCATTCTGATTTTTAGGTCATGGTTTATGTTTGTGTAATGCATAGAAGACAATTAGAGGTCACATAAAGGCTTGGCATGTGGAATTGCAAGTTTCCCTCTTTGTGCAAAAGTGAAATTTCAATGATTTTATCCAACTTTGCAAGGTCATAACTTTTGATCCAAAATGAATTATAATGAGTTCTTGTACTTTTTGAAAAGGGAATGATCCATTCTACAACTTTCATGACCAAAGTTTTCTCATTTGAAGCATTTTTGAATCAAAAAGAAAAGGTTGAAAAACTTTCCCAAAATGGCAAGTTTACATTATAAGTCATTTTCCCAAAAAGGCAACTTTGAAAATGGCTTGAAATTCTTCAATTTTGTGAACTTATAGAACCTTCTATGATCAAATAAAGATCATACACATTCAAAATGATGGATAACACCCTTTGTTTGGGTCATTGGGGGCCTCAAATGCCCTGATTTTGCACTGACTTGCTCAAGAAGTCATCTATTGATCAGATGCCTTCCCCATTGAATTTCTTCATGAAAATTGATATGCATAATCCTTATAACATGTAGAGACCAATAGAAACAAGAATGACCAAAAAAATTTGGAGTTATGACCTTTGAAACCAAAACCCTAATTCTAGGTCATCTGTGCAGTTAAACCTGGCTCTGCTTCCATGCCTTTCTCAGTTCTTGTGATTCTTTGACTTCTTTGATCTTTAGAGGATATAATATGATGCTTGAACACACATGGACCCCTTTGAAGTGATTGATGACCTTTGGAGTGGCTCAAATGGCTCAGGGATGGCTCAGATCACAAACCCTAGATGCAGATGACTTAGAAACAATGCAGTGAAGTAAAAATGCAATATGAGATGCTATGATTGAACTTATGCATATGAAAAGATCACAAGCCATGGTGAAATGGGTGAGGGAAAATTTGGGGTGTTTACAACATCATGATAAAAATTTGAAATTGAACTCAAACAAACCCTAATCACATACAAGATCACACCCCAAAGGAGAAAGGCAGAAGCTAACCCTAGGCAAAGTTATGGATTTCCTAAGTTAACTAGGGTTTTTGGGTGATTCTTAACGAAAAATGCAAATCAAACTGAAAATGCAATGCAAAAATGTCAGATAAATAACCTAGAAACTATATGCAATATGTGAAACAATGAAAAAAGATTTAAGTACAAACTCACCATGGTTAGGCAGAAATTACTTTTTTCAAGTTAGGGTGAAAAAATGTGAAATTTAAGAACCCTAATTCAAAGGAAATTGTGAAAATGTAATCAAAGCTAAAAATAAATTTTTATGGTGAGTTCGAAAATGTTTCTAAATGTTTAAGAATGCTTCATGATTTTTTTGGTGATTTTTAGAAACCTAAATGCATATTTAATTAATTAAAATCAATTAATTAATTAAATAAAACATTTAAATATTTTAAAAATACTTTTTTAATGCAAAAATTAAAATAAAAAATGTTTTTAGGTTAAGAAAATTATTTGAAACAAAAATGCAGAAAATGATATTTTTCGGAAGTGTTTTGATATTTTTAAAAATTATGTGAAAGAAAATGCAATAAAATGGAAATAAAAATGAATTAAATGGAAAGTCAAATGATCCAATGGTCCATATTCAGACATGGGGGGATGGGTTGACTGCGCACGTGTTTGAAGGGTCAGGATTCATTCTGGCTAATTAAATTGATTTATAATTAATTGAACAGGATTTATTTAATTAATTAAATTAGGGTTTTAATGATCTAATCCTAACCATTCACGTGCGTAATTAAAACAGATCCAAGGGTCGACATTAAATCTGGAAAACTAACCCTAATCAAACCCTAGACATTTTTCAGGTGACCGGAGCAAGCTCCGGTCATCTTCTCTGGTGACACCCTCAACCCAACTTCCACCATAGGCCATGAAACCTCACCAAAATCTCCAGAAATGATCTATGAACATCACTAAACAAGTATCCAACACCAAAAATCATTTATTTTCGAAAACCAGCATGAATCGAAGCAAACATCTTTTAGGTCAAAAATTTCAGAGAAACGGTTCATGCTCGTTTCTTCACCATTTTCAAAAACAACAAGTGCAGTGTGATCAGGGGAGCAAGGGGAAAATTTCTAAAACATAAAACAAAGCTTCTAGAAAAAACGTTTGGATGAACTACCTGAGATAAAGCTTTCACTCCTTGAGCTTTCTGGCCTCCTTCTTTGTTCAATCCACCTCCAATGAACTCTCTGATGATGTTGCAATGCTTTGAACAAGTTTATGTGGCTTGGTTTGAGATATACAGCTCCTCTGCACCAGGAATTGTGTTTTTGTTTGGCTCTGTTTCAAGGCTTTTTAAAGGGTGTTTTGTGTTCTATAGACCATTTGGAGATGATTGGTGAATATTGTTTTGAGGTTTGTGGCTTGTGTGATCAAATTCGAAGAAGGTTTTGGGAATTTTTTGCAATCCTGAGTAGTGGGATGATTCAGGCCAATGTGTCTTATGAAAATGAGTCCATAATGTTAGTATAGGCTAATGGGATTGATCAGAAAGTGGGTGGTGGCATAGCTTGATTTGTATGGGCAAAGTTGCAAAAAAAGTCAATGGTTGTGTACTTGAGGCATGGCATGGGTCAGAGCTTGTTTGAAGGGGTGTTTGGCCTCAGCTTGATTCATGTAAGGCCATTGGATGAAGAGAATGTAGTTGGATCACTTGGATTAAGAGATATCATAGGTTTTTCAATTTTCCTTCTTTGGGGTTTCTTGAAGTGCAAGGCATAGAAACTTGTGATTTTTGGTGCAATCTTGATCAAAATGTGTTGCATTATATTGGTATGATGTTTAGAAGTTGATTAGAGGTCATGAAATGGCTTGGCAAGTGAAATTGCAAAAATCCCTCTTTGGTGCACACTTGAAAATTATAGGATTTTTGCCAACTTTGAAAGGCCATATCTTGAGTTCTAGGATGAATCAAGAAATGTTCTTGTACTTTTTGAAAATGGGAAGACATAATATACAACTTTCATGTCCAAGTATTTTTCATTTGAAGCATTTTTGGTCATGAAAAAATAGGTTGAATATCTTGCCCAAAATGGAAAATTTCCATTACAAGTCATTTCCAAAAATAGCATGTTTGCATTTGGCTAAAAATTCTTCAACTTTGTGAACTTCCAACCACTTTAATGGTAAAATAAAGATTATAGAGACTCAAAATGATGATGATGACCCTTTGGTACCCTTGATGGAGGCCTCAGATGCCCTGATTTCGACTTTACTTGCTCAAGAAGATACCCAATGATCAGATGACTTCCACAGTGAATTTCTTCATAAAACTTGGTACATATGATCCTTATAACATATTAAGACCATTAGAATCAAAAGTGACCAAAAAAATTGAGGTAAGGGCCTCAAACCCAAAACCCTAATTTTGGTCATCTGTTCAGGAAAACCCTAGCTCTGCCTGGACCTTTGTGCAGTCTTTTGACATTTTGTGACTTCAAAGACTTCTTGGAGATGTAAGATGATCATAGAACACTCATGGACCCTCTTGGCATGCTTCAAGTCCACTGGGATGGCACAGATCACTTCTAAGATGCAATATGAAAAGATCACAAGCCATGGTGTGAGAAAAAGTGAGGGCAAATTTGGGGTGTTTACACCTTGCTTCACAAGAATTCATGCCTTATTGTCACAAAATTTCCAAAGTTGAAAAATTGCAAAAGCCATGCTATATTGAAATCCAAGCACTACAGATCATAAAATCCAATCCAATGGTCCTCCTTGAAGCAAGCTAGCATATCAAGGCCAGAAATCTCCTCGGTCCCGAGCCCATACTCATGGTACAAACTTTTGACTTTTTTGCAAAACCTCCCATACCAATCAACCTGTGCCACAACAACTCTCTGAACCAATCACAAATGTTTATACAAACCTCAAGCAACCCAAAACACATAACAATCAAGCCTGAAAGCTCTCACAAATTCATATTGCCAAAAATCCTCAAAACATTCATCTCTTCGAATTTCATCACACAAGCCTTAAAACTCAAATCTTTTTCCACCAATCATCTCCACATAACCTATAGAACACAAAGCACCCTTTACAATGGCTTGATAACCCCTCAAACACAAACACGAGTTCTGCCTCATCAGAACTGTAACTCACAAAATAGGCCATTCAAACTCTTGCAAAGCTTCTCAATAGCACCAGGAGACTCAAGGGAGTGGGTTTGCACAAGGAAGAGGTCCAGAAAGCTCAAAGTTGCAAAGCTCAAGCTCAGGTAACCATCCAAAAACATTTTTCCATAACTCATTTCTTTTGTGATTATATATGTTATGCTGGTCACACTGATGTATTTATTTTTGAAAATGGTTGGAAAATAAGTGTGTATGAAGCTTCTGAAATTTTGCCCGTGGAACTTGTTTGGTTCGATTCTCTTTGTATGAGCAAAATAAATTGTTTTTGTTGATGGATTTGTGTTTAATGATGTTTAATGATGGATTCTGGAGATTTTGGGAGCTTGTGGTGGCCTAGGGAGAGAGATAGGACGAGTGAGTCGTCGAAGAAGACGATCGGAGCTTATCTTCGGTCACCTGAAGGTTATTAGGGCTTAATCCTCATTAATGCGCCAGTTTGAATTTCATCCCTTGGATCTTGATTAGCTTAAACACACGCACGGTCCAGATCATCTCATTTAACCCTAATCCACTTAATTAGTTTAATTTATAATTAATTAAGTCAGAAGCAATAAAAACCATCAGATCACGCGCCAATCCCATTTTTAAACCATAACCATCAGATTGCCCTACCCCTGGTCTTGTTGACTCAAGCCCTCAGCCTTAGATCCTCTCATCTCTCAATTTGAACCGTCCCTTTGGCTTACTTTTTAATTTTATTTTATTTTCTTGCATTTTATTTTACATATTTATTTAAAATAGCAAAAACATTTCTAAAATCACCATTTTCTGCATTCTCATTTTAAATATTTTTCTAAACTCAAAAACATTTTTATTTTTATTTTTTACATTAAAAATGTATTTTTAAATCATTTAAATGTTTTATTTAATTTATTAATTGATTTTAATTAATTAAAAATACATTTAGGTATTTAAAAATCACAAAAAAATCATGAAGCATTCTCATACATTTAGAACAATTTACAAACTCATCACACAAATTTATTTTTAGGTTTTATCACATTTTCACAATTTACTTTGAATTAGGGTTTCTAAAATTTCCAATTTTCTAACCCTAACTTTGAAAATCCATTTCTGATCAACCATGATGAGTTTGCATTTGGTTCTTTTTGAATTGTTTCATACTTTGCATCTAGTATCTAGGTTATTTAACTCATATTTTTTCATTGCATTTTCAATTTGTTTGGCATTTTTCATGAGAAAGTACCCAAAACCCTAGCTTAACTTAGAAAATTCATAACTTCCTTTAGGTTTAGCTTCTGACCTCCATCTTTGGGGAGTGATCTTGTGTGTGTTTAGGGTTTGTTTGAGTTCATTTTCAAATTTTTACCATGTGTACTTCTTCTGTTGTGACCATGTGCATCTCATACTTTCATAAAACCCTAATTTCCCATGTTCATTTGCATTCATCTTTGCATATCTTTGTCATGTGAACTTGTCATAACATTTCAAACATTTTTATGCCATTTTAGATATCTTAGGACATGTTAAAACATTGCTTAATCATTTATTTATCCATTTGATATGTTTTGCATTCATTACATCTCATGTACATCCATGTGGTTTCAAGTTTCTAACATGCCATCTTTGTATCTCATCTCTTGTATGTTCACACATAAGCATCTTACATATCTTTGCATCATTACATAACACATTTGAATCATGTTAATTCTGGTCTTGATCATTGCATCTTCATTTATCTTATTTCCTTTTACTTTGCGTCTTATGGATTCACACTAACATTTCAGAGGCTTCAGGTAAGTTGATCAGGATGTGAATTTGCCTTCACATCCTACCGCTTCTTATCTCTTCATTTTCATCTTATTTGTCTTTGAAGTGCGCTTGCTTCACTTGTGCTCTCTTGCTCCTTTCTCTCTCTTAGTTTACTTATCTTCTTCTGGAAGTAAGTAACTTATTCTCTTCTCTCTTCTCTTTTCATCTGCTTCTTCTTCCTTGGTGGCCTTTTGAATACTTCTCTTTAAGCCTCACAAACCATAGGAACATCCAAGCATGATAACTTTAGGGTTGTACATAGTCCCCTTTAGTTTTTACCTTTGAGTCTCCTTAAGTCTCTCTTCTCATCTCATAATCAAGGCTAAACAGTTAAAGCTTTAGGACTCTGAATTAGGGTTATGCATGTATCCTTATCTTAGGATGGAGTGTATAACTTTAATCCTTAGTGTTAAACCTTTAATTTTTTTACACCTATTAATCAAAACACCTAATAACTATTAAGACTTAAGCTTGTAACTTGAGCCTTATATTAGGGTTACATCTCTTCCTCTTGGTTAAGAAGGACTAACCCTAGTGTTCAATGGACAAGTCCCCCTCAAGTTAGTCTTACAAACATAAAACTCATTTCTTAATCCCACCTTTAATTAAAATCCATCTTTAATAAAGGCTTGTTATATAATGAATTTAATCCCTAACCATTGATTAAGTTGAGGAGTCTTTCTCAGCTTAAGTGTTCTAATCTATCATCCTTCTCCTAGGATGGTGTAATGAGTTCACTAATACCTAATTAGAGATAAAACTCATTACTTAACACTAAACAAAAATCCAAAAACAATTAATAATTACAAATAGGTTAATGATCTTAATCCTGCATCATTAGGGGTAATTAAGTTGAGATGCTTATCTCACACTTAAGTAGGCTCATTATCCCTAATCAGGGGTGATATAATGAGTTTACAAACCCTTGATTAAGGCTTAAGCTCATTATCCTATGCAAAACACCAAAAACAATAAAAAACTGAAAACACAAAAACAAACAATAAACGTCTCCTCCAGGATTATTTTCTCATCACACTCATTCTATAAACGAGAACCCGCTTCTTCCGTCTAATGCAAGACAGTTAGCACTCAAGCCAGAAGAGTCATACACTTGAGCATAGACAAGCAAGCAGTTCACACCAAAATCATCTAAGTCTCTTTGAGTCGAACTATGGTGTTCTGACTTCGTTATTGAACGAAGGATACATAGGCATAACTTAACAGTTATTGAACAAAAGTCTTTGTGTCTTCTCCCTCTTTCAGCTTTCGTTTCTAAGCCTCGGTCTTTGAGCACTTACTTTCTTTTGCACTGACACACTTTACTTTCTTTCTTAGATTTTTATACACAGTCTAGCACATACACTATCCCCTTTTAAAACACAATCAGGTATGCGTGGATCCCGTTGAGTACTACGGATGATCTGGGTGCTAATACCTTCCCAGGTTGTAACCAACCCCCTTACTCAGTTTCTTTGGTTTGCAACCGTCTTATCCATACCCTTCCAGTTTTATACAGCATTACCTTTCCTTCGGGATAAAAATGCCTAGCTGGCGACTCTATTCAACCTCAACCTCCACATCACCGACCGTTCGCGTTTGCACCGGGACGAAAGTCCGGGGAGCAACAATAAGCCTCCCTGCTATACAAACCATTTCGAATCATGTTATTATGCCTAAGCCTAACTTACTCATCCTCCTTCTTTCTCTCTTTCATTATAGCGCAATCACATTAAGCCTGTTATCTATTCATACACATGGTAAATAAGCCTGTTAATGATTATGATCCATACTTGACAATATTTTAAAGTTACTTTAGTAACAACAAGATTTTTTTAAGCTTTCAGATTCGTTAGGATAAATGACCGGGTGAGAGTCACCTAACTTATAAGGCGAATTCCTATTCATATTTCTTTTTAAGCGCAAGATTATTCACTTATTTGCATCAACTTAATTACTTAGTGTGATTTCTAGATGGTGCTGACTGCTAGATAAACTACTTAAGATATATTAAAGGATGAGAACTCAAGGCTATGACATATCAAGTATTCATAATGATTTCCATATTCAGAAGACTTAAGATGTTAAAACGATATCGATCTTATGAACTTTTCCTAAGTCTCCACAACTAACCTTAAAACAATCTATAGCCTAAAACTTTCGAAAAAATGCCTAGTGTTTCTAAAACAAAACAAAACAAACAAAAACAAAACAAAAATAAAGAAAATAAATGATTCTCTCCCCCACACTTAAAATAAGCATTGTCCTCAATGAAAGGAAATAAATATAAAACAAGAGGAAGAGAAAGGAAAGAACACACCCGAGTAGTCAAGGTGGATAGGTGATCACATAAGCAACATTTCCTAAAGAGAGCTCTTCTACAGTCTCTTTTTCCAAAGTGGGGATCTCATAGTGTAGCTTTGGGTGGTATCCATTAATCTTGAAGTTTTTATTAGTGTCTTTGCCTTTTATTCTGGGATCAAAGAAGAATCTTCGATAGTAAAAGTGTTGAATATGCACGTGATAGTGATCTCCTTTTCTACAACTTTAATAGTCAAAGGATTAAGGGACTGCCTCATTACTTTTGTTCCATCTTCAATTGAGATCCTATGCATACTCATGGATGGGCTAATATCACAAGTATTAAAAAAAGTCCATCCAATTCCCTTCTTATGTTCCTATAATGGTTTCTCTTCCTGCACAAATTCAAATAAATTATTATGAAATGGCTTCAACTCTAAAGAGGGTGATTTCTCGATGGATTATTTGTTCCAGACAATCGGGGTGTCGAGAGCTTCATTGACATGAACAACTTCATTTGCAACCTCATTTGCAGTAAGAATATCAACTTGCAAGGCAACCTCAATTTCAGCACAAACAGAGCAAATTTTAGTGTTAGTACAAACATCACAAGAGTAAACATCATTAAAATCAGACAATGATGGAAAATCAGCTGCAAACAAATTAATACAAGTATCATCAACAGTTATAGAAGGCAACTCTATTTGAAAAATAGAATGTTCTTCCAAAGGTTTTTGGTTTGATACTTAAGCTTGTTGCATGGCATTCATCGAAGTGGTAAGTTGATCAAGTTGTGTTTGCAAAGCCTAAAGGCTATAATCTATTTGTTGCTGAAACTGGAGATTATTTGCAGTCATTTGCTTGACAAGGTCCTCTAGTGAAGGTTCAGAAGGTGCAGAGCACCCAACCTGAATTTCCTTTAGACGCTTATTTGGATCCTCACCTGCAAAACCATTAAAACTTGACAACAAGTGTGTTAAACCAAATTTCAATTCGAAAGGAGCATTAACAACAGGATATTCAATACATAAAGCATTATAGTTCACAAGTGCAGCCAATTCTCTCAGAGTTCTTTGATCAGTCATGATATGATTATGAATTTCAACACAGAATCAAATAAAATCACTACAAATTTAAAAAGAATGGAAAAAAGAAAAGTGATTAAAATAAAATTTAAAAAATATAAAAATAACGCTAAAAATATAATTAAATCAAATAAAGATCGCACAAAATTTCAGATTTTTTTGAAAATATGAAAAGAGAAATAAATCAAATAAAATAGAAAACACATAATTTGCGATTTTGAGGGTCAAAATCGTTTAGAATTTTATTCTAAAAGAGTATTGTTCTTCGATTTATTTCTGATTTTCTAGAAAAATTTCTGAGTAAATCGAAACAGTAGCTTACAACTTACCTGAAAGGCTGAAAAACTTATCACTATACTGCAACCGGTATTGCAACCCTGAAAATCAACAAATACAACAAAAAAGAAAAGAAAAAAGCTAGCAAGAAAACTATACCTGTGACTATAAAATCAGTTAATAATAACAAGAATCCCCGACAACGGCACCAATTTGATATGTGTGTCGTGCACGGATCAAAAATGAGTAATTTTTTAAAACGTAGTATAGCGACAATGACTTGTATCGTCTCACAAGGATTCTAGTATTGTTATTAACCAACCAATTGGAACAATGGGGAGTTTGAGTTTCAATTAACATTAAAAAAAAATTCAATTAAGTGATTATCAAAATATGCTGAAATGGTTAATCTACTGTTTTGATTTCCCAACTTATCATCGACCCAAATAATTCCCAATTCCTAAGCGGGCTCTATTTCCTTTTCGATTATAATAGCAATCAAACAAGCATAATTGATATTATATGATAAATATTCCTAAATTCCGAATTAAGCAAACGGATGAAATATATCAATCGTGAATTAAGCAAACACGATAAACATACGTGAATTAAGCAAACGCGATTAAAGTATAGGAACATGCAATCATCGAAATAAATCAATCTAACCTTAGATAAATCGAATTAAGAAAACAAGATATCAAGATCAGAATTGAAAGGAAATAGATTAATTGGAAAATATAAGAACCTCAAAGTGTCGGCGAAAACCGATTACAACAGATTAATCCTTGGAATTAGTTCTCCATAATTCGTCTCTTCGAGCGTAAAAAATTAAAATCGTAAAAAGTCTATTGTGAACAGTGCGGCTGCTAGGTTATATGGAAAAACTAAAAAAAACTTGTTTACAACCCAATTGGGTCAAATACATAACCCAGACCCAATTCTAAATGACCCGAAACTAAATAAAACTAATGCAGCAGCTTCAATGAAATTCTGGAAAATATGAATTTGAATCTGACTTCGGCTCCAACACGAAAGTTGTAGCTCTCTCTCTTAGTTTTTCGTCGACTGGTAGAACACCTCAATCAGATTCCTGGAACTCCAGTTATGATCATTTCCATAAAAGCTGTTAAAGCTGAAAATTAAGTACGAAAATCAAATTAAGTCAAAAATAAAATAAATTAGAAAAACAAATTAAAATATAAAAAATAAACAATAAACAAAGAAAACTAACTAAATGCTTAAGTGCAAACATGGGAGATTGTGCATTAAAATATACTGATTAGTCAAATATTTAATAAAGTCTCTATGTCAGATAATACTTAATTAATTAATTTAAGTTCGTCGGTTGCTCTAATTACTTTAACTGAAAGCTCTCAGAGTACACCGAGACCCTATTAAACTTAATTAATATTATCCAAAGTACTTAATTAAATATGGGGTATTACATCCTCCCCCCTTAAATTGAAATTCTTCCTCGAATTTCCTTTACTCATCCTCAACGACAGTTTATGACATTCATTGTCTTAGATCCACACTTATCCTTAATTCTCTTACATATTCCAATATGATTAAATCCAAATTTGAGTCTGCGGCTCAAAGTCCTCGTTTCATAACAAGTCAAATCTCACGTCCTTACTCATACGCTTGTTTCCAACATTGGGTTAATTCCCAACTTGTCATTCCGCAATTTATATGTTGCTTCATACCTAATCACTCAGTCTCCTCTTTCCGTCGAAGAAACATACCATGCTAAAACCTTTCATTGGTTCACAACACAAGACATAACACTCCGACTTGATTCCGGAACACACAACACTCGACAAGGTTTCACAGGGTATCTTGGCGAGATCTTATTTTCATACAATTTCCCAACAAAATCTCCTATTAAGATCCTCCAATCACTAACGTCATATCAAAAGTTGTCAAACGACTTCCTTTACCAATTTCACTTGATCTTTCAAAGCCTAACAACGGAGATACCACGAAATCTTAAACAATATTAAGTAGTTGATAGTCTGCGGAGAAAACACTTATCCATCGGAGCTCTCACCAACCAATAGAATAAGAACTTGCAAACATGCAACGATAGAACAATTCACTTGTCAACTACAAGATCATAACATCGGTCCACACTCTCCAACAACATAGATATCGGGGTTGTACTGCTGCAATCATAACCGATACAATTTCAATCCCAATCTATACTCAAAAAAATTTATCCAATTAAGCTTAACCAATCTGACCATGGTTACTATGTTCCATATCAATTCTCTTTACAAAATTTCTATTCACTCGAGATTTCTGTCAGCACAAGGTCTCCATTAATAAGATTCAGTAACGCCACAAAACTTACAATAGTTGATGAGTCACCAATACCAAACTTAAATTATCCTTAGAACACTTATGGGTTTCCATAATACTTGAGGTTAAGAATCCGACAATACTAAATTGACCAATTGTTTAACTCATGTCCCCACAATGATCCAATTGCAAAACTTTTCCTGGAATATCAATACTTCTCTATTTGATACCTCGAATAGAGCCAAGACGGACTTACAGTTCGGAAGGTACGGTTCACTAAAGTTCTCCACAAAAGTCGTGTGTTAATCGATTGCTCATCCGAGGTTAAACGGTCGAACACCACTAAACTTGTTCTTCTTATTAACGAATAATCTAACTCAACATTACCAATTCAGACCACGCCATCTTGAAAGATGATTCTCACTCTTGATGTCCACACATACGCACAACCACTCACCATTCACAACTCGAGATAACACGAACGGGCACAACATGCAGATTACAAAACAACAAGCGACGAAGTAGAATTACCATTTCGTCATGGTCACCACACAAATACTCCATAGAATGGATCGATTCCATTTGCACAATGACGTTGTCAAAAGGTTTTTGTCGCAAGTTAACACTTAGTTCGTCCATAAACAAAATCCAACACACAATCCTTATCGGGTAAAAACAAGATGATGAACACCTCATGCCTAGTATACACCCTTGTCCTCTCTCTTTAATTTCCTTGGCAAGGATTAAAACAACAACATCATTCTCAATCTCATTAGAGACAAATTCCAAATACTTTGATTATTATTTACACTTGGAAACTGAGGTAATGCACTCCTCTGAAGATCCTTCGGTACCTCTACTTACATATAATTCGGGTTTACCTTAATTTCTACTAATCATTTCATAGAATGTTTCCACAACCTTCTGCCGTACTAAGAATGCTCCAATCGGGCACTCAAGTCTAAATGAATGCATCTTAGAAAAAAAATCCAACTTTCAAAACTTAATAACGTTAACCAGTCACTAACAGGAGGGTAACCAATCACTCAAACACAGAAATAACTTGTTGTCTTCATTGTTACCTAAGCTTCCCAACTCCTTCCAATCATAACTAAAAGTTATAACCATCACCAACGGATTATTCCAACCAACTAACTCTGAAAGAAAACGGTGGATAAGTTGTGGTTAGCGGACCTGTTCTCATCAATCCAAGCAATAGGTTAATGCAAACCAGATTACAAATTCATCTGATACATATGCAGAAATTCAGTGCAAGGTGATAACTAATCAACTTGACTTCCACAAATACTTTTCTTACATCAAAATATTTCTTAACCAAGTCAACAAAAATTCCAAGAGAGTCCTTCCATCCACCATTCTCGCAAACCATCAAACGTCAGGACGTCCGCTTTTCTTAAAATTTCATATAATACTGAATTAACGATCATCCAAAACAAGTCTCTGAATTTGTAGGCTTGCCTCATACTTATTCAATCTCATTTGTTGACTATCATGTCCATGACGATATGAGTGATGTCCATAGAGGTAACACTGATTGCAAAGTTCCATTCAGATAGGTAGCATATCAAGAAGCACGAACTCGCTTCAGATGAGCACAGGCCATCCAATTCTTTCTCATATTACGCGGTCAATGTTGTCTTCATACCGTATTAACTTCACGATCTGCGGTAATCTCCTCTCACTCAAACACAAGCCATCATACTTGAACTTCTTCCAAATCCAATGTGTTTACTCTAACACTTATCACCCTTTTATCAAGCCCGCACTTCAAACACCTCATATCACTAAACAAAGTTTATTCTTCTTCCGACACTATATATTATACCATTCTTAGGTCACTCAACTATTTCCGACTTAATCTCTTATCAAAAACATAACACCCTGATGACTTACTTTGATCCTTGTCTCTTTGATTTCAATCGAATAAACAACTCTGGTCTTCTATCTTTCGTCTGGGGTATACTTGTCTCATTTGAAACGTGTAGTCACATCCTCGAGTCCCTCTTCACGTTTCGCCACACCTTAGGTTCTTTTCGTGGAATGAAACTTCTCAACACTCTTGTCCATACTAGTGACCATTACTGATCCACCAGCGACCTTACTTATTCCTTGATACACTGACCATTCATCCTGTAGATATATTTACCCTTCACATCCTATTCATTCCAAAGGATTCCTCAAACCACACACTTCTCTGCAATCCCACGTTACAGGATGTAAAAATTCTTAAGAAGACTCCAACTGAGCTGACCAAAGCTCTCCTCTGCTATCCCTTGGCTTGAGCCCACTCTCACCGCACAAGTTGCAGCAACACTTCGGAATCCTCATGGTCGCACAACCCTGATTCCACCTACGACATACATAGAATTAGGCTGATCATACCAAATACTATATAGTATGATATTAAGAACCATGCCGGCAAGACACACTTAAGAGGCAGGAAAGATTTACTTATGATGTTTCAAAGCTAGGTCGAGGATACGACCTGCTCTGATACCAACAGTAACACTCCATATAATATATATCTAGAATAATATCATACAAATGTTAATTTTTGGTACTGACACCATCATAAGTTCCTAATAGCATAATTCACATTCTTGACCAATAGTAAAACGCAATACGAACTATTGTGCAAGACATGGAAATTATACTAAAATAAAAATACTAAGATCAATACAATATCCATTATTGTACAAAGATACAGAAATACACAGCGGGAGACTAAAACTATGCTTCACTTGAAACATCCCGAGCATAGCTCCACTTGTAAATCAAACCTGCAAAGGAAACCTGAAAAGCAATAACAATAGTGGGGTGAGATAACAACATCTCAGTGGGTTCCCTATCTTAGATTTCTCTCGGCTCTAAGGGTTCTATCAAACCTAACTCAAATCTTATTATTACCTCTCAAAAGGATCTGGTACAAGATGGAACAAACAGTCCATAACAATCTCACGCAACTAAACGGGTTAAACATCTACCTCAAGCCTTTACGGATGCTTCCCGTGGGACTAAAGACAACCCACCTCAAGACTTACTCAAGACCTTACAGAGGACTCGATATCACACTCACTCAAGTTTTTACAGATGCTTCCCGTGGGACTCAGAATAACCCACCTCAAGACTTACTCAAGACTTCAACGGGAAAGGCTTCCCATGGGACTCAGTGTAATACCCATCTCAAGCCACTACCATTCTTCCCGTGGGACTCAGTGTAATACCCACCTCAAGCCTTAACTCGGCAAGACTTCCTTGTGGTACTCAGTGTAATACCCACCTCAAGTCACTACCCGCCTCACCAACGATACCTTAAGTCTTTACGGATGCTTCCCGTGGGACTCAATGTAATACCCACCTCAAGACTTACTCAAGACCTAATAGAGGATACCATGTTTAATACACACCTCTAGTCCTTACGGATGCTTCTCGTGGGACTAAAGATAACCCACCTCAAGACTTACACAAGATTATTCTGGAGGCCTAGTGTATAGAACGCTAACGGTTCGCGACAACCTAGGTAAGACTAGGCATCTCACAACTCATACCATCTAACAATTTCTAGTCACAATACTAGGCCACACTATTGGTTTATGGTAAGATTTCCTCACTATTCTCCATTTTTTATGCTTTTAATTATATAGTTTTCAATTACATAATTCTAACATTTTAGTCTAGTTATCACCATTAAACAATTCTCACAATAATCTCATGTATCTACTCTTAATCAATTCTCATGATTTAATACGTTTTCCATAACTAACGCATGTTCCATAATTCTACTAATACCATAATCACTTAACTAACATAATTGCGGTTAATCAGAAAAGTCAGCTCAAAATAATATTTCTCGTCATCATATGATAGTTCATGTTTTTAGCTTCAAATCGATATATGGAACACTAAAAATGGATACCCAGTTCACAAGTTATGAATTAAATACGAAACTGAACTTCCAGGTCTAGCTGAGCTAGCCCTCAGCTCGCTGAGCGAGAAACTCCTTGAATGAGCTCGCTGAGCGAGCTATACCAGATCAACAATTTTTCTGCAGAATTTCCACTGCTCGCTGAGCGAGCTCTGCAATTTCCAGAAAATTCAGGCTTACAGTAAACACCCATTTCCAAGCCAAACTCAACTAAAACAGAGGAACCAAACACTAACCATGAATACCATCATATATTAGTCATTATAATTTCATTTAATCGAGTTTTAACCGTTTAATCTTTCAATTTCTAAGGTTTTCTACAAAACCCTAAAACTCAATATCTCAACCAAAACTCAAAAGAAAAGTTTCTAACTATGAACCCACCTTGCCAATGAAGAGGAGTTTGGTGAAGATGAAGATTTGATGAAGAAATGGTGAAGATCCAAGCTTTCCCTCTACTTAGGTTCTCTTCCTCTTCTTCTCTTCTCCCTTTATTTCTTTCTTTCCTTTTTCCTTCTTTCTCTTTTTCTTTCTCTTACCAACTTATAAACCGTTCTTTTCTTTTTTTATAAAATAAATACCATTCATTAGTTAGTAACACTAACTTGTCCAATTTGAGAGCATCCAAAAATATCTCTGAGTCGAATATTTAATAAAGCCTCTATGTCAGATAATACTTAATTAATTAATTTAAGTTCGTCGATTGCTCTAATTACTTTAACTGAAAGCTCTCAGAGTACACCAGGACCCTATTAAACTTAATTAATATTATCCAGAGCAGTTAATTAAATACGGGGTATTACACTGACCGTATTCTATTTTTCCTCACCCCCACTATAAACCTTCAATCTAATAAGCTAGTACTGTCACTGAAGGAAGTTGTTTGTGTGGACTGAGTAGGGGCATTGTTCATCGTACAATGCTCGTGATCATCCATTGATTCGGATTCAAAGGTTTCATCGCCACAAGAGGTAACTTTTCTATCACATATTATGACCTTTCATAAGAATCTCTAAAGTGAATTTTGTTTCCGCTGCATTTATATCGCTAATTTCCCTTCAGTGGTATCAGAGCCACTTACGAAACCATGAGTTTGGTAATTGTTTATTTTCTGTTATTTTGTTTTAATTGGATTAAAACACGTAAACAAAAATTAAATCAAATTCAGATATTGATTTTTTGGCATAAGATTGTGTACGGTTTGGATGGTTGATATTGACTATGCTTCAGAATTCGACAATAGTATGGTGAAGCAGCAATATGTCACTCGTCCATAATTTACACAAATATGATCGGTCTAATTCATATGTGATATGATTAACTTTGATGCAAATATGGTATATTGGATATACTATTTTATTTCGTCGGTTCGAATCACATAATATTTATCATTTGTTTGAGCAATTTGTGGTCATATGCTTTGGAATCCGACTTTAGTATGGTGAAACGATGTCATACAAATCAATCATATTGAATTATTAATCATGGTGTTTTGATGGTATGAAATTTTTTCATTAGGGTTCATGACGGCACAAGGGTTGTGCCGTCAATGAGGTCATCAATGAAGTCACGTATTTTGTAAGTGTGACGGTCACCAAAAAACAAGTGAAGGTCGTCATAGACATAAGTGGGCGATTGTCATGGACAACGGGTGACGGTCGTCACATGGTCTTGAAGTGTGACGGTCGTCATAAGCACCGTGATGGTGCAAGGGTTGCGCCAATGTAGTATGTGCTTTAGGTTATGCATTTGCCCAAAATTTAATTTGATTTATTTAATTAACATGATTTAAATTAATAATAATAAAATTTGTTTATTATTTTCTTGTGGTGATCAGTTATGGCCTTAATTTAATTTCCTTTGTTTTGGATTTTATAAATACGGCCTGCGTGTCGTGCCTCTCTCTTATTCTCATAATGTAACTTCTTTTCTCATCTCCCTCACTCGTATGTAAAATGAGTTTCCTTTATGTAATATGTTATTATGAAGAAAGAGGAGACTACAAAACAAAGAAGGAAAACCTTTGATATCTTGCTTGGAGAAGTGAATATCGTTATTAGGTTTAGCTTAAGCTCTTTCATTATCTTGGGAGAAAAATTGCGCTAGGGGCCATAATTGTTTCATTTGTATGTATGTTGATATATATTGTATATATGTTGATGCATATGTGAGGAACAATTTATATGATAAATAAGTCATGAGATCAAACTAATTAAAATTCCCTCAAAGATAATATTAAGTTCTTGCTTTCCAAGTTTAAGAACTCATCAAGACTATTATTGAATATTGTAGGTTTCGCCTAACGCGAGGTGCATGTTCTATATTAGTAAGGTGCGATGGGATAAATGTGATTTCCAATTTCTAAAACATTGGGTCAAACTTAACTGAACAAAATATAATAATATTATATACGTTTAGAAGCAAGAGTTGAGAATTATCCATATGATGGATTGGAATAAGGAGTTATTCATCCAAATGAAATATTCAAGAATTGTATTGGATGAAATTGGAAGGAGTTCCTACTTAAATAGTCGAGTTTTGTGTAATCAGCCTAACATTGACTTAAAGACGTAATTAAATATGTTGTTTTAATGATACTTATATATTTACATTCTATTTCGTAGATTATCATGACAACAAACACATCTAATAACATTTTGCGATCAATCCTTGATAAGGAAAAATTGTCTAGGACAAATTTTCTAGATTGACACCGAAATCTAAGGATTGTCCTCAAACATGACAAAACATTGTATGTCTTAGAGACACTTATTCTTGATGAAGAGCCTCTTAGTTCTGCTCCTAAGGCTAATAGAGATGCTTATAAGAAGCATGTCGATGATGCCAATGAAACTTCTCGCCTCATGCTAGCTACCATGAATTATGAATTGCAAAAACAACATGAAAACATGATAGCATTTGATATGATCGAACATCTGAAGATGCTCTATCAAGAGCATGCAAGGCATGAGAGGTTTGAAGTTTCAAAAGCCCTTTTCCAAGTGAAGCTAGCCGAGGGAAGCCCAATAGGTCTTCGTGTACTCAAGATGATATGTGGAGAATCTTGAAAGATTGGGTTTTCCCCTCAGGAAGGAGCTTGCAACTGATTTGATCATGCAATCATTGTCGTAGAGTTTCGGTCAATTTGTTCTTAATTTCAACATAAATGATATGGAAAAATCTCTTCCTGAATTGCTAAGCATGTTAAGAACTGCTGATCAAAATCTGAAGTCAAAAGGGAAATCCATTATGATGGTTAGTAATGGAAAGAAACATAACAAAAGGCCCACCAAGCAGGGTGGTAAATGGAAAGGCAAGGAAGTTTTCAAATCCAAACATATTGCACCTGCTTTGAAACAACCTAGTGGAGCCATAGATAAGAAAGGAATTTGCTTCTATTGCGGTAAGACCGAACACTGGAAGAGAAATTGTAACGCTCCAATTATTATTTTATTTATTTAATTTGGATTTGTGGTATTTTGTGTGTGGAAGAAAGAAATATTATTTAATATGATATTTAATTATATGAATTATATTATATTGAATAATTATTTGGTGAATAATTAAATAACTGGAAAATAAAGAGATAAGGGTAAGGTGGTCGTTTGTTGAAAACAGTGAGGGTAAATGTGGAAGACCATTGATTGGGTCTAAGGGATTATGTTGGAACTAAGGAAAAGAGAAAAGAGAATCGTGTTTTTGTGAAGCGATATATCGATCGTGAATAGAGAGAAGAAGAAGGAGAAAGTGAAAGACTTGAAGAGAAGAATCCGCGAGGAATAAGAGATTTCTCGTTGAAACCAAGGTAAGGGTGGGATTCTTCCATCTCATAAGGGTTTTATAATGAGAATTAGGTTGTCTTGTTGATTAGAGGTTTGGGGGTTGAGTGAATTTGGATGAATTTATGTGTTATGATTGTTGTTATTGATGTATGTGTTGTGGATATATTTGTTTTAGATGTTTATATTGTTGAAGATTATGATGTGGATGTATTGAAGGGTTATGTTAGGGATTTGGGTTTTTAAGAGAAAACCTAGGATTACAGATGTAGAATTGATGAATATGATGAGTTGTTTTGTGATGTTTGATGCGATTGATGTATATGTGTTAGATAGGGGTTTAAAATGGGAGTTATTGGGGTTAATAAGACAATTTAAAGATGTGAAATCACAGTGGGAAATGTTTTGTCATCGCAGAAACTCGTCGAGACAGTGAATAGCTCGCTCAACGAGTGGCTCCTAACTACATAATTTCGAAAACTTCGAAAATTCATATCTTGGGCTTCAGTTGTACGATTTGTGCGCCGTTCGAAGCCGTGCGAAGCTAAGACAATGTAATTTCATTTAAAAATAGTCTCATGTTTATAGAAACAATTTAAATAATATGAATTGATGTTGGAAGGTGAGTTGTTGTATATTGAACTAAAGACATGTTGCTATAGATGATGAATCTTGTTCTAAATAGGAGAATGGTCATGTCTTATGACTAGGGATGATAAAAACGATGTGTAGGAATTAGTTATATTGATGTAGAGGTGTAGGTAATGCGATAAGGTTGTTTGTAGTGGATTCTGATGAGTAGACGATGATAATTAAGTGCTAACAACTTTGTGATGTTAATTATGTGTTGAAGGTTAAATGATGCTTAGGTTGAGCTAGAATATAATGATGGAGTGTTGACATTTACGATACAATAATACTTATATAATGATAATGGTGTATTAATGTTTCGTGTATGTATTCATTGATGTTTTAACATGATATGTTGTGTTTGTTAAGTTGTTGTAATATGTGATTGTTGTTGTTGAGTTGTGATGATATGTCATTGTTGTTGAATTGTGATGATATGTCGTGGTTCATAAATTGTTGTAATATGTTGTTGTTGTTGTTGCTAAGTCGTTATAGTATGTTGTTGTTGATAAGTTATTGTAATATGTGGTTGTTATTGTAGTTGTGGTGATATGATGTGGTAGTTGATAGGTGTTGTTGTATGTTGTTGATATACTTTGTTGATGTTGCTAGAAGTTTTTGTAGATGTGGACACATGTTGTGGTAGTTGGTAGGTGTTGTTGTAGGTTGTTGATACATGTTTTTGATGTAGTTATGTGTTGTTGATGATACTAATGCATGAGATCATTGTAGTTGTATGTTGTTGATGATTCTAATGCATGAGATCGTTGTAGTTGTATGTTGTTGATGATGCTAAAGCATGAAATCAATGTAGTTGTATGTTGTTGATGGTGATAATGCACGAAATCATTATTGTGAGGAGTTGTTGTATGTTTATTATTTTTGTTGCATATTGTCATTGATGGTGCATGACATGTGCGTAGTTATTGATGGCATGATTATGTACAATCACAGTGGATAGTGAGGTTAAGAAATAGGGATCATATTGGACCATGAAATAGGGGTCGATGGGTATGATCATGTAATAGGGATCATACTGGACCATGAAAGAGGGGTCAAGAGTTCTAATGGGAACTGGATCTTGGAATAAAGATCGGATCATGGTACCGCATGCAGAGTCAAGTAGAGTCTTATTGCATAAGTTGTTGTTGATGTGCATGGTGTTAATATGTGCTATGGTGTGTTTTTTTAGTTGCTTTTGTTGTGAAGTGGTGATCTAATTTTTGATACTTTCTTGATTCTTATTATATTTCTCTTTTGATGATATAAGTATCTCCCTTCTATTTGAATGTTACCCTTTTGTTGGTAACGTGCAGGTGATCAGGATTAGTAGAGTGGAAGTCGGTGAAGTCGGTGTACTTCACATTTAGATGAGTCGGCTCTGATATGTGCTTTGGGATATCCGTTCATTAATATTTCTGTTGTTTACTTATTTTAGAAAAACACATTGTAAATGAATCTTACCTTATGTTTCTTTCGAGTTTTCCGCTGCAACTTAAAATATTTTGTAATATGTATCACATTGAGCCATGAGTTTTGTTGATTGTGACACTCAAAATAAAATTATGATTTTTATTTACTCTGATTTTAAATGTAAATTCGTAGGGAGTATTTTGGGTGTTACAAAGTGGTCTCAGAGCAGGTCGGTCCGTCCGGCTGGGTTATGTAGTTGGGTTGTCTTTAGTATGCGACATGTGTGTTAGAACACTGTCGGTACTTGTTTTGTTTTCCATTGCATGTTGGGAATGAAACAAGTGGGGGAGAAACGTCTATTTCTTGTGGGTATTCTCGGTGTTGAGAGATGGGATATCGTGTCTGTTGTACCCCAAAATTTTCCATCCTATATTCAAGACAATGTGTCTCAAGAGGCCTCCTAATAGTCACAAGATTCTCAATTGCTCAAAGGGATTCAAGGTTTCATCAAACAAAACCTCTTCCTAAGCAATGGATCTTAAATTAGGGTTTTGAGTTCTCAAAGAAAATTGGACTTCCAAAGCCTCAAGTGGACTTCATGGTATTTCACATACTTCAAAGGATCCTCATGTCAAGTTTCAAGGCTTTCCCTACAAGTTTGGTCAGTCGGATGCTTAGATGATCCAAAAATCAGTTAACTTGGTCAAAAAGTCAACGGTGGTCAACATACAGTCAAACTTTAAGAATTTTGGTCAACATCAAGATTATGAAGTAGTATCCATCATTTGATCAAGGATTGATCATGATTCATCAAGGTAACCTCTGAATCATCAGGAATCAGGAGTTACTAAATTAGGGTTTTGTGTAGGAAAAGTCAACTCTACTTTGACCAACCATAACTTTCACATGCTTCATCAAATATTTCCCATCCAAATCTCATTTTGAAGGAAATTCAATTTCCTACAACTTTGTGTCTCATAAGCCAAGTCCAAAAATGCTTCATTTGAGATATATGAGCCAAGACATTACAGGTCCTTTTAAAAGTCAACAAAAAGTCAACTTTTTCCAAAGCATATAACTTAAAAATGGAAGATCAAATGAACATGGGACCAAAAGTAGTAGTTATATGACACTCTAAGCTTTCCAAAAAATCCTAGAACACATACATGGGATAAAAATTGAGGGAGTTATGCATTGTTGAAGTTGGGAAATTTTAAGGAGGTGTATGAAGCAAAAATGACCAAAACACAAGTTTCTTCCAAATGGGTCCATATTTTTCCAACCCAAACTCAATTATAAGATTATGCACGACCCATAGATCATAATATTTGATTTTTTATATTTATTTTATATTATATTGGATTATTTTATTTAAATTCAATTTTAATTAAGATAAATATTGAAAAATCAAATATTTGATCTTAGGTCTATTTTGGGATCAAATATTTGATGTTTATGATGATTGTAAGTGTCCAAATTCGTGTGAGGCCAAAAGAGTATAATTTCATCTAATTTTTTGACCAAATTGGAAACATCTTTTCTTCATCCTCAAGTAACCTCTCAATCCATCATAAAATCCCAAAATCTGACCTAAATTACACCCTCTATAAATACTTATCATCTCCACAAGTCACGAGGACGAAATTTTTTATCAAAGAGAGCATACAAAACTTCAAAAAAATCAAGAGTAAGTATGATTCAGTTTTAGGGTTGCCGCCATTTTCAAGGAGGTTTGAAGGTCCAAGAACATTCCTTAGACTCTTCTGAAGGCGTACCAATCATCACATTGCTCCAAAACCTCATAAAACGCCATAACCAAATTTTGTTTTTTTGTTTTTCAATTTTTCGATTTCATATTTATATGCATGATACATCTAATCTCTTTGTATATTTATGTTTTGTATGATGTGAACAAGCTATTTGTGCGATGGAATTGAAGTTTAGGGCACCATGGAGAGCTAAATTGTTGGTTAATCTGTTGTAATCTGTTTCCGCTGATACTTTGAAGGCTGAAATAGTGATAAGAATTTCAGTCTGACAGGTAAGTCAGGTAAGTGCTACTATTTCGATTTACTCTGAATGTTTTCCAGATGTTCAGAAAAAATCTAAGAACAATACTCTTTTAGAATAAAATTCTAAAAGATTTCGACCCTCAAAATCGCAAATTCCTCTTTTTTCCATATTTTCAAAAAAATATGAAAAACAAATGCGCTCTTTATTTGATTTTATTAGATTTTTAGCATCGTTTTAATATTTTTTAGATTTTATTTTAATCGCTTTTCTTATTTTCCATTATTTTAAAATCTGCAGTGATTTTATCTAACTCTGTTTGTTTTTTTTATTCTTCTAATAGCATGATAAAAACATATCCTCATCTCATCTCAAAGACTCAATATTCTTCCGATCTTTTCGTTTCGATTAGTTTACAATTTCTAAAGATAATGTAACTGCTAAAGCCTTGTAATAGTTTAGGTTTATTTTCCGCACTTTACATTTTCTGTCAGGATTTTTATATTTATGTATCTCTCCCAAAGCCATGTAATAGTTTAAACTAGGGTTTTATTTTTCTGCACTATAAATTGTTAGATGTATGCTTAATAGGATTGTATGGAAAGACTAAAATAAACTGTTAGCTAACCCTAATTCACAAGATAAAATATCTGAAATCAATATTCACACACATAAGTCGATCGTTTTACGATTGCCATCTGCACCTTCTAGGGTTTCCTCTCTTGGTTGCCTTACAATAAACATGGTCAAGTCCCTCGAACGTGGGGGTATCTTAGTAAAGTTGCCTGCTGCCGCTCCCTGGATTTCCATCCTGGTACAAATGCAAAAGTGGCGCGGAAAAGAGGTAGAGTCGCCAACCAGGCATTTTTATCCCGAAGGAACGGGAATGGTAATGATGTACAAACCGAAGAAAGAAAAGAAAGGACAAAGGTCATGCGAACCAAAGAGACTGGGTTCGGGAGTCGGTTACGACCTGGGAAGTTATTAGCACCCCAAATCGTCTGCCGTACCTGACGGGATCCACGCTTGCAAAGAAACTGTTTCAAAGGGTGAAGAAATGAAAGTTGCTGCAAAGAAAAGGAACTGAACTGGATAGAAAAGAGAGAGGGAAATGTAGGGAAAATAAAAGAGTATGTTCGAACGGGCCCTACCCCACTGCCTACGTACCTCATCTGGACAATGAGGATCAGAGTCGCCATAGTTCCCCTAACTAGGGGTGGAAAAGATTGCTTGTGTCTTAAGGCTTGAACTGCCTATGTCAATGCTCAGGTGTTGCAGGCTCGGATGACGAATGAGTTACCGTCTTGCAAAGTGACAAGTAGGAGCAAGTTCTTATGAAAGGAGTGAAGGTGATGAGAAACGAAGTCCCAAAGGAGACACGCTTATTCTTTGTCCAGTGTTTTTTATGAGTTTTTATTTGTGTGGCACAAGGAAGTGAACTCAAGTCCGTTTCCATGGAATGTGTACTTGCTACTACATTCCAAGATGGAATAATATAACAAGCACACCAAGTAAGGAGAATTTATCCAAGACTTGTTTCCAAGGGCAAGGGCCTAAGCTCACTAACTTGTTGAACTTATTAGATGTTTAAGTGATTAAAAATGAAGAAGTATTTTTTATGGTTTTTCTTGATGAAGATGACCTCATGACCCGACTTGTGCCTCATGCTAGACAAATGCACTATTCCAAGATGGAATGAATACATGTGCCCCATGGAATAAGGCTATACACAAGAGGCCACTTCTTTCTTATTAAGGTGTTTTTTATGTTTTTGTATGAAGATGAGAAAGAGAAGAAACCAAAGGAGCAAAGGTAACAGACTAAGGGGGACTATTAATTCTAAGTGTTATCAGGCATGGGAGTCCTAGGGTAGTGTGGTTTGAAGTCTATCCTAATGAAGAAGAAGGAAAGAAGATGAGAGGAAAGCTAGAGAACAACTTACTCCTCTAAAGGAGATAAGTTGCTTCTAAGGGGGGAAAGATGAAGAGTTGAATCACATGATGGCATAAGGCACATCAAAAATCACAAAGCAAAAAGCAAAGCAAGAAGAAGAGATGAAGAGTTGAAATGTGGATAAACATCCACAATTCACTTACCATTGCCCTTACAAATGTTAGCAAAATTTCCAGCATATATTCAGCACATCAATCAATACTAACACCTCAACACAATTCATGAAAATAAAATGCCCAAAGTTCAATAAGACAAGATCAACAAACATGCCAAGCTTTGCAAATACATGAATTACGTGTCGAGAAAATGAAAGAATACATCAACCAGCAAGCAAACTACCCTAAACAAGCATATAAAATGATCATACAATGATCCATGATGAATAAAGAAAGTAAGGGAAGCAAACAAACTCAAAACAGCCCAAAAACGTCACTCTGCTTCAGTGTTAACCGGTTAACCAAAGCGTTAACCGGTTAACCAGTTCAAACCTGCAGAAAAAAACATAGAAAACAGATGCGTTAACCGGTTAACCAAAGCATTAACCGATTAACCAAAGCGTTAACCGGTTAACACTGTGCGAACAGCAATAATTTCCTGCAGAAAAATCAGCTCAAACCAGCTTATTTCAAATAATTCCCCAACAGTCCAGCAATCAATTATGCATGAAATAGTAAAATCAATTCACATTAATCACACACCATTAAGCTCATGAACATTAACACGTAGATCCGATCACAAATCAACCAAACAATTCAAGCAAGCCAAGCAAATACACAAGCACATGGTGGATCTAAGCATAAGCATGCAAATAAGCTAAAAACTGAGCTAGATCTGAACTTAACCAACCTACAAAGCTGAGATATGCTTTGGTAAATGTTGTTTGAGCTGGAAATGAGGAATCTTGCGGAAAACATCGAAGATCCGGTGCTAATCTTCACACATCATGCAAAATAAATGCAAGCAAAGGATCTTGATGACGAATTTGGCACCAAAATCACTTCTAACCACCAAATCAGATCTGAACCAAGTAGTGAAACCAGAAAATTGATGCAAAGAAGCTAAGGATGGAGGTCTAGTTCCAAGATCTACAAGCTTTAATGCAAAGTTTTGTGATCTTCAAAGAGGAACTTTGAGTGATTTTGGAAATTGGGAGAGAAAATGAGAGAATGGTGAGAGAGTGGTGAAAATTCAGAAAATGAGAAGTGAATTATGTGAGAATCAGAGGCTTTTGGTTTGGAGGGAAATGGAATAAATATCCTCTAGGTTTGGGGCCTAAAATTTTGGTTTGGAGTCCAAAAAAGTGGATTGGAATTAGCTTAGAAAGTTGATTAGGATCTAGCCTTGGAATTAGGCTTGGTAAATCATCTAGATCCTTCTCCATAATTCCCAATTAATTCAAAATGAATAAAATCAGAAATAATGAAAAATTTGAGCCAAAACACATGCTGAACTTGCTGCTGGAATTCAAAATTCGCAGCCGTTAATCGGTTAACCAAAGCGTTAACCGGTTAACGCAAGGAAATTTTGAATTCTCCCTCCTTTTGGTGGGAAACTCCAAGAATACCCTGGCGCCAACCATTTCAATCTGATCCCGATCCTCAATCCTTTTAGGGCTTCGACCATGATACCAAGCTTGTACAAAAGGTCATGTGAGCTTCCTGTTAGGTCACCATGCTCTTGACTTTGCCTTGTAAGATCACGAGTTCTCAGATGATTGATCATATGCCTTATGATGGAACATGCGAGTGCTATGCTTCATTTTTCCTATGCAAAATGCTAAGGATATGACATGCTGGTGATGATTGTGATATGATGATGATGCTAAAAAGAAGAGGGAAAATTTGGGGTGTTACACCTACGAATAATATCATCAATTCCCTACAAGATAAAAGATCGTAGTCCCTTCGAGTTGCCTACAAATAAATGATCTCCTCCCTCGATGACCCTACGAAAATGATGATAGTCCATTCAAATTACTAAGATACCCCTACAGGATGCCTTCTATGACCATATGATGACCCTACGCCCGTCCTAACATCCAAGGTAAAGACTACTTACTCACTAATAGTAAGGACAGTCTTACCCCTAAAGGAAATAAATAACAAGAAAGACCTTACAAACTTAGGGTAAGTAGTTCTTAAGTACTTGCTCACTTCTTTTCAAAAACACTCTTTACACCCCACTTTTTCAAACATTTTCAAAACTAAACACTTTGTATATATCCACACGAGGATCATTGCAAAGTTAAAGACTTCTGAAATATTTTCTAAACACACACTACATATTTCAAACAAAAGTAAAGTGAGCTAAGTAGTTAAGAGCCCATGGATAACCATGGATACAAAAGGTGCTAACACCTTCCCTTTGTATAACTTACCCCCTGAACTCAAATCTTTTTCAAAGGTCTTTCCTATTATTTTATTCCTTTTCCTTATTTGATAAAATAAAAGTCGGTGGCGACTCTTGCTATCTGCAACATAGTTTTTGGAAACAAAAATGCCCAAGTCAGTTCTCCCACCGTGTTACAGTGTTGCTGTAAGATGGAGTTTTGTATGGACTATCCAACTATTTGGAGGATGGTGTTAATCTTGAAGAGAGGCAGTCAGGTGTTCTTGTTGTTCGCTTCCTTGTGAAGGGGGAAGCGATGTTTTAAGCCAGTTGTAAACTGGTGATGTGTGGAGTGTCCTGACGTGTTTCCTTAGGAGGTACACAATTATCCTCATGTTGGAACAAGGTGACATTATTCTTTGGATGGATGGATGGAGTTAAATAGTGTGTTTGTAGATCATTTAGAGGATGGTGTTGTTGAACGCTATTATGACTTGGTAAGGATGATTTATACCCCATCATGATTGTCGGATGTATATTAACAAATTGAGGAACTGGTCACCCTTAATCTCTTGTTGATTACATACAGAATCATGTTGGATAGGATAGACTTGACTCGCTAAGATAGAGTAGCATGTGCAGTGAATGGTACGGAGTTAAGCCATGTACTTGCAGAGTGTTTGGATTAGTCGATGTAAATTGCTATATATGAAGGTGAGATGGATTCAGGAATGTGAGGTTTTCCATGGAAGAAAAGATGGTATTATGGGAATTGGAAATGAGGTCACAACGACGGACTACTGGTTGTGCATGGGTTTTGGAGTTATTTCGGTAAAAGGTATCAGATGTTCCGTTAGGAGAGGAAGATGGAATTGTATTAGAATTTTGTTCGTGGTCCTGGATTCTATGGTATTGTACAAGATGTCAGTATGATAGAAAAGAGTAGTAGGAGGATTTGATAAAAAGGGAAATTATGAAATCACAAATGCCACTGTGGAGAATTTTTGTATGATTGGTGAAGAAGAGAACAATAGCTTAGGATTGTGTGTTGGTCAGGGAGTAGTATGGAATTCACAGTTTTGTTTGGGATAACTTGGATTTGAGGCGTGATGAGTCACAAATGGGTTAAAGTTCCCTGATGGTATTAATGGACAATGAGGTGAAGAATGAGTACAAAGTGTGGTAATTGAAATCAACAACCGTAAACCATGTGGGACGATAATGGTAAGATAGAGATATTCTTATATGTCTTGGATTGATAAGGAGATTATAAAATGTAAATTATGCAACCATTTTCTTCTATTGAATTCATGAGTCGAGAATACGTGGGACTTAAGATTTGAAGATTTGGCAAGGTGACCCAATGAAGGGATAAATAGAAAGCGTGGAATGATGGGAAATTGAATTATAAGTATTAATTGAAGGAAGTAAATTTGTATTATAATTTGTCAAAGAGTGATTTTTGATTGGTAGAGGTGAAGTTGCATGGTTATGTCAAATCGAATGAAGGTATTGTTGTAAATCCATAAGATAAAACGTAGTCCTATAATGAGGAAGCTCTGAAGTAGGTAAAGAAATTAAGATGTTTTGGATACGGGTTTTGGAAGGTATTTTCCAAGTTAGTAGTTCTGTTATCTTAATTAACTTGTGAAAATTAAGATTGTATGTTGGGATGTTTGTTGTAGGAGGAATTGGAGGACCGAAGTATAAGTCGACTATAGTTCCATTTTGATTCGGTCTTATCTTAATACGTCGTTTGTAGAGTGTTGAGATTGTGGGTGACGAGGTTGGAAGGGAATGAATACAAGATGGTAAAGTTATAATTTATGCTTTACGACAACAGAAGATACAAGAAATGATCTATTGTGCTTAGATTTAGATTGGGGCTGCAGTAGTGGGTGTGTTGAATGATTAAGGAATATGGTTTTATGGACCTAGAATTCAGAGTGATTAATAATCGCAAAAGTATATGACGATTGTTTGGTCTACTGGAATATAGTATAAGATATTAAGAAGGATTGGGATTCCTTATGAGTTAAGTCGAAAGTCTTTTCCTCGGTTTGATCTGGTGATTAGATAGAGTTGGAATTGAGTTAGCAGGCGGAGCTTTATGTCTAGTTTGAGAGAGAACCTAGTGGGAAGAATGTTGGATATACTAAATGTGAATAGGGATGTATGGTGATTTCTAGAACGCATAAGAAGTTGGACGTGAAATTATTGTATTTGACAGTGGTAGGTAATCAAGTGTGCAGTGGGAGTGCGAGGTAGCGTAGTTTGTTCATATGGGTATGATTTGTAAGAATTCGAAGGTTGACGATATAATTGATGAGAATAATAAGATCATTGGATGTTCCAAGATGGAATTGAGATGGCAAAAAGTTTAATTGCTAATCTTGTACTGCTAGATGGATGGGTGTATTGGTTGTGTGTTCGACTAAGAAATCGTAGATTAGATGTCTTGAAGTTGTGAGATCACAAAGTTAGTGGTTTAGCTGTGGTAATGTTGTGTTATGGATTTTGGTGTTCTTATCATTGTTGTTGTCTGTTGCCTATGATGATGGTTCAGGTGTGTGTAGCTAATTCCTACGATGGGTAATTAGAGAGGTGTTACTTAAGATGATGGTAACTAATGTGTTATGCCCGGTTCAAGAGTGAACTTGTGTGTTCATAGTTTGATTATTTTGTGTCATGGGTTGGTTGTAGAATGCATTGCATGAGAAATGTGACTTGTTGTGATTGTCGTCGATAAGTTGTACCATTGTTTGCATTGTTCGTGATATCGTTTTCCAGGAAGTAGTAGTTGACTAGTGGTTATAAGGGCGTATCAGAAGTAGTTCGTATTCAGTGAATTTTCGAGGACGCAAATATTCTAAGTGGGAGAGGCTGTAATGCCCCAATTATTATTTTAGTTATTTAATTTGGATTTGTGGTATTTGGTGTGTGGAAGAAAGAAATATTATTTAATATAATATTGAATTATATGAATTATATTATATTGAATAATTATTTGGTGAATAATTAAATAATTGGAAAATAAAGAGATAAGGGTAAGGTGGTCGTTTGGTGAAAATAGTGAGGGTAAATATAGAAGACAATAGATTGAGTCTAAGGGATTATGTTGGAATTAAGGAAAAGATAAAATAGAATCGTGCTTTTGTGAAGCGATATACCGATCATTAATATAGAGAATAATAAGGCGAAGGTGAAAGGCTTGAAGAGGAGAATCCATGAGGAATAAGAGAATTCATGTTGAAACCAAGGTAAGAGTGGGATTCTTCCGTCTCTTAAGGGTTCTATAATGAGAAATAGGTTGCGTTGTTGATTAGAGGTTTGTGGGTTGAGTGAATTTGGAAGAATTGATGTGTTATGATTGGTGTTATTGATGTATGTGTTGTGGAGATATTTGTTGTAGATGCTTATATTGTTGAAGATTATGATGTGGATATATTGAAAGGTTATATTGAGGATTTGGGTTTTTAAGAGAAACCCTAGGATTAAAGAGGTGGAATTGATGAATATGATGAGGTGTTTTGTGATGTTTGATGCGATTGATGTATATGTGTTAGGTAGGGGTTTAAGGACTCAAACAGGGGTTATTGGGGTAAATAAGACAGTTTAAAGGTGTGAAATCGCAGCGGGAGAAGTTTTGTCATCGAAGAAACTCGTTGGGACAGCGAATAGCTCGCTAGACGAGCTCTAAGCTCGCTCAGTAAGTGGCTCCTGACAGCATTATTTCGAAAACTTCGAAAATTCATATTTTGAGCTTCGAGTGTCCGATTTACGCGCCGTTCAAAGATGTGAGAAGCTAAGACAATGCAATTTCATTTAAAAATAGTATCATGTTGCTAGAAAAAATTTAAATAATATGAATTGATGTTGGAAGGTGAGTCATTGTATATTGAACTAAAGACATGTTGCTATAGATGATGAATCTTGTTATAGATGGGAGAATGTTGATGTCCTATGACTAGGTGTAAACACCCCAAATTTGCCCTCACCAAATTCACACCATGGCTTGTGATCTTTCATTTTTGCATAAGTTTAAGCATATCATCTCATATGGCATTTTTGCTTCACTGCATTAGTTCAAATTCATTTGCATCTAGGGTTTGTGATCTGAGCAATACAAGGATCCATCTGAGCCACTCCAAAGGTCTCCAATCATTCCAAGAGGGTCCATGTGTTTTCTATCATCATAATTTGTCCCTCAAAGATCAAGGAAGTCAAGAAATCACAAGAACTTGGAAAGCATGGAAGCAGAGATATGGTTTCACTACACAGATGACCTGAAATTAGGGTTTTGGTTTCAGGGGCCATAACTCCAAATTTTTTGGTCATTCTTGTTTCTAATAGTCTCAATATGTTATAAGGATCATATTTACCAAGTTTGATGAAGAAATTCATTGTGGAAGCCATCTGTTCACTGGATAACTTCTTGAGCAAGTCAGAGCAAAATCAGGGCATCTGAGGCCCCCAACAATGGAACCAAAGTGGATATTTCATCAAATTAAAGTTATATGATCTTTATTTGATCATTGAAGTGCTTGGAAGTTCACAAAATTGAAGAAATGTGAGCTAAACCAAAAGTTGCCAAAAATGGAAATGACTTGTAATAGAAACTTTCCATTTTGGGAAAGTATTTCAACCTCCTCTTTCTCAACCAAAAATGCTTCAAATTAAAATTTGTTGGTCATGAAAGTTGTAGATTGGATCATTCCCTTTTCAAAAAGTACAAGAACAAGTTATAATTCATTATGGAACTCAAGTTATGGCCTTGCAAAGTTGGCAAAAATCACATAATTTTCACATTCATGCCAAAGAGGGATTTTTGCAAATTCACTTGCCAAGCTTCTAAGTGACCTCTAATTGACTTCTAAACATCATAACAACATCACATGACTCATTTTGCTGAGAATTTCCCAAGGAATCACAACATTTCATGCCTTGCATCACAAGATACACCAAAGAGAGAAAATTTGCAAAACACATAGAAACCCTAGCATCAAGTGATCCAGCTGCAATGTTTCAATCCTATGGCCTTCCTTGATCCATGCTGAGGCCAGACACCCCAAAATTTCAGGCCTGCACCATGCCCATACCTCAAGTACACATTCTTGACTTTCTTGCAAAAACACCCATACCAAACACACTATGCCACACCAACTCCTCTGACCAATCACAACATCATATGCAAGCATTATGGAACTCATAACATACAACACACAAGCCTGAAACACAGCCATAGCTCAGATTTCCAAAATCCTCTCAAAACTTTATCTCTTCGAAACTTTCAAACCAGCCATCAAAACTTCAAAATTCTTTCACCAATCATCTCCACATAACCCCAGGATCATTTCCCACCCTTCACATTGGCCTGAAACCATCTCAAACAAAAACACGATTTTCACCACCTCTGAGCTGAAACCTTCAAAACACTCCATATAAACTCCTTTCAAGCATTCTAGAAGCATATAGGGATCAAGGGGAGTGGAAAAGCACCAAAGAAGAGCCCAGAAAGTGCTAGTTTCGAAAGCTTCAACTCAGGTAACCTCAAGAACATTTTTTCCAGAAATGTGTTTTTTAGTTCCTAAATGATTCTTCATGATTCACTGATGATCCTGATGTGTTTAGTTTTGAAAATGATTGAGTATTAAGCATGTATGAGCTCTCTGAAATATTTTGACCTAGAACTAATTTGCTTCGATTCAGCTTGAATATGTGAAATAAATTTGTTTTGATGGATGATTCTTGTTGTATGATGCGTGGGGTTTAATTCTGGGCAGAGAGATTAGGTTTTAGAGGCTTAGGGAGAGAGATAGAATTTTGGACTGCCGGAGAAGATGACCAGAGCACTGTTCCGGTCATCTGAAAATAATTAGGGCTAATCTCAGGTGATTAGCTGAGTTTGAATCTGGAGTGTAGGATGTGATTTTCACGCGTGTGCGGAGGGCTGAGATCATTTCACTTAACCCTAATCTTTTTAATTTATTTAATTAATTAGAATTAGGCCAGATTGAATCTGGACCCTTAGATTGCGCGCTGGTCAATGCATCCCCCCAGTTTGAATCTGATCCCTTGGATTGTCATACTTTCCCTTTAATTCATTTTATTTTCATTTTTTATCCATTTTTTTGTGCATTTTATTTAAAATACTTAGAAAAGTCCAAAAAAATATTTTCTTCTGCATTTTAATTCTAAATATTTTTCTTCACCCAAAAACATTTTCCTTTTTATTTTTTGCATTAAAAAATCATTTTAAAAATATTTAAATGTTTATTTTAATTAATTAATGGAAATTAATTAATTAAAATATCATTTAGGTTTCTAAAAATTCCAAAAAAAATCACATTGCATCTTAGGACATTTAAAAACATTGTCAAACCATTCATACAAGTTTATTTTTGGTTTTGATCCAACTTTAACATTTTTCTTGAATTTAGGGTTCATAAATTTTCTTTTTTGGAACCCTAACTTTGAAAATTCTTTTCTGCCTAACCATGAAGGGTTTGACAATGATTCTTTTTGCATTGCTTTCCATATAGCATTTAGTTTCTAGGATAATTTTGTCATGAATTGATCTTGCATTTTCAATTTGATTTGCATTTTCCCTCTTAAGGTACCCAAAAACCCTAGTTTACTTAGAAAAATCACAACCTTCTTTAGGTTTAGAGTTAGGCCTTCTCCTTTGGGGTGTGATATCATATGGGGTTAGGGTTCATTTGAGTTCATTTGCAATTTTTATCATGTGATTTGCTTCTATTTTTGACATTTGCATCTCATCCTTTCATGTAACCCTAATCTTGCATTCATACTTGCATCTTACATTGCATTGCATGAACATGTGAACTTGACATGACATTCTAAGCACTTGTATGACATCTTCGACATCTAAAGACATTGCTTGATCATTTCTTGGTCATTTCTTCATACATTTTCCATGCTTTGCATCCATTTCATTTCATAAGCATCCATGTGTTTTCATGCTTCTTACATGCTTCCTTTGCATTCTTTCTCTTCATATGAACATTCATAACACTTGGTATGCTTTTGCATCATATCATAGCATCATTTGTATCATGTGTTTGTTTCTGGTTTTGGTTTTTACCTTTGCATTTTTTCATTTCATTTCATTTCTTTCCTTATGCTAACATTTTCAGGTGGTAAGTTAATTTGAGAGGTGAATTTTCCTTCACTTCTCACATTTCTCTTCATCTTTTTCTTATGCATTATTGCTAAATTTCTCTTTGTCTTAGAGTGAGCTTGCTCATTCATGTTCATCATTCACTTTCTTTCCTCAAGTTACTTATCTTCTTCAGTCAAGTAAGTAACTTGTTTCTTCTGCTTCTCCTCCTTTCATCTGCTTCTTCCATTGGTGACTTCCCTGAAGATCTTTCTCAAGCCTTACAAACCATAGGAACACCCAAGCATGACAATAATTAGGGTTGTGATTAGTCCCCTTTTAGCTTTTACCTTTGTGTCTTCTTTGTGTCTCTCTTCTCACCTCATCATTAGAGACTAAACCCTTAAGGTTTTAAGACTTTGTGATTAGGGTTATGCCTGCATCCTTCTCTTAGGATGGAGTGTATAACTTTAATCCTAAGTGTTAAACCCTTAATTTATTTAAACCTCTTAATTAATCCATCTTAATATTACTAATACATTAACTTGTAACTTGGGCCTTGCATTAGGGTTCTAATTCTTCATTTACTGGTTAAGAAGGACTAACCCTAGTGTTAATGGACAAGTCCCTCTCAAGTTGTCTTACAAATCATAAAATTCACTTCTTAATCTTACCCTGAATAAAAACCCACTTTAATAAAGGCTTGTTTTGTCATGAGGTTAATCCCTAATCATGGATTAAGTTGAGGTATCTTCCTCATATTAAGTGTGCTCATCTATTATCCTTCTATTAGGATGGTGTAATGGGTTCACTAATCCTTGATTATGGCTTAAACTTATTACTTAACACTAAACAAAAACTCAAAAACATCTAAATAATCACAAGTAGGTTAATGATCTTAATCCTACATCATCATGGTAATTAAGTTGAGATGTTTATCTCATACTTAAAGTATTCTCATTATCCCTAATCAAAGGGAGGATATGATGAGTTTACTAACCTTTGGTTTAGGCTTAAGCTCATTAACTTTTGACAAACACAAAAAAACAATAAAAGATTGAAAACACAAAAACAAACAATAATCGTCTCCTTCGGGATTCTTTTCTCATCACCTTCATTCATAAACGAGAACTTGCTTTTTCCATCTAATGCAAGACAGTTAGCACTCGAGCCAGACGAGTCATACACTTGAGCATAGACAAGTAAGCAGTTCACAAGTCAATTTATCTTTCAGTCTCTTTGAGTCGAACTACGGTGTTCTGACTTCCTCATTGCATGAGAGGATACGTAGGCATATCTTAATTGTTATCGAACAAAAGTCTATGTGTCTTCCCCCTCTTCCAGCATTATCTTTTAAGCCTCATTCCTGAGCACCTCACTTCATTTTCTTGCACTGACACTTGTACATTCTTTTCCAGCTTTTGCACACAGACAGCATAGACAGTACCCCTTTAAACATAATCTTTCAAGTGTGGATCCCGTCGAGTACGACGGACAATCTGGGTGCTAATACCTTCCCAGGTTGTAACCAACCCCCTTTCTCAGTTTCTCTAGTTCACGACCGTCTTATCCATATTTTTCTAGGTTTATGCAGCATTACCTTTCCTTTGGGATAAAAATGCCTAGCTGGAGACTCTATTCACCTCATTCCGTTTCTCTTTTCGCCGACCGTTCGTGTCTGTACCCTATCTTGACCAGGTGTCTTTTTGGGGGAGCGACAGCTTGGCGACTCTGCTGGGGACCCTTATATTGCAACCAGGGCTTCTGGTTCTTTTTGTTGGTTCCTCCTAGCGCTTGTTTGATTTGTGTTTACGGGGGTGTTATGTGCTACTTGTGCTTATTTATTTGCTTTATTTATTGCTTTATGTACAACTTTATTTACTGCTTTCTTTTACAGTTTTATGCATTTCATACTGTCATTATCATATGCTGGATCTGCTGTTGTCTTGGTGGGTGGGGATCATTGAGTGAGTAAGGTCCTATACCTAGGACCTGAGTGACACATAGGCTAGAGTGGCTTCATATTCTTTCCCATTCCATTTCGGTCTGGTGCGGGAATATGAAACACGGTTCAGACATGTGTTTCTTCTTGAGAACTTTGTGCTACAGATTTCTTGTAGTACTAGGGCTATCTGGGAAGCCTTCTTAGTCTGGATGACCTTTTTTATGACCTTCAGCATCTGAGGTGAATTAGAGGAGGATCTTTTATGGTTATTGTAAACATTGTACCTCCGGGTTATAAGTGTTTACACTTCTCAAAACTGATCCAAGTCTGAGGATCCTTGTTCTAGAACATTACATGTGAGGGGGGTTGGGATGTTTATAGGTTTGCAGGAACCTTTGGCCTCATCATACCTTGTTACTAGATTTGTTAAGGTTGTATTATTTGGACAGTTCTTGTGATTACCCCGGACTTGTGACTCTTTATTTGAGTCCCCCACCTAGTTACTGGATTTCTAAGCCTCCATCCGGACTTATGAACATACATGGACTTTTACCAAGGCAGATAAACTGACCCAGCACTTGATCACAAACCCTTTGCATATCATTTTTCATACATCATTTTTGCATTAATTAATATTTGCTTATTTGTTTTATAGGGTATCCATCATATTATCTTTGGTTTGGTTTTGACCCCTTCTGCTGCTCAGACTTCTTCAGTTATCTTCTCCAGCATCTCCATCAGTTTGTATGAGATTCTTCTCCAGCTATCTTCATCAGAGACTCATCTCCAGCATCTCAGTCAGTGATCTTCATCAGCAGTTGCTCTCAGCTTCTTCACCAACACCCATGGACACTTCAAGAAAGAGCAACATCACTTACCACTTCTTTGAGCCCACCCTGACTGGCATCAGGCAGATCCAGTCCCTTATTACTCCTGATCATATTCCACAATTTAGAGAGCATTATGGAGGCATATTGGACATGGTCATGGACTTAGATGCATCTCAGAGGAGCATGATCCATAATTGCTTGTAGTTTTATGATCCCCCTCTCGGATGTTTCACATTCCCTGATTTCCAGTTGGGACCTTTGCTAGAAGAATTTGCCATGTTGTTAGGAGTTCCTATCAGGAGAGGAATTCCTTTCAACCCTGAGATGGTTGCTCCCATAAATGAATACATAGCCAGGGCATTGCATTTGGAGCCTGCCCTCATTGATCAGAACATGACAACCAAGGCTGAGGTTCCAGGCCTTCACCTAGACTTCTTGATCTCCCAGGCTACCATGCATGCTGCAATAGGGGAATGGAAGGTTGTCTGTGCACTTCTAGCCCTCAGTATATATGGGGTTATCTTGTTTGCAGATGAGCCAAAGTTTGTGAGCAAGAATGCCATTCACCTGTTCTTATTGAAGAACCCAGTTCCTACCTTGCTGGGAGACTTCTACTACTCAGTACATCAGAGGAATGAGAAGCAAAGAGGAAGACTGGTCAGATGTTGTGCTCCCCTTTATTACTCTTGGCTGCTAAGACACTTGCCAAAGTAAGATACGTTCCTGAACCCCCATCAGCAGAAGAACTGGGCTAAGAGATTTATTGCTTTGACATCAGAAGACATTAGATGGTGCACTCAGAGCACTAAGGGCAAGGACATCATTACTAGTTGTGGGCAATATCCTAATGTGCCTTTGATAGGAGTGAAAGGTTGCATCAACTATAACCCTTTACTGTTTAAAAGACAATTAGGGTATGCTTTGGTTCATCTTCCCAGAGGACAAGATTTGGCTGAAACTCTTTAATGTGAAATCCAACCCAACTCTGTTGTTGTTAGACAAGCTGCCTGGGCTTGGGATAACATTCAGACCAAGGGAACAACCATCCTTGGCAAGTGCAACAACATTGCTTCAGCATAGTATTCTGATTGGTCTCGTACCAGAGCTCAGATTACCCGGATGCCGTTTACTTTAGAAGATGTACCTGGACCTTCTACAGTACAACCTGCAGCTACTGTCAGTTTTGAAGAGTTTGAGAAACTGAAAGAGAGAAACACTTAGCTAGCTGAAGCCTTAAAGAAGACTCTATGGGAGAGAAATGACAGTCGTCTAGATAGTGAGAGATTGGAAAGGCTCAGGGTTGAGCATTTGACCAAGATTGAGAAGATGGATGACTACATCAGGAAGGCAAGAGCAGGGGAGTTAGTACTGAAGAATGCTTGCAAGGAAGCAAAAACTCAGAAGGCTAGGGCAGAGCACTATCTTGAGGAGAGCCATGCTAGGTGGATCAGGATCACTGAAGCCCGTGCACAGGAAGATCAAAGGACTCAAGCTAAGATAGAGCAGTTGGAGGCTAGTGAGAAGAAGCATCAAGAGGCATTATTGGCAGCACAGAAGGAGATATCTGAATTGAAACTCCGGGCGGGGTTGAAGAGGTCAAAGGATTAGGACAAGCATAAGAAATTGACCAATTCCATTGCTACCAGGAACCTCCTCATCAGGACTATAACAGAGCACCCAGTAGGTCCAGTGACTGAGGCTCTCCTGAAGGAAGTCAGAGAGGATGACTTTGGATTAGATGTTTGACTCTTTTGCTTGTACTTTTATTTTGTTGTACTTTTGATTTTGCTGTTATATTTTGACCCACCATGGGAATGTATTGTAATCAAACTATGTATTTTCACCGCCTTGTAATATATCAGTTTGTATTATTTTTTTCGGTGGGCTTAATCTCTCTTCATCATCAGCATTTTCTCGAGGTCTGGGAAGGTCAAAACCAAAGAACCAAACCGGAAACCCTTGGAAGACAAATAGGCATATTGCATTGCATACTAACATTTTCTTTGTTTTGTAGGTTTTTATTTTATTGTTGTTTCTCACTTTGTTGTGGTTTCAAGAAACATTGCTTGCAGAAGAGTGTTCCCTGTCAACCGAATATACCGGTACCCGACAAGAAACAACCTTCCGGGACTCCAGATGGATCAAGTTCAGCAAGACTTGAATGAAGTAAGGACCCAAATGGATAATGAGAGGGTTGAGATGAGGAATAAGTAACTCAATTCATGACTGTAATGATTGGTTTAGCTCAAAGCCAGGAAAGGCTGAGGGAGTTGGCTGAGAGACAAACTCCTGAGGAACACCATCCAGGTACAGGAGGTACCAGTAACAACGATCACATGCAGCCTCACACTGATCCACCAGAGTTTGGACCTCATCTAAATCCAGAGATTAATGCCATAAGAAATACTCAGGGTAACACTGCTGGAGGAAGGGTCTTGCAAGAGGATCCTCAAGAAGAGCAGTTTACAGTTGTTGGGGCTGGGTACGAAGTTTACGATCGTAGGCAGGATGAAATTGCAGAGAAGCTGAGGTCTCTTGAATCCCAGAATTCCCTAGGGTTTGATGTCATGGACATGGGACTGGTGGAAGGGGTGAGAATTCCTCACAAGTTCAAACCCTCGTGTTTTGAAAGGTATAATAGCACATCCTGCCCGCGCACCCACCTTCAATCATTCTTGGGAAGGTTAAAAGCATACACCATGGACGAAAAGTTGTGGATGTTTTATTTCGAGGATAGCTTGACAGGGGCATCCCAAGAATGGTATTCCCATTTGACTAGAGCCACAGTAAGAAACTGGAAAGACTTGGCTGAAGCTTTTATCCGTCAGTTTAAGTATAACTTGGACATGGCTCCAAACAGGACCCTTCTAATGGGAATGTCTCAATCTTCCCGTGAAAGCTTCAGAGAATATGCCCAAAGGTGGAGGCAACTTGCTGCTGCAGTACAACCCCCTATGTCTGAGAGGGAGATGGCAGACATGTTTATGAATACTCTTCAAGGAACCTACATTGACAGATTGGCTGCATTTTCTTCTACCAGCTTCGCAGATGTGGTGATAGCTGGGGAAAAAATAGAAAGCCTATTGAAGATGGGAAAGATCTCCAATAATGGTGCTAGTTCAAGCAATACAAGAACACCATTTGCTGGGCCCCGTAGATCTGGAGAAACAAATTATGTACACATGGGAAGAGGGAGACCCCAATACCTGCCCAGAACAATTGATGTTGTTACTATCCCTGCCCCACCTCCTCAGTATACTCAACAACAACAACACTTTCCGCAACAACAACAGTTTCCGCAACAGAGATCATACAACAATAACAACAACAATCAACAACAACGCTCGTTTCAACAGCGGCCATCTCAGGTCAACCGGGTAATTGACCCCATTCCAATGCCATATGCTACACTGCTGCCACGACTCCTAAAGCTCAATCTTGTTGAGTTGAGGACATTGGCTCCACCTGATCCTCAAAACCTTCCTAGAAACTATGATGTCAATGCTAGGTGTGCTTTTCACTCTAACGCACTTGGTCATTCGCCGGAAAAATGCAGAGCTCTGCATATGAAGGTTCAGGATCTGGTAGATTCAAAAGCCCTGAACTTTGCACCTCCTCCCAATGTAATGAAAAATCCTATGCCAAGCCACAGTAGGCCAAGGATTAATGCTATAGAGGATGGTTCACCCATGAGGTTAATAGAAGACATTGCATGTATTCAGACACCTCTGGCAGAGGTTAAAGCCCAGCTTTAAAAGTGCCAAGTGTTTCCAGGTTGCGAGGCCTGTTGTGAATCATGCAAACTTTCCGAGAATGGGTGTGCAAGCTTGAGGAAAGGCATCAATGACTTGATTAACGAAGGCATTCTGCAAATTACAAGCACAGCTTCTACAACACCAACAACTCTTTTGTCAACAACAAGCGAATCTTCTACAAATGCAACAACCATCTTTCCTACTGGTTCTTCTACAACTGCAGCAACCATTGTTCCAACTAATTCAGCTACAACTTCAGCAATCATTTCATCTGTCACTTCAACACACAACAATTCATTTGTACCTGCTACTACAACTTCAGCAATTACCAACAATGATGTTTCCACTGTCACAATTTATTATGACCCGGCAACGGTCCCGAATCCCAACAACTTTCAACAGTCTCAACAGTTTCAACCAAGCTTCAATTCACCACCACTAACATCCATCAGAGGTCCAGTTACTATTTTCTATGATCCACAGACGATTACGGTTCCAACATCTGTTGCAGTGAGCCCAATCACTATCACGGTGCCCGGGCCGATTCCATATGATAAAGACATTGTTATACCATGGCATTATGGTGCTGATCTGTACTGCAACAGAGAGAAAGTCCTTCTTGCTTCTCCAGTTCTCACTCCCCAAGTGGACAATGTCGGGGGAGGCGGAGGCTTCACCCGAAGCGGATGTCTCTTTGCGTCACAAACTCCCAGAGCCAACACTGAGGCAGAGGCTGTTGCCAAAGCCAAAGGGAAGAGTGTGATACCGGAAGAATCTGCACCGAAAGAAACTCATAAATCATCCTTCGATCAAGACGTGGATGAGTTTATGAGAATTATTAAAAGAAGTGACTATAAATTTGTGGACCAGCTCCACCAGACTCCTTCAAAGATCTCAATCCTATCACTGTTGTTGTGTTCCGAAGCCCATCGGGATGCACTACTCAAAGTTCTGCACGCTGCCTACGCGCCAGAAGAGATCACTACGAATCAGTTGGAAACAGTAGTGTCAAATGTCAATACTAGTCATGGGCTAGGTTTCACTGATGCTGATTTAACAACAGAAGGACGTCTCCACAACAAAGCCTTGCACATAACCCTGGAGTGCAAAGGGGTTGTACTATCTCATGTTCTTGTAGACACTGGGTCCTCACTCAATGTCTTACCCAAGAAAGCCCTTGTCAAGCTCGAGTATGATGGGATAGCTCTCCGGCCAAGTAAGCTTGTGGTCAGGGCTTTTGATGGCTCCAAAAGATCTGTTCTTGGAGAGGTGGAGCTGCCAGTGATAATCGGTCCACAAGTCTTTAAGACCGTTTTCTATGTGATGGACATACAACCTGCTTACAATTGTTTGTTAGGTCGACCCTGACAGGCGCAGTAACGTCGACCCTTCACCAGAAACTGAAGTATGAATGGGAAGGATAGATTATCACCATCTATGGTGAGGAGGACATATTTGTTAGCCATCTGGCTACATATAAGTATATTGAGATGGATGGTGAAATCCATAAGACAATGAGCCAAGGGTGCGAGGCCCTGAATGTCAATGAGGCTACTGAAGTATTTGCTGCATCCCAGGAAGACAGGATGGGTACTTCAATTATCTCCTACCAGTAAGCCCGGAAGGTTGTTGAAGAAGGTAATGCTCAAGGCTGGGGCAAGCTGCTGCCAGTGGAAAAGAAGGAAGATAGATTCGGTTTGGGTTACAAACCATTCCGACAAGATCAACCAGAGGGTGCCAAGGGACCCAAATTCATCAGTAGGGGGATGCTCACCCCAGATGCTGTTAACAACCTGGAAGACGGGGCGGAAAGCGTTCGCAACCTGGAGAGCTGGATACGTCCAAGGATCCCGGGGAACCAAGTTCTTAACTGGTCTTCCCAGGAAATTATAAGGGTTACTCCTGCAGAGTAATTATGATTTCCTGTCTTTTTAGCATGCATCAAGTCCTGCATCTTGCCCAATGTGTCAGGACTCATTTTGTAATAGGGCCATATTGTGATTTTGTGCAAATGATTAATCAATGAATATCAAACATCTTTTGCAAACGAGTCTCTTTTTCGCTCATTGTCTTTTCATTTTTTCACTTTTGTACAAAACAATAAAATGGCAATGTTTTCAAAATAAATAACTTCATTTTCACTTTTTCTAAACAAGATTAAAACTGATCACTAAAACGAACCAATCTCAACCCTTGCAGAGATTATCCTCCAGATTGCACCGACAATAGCACTTTTATGACCTTGTATGACTTCGACAATCCAATTAATCAAGTTGATGAAGGGGTTGAAGAAGACTATGATTTACTTGAAGAGCTAGCCAGGTTGTTGAGGCAAGAAGAGAAAGTGATCACTCCTCATCAGGAGGAGGTTGAGACAGTTAATCTTGGTACCGAAGAAGACTTGAAAGAAGTGAAGATTGGGGCCAGTCTGCAAGATTCAGTAAAAGAATAGCTTATTGACATGCTTCGAGAATATGTCGACGTCTTTGCTTGGTCTTATCAAGACATGCCAGGTCTTGATACTGATATTGTTATGCACAAGCTGGCATTGAAAGAAGAATGTCCTCCGGTAAAATAGAAGCTACGCCGTACTCACCCGGATATGGCCATGAAAATTAAGGAAGTACAAAAACAGTGGGACGCTAGTTTCCTTGCTGTAACTAGTTACCCGCCGTGGGTTGCTAATATTGTACCAGTGCCTAAGAAGGATGTAAAAGTGAGAATGTGTGTGGATTACCGGGATCTGAACAGAGCTAGCCCGAAGGATGATTTCCCATTACCTCACATTGATGTATTGGTTGACAACACATCTCAGTTCTCGGTGTTTTCCTTCATGGATGGATTTTCCGGATATAATCAGATCAAGATGTCACCCGAAGACATGGAGAAGACTACCTTCATCACACCTTGGGGCACGTTTTGTTACAAGGTAATGCCTTTTGGACTAAATAATGCCGGTGCGACTTATCAACGGGCTATGGTGACATTATTCCACGACATGATCTACAAAGAAATTGAATGCTACGTGGATGACATGATTGATAAGTCCCTCACTGAAGAAGACCATCTGGTAAATCTGTTGAAGTTATTCAAGCGTCTGAGAAAGTATCAGTTGAAGCTAAACCCCAACAAATGCACATTCGGGGTACGGTCCGGTAAACTGCTGGGATTCAACGTAAGTGAAAAAGGAATTGAAGTTGATCCTGACAAAGTCAAAGTCATTCAGGAAATGCCTGCACCTAGGACTGAAAAAGAAGTTCGGGGATTCCTAGGTAGATTGAATTACATTTCAAGGTTCATATCTCACCTAACAGCAACCTGTGAGCCCCTATTCAAATTATTAAGAAAGGAACAAACGGTCAGGTGGAACAAAGATTGTCAGAAGGCTTTTAACAAAATCAAGGAGTACCTGCAAGAACCTCCAATTCTTATGCCTCCAATTGAAGGAAGACCTCTGATAATGTATTTGACAGTATTAGAAGGGTCAATGGGGTGTGTGTTGGGCCAGCATGATGAGTCTGGTCGAAAAGAGTATGCAATATACTACCTAAGCAAAAAGTTTACCGACTGTGAACAACGTTATTCACTGCTCGAGAAAACTTGTTGTGCTTTAGCGTGGGCTGCTCGCCGACTAAGACAGTATATGTTGACTCATACTACCTTATTGATCTCAAAGATGGACCCTGTCAAGTACATATTTGAGAAGCCATCACTTACCGGAAGGGTTGCAAGATGGCAAATGATTCTGACAGAGTATGACATTCAGTACACATCTCAAAAAGCCATCAAAGGCAGTGTATTGTCTGACTATCTAGATGAGCAACCCATTGATGATTACCAACCAATGAGATTTGATTTCCCTGATGAAGACATCATGTTCCTAAAAGCAAAAAATCATGAAGAGCCCGTTCACACTGAAGGGCCTGACCCAGAATAAGAATGGACAATGATGTTTGATGGGGCCGTTAACATGAATGGTCGTGGAGTTGGTCCAGTGCTCATTACACCTAAAGGAGTTCATATGCCTTTCTCGGCAAAACTCACCTTTGCATGCACTAACAACGAAGCTGAGTACGAAGCCTGTATCATGGGTCTTGAGGAAGCCATTGACCTCAAGATCAAGACTTTAACTGTATTCGGAGATTCAGATTTGGTAATCAATCAGACCAACGGAAAATGGTACACTCACCAAGAGCATCTGATTCCATACCATGACTATACGAGGAGATTATTGACTTTCTTCACAACAGTCAAAGTTGAGTATATTCCTCGAGACGAAAATCATTTCGCAGATGCTTTAGCTACCATTTCCTCCATGATCAAGGTTCAAACTGCCAATTATGTGCCTCGGATTTCGGTATCCAGACTAGACTGACCAGCATATGTATTCTCCGTGGACATTGCAAAAGATGACAAGCCTTAGTTCCATGACATCAAAAGCTTCTTGGAGGACCAGACATACCCACCTGGGGCATCATCCAATGATAAGAAGACATTAAGAAGGCTGGCCGGTAGTTTCTTCCTTAATGCTGATGGTTCATTATATAAACGAAACTTTGATATGGTACTACTCAGATGTGTTGATAAGAAAGAAGCATACTTGCTGATGCACGAGGTGTATGAAGGATCTTTCGGTACCCATGCTGGAGGACATGCAATGGCTAAGAAATTGTTGAGATCGGGTTACTACTGGATCACAATGGATGCAGACTGTTGTGCTTATGCCAGTAAATGTCATAAATGCCAGATTTATGCAGACAAAGTACATGTGCCTCCGAATCCTTTGAACGTGATGTCTTCACCCTGGCTCTTTGCCATGTGGGGAATTGACATGATTGGAAAGATTGAACCGACTGCTTCAAATGGCCATAGATTCATTTTGGTAGCCATTGATTACTTCACCAAATGGGTTGAAGCAGCTTCGTATGCAAACATCACCAGACAAGTGGTAGCTAGATTTCTGAAAAGAGACATCATCTGTCGATACGGAGTACCTGAGCGAATCATTACTGACAATGGTTCCAATTTGAACAACAAAATGATGGCAGAACTGTGTCGGGACTTCAAAATCCAACATCACAATTCTTCTCCTTACAGGCCAAAGATGAATGGCGTTGTTGAGGCAGCTAACAAGAACATTAAGAAGATTGTGCAAAAGATGGTGGTTACATACAAAGATTGGCATGAAATGCTACCATTTGCCTTGCATGGGTATCGAACATCAATCAGAACATCCACTAGAGCAACACCGTATCAGCTTGTGTATGGTATGGAGGCGGTCCTACCTGTTGAAGTTGAATTACCCTCCTTACGGGTACTGATGGACGTAAAGTTGAAGGAAGCAGAATGGGTCCGTTCTCGGTACGATCAACTGAATCTGATCGAAGAAAATAGATTAGCTGCAATTTTTCATGGGCGGTTATATCAAAAAAGAATGAAGAAAGCCTTCGATCAGAAAGTCAGGCTTCAGGAATACCAAGTGGGGGATCTTGTGCTGAAAAGACTTCTTCCTCCTCATATAGACCACAGGGGCAAATGGACTCCGACCTACGACGGCCCATTCATAGTAAATAAGGTTTTCTCTGGTGGAGCACTGATGCTCACTACTATGGATGGTGAGGATTTCTTATCCCCTGTGAATTCAGATGCAGTTAAAAAATACTTCGCATAAAATGACCCGCTGGAGATAAAAACAGAATGTAAGTCCAGGAAAAAATAGGGCATCCCGGCGAGTCAAAAACAGAATAAAAGACTCGGGCAAAAATAAGGGGAAAAAAAAATGTACACCCGCTGAGTTGAAAAGCCGCATTGGACAGCTCAGGCAAAAATGGGTATCCCGGTGGATTGAAAACCCGAAAGGGCGATCCACGCAAAATCAGGGAATAAGCGAACAATTGCATTCTGAATTCGTCTGTATCACTTACAACATGGAGAGCTTCGAAAGGTTAAAGCATCGGTCAGAATCAACCTTCTTCAGAAAGCAAGATAAGAAGGGCGTCAAGGTCATACGGGTCATAGCAAAGGAAGCTCACCGGAGCGTCGTCAACATTGCCAGCACCTTTACTTTTCTCAATTTGTAACAATCTCCTCATTCCAGGGGATCTGTTTCTTTGACTGTATTTGCCAATTCAGGGCACCCAGATTAATAAAATCAGAATTTTCGGTCACACCTCGTTTCGTACATTTTTGTTTCGTTTGCAAAAAGTCCAATATCCATGATACAATAATTGCATAAAACAAATGAGCCATTCTTAATAAATGTTTGCAGGAAATAATCTTACTTCCAGGAATATCTAACTCCTATGATGGAATCCGGTAAGGTATACCTCGGGATACTTGTGCGTTTCTTTGTCTTAACAGGATTGCAGGTATTCAAATGCGCAACATGGGCATGTCAAGCATCACCTTCCCCCATCACACCTCCTCTAAGCAGTATCTGGAATGCTTTTCCCAACGGAGTTGTCAAAGCCTCCTCATCCCCATACGGGATCCCCACAGAGAACTCTAGGAAGATCGTTCAGTGATCTTTTCCTCCCCAAATAGAGTGCCAAGTCTCTCAAAGACAAAAGGACCATCTCACCGCAGAGTCCCAGCCTCTCCCCAGAAGAGCAATGCCCGAAATTCTCCCACAACAAAGTGACAGAAGCTTCCTCGTCCCCAGCTGGTTTTCTCCTTACATGATAAGTCTATCAGTGACCTATTTCCTCAAGCAGAACCATATATCTTATCAGATCTACCGATGATCTTCCCCAGCTGGGATTCTCCTTCAAACAGATCAGCCAGAAATCTTCACAACAGCGGGATCCGAATCCCGGATTGGTTTCTTTCGCATAATCATAGCATTCGCATCATCTTTCTCCAAAAGTGTAGCATTCCGTCTAATACGGAGCATTACGGAAAAAATCAAACATTTTCATGATCACAAGTCAGGTTCGAACCAGTAACATGTAAATACCAACAGTACCTCATCAGCAATATATATAAAGACTCACACCCCTTGAAAATAAAATCTGAGGCGTCCCCTTTGCACACTCCAACAGATACATGTTCATATATACCTTTCCGACACTCGTCCGTGTCATTATATTCCCCTGCAGATATAAGCCACAAACATCCTCTTTGAATACAGGTACCTATACACCCTCTTGACACCCGTCCGTGTCACCAATCCCCAGCACAGTTGCCAAAACACTTGCAAACCAAACACTTGTTCATAGTATATTCCTTTCGACGCCCGTCTGTGTCATCCTATCTTCGTAGGTCACCGAAACACCTTTTGCACTCTCATATATACAAATGTTTATTCATAACTTATACATTTTCTCTTCTGACACTCGTCCGTGTCACCTCTCCCCAGCAAGCCAAACACTCGTCTGTGTCTTGCTCATACTTCACCAACAATATGTACTCACACGTATACAGATACTCGTCCGTATCTTATATATATTATCATTCCCCACAGATTCGACACTCGTCCGTGTTCTTTGTTAACCAGTTGGTACTCGTCCGTACCATCATCTCCGAACATGCGTCAGCGTTTGTTTCTACCGATACTCATCCGTGTCACAGTCTTAAGGATGCTCGTCCGCATCTTTAATTTATACACAGCGTCAAACACTTATACCTCTTTATTCTGGAAGGCGTAAGAACTCTTCTGTGTTTACCATTCCCCGATAAGTCGCCAGTAGAGCAACTTTCCTTCTATCCGGAATTCGTCCTAAGTCGTGATACTTTCGGCAGCCGTACCCTGCCAGGTGATCGTCCTGCACCTTTGGATGACCGTCCCTCATCCGTTCCCCAGCGGAGTCTCCATTATAGGAACCCTTTCCTATCCGACATTCGTCCTATGTCGTGATATTTAGCAGCCGTCCCCTGCTAGGTGATTGTCCTTCACCTTTTGATGATCGTCCTTCATCATTTTATCCGATGGTCGTCCCCATCATTGATCTTGTTATCTGACATCCGTCCTATGTCATGATAAACCCGAGAGCAGACGTACCCTGCTAGATGATCGTCCTTCACCTCTTGATGATCGTCCTTCATCATGCTTATCTGATGGCCGTCCCCATCGTCGACCTTTTCTATCCGACGTTCGTCCTATGTCGTGATAAAGAGAAGTCGTCCCCTGCTAGGTGACCGTCCTTCACCTTTGATGATTGTCCCTCATCATTATTTCATTTATTCTTTGAACCGATGACCGTCCCCATCGTTGTTTACCTTACTTTGCAAACATGATGGTCGTCCCCATCATTGAATTTGTCTTTAAATCCCCAGAGAGTCTTATTTCCTTACTTGATGGTCGTCCCCATCATGGTCTCTTTATTTCCCCAGCTTGTCGGCCACCCCCGTCATTGCTTTCTCCCCAGCAGTCATCCTCTGCTCGATGGTCGTCCTCCATTGCTTTCATTTGATAATCATACTTTACTTTCTTTTACAATTTATATCCTTTTTCTTCTTCTCCCCAGTGGGTGCAAATTTTGGACTGTCTTTGGTATTCAACCACAAGTTATCTTGTTTGTCTGTTAAGTCAGGCGCTTACATCCTGCACAGCTAACTCATGTTTGAATATGGGCAGATGTAAACACCCCAAATTTTCCCTCACCAAATTCACACCATGGCTTTTGATCTTTCATTTTTGCATAAGTTTAAGCATATTATCTCATATGGCATTTTTGCTTCACTGCATTAGTTCAATTTCATCTTCATCTAGGGTTTGTGATCTGAGCAATCCAAGGATCCATCTGAGGCACTCCAAAGGTCTCCAACCTTCCAAGAGGGTCCATGTGTGTTCTATCATCATAATATATCCCTCAAAGATCAAGGAAGTCAAGAAATCACAAGAACTTGGAAAGCATGGAAGCAGAGCTAGGGTTTCACTGCACAGATGACCTGAAATTAGGGTTTTGGATTCAGGGGCCATAACTCCAATTTTTTGGTCATTCTTGTTTCTAATAGTCTCAATATGTTATAAGGATAATATGTACCAAGTTTGATGAAGAAATTCATTGTGGAAGCCATATGTTCACTGGGTAACCTCTTGAGCAAGTCAGAGCAAAATCAGGGCATCTGAGGCCCCCAACAATGGAACCAAAGTGGATTTTTCATCAAATTGAAGTTATATGATCTTTATTTGATCATTGAAGTTCTTGGAAGTTCACAAAATTGAAGAAATGTGAGCTAAACCAAAAGTTGCCAAAAATGGAAATGACTTGTAATAGAAACTTTCCATTTTGGGAAAGTATTTCAACCTCCTCTTTCTCAACTAAAAATGCTTCAAATGAAAAATTGTTGGTCATGAAAGTTGTAGATTGGATCATTCCCTTTTCAAAAATTACATGAACAAATTCTAATTCATTATGGAACTCAAGTTATGGCCTTGCAAAGTTGGGAAAAATCACATAATTTTCACATTCATGCCAAAGAGGGATTTTTGCAAATTCACTTGCCAAGCTTCTAAGTGACCTCTAATTGACTTCTAAACATCATAACAACATCACATGACTCATTTTGCTGAGAATTGCCCAAGGAATCACAACATTTCATGCCTTGCATCACAAGATACACCAAAGAGGGAAAATTTGCAAATCACATAGAAACCCTAGCATCAAGTGATCCAGCAGCAATGTTTCAATCCTATGGCCTTCCTTGATCCATGCTGAGGCCAGACACCCCAAAATTTCAGGCCTGCACCATGCCCATACCTCAAGTACACATTCTTGACTTTTTTTTGCAAAAACACCCATACCAATCACACTATGCCACACCAACTCCTCTGACCAATCACAACATCATATGCAAGCATTATGGAACTCATAACATACAACACACAAGCCTGAAACACAGCCATAGCTCAGATTGCCAAAATCCTCTCAAAACTTTATCTCTTCGAAACTTTCAAACCAGCCATCAAAACTTCAAAATTCTTTCACCAATCATCTCCACATAACCCTAGGATCATTTCCCACCCTTCACATTGGCCTGAAACCATCTATAACAAAAACACGATTTTCACCACCTCTGAGCTGAAACCTTCAAAACACTCCATATAAACTCCTTTCAAGCATTCCAGAAGCATAGAGGGATCAAGGGGAGTGGAAAAGCACCAAAGAAGATCCCAGAAAGTGCTAGTTTCGAAAGCTTCAACTCAGGTAACCTCAAGAACATTTTTTCCAGAAATGTGTTTTTTAGTTCCTAAATGATTCTTCATGATTCACTGATGATCCTGATGTGTTTAGTTTTGAAAATGATTGAGTATTAAGCATGTATGAGCTCACTGAAATTGTTTGACCTAGAACTAATTTGCTTCGATTCAGCTTGAATATGTGAAATAAATTTGTTTTGATGGATGATTCTTGTTGTATGATGCGTGGGGTTTGATTTTGGGCAGAGAGATTAGGTTTTAGAGGCTTAGGGAGAGAGATAGCATTTTGGATTGGCGGAGAAGATGACCGGAGAACTGTTCCGGTCATCTGAAAATAATTAGGGCTAATCTCAGGTGATTAGCTGAGTTTGAATCTGCAACGTAGGATGTGAGTTTCGCGCGTGTGTGGAGGGCTGAGATCATTTCACTTAACCCTAATCTTTTTAATTTATTTAATTAATTAGAATTAGGCCAGATTGAATCTGGACCCTTAGATTGCGCGTTGGTCAATGCATCCCCCCCAGTTTGAATCTGATCCCTTGGATTGTCATACTTTCCCTTTAATTCATTTTATTTTCATTTTTTATCCATTTATTTTGTGCATTTTATTTAAAATACTTAGAAAAGTCCAAAAAAATATTTTCTTCTGCATTTTAATTCTAAATATTTTTCTTCACCCAAAAACATTTTCATTTATATTTTTTGCATTCAAAAATCATTTTAAAAATATTTAAATGTTTATTTTAATTAATTAATGGAAATTAATTAATTAAAATATCATTTAGGTTTCTAAAAATTCCAAAACAATTCACATTATATCTTAGGACATTTAGAAACATTGTCAAACCATTCATACAAGTTTCTTTTTGGTTTTGATCCAACTTTGACATTTTTCTTGAATTTAGGGTTCATAAAATTTCCTTTTTGGAACCCTAACTTTGAAAATTCTTTTCTGCCTAACCATGAAGGGTTTGACAATGATTCTTTTTGCATTGCTTTCCATATAGCATGCAGTTTCAAGGATAATCTTGTCATGAATTGATCTTGAATTTTCCATTTGATTTGCATTTTCCCTCTTAAGGTACCCAAAAACCCTAGTTTACTTAGAAAAATCACAACCTTCTTTAGGTTAAGAGTTAGGCCTTCTGCTTTGGGGTGTGATATTATATGGGGTTAGGGTTCCTTTGAGTTCATTTGCAATTTTTTATCATGTGATTTGCTTCTGTTTTTTACATTTGCATCTCTACTTTCATGTAACCCTAATCTTGCATTCATACTTGCATCTTACATTGCATTGCATGAACATGTGAACTTGCCATGACATTCTAAGAACTTGTATGCCATCTTAGACATCTTAAGAAATTTCTTGATCATTGCTTGGTCATTTCTTCATACATTTTCCATGCTTTGCATCCATTTCATTTCATAAGCATCCATGTGTTTTCATGCTTCTTACGTGCTTCCTTTGCATTCTTTCTCTTCATATGAACATTCATAACACTTGGTATGCTTTTGCATCATCTCATAGAATCATTTGAATCATGTGTTTGTTTCTGGTTTTGGTTTTTACCTTTGCATTTTTTTTCATTTCATTTCATTTTTTTCCTTATGCTAACATTTTCAGGCGGTAAGTTAATTTGAGAGGTGAATTTGCCTTCACTTCTCACATTTCTCTTCATCTTTTTCTTATGCATCATTGTTGCATTTCTATTTGTCTTAGAGTGAGCTTGCTTATTCATGTTCATCATTCACTTTCTTTCCTCAAGTTACTTATCTTCTTCAGTGAAGTAAGTAACTTGTTTCTTCTGCTTCTCCTCCTTTCATCTGCTTCTTCCATTGGTGGCTTCCATGAAGATCTCTCTCAAGCCTTACAAACCATAGGAACACCCAAGCATGACAATAATTAGGGTTGTGATTAGTCCCCCTTTAGCTTTTACCTTTGTGTCTTCTTTGTGTCTCTCTTCTCACCTCATCATTAGAGACTAAACCCTTAAGGTTTTAAGACTTTGTGATTAGGGTTATGCCTCCATCCTTCTCTTAGGATGGAGTGTATAACTTTAATCCTAAGTGTTAAACCCTTAATTTTTTTAAACCTCTTAATTAATCCATCTTAATAATCACTAAGACATTAACTTGTAACTTGGGCCTTGCATTAGGGTTCTAATTCTTCCTTTACTGGTTAAGAAGGACTAACCCTAGTGTTAATGGAAAAGTCCCTCTCAAGTTGTCTTACAAATCATAAAATTCACTTCTTAATCTTACCCTGAATAAAAACCCACTTTAATAAAGGCTTGTTTTGTCATGAGGTTAATCCCTAATCATGGATTAAGTTAAGGTATCTTCCTCAGCTTAAGTGTGTTCATCTATTATCCTTCTATTAGGATGGTGTAATGGGTTCACTAATCCTTGATTATGGCTTAAACTCATTACTTAACACTAAACAAAAACTTAAAAACATCTAAATAATCACAAGTAGGTTATTGATCTTAATCCTACATCATCATGGTAATTAAGTTGAGATGTTTATCTCATACTTAAAGTATTCTCATTATCCCTAATCAAAGGGAGGATATGATGAGTTTACTAACCTTTGGTTTAGGCTTAAGCTCATTAACTTATGACAAACACAAAAAAACAATAAAAGATTGAAAACACAAAAACAAACAATAATCGTCTCCTTCGGGATTATTTTCTCATCACCTTCACTCATAAACGAGAACTTGCTTCTTCCGTCTAATGCAAGACAGTTAGCACTCGAGCCAGACGAGTCATACACTTGAGCATAGACAAGTAAGCATTTCACAAGTCAATTTATCTTTCAGTCTCTTTGAGTCGAACTACGGTGTTCTGACTTCCTCATTGCACGAGAGGATACGTAGGCATAACTTAACTGTTATCGAATAAAAGTCTCTGTGTCTTCCCCCTCTTCCAACATTATCTTTTAAGTCTCATTCCTGAGCACCTCACTTCATTTTCTTGCACTGACACTTGTACATTCTTTTCCAGCTTTTGCACGCAGATAGCACAGACACTACCCCTTTAAACACAATCTTTCAAGCGTGGATCCCATCGAGTACGACGGACAATATGGGTGCTAATACCTTCCCAGGTTGTAACCAACCCCCTTTCTCAGTTTCTCTAGTTCGCGACCGTCTTATCCATATTTTTCTAGGTTTATGCAGCATTACCTTTCCTTTGGGATAAAAATGCCTAGCTGGCGACTCTATTTACCTCATTCCATTTCTCCTTTCGCAGACCGTTCGCGTCTGTACCCTATCTTGACCAGGTGTCTTTTCGGGGGAGCGACACTAGGGATGGTAAAAACGATGTGTAGGAATTAGTTATATTGATGTAGAGGTGTAGGTAATTCGATAAGGTTGTTTGTAATGGAGTCTGATACGTAGACGATGATAATTAAGTGTTAACGACTTTGTGATGTTAATTATGTGTTGAAGGTTAAATGATGCTTATGTTGAGCTAGAATATAATGATGGAGCATTGACGTTTACGATACGATAATACTTATATGATGATAATGGTGTATTAATGTTTCGTGTATGTATCCATTGATGTTTTAACATGATATATTGTGTTTGTTAAGTTGTTGTAATATGTGGTTGTTTTTGTTGAGTTGTGATGATATGTCATTGTTGTTGTATTGTGATGATATGTCGTGGTTCATAAATTGTTGTAATATGATGTTGTTGTTGTTTTTAAGTCGTTATAGTATGCTGTTATTGATAAGTTGTTGTAATATGTGGTTGTTGTTGTAGTTGTGGTGATATGATGTGGTAGTTGGTAGGTGTTGTTGTATGTTGTTGATATACGTTGTTGATTTTGCTAAACGTTGTTGTTGTAGATGTAGATACATGTTGTGGTAGTTGATAGGTGTTGTTGTAGGTTGTTCATACATGTTGTTGATGCAGTTATGTGTTATTGATGATGCTAATGCATGAGATCGTTGTAGTTGTATGTTGTTGATGATTCTAATGCATGGGATCATTGTAGTTGTATGTTGTTGATGACGCTAATGCATGAAATCACTGTAGTTATATGTTGTTGATGATGCTAATGCATGAAATCATTATTGTGATGATTTTTTGTATGTTTATTGTTGTTGCATATTGTCATTGATGGTACATGACATATGCGTAGTTGTTGATGGCGTGATTTTGTACAACCACAATGGATGGTGCTGTCATGAAATAGGGATTGTACGAGGGTATGATCAGTAAATAGGGATCATACTAGACCATGAAATAAGGTTCGATGGGTGTGATCATGAAATAGGGATCATAATGGACCATGAAAGAGAGGTCGAGAGTTCCGACGGGAACTGGATCTTGAAATAGAGATCGGATCATGGTACCGCATGCATAAAGTCAAGTAGAGTCTCATTGCATAAGTTGTAGTTAATGTGCATGGTGTTGATATGTGTTGTGGTGTGTTTGTTTAGTTTTTGTTATTGTGAAGTGGTGATCTAATTTTCAATACTTGCTTGATTCTTATTATCTTTATCTTTTGATGATGTAAGTATCTCACCCCTTCTGTTTTAATATTACCCTTATGTTGGTAATGTGCAGGTGATCAAGATTAGTAGAGTACATGTCGGTGAAGTCGGTGTACTTCACACTTAGATGAGTCGGCTTTGATATGTGCTTTGGGATGTTAGGTCGATGATATTTCTGTTGTTTACTTATTTTAGAATAACATCTTGTAAATGAATCTTACCTTATGTTTCTTTCGAGTTTTCTGCTGCAACTTAAGCTATTTTGTAAGACGTATCACATTGAGCCATGAGTTTTGTTGATTGTGAAACTCAAAATAAAATGATTATTTTTATTTACTATGATTTTAAATGTAAATTCGTGGGGAGTATTTTGGGTGTTACAGAAACTGCCCAAAGTACCTGGAAGATAAGAAGAATAGAGTGGAGACTTCAACTTCAGGTATTTTTGTTATAGAAATTAATTTATCTACTTCTGCATCATGGATATTAGATATTGGATGTGGTTTTCACATTTGTACCAATGTGCAGGGACTAAAAAGGAGTAGAGATTTGGCAAAAGGTGAAGTTGACCTACAAGTTGGCAATGGAGCAAAGGTTGCTGCTTTAGCCGTAGGAATTTATGATTTCACTTTACCTAGTGGCTTAATAATTCAGTTAGAGAACTATTATTATGTACCTGCAATTAGCATGAATATTATTTTCGTTTCTTGTTTGGACAAGTTTGGTTTTCCATTTTTAATAAAGAACAATTGTTGCTCTATTTATTTAAATGATATATTATATGCTACTGCACAAATAAACAATGGATTGCATATCCTTGATCTTGAAATGCCAATTTATAACATTAATACTAAAAGGATGAAACCTAATGATTAAATCCAAGTTACCTTTGGCATTGCCGCTTAGGCCATATAAATGAGAGGCGCATCTCCAAACTCCATAAAGATGGACTCTTGGATTCTTTTGATTACAAATCATATGATACATGCAAATCTTGTTTAATTGGAAAAATGACAAAGATCCCATTCACAGGAAAAGGTGAAAGGTGCACAACAATTCGATAGACACGAAGTTTATTCTGGCACTACAAGAGAGATGGAGACCGGAGACACACACTGTTCACCTGCCATTTGGTGAATGCACGGTAACACTCGAAGATGTTTACATGCTTTTGGGTTTACGTGTAACTGGTAAAGCTGTTTTTGGTAAGGTCAACCATGAAATCAGAATAGTAGAGGAATTGTTGGGTGCCCCTCTCATTGACGAGGAGCTGTCAGGAAATACTCGTAGCAGGGGTTCATCGATTAATCTAGGAGTACTTAGAGCCCATTATGCTAGTATAATATTAAACGATGAATCAACTGAGTTAGAAAAAATTATTAAGACTAGGTGTTATATTATGATTTTATTTGGTCATTTTTTATTTCCTGACAGTACCGGTAACACAATAAATATGATGTATTTACCGTTGTTGCGAGACATCAACAAGGTAAACACATATAGTTAGGGTTCAACTGTTTTGGCCCATTTGTATAGTAGTCTTTGTAAGAATGCCGCAAATGATACTTGTACATTTTTTTGTTGTGCTTTTCTGTTACAAGCATGGGGGTATTCAAGACTGTCGATGCTCGCCCTATGCAATATGAATCCATGTTCGTTCTCCTACGCCAACCAGTAAGTCTGCTATTATAAGTTTTTTCTTAAAATATTAAATTTTAAATATTCTACGATTATTGTAACTAATTGCTTTTAAATCTTTTCTGTTTAGCTGGTCCGATCTTGGGATGAATTACAACAGAAATCCTAGAAGTTCCATAGTTCTATATCGTAATTTGTTAGACCACGTGGGATGTCGACCAGGTATTGTTATCTAAAAAATTCATTTTCTTTTTAATGCAATTTATGTACTAAAAAAATCTCTACTTAAAAAATTCTCAACTAAAAAAATTCTTTTCTTTTTAATGCAGTTTATCTGGCAGCCATATTTAGGTCTGGACCATGAACCTAACCCCGAAGATGTTGCAATTTGGACAACAAAAACACCAATTATCTAGTTCACTATAATTGAAATGCACCAGACAGATCGGTTGAAAATGCAGTTCGGAACGCAACAAGATATTTCGGGCCCTCCGACATGTTTGGGAGAATGGCATTTGAAAAGAGTAAATGACATATGGAATATGGATGATTGGAAAGACTTTGCAAGGGAGCTGCGTCAACAATGGAGAGATCGCCGCCAACATGTCCTAAGGTTTTCAGTCCTGCAAAATGTTAGACCAACTAGAGAATATTTAGTTTGGTTTAAGTCAGTTACAACGCAACATTGGGTGTCTGATAACCCATACTTGATTGACCCGCGATCGCAGGCCGCAGGATACGCCCAACCACCTACCCCAAACCATGACTTACCCACCCAATTCCAGCCATCAACTTCAAACACCCATAGACCATTCTTCCAAACTCGTAACCCATTCATGCCACAAACCCAATCACAACAACAAGAGCCTAACCCATTCCAATATACCCCCGACAACTCTTTCAACTCCACACCAACCTACCATAGTCCCCCACCTTTGTTTCGTTCTCAAAACGAGGAAATATCCTCATTCGGTCAATTGTATCGTCCTCACCAAACCCAATCCAACCCAGCCCAATCAATACGACCCAACTTTGAAAACATGGGCACTCAATTGAGTTACGACAACGCCTTTAGCAGCAACCCTCATGGTTATTGGGGACAAACGGTTGTAAACATAACAGAATCATCGACAACAACCGCCTCCACCAAACACACAAAGACAGAAGGCACCTCAACCACCTCGTGGTAGAGTTCGAAGGTGGGGTCATCCCTGTGGATATGGTACTGGGGGACAATTAGATCGGGCGGGAAATTAATCTTTTGTAATACCACTGTTGAATTATCAATAACAATTTTCTATTATATTTTTCTATGTCGAATTCTTTTAATTAAATTTATTAACTTATCATTATTAAGTAAAAAAAAAAATTATAATTCTTATCATAAAAAAAAAATCAAAAAAACATTAAAAAAAAATATAAAAAAAACAAAAAAAACACATTGGTACCTATATAAAAATTATAATTCTTATATATATATATATATATATATATATATATATATATATATATATATATATATATATATATATATATATATATATATATATATATATATATATATATATATATATATATATGCCAAATTAATAAGGAAAACATTAAATAAAATAAAAAAAAACACATTGCACATTCATCACTTCATTTGGCGAATGCCTTTAAAATCACAAAGCAACATATTCGTCAAATGGATTGGCGAATCTATTTGAATTTTTAGCCATGTTCGTCAATCAATGTGGTGAATGTGTGTAAAATTGTATTGTTTAACCATTTGGATTGGCGAATTCATTTGTATCATACACATATTCGCCAATTCAAATAGCGAATCTTTACTAAAACTATGTTACTTTGGTATTTCTTTTAAAATACATGTTACTTTAGAATTTTTTATTTATTAAAGTGGATTATTTTTAAAAAAAAAATCACAACCTGCTCCTCCCAAACCTCTTTAACAAAAGGTAAGAAAGTTGGATGTTCGAACTATACTGACATGACTTTAAACGGTTTGGGATCCTAAGTGATTTTGTGTTGAAAGTTATGGAGATTGCACAAAGAAAATCCAGAACAAAGCACTATATTCTAATTCAATTTAAGGTTAATAGGTACATCTGCCAACTAAAATGCCATAAGATCATAGTGACACTTATTAATAAGTTTATAGATCAAATTAGATTTAAAAAAACTTAAGGTATTAAAATAAACTACAAACAAAAAATACGGATTGAAAGAAGAAAAAAAATTCTTTCAATTTTCTCTTTCACTTTCGTTTCTCAATAAAAAAGAAAAATAGTTTGTTAACTTTACATGTTTTATCTTAATTTTTTTCATAGAATTTATATTATTATGTAGGTACAAATTATTTTTGTTTAGTTAGATTGTGATTTAGTTTCATCTTATCACAAATAAAGTTATGTTTGGTACAAATAATAGATGATTAATAAGATAGTTTATAGTTATGATTAATGATTGATGATTGATAGTTTATAGTTTATATCTGATGATTGATAATTTATAGTTTATATCTGATGATCGATGTTTTATAATTGATAAACTAATTGAAATGTTTGGTAAAATGAGGGGTTTAATTAATTGATAAATTAAAATGACATAAAATATATTTAGTATATAATTATTTTATTTAAATTAAAATAAATTATAAATGATAATAGTGAATTTTAGTTAAAATAATAAAGAAAAAATGAAAGAAAAAATGATAAACTATAATTTATAAAATAAAATGCTATTTAAATTAGTGTTTGAAAAATAAGATATAAATTAATAAAATAAATTATAATTTCGTGATGGAAAAGACTATTATCAAATATGTCTTTTATTGTTATATGTGCTTATAAGTTATAAGATATATGTTAAAAAATGGTTGTGACAAACAGATCCTAAGTTTTTTTTTTCATTTCACTTTTTTTTAATTAATTTTTTGTAAAATAAAATCAATTTTTTTTAAAAGATTAATGTTTTAAAATATATTATCTTTTTGAAGAAAAAGAATAATAATGTTTAAAAATATATCAAATTTTGACCAAATATATTAATTTAAAAACAGTCGTTTTATATCAATATTTATTGTGATATTGTCTCTTTGGGAATTAAATTCCTATAATTTTAAATGATAGATTCATTAAATACGAGACTTCCTCTACATATTATATAATTTACTTATTTAAGTAGAGATTAGTCATATTACATTTTGAAAAGAAAAAAAAGTATTTAGAAGGAGAAACCAAAAACAACCATTCATGTTTTCTCATGATCAACTTGTCAATGTAAATTGTGATTGATGATGATTCTTCAGAGTGAATTTGGGGTAATTCTTTGTTTTATTCTCATTTATAAGCTTTTTGTTTTTGTTTTTTTATTGGTTGCTTGTATGATTTCTCCATTATATTAACATCTTTGTGTACCTTTATTTGATTTCAATAGATCTATTTCTTTTGTTTAGACTACTCAATTTATATCTTTTTTTTAGAGAATTTTATATATTAAAATTTTGAAATTTCTTGTGAATTCTATTTACTTTATTAGCCTTGATATAAACCACATGGTTTTACAAACTATACAATTTTGTTTATATTTCTCTTCGATTTAGTTTTTTTCAAGAAAATCTTTTTTATAGTGTTAAACTTTTTTGTTAAATTTTTTTTATTTAAAAAGATTTTAAATGAAAGATTACTTTAAATAGTTATTTTTTAGAATGTTATTTTATATATTATTATATCTTATATATATATATATATATATATATATATATATATATATATATATATATATATATATATATATATATATATATATATATATATATATATATATATATATATATATATATATAAAATATATATATATATATATTTATATATATATATATATATATATATATATATATATATATATATATATATATATATATTTAAATTTCAAAATATTACTGAAATTTTAAACTATTTCAAATATATTTTTTTATAAAAATTATTTTTTAAATATTTGCTTTTGAAAATTTTATAATTTTGACAATATTTTAATTTTTAATAATATTTATTTATGTTATATAATTTCAAAATCAATCTTAATTTAAAATTTTTTTATTAAAAATATTTTTTTTTTATAAAATCGAAAAAGAAAATCTAATATAAAAATTAAAAGCAAACTGGCTCATTGTTTTGCTATCGTGGCTTTTTTTGTGTGAATCTCAATCAAATACTATATAAACCCAATTTGCATTCTAGAAAGAATTTATTATTAGTTTTTATAATAGTTTGTTTTAGAATATTTTTTTATAGATTTTATAAAAGATATAATTCATACACATCCATTTACTAAAATTTAGGTTCTGTTTGGTAAATCTCAATTTTGAATAATCAAGAATTTATAATTTATAATTTATAAAATCATATGAAAAATTAAATTCGTTTAATAACAGTTTTTTATCACGAATTTATAATTTATTTTATTAGTTTATATTTTATTTTTCAGACGCTATTTGAAGTAGTATTTTAACTTATAGTTTATCATCTTTTATTTTTATTATTTTAACAAAAATTTCTTTCTATCCTTTATAGTTTATTTTAATTTAAAATAAATATTTATTATATATTTTTTAAATATTTATTAAATTTTACCAAAAATTTAAATTAATTTATCAACTATCCGTTATTAATCATCCGCTATAAAATTATAAATTATTAATCATCTGTCATCATTAATCAACTATATAATATAAATTAACTTATGAGTTTACCAAAATGAGCCTTATACATTTGTCCAAAAATTTATATTACTTTTCTTACCCGTAGAAAGAAAAGTTTGGCTATACATTATAAAGAAAAAACTCTAACATTACTAATTCTCGCCCATTTTTTAAAGATAACAAAAAGAAGTTTGAGAAAAAGTCATAAATATAAACTTTTCGATGACGTGTTTATATCTTTTTGGTTGTTACCTTCTCCAAAACCGATATCTAGTATTTTATATTTTGATTTATTCTTTAAGATTGGTATTTTTATTTCTATTTCTTTTCATATTTTCAAAAAATATTTTAATATATTATCTATTAATCATATTTTCAAAATATATAGAGACAGGACATCCTGGAGACGGATCCTCTAGATGATAAGTTATTGAGCCGTTTCTGAGTCGAAAAAGATTGAATCATACTTAGTCGTTAGACCAGACCAGAATATATATATATATATATATATATATATATATATATATATATATATATATATATATATATATATATATATATATATATATATATATATATATAAGTGATTATTCAGGAACAATATAATTTTATAATATTATATAGATATATTATTAAAATAATAGTTAAAAATTATTATTTCTCACTATAACATTTTTGTTAATGTTACTAATAATGAAATTTTATTTATCACTTTCATTTTCTTTATTTTTTTTTGGGGAAATTACAAAAGAAAAACTTATTTATTTAGTTTCGTAGAATTTATTTATTTATTTTTTAATATCTATTATTCGTAAAAGTTATTCTTATATAAATATAAGATCTTATTTTAAACAACTTTTACCTAAAAAATAGCATGTAATATATAAAAAAATAATGAAATAACCCAACAACTTTAACTCTAGCTTTAATTTTAAAACGCTTATTTTAAACATTATGTTTAAAAAACAAGGCCAAACAGAGTCTTAGTATATATATATTTTTTTAAATATCTTTTTAGTTCCTATATATCTCTTTTTTTATTTTTAGTGCTTATTAAAAAATAATATATTTTAATTTCTATAAAATTATTATGCACGTAATTTTAATACTAATATATATTTTTAAATGATTATTTTTGCAGATATGTTTAGAATGTTATAAAAAGTTTCTAAAAAAAAAGAACTCAAAATTTGATCATTAAGTCGAAGTTTTTATTACTTTTATAATTGTATTTTGAAATTTAAAAAATTCATATTTAATTCTTTTCAATTTAAAAAATCCTAAAATTTAGTAAAAAAATATTTTATAGTATTCTAAATAGAATGAAAAAAATTATTCAAAAATTTAAAAGTATAAAGGTAATTAAATCGTTTTCAAAATTTTAAAAAATAAGAAGGATTAAAATTATATGCATACAAAATTTGTAGGACCAAAATATATTACTATTTTTTAATAGAGACTAAAAATAAAAGTAGAGATATATATAAGGATCAAAAATATATTTAACCCTTTTTTCTTTTTAAATCGTGTAAGGCTTAGTTTAAAAACCCTAAAATTTGATAGGTTTTGTGAAGATAATATAAACCCTAAATTCTTGCACCTAAATTTTAGGCATCTGAATCAAGCTATAACAAACTATTTATATATATAGTAGAGCTACCATATTTAATTTAAATTCCACCACTAATATATTCTTATGATCGACATGAATTTCAATTAACTCTACGTGCTTGTTACTCACCTTTAACTCAAACTAGTTCTTCTTTTGAGGAATTTTTCATAGCATAAATTTTGGGAATCTCTCCTAAAAAGGTAAGCAATATAAGATCAATATTTTTGGCATAAATGTCTCCTAAATAGAATCTATTTCAATTCAATTCCACTATCTATCTTTTCCGTTGTAGATGAAACACTTATATTTGCAGAGTTAAAATCTTGGTTTCATAACAATCATAGGTTACTGTTACAATAGTAGATTTAATTTTCCATGTGAAAGAAATTTAGGTATAGACACAAATTTCAGCATAGCATATATACAAGTTTGTTATGATTTTGCTGCTTCTATTCCATTTTATTGTAACTTTATTTTAGCACCACAATTTTATAAATCAGGCGCAAAAGTTTCTAGTTGATTCCTTTAAAGTGTGTATATATCACAGGCATCTCAACAAAAAGTGCAAAGAAAAAAAAGTATAAAACCAGCGCAACTTAGTCAAAACGGCATTACTATAAATATGCTCATCTTCTAGTGGATCAATTCAACTGCATCTTCTTTAATCTGAAAGGATACAAGCCCATCATGTCATTCTCGTGTAAGAGATTTTTCAAGAGGTTTTGGGTGGACGAATTCCACACCGGAACTTTTCCTTATGGCAACTTTTTGTCGACTGATATCTTGCCGTCTCTGGGAGCAAGAATCAACCAAGAAACAAGATTAAGAAGATACATAATCTCTCCTTTCAATCCAAAGCGTAGGTAATATGTCTCTTTGTTTATTACATTTTATTCGAATTTGAACTTGGTCTCTGCGGAAGTTAAAAGTGAGTGATTGTTGCAGGGCTTGGGAGATGTGGTTGATACTTCTGGTGATTTACTCTGCATGGATATGCCCCTTTCATTTCGCTTTTCTACCTGATAAGCATCCAACACTGTTAATTGTCGATAACATTGTCAATACTTTCTTCGCAATCGACATAGTCATGACATTCTTTGTTGCCTATCTTGATGATCATTCTTACCTTCTTGTCGATGATCCAAAGAAAATTGCATTCAGGTACATATCTAACTACTTGATTATGTCTATATGAATAAATTGCATTCAGGTACATATCTAACTACGTGATTATGTCTATATGAATTTTGATCCTCAAAAAACATTGATTATATTTACAGGTATCTATCTACTTGGTTTATCTTGGACGTTTGTTCAACCGCGCCTTTGCAATCTATTATCTCCTTATTCACTAAAAATAGTGGCGCCTTTGGGTTCAAACTCCTTAATATGCTCCGGTTATGGCGTCTCAGACGTGTCAGTTCTCTTTTCGCAAGGTCCATCTTCATATCATACTCAAAATCTTATGCTTCTTAAATCACAATCATGTTAATCATTATTGTAATTTTGTTCTTTCAGGCTGGAGAAAGATATTCGCTTCAATTACTTTTGGACTAGGTGTATAAAGCTCATTGCGGTAAGTTTCAAAATCAAATAATATTTCTTATTAACTATATTTCATAATTATAGTATTTTGACGAATTAAAATTGATGAAATTTTCAGGTGACCTTGTTTGTTATACACTTTGCTGGATGCTTTAATTATTTTATTGCAGATAAGCACAGTGATCCAAATGATACATGGATTGGTTCTGTGTATCCAAACTTTAAAGAAACATCTATTTGGGATAGATATGTGACATCAATTTATTGGGCTATTGTCACAATGACTACAACAGGCTATGGCGATTTGCACCCTGTGAATCCTAAAGAAATGACATTTGATATTTTCTACATGTTGTTCAACTTGGGATTACAAGCTTATATAATTGGAAATATCACAAATCTTGTTGTTCAATGGACAAGCCATACCAGAACTTTTGTAAGTTTTCTTAATATATTTTTTATCTGAACTTTTCTAAGTTTTCTTAATATATTTTTTATTTTTTATTTTTAGTTTTTCACCATCAATATTGGTTTATTGGATTGATTAATCCAATCCATGGGTCATTTGGCATCAAGTAATTCAAATCCTCTTCCATCGCAGCAGTTGGACTTTAATTAATATCCACCAATTAAGCATTATTTTTTATGTTGCAACCATACATGTTACCATAGAATCATTTGTTATTGTGAATCTCCCATGTGACCTTTATTTTAATTTAGGAAATTCTAAGCATCTAATCTAAAAATTGTCCAACACTTTATGACTACCTTAACAGAATCATTAGATGTTAAGCCAAAATTAATCCTTCAATTAAAGAATGTCTGAAAAATAAATTTTGTGGGCCATTTGTTTTGTCGTCTAGTGGTGGCAGGGAAAAAGTGTTTTATACCCACTAACATGGGTCCAAAACATACCCACAAATACCTGCAGTATTGTTGATGTAATAGTCTCTGCAACTGTTTTGGACTGTAATCATAGTATGATTTAAAATCACTCGGCGATCATATTAGAAACTGTATCAGACAATTTTGTTTTCAAATATTTTAATTAAATGTGGAATTGTCTTTCTTGGCTCTACAGAGAGATACAGTGAGAGCAGCTTCTGAATTTGTAACAAGAAATCATCTGCCTCATGATACACAAGATCAAATATTATCACACTTATCTTTGAAGTTCAAAACAGATGGATTAAAGCAACAAGAAACAATAAATAACATGCCAAAAGCAATTCGCGCCACCATTTCACACCATCTATTCTATCCCGTCGTGCATAAATCCTATCTCTTCCAAAAAGTTTCACATGACTTTCTTTTTCAACTGGTACTATACTATACTTCACACTCTTTATCACACAATACATTGTATTATTCTTATTATTAGTTATATTATAATCTCCGACAACAACGATAATAACAGGTTACAGAAATGGAAGCTGAATATTTTCCACCAAAAGAATATGTTATACTGCAAAATGAGTCTCCAACAGATCTTTACATGCTGGTTTCAGGAGCAGTGGTGAGTGAAAATCATATTATTCGCAATTTAAAATCATATATTAAATAAGTTTTAAAGAATATCATATCATATATGTAATTTAAAAGTATAAATTTTTAATGATTATTTTAATGTTCTGCAGGAGTTCATTCACACTGTTGACAGTTATGATCAAGTTTCGAAGAAGGCAAATGCAGGAGATACTTTTGGAGAGATCGGAGTTCTCTACAACCGACCGCAACCTTTCAGCGTTAGGACCAGAGAGCTTTCGCAAATATTGAAACTTAGCAGAACTTCATTGATGAATGTCATACATGCAAATCCTGAAGCAGCACCAATTATAATGATGAATCTCTTTATGGTAATGAATATATTATTCAACTTCATAGTAAAATTAGAAGGATCAACACTATTATTTTTATCTGTTAATTTTTCGCTTGAAGAAAAATGACATTTTTGCTGTTTCTCTTGACAGATGTTAAAAGCTGAAAAAGACTTTAAATATCCACCTATATCCCCTAGATTGGCACTTCATGACATGCTTCATGGGAACAACACAGGTGGAAATCCATGTTTTGCATGTACGTATGTTTCGCCCGGGGAAGCTTTGTTGTACGACATGATACCAAACATGGATGAGAATCAGCAAGAAAAAGAAGCGAATGAAAAGAGACTAAATCGAGTTAGATGGAAACAGAAATCTCAAGAAGACGAAGAAAGAAACAAGGTTCATGAATATGAAACAAGTAATCATTCAATCTCAAGAAAACAAGCCAACATTAAGAGAGTTACCATCCACTTTCTTGACAAACACGGAACTGCCTTACCGCCACAAGGTGGAAAGCTGATGATTCTACCGGATTCAATCGAAGAGCTTCTCGAGATTGCAGGTAAGCATCCACTTTAACGTTATGAACATTTGCTTTTATCTTATTTTCATATTCTGACAGTAAACCTGTAAAACTCCAGGAAAAAAGTTTGGAATGCCAAAGCCTGACATAATCAAAAGTGCAGAAGATGCTGAGATAGATGATTTATGTGTCATTCGAGACGAAGATCATCTGTATTTTCTTTGCTAGGACAAGGAAGTTTTGAGCTAATAGTTTAGATATAAAATTAGGGGACAACTTCATTACCCACCACAAAAAGTTGGGTAATATACATTTCACCAATCCAGTAATGCCATGTCATTTCATTATATTTAGTTATTTATTTAATAGTTTAACTTTTATAGATTTTCAATGCAATATAATATAATTTACTCAATGGGTAACTCTATCCAACTTTTTGAGATTGGTAGATAAGAATTCACCATAAAATTATTAGCATGTAGTAATAATAATATCCAGGTACACAACAAAGATTGTAATACCTTTTTGTATACACCAATTTTGAAAATTTATATCCATGTATTTTACTAGCAATTGAACTGTTAAGAAACTTAGAGCAGCAGATACTAGTAATAAGCCAGGTTTCTGTAAGTAGCATGGTTTTAAATTGTATTCGCATTGTGGTCCTGATTGCGGGTGTTGTGATTGTAGTCATTACGGTTATTGTGTTGCACATTATGGCCTTTTCAAGTGAATTTTTTATAGGAAACTATTTGAAATGTTTCCTTAAAAAGTACTTAATGCATTGATTTTTCATTACAGGAGTAAATTGAATTTTTGAGTCCTGAAAATTTCGAGTTTTTTATAAAAATACTTGATGAAAAATATATGAAGTTGTCTAATATAGTGTATAACCGGACTTGTGGTTTTAAATCACACCTTAATTGTGGTCCAATACAAATACAGAGATTATTGTATCACAACAATATTAAGGTTGTGATTTTGAAAGAGACACAATTTTTCTTCTGTTGTTGTGGGGATGTCGCTGTTGTGCGACAATGTGATTTTGTTGCTATGGTTTCTCGTGATTTCGTTTCACACCGTAATTGCAATTTGCAACTCAATGCATTTGCAACTTATCCACATCCACAATATTAATTGCAATTTGCAACTCAATGCATTTGCAACTTTATCCGCATCCACAATAATTGTCGTATCAAATCATGGTAATTAATGGTAATTATAATGAATATATTTTTTAGTAAGCAAGTGATATATTGAATGAGTACAAAGGGTACTTCATCTGATTACAAAAAGAAAGGTCGAGGAGAGACCTCGCCTGATAAAAGAAATTACAAACCAAATGTACCTACATCAAGAACAACAAGGGGTCCTTGTCGAAATCGTAAAGGCTACAATTGGACTGAGTAATATCTCCCTTCCTAGACCATTTTCAAATAAAAAATTTAACCTCCCACACTATGTCTACAACGTTCCAATGAGAGTTACAAAAAATAATATCGTTTCTAACTAACCAAATAGACCAGCAAACCGCCAACCAAAAACTACTTTCTCTACCTCTCCTAACTTTACACGATTGGCCAAAATCCCACCAATGCAAGAAACTCCTCATAAGGTTCAAATCCCCTACTTCCTCACAACCACACCAAGAAGAAATATCCTTCCAAACCAACCTTGGAACAATGCAATTTATCAACAAGTGGTCTAGAGTCTCAAGAGTCTCAGTACAAAATGGACAAAGTGCATCATTATTATCTTCTATGATACCTTTACGGAGAAGAGCACATTTGGACGGGATCTTATTCAATAGGCACTGCCATCCGAAAGCTCTAATTTTGTAAGGTGCCATCATTTGTCAAACTCGTTCCAAAGCCGAATCAAATCGGTTAATAGGACCAAAAGGAATATGTGAAGCAATCGCTAAAGAATAAAAGGACCTAACCGAAAATGAGTCGTTGGCCTCACGATTCCAAAAAATCGGATCTGAAGTATCCCTTGTAGTGCTGAATTGATCCATGAAATTGCTAAAGGAATCTGTCACAGAAAATAAAGTTGGAGCACCTTCTGTTGTCTCCCCCTCTGAAAAAACAGTCCCGACATCTGAAATTGCAGCAGAATGAGGTATCCCAAACCCAGAATTTGCTTAAGCCATATCCACCAAGAAAAGCCAAAGAGGCACCCACATCAGTGGAATGAACATATGCAACGACCTCTGCTGCAGAACGCAACACTCGATCTGCATTAGATCGGAACCTGTCAACGACATCCGTCCCAACAGAATCAGAAAGAGCCCTGCTAGTAGTGGACTCTAAAGGGGAAACGTCCAGCTGAGAATCCAAGTCGTCAAACAATTCGAGACCAGAATCCCTACCTGAATGCGAGACTGTACCATCACCAACAGAATCATGATCGAAACCATCACTAGAGTCTGAAACAGACAAAACAGAATTCTTCATAGACGTTCCCTGAAACCTGATATCGTCTTCCATCACAAGTGAAAGAGAATAGGACATGCCAGCAATGGACACCGACAGAGAAGCAATTCGCCGAAAAAATGAACCATCCGCCAGTTCGAACTAAAGCAAACTGGAACTAGCAGTACTATCATTGTAATGCCCATATAATATATATCTAGAATAATATCATACAAGTGTTATTTTTGGTACTGACACCATCATAAGTGCATAATCGCATAATTCACATTCTTGATCAAATCTAAAACAAATTCTAAATTGGCACAAGACATGGAAATTATACTAAAACAATATACTAAGATCAATACAATATCCATTATTGTACAAAGATACAGAAATACACAGTAGAAGACTAAAACTATGCTTCACTTGAAACATCCCGAGCATAGCTCCACTTGTAAATCAAACCTGCAAAAGAAACCTGAAAAGCAAAAACAATAATGGGGTGAGATAACAACATCTCAATGGGTTCCCTATCTTAGAGTTCTCTCGGCTCTAAGGGTTCAATTCTAAACAATATTCAAGTCGGGGAAAAACCTAGACTTCAAGTTCACATAAAACTAGAGACATCAAGGTAACAAAACGGAGCACACACCAGGTGCTTAGAGGCATCTTTCCCCGCCCATCCATAGCCTTAACAGACGAGCATGGGTCACTCGATCCTCAATGTGTAGATAACTTTCCCCACCCAGCCACATAATGACGAGCACAAGTCACTCATTATCTACCTATGGATAAGTTTCCCCCTCCCAGCCACACAAGGACGAGCACGGGTCACTCATTATCCATCTAAGGTACTTTCCCCACCCAGCCACACTAGGACGGGCACGGGTCACAGTACCTCGCCACAAAGTAACTTTCCACGCCTAGCCCCACAAGGACGAGCACGGGTCACTCGTTACTTATCCTAATGGATACTTTCCCCGCCCAGCTACACCAAGACGCGCATGGGTCACAGTCATCCATTAAGGGATTCGAATCCACGGATTAATTAAATCTCCCTGTCCGTCCCACCTTGTGGAACCTCGACACGAGCCAGATATTATTAAGTTAGGATTATATCGCAAGGAAGCAACTTCCTACAACTACCTAGCCGAAGACACTAATCGAGTATCGACGCCTAATCATTGTCATGTCTATAAACAATTTGTATCAACCTAGGGTGATTCTACTTACCTCTCAAGTTATACCATCTCACAGACCCTAGTCACCATACTAGGCCATGCTATCGGTTTTAGGTAAAGTTTCCTCACTCTTTCAATATTCTTGATACCTTTAAATTATATATTTTTCAATTACATAATTCTAACATTTAGTTTAATTATCACCATTAAACAATTCTCACAATAATCTCATGTCTCTATTCTCAATCAATCCTCATGATTAGGCATACCTTCCACAATAGATTAATACTTCAATTCTTTAACTTTACATAATTACGGTTAATTGGAAAAGTCGGGTAAAATTCGGGAAAATTCGAGTAAAAATAATATCTTTTGCCATCATCAATTTGTAAATGTTTTTAGCTTCAAAACGATATATAGAAGGCTAGAAACGGATACCCGGATAACAAGTTATGAAAAAACATAATTCAGCTGAAAGCTACAGTTCGCGGGGCGAACTCAAAAAATTTCTACAGTTCGCGGGACGAACTTTGTTCACGGGGCGAACTCAGAAAAATTCTACTAAAAATCAGCTACAGGAAACCATTCCCAAAACCTCCAAATTTCACAAAAGTGCACCAAAACAGAGGAATCCAATCACAAATATGCATATAATCATATACCAAACATCATACTTAGGTTTTATCGAGTTTTTAACCGTTTATTCTTTCGATTTCAAGATTTTCTACCAAAAACCCTAAAACTCATCAACCCTAAAACTCAACCAAAAGCTATAACAAAAGTATCTAACTACGAACTCACCTCGAGAGATGAAGATTGGCGGAAAGAATGAGCCGATTCGACGGACGAATGATGGAGAACGATCAATTTGAAGCTTAGGGTTTTCTTCCTCTTATTCTTCTCTTTCTTTATTTTTTTCCTTTTTTCTCTTTCTTTCTTACTAAATTCTTCTTTTCCTTATAAACCAAACAAATTATATTTATCAGTTAGTAACACTAACTGGTCCAATTTGAGAGTATCCTAAAATATCTCCTAGTCGAATATTTAATAAAACCTCTGAATCAGATAATACTAATTAATTAATTAATTAATTAATTTAAGTTTATCAGTTGTTCTAATTATTTTAATTGAAAACTCTCAGAGCACACCAGAACATTATTAAATTTAATTAATATTTTCCAAAGCATTTTATTAAAATACGGGGTATTACATCCTCCCCTCCTTGAATTGAAATTCGTCCTAGAATTTCCTTTACTCATCCACAATGACGGTTTACATCACTATCTCAGATCCATACTTATCCTTAATTATCTTACATATCTTGACATACTCAAATTCCAATTTGACTTCACGGTTCAAAATCCCCGTTTCACAACAAAATCAAACTTTTGCGTCCTTATTCATACACTTGTTTCCACCATTGGGTTAACCTCTAACTTACTATTTTTGCTACTCATCTGTGCTTCATACCGAAACACTTCGTCTCATTCCTCCTTCGAAGAAACATACCATGCTAATTCCTTCCATTGAGTCACAACACAAAAGCATAACACTCCGGCTTGATTTCGGAACATTCAACACTCGACAAAACTCCACAAGGTATCTTGGTGAAAACTTAACTACATACAATTTCCAACGAAACTCTTATTACAATCCTTCATTCACTAAAGCCATTTCAAAAGTTATTAAACAACTTCATTACCAATTCCACTTGATCTTATATCAAAACTGTAACCATTTACATCAGACACTGCACCCTTCCAATGTCTTACCATAGACAACACACTTAGAACAAAATTCTCTTACTTCAATACTTATAAATAATTCTCTTCCGATTTTTAACAATCCGACTGGATTCTTGCATCTATCTCCTTCCAATATGCCCTCAAGGCCTAACAGTGGAGATACCACGAATTCTCAAGAAATACTAGGTAATTGATATTCTGCAGAGAACACACTTATTCATCGGAGTTTCCACCAATCAATGACACAAACTAACAAACATTCTGGGATGGAACAACTTGTCAACCACTCAATAACAACTTCGATCCAAACTCTCCAACGACAGAGATACAGGGGTTGTACTATTGCAATCATAACTAATAAAATTCCAATTTCCATTCTAACTCGAAACAATTTATCCAATTCTGCTTAACAAACCTGACCATGGTTACTATTCTCCATATTAATTCTCTTCACAGGATCCCATTCACTCAAAGTTTCCGCCGACACAAGGTCTCCATTAATAACAACGTGGCACTGTCATAGAACTTACAATCATTAGCGAGTCACCAGTACCAAACTTAAATGATCCTTATATACTTGCGGATTCCCATAACACTTGCCTATTGCATACAATATTCTACATACTCACCTTAGAAGATTACACAGAAATTCTCGTTCCAATCAGTTTCTCTCAAGGGTCTCGTTCCCTAAACGGTCCAATTTACATGCTTAACTTCGGGACATTCATCTCTCACTCTTACCTAGAAGATAACTTAAAATTCTTATCTCTGCATAAGGTTCAACTACACACAACCGGTATTACTCTTACGGGTTCCATAACTTGATGTTAAGAATTTATGATACTAAAATTAACCAATGGTTTATCTATTATCCACACAAGAATTCGATACCAAACTGTTTCTTGGAAGATCGACACTTCATGATCCTCATATGACTTCGCAACTTAATTCCTCAATAGTCGCAACGACGACACTCCAATTATTCAGATCATTTATTGTCTACCAAACATGGTAAAAAGGAGGTTCAACACTCTATCCTCTGATACTTCAAATGGAAGCCAAAACAGACGTACAGTTCAGAAAGTACGATTCTCTAAAGTCTTCCACAAAAGTCATGTGTCAATCGATTACCTATCTGAGGCTAAATGGTTGAATACAACCGAACTCGTTCTTCTTATTAACAAATAATCCAACTCAAATTTACCAGTCCAGTCCATGCTAACTTGCAAATATGATTCTCCTCCGCAGTTTCTAAACACGTGTAACAATCGCCCATCGTTCACAAATCAAGGTAACACAGAATGGGCATCACATGCAGATCACATGCTCCAACAAATGACGAAGTAAAACTACCATTCAGTTACGGTCACAACACAGATATTCAACGAAATAGTTCGGTTCCACTCGTACAACGATGCTAGTAGGAAAAAAAGATGATGGAACCGAAAAGGGTTTTAGCCACAAGCTAACACTTGATTCTTCCATAAACAAAACCAACACATAATCCTTAATGGGTAAAACAAAATGATGAACATCTCATCTATAGTATACAACTTGTTCCTCTCTCTTGAATTCCTTGGCGAGAATTAAAACAACAACATTCTTAATCCATATAGAGATAAATTCCAATTATATTTCGATCATTCACAATTACAGGAGCTTCCCCTTAAACTTGAAAACCAAGGTAATGTACTCTTATTAAAGACGTATTAATCGGGGTTCCCTTACCCGCTACTAATCATTGCATAAAATGTCTCCACAGCTTTCTATCGGAACCAAGAACGCTTCAATCGGGTACTCCTGTCAAAATGTATGCATCTTAGCAAAAATCCATTTTTCAAAACATAATAATGATAACATGCCACTACCAGGAGGGTAACCGATTACTCCGTGCAAAACTTAACTTCCAGTAGCTAAAAGAGATTTAGAACATACAATTCTGTAACCGGGTGCTACCCAGAGGGTAATCCGATTACTTCAAACACAGAAACACAAATTCTGGTTTTCATTGCTACCCAACCCTCTCAAACTCATTCCAATCTCAACTAACAGTTATAACAATACTAACAGACAATTCCACGCAATATAGTAATCACACTACCAGAGTCTTAATGAGAGAATCATCATTGATTACACTTCCTTAGCTTTAGTTCCAATAATAACCTAATAACTCGATAGTACATTCGTCCAAGAATATTTTCCAATATCACTTCCTCATAATACATTGTCACTACTGTTCTCATAACGTGTTCACTCCACGCTCTGCGGTAATCTTCTCACACCCAAACATAATCCATCGTACTAGAAATTCTTTCAAATCCAATGTATTTATTCTATCACTTATCACAATTTTATCAAGTTCGTACTTCATACACCTCATATCACTAAATAGGGCTTATTCTTTCTTTGACATTATACCTTATACTATTCATTGGGTAATTTCAACACTTACCGAATTGATCCCTTACTAAATATAACATCCTGATGCATCACTCTAAACTTTGTCTCCTCAGTCATAACCGAATATACAAATCCAAACTTCTACTCTTCGTTAGGGGTATACTTGTCTCACTTGAAACGTGTAATCACATCCTTGTGTTTCTCTTCACATTTCACCACAACTTTAGGTTCCCATAAGTAACAAACATTCTTTACTTGTAACTTCTATCCACCCGTAAGGTATTATCCGAATACATTCTTTGAAGTACTCTCGTTCCTCTATGACGCCACCATGATCTTATAACTGAAATACTAACAATTAACACATTTCTGAACCTTATGTCACCCGTTCTACAAGCATCTTCTCTTTTCGTGGAATGATATTTCTCAACACTCTTGTCCATACCAGTGACCAATACTGATCCACCAGTGACTTTATGTATTCCTTGATACACTGACCACTCACCTTGTAGAGATTTGCACTCTTTCAGACTCTATCCATTTCCAGGGGATTTCTCGAACAACATACTTCTCGGCAACTCCATGTTACAAGAAGTAAAACTCTTAAGAAGACTCCAATAGAGCTGACCAAAGCTCCCTTTGCTAACTCTTTCCTTGAATCCACTCTCACAATATAAGTTACGTCAACAGTTCGGAGTCCTCAAGGTCACACAACCATGATCCTACCTATCACATACATAGCATTAGGTTGATCAGGCCCAATACTACATAATATGATATTAAGAACCACGCCGACAAGACACACTTAAGAGGCAGGAAAGATATACTTATGATGTTTCAAGGCTAGGTCGAGGATACGACCTGCTCTGATACCAACTGTAACACCCATATAATATATATCTAGAATAATATCATACAAGTGTTATTTTTGGTACTAACACCATCATAAGTGCCTAATCGCATAATTCAAATTCTTGACCAAATCTAAAACAAATACTAAAATGGCACAAGACATGGAAATTATACTAAAATAATATATTAAGATCAATACAATATTCATTATTGTACAAAGATACAAAAATACACAGCGGAAGACTAAAACTATGCTTCACTTGAAACATCTCGAGCATAGCTCCACTTGTAAATCAAACCTGCAAAAGAAACCTGAAAAGCAACAACAATAGTGGGGTGAGATAATAACATCTCAGTGGGTTCCCTATCTTAGAGTTCTCTCGGCTCTAAGGGTTCAATTATAAACAATATTCAAGTCGGGGAAAAACCTAGACTTCGAGTTCATATAAAACTAGAGACATCAAGATAACAAAACGGAGCATACAATAGGTTCTTAGAGACATCTTTCCCCACCCAGCCATAGCCGTAGTAGACGAGCACGAGCCACTCAATCCTCAACGTGTAGATAACTTTCCCAGCCCAACCACACAAGGACGAGCACGAGTCGCTCATTATCTACCTATGGATAACTTCCCCCGCCCAGCCACACAAGGACGAGCACGGGTCACTCATTATCCATCTAAGGTACTTTCCCCGCCCAGCCACACCAGGACGAGTAGGGGTCACGATACCTTACCACAAAGTAACTTTCCCCGCCCAGCCACACAAGGACGAGCACGAGTTATTCGTTACTTATTCTAATGGATACTTTCCCCGCCCAGCCACACCAAGACGAGCACGGGTCACAGTCATCCATTAAGGGATTCGAATCCACAGATTAATTAAATCTCCCCGGCCGTCCCACCTTGTGGAACCTCGACACGAGCCAGATATAATTAAGTTAGGATTATATCGCAAGGAATCAACTTCCAACTTCCTACAACTACCTAGCCCGAAGACACTAATCGAGCATCGACGCCTAAGCATTGTCAAGTCTCTAAACAATTTGTATCAACCTAGGGTAATTCTACTTACCTCTCAATTTATACCATCTCACAGACCCTAGTCACCATACTAGGCCATGCTATCGGTTTTAGGTAAAGTTTCCTCACTCTTTCAATATTCTTGATACCTTTAAATTATATAGTTTTCCATTATATAATTCTAACATTTAGTTTAATTATCACCATTAAAATATTCTCACAATAATATCATGTATCTATTGTCAATCAATCCTCATGATTAGGCATACCTTCCACAATAGATTAATACCCCAATTCCTTAATCTTACATAATTATGGTTAATTGGAAAAGTTGGGTAAAATTCGGGAAAAGTCGGGTAAAAATAATATCTTTTGCCATAATCAATTTGTAAATGATTTTAGCTTCAAAACGATATGCGGAACGCTAGAAACGGATACCCGGATCACAAGTTATGAAAAAACATAATTCAGCTGAAAGCTACAGTTCGCGGGGCGAACTCAGAAAATTTCTGCTAAAAACCAGCTACGGGAAACCATTCCCAAAACCTCCAAATTTTACAAAAGTGCACCAAAACAGAGGAATCCAATCACGAATATGCATATAATCATATACCAAACATCATATTTAGGTTTTATCGAGTTTTTAATCGTTTATTCTTTCGATTTCAAGCTTTTCTACCAAAATCCCTAAAACTCATAAACCCTAAAACTCAACCAAAAGTTATAACAAATGTATCTAACTACGAACCCACCTCGAGAGATGAAGATTGGCGGAAAGAATGAGCCGATTCGACGGACGAATGATGGAGAACGATCAATTTGAAGCTTAGGGTTTTCTTCCTCTTCTTCTTCTCTTTCTCTCTTTTTTTACTTCTTCCTTTTTCTCTCTAACTAAATTCTTCTTTTCCTTTCTTTTCATTATAAATAAAACAAATTATATTTATCAGTTAGTAACACTAACTGGTCCAATTTGAGAGTATCCCAAAATATCTCCGAGTCGAATATTTAATAAAACCTCTGAGTCAGATAATACTAATTAATTAATTTAAGTTCATCAGTTGCTCTAATTATTTTAATTGAAAACTCTCAGAGCATACCGGAACCCTATTAAATTTAATTAATATTATCCAAAGCATTTTATTAAAATACAGGGTATTACAATCGCGGACTGAAGCTGAAACATGCGAAATAGAATTCTTCGAAAATGTACCTGCAAAAGACAAAAGGTTAGATAAAACAGGAGCCGAGGGTGTTGTTAAAGGTCTATTAATATCCTCCATTTCAATGCCAAAATCCCCCCATATCCATCTCCTGTTCACCCACCCTCTCATGGCTGCCACCGATACATTTTGTAATCGCGACACCGCAAATATGTCGAGAAATAAACGCCGTAAAAAACCCCGACCAAACCAATTCTCCCTTCAAAAGGAAGTGTCAAAACCATTGCCCAATTTGACACTACAATTCTCCACCAAATAATCCTCTAATTGGTTTTTAGCTATAAACATAAGATCCAAAAACCAATAAGAATAATGAGTTTTGCGATTAAGAATTGAGCCACCTTCCCACATCATCAACCGAATATCACCATACTTAGCCTTGAGGACCCGAAACCACAACTCTTCCGAACCACCTATAATCCACCATCTCCATTTTTGAAGAAGTGACTCGTTAAAGACGTCCATTATTTTCAAATTTAAACCTCCTTTAATATAAGGCAAGCAAAAAAGAATTCCAATTGATCCAATGAACCCTCCTTTTCAAAGCCGAACTTCCCTATAGGAAATTACATTGAATCCTCATCATCTCCCTTAAAACTTTCATCGGGGATTTAAAAAAAGAAAGGTGAAAAATGGATAGGCTACTAAGAACCGATTTGATAAGAGTAATTCTTCCTCCGAATGATAAGAACCGCCCGTGCCAACTAGAAAGCCTTTTTCTAAATTTCGAAAGCAAAGAAGTCCAAGAAACAATCCTTCTCGGATTCACGCCGATCGGAATACCAAGGAAAGAAAATTGTTGAGATTTTGTTCTACAAGATAAGAATTTTGTCGCCGCCTCAATAAAGTACTCACTAAAATTTATACCAATAAGTTTGCTCTTGTGGAAGTTAATCCCAAGCCCCGAGACTAATTCAAAAGCTCGGAGCACCGACTTCATAGCCCAAATATGACTCCATCCACCGTCTCCCACTAAGAGAGTGTCATCCGCATACTGAAGCACATCTATAAAACAACTCCAATTAATAGTTTGACCGGAGTAATCTCCCACTGAAACCGCATTCCGAATCAGCCCCGATAATCCTTCCGCTACTAGCACAAAAAGAAACAGGGATAAAGGATCACATTGCCGTAAACCTCTACAAACCGGGAACTCTTTGGTCAGGCTACCATTTACCAATACCGATGTCTTACTAGAAAAACTATGACTTCCATCCAACCTAACCATTTGTCTCCGAAGCCCAACCTCTTCATCATGTATCTAAGGTAATTCCAAGAGACTTTGTAATAAGCCTTTTCGAAGTCTACTTTAAAGTGCCTACATCCTATCTTTGCGTCACTGACATAATCCACCAATTCGTTAGCCACCAAAACCCCATCAAGGAGTTGACGACTCAAAATAAAAGCGGGTTGACAAAGAGAAATTATAGAATTTAGAACCACTTTCAATCTAGACACCAAAAGCTTTGATAAAGCTTTATTCAAACAACCGACAAGACAAATGGGTCTATAGTCGTCAAGATCCAAAGGATTGTCCCTCTTAGGAATTAAAGTAAAAAAAGAGGAGACAATAAACTTAGACAAAACAGCCCCTTGATGGAAATCCGAGAAGAAACGGATAAATTCATGTTTCAAAAAGTGTCAAACACTTTTTAATGAAAGTGAAAGAATAACCATCCGGACTCGGACTTTTAGAACCACCACAACTCCAAATAGCTTATCTTATCTCCTCCTCCGAAAAAGAATATTTAAATGAGAAAATGTTTTGATATCTTATAATTTTTTAAAGAAGTCAAATTTCTTTAAGAAAAATTTTATTTTTTGGATAGAAGAATCAAAATTGTTTTAAGAATAATGCAAATTTATTAAGTATTTTTATCCAAGAAAATTCAAATAACATCTAAAATTGATAAGTTGATCCTTAAAATTTTTTATTTTTTAACTAGTGGGATATACGTGCGTCCGCACGGGTACCGTTGTGGATCGCAGAATTGTCACCAATTTATTATAAAAATTGAAACAAATGTGTGTTACCCGAGAGTTCGCACGAGTAATGATGTGTTACACGTGCGTTCGCACGACTACTGGTGTCCTTTGTTTTTAAAATGTAATAATATAATAAGAAAAATGAAATAGAAGAAAGAAAAAATTGTCCAAATAATATAATTTATTATATTTAAAAGTGATAAATTGGTTTCAATATTTTCTTCAGTATATATAAATATTTGAATCAATAATATAATTATTTAAAAATATAATAAAATTGTAAATTAGAAAAATAATATTATTTTATCAACAAAAGTTTTTATTTTTAAAAGACATATTTTTTAAAGAAATATAATTAAACCTCTGCATTCGCATGAATTTTAAAATGTTTATCCGAGCTTTCACACGATACTGCTATGTTACCCGTGCAAACGCACAGGTATTGGTATGGTACATATGCTTTGTTATCAAAATGTAATAAAATTGTTAGTAACTAAAACAAAATACTTTTACCAAATGGTATGGTACATATGCTTTAGTTATCAAAATGTAATAAAATTGTTGGTAACTAAAACAAAATCCTTTTACCAAATTTATTTAATATTAAAAAAGAAGAAGATATATTTTAAAAATAAAACCAAAATTTAATATCATGATCTATAACTTGGTAGGATAGCATCTCTATGATATGCAATACGGTTGGACAACGGGTCGGGTTTCGCTGTTTCGGGGCCAGAAGCCACACCTGGTCCAAACTGCGAGTGATTTTATATGGCCCATTTCCGCCCATTTTATGAAATGGTTTGAGCGAGTTGGGTCTAAACGAGTCACGAGTTATCTCGATCGTTATTGTGGGTTATTGGGTTGTTCACTTTTTTTGACCCAATTCTAATTCTGAACTTTTTTAAAACAATGATATTAAAATAAAGTAACCATTATTTTTCCCAATTTGAATATGCTAAAAATATAGTAAATAGAATGAAAAAACTTTCGATACATAGACCCAAACCACTTAATAAAAATTTAATACTCAACAAATTCAATGATTTTGAATTTTATTTACCAAATATCAATACTAAACTATTAAACAAAATTATATTTAAGCCCTTCCACTTTTGAATCATCCCAAAAGCAAACATATTAATTAACCAATATAAACGAAAATCAAATTAAACAACTTTAACAAAGAGATTAACATGAGCATTTGAATTCTTCTTCGTGAATCTCTTGCAACTGAAAAAATATAAATAATTATACATAATTTAAGTATTAACAATTAATATTAATAACTAAATATCAATATTATATCTTATACATAAGATTTAGTATACAATTTCATCATCTAATCATCTGCAAGACCGTGTGGTTCAGAAGAGAATCATGAAGCTAACCTGTTAATATGTTCATAATGATGTAACAGTAGAATCTGAAGTAATCATAACATGTTCCTATTTTTTGATAGCTTGATGAAGTTGCTTCAAATGACCATATTTATGTTCTTTTAACAAACCTAAAATCAATTTTAATCAATTAAACATGTATATCCAACAATATACCACCATAATTCATTTGGAGCAAAATGACATAGTATAAAACCAAAACTTAAAATATACATAATGAAACCTTCCCTTTTGTTATAGAAGATGCATTATTCATAGATGAGTATCTATATCATCAAACAAAATTACAAACATATGTTAAAAGAGAAAAATATGGATAAATTCTAAGTTTTATCAAGTATCATCACTAATATAATAAAAAATGTGATAATTAATATACCGCCACTTTTATCCAAGTAATGTTGTTGGCTCTCCTCTTTGATACTTGGATATCTCGTTGGGCTCGAAAAGCTTGCATAATGCTAATAAAATATAAATGAATAATTAGAACAATTCACATAAATAAATAAATAACTAAATACACACATGAATATTTAGAACAATCTCACATACGTGTCAATCATGTTCTTCATATTCGGGTATGTTGTTCAATCATTTCCTAACGAGTCAAGATAATAAACAAATTCTCTGATAGGATTAATTGCGACCAACAACCAATGTCCACTGTAAGATTAAACAAATATTTGATGGAAACTTTCTACACGACGTCAAAATACAAAAAATTATAACAGATGAATTTAGAATGAAAATCTAACTCGGTATTAAACGGTAAAAAAACAACTTTTTCGTATCTTTGTTGACCATGAAGAGGTTGTGTACGTACACCATGACCTCATCTGGTTTACTTAAGATTAAACTAAAGTTGACGGCCGCGGGGCTTAAGAATGTAAATCTTTCGTCCAATCCACTTGGGCGCATCACTTTGTCATACAAAAACCTTAAATAAAAACATCATTAACATTAGACTATTCATTTGAAACATAAAGTAAATAAGTTGTTCAATTAATATAACAAAGTAGATTGGATATACCTCACGTATGTATTGACAACACTGACGCCTAATTCTTCATGACGAAAAATTTGCACAAATTCGTCATTACCAACTGATTGTTCATATTCAAAGCCAAAAATACCTTCCTTCATACGTATAAGACAAATACCTCTGGTCGGAATATCTGTCAATTCTAGAAACGTCTGAAGGCACGACCTATACTTGGAGGTAGGTTTATTTCTAGCCGCGGTCTTCTTAACACCAACCTTTTTTTGTGTGGAGACGTTGCTAATCTCCTTACCATGAAGCTACATATCATATAATTAGTTAGATGAAGTATAGATTCACGAATTTAACATTTTCCATGCATAAATATCATATAATTGTGATGTACCTGTTTTTTTGAAACAACGGACTCAGTATGCTGCGGAATAGCCTTATCTTTTGATTTGGATCTTGTTGGAGTCTAATTAACATTACCATGTAAAAAATGTACGTAAAATGAGCGTAAAAACTTTGAATCTACATATTAAGGTTAACAAAGGTTCATAATGGTTTTAAGCATACCTCATATCCTATGCTAATAAGGATTGTCGACCATGCGACAAACGAACCTATTGCTTGTTCCACCGTTGTTGTATCTGAAACATCGTCAGGATATGGTAATAATACATTCGGCTCTACTGCAATTTCAACCACGACTTTCAAACATCTAGTAGGGAGCGGTCTAGTGTGAAGTAATTCTCTTCTAGTGTTATGCACTTTTCCCTTGTCAACCATTTGATAATATGGTGACGATAAGTAGAGGTGACAAGAGAAAATGCCCTAAAACCGATAATAAATATGAAATTGTTAATGTGTATATATGTCAATTACATAATTTAAGCTAATAGTTCAATTTCATACAAATATATATAATTACCTCTGGAATGTTTGGTTTAAAGTTACAGTTGATATTATCTCTGTCCGAACCATCTTTAAAACATGCTGAAGTGCTAGCCTCTTTTTCTTTTCTTAATGCACGAACTTCAGCTTCTCAGTGCTTCCAATTTTTGATTAAGTTCTTTATTACAATGAGCTTTTCCTTTTTTAATACTCAAGGAGGTCGGAGTGATCCCAAATCCCTTACCTCTCACCCGACCCGAATACTCACGGGCATCTAATGCCCGACTAAGTATGCTCCTAGTATCATCTGGATATAAAGACTGAGATAGCGCCTCCTTAAAATCAGATGAATATCGAATATTTGTCAAATATTTGTTAATAAATTTTTGATTTAATTAAATAAATAATGTTATACTTACACATTTCTCATATACTTGTATAACATCTTCTTTAGCAACTCTGGACTTGCCCACACGGGTTTCCTTCCACAAAACATATGCAGAAAGAGATGTTTCAGAACTACCTTCCTTTTGTAACTACACATTAAGCCAAATAATATGATCAAATATAAATCATAATGAACAAGTATATCATTGCAATTTATAGATACTTACAATAGTTTGTTCTAAGCGTCCATATCCAACACGTCCTTTCATGTATGGATACGTGGGACTTGATGCTCTTTCCCTATTTGTTTCACTTATTCTTTTAAATTCTGGGGTTTTTCATTTGGATTTAAACGTGTCCCATTCTTTTTGTGAAATCAAACTTCCATATTTAGATGGAAGCTCTGCATCAACATAATTACCATCTACATCCCTAAGAAACTTGGATGATAAAAATGTTCTAAACCGTCTTAGTATCTTTCCGGCCAATTTGAGACAAAAATCACTTTTGTAATCTTCAATGTTGAAACACCTCTAAGAAAAACATACACATTGTGCGTTAGTACAAGTAATTTAAAAGACATAATTAGTTCGTATAATTAAAGACATAATTATTGTATCTTTATCTCAGTCCAGATTTTGTCTTTGGCTTCTTTCAACTGTTTATTTCTCCAATCATCACAAGTGATTGGAATCTCATTCCTTACAAGTGCACCAATGAAACTAGTCAAGGTATAACCGTTAGGTTCAATAAGCTGGCCTAGTAAGCTCCAATGCACATCTAAAATGATGTCTCGATCTCTAGCATGGATCACTCTCTTCATCACTGTTATGCCTCTTTTAATTTCCTCTTCTATAGATACCTTTTTATTACCTCCCTCACGCATAGAATCATCATCATGTGGGTACTCCTCGTTAGTAGCCATATATAACCTGTAATAAAGAAACCAAGAATATCAAATATAAATTATAATAAAAGTAATTGTCTAAGCTATAAATTATGAGACCAAATAACATTTATTGAAAATGAAAAATAAAGAAACCAAGGATATCAAATATAAATTACGAAAAATAAAGAAACCAAGGATATCAAATATAAATTATGAAAAATAAAGAAAAGCATATAAATTTATTGAAAATGACATAATATATAAAATTTTATTATATTACCTCTTTCACTAACATCTTTTTTCTTTTCTTGGTTGTAATATGAATTACTTGTTTCTTAGCAATGCGGACGGATGAATTGATCCAAATTCCCTCGGTATGATCATTTCTGATATATGACTCATCCGCTGTAAGATCCTCATCTTGGTCATTTCCATTCAACTCATTCCGTCTAATGCATGACTCATTCTCAACATCATAGCTAATGCCAATAGAGCGTAATATTGTTTTGCCTCATATGTTCGTTTAGGAAGAACATTATCCTCCGATAGCATTTCTCTCATAAGGGCCAACAACTCTGTGAAACTTTTATCCGACCATCCATTGCCCGCCTTTAAGTTGTACAACTTTAATTCCGAAAACAGTCTTGTGAATTTAGTGCAACCTTTATACAACGGTTTCTCTGCATCACTTACCAACCTCTCAAACATTTCAGGACAATCATGAAAATCTTCTTCAAGTTCTTCTGCAATCTCTTCGACTCGATCACAATCGTATGTTTCCATGTCTTTGTCGTCTGAAGCATAGGTCGTATTACTTTTCCCCATCAGTTCATCATTCTTGTTAATTTTCTCACCATGAAATTTCCAACACTGATAACTTCGATCAATTCCATGTCTTAGTAAATGCGATTTCAATCCATCTGCGTCAACCTTACCAATATAACAACAACCCAAGCAAGGACATTTCATTCGACTGGGGTCTTTAACATGTTGAACAACAAACTTAACGAATTCCGCAACCCCATTCTCGTACTCTTTGGTCAATCGATCGAAAAACATCCATTTTTTATCCATGGGTTTCCTACTTATTAAGGAAAACAAAATAAAATATCTTAGAATGTCGTTAACGAACCGTACCACCGATATGCTATTCTACTATAGCATGCTATTCACAAATAAGCCACACAATATTTCTAAACACGAACTTTCCAAGCTATAACTATTAATCAGCACTTCTTTAATCTCAAACTAAACGTGTACTAACAAATCAAACTAAATGAGATTAAAATAATAAGCACTTCCTCAATCTCAAAAAGAGATTAAAATAATAAGTTATTCCCATTAAAATAATAAGCAATTCCTCAATCTCAAAAAGAGATTAAAATAATAAGCACTTCTTCAACCAATGTCAATTATATACAAAAAGAGATTAAAATAATAATCACTTCCTCAATCTCAAAAAGAATTAAAATAATAAGCACTTCTTCAACCATGGTCAACTATATACAAAAAGAGATTAAAATAATAAGCACTTCCTCAATCTCAAACTAAACATGTACTAACAAATCAAATATAATAATGTAACAAGCTACTTCTTTCATCTCTATAAGATACTTCTTTCATCTTTATAAGCTATTTTAGTGCTTGCCCTAAAAGAGATAAGCTATTTTCGTGCTTGCCCTAACGGAGAAAAATAAGAAACTTACCGAAAATGAGACAATGTACGGTGGAGGAAGGAGTACGACGGCAACCTTAAACGTCACGGAGGAGCACGGTGGACGACGGTGGCGTTAGAAGCTTCGTTAGGTCGTAAATGGTGCTCGCACAATATATTCGTTCACAGAGAGGGAAATAAAGATATTAAAATAGAATACTGAGTATTCTAATATTTTCATTTAATTAGCCTTAGACAGCGGTTTCTTCAAAAACGTTGTCTAAGAGATCCCTTTAAAAGTGCTTTTGAAAAGCGCTGGCTAAGGTCAATCTTAGACAACGCTTTTGATTTATTTATTTTTAAATTATAAGACCTTAGACAACGCTTTTGAGGAAAGCGATGTCTAAGATATTCCTTTAAAAGCGCTTTCAAAAAGCGTTGTCTAATGTCTACCTTAGACAACGCTTTTCCTAAAGCGTTGTTTAAGGTATGACTTTTAGCAGCGCTTTCACTATTTTTCTTGAACAATTTCCGTGTTTTATTTTATTTTTTACTTATATCAGCGCTTTCTTAATAAAGCGTTGTCTAAGGTGCGCTATTAAAAGTCATTTTTGGCGTGGTGATTTTCATTTAGAACTTTCATAAAAAACTTTACAGGCAAGGTGCAAAACTCTATATTTTGAAAGCACATTGTTATTATAAACTCTATATTTTGGTTATGATAACTAACTACCTACAAAATAAATTCAGTAACTCAATGGTAAGTGTGTTATTCATTCAATCTCAACCCTAAAACCCTAAAAACACATCTCCAAAATCAAACCAATTTTCTTTCACAAAACCAAAACTTTGCTCATCTTGTTATTATAAACCCAAAATTCATTCAACCTAATTAAACCAGAAAATAAAAATTAAACTCATTTCCTCTAAATCAAAACTTTTCACATATTCTTTTTACAAACCCATAGTTCATTCAATCTCAACCCTAAAACCCTGAAAACTTATCTCCAAAATCCGACCATATATTTTTTCACAAAACCAAAACTATGCTCATCTTCTTATTATATACCCAAAATTCATTTAACCTAAGAAAACCATAAAATAAAAATGAAACTCATTTCCTCTAATTTCTACAAAATCTAACAAATTTATTTTTTACTAAATCAAAACTTTTCACATCTTTTTACAAACCCATAATTCATTCAATGTCAACCCTGAAACCTGAAAAACACATCTCCAAAATCAAACCATTTTTTTTACAAAACCAAAACTTTGCTCATATTTCTTATTATAAACCCAAAATTCATTCAATCTAAGAAAACTCATAAAATAAAAATAAGTTACAATTCATCACCAAACACAAAACACCAACCGAAAGTCAAAACATTCAAACTTAAATACAAAATATCATCAACACAATCCCTTCAATATTAAGTTAGTAATTGTTTAAAGTAATTATGTTTTCTAACCGTGTTAGTATTCCTCTTCATTTTCATACCTTTTCATACCTTAAAAAATAAATTGAGACAAGAAAAAGAATGTTATAAGAAGAAATAAATAAAAAATGTTCATCGGAAAAGAAAACAGTAAAAATAAAAATAAACGAGGTATGTAAGTAGTTTTCTTTTTACCTTCATCGTCTTTGAGATCACTATCACACCTCTAAACATTCTTAATAGTAGATCTAAAGGAAGAAGATTGAAATCTAGTTAAGCAAAGAGTAAATTCAAAGAATAAGAGTTAAAAATCAATACTTGTGTTTTACATTCAACGAAAGATTGAAACCCATCATGAACCAAAGTTAAACCACGTGTCATCAACTTATTAATCGCAAAAGGTTCTTACCTACAAATCACAACAGTTTTTTACCCCATGTTAGAAGTCAAAGAACAACAAGTTGAAAAACCCGTTGAAAAACCGCACACCATTTTAAAACCGACAAAAACACCAGATCCTGTAAGAAATGTCTCTTCCATCTACGCATCCCCTAACGCATGAGCCAACAACACCAAACCCGAAACAACAAACACTAAAGTAAAATCAAAATCGAAAGACAGAGAACATGAAGAAATTGGAAGCTCAATGAAGTTGGGAGCGAGAAGACAAATGAAAGAGAGAGTAGAAGGAGAAGATAAGAAATACAGAGAAGAGAGAAAGTGAAATAGAAGAGAGAGAAAAATTGAGAAAACATGAAGGGGTTATCGTGAAAGGTTTGTATAACAAAAGAGAAACAATTTTTTAATAGGTAAATTTTTAGGTACCCATGATAAGTAATTGGGTACCGGTACCTTTAGTACAAATTGTAGTAAAATTTTAATTTGCTTTAAAATAAAATAAAATAATAAAGTGACGTGTCATTGAATAACATATTTTGATTGGTTGAAGGTACCGGTACCCAACTAAATTCAAGGGTACCGGAGTGTTCTCCTTTTTAATAATATAATATGTTAAGTCTGTTTACTAAGACAATATGAGCATTTTTAATGATATTTTTCGTAGACTAAAATTTTCTTATATGGTAGATTACAAATGAGTATTCAAACAAAAGAATTCAATTAAAATAAATTGAATTATTAAAATGTCTAATTTTCTCGGACAAACACGCTTTAAAGATATGAAGTACATATTCAAGCTTGCATATGATGAAGAGGCCAAAGAAAAGACAAAAAAAAATATATGAAGATTTCTCAAAGGAAAGATGAGAAAAACCAAGCCACCATGTAACACTTAAAACATGTGTGGGAGAAACACTATCGTGTTACCCATTTACTTTTACTTAAGTTTATTTCCAATATATTTTACTTTATATTAATGTTTCTTTATTTATATTTATTATGTCTAAATAATCACTATTTTAGTATTTTGGAATTGTGGGGACTCTAACATCGCGATAATAATTGTAGTTCTAAAAACAATATGATAATAATTAATTAGGATAAAAATATATTACTTAGTTAACTTTATCTATTTATATTTTAGTAATATTTAACCAAAATACAAATATGTTGCAGTTTACTTCTTCTCTCTTTGTGTGTTGCAAGGTTGTCAAAGGCAAGACAGTGTTTTCAAGTCAAATGTGGTTTTTCAGTTATGATCTGATTTAGATGGATGTTTGACCTAATCTTGGTCAAACTATCAAGAGATTAATTCAACTGCAAGTTATTTGTACCAGTGATTTATTTCTCAAGCAATGCATATTCAAAGTCAAGTTGTGTTGTGCGAACTTCTTCAGGTTATCGAGTAGGGATTCACTTAAGGGTTGGTTCAGAAAATCAGGTTCAGAGTTCATTAGTCCAAGTTGTGTTCATCTGTGGATTTATTTTCCTAGAGAACGATTCAGACGAATTTGAAGTGACTCAGAGTTCATTTGATCAGAGACTCATAGTATGATTGATTAAGATGGTTTGTTTCAGTTGCGATTTGTTCATTAGTAGTTGTATTTCATGTTTTATCAAAGGCGTGTTCAAGTAGTGCAAGATTGGTTTGGAGTTGAAAAATTAAGGTTTTATGTTTGTGTGTATGTTGGTGGTATTCGCCAATTTCATTAACAAAAATCAGTTCATCACCTGTTATCCATTTTCAGTTACCATTTTTTATTTGAATCTGTTTTATCCAAATACAATTCAATATCCACATCTATTATTCAACTTTTTTTATTTTCATTATCCATTTATCAATATTATTTTATTTTATTATTATTATTATTATTATTATTATTATTATTATTATTATTATTACTACAATATTATCACCAAAAAAAAATCATCATTTTTTCTTAAGCCCTTTTATTAACCAAATATCATTAAACAAAAAAATTGAAAAAAAACAAGAGAATATTATGTAAACAAAATTTCAAAGCCATTCATTCAGCCAGCAAAAAAAGTACATACTACACTAAGTCATATTTAAGCCAAAGTTCACATTAAACCAAATTGCCAAACCATCTGCATAACATTCACAAGTCGTAGCCACCTTAAGCCAACACATTCACGCATGCCGTACAATTTTCATCAATTATTCAGAAGCCCCTAGCTACTCTTCACATGAACAAACTTAGCCCCACATGAACCAAATAATCACACTGATACATGCAACCCAACCTTCAAAATCTTCAACTCATCCAAGTCGTTTACACACGAGCTGCTTCGCATGCTGCTTCCGTACTTCCTCAACCAATTCCATTATCCATGTAACATCTCGGGCCCCTCCCCTCGCAAGGTATTCCCGGCACTGCCACCTCACGATCTTCTCTACCCCCTCTCTAGTAGAGTTTTTGCCTTCCATGGGAATCAAACCTTGTACCCTAGGGTTCAAGTACATGTTTAATCCATTCCCACTACCAATTGAGCCACTAATTAAAATCATGCATTTGCATGAATTTTGATATGATTATCTAAGCTTTCACATGATACTGATGTGTTACCTGTGTGAATGCACTAATATTAGTATGGTACCCACGCTTTTGTTATCAAAATATAATAATATTGTTAATAACTAAACCAAAATACTTTACCAATTTTATTTAATATTTAAGAAAAGATATATTTTTAAAATAAAAACAAAATTTAATATCATGATCTATAACTTGGTTGGATAACATTTCTATGATATACAATAGGGCTGGACAACGGGCCGGGTTGGGCGATTTTAGGCCCAAAAGCCACAACCGGCCCAAACCACAGGTGATTTTATATGGCTCGTTTCCCCCATTTTATGAAACAGCTTGAGTGGGTTAGGTCTAAATGGGTCACGAGTTAACTCGATCGGTTTATTGTGGGTTATTGGGATGTTCAATTTTTTTGACCTAATTCTAATTCTGAACTTTTTTAAAACAATGATATTAAAATAAAGTACCCATTATTTTTCCCAATTTGAATATTCTAAAACTATTGTAAATAGAATGAAAAAAGTTTCGATTCATAGACCCGAACCACTTAATAAAAATTTAATACTCAAAATTCAATGATTTTGAATTTTGTTTACCAAATATCAATACTAAACTATTAAACAAAATTATATTTAAATCCTTCCACTTTTGAATCATCCCAAAAGCAAACATATTAATTGACCAATACAAACGAAAATCAAATTAAACAACTTTAACAATGAGATTAATATGAGCATTTGATTCTTCTTCATGAAGCTCTTGCAACTGAAAAATATAAATAGTTATACATAATTCAAGTTTTAAAAATTAATATAAATAATTAAATATCAATATTATATATTATACATAAGATTTAGATACAATTTCATCATCTGCAAGACCATGGGGTTCAGGAGAGAATACGGAAGCTAACTGGTTAATATGTTCATAATGATGTAACAGTAGAATCTGAAGTAATCATAACATGTTCCCATTTCTTGATAGCTTGATGAAGTTGCTTCAAATAACCATATTTATGTTCTCTTAACAAACCTAAAATCAATTTTAATCAATTAAACATGTATATCCAACAGTCTACCACCATAATTCATTTGGAGCAAAATGACATAACATAAAACCAAAACTTAAAATATACATAATGAAATCTTCCCTTCTGTTATAGAAGATGCATTATTCATAGATGAATATCAATATCATGAAAGAAAAATGCAAACATATGTTAAAAGAGAGAAATGAAAATAAATAAAATATAAAAGAATAAATAACAAATAAAATAAAATAAATATCTAACCTTTAGATCTGAAGCCCAATTATTTGAGATTGATAAAGTAACAAATTGTTATAGTAAAGACAACAAATTAAAAACAAAATGTTAGAAATAGGAAATTTATATGCAAGTAGATTCAACTGGACATGCCTCACTGTCACTGGCATACTTTTATTGAAAGCAGGTGGTTGGTGGAGCAGAAAATGGTTTGATGCAGTCACTTCACACACCGCGCAACGAACAATTCTGCAAAACAACTATGTTGACCATCTAGTTTATATTATTTATATATGCAAATACATTTTAGCTACTACTTAATATTCCCTTCTTTTGGAGTAACAGTGTGAACATGTGATAACTAACAAATCTGAAAAAGAAAAAATATAAGAAAGAGATACATTTAGAACTTTCATCAAACACTTTGTAGGCAAAGTGCAAAACTCTAATTTTGAAAGCACATTGTTATTATAAACTCTATATTTTGGTTATGATAACTAACTACCTGCAAAATAATTTCAGTAACTCAATGGTAAGTTTGCTATTCATTCAATCTCAACCCTAAAACCCTAAAAACTCATCTCTAAAATCCAACCAATTGTTTTCACAAAACCAAAACGTTTCTCATCTTGTTATTAATAACCCAAAATTCATTCAACCTAAGAAAACCAGAAAATAAAAATTAAACTCATCTCGTCTAATTTCTAAACAATTCAATAAATATATTTTTCACTAAATCAAAACTTTTCACATCTTCTTTTTACAAACCCATAGTTCATCCAATCTCAACGCTAAAACCCTGAAAACGAATCTCCAAAATCCAACCATATTTTTTTTTCACAAAACCAAAACTTTGCTCATCTTCTTATTATAAACCCAAAATTCATTCAACATAAGAAAACCAGAAAATAAAAATTAAACTCATTTCCTCTAATTTCCATAAAATCCAACAAATTACTTTTCACTAAATCAAAATTTTTCATATCTTCTTTTTACCAACCCATATTTCATTCAATGTCAACCCTGAAACCTGAAACCTCATATCCAAAATCCAACCTATTTTTTTTCACAAAACCAAAATCTTGCTCATCTTTCTTATTATAAACACAAATTTCATTCAACCTAAGAAAACTCAAAATAAAAATTAAGCATCGATTCATCACCAAACCCAAAACAACAACCAAAACTCAGAACATTCAAACTTAAATACAAAATATCATCAACAAAATCCCTTCAATATTAAGTTAGTAATTGTATAAATTAATTATGTTTTCTAACCATGTTATTATTCCTCTTCATTTTCAAACCTTTTTATTCATAGAAAAAATAAACGGAGAGAAGAAAAAGACTATTATAAGAAGAAATTTTAAAAAAAAGTTCATCGTAAAAGAAAACAGTAACAATAAAAATGAATGGGGTATGGAAGTAGTTTTCCTTTTACCTTCCTCATCTTTGAGATCAATATCACACCTCTGAACATTCTTAACAGTAGATCTGAAGGAAGAAGATTAAAATCTAGCTAACCAAAGAGTAAATTCAAAGAGTAAGCATTAAAAACAATACTTTTGTTTTACATTCGAAGAAAGATTGAAACCCAACATGAACCAAAGATAAACCACGCGTCATCAACTTATTAACCGCAATTGGTTTTTATCTACAAATCACAGTTGGGTTTTACCCTTTTTAGAAGTCTAAGAGCAACAAACTGAAAAACCCGTCGAAAAACCACACATTGTTGTAAAACTGATAGAAATACCAGATCCCGTTAGAAATGTCTCTTCCATCGATGCATCCCCTAATGCGTGAACAAACAACACCAAATCTGAAACAAAAAACACTAAATTTAAATCAAAATCGAAAGAGAGAGAATATGAAGAAATTGGAAGCCCAATGAAGTTGGGAGCGAGAAGACAAATGAAAGAGAGAGCTGAAGGAGAAGATGAGAAATACACAGAGAGAGAGAGAGAGAGAATGAAAAAAATGAAGGGGTTATCGTGAAAGATTTGTATAACAAAAGGGAATTTTTTTTAATAATATAATATGTTAAGTCTGTTTACTAAGACCATATGAGCATTTTTTTATTGGTATTTTTTGTAGAGTAAAATAAATTGAATGATTAAAATGTCTAATTTTCTCGGACAAACACAGTTTAAAGATATTAAGTACATCTTCAAGCTTGCATATGTTGAAAAGGCCAAAGAAAAGACGAAAAAATATGAAGATTTCTCAAAGGAAAGATGAGAAAAATCAAGCCACCATGTAACACTTAAAACATGTGTTGGAGAAACACTATTGATTTACCTATTTAATTTTACTTAAGTTTATTTCCTATTTATTTTACTATATATTATTATTTATTTATTTATATTTATTATGCCTAAATAATCCACTATTTAGTATTTTAGAATTGTGGGGACTCCAACATCGCGATAATAATTTTAGTTATAAAAACAATATGATAGTAATGAATTAGGATGAAAATATATTACTTAGTTACCTTCATTGGTTTATATTTTAGTAATCTTTAATCAAAATACCAAAAATACTTTGTAGTTTGCTTCTTCTCTTTCCGTGTGTTGCAAAGTTATCAAAGGCAAGACAGTGTTTTCAAGTCATTTGTGGTTGTTCAGTTATGATCTGATTCAGATGGATGTTTGACTAATCTTGGTCAAACTATCAAAATATTGATTAAACTGCAAGTTATTTATGCCAGTGATTTATTTCTCAAGCAATGCATATTCATAGTCAAATTGTGTTGTGCGAACTTCTTCATGTTATCGAGTAGTGATTCACTTGAGGTTTGGTTCAGAAAATCACGTTTAGAGTTCATTAGTCCAAGTTGTGTTCATTTGTGGATTTAAATTCCCAGAGAATGATTCAGACGAATTTGAAGTGATTCAGAGTTCATTTGATCAGAGACTCAGAGGATGATTGATTTAGATGGTTTGTTTCGGTTGCGATTTGTTCAGTGGTAGTTGTACTTCATATTTTATCAGAGGCGTGTTCAAGTAGTGCAAGATTGGCTTAGAGTTGAAAAATTGAGGTTTTATGGTTGTGTGCGTGTTGGTGATAGTCGGCCCATTCAATTTAAAAAAATAGTTCATCGCCCATTATCCATTTTCAGTTACCTTTTTTTTCTTTGAATCCGTTTTATCCAAATACCATTCAATATCCATATCTATTATTCAATTTTTTCTCATTATCCATTTATCAATATTCTTTTATTTTGTTATTATTACAATATTATTACCCCAAAAAAATCATCATTTTTTCTTAAGCCTTTTTATTAACCAAATATTATTAAACAAAAAATTGAAAAAAAGGGAATATTATGTAAACCAAATTTCTCAGCCACGTATTCATCTAGTCAGCGAAAAAACCACACACTACACTCAGTCACATTTAAGTCAAACTTCACATTAAACCAAATTGCCAAGCCATCCGCATAAATTTCACAAGTCGTAGCTACCTTAAGCCATCACACATGCCATATAATTTTCATCAATTATTCAGAAGCCACTTGCTACTTTTCACATGAAAAAACTTAGCCCCACTTGAACCAAATAATCACGCCGATACACATAGCCTAACCTTCAAAATTCTTCAACTCATCCAAGTCGTTTACACACGAGCTGCTTCGCATGCAAATTTCGTTCACTACGCCAAACAAGGGTAAAGAGAGCACTTTATTTTTACCTATAACAACACTTAAAAGCGTTGTCTAAGGTGACGTTGTCGTAGAAAAAGACAACACTTTTTTTAAAGGAAAAAGCGTTGCTAAAGGCCTACTTTAGAAAGCGCTTTTAAAGGAAAAGCGCTTTCTAACGTAGGCCTTTAGCAACGCTTTTTCTTTAAGAAACACTCTCTAAAGTGGAATCGCTGTCTAATGTATACGTATAAAATTTTAATAATTTTTTTATATATACCTTTAGAGAGTGCTTTTTGGGTAAAAAGAGTTTTCTTTTATCCCTCTTTAGACAACACTTTTGAAAGCGCTCTCTAAAGTATACCTATAATTTTAATTATATTTTTTTAATAATATCTTTATATACCTTTAGAGAGGACTTTTTGGGTAAAAAGCGTTTTCTTTTGTCCCTCTTTAGACAACGCTTTTGAAAGCGTTCTCTAAAGTATACATTTAGTTTTAATTATATTTTTTCTATACCTTTAGAGAGCGCTTTTTGGAGAAGGCGCTTTCTTTTGTGGACTATAGATAGCGTTTTTTCTTAAAAGCGTTGTCTTTTCTTTACATATAATTTTAATGATTTTTTTTTAAATCCCATTTTAACCATTTTTTTATGCAGAAACATGTATAATTTTTTTATGTAGAAACCTGTATAATTCACATTTCAATAAACCTGTATAATTCACATTTCAATAAACCTGTATAAACCATTTCAACATTCTCAGTATTTATAACCGGAAATCACAATATAAACCATTTTTTATGCAAATACCAATATAAACCATTTCAACATTCTCGGTATTTATCACCGAAAATCACAATATAAACCATTTCATTTACATACCACAAGTCCTTTACAATAAATGATTCCATTTCATTACATAATTCTATACCTTAAAATATTCTTTTTTAAATAATATATTCGCACAATTCCTCCATAATTTCACCAACTTTTGAGGGTGTGTAATAAAGACACGCGAATTCATCAAAGTACTACATAACAAAACAAAATATGCATTAGTTAGTATCTAATAATATGTATAATATACGATAAATATGCATTATGACATAAAACACAATTCCTCCATAATATGCATTATGACATATTCGATAAACACAATTCCTCCATAATATAGATCCTATACCTTAAGACAGTTTTATAGATCCTATACCTTAAAACAAAATTCCCCCATAATATGCATTATGACATATCCGATAAATATTAAAATAAATCCCAGCACTACAATCCCATGATCTTCTCCAATTCCATTATCCATGTAACAACCCAGACCCATCGCAAGAAAATCCCGGCACTACTACCTCATGATCTTCTCTACCCTCCTCTAGTACAATTTTTTCCTTCCGTGGGAATTGAACCCTGTACCCTGAGGTTCAAGTACATGTCTAATCCATTCCCAATACAAGGTTTGATTCCCACGGAAGGCAAAAACCCTACTAGAGAGGGGGAAGAGAAGATCGTGAGGTGGCATCGTTAGGATTACCTTGCGAGGTGTCCGAGCTGTTAACACCCTAAATTCTCCCGTATAATTTAATCGAAACATTAGAGTAAAATAATTCAACTCAGAAATAAAGGGCATTACTATTCAACAAATACTTGCTCATATATAGATGTAACATATAAATAACATCAAAATTAGCTCTCATTCAAATAAAATAACCTTTATTATGCAGCAAAATTATTCATTTTGGTCAACAAATAAAACGATTTCAAATAACTAAAGAAATTAGCTCTCATTCAGAAAACAACTAATAATTCTTTAATAATTAAAATATCATAAAGTGTTCCTAACTCCCAATGTTACATATCAGAGCATATGCAAACTAAAGTGAAGTACATCATCTTCACCGACCACGACTTCCACATTACTCCTGATTACCTGCACGTTAACTATGTGGAGGCAACATTCAAACATAAAGGGTGAGATTCTTAAATCAACCAAATGATAATTATATATATATATATATATATAAGCATAATGTGCTATGGAAAACAAGCGCAATGCGTTGATTCATTAAGTTGGAAACTGTTGCTAAAAGTGTAAGGTGCAAAGTTCGTGCAGATGGCAATCGAGGAACGATCGACTTACGTGTGTGTATGAGGTGAAGTGCGTATGGATGTTTATTTGGCGATGGACCAAAAATTTCGTTTATCTTTGAAATGACTAATCTTAATGTGCGTTCGTTTTTTACTTAGCAATTTATCGTCAAAAATGCAAAAGTAATCACACAAGTAAGCATTGTATCATGTCACAAGCAAATAGAAATCGAGCATACGCAAAACTCATATCACACACATAATCGAGCAAAGGTGAAAAATAATTAATCAAAGTAAACGGAAAATATTTAATCAGATTAATTATCAGATTAATTAATTAAATTAAAATATATAAAAAATATATAATTAATGGACAAACATGTTTTTGAGTTTCTTTTGTTAAAAGAGGAAATAACTAATTAACTAAATTAAATAAGAAAAACTGTTAACAAAATTAGTTACTTAATTTATTGATTATACTAAATAACGTTATTTAACAATTAACTAGTAAAATTCTTTAGGTTTTTTTTTATAAACAAAAATTAATAAAATGAAATGGATTAATATTAAGTGCATTATAAAATAGTTTGATTTCAGGAAACAGGAGGCCCAAGGAGCCCACGGTATGCCGACCCGGGTCATAAACAAACCGAAACATGACCCGCCTCAGAGACAAAACCCTAGCCGTTTGAAACTCTTTAGGGTCAAAGCAGCTAAACAGCTGCTGACACGCGTATCAAGGTTGGCAGTCATTGGGCATATGAAAGAAGAAACCATTGAATGCTCATAAATTAAAAATGAAAACAACAAAAGAAACAAAAAAAACTCAAATCGTCATCTTAACTCTTTCTGAAACAAAATTCACAGAGAGAAACAAAAAATCAAAACGGATGCCAAGTCCTATCATCATCCTCTTCCCACACGAGACCTTAAACTCCATGCTCGGTTATCATCTCAACGAGACAACAAACCATCATCGCACATCATCGTCGAAACGCGAGATCCCGAATCAAAACATGACGAGCACTAAATCAATCGGAAACTATTCAACAATGGGTCCGCGAAACCAACAACGACAATCAAGCATGGGGATTCTAATCAAGAAGAACGAACAAGCATGAACGAAAAAAAACTACCTCATGTATGATTCACAACGCTTTTAGGTATGTAGATGTACTCCTCAATATCCCTCTTTTCCTTCTTGTTTCTTGTTATTGTTGGATTCTTTGTGTGATAGGAAATGAGTCTAGTTCAAGTTAAACAGAGTATCAGTGTGAGACCCTGTTAACCTTTCTGAATGAACTTTAGTGGATTTAGGGTTTTCTTTGGGGAGGATTTTCGCAGAGTTTTGGTAGATTTCTTTAGGGTTTTTTTTTCCAGGTGTCCTTGCTAATGATTGCTCCTCTTTTTATAGGTGAATCTGGGAGCTCGCTGATATGCGTGATAAAATCCGTTTTGGAGTGAGAATAGTGAGCTATGGAAATCAATCCGTTAGGATTGTACGAAGATTCTGCTTGCTGTCAATATCTTGTGGGCCAGCTTAGGGTGAGTCATTCTCTTTGTTTTTGTCTGTAGCGATCTTCTGGAGGGAGAGTGGGCCCTTGTGAATTTGTTTTGACTTTTGACTGTGATAAACTCAGCTTCTTCCTTTTTTACAGTTTACAAATTTCGAAATTTCTTGACTTTTAACTTGCCCTGTTATTCAACTTTTTCTCTACTGCTGATAACTCCTTTGATACTTTGGCTCAAAAATTGTGAATTATTGACTATATTGAACATTTATGACAGGTTATCAATTGATAGCTAAACTTTGCACAACTTGGATGAAGGCTGGTATGAAGGTGAAAATAGGCTGCAATGTTTTATGATTGTATGATATTGTCGAGCTTGTGTTAACATTTCCTCAATCACTGCAGGTCAGAGGCGTGGGGAGTACAGAAGAATGCAATTCACGGTGGAAGATTTCTTTTAGCTTTGATATTGATGTTGAGAAGTCTGAAATGTGACCAAGCCTTTGGAACTTTGATGTTCTTTTTGGAAGGATTAAATCTAAGTTTCACTATTTCTCTGTCACCTTCATTTACCATGTGATTTGGAGTTGTTTTCTATGATGTTTTGTTCAGACGAAGTTGTTCTGATACGGTGATTTCGCATTGCAGGTGTACACTCTGGTCATATCCGTCAATTAAAAGTGATAGACTGCTACTTCCTTCAACTCTTGCTTCTCATGAAGAAAATCCACTTATGGCGTAACTTGATCGTAAGTCTTAGGAATACTATTTGTATTATTTTGGCTCTGATCGTATTGTGACCTGCGACTCTCTTGTAATACTTGTTGCAACATTTCAAAATTGCCTTGAACTTTTGTGCATTGCCTACTCCATCATGGTGACATGTTAATCATTGAGTACACCATTGTGAACTTTGAACTTTGAGTCTTGAGCTTGTGGCTGTTACATCAGAGGTAATAAAAAATTCAACCCTTTGCTTCACAATTTCTGTCATTTGTAACAAAATTATTGACATTGCTGCCAATCTATTTGCCTCATATTGTTCTATCCCTTGGCATTGTGATCATCTTGACTCCTGAATATTGCAGGGTAACGGTCAACCCAAGACTTCCGCTAACAGTTTCCAGCCTTTGATGATCATTTGAGTGTCGAGGACAAGTGTTAGGATATTCCATGGAATCACAAATTAGAGGTAATGCACTAAGCTTAGATTCTCTTTGTATTCATGCTGAATGATGAATATTGAAACCTGAAGTTCTTGGGATCTACTATTTGCTCTTTTTTTCATTGTATTTTTCAGTCTTCGCTGTTCTCTTGTGATATTGATATCATTTGCTTCTGCCCTTGCTTTGCTTTGCTCGTGATAAGTCTGCCATATTTTCTTCATCTGCTTTTGCCTTTCTATTGTGAATTTGTATCTCTGTCCAATGGTGTGGATAATTTTGTTATTTATGACATTGCAGCAAGAACTCCAAAAACATAACACTGAATCTTGGAGCATGAGGATGGATTTCATGCCTGCTGAAAACCGCGAAGAGGCAAATGTATACTGACAGTGGTACTTGCTGCAAATACCGTCTCTCATTATCGGTTTTTATGAATGTTTGTTTGTTGGAATGTGCTTGTTCTTATGAGGATGTAACCTTGTCGATATTTTTCAGGTTGAAGAAGATAGTACAAAGTGTAACGCTTCTCATGATCCATCACAACTCGGCATTTTAAACAGAATTTCTTGGCGGACTAACGTCCCTTGTATGGATCAGACCGCATTTGGTAAACATTCTAACAGTGAATCTGGATTCAACTTACGGTCATATAGATCACGCCTATGGTACGTGTAGTGCGCTGAGGCTTAGCTCTAAATTGAAAAAGGTATGCAGAGGTTCCCTTATAACCGGATTTGGCTTTGTTTTCTTTTGTGATTTCTTCCTGTTATTATCAATTCTCTTGATGTGATGTTAAATTCTCAGCTGTAATCCTGAATGTTGTTTCTTGGGAGATTGAATGTCATGAGAGAAACATCAGTTGTGCAGAAATCTCCATTAGGGAGAACAAAGGTGACGACTAGCAAGAAGTTCATAAATGAAACCGCAAAAGCTTGAGGAATATGGACCTTGTGCACTCATATGACGGTTGAAATTTGATGGCCACCGTGGCTTAACTTGTAACCTTGTTTAGGACTAGTAAGAGTTTAGAGGATTTGTGTCCATCAACTCGTAATTTATAGTATCATGTTATAGTATTTGCACTTGTATGATCGATACTTTTTGTATCAGGGAGCTTACCCTTTTGTAAATTTGGAATTAGATAGATTAATGGAAGTTTCTCATCCTTGTGATACTTGGTAACATAATCCTTTCCGTAAACTCATAGACATACTTATATAGTTTTCGGGGAATTGATTTCTTTTGCCACAATATTTCTTGAAGTAATTAAGAAATTATTAAGAAGATGCCCACATCCTTGCAGCTTTGTTAACCTTTGTATTTGTATTATTTTACAAATTTGCTTTGAATTGGATCAGATTGACTAATTGAGAAATTATTATGATTTTCATGCGGATAGCATAATCCTTGAAATAACATCCAAAAGGCTTGACCTTGATTTGAAGAACATTTATACTCCAAACGTGACTATGTGTATTACCTCTTACCCTTGGAATCTTTCTTAAATAAATTAGTCAAACTAACCACACTTGTATGAATCTATATACCCCCTTTATTCCTATATTCCACTTAGGCTTGATACGCTTGCAATAGGAAAGTTACAAGACAAAGGTATGAAAGCAATTCAAACTAGAGAAAACATGAACAAAAACTCCCATGGGTTCATTCCAGAAAATTATGCCAAAAGGTTAGGTTCTTGAGAAATGACATTAATCTTGACATCAAACCAAATGAATGAGAGGAGATCAGAACCCTTTCACGTTTTAAACGGATTTTATTCAAGACATGTCTTGAATTAAAAACCATATCTTGAATAATCACCAATCCACAAATCCCTTGGGATATTGATATCAAACTTCATCCATACTAAACACATTATGACCTTAGCTCATATTCTTAAGAAACAACATCACCCAAAGGAAATTATCTTGAAGTGGCCAATTGATACATGATGAGCTTGAACATTCAACCTGAACCTTTGTGAGCAAAACATCACCTTGCAATCAAAATTACCACTTGAGATATGGATCTCAACACATTGTGTCGCTCCCGATAAATGAGAATGACTCATATAAAGGTACAGACGCTAACGGTCGGCGAACGGGAGATATGAGAACACACAAGAGTGAACTCACAGAGAATGAATAGAGTCGCCAGCTAGGCATTTTTATCCCGAAGGAAAGGTAATGCTGCATAGACCTAGAAAGATATGGATAAGACGGTTGCGAACCAAAGAGACTGAGAAAGGGGGTTGGTTACAACCTGGGAAGGTATTAGCACCCAGATTGTCCGTCGTACTCGACGGGATCCACGCTTAGAAGATTTGTGTTTCAAAGGGGTAGTGTCAGTGCAATTTGTGTATAAAGAGCTGGAAAAGGATGTACAGATGTCAGTGTAAAAGAAATGAGGTGTGATATATACAGTGTCAGTGTAAGAATAAGAATGAAATGCTCATGATAATGAGGCTAAAGAATGATACTGGAAAGAGGGGGAATATACAGAGACTTTTGTTCGATAACTGTTAAGTTATGCCTACGTATCCTCTCGTGCAATGAGGAAATCAGAACACCGTAGTTCGACCCAAAGAGACTGAAAGATGAATTGACTTGTGAACTGCTTGCTTGTCTATGCTCAAGTGTATGATCTGTCTGGCACAGATGCTAACTGTCTTGCATTAGACGGGAGAAGCAAGTTCTCGTTTGTGAGTGAATGAGATGAGAAAAGAATCCCGAAGGAGACGATTATTGTTTGTTTTTGAGTTTTCAGTCTTTTATTGTTTTTGAGAGTTTGTCATAAGTTAATGAGCTTAAGCCTAAATCAATGGATTATTAGACTCATCACATCTTCCCTCTGATTAGGGGTAATGAGAATACCTTAAGTGTGAAGTCAGATTCTCACACTTAATCACCTTTGATGCAGGATTAAGATCATTAACCTACTTGTGATTATTTAGATGTTTTTGTTGTTTTTGTTTAGTGTTAAGTAATGAGGTTAAGCCATAACCAGGGATTAAACAGACTCATTACACCATCCTAATAGAAGGATAATAGATGAGAATGTTTAAGCTGAGGAAAGCTCCTCAACTTAATCCATGATTAGGGATTAAACTCATGACAAAACATGCCTTTGATTAAGTGGATTTTAATTAATGATATGATGATGAAGTGATTTTTAGGGTTTGTAAGACAACTTGAGGGGGACTTGTCCATTAACACTAGGGTTAGTCCTTCTTAACCAATTAAGGAAGAATTAGAACCCTAATGCAAGGCCCAAGTTACAAGCTTGATGTCTTGATGATTATTAGATGAATTGATTAAAGGATTTAAACACATTAAGGGTTTAACACTTAGGATTAAAGTTATACACTCCATCCTAATAGAAGGATGCAGGCATAAGCTTAATCACAAAGCCTTAAAACCTTTAGGGTTTAGTCCCAGATTATGAGGTGAGAAGAGAAGACTCAATGAGACACAAAGGTAAAAACTAAGAGGGGAACTAATCAAAACCCTAATTACTGTCATGCTTGGTTGTTCCTAAGGTTTGTGAGGTTTACAAGAGAGATCTTCAATGGAACCACCAGGAAGCAGATGAAAGGATCAGGAGAAGCAAAGTAACTTGCTTCATTGAAGAAGACAAGTCACTTGAGGAAAGGAAGTAAGAAGAAGAAGAATGAGCAAGCTCAATCTCAAACTCATAACAAAATGCAGCAAGGATGCATGAAAGAGATGAAAAGAGATTATGGGAAGTGAAGGCAAATTCACTTCTGAAACAACTTACCACCTGAAATGTTAGTGAAAGAAATGAAATGCAATGCAAAATGAGATGAAATGGCATGATGAAAATCAAAACCAGAAGCACATTCATGATGATAATGATGCTATGAGATGATGCAAACATGAAACAAAACATGGGGATGATCATATAAGCTCATGGATGCAAATGAAGCAAGTTAAGACACATGAACATACATGAAAAGTTATGAAATGCAAATGGCATACAACATGGCAAATGCAAGATGCAATGATCAAACATGCTTTCAATATGTCTTAAGATGTCAAATGAATCAAATGGATGCACAAAATGTCATGGCAAGTCAAAGTATGAATGCAAATGCAAGGTGGATGCATATGGAAGCCTAAATTAGGGTTTATGATCAAAGCATCAAACAAAAACCAAAATCAGAAGCAAACATCAATATAAAAAATTGAAAATGCATTCAAAGGATCCCTAAACCTATACTAACTCACTGTCCAAAGGAGAAGTTCCAACTCTTAACCTAATAAAAGTTATGATTTTCCTAAGTTTTCTAGGGTTTTAGGGTTCCTTAATAAGAAAAATGTCAAACAAATGGAAAATTAAAGATCAAATCATGCCAATTTAATCTCACATACCACATGCTAAACACAATGCAATGCAAAAAGAATCAAGGTCCAACTCTCAATGGTTAGGCAGAAATGATTTTTGGAAGTTTGGATCAAAATAATGCATTAAAATGTTTTTAATTCCATGAAAAATTCTCAAAATGCATCAAGATCAAAAAAGAAATTTGGTTTGAGGGTTGGACAATGTTTCTAAATGTTTTTAAATGTTTCATGAATTTTTTGGTGATTTTTAAATACCTAAAAGTATTTTTAATTAATTAATTCTCATTAATTAATTAAAAATAAACTTTTAAATATTTAAAAATATTTTTTCAATACAAAAAATAAAAATAAAAATGTTTTTGTGTTCTGAAATTAAATAAAAGTTTGTATAAAAAATTTCAGAATTTTTGAATAAGTTTTGCTATTTTAAATAAAATATAGAAAACAAATGTATTTAAATGAAAATAAAAATGAAATTAAATGAATTAATGAAGAAGTCAGCAGATCCTAAGGCCAACATTCAAACTCACACGCGCGGGAGTTGACTAGGCGCGCATCTGGACGGCCTACATTCAAACTCACTAACCCTAATTAATTAGCCCTAATCCAGCCTTAATGACTCTCAGGTGACCGGAACAGTGTTCCGGTCATCTTCTCCGATCACTCAAAATTTCAAACTCTCTCCACACGCATCTAAAACGAAATCTAATTGCCCAGAACTCTTCCCCACTCAAACACGAATCAAAACCCCCATTCAAACAACATTTATCATTCCTAACCAGAGAGAATCGAATCAAAATAGTTTTAGGGCAAAAAGTTTCAGAACAAGATTAAACTCTTATCTCTCAACCATTTTCAAAACCAAAGACATCAGAGTGATCAGTGAATCATGAAGAACAACTTAGGAACTTAAAAATCCATTTCTGGAAAAAATGTTCATGAAGCTACCTGAGTTTGAAGCTTTTCAGTCTGGCACTTTCTGACCTCCCCTCTTGTGCAAAACCACTCCTGTGACCTCCCTGATGAAGCCTTGATGCTTAGAAAGAGTTTGTGTTGGCTGGTTTGGAAGTTTGAACAAGTTCTGTTCAAGCTCAGGTGAGAATCGTGTTTGTGATTCTTTGAGTTTCAGGTTGCTTTGAAGGGTGCTTTGTGATCAGGGAGAGGTGTTGAGAAGGTTTATGAAGTTTGTTTATGAGTTTGTGGGCTGTGTTGTGTGTTTCGAATGCTTTTGCTCAATGGAGTGAAAATGAGAATGTGGTGCTATGGCTGGTTTCAGGCTGGCCTCTTGTGTGGTTTGGCTTGCAATTGATTTGTATAAACAATGCTCATTGGTCAGAAGATGTGACATGTCCTTTTGTGATAGGTATGGTTGCTTTTGCAAATTGTCAACTTTTGTGTAAGAGAAGCATGGGTCATGTTCTAGCCAAGTACAAGGGGAGTGTGCTGCGCAGCATGGTGAGGGAAAAGGCTAGGGTTGATCAGCAAAGTAGCTAGCAAGTGGATGAGAAGTTATCATGACTTTTGCAACTTGCCTTGCCTTTGGTTTTCATGAGAGAAACTTGATCCATGGGCCATAAAACATGTGATTCTTTGGGTGCATTCTGATTTTTAGGACTTGTGTGATGTTTGTGTAAAGGTTTGACATCAATTAGAAGTCACAAATTGCCTTGGTACAAGAATTTGCAAGTTTTCCACTTGGTGCATAACTTGAATTTTAGTGATTTTTGCCAACTTTGATGATCCATAACTTTTGATCCAAAATGAATTAGGTCATGTTCTTGTACTTTTTGAAAAGGGAAAGATCTATTCTACAACTTTCATGACCAAAGTTTTTCCATTTGAAGCTTTCTTGAATCAAAAAGTAAGGGTTGAAAAAGTTACATAAAATGACATTTCCATTAAAAGTCAAACTTGTCCAAAAAGTCAACTTTGAAAAAACTTGAAATTCTTCAATTTTGTGAACTTCCATCCTCTTCCATGATCAAATAAAGATCATATACAATCAAAATGATGAAGAATGCCCTTTGGTTGGGTCATTGGGGGCCTCAGATGCCCTGATTTTACACTGACTTGTTCAGAAAGTCAACCCTTGATCAGATGACTTCCCCATGGAATTTCTTCATGAAAATTGATATGCATACTCCCTATACCATATAGAGACCAATAGAAACAAGAATGACCAAAAAATTTGGGGTTATGGCCTCTGAAACCAAAACCCTAATTTTAGGTCATCTGTGCAGTTAAATCTGGCTCTGCTTCCACACCAATCCCAGTTCTTGTGATTCTTTGGCATTCTTGACATTGAGAGGATATAATATGATACTTGAACACACATGGACCCCTTTGAAGTGATTGATGGCCTTCGGAGTGGCTCAAGAAGCTCTTGGATTGCTCAGATCACAAACCCTAGATGCAGATGACTTAGAAACAATGCAGTGGATCAAAAATGTGATATGAGATGGTATGATTGTGTTTATGAATATGAAATGATCACAAGCCATGGTGTGAATGGGTGAGGGCAAATTTGGGGTGTTTACAGCTGACCCTATTCAAACATGAGTTAGCTGTGCAGGATGTAAGCAGCGGCTTATCAGGCAAACAAGATAACTTGTGGTTGAATACCAAAGACAGTCCAAAATTTGCACTCACAGAATGAAGAAGAAAAGGGATATAGATTATAAAGGAAAATAAAGTATATTGTAAAGTATGGGCGACGGAGGACGACCGTCGAGCAGAGGATGACTGCTGCGTAAAGAGCAATGACGGGGACGGCCGACATGCTGGAAAAAGTGCGAAAAATAAAGCAATGACGGGGACGGCCGACATGCTGGGGGTAAAAGGAATTATGATGGGGACGGCCATCAAGTAAAGTTGTAAGATTCTCTGGGGATTAAATGAAACATGACGGGGACGGCCATCAAGTTCACAAAGTAAAGTAACCAACGATGGGGACGGCCATCGGGCTAAAAAGAAAAGGGACCACGACGGGGACGGCCATCGGGTTAAAGAATAAATGAAATAAACAGATGATGAGGTACGGTCATCAAAGGTGAAGGACGATCACCTAGTAGGGGACGGCTGCTCTGAAAATATCGCGACATAGGACGAATGCCGGATAAAAGGTCAACGATGGGGACGGCCATCGGATGAGCATGACGGAGGACGACCATCAAGAGGTGGAGGACGACCACCTAGCAGGGGACGGCTGCTCTCAAGGCTTATCATGACGTAGGACGAACGCCAGATAACCATAATCAACAATGGGGACGGCCATTGGGTAAAATGATGAAGGACGATCATCAAGAGGTGGAGGACGACCACCTAGCAGGGGACGGCTGCTAAATATCACGACATAGGACGAATGTCGGATAGAAGTCAACGATGGGGACGGCCATCGGATGAGCATGATGGAGGACGACCATCAAGAGGTGGAGGACGACCACCTAGCAGGGGACGGCTGCTCTCAGGGTTTATCATGACATAGGACGAATGTCAGATAAAAAAAAATTGTTTTACTGGGGAAACGTAAACACGGACGAGTGTTTACATCCAAGAAATAAAAGGTATAGGTATTGTGTATAGATTAAAGATGCGGACGAGCATCCTTAAGGCTATGATACGGACGAGTATCAGGTAGAAACAAGTACTGACACATGCTCAGAGATGATGATACGGACGAGTATCAACTGGTTAACAGAGAACACGGACGAGTGTTGTATCTGAAAGAATTCTTCTGGGGAATAGTAGACACAGACAAGTATCTATATTCAAGAAGACACAAGTGTTTGACGCAGTGTATGGATTAAAGATGCGGACGAGCATCCTTAAGACTATGATACGGACGAGTATCATGTAGAAACAAACGCTTGGCGCATGTTCTGAGATGATGATACGGACGAGTACCAACTGGTTAACAAAGAACACGGACGAGTGTCGAATCTGCGGGGATGTAAATGATGTATACAAGATACGGACGAGTATCTGTATAAGTAACAAGTATGAGTAGTGTATATATGAGTGTTCAATCTGCTGGGGAGAATGACACAGGCGAGTGCCAAAAAGAGAAAGGTGTAGTATAAACAAATATCTGGTATACAAAGTGTTTATGTTACTGTGCTGGGAAAATGACATGGACGGATGTCAAGAAAGTTATATATATACAAGTATTTGTGAGTGCAAAGGGGACGTCTTTAGCTTTCTGCTGGGGATATGACACGGACGAGTGCCACAAGGAGTATGTATTTGCATTGGTGAATGTGAGGCAACTGCTTTTGCTGGGGAATCCAGGAGGGATTCTGCATATTGTTGATGAGTTGATAATATTCACAAGTGTTTGATTCAGATCATGACTTATGATTATGCAACATGTTTGATTTTTGCCGTAATGCTCCGTATTAGACGGAATGCTACGCTTTGTAGGTGAATATGATGCGAATGCCATGATTATGCAAAAGGATACCAATCCGGGATTCGGATCCCATTGCCGTGAAGATCTCTGGTCGATCTCGCTTGAAGTGAACATCCCAGCTGGGGATGAGATCATTGGTAGATCTGATGAAATGATTCTGCTTGGGGAAATGGGTCAATGATAGACCTTTTCCAGTAATGAGGGACCCAGCTGGGGGTTTGTAGAAGCTTTCTTCACTCTGTTGTGATTCCTTCGTGCATTGCTCTTCTGGATAGAGGCTGAAACTCTGTGGGGAAATGATTTCCTGGCTTTTGTGCTCAGCTGAGGAAGAATTATTGGCAACTCGGCTGGGAGAAGCAGCAAGTGGCAACTCAGCTGGGGAGAAAACACCTTGAGTGCTAAGACTGAGTGAGTGTTGACTTGCCGGCTTGCTGGGGTGAAGCTTTCATGCCCCATGTTGCGCTTTTGAATACCTGCAATCCTGCAAAGACAGAGAAACGTGCAAGTAATCCCGAGGCATCCTTTTCCGTGCTCCGTCATAGGAGTGAGACACTTCTGAGAGTAAGTATATTCCCTGTAAGCACGTGTTTTATTTTCTTTATTTTTAAATATTTAGCATCTGTATTCATGCAATCAGTTTCCTTTAAGATATCAGACATTTTTGCAAATGAAAATATACGAGACATTGTGTGACTGAAAAATCTGTTTCTATTAATTCATGTGCCCTGAATTGGCAAGATACAGTCAAAGAAACATATCTCCTGAAATGAGGAGATTGTTACAAATTGAGAAACAAAATGCTGGCAATGTTGACGACGCTTTGAAGGAGCTTCCTCTTGCTATGACTCGTATGACTTTTGACGTTCTTCTCGTCTTGCTTTCTGAAGAAGGCTGATTCTGACGGAAGCTTGATCCTTTCGAGGCTTACCAAGTTGCAAGTGATACAAACGAATTCAGAATGCAATTGTTCGCTTATTCCCTTATTTTGCATGGATCGCCCTTTCGGGTTTTCAATCCATCGGGATACCCATTTTTGCCTGAGCTGTCCAATGCGGCTTTTCAACTCAGCGGGTGTACATTTTTTGTTTATTTTCCCTTATTTTTGCCCGAGTCTTTTATTCTGTTTTTGACTCGCCGGGATGCCCTATTTTTGCCTGGACTTACATTCTGTTTTTATGTCCAGCGGGTCATTTTTATGCGAAGTATTTTTTAACTGCATCTGAATTCACAGGGGACGGGAAGTCTTCATCATCCATGGTGCTGAGCATCAGTGCTCCACCAGAGAAAACTTTCTTTACAACAAACGGTCCCTCATAATTTGGAGTCCATTTGCCCCTGTGGTCTGTATGAGGAGGGAGGATTCTTTTCAGCACAAGATCTCCCACTTGGTACTCTCGGTGCCTGACCTTCTGATCGAAGGCTCTTTTCATTCTTTTCTGATACAACTGCCCATGACAAATTGCAGCCAATCTTTTCTCTTCAATCAGACTCAGTTGCTCGTATCGAGACCGAACCCATTCTGCTTCGTTCAGCTTAACATCCATCAATACCCGTAGAGAGGGTAATTCGACTTCAACAGGTAGGACTGCCTCCATACCATACACAAGCTGATACGGTGTTGCCCCAGTGGATGTCCTGATTGACGTGCGGTACCCATGCAAGGCAAATGGTAGCATTTCATGCCAGTCTTTGTAGGTGACTACCATCTTCTGCACAATCTTCTTGATATTCTTATTAGCTTCCTCAACAGCGCCGTTCATCTTTGGCCTGTAAGGAGAAGAATTGTGGTGTTGGATCTTGAAGTCCCGACATAGCTCAGCCATCATTTTGTTGTTTAAGTTGGAACCATTATCAGTAATGATTCGCTCGGGAACTCCATACCGACAGATGATATCTCTCTTCAGAAATCTAGCCACCACTTGCCTTGTAACATTTGCATATGAGGCTGCTTCAACCCACTTGGTGAAATAGTCAATGGAGACCAGGATGAATCTGTGGCCATTTGAAGCAGTTGGCTCAATCTTGCCGATCATATCAATTCCCCACATGGCAAAGGGCCAGGGTGAAGACATTATATTCAAAGGATTGGGAGGCACATGCACCTTATCCGCATAAATCTGGCATTTATGACATTTTCTGGCATAGGCACAACAATCGGCATCCATTGTGATCCAGTAATAACCTGATCTTAGCAATTTCTTAGCCATGGCATGCCCTCCTGCATGGGTACCAAAGGAACCTTCGTGCACCTCGTGCATTAACAAGTCTGCTTCTGTTCTATCAACGCATCTGAGGAGTACCATATCAAAGTTTCTCTTGTACAGGGAACCATTAGTGTTCAGAAAGAAACTGCCAGCAAGCCTTCTCAAAGTCTTCTTATCATTGGAAGATGCCCTAGGTGGGTATGTTTGATCCTCCAAGAAGCACTTAATGTCATGGAACCAAGGCTTATCATCTTTGACAATATCTGCTGCAAATACATAAGCTGGTCTGTCAAGTCTGGACACTGAAATCTGCGGTACAAAGTTGGCAGCTTGAACTTTGATCATGGATGAAATGGTAGCCAGAGCATCTGCAAACTGATTCTCGTCCCGAGGGATATATTCAAGCTTGACTGTTGTGAAGAAAGTCAATAACCTCCTTGTATAATCCCTGTAAGGTATCAGATGATCCTGGTGGGTGTACCATTTGCCGTTGGTTTGATTAACTACCAGAGCTGAATCTCCGAATACAGTCAATGTTTTGATCCTGAGGTCAATGGCTTCCTCAAGACCCATAATGCAAGCTTCGTATTCAGCTTCGTTGTTAGTGCAATTGAAAGTGAGTTTTGCCGAAAAAGGCATGTGAACTCCTTTAGGTGTAATGAGTACTGCACCAACACCACGACCATTCATATTAACAGCCCCATCAAACATCATAGTCCATTCTTCTTTCGGGACAGGCCCTTCAGTGTGAATAGGCTCTTCATGATCTTTTGCTTTTATGAACATGATGTCTTCATCCGGGAAGTCAAATCTCATAGGCTGGTAGTCGTCAATAGGTTGCTCAGCAAGATATTCAGATAGTACACTGCCCTTGATGGCTTTCTAAGAGGTGTACTGGATGTCATATTCCGTGAGGATCATTTTCCATCTTGCAACCCGTCCGGTAAGAGCTGGCTTCTCGAAAATGTACTTGACTGGGTCCATCTTTGAGATCAATAAGGTAGTGTGGGTCAACATATACTGTCTCAGTCGGCGAGCAGCCCACGCTAAAGCACAACAAGTTTTCTCGAGCAGTGAATAACGTTGTTCACAGTCGGTAAACTTTTTGCTCAGGTAGTATATTGCATACTCTTTTCGACCAGACTCGTCATGCTGGCCCAGCACACACCCCATTGACTCTTCTAATACTGTCAAGTACATTATCAGAGGTCTTCCTTCAACTGGAGGCATAAGGATTGGTGGTTCTTGCAGGTATTCTTTGATCTTGTCAAAAGCCTTCTGGCAGTCTTCATTCCACCTGACCGTCTGTTCTTTTCTTAACAGCTTGAACAAGGGTTCACAGGTTGCTGTAAGGTGAGATATGAACCTTGAAATGTAGTTCAATCTACCTAGAAAACCTCGAACCTCTTTCTCAGTTTTCGGTGCAGGCATTTCTTGAATAGCTTTGACTTTATCAGGGTCCACTTCAATCCCTTTCTCGCTTACGATAAAACCCAGCAGCTTACCAGATCGCACCCCGAATGTGCACTTGTTGAGGTTCAACTTCAGTTGGTACTTCCTCAGACGCTTGAATAGCTTCAGTAGATTCACCAGGTGGTCTTCTTCTGTAAGGGACTTGGCAATCATGTCATCCACATAGCACTCAATTTCCTTATGGATCATATCGTGGAATAATGTTACCATAGCCCATTGATATGTTGCACCAGCATTCTTCAATCCGAATGGCATCACCTTGTAACAGAACGTGCCCCAGGGTGTGATGAAGGTTGTCTTCTCCATGTCTTCAGGTGACATCTTGATCTGATTGTATCCTGAAAATCCGTCCATGAAGGAGAATACCGAGAACTGAGCCGTATTATCAACCAATACGTCAATGTGAGGTAATGGGAAATCATCTTTCGGGCTGGCTCTGTTCAGGTCCCGCTAGTCAACACACATCCTTACCTTGCCATCTTTCTTAGGCACGGGTACTATATTAGCAACCCACGGTGGATAGCTAGTTACAGCCAGGAACCCGGCGTCCCACTGTTTTTGTACCTCTTCTTTGATTTTCATTGCCATGTCTGGGCGAGTACGGCGCAGCTTCTGTTTAATTGGTGGGCATTCTTCTCTTAAAGGCAGCTTGTGTGTAACGATATCGGTGTCCAACCCTGGCATATCTTGATAAGACCAAGCAAACACATCCACATATTCCTGAAGCAGGTCAATCAGTTGTCTCTTCACTGAGTCTTGTAAGCAGGCCCCGATCTTAACTTCTTTCACATCTTCATCTGTACCAAGATTAATCGTTTCTACCTCCTCCTGATGAGGAGTGATAACCTCCTCCTCTTGTCTCAACAACCTGGCTAGCTCTTCAGGAAGCTCGTAATCTTCTTCAACCCCTTCATCAGCTTGATTGATCGGATTGTCAGAGTCATACGAAGTCATAGCCGTGTTGTTGTCGGTGCTGTCTGAAAGGCACTCTCTGCAAGGGTTCAGTTTGTTCATTTTAGTGATTGATTTTAATCTTGTCTTAGAAAAGTGAAACAAAAGTTGTCATTTTGAAAACATTGCCATTTATTTTTTTGTACAAAAAGAAAAATGGAAAAAAACAGTGAGCGGAAAAGAAAAAGACTCGTTTGCAAAAGATGTATGATATTTCATTGATTAATCTTGTTGCACAAAAATTACAGATGACCCGATTACAAAATGAGTCTTGTCATCTTGGGCAAGATGCAAGACTTGATGCATGCTTAAAATATACAGGAAATAATAATTACTCTGCAGGAGTAACCCTTATAATTTCCTGGGAAGACCAGTTTGAGATACTGCTCCCCGGGGTCTTTGGACGAATCCAGCTTTCCAGGTTGCGCTCATCTTCCGACTCATCTTCCAAGTTGTTGACAGCATCGGGGGTGAGCATTCCCCCACTAACAAAGTTGGGCTTCTTAGCAGCCTCTGCTTGATCTTCTTGAGTTGGTTTGTAACCCAACCCAAATCTATCTTCTTTCTTCTCCACAGGCAACAATTTGCCCCAGCCTTGAGCGTTTCCTTCTTCCACAACCTTCCGGGCTTGCTGGTAGGACGTCATGGAAGTCCCAAGTACAGCGGAGGTTTCATTAATGTTCAGGGCCTCAAACCCTTGACTCATGGTCTCGTGGATCTCCCCATCCATCTCAATATATTTGTATGTAGCCAGATGGCTAACAAAAATATCCTCCTCTCCACAAATAGTAACGACCTGGCCCTCCCACTCGAATTTTAACTTCTGGTGAAGGGTAGACGTAACTGCGCCAGCGGCATGAATCCATGGTCTACCCAACAAACAGCTGTAGGCAGGCTGAATGTCCATCACGTAGAAGGTCGTTTTGAAAGTTTGTGGGCCAATCGTTACAGGCAACTCAATTTCTCCCAGAACTGATCTCTTAGAGCCGTCAAAGGCTCTCACTACTAAGTTGCTGGGACGTAATGCCAATCCTTCATATTCCAGCTTCACAAGGGCTTTTTTTGGTAAGACATTGAGGGATGACCCTGTGTCTACCAGCACATGGGAAAGAACTGCACCTTTACATTCCATGGTAATGTGCAAAGCCTTGTTATAATTGTGGCCTTCCGTAGTCAAATCAGTGTTGGTGAATCCTAGTCCATTACTGGCATTAACATTTCCAACCACGGCTTCCAACTGATTGACGGTGATCTCTTCCGGCACATAAGCTGCGTGCAAGACTTTGAGTAGCGCGTTCCGATGAGCCTCGGAGCACATGAGCAGTGATAGAATGGAGATCTTGGAAGGTGTCTGGTGAAGCTGGTCCACTATCTTGTAATCACTTTTCTTGATGATTCTCATGAATTCATCAACTTCTTGATCAAAAGGTGTTTTCAAAGCTTCTTTAACAACCTGCTCTTCTTGCACCATGCTCTTCCCTTTTGCCTTGGCAGCAGCTTCTGCTTCAGCAGTGGGTCTTTGAATTTGCGGGGCGAAGAGACGTCCGCTTCGAGTGAAGCCTCCGCCTCCCCCCACATTGTCTATTTGTGGTGAAGAAGTTGATGATTCAAAAGTGATTTTCTGTCCTTCACAGTATAGGTCGGAGCCGTAATGCCAAGGGATGGCATTACTGCTTTCATAAGGTACTGGCCCAGGCACTGTGACAGTGACTGGACTGATGGCAGCTGCGGAAGGAACCATGATAGTCTGTGGATCATAATATATTGTGACTGGTGCTCTGGTAGGAGTGGCATTTTGTGAATTGTAGGCAGAATCATTGGCAGGATCATAATAAATTGTAACTGTTGAGACACTTGCATTGTTTGCTGCTGATGTTGTAGGAGACATTGTTGGAAGGATGGGTGTTGTTGTTGTAGGAGACTCTAAATGAAGGGGTGCTGAAGTTGTAGAAGGGATGTTTGCTGATATTTGGTCCGTTGAAGTAATAGATGAAGCATTTGTTGATGAAACCGAAAAGTTGTTTGGAACAATGGTTGTTGCAGTTGTAGCAGATTCTGGAACTGTGGTTAAGGAGATTGCTGGATTGGTAGGTACTGATGTTGTGATTTGAAGTAGGCCACTCTGGATGAGACCATCTATGCCATCCCTCAAGTTATCACAACCATTCACTGAAATGTTGCAATAAGCACACCCTAACTCACATCCCGGGAATATTTGACATTCAAGGAGTTGAGCTTTAATCTCCACCAAGGGTGTCCGAATCTGACCCACACTGGTTATCAAGTAAGACGGTTTGTCTTCTTCAATAGCATTGATTCTGGGACCACCATGGTGTGGCATAGGGTTCTTGTTGACATTTGGTGGTGGTGCAAAGTTCAGAGCTTTGGAGTCTACCAAGTCTTGTACCTTCATGTGCAAGGCTCTGCACTTCTCCGTACTATGGCCAGGTGCATTTGAGTGAAAAGCACATCTGGCGCTGGCGTCATAATTTCTGGGCAGACTGTTAGGATCCGGAGGTGCCAACGTCCTTAGCTCAACCAGGTTGAGTTTCAAGAGTTGTGGCAATAATGTGGCATAGGGCATAGGGATCGGATCGATCACCCTATTGGCCTGAGAAGGTCTCTGTTGGAACGGTCTCTGCTGATTGTTGTTGTTGGTGTTGCTGTTGTTATAATTTCTCTGAGGAGGATACTGAGTTTGTTGCTGATAATTTTGTTGCTGAGGTTGATAAACTGGTTGAGGATGAATTGGAGCGGGAATGGTGACTGCTGCTACAGACCTATGAACATATTGGGGTCTGCCCCTGCTGGTATGGATAGCATTGGTCTCACCAGTTCTTCTTGGGCCTACAAAAGGCTTTCTTGAGTTGCTGGATGAGCTGGCACCGTTGTCATAAATCTTACCCATCTTTAATAGGCTTTCAATCCTTTCCCCGGCTATGACTACATCAGCAAAGCTAGTGGAAGAAAAGGCAGCCAACCTGTCAATGTATGTTCCTTGGAGGATGTTCATAAACATATCAGCCATCTCCCTCTCTGACATGGGTGGCTGGACAGCAGCAGCGAGCTGTCTCCATCTCTGAGCGTACTCCCGGAAGCTTTCCCTGGATGATTGTGACATTCCCATCAGGAGGGTCCTGTTGGGAGCCATATCCAAGTTGTACTGATACTGTCTGATAAAGGCCTCTGCCAGGTCCTTCCAGCATCTAATGGTTGCTCTGGTCAGATGAGAGTACCATTCCCTTGAAGCTCCAGTTAAGCTATCCTCAAAATAAAACATCCATAGCTTTTCGTCCATGGTATAGGCCTTCAGCCTCCCCAGAAAGGATTGTAAATGGGTCCGAGGGCAGGAAGTCCCGTTATACTTCTCAAAGCATGGTGGTTTAAATTTGTGGGGGATCCTGACCCCGTCCACTAGACCCATGTCCATAACATCAAAGCCCAAAGAATTCTGCGACTCTAGGGACCTCAGTTTCTCAGCAATCTCTTCTAGCCTTCTGTCATAGGCTTCCTCCCCAGCTCCCATCACTGTGAACTGATCTTCCTGGGGGTCTTCTTGCAGCACTCTACCTGCAGTGGCAGTCCCTTGCACATTAGCAGGGATGTTGATCTCTGGATGCAGGTGGGGTCCAAAGACTGGGGGATTAACATGAGGTTGGACTCTCTCATTGTTGCTTGTCCCAGCAGTCCCTGGATGATGGTCTTCCTGATTCCTCCCCTCTACCAGTGCTCTTAACCTCTCTTGGCTTTGAGCCATATTATTCATCACTTCCATAAACTGTGTCATCTGATTCCTCATTTCTAGCCTTTCGTTGGCCATTTGAGTCCTGACCTCTGTAAGGTCCTGCTGTACTTGGTCCATTTGTATGCCCGGAAGATTGTTGCGGGTGGGATATCTGTGTGGACGGTTGAGTGGAAACCCTCGACGTCGAGCAATAGTTCCTGAAGTCACAACAGAGTTAGTAACAATAAAACAAAAACCTACAAAACAAAACAAAAGGTTAGTATGCAATGCAGTATGCTTATTTGTATCCAAGGTATCCGGCTTGGCACTTGGTTTTGACCTTTCCAGACCCCTGAAGAAGATGCTTTTGATGTTGCTTTGGAAAAATTTAGATAAACAAATCCACACATACATTACAAAAAGTAAATGATACATAGTTTGTTTTTTACAATACATGCCCTCTGAGGGGTCAAAAATACAACATGAAGAAAAGTACATAAAATGAAAGCAACAACAAGCAAAAGTCAAACACCAAGACCAAACTCATCCTCCTGAACTTCCTTGAGAAGTGCTTCAGTCACAGGATCATCCGGACGCTCTGTAAGATTCCTGATGAGAAGATTCCTGGTAGTAACAGCTGCAGTTAGCCTCTTGTGTCGATTCTGGTCCTTTGACCTCTTCACACCAGCTCTGATCTTCAACTCTGAGATCTCCCTCTGGGCTGCTGCCAGGGCTTCCTGTTGTTCTTTTGCACTAGCTTCCATCTGTTCAATCTTATCCTGAGTCCTTTTGTCCTCCTGAGTACGGGCTTCGGTGATCCTGACCCACCTAGCCTGACTCTCCTTCAGATACAAATCAGTCCTAGCTCTCTGGAATTGGGCCTCTTTACAGGCATTCTTCAAGATCTGTTCTCCAGCCCTAGACTTCTTAATGTAATCCTCCGACTTCTCAATTTTGGCTAGATGCTCCACCTTTAGCTTTTCTAGCCTTTCAATGTCCAAGCGACCATCACTCCTCTCCCAGAGGGTCTTCTGTAAAGCCTGAGTCAGCTTCTCATTTCTCTCCTTCAATTTCTCAAACTCTTCTAAGCTGATAGTTGCTGGAGGTGGTGCTGTGGAGGGTCCAGGCACGTCTTCAATAGTGAAGGGCATTCCAGTAATTTGAGCTCTGGTATGAGACCACTCATAGTACTGGGCTGAGGCCACATTATTGCATCTCCCAAGAATGGTTACCCCCTTAGTCTGCACATTGTCCCAGGCCCAAGATGCCTGCCTGACAGCAGCCAGATTAGGCTTGATTTCACAATAAAGGGTCTCAGTCAGATCCTGTGCCCTAGGAGGGTGGACTAATGCATAGCCCAGTTGTCTTTTGAATAGCAGAGGGTTGTAGTTGATGCAACCCTTCACCCCTATCAGAGGCACATTGGGAAATTGCCCACAACTAGTAATGATGTCTCTGCCCTTGGTGCTCTGAGTGCACCACCTGATGTCATCTGAGGTTAGAGCAACAAGCCTCCTAGCCCAGTTCTTCTGCTGGTGAGGGTTCAAGAATGCATCAGTCTTTGGCAAATGCTTGAGCAGCCAAGTATGGAACAAAGGAGCACAGCATCTCACTAATCTTCCCCTTTGCTTTTCATTCCTTTGATGAACAGAGTAGTAAAGATCTCCCAGTAAGGTGGGTACTGGGTTTCTCAGGATGAAAAGATGGATTGCATTCTTGCTAACAAACCTAGGCTCATCTGCAAAAAGTATGACCCCATATATGCTAAGGGCCAACAGAGCACAAACTGCCTTCCACTCCCCCAAGGAGGCCTTCAGAATAGCCTGAGAAGTCAAGAAATCCAGATGAAAACCAGAGACTCCAGCTTTAGCTGTCAAATTCTGCCCAATCAGAACTGGTTCCAGATATAATGCTTTTGCTATCTCCTCATTACTAGGGAAAGCCATCTCAGGGTTGAAGGGAATTCCACCCCTGATAGGCACACCAACCAATGATGAATATTCTTCCAACAAGGGTCCCAACTGAAAATTCTGGAAGGTGAAGCACCTCAGAGGGGGATCATAAAACTGCAAGCAAGTATGAATCAGGCTCCTCTGTGAAGGGTCCAAATCCATAACCACATCAAGGATTCCTCCATAGTGTTCTCTGAAAAGTGGTATATGGTCTGGAGTAATCAGGGTCTGAATCTTCCTGATGCTAGCCAACTCAGGCTCAAAGAAATGATAGGAGATGTTACTCTTCTTAGGTGCCATGTTGCTGAAGAAGAGCTAAGACAGATGCTGAGAATAACACTGAAGATGGGCCACTGACAGGCTGAGACTGGTGATGCAGGTGACTGAAGCAGGGTAGCTGGTAGCTGAAGTAAGCACTGATGAAGATAGGTCTTTGCTGAAGAAGGGGTCAAAAACCAAGCCAAAATGATAGGATGGATACCCTGAAAAACAAATAAACACATGTTAAAATGATGCAATGAGGATGTATGCAAATGATATGCAAGGGTTTGTGACTGAGCTGGATCTGATTAACTGCCTTGATATAGGTCCATGCATGTTCAAGAAATCCAGATGGAGGTTCATAAGTCCAGTAACCAAGGTGGGGGACTCAAATAAAGAGTCACATGTCCTGGGTTAAAATCACAAGAACTGTTCCAAAATGGAGTACTCTTAATCAAAACACAGTAGCAGGGTATGATGAGGTCAAAGGGTACCTGCAAACCTGTAAACAGCCCAACCCCCTCACAGGTGATATTCTAAAACAAGGATCCTCAGACTTGGATCAGTTATGAGAAGTGTAAACACTTCTAACCCAGAGGTACAGTGTTTACAATAACCATAAAAGATCCTCCTCTAATTCACCTCAGTTTCTGAAGGTCAATACTAAAGGTCATCCAGACTTAGCAGGCTTCCCAGATAGCCCTAGTACTACAGGAAATCTGCAGCACAGAGTTCTCAAGAAGAAACCCATATCTGAACCGTGTTTCATATTCCCGCACCAAACCGAAATGGAATGGGAAAGAACATGAACCACTCTAGCCTAGGTGTCACTCAGGTCCCAGGTATAGGACCTTAACTCTCAGTAGAACCCCACCCACCAAAGCAATAAAACAGATCCAGGCAGCACAGTATGACAGTATGATATATGTAAAGCTATAAAGAAAGCAATGAAACAACTGTACATAAAGCAAAAATACATACAAGCACAAATAGCACATAACACCCCAGTAAACACAAATCAAACAAGCGCTAGGAGGAACCCACAAAAAGAACCAGAAGCCCTGGTTACAGTATAAGGTTCCCCAGCAGAGTCGCCAAGCTGTCGCTCCCGATAAATGAGAATGACTCATATAAAGGTACAGACGCGAACGGTCGGCGAACGGGAGATATGATAACACACAGGAGTGAACTCACAGAGAATGAATAGAGTCGCCAGCTAGGCATTTTTATCCCGGAGGAAAGGTAATGCTGCATAGACCTAGAAAGATATGGATAAGACGGTTGCAAACCAAAGAGACTGAGAAAGGGGGTTGGTTACAACCTGGGAAGGTATTAGCACCCAGATTGTCCGTCGTACTCGATGGGATCCACGCTTAGAAGATTTGTGTTTCAAAGGGGTAGTGTCAGTGCAATTTGTGTATAAAGAGCTGGAAAAGGATGTACAGGTGTCAGTGTAAAAGAAATGAGGTGTGATATATACAGTGTCAGTGTAAGAATAAGAATGAAATGCTCATGATAATGAGGCTAAAGAATGATACTGGAAAGAGGGGGAATATACAGAGACTTTTGTTCGATAACTGTTAAGTTATGCCTACGTATCCTCTCGTGCAATGAGGAAATCAGAACACCGTAGTTCGACCCAAAGAGACTGAAAGATGAATTGACTTGTGAACTGCTTGCTTGTCTATGCTCAAGTGTATGATCTGTCTGGCACATATGCTAACTGTCTTGCATTAGACGGGAGAAGCAAGTTCTCGTTTGTGAGTGAATGAGATGAGAAAAGAATCCCGAAGGAGACGATTATTGTTTGTTTTTGAGTTTTCAATCTTTTATTGTTTTTGAGAGTTTGTCATAAGTTAATGAGCTTAAGCCTAAATCAATGGATTAGTAGACTCATCACATCTTCCCTCTGATTAGGGGTAATGAGAATACCTTAAGTGTGAAGTCAGATTCTCACACTTAATCACCTTTGATGCAGGATTAAGATCATTAACCTACTTGTGATTATTTAGATGTTTTTTTTGTTTTTGTTTAGTGTTAAGTAATGAGGTTAAGCCATAATCAGGGATTAAACAGACTCATTACACCATCCTAATAGAAGGATAATAGATGAGAATGTTTAAGCTGAGGAAAGCTCCTCAACTTAATCCATGATTAGGGATTAAACTCATGACAAAACATGCCTTTGATTAAGTGGATTTTAATTAATGATATGATGATGAAGTGATTTTTAGGGTTTGTAAGACAACTTGAGGGGGACTTGTCCATTATCACTAGGGTTAGTCCTTCTTAACCAATTAAGGAAGAATTAGAACCCTAATGCAAGGCCCAAGTTACAAGCTTGATGTCTTGATGATTATTAGATGAATTGATTAAAGGATTTAAACACATTAAGGGTTTAACACTTAGGATTAAAGTTATACACTCCATCCTAATAGAAGAATGCAGGCATAAGCTTAATCAGAAAGCCTTAAAACCTTTAGGGTTTAGTCCCAGATTATGAGGTGAGAAGAGAAGACTCAATGAGACACAAAGGTAAAAACTAAGAGGGGAACTAATCAAAACCCTAATTATTGTCATGCTTGGTTGTTCCTAAGGTTTGTGAGGTTTACAAGAGAGATCTTCAATGGAACCACCAGGAAGCAGATGAAAGGATCAGGAGAAGCAAAGTAACTTGCTTCATTGAAGAAGACAAGTCACTTGAGGAAAGGAAGTAAGAAGAAGAAGAATGAGCAAGCTCAATCTCAAACTCATAACAAAATGCAGCAAGGATGCATGAAAGAGATGAAAAGAGATTATGGGAAGTGAAGGCAAATTCACTTCTCAAACAACTTACCACCTGAAATGTTAGTGAAAGAAATGAAATGCAATGCAAAATGAGATGAAATGGCATGATGAAAATCAAAACCAGAAGCACATTAATGATGATAATGATGCTATGAGATGATGCAAACATGAAACAAAACATGGGGATGATCATATAAGCTCATGGATGCAAATGAAGCAAGTTAAGACACATGAACATACATGAAAAGTTATGAAATGCAAATGGCATACAACATGGCAAATGCAAGATGCAATGATCAAACATGCTTTCAATATGTCTTAAGATGTCAAATGAATCAAATGGATGCACAAAATGCCATGGCAAGTCAAAGTATGAATGCAAATGCAAGGTGGATGCATATGGAAGCCCAAATTAGGGTTTATGATCAAAGCATCAAACAAAAACCAAAATCAGAAGCAAACATCAATATAAAAAATTGAAAATGCATTCAAAGGATCCCTAAACCTATACTAACTCACTGTCCAAAGGAGAAGTTCCAACTCTTAACCTAATAAAAGTTATGATTTTCCTAAGTTTTCTAGGGTTTTAGGGTTCCTTAAAAAGAAAAATGTCAAACAAATGGAAAATGAAAGATCAAATCATGCAAATTTAATCTCACATACCACATGCTAAACACAATGCAATGCAAAAAGAATCAAGGTCCAACTCTCAATGGTTAGGCAGAAATGATTTTTGGAAGTTTGGATCAAAATAATGCATTAAAATGTTTTTAATTCCATGAAAAATTCTCAAAATGCATCAATATCAAAAAAGAAATTTGGTTTGAGGGTTGGACAATGTTTCTAAATGTTTTTAAATGTTTCATGAATTTTTTGGTGATTTTTAAATACCTAAAAGTATTTTTAATTAATTAATTCTCATTAATTAATTAAAAATAAACTTTTAAATATTTAAAAATATTTTTTCAATACAAAAAATAAAAATAAAAATGTTTTTGTGTTCTGAAATTAAATAAAAGTTTGTATAAAAAATTTCAGAATTTTTGAATAAGTTTTGCTATTTTAAATAAAATATAGAAAACAAATGTATTTAAATGAAAATAAAAATGAAATTAAATGAATTAATGAAGAAGTCAGCAGATCCTAAGGCCAGCATTCAAACTCACACGTGCGGGAGTTGACTAGGCGTGCATCTGGACGGCCTACATTCAAACTCACTAACCCTAATTAATTAGCCCTAATCCAGCCTTAATGACTCTCAGGTGACCGGAACAGTGTTCCGGTCATCTTCTCCGATCACTCAAAATTTCAAACTCTCTCCACACGCATCTAAAACGAAATCTAATTGCCCAGAACTCTTCCCCACTCAAACACGAATCAAAACCCCCATTCAAACAACATTTATCATTCCTAACCAGAGAGAATCGAATCAAAATAGTTTTAGGGCAAAAAGTTTCAGAACAAGATTAAACTCTTATCTCTCAACCATTTTCAAAACCAAAGACATCAGAGTGATCAGTGAATCATGAAGAACAACTTAGGAACTTAAAAATCCATTTCTGGAAAAAATGTTCATGAAGCTACCTGAGTTTGAAGCTTTTCAGTCTGGCACTTTCTGACCTCCCCTCTTGTGCAAAACCACTCCTGTGACCTCCCTGATGAAGCCTTGATGCTTAGAAAGAGTTTGTGTTGGCTGGTTTGGAAGTTTGAACAAGTTCTCTTCAAGCTCAGGTGAGAATCGTGTTTGTGATTCTTTGAGTTTCAGGTTGCTTTGAAGGGTGCTTTGTGATCAGGGAGAGGTGTTGAGAAGGTTTATGAAGTTTGTTTATGAGTTTGTGGGCTGTGTTGTGTGTTTCGAATGCTTTTGCTCAATGGAGTGAAAATGAGAATGTGGTGCTATGGCTGGTTTCAGGCTGGCCTCTTGTGTGGTTTGGCTTGCAATTGATTTGTATAAACAATGCTCATTGGTCAGAAGATGTGACATGTCCTTTTGTGATAGGTATGGTTGCTTTTGCAAATTGTCAACTTTTGTGTAAGAGAAGCATGGGTCATGTTCTAGCCAAGTACAAGGGGAGTGTGCTGCGCAGCATGGTGAGGGAAAAGGCTAGGGTTGATCAGCAAAGTAGCTAGCAAGTGGATGAGAAGTTATCATGACTTTTGCAACTTGCCTTGCCTTTGGTTTTCATGAGAGAAACTTGATCCATGGGCCATAAAACATGTGATTCTTTGGGTGCATTCTGATTTTTAGGACTTGTGTGATGTTTGTGTAAAGGTTTGACATCAATTAGAAGTCACAAATTGCCTTGGTACAAGAATTTGCAAGTTTTCCACTTGGTGCATAACTTGAATTTTAGTGATTTTTGCCAACTTTGATGATCCATAACTTTTGATCCAAAATGAATTAGGTCATGTTCTTGTACTTTTTGAAAAGGGAAAGATCTATTATACAACTTTCATTACCAAAGTTTTTCCATTTGAAGCTTTCTTGAATCAAAAAGTAAGGGTTGAAAAAGTTACATAAAATGACATTTCCATTAAAAGTCAAACTTGTCCAAAAAGTCAACTTTGCAAAAACTTGAAATTATTCAATTTTGTGAACTTCCATCCTCTTCCATGATCAAATAAAGATCATATACAATCAAAATGATGAAGAATGCCCTTTGGTTGGGTCATTGGGGGCCTCAGATGCCCTGATTTTACACTGACTTGTTCAGAAAGTCAACCCTTGATCAGATGACTTCCCCATGGAATTTCTTCATGAAAATTGATATGCATACTCCCTATACCATATAGAGACCAATAGAAACAAGAATGACCAAAAAATTTGGGGTTATGGCCTCTGAAACCAAAACCCTAATTTTAGGTCATCTGTGCAGTTAAATCTGGCTCTGCTTCCACACCAATCCCAGTTCTTGTGATTCTTTGGCATTCTTGACTTTGAGAGGATATAATATGATACTTGAACACACATGGACCCCTTTGAAGTGATTGATGGCCTTCGGAGTGGCTCAAGAAGCTCTTGGATTGCTCAGATCACAAACCCTAGATGCAGATGACTTAGAAACAATGCAGTGGATCAAAAATGTGATATGAGATGGTATGATTGTGTTTATGCATATGAAATGATCACAAGCCATGGTGTGAATGTGTGAGGGAAAATTTGGGGGTGTTTACACATTGCCCAACCCCAAAGTGGTAAATGCATTTGATTCTGATAATCAAACACAAAGCTCCTGATCTTGTAAAGCCTAAAAAACTTGATAATGAAGCAACCTTCATGCTTGATCAAGATTAGGTCAAACTTAAATGAATCTCAATCATCCTAAACTTTGCAAAGGGACAACATCCATTTTCATCCAATAACCATGTATGATCAATTTTTGCATAATTTGCATTTTAACTTAGCACAAACAAGAAATTCATGATTTGAAAATCATGGTCGGAAGCCAAATGATGATTCACAACAACATCTCCACCAATTTACCAAATATCATGAGAATTCGAAAAGGCAGGACAAATTTGGGGTATGACACCAACAAATGCAATGGAATGTTCATAAGAGAATCACCTAAATATTTGACTACATCAAGCGCCAGTATCAAAAAGACACATAAGGGACAATTCACTCTCGTTTGTAATAATGCTAACATCCAGAACAATTCATGCAAGTATCTTCAAATTCAAAGGACAACATAAAGGAAACCAAGATCAAAAGGGCTTTTCAATGTTATAATGAGGCAAGGGTACCAAAGAATGGGAATATTTTCTAAGGCCAATGATTCAAAAATGGGTTCAAAGGTTTTAGAAAAACGAAGAACACGCCAAAATCAGTTCAACCAACAATTATTGGTTCCCCCCAAAGCGCCACATAATTCCATAACATATTCAAGAGTTCTCCCTACAAACGAATGAATACTTCATCCTTTTCACGCAACTCAAACAATGAGTGCAATTCAATTTTTAAGTCATTCATTAGACAACTTGTATTATTATTATTTTTTTAAGAGGCATCCACAATCATCCATCCTTTTACTCTCCCCAAGTTTTTAAAACAAAAAACACTATAGAATTTGGATAATGTTCTTCTCAAAAAGTGTTAAAGTAAGGGTGTCAAAGTGTAAACAAAAATAATACACAAGTTAGAATGAATCGCAATGAATTTTCTTTTCTCTTTTCAATATCACACCAATGATTACAAAAAGATGATACTTCAACAATTTTACCGACAATATTGATTCATTCTAGTTGTGCGAAGGCTCAAAGTCGGCTAACAAATTCTCGCACTACTCACCGGTGACTAAAGCCTAAAGGAAAGGATGGTTTTTCTCAAATTAAAGCAATGCCTAAATCATTTCTAAGATTCCAAAATTTTAACCAAAGAATAACAATACGAGCATGAATCGAACGAGTTCGCAAAAATTACAACTACACTAGAATTTGTGAACAATGGAAGTCGCTCACTATGTGGTTTTGTCCTAATTGATTCTCAAATGAACATTTATGCAAAGTGAAATAGACTATAAATTTGTGAAAAACAACCAGTTCATAAACATGTTATTTTCTAAAAGGTGCGAAACGGAGTACCTTGATCGCGCGACTTACGGAATTTTATCATCACCATCCAAGAAGGTGAAGTTACAAGCTTAGATCACAAAAATCGCACTTGCTTCCATCAAATCTCCACCTTAAAGATAAGACAAACAGAAAAATTTGCACACCAAGTAGTGATAAAAAAAAGTAAAGCATCATCCTCCCGGATGTGAAACAATTCAAAACAAAAATAAAACATGACACATCCCCCCAAATGGTCAAATAATAAAACATGAAACATACCCCCGAATGGTAAAATATTCGAACTATCATCATCGTCACCATCATCGTCAACATCAACACCAACACTAGCACTTTCTCCCCCTGAAGACGATGGCATGTCCCCAGGCCATGCAAAATAAGCTCTGTAGTCATCCATGCTCCTCAAAGAATGCCCCGCCTGAGGCTCTCTAATCATCAGCTGAAGCTGAAGCATACTCTCATAAATAAAGTCTAAGGAGCGATGATGAGAAGTGTGCATCGCCATGTTGGCGGAAACATCAAAACCCATGTTACGCGGGGGTGCGGAAGCGACCGGAGGTGGATGAAGCGGAGGCTCGCAGAAAGTACGGCAATACTCATCGTCAATCTTCTTCAACCTCACGTTTCCATGAGACGGAAGTACCACTCCAGCTCTTCTACACAAGGCCATGACCAAGCCGGGGTGAGAGATGGCACAAGAAGCACGGGAACCATGCACAGTCCCACTGGTAGCGATTCGCAGAAGCTCCTGCGCAATAATCCAGGCAATATTTACCACCTTCCCTGTCAAAATGAAGAAAATCAAGGCCGCCACATCAAGTGTAACATCAGACACATGACTCCTAGGAATGAGGTTGTGCAGTACTATCGACATAATCACCCTTGCTCTACTGTTCAAAGAACTCCTCTTGAAACGCAAGGCTACTCCAGAATAACTCACCTCATAAGTCAGATCACTGGTACATATATGTTCCCTCATCAACTCGACATCCCACTTTCTCCTTTTCTTCATCTTTTCAAACTCACAAATAACACCCGGAGGTAACTTAAAGTGGTTGCATAAATAAGCATTAATGCTAGCCGCAGAAAAATTAATCTCCTTGCCACGAACCCAGGTTTTGTACTCAGGTGTACTGCCTTTAGGTCCTGTTTGAAGGGCATTAGCAAAAAACTCTCTAACAATCTCCAAATGGTACTCAGGATGCGGATGACAAAGCCTCACATATCCCCCCTCATCCATAAGGCCCTGAACATGCTTATATCCCCCTCCGGATTCAACTCAATAAGCCTATCTGGCCACACATTTCTTCTTTCAAGAACCAGATAGTGCTCATGATGCACGGGCGTCAGAAATATATTACGATCGAAAGCCTGAGCAGGGGGTGGCCGAGCAGATGAGCTTCCGGTACGTCCACGCTTAGAACGGTTCGACATCTGCATAAACAAAAACAAACCAAAAGATCGAAACAAATGAATTCTGATCAAATCAGGCGACAAAAATACAAACAAAATTCACCTAAATTAATGATAATTCAAAAGGGACAGACCCTCAAAGTTTAAAAAAAAACTGGAGAGAAGTGGTCGCTCAGCAAGATGGGAGCTCGCTGAGCGAAAACCTGCCTGGAACTCTCCCTCAGCGAGAGGAGGCTCGTTGAGCGAACTCTGCGAAAATTCAAAAATCCCCCCTCCAATAACAGGGTCCATCCTTCATACACAATTCACAAACAAGCAAATACCACACGAAACAAGAGTTTCAGAACCACAAAAACTACATTAAAACACTAATTTCACAATAATTTCTCAAGATTCAAATTTTTTTTGCCCTAAATAAAATTTCTTGAATAAAAACCCTAAATTTCAATTTCAACCACAAATGTTCTTGAGAAATTGTTGTCAAAGTGATAATGGGGCAAAAAATTCCTATGGCCAACAATTTCTAAGAGTAATTGAAGTTACTAACTCAAAAATTCAAAAAAAAAATTAAAAGAAAGAAGTGAAGAACATTGTTACCTTAGTGAAGGAAAATGCAATTAATATGAACTTGGAAGCACCAAATGGAATGGAGCAAGAGTGAGGGAGAAGACAAGAAGAATCTTCTGTGAATCTTTTATGAAATTTTTTGTGTGAAAAGGGAGCAAAGAGGCAGTCCTAATCATTCCCACTCTTACTTAACACTGACTGGACCGGGTTCCCTTAATGGGCCCAGTTCAGTCCCATTTAAAAAAAAAAACGCAACCTTCGCTCAGCGAGCGTCCACCTGCACAGAGTCGCTCAGCGAAATTTCCCTCGCTTAGCGAGTGCAGGGAAACTAAACACACTTCCAGCAGCAATGGCACTTCACAAATAACTATAAAAACACTCCTACACCACACTTTACCAAATAAAAGCAGTAAAAACTTACAAAATTGGGATGCCTCCCAACGAGCGCTTGTTTAACGTCGGATAAGCTCGACTGTCCACGACGATCAACAATCATCGAAGGCGACAAATTTACTTTCCCGATCGAAACTACCTCCGAGGTAGATTTTAAGGCGTTGGCCGTTCACGGTCAAACTATCCTTCTTTTCAAGATCCTCGATCAATATTGCACCGTATTCTTTTACCTCCTTAACACAGAACGGTCCCGACCACTTACTTTTTAATTTTCCGGGAAAAAGTTTCAACCGGGAATTGAAAAGCAACACAAGTTGGCCCTCCTCAAACTCTTTAAACTTGATCTTTTTATCATGGTATTTCTTTGTCTTTTCTTTATAGAGCCAACTTGAGTGGTAGGCCGCTTCCCTCATTTCTTCCAAGGCACTCAATTCAAACTTTCTTTTTATTCCGGCATCCATAGGGTCAAAATTAAGAAACTTCAAAGCCCAAAGAGCTATGTGCTCCATTTCAAACGGTAAATGGCATGTTTTTCCATAAACCATTTGGAACGGAGTTAAGCCAATTGGAGCCTTGTATATGGTGCGATACGCCCACAAAGCTTCATCCAACTTTTGAGACCAATCCTTACATGATCCCGAAACAGTTTTTTCAAGAATCCTTTTCACTTCATGGTTTAAGACTTCAGCTTGACCGTTAGATTGCGGGTGGTAGGGAGTTGCGACTTTGTGCAATACACCGTAATGTTTTAAAACATTTTCCAACGGTGCATTACAAAAGTGCGACCCTCCATCGTTGATCAAAACACGAGGTGTGCCAAAACGGGAGAATATATTTTTCTTTAAAAACTTGATCACCGTTTTGCCATCGGCCTTCGGTGAAGCAATGACTTCTACCCCCTTTGAAACATAATCCACGCAAACCAAAATGTACTCATTCGTAAAGGATTGTGGAAATAGGCCAACAAAATCAATGCCCCAACAATCGAAAACTTCTACCTCTTGCATATTTTGAAGGGGCATTTCATCTTTTTTGCTTATCCTACCGGATCTTTGGCATTCATCACAATTCCTCGCATGGAGGTTAGCATCTTTGAAGATTGTCGGCCAATAAAATCCCGATTGGAGGATTTTGGTGGCCGTTCTTTGTCCATTAAAGTGCCCTCCATATGGAGAATTGTGACAATGCCAAAGTATACTCTTAGCTTCATCACTCGTCACACACCTCCTTAGCAAATTGTCCCTACAAACTTTGAACAAATACGGTTTATCCCATATATAGTATTGGGCATCCGCCAATTATTTCCGCTTTTGGTTCCAAGTTAGGTCTTCGGGTATCCAACCCGTTTCCTTATGATTTGCAAAATCGGCAAACCAAGGTCTAACTTGCACCATATACAATTTTTCATCCGGAAATTCTTCTCGGATTTCATTTTCTTTCTTTGTGATGTCCACGTTGACTAGCCGCGACAAATGGTCCGCCACCAAATTTTACGATCCCTTCTTATCCTTAATTTCTAAGTCAAACTCTTGAAGAAGGAGGATCCAACGGATAAGCCTTTGCTTAGAATCCGGTTTGGTGAGCAGAAATTTTATTGCGGCATGGTCGGTGTAGACAACAACCTTAGAACCGATCAAATAAGAACGAAATTTTTCAAGCGCATACACTATCGCAAGCAATTCTTTTTCAGTTGTGGCATAATTCACTTGTGCTTCATTAAGCACTTTGCTTGCATAGTGTATAGCATGAAAAACTTTTTCCTTTCTTTGCCCTAGAACCGCTCCAATAGCATAATCAATAGCATCACACATAAGAAAATCACAAGTCCAATTAGGTGCTATGATTATTGGAGCGGTAACTAGGTTCTCTTTCAAAGTTTGAAAAGATAAAAGGAAAGGTTCATCAAAAAGAAATACCTGGTCTTTGTTCAAAAAATTACTAAGTGGCTTGGCCACTTTAGCAAAATCTTTGATAAATCTCCGATAGAACCCCGCATGTCCCAAAAAGCTCCGTATCCCCTTAACATTTGTTGGAGGCGGAAACTTTGAGATAACTTCCACCTTCGCTTTATCTACCTATAATCCTTTCGAAGACACCTTGTGTCCTAGCACAATACCTTCTTTTACCATAAAATGGCATTTCTCCCAATTTAGCACCAAGTTTGTCTTCACACACCTTTCAAGAACTTCCTCCAAATTCCTCAAGCACAAATCGAATGATGCTCCAAACACCAAGAAATCATCCATAAACACCTCCATCGTCTTTTCAATCAAATCGGAGAAGATAGCTTGGACACATCGTTGGAAAGTTGCCGGTGCATTACACAACCCAAACGACATTTTCCTATATGCAAAAACTCCAAACGGGCATGTGAATGCCGTCTTCTCATGGTCCGCTGGGTCAACCACAGTTTAGTTGTATCCCGAATACCCATCCAAAAAGTAATATAACTCTTGTCCTAATAATCTCTCAAGCATTTGATCCTTGAACGGTAGTGGGAAATGATCTTTTCTAGTAGACGTGTTTAAACGCCTATAGTCTATACACATTCGCCATCCCGTCACCACTTTAGTCGGTATGAGCTCATTCTTTTCGTTTCTAACAACGGTTATTCCTCCTTTCTTAGGTACTACATGAACGGGGCTGACCCAAGGGCTATCCGAAATCAGGTAAATCATCCCCACATCAAGTAGTTTCATTACCTCCTTTCTAACCACTTCTTTCATTGTTGGGTTCAACCAGCATTGAGGTTGCGCCACATCTTTGAAATCATCCTCCATAAGAATCATGTGCATACAATAAGATGGGCTTATTCCCTTTAAATCGGAAAGAGCCCACCCTAAAGCTCCTTGATTTTTCTTTAGCACCTCTACCAAACGTGATTCTTCATTGGAAGACAATTCATTGCTAATGATTACCGGTATTCTTCCATTCTCATCTAAGAAAGCATATTTTAGGTTTATAGGTAGCACCTTCAATTCAACTTCCACTCTATCATCATTCTTCTCCCTAGTCAATTCTTCAATCGCCACCTCTCACAGTTGTAACTCCTTAATAACTTCCAACTCCTTCACACATTCTTCAAGCTCCTTTTCCTCTTCACTAGTGAGAGTGTTAACTCCTTCTCTTAAGACTAGCTCTAATGGAGTGTCTACATGAATATGTGTTGCCACCTCCAAAATAGCCATATCGGAAGCATCAATTCTGAAGCTATCATGTTTATCTTTGGAGTGCTTCATCGCTTCAAACAAGTTGAAGGTAACTTCTTCATTCAACACCCTCACCTTCATTAGACCATCATCTACATCAATCATCATACGGGCCGTTTTCATGAAGGGTCGGCCAAGTATCAAAGGAGCATCGTCATCCTCTTCCATATCAATCACAATAAAGTCCACCGGAAAGAAAAATTTGTCTACTTTCACCAAGACATCTCTAGCTACCCCAATGGGGTGAGTAGTAGATTTGTCGGATAGTTGAAGAGTCATTCTTATTCCCTTGATTTCAATGTTTCCAAGTCTTTTAACAATGGAAAGAGGAATGAGGTTGATGCTTGACCCCAAATCAATAAGACCATTCCCGACAAACATATTGCCAATGGTGACCGGCAAAGTTACACGTCCCAGATCGGCTTCTTTCTTTGGAAGGGTACGTTGGATAATCGCACTACAATTTGCTGCTAGAACAACCGTTTCCGGTTCCGTGTACTTCCGTCTTTTTGAGAGAATATCCTTCAAAAACTTGGCATATTTTGGCATTTGCTCAAGTGCTTCGAAAAATGGAAAATTGATTTGAAGTTGTTTGAAGATATCCATAAACAGAGCATATTGCCTCTCATTATGGCACATGAGGATACAACATGTTGGTAGGAATTTGTGTAATCACTTCCTTCCCTTTCTTCACTCTTTTACTCCCGTCTTTTCCTTTCTCATCACCCACTTTCGTATTTTCGACTACTTCGCAATCATCAATCTCCTTTTCAACTACTTCCACAATTTTTTTCTTCGTCACACTCTCCTCTACAACACCATCTTTCTTCTCTTTTGGTGGACTCATTTCCTTCCCGCTTCTAAGAACAATGACCTTACAATGCTCCTTCGGATTAACATGGGTGTGTGCGGAAAAGGATGGTCCCGCTTGATTTTCGGCTAATTACTTAGCAAGTTGCCCAACTTGGTTTTTGAGGTTTTTGATGGCGGCCTCATTACTTTTTTGATTAGCCATGGAAGCTTGCATGAATTGAGTTAAGGTGTCTTCTAATTTTGAACTTCCGCCTTGTGGTTGTTGGACTTGAGGATTGGGGTTTTGATATGGATTTTGGTGTTGGAACTTGTTATTGTTGAATCTTGATTGTTGTTGTTGGTACCCTTGGTTGTTCCTTGGATAAGAATTGTTATATTGTTGAGGTGGCCTTTGATAACCTTGATTGTTGTTGTTCACATAACTTACTTCTTCAAAAGGAGGACAAAAACCGGTGGGATGGTCACCTTGGCATAATTCACACTTTTCCACTTGATGTCTTGATTGAGATCCTTGCATTTATTTCATTTGTTGTGGAATCTTGGCCATTTGTTGGGTTAACAACTCCACTTGTTGAGAAAGAACCTTGTTTTGGGCAAGGAGAGCATCATTTGTATTTCAAGAACTCCCGGCTTTCGTTGTGAATGACTACGATCATGTTGACTTTGAATATCATTTAGGGCCATACGATCAATTATTACTATAGCCTCATCCGCCGTTTTTGACATGAGAGAACCACCCGCGGTAGCATCCAAAAGTGTCTTGTGTTGAGATTGAAGTCCATTTAGAAAAATGTGGATTTGAGTAAGATCATCAAACCCATGGCCCTTGCATTTTCTCAACATTGATTTGTACCTCTCCCAAGCCTCATTCAAAGACTCGTTGCTTCTTTGATTGAAAACCGCAATGGTCGTCTTTGCTCCCATAAATCGAGATTGAGGAAAATACCTTTTAAGAAATTTCTCTTCCAATAAATTCCAATCTGTCATAACCCTCGGAGCTTGGTCTAGGTACCACTCTTTTGCTTTTCCGACTAAGGAGTGTGGGAACATTCTTTTGAATAAACCTTCTTCATTCGCTTCCGCTATTCCCGTAGAACCCGCAATCTCATAGAATTTGGTGAGATGGGTATATGGATCTTCATGGTCCATTCTAGTGAGTGGATTAGCATAAAGGAGTTGAAGGATTCCGGTCTTCATCTCCGTGTTTCTTCCTCCACGAGCAAATTGAGCAGTCCGTCTAGGACTATTAGCGGACATCTCCGTATGGGCTTCGTCCGCCATGCTTCCTTCAAAAGTTTCTACTCTCACCTCTTCAACGGGAAAAAGTGAAGAGGTAGCTTCTTCTTCTCCCTGGTTCCTCTCTTCGGCTAGTTTCTTCCTTCTTCGTGTTTTGCTATTGAGCCTTCGAAGTGTTCTTTTAATTTCGGGGTCAAATTGAAATGATCTTCGGTATCCTTGTCACGCATACACTAGAATCTACAAGACTAACAAACCAAGTGAAACACAAGATTTATAGTAACAAAGTAAGAAATAAAACAAGTCAAAACTAGCAACTATTGCTATGCTTTAAATATCAAATAACAATCCCCGGCAACGGCGCCAATTTGTTGTTAGCACAAATGATTAAGAGTTTTGTTTGTCGATCCACAAAGATTGTTTTATGATATTTATGCCGTTCTACAATTGCTAAAATTTAGACTTAAAGGTAACAAAAAGGTTTTAGTGTTTGTATCTAAAATGACTTTTGCATTCAAATAAATGCTAAGAAGTAAAAGTATTGATTTGTAAAAGAGTCTTAAAAGCATATGTCAAAGTTAGGGTTTAATAGAATCATTTTTGCATATATAGTTTTGACCAAATGATAAACGCATTTCAACAATGAACACATTCACAATATCCTCTCATAAAGTTTATTTCTAACACAAAATGTGAGATTTACCATGTTGATCCATTAATGATTTCTCACTCAATCTATCAACATGGTAGCATTTAAGTTCAATATAAGTGAACTCCAAAGCCCATGACTATCTCTAGTTTATGGTATTTGGGTGATGAAAACCTAGGTCAAATGTTGGCCATATCTCTCAATCATGAAACCACACAAAAAGGTTTGTCATAAAAATCAAAGCTTTCATCATATATTCATCATCAAGAGTTTATACAAGAGGATCAAGGTCTATACACACAAAAATAGAACATATCTACCTTCTAACCTTGACATACTATGAGTTTAGCTTCCCATTTCCATGGAAGCATCCAACAAAAGATCAAAATGAAGAACATGATGCATTAAGAACAAAAGGCTTGACTTTTAATGCACCCAATCTTCTTAGAACCAAGAGAAAAAGTGTTTTAAGGAATATTAGGTCAAGTGTCAAAAGTTACATCCCAAGAAATAGTGAAACAAATGTTTATAAAGGGGGCTGAAATCCGCAGGCCTCGCTGAGCGACTCTTCATTAAAATCATCCTTTCGCTGAGCGACCAAAGGGCTCGCTGAGTGAAAATGGCCCTGGAAGTTTCGCTTGGAGCTCGCTGAGCGAGCTTGCAGCGAGTAACAATTTGTTGTTATTCTTCCAAAAGTTCTCGAAGGCAGCCAAGATGGGGTTTGCTTCAAAATTCTTCATTGTAACCTAAAATTACACAAACGGAAGTTAAACGAATAATGCTTAGAACGACTAAAGTTAAACTGTGAATATGTAACAGAAACAAAGGGGAAACAAGCATAAGAGATCAAAATAACTCTTGAAAAGTGCCAAAAATCAACTAAATACTAAAACTAATATGCACTTATCAGCCAGCTGATTTCATTCCTACTGGTTATCATCCTCTTCCTCCTGAGACTGCTGCATTTAATACTCTTCAGCCAGTGATGACTACTGCACCGCCTGTGATTCACACTACTCTGCACCATGATGAAGTGATTTACCATGTTGAGCCCAGTGAAAGCGCTGGTGTGATTGAAATACTTGATGATTTTCAAGGCCATTTTATTGAGTTACAGAAAGAGATGAGGGCTTTGAGGCATAAGGTTTTGTTTGGAAAAGATGCTTATGATCTCTGTTTGGTTCCTAATGTCAAGGTTCCGTACAAGTTCAGGTTGCCTGAGTTCGAGAAGAATAAAGGAAATACTTGTCCTCTGATTCATTTGCCTATGTATGCTAGAAAGCTGTCTGCTCAGACAGGCAATCAGCTTTTGATTCATTATTTCCAGGACAGTCTGACTGGTGTGGCTATGAGATGGTACATGAGTTTGGATAGCAGCCAAATCCAAACTTTCAATGATTTGGGAGAGGCTTTTGTTAGCCAATACACGTATAATATTGATATGGCACCAGATAGAGATCAACTCCGTGCTATGTTCATGAAGGACAAAGAAACTTTCAAAGAGTATGCACAGAGATGGCGTGAGCTAGAAGCTCAGATTGTTCCTCCTCTGGAAGAGAAAGAGATGACGAAGATCTTTTTGAAGACTTTAGGTTCTTTCTACTATGAGAAGATGATTGTGAGTGCTCCTTTTGATTTCACTGAAATGGTGAGTATGGGGATGCGTTTAAAAGAAGGTGTCTGTGAGGGGTGATTGAGCAAAGAGAGTAGTAACGGATCGAGCTCTAAGAGGTTTAACTTTGGTAAGAAGAAAGAAGGTGAGACTAATGATGTGTCTCGTGAAAGTTACAAAAGACCTCGTGGTCGTGAGAATCGTCATCAACAACACGTAGCTTCTATAACTCTGATGATTAATGTGACTCCAACTATGCCAGTAGCTACAGTCTCGTTATCAACAGCTTTATGTGCAACAAAGTGGTAATTAACAGGGTCGTGCTAAGCCAAATTTTGATCCCATTCCAATGCTGTATGCAGATTTGCTTCCATCTCTGATCGAGAAGAATCTTGTGCAAACACATTCTTCGCTTCTAGTTCCAGAATCTATCCCATGGTGGTATAAGCCAAAGGCTCACTGTGCTTTTCATCAAGGTTCCTCGGGGCACGATATTGAGAATTGTTGTCCATTGAAGTTTGAATTGAAGAAGTTGATAAGGAGCAATGTTCTGTCCTTAAATGATGTTAATCCAAATGTGAAGACGAATCTGCTTCTGAATTATGGTAATACGTCTATGAACATGGTTGATGGTTGTCCTGGTTTATTCAAGATTTATGAGGTCCTCCATATTCGAAGTGAATATCATGATATTGATCACGATTACGCTGGATGTTGTATTTGTTCGGTAAACCCTCGTGGTTATGTGATTGTTAAGAGAGACATTCAAAATATGGTGGATGATAAGTTGATTGAAGTGACAGCAAAAAGAGACGAGTATAACAATGAAGTGAATGTTATTGTGCCTCAATTCAATATTCCTGAGAAAGATGTTCCTGAGAAGGTGGTTATTGTCGCTCCCGGGATTTTCATCCTAGTACAAACGCGAAAGTGGCGCGGAAAGGTTAGAGTCGCCAGCCAGACATTTTTATCCCGAAAGAATGGGAAAGGTAATGTTGCACAAACCTGAGGAAGAAGGAAAAGGACGAGGCCTTGCGAACCAAAGATCTGAATTCGAGAGTCGGTTACGACCTGGGAAGGTATTAGCACCCCAGATCGTCCGTCGTACCCGACGGGATCCACGCTTGCTTGCTTTGTTTCAAAGGGTGAGAAATAATATGCTGCTGAACAAATGAACCGCTAACTGGAAATGGAATGAAAAAGGAACTGAAATGAGAAAGGAATAAGAAAAGAGAATGAAAAGAAAGAGGGAAATGTAGGGAAAATAAAGAATGTGCTCGAACGGGCCCTACCCCGCTGCCTACGTACCTCATCGGGATAATGAGGATCAGAGTCGACGTAGTTCGCCTAACTAAGGCGGGAACTATTTGCTTGTGTTTTTTACAGCTGGAACTGCGTATGTCTATGCTCAGGTGTTGCAGGCTCGTCTGGTACGAGTGCGTTTACCGTCTTGCATGTGTGACAAGTCGTCGCGAGTTCGCGTTGTGAGTGAATGAGATGAGAAAAGAAGTTCCCGCAGGATAGTCGCTTGTTATTTGTTTTTGTCTTTTATGAGAAGTGTTTTGAATTTGTTTGTGAACTGTCTTGTACTAAGACATATCCATTGCGGGAAGCATTTACACCTCGCCCCGAAACAGGACGCGTATAAACACTCCGCAACAAAGTCTCGTGTCGTACAAGATTGTTCGGTTTTTATTAAGTGTTTTATTACTTTTCTTTTGAAGGGAGAAAGAATGACTCAAGTTGGAAAAGGTAAAAACTAAGGGACTAAAACTCAATCCTAATTTTGTTTATTTATTTACAAGGTGGTCCTAATGGTTAGTGAAGTTTTCTATTCCTAATGGAAACTTAGAAACTAATAGAATTCAACTTACTTCTTAATGAAGTTAAGTTGATTCTAAGAACAAATGGGGGAAGCCTATACAAGTTATAAAATCAAAATAAGGCAAAACAATGAAATTAAACATAAGGGATAAAATTCTACAAATGCATTAAAGGCATAACCTAAGAATAGTCTATTTATTTATTCTACTTCTAAATGAAATGAACTTTAAGTCTAAGTTCTAAATCTAAGTCAATCCTAATATTCATTCTAACAAAAATCAAATTAAACTAAACCTAAGTCTAATATTGAACTCTATGACTAAATCTAATCTAAACTACTATTATTTTTGTATTGAACTTTATTTTCTTTTAATGGCCTAAACTAATAGGAATTATGCATAACTAGGCCTAAAACTAATATTCTAAAAAAATACTAAAACTTCTAGAAAAATTGTGAAAATTAAACTATAGGGTCCTAACACTATCTAAAATATTGTATTAAGAGGGATTCTAAAAAATCTTATTTTTTCTATGCCTAATAATTAATTATTTCCAGCTAAGAATTAACTACTAATTCCTAAGGATTATTCCACTAAAACCTATGATAAAAGGTCCTAAAAAATTCCATAAAAAATATCCTAAGAACTATTATGAGTCCTCTAATTACAGAAAAAGGAATGGCTCAAAAAAGTTGCTGGAAGTTACTTAAATAAAATGAACAAAATCCAACATAATTAAAAAGAAATTCAATAAAGCTAATTAAAAGAAAAATTCAGAATTAATTCAAAAATAACAAAAATTCAGAAAATAAAAATATCACAAATTTCTAAATTAACTTATTTAACTACTGGAATTTTTGAAGAATTTTATAGTGCTTTTTATTATTTTTATTGAATTTAATTTGAAACTAAATAACTTAAAATAAAAATCCTAAAGAAATAATGCAGGGGGTGTTTTTAGTAAATTTTTTATGTGTTTTTTGCGAATTGGGCCCCAGAGGAAGGTGCAATCAGCAAGGGGGAAAGGCCCAATTCGGAGGAAGTATGAGGGAGGTGAGAAGAGCTATTTTTCAGTTTATTTTTTAGAATTGGGCTCACAAGGGGGTGAATGTAGCAAAATGAAGCAGGCCCATGCGTAGGCTTTCCTGGGGGGTGCATTCAGCAGCCTATTGTGTTGTTTTTTTCCTATGGGCCTAAGACAGGAGGTGTGAGTATCATATGCTTTTTTTTTTAAAAGCTTAATGAATTAAACTAAACTTAAACTTAATATTTTTTCTAAAAAAAACTTAATTTAAGTTTATATTAAACTAAACTTATGGTTATATCAACTTAATATTTTAGCTAAACTTATTAAAATATTTTTTCTGAAAAAACTTAATTTAAGTTTATATTAAACTAAACTTATGATTATATCAACTTAATATTTTAACTAAACTTGTGATAATGAATTAAATAATAATCCTGTGATATATTTAATCAAGAATCAAATTAATAAAAAAAGACAATTATGTTAATTACTTAAAACCAAAACAACAAGGCCCAAACCCTAAATCCCCTTCTTCTTCCTCTTGATCCGCCGCCGCAGCACAACAAACCCTATCTCTCCGTCTCCCACCTCCTTCTTCATTGTTCGTCAACCATCCACCTCCATCGAAAGCACATAAACACTAATCTCCTAATCTAACCCATCACCATATCGCGGCCGAATTACCTAGCCCTAGAGCTTAACCTATGCTACTCATGGCGTGATGAAAAGTCGCACCTGTAAGAAGCGGCGGAGGCTGTGCGAGGATGATGACGATGGCGGCTTATCTTATGCGAAGAAGACAACCGTTCCGATGAAGGCTCGCCGTTGATGACCGTCGCGCGCTTACGATTCACAGGCCTTTGTCGAAGCTGGAGGTGAGACTACCGAGCGATTGACTAAAATGGTGATACGAACTTACTCTTGATCTTTTACATCCACTGTGACGTTCTTGTTGACAACTTCTCAACTTCGAATCCGCTGAGTATCTGCATTATTTCCATGACTTTACAGGTAATCACGAATACAGGCGACGATGACGGTTGGTGATGATACTCCGCGATAAACCATAGCATGAAGGTAATGACACAGGGATGCTTGATGCTGCGTTCACAATGAAGATAGCAGTACCTGAAATAGATCCCCTTGCACGGTAATATTGCTTCTTGATTCCCTGTGTAATCTAATTATCTCTCTTTGCCGATTCTGTTGGATTTTTCACAATTTGTGGAATAATTGCAGGGTGAGACTGAGTGAGTCTGCTGTGAATGGAAGGAAGTGATGCCTGAAAATCCAGGAGTTGTTTGAAGATGGTAATGGTGATGAGAAGATTGGAGAATGGTTGAAGGGAATGAAGTTATGAGAAGGGGATGAAGGTTGATGAAGAAGAGAAGAGGAAGATGGTTGAAAGGGATTGAGAAAAGGTGAAGAGATTGAAAGGGTGGAAGAATGGGTGAAAGATGGTGAAACCGATTCAGAGGAATGATGCTCCTGATTTATAGGAGCTGGTTATCCAGATCTTTCTGGAAGATTCTCAGGTAAGAAGTTTGTTATTTTCAGTTAAAAATTTTCAATTCCCTGCTTTGAGTTAGTTATAGGTTTTCGGTTATGATTTGTGATGAATATGATTTCTATTGGTTAGTCATGAATTCTGTTAGAAACTGAAAGTTAGTTATTTTCTGTTGTGATTGAGGTTTTGAAGTTAATTACATTGGCTGAGTTTTTGTAACTAGTGGTTTCAACTTGCATTTTTAATGTTACACTGATTTTTTGGCTTTGTTATTGATACTATCATGAGCTGATTTTTTTGATGTTATGCAGGTTGAGGTGAAAGATGAAGGAAGAGGAGTTGAGCAAGGATTTCGATTAGCAATAGGAGAACCTGAGAACATTGGAGCCAGCCCTCTAAATACTTCGCCGCATTACGAGAATCATGACTCAGCTGGTAGTAGCCCACTGTGTGTATCCAGAGGCCTCTTCTGTTAACACAGTTGGATGCACTTTGCAGGCTTGTTCTTTTTTTCCGAATATTTGTTGAGGCAACTAATCAATTCAGAGAAAGGGAGAGATTTGGGAGGGGCCGGTCTGAATAGACATAAGCTTGATGGAGTTTATTGTTGATTTTGCGGCATCTGAGGTTCGCAACACGACTGCCCCCATTGCTATGAGATATTGGTATTGAGCCCTCATGTGTTCCTCTTTTGGAGAATGCATCTGAATGTGACGGAAGCTCCGTCCTGCTTCATCGCGAAACTGAAATTCGAAGCAAAGCTGCTATATCAATGTGATGAACGAACCGCAACAACTTTCCAGGTATCACCCTCAAATCACGTCATTCATCTATTTCTCTGTGCTACTTCTCCTTTTTCTTTTGTGAATTTACGGTTGGTCGTGGATTAAATTGTAGTGAGTCGAATTGAACATGTTGGTATTGGATTCTGCAGGTTGTTGAATTTAACCATGAGCGTCGTGCGATGCATTCTGGATTACAAATTGTTTTGAAGGTGTAATGATTCTTGCGGATACTCGTTGTGGTTTCAAATTGGCATGAGCTCTGGTTCCGAATCCGTATTGATGAAGATTGGTGGCGTTTGGAAATGATTGATGAAGAGTTAGGTTGGGAAAAGAAATAATGAATGATGCAGGGATCCCATTAGACATTTGTGATGACTTACCCTCTAAATTCTTCTGTCACCTGTTTGTACTATAACTGCATTGCTGTAACCAAGTTTTTTTTGTGAATTTATGTTCTGATTTTGTCAACAAAATGTAACTGAGTTAATTTTTGTTATAACTGTTTTGATAATAAAATACTTCTCCCAATTCTGTTAGAAACCTCATGATAATTCTCCCTTAATTCTAAGATTAATAAAATAATCTTTCCAATAATAATAATGCAACATTTGAATTTTCAATTCCAAATCTTGTACCATTTGAGGCTCGTTTGAATTTTACAAATGTGATCCTGGAATTCCGCCACTTGTGTATATCCCGTTTTGAGTCCTTGAAAACAATTGGATGTAACTTACCTTCGTATTAAATTTCCAAAATCAATCCAAATGCCTAATCTTAACATGTTGCTTCTTGAGAATATTGATCTTTTTACACATCCTGAATTTGAATCAAACTTCGTATCCAAATCAAGCTTGAGTTCCTAATGAAACCCTAATCACATTCTCAAACCCTCATTAACTTACATTGCAAGTGACAAGCAACCACAAACTAAAAGAAAGACCACCATTCCCTGATCACAATGAAATTCTTAATGAAAATGTCTACAAACTCAGCTACTAACAAAAGCCTGGACTCTTCTCGAGATGCACATTGACTGCGAAAATAACTTGACATCAGAGCCATAATCCACTGATTTTTAATCAGAACATGATATGCGGAAAACCTAATCTCAGGATTTGAATTGATGACTGTCCTTCCACGAGTAATAACATCAATCCTCTTTGAGATATACACTGATAATAATGAAATGAGTAGCCTGAGATATCGAAAGGAAATAGACCCTCAATTCACACCATTAACCCCCTAAACCAACGCTCTTGAATAATCCTCCAAATAAGGAAAACCATGAGTTTGATAGTCCTCTGAATAGGAATATGCTCCTAATGTTGGGAACTTAGCCTTAGCCTTAACCCCGAACTCAATATCCAAATGAGTCAATGACGGACCGAAGATTCACACCAAACCTCACACGAGACACTGTTTGATAAACTGATGAATCTCACACACGACAATCTGAACTTTGAATATGCATTTGTTTAAGAAGCCGTCCAGTGGCCCAAAATAAATCTTGCAGTTGCAATCATTCTTTTGATAGTTTGGCCCTAACTAGGTCAAACTCCCATCTGAATCGAAACACAACTGAACAACCGCATTTGAAGTGGAATCATCGTCCAGTGAATATCCTCTATCATTTCAATCTCTGACAGATAACGTATGAAACCCTAGTTTCCCTGGGTCCTGATCACATGCCTTATGAAACAACGAAATGAACTACTATGATGTTAATGAATTGATGAGAAATGCTGATGAATGCAGGATGATGAGCCAATAGAGGGAATAAATATGAGGGCAAATTTTGAGGTATTACAGCTGCCCCTATTCAATCATCTGCAAGCCTGAACGAATAATTGCAACGGCTTTTATACGTTCAAGGCAGGGAGTGATTGAATACTCGAATAAAACCTGAAAATTTGCACACTGAGGGCAACAGAAATGCCATCTGCTCTTTATTTAATTATATATTTTTGATTTTGACCTCTGAATAGGCAGTGGAAACAGAACCAGGTGGAAATACGCTGGGAAGAATGCCATCCTCGGATGACAACTCAAAAGGGATCCTCGGATCCAACATGAAACCATCCTCGAATGGGGACGCGAAGGTATACCAGCCTCAATCAATAGCCGAGCACAAAAAGAAAATAGGACGAGATGGAACGGGATCATTGTACTTAAATGATGACCCGAAACGTGACCGCTGTACTGAAACGGAGACACGAGGAAATGAGATTGTTGTACGGAAACAAACTCAAATACGAGACCATTGTACTTAAATGGAGACTCGAAAAGAGTGGGATCATTGTACTTAAACGAGAGCCCGAACAAACAGGATCATTGTACTTAAATGATAACCTGAAACGCGACCGTTGTACTGAAACGGAGACGCGAAAGAATGAGACTGTTGTACTGAAACAAGACTCAAAGACGAGACCATTGTACTTAAATGGAAACTCGAAAGGAATGGGATCGTTGTACTTAAACGAGAGCTCGAGCAAACAGGATCATTGTACTTAAATGATAACCTGAGACGCGACCGTTGTACTGAAACGGAGACGCGAAAGAATGAGACTGTTGTACTGAAACAAGACTCAAAGACGAGACCATTGTACTTAAATGGAAACTCGAAAGGAATGGGATCGTTGTACTTAAACGAGAGCCCGAGCAAACAGGATCATTGTACTTAAATGATAACCTGAGACGCGACCGTTGTACTGAAACGGAGACGCGAAAGAATGAGACTGTTGTACTGAAACAAGACTCAAAGACGAGACCATTGTACTTAAATGGAAACTCGAAAGGAATGGGATCGTTGTACTTAAATGAGAGCCCAAGACGCGACTGTTGTACTGAAACGGAGACGCGAAAAGATGAGACTATTGTACTGAAACAAGACTCAAAGACGAGACCATTGTACTTAAATGGAAACTCGAAAGGAATGGGATCGTTGTACTTAAACGAGAGCCCGAGCAAACAGGATCATTGTACTTAAATGATAACCTGAGACGCGACCGTTGTACTGAAATGGAGACGCGAAAGAATGAGACTGTTGTACTGAAACAAGACTCAAATACGAGACCATTGTACTTAAATGGAAACTCGAAAGGAATGGGATCGTTGTACTCAAACGAGAGCCCGAGGTGCGACCGTTGTACTGAAACGGAGGCATGAGAAAAATGAGATTGTTGTATTGAAACAATACTCAACTGGGGATAACAACAAAACTTGGTAGAAGCATCCATCCTGGGAAATGAAGTTGTATTCTGTGGGGAACACTTCAATCTGATGGGAGATATAACAGGTCTTATGTAATATACCTCAAGACTGGCCCATGCTGGCATGCATATGTTTGAGGTTATGGCGTAATGCTCCATAACGATGGAAATGCTACGCTTTGGAGGATGCAGACGCAAGGATGATTATGCGAATGACAATGCAAAGAGGTCTCCTGATAAGGAGACTGCAGGTATCCCAGATAACTTGGCTGGGAAGAAACGATGATCACTGCATTGATCTGGTTGATCCTTGTGAGGAGAAGACAACTCTGCGGGGAATGTTTTCAATGATACACCAGCTCTGAACTGCCGCCATTGCCAAAAATAAATTGGACTTTGAGATTGGAGAGCCAAGGCCCTGCTGGATGAGGGCTTTTCTTGAACTCTGATGGGGAAATGAAGACCTCCTGACTTGGCTGAGAACCGAAGGCATGACACTGTTGAGGAAGCAACTGCTGGGGAGGCAAGACACTCCTTATACGGCTGAGAATTGCCCCTGTCTGAAGGGAAACTTCTGCTTGGGGACGACACCCACTCTCTGCTACCTTGCTGGGTGAAATTTCAACTTCCACATGGCTGGGGATGACGGGTGATAGCAATGATAAAGCTTCCTGCTGAAGATAAAAGCTCAAGTTGTCACTTGCTGGGGATAAAAGATAAATCCTCTCATGTTGGGAATGAGAGATGTAAGGCGTATCATGCCGGGGATGAGAGACGATGATATCCTTCTGCTCAAGAAGTAATCTTCCATTTGCCGCACTATTGGAGAAGGGATTGTCTAATGAGACTTGCTAAGGAATTTTGATCAATGAAGCTTGCTGATGAAATAACTCTTGAAGTACTGTGCTGACAATGGCTTTGCCCCTAGCCCCGGGTTGATAGGTTGTCAACTAATCATGAGTGAACAATGGTTCTTTGCAATTTTAACTCGCCTCAGATTAAGGTCCGTCAGAAGTAAATGTCTCAAGAGGATTTTATAGAAAACATGACATACAAAATGCCTCAGTGTCTTCAAACTCTTGGAGAGATTCGTTGGATCTCGAAATAACTGCCCCAGACTGCATGGTCTGTGCAAGAATTTTCCTCGCGAGGATTCATGAAAAACCTCATATCACTGTGAGATAGTGTATCTTAGTATTTTGAACCTTGGGTAGGTACTTCTGATTAACCGTCTTCAGGAGAAAGTAACTTCTAGTGCTCTTGGGGTGGCCTGCCCCAGTACAAGCCTTGAAGTGATCACCTCTGACCGACTGTGCTTTGAAGAAAACACCCATACCAATTGTTCTCTGAGAGATTGGATCTCGAAGTGATTGCCCCAGTTTGGCTAAAATTTGAAGAGACTGCTCGACGTGATTGCCCCGGATTAGTTGGCTCTTTGAGAGATTTGAATCTCGAAGTGATTGCCCCAGTTTGACTAAAATTTGAATGTATGCCTCAGACTAATGGCTCTTTGAGAGATTTGAATCTCGAAGTGATTGCCCCAGCTTGGCTGAATTTTGAAGAGATTGCTCGACATGATTGCCCCAGATTAATTGGCTCTTGCTACGACTGTTGGGAAAGTCCCTACTCAATGGAGTTTCTTAGAAAGGTTCATCTCGACATATTGTCCTTCGGAAGTTTCAGACTTCTCAACTTGGCAAGATTAAGCTTCTGGACTGAGATTCCATATGTAAACTTTTATGATGCCAAACAAATGTATGCAAGCAGAAAATGTTTATTTTGAGAATGAAAATTCTAATGCAACACACATGTTAATTTTGAAGTTTTACTGAAAAAGATGTCGCAAACCTTTGTGAGTGAATCACTGGTTAAGATACGACATTGATTTTTGATGAATGAAAGCATGCACATGCAACACCAACAAAGAACTTTTATCACAACTCATAGGAGTCAGGAACGCGATCTTGTGGTAGTACGCTCTCAAAAATAACCCTGTTTCAGTTAGGACTTTTGAGGGTTGTATCGTGGCCTGGTTCACGGTTATAGAAACAAAGGATATAGGCTCGAAATTTATTTGTGCCCACCCCTCTTCGTGATGTTCTCCATTCCTATGTTCAGCTAACTTTCACAAGCGCTCACCTCTCAAAAAGGGTTTTGTGATGATTAAGGAACCAATTACTCTAACAGTCTAAGCACCAATCAGATTGTTGTTTGGAGTCAGTCGCCCCTTCGCCTTTCGTGTCTGTATCACACGACTTTGTTCTTATTCAAGGATCTCTCTTGTGTAATCCTTTACGTCTTTTGCTTTTGCATTATTTTTCTTATCCCTAACTTTTGCCTGGACTGATTCTTGTGAATCTTTGATTGTGAAGTCCAGCGGGATGCCCTAATTTTTGCCTAAGTCGCTTGTTTTCAAGTTTTGACTTAGCGGGCTTTTTATTCATTTTTTCTTTTTTCTTTTTTTTTGAACAAATCGTGTGACACTGCTTATCTTGAATGCTTTGCGAGGGTCGTGACTGTCTCACTTCTTGGTTGTTGAGGGATAACCATTGTGGTTTCCGGTCTTTGGACCTCTTGATTGGTATAACCATTGTGGTTTCTGGTCATTGGACCTCTTGATTTGGTACAACGAAAGGCAATGGATCCTCAGATGTGCACTCCTTTTTGAAATTTGAATGATCGGTCCAACTAGCTGACACCTACCCTGCCCCTGGGTTAAATGCAAGGGTTTTTTCATGCAAAAATAAACTCCTACTTCAAGGCTCAAATGGGTTGGCGAGGATCTATCTCCCTTATATCTCCGGTGTTTAGGACTTGAAACAATGCCTGTACATCGTCAACAGGGTCTTTTTCAAAAGCACACAGTTAGAGATTTTTGCGTTTTCATTTCGTCGTCCTCCCTGATAGAGTTTAATCATAACAGTTGGTATTGCAATGCACATACATAAAATCATGAGTGAATACGAATGGATTACTTCAAGAGAAACATGTGCATTTTATTATGGTTATCATTCAAAAACAAATAAGTTTCATGCATGCATACAAATGTTTAAACAAACAATATAAACTACAAATGAAAATGCAGTAAAGAAGCTGAACATTGCCATCATTGAGGAGACTTGACTCCGTCTGGACTTATTGCTTCTGAAGATGCCCTTGCAAACTAGGATGCCAATTTGATAAGGAGATTTCAATATGTGAGCAGACCTTCTGGCATGATGACCTTTGAGTCGGCCAAATTTTGCATCTTGTACTTGAACACATCATAGTTGTCAATTGCATGCCTAAATGCCCCTGAGTGATACTTGCATCTAGCCTTCACATCATGGTGGTCATTATTGAGGAGGTTTGACTCCGTCTGGACTTATTGCTCTCGGAGACTTTCAGCAGTCAGTAGTCTGGGTGTTTACTCAATCAAATTCGCGAGCTTGTCTTCACCTTTGTCTCTGAAAGACTTGCAATTTTCAATTAAATGGCCAGGTGCCCCAGAATGATAGTCATACTTGGCATTGAAACCCCAAAGGAAGCTTTGTCGGAGACAATCCTGATGCAGTTAGCTCAACCACTCTAAATTTGCGTAAATGAGGAAACTTATTGCACGTACGTCATCAGAATATGATCAAACTTCTTCTCAAGTGGTTTTGGCCTTTACCCTTATGCTCTGACCCTTAGGACTCTCTTGGGAAGCTGAAATTGGATGCCGACAAGTGAAGTCTTGAGGGAAGAGGTTGATAAAGTTAATAGATAAGGTTGCTCAGAGAGATCTTGCACGATCTCCTGCCTACGTATCTCCATTGACCAATGGAGAATCAGAGCAGCGTAGTTCCCCTCAATAGGGATGAAAATAGCTTCGTTCAGAACTTCCATAACCAATCTCATCTGAGTTTTCATCTGGTTGACTTCCTCTTTTATCAGTTTTTGGTTCTGAAATAAAGCTTATACCTCTGCCCTGAATGGCCTCAGTTGGGTCTTCCTTTCGGTTACCTCCGCCCGGAGTTGCTTCAAATATATACTTTGATGACTGTGATTCAAGTTATCCATTCTGATGAGAAGTCAAGTCAGGAGAAGAATCTGTCTCTGAACACCTGTCAAGAATGCAAGGATGTATGCAAATGCCATGTTCAATTATTTCTGAGGAATCTAATTGCTTTGATTCAAGTTTTGATACAGAAAAATCCAACAACATGATTCAGATATGTGATCCTCGGAAATAAATGAACATGTATGCAGAAATGCTATGATGTCATGTATGCAACAGACGCGTGATCAATAGTCTGATGTTGGTGCCGGTGTTGAGCAATGAGTCAAGTGTCTGAATAGAACCATAATAGTAGCAACATCTCTGTACAGAACCCCATAACTGAGAACCTAATAACTGTAGAACTGGATCACATAATAGAATAGTCACTGATGGTGTTGAAGTTGAACAACGAGCCAAGTGTCTGTATAGAACCACAATAGCAACACCATCTCTGTATAGAACCTCATAACTGAGAACCCAATAACTGTAGAACTGGATCACATAATTGAACAGTCACTGATGGTGTTGAAGCTGAACAATAAGCCAAGTGTTTGTGGAGAGTCATAATAACAGTCACAATATCAGGGTCACGATGGTAACAGTTTCTCTGAATAGAAATCCCGGATCTCTGAATCAAAGAACCATAGAACACTGAACAATACTGGCAAAGTGGGTATGTTGAAGTTTAGGGTTCCTGCAAACCTGTAAACCCCTCCCAATCTCACGGGTGTGCTACTCGGGTCAACATCACGGACTCTCAAAGCCGAATAGAAATAATACGTTCACCATTTCCGAGAAATGGCTCATGACCAAATCAGGGAATCGGTTTGGCATTATGTACTACTCAGGGAGGTCTCAGTTGAGTCCGGAAAGAACAAGCATCCCTCACAAGTCTCTAGCTTCAAGCACTGAATCGAGAAACAATAGTACATTCATCCCGAAGGGTACAATACTATCGTCATACGAACAATTTTGCTTTAACTGAATTCCTATGAGAGAACCAGGCCATCCTATGCGAGTTCCCAATGGACCCTCGGATGCGAGTGGGTTTGCCAACAAATGTGGTCTGCCACTGTCATCACTGGAGAGGGGTGTTTCCATTAAGGTCCTCGAAGATCGGTCACCAGATGCACATAACTATCAAGGTTGTACCCTGAAGTGGAGAAGAACCCCCACACAGAATAGTCCCGAGACAGTCGCAATCTGAGTGTGGAACACATCACCACTCATCATGTAACCATGCGAGCACAACGTGTCCACGCTAATCCTATAGTGCACTCAAGCCGGGTATTTGGCTTATCTCACAGTAACTCCCAACCCACAGAAAAAATGAAAACCAGCACAGCCAGACAGTCCAGTATAATATGATGCATGGAAAATAAAATACTGAAAGCGGTAAATAAATGCGGTAAAGTAAAGCTGTAAAGTAAAAACTGTAAATAAAAACAGTAAAGCTAAACTAAAGCACACAGCAACAAACAAATATACACCCAAAGAAACAAAACCAAACAGGCGCTAGGATTGACTCTACAAGGGAAACCGGAAGAATCAGGTTAGTCCCCAGCAGAGTCGCCAGCTGTCGCTCCCGGGATTTTCATCGTAGTACAAACGCGAAAGTGGCGCGGAAAGGTTAGAGTCGCCAGCCAGACATTTTTATCCCGAAAGAATGGGAAAGGTAATGTTGCACAAACCTGAGGAAGAAGGAAAAGGACGAGGCCTTGCGAACCAAAGATCTGAATTCGAGAGTCGGTTACGACCTGGGAAGGTATTAGCACCCCAGATCGTCCGTCGTACCCGACGGGATCCACGCTTGCTTGCTTTGTTTCAAAGGGTGAGAAATAATATGCTGCTGAACAAATGAACCGCTAACTGGAAATGGAATGAAAAAGGAACTGAAATGAGAAAGGAATAAGAAAAGAGAATGAAAAGAAAGAGGGAAATGTAGGGAAAATAAAGAATGTGCTCGAACGGGCCCTACCCCGCTGCCTACGTACCTCATCGGGATAATGAGGATCAGAGTCGACGTAGTTCGCCTAACTAAGGCGGGAACTATTTGCTTGTGTTTTTTACAGCTGGAACTGCGTATGTCTATGCTCAGGTGTTGCAGGCTCGTCTGGTACGAGTGCGTTTACCGTCTTGCATGTGTGACAAGTCGTCGCGAGTTCGCGTTGTGAGTGAATGAGATGAGAAAAGAAGTTCCCGCAGGATAGTCGCTTGTTATTTGTTTTTGTCTTTTATGAGAAGTGTTTTGAATTTGTTTGTGAACTGTCTTGTACTAAGACATATCCATTGCGGGAAGCATTTACACCTCGCCCCGAAACAGGACGCGTATAAACACTCCGCAACAAAGTCTCGTGTCGTACAAGATTGTTCGGTTTTTATTAAGTGTTTTATTACTTTTCTTTTGAAGGGAGAAAGAATGACTCAAGTTGGAAAAGGTAAAAACTAAGGGACTAAAACTCAATCCTAATTTTGTTTATTTATTTACAAGGTGGTCCTAATGGTTAGTGAAGTTTTCTATTCCTAATGGAAACCTAGAAACTAATAGAATTCAACTTACTTCTTAATGAAGTTAAGTTGATGCTAAGAACAAATGGGGGAAGTCTATACAAGTTATAAAATCAAAATAAGGCAAAACAATGAAATTAAACATAAGGGATAAAATTCTACAAATGCATTAAAGGCATAACCTAAGAATAGTCTATTTATTTATTCTACTTCTAAATGAAATAAACTTTAAGTCTAAGTTCTAAATCTAAGTCAATCCTAATATTCATTCTAACAAAAATCAAATTAAACTAAACCTAAGTCTAATATTGAACTCTATGACTAAATCTAATCTAAACTACTATTATTTTTGTATTGAACTTTATTTTCTTTTAATGGCCTAAACTAATAGGAATTATGCATAACTAGGCCTAAAACTAATATTCTAAAAAAATACTAAAACTTCTAGAAAAATTGTGAAAATTAAACTATAGGGTCCTAACACTATCTAAAATATTGTATTAAGAGGGATTCTAAAAAATCTTATTTTTTCTATGCCTAATAATTAATTATTTCCAGCTAAGAATTAACTACTAATTCCTAAGGATTATTCCACTAAAACCTATGATAAAAGGTCCTAAAAAATTCCATAAAAAATATCCTAAGAACTATTATGAGTCCTCTAATTACAGAAAAAGGAATGGCTCAAAAAAGTTGCTGGAAGTTACTTAAATAAAATGAACAAAATCCAACATAATTAAAAAGAAATTCAATAAAGCTAATTAAAAGAAAAATTCAGAATTAATTCAAAAATAACAAAAATTCAGAAAATAAAAATATCACAAATTTCTAAATTAACTTATTTAACTACTGGAATTTTTGAAGAATTTTATAGTGCTTTTTATTATTTTTATTGAATTTAATTTGAAACTAAATTAACTTAAAATAAAAATCCTAAAGAAATAATGCAGGGGGTGTTTTTAGTAAATTTTTTATGTGTTTTTTGCGAATTGGGCCCCAGAGGAAGGTGCAATCAGCAAGGGGGAAAGGCCCAATTCGGAGGAAGTATGAGGGAGGTGAGAAGAGCTATTTTTCAGTTTATTTTTTAGAATTGGGCTCACAAGGGGGTGAATGTAGCAAAATGAAGCAGGCCCATGCGTAGGCTTTCCTGGGGGGTGCATTCAGCAGCCTATTGTGTTGTTTTTTTCCTATGGGCCTAAGACAGGAGGTGTGAGTATCATATGCTTTTTTTTTTAAAAGCTTAATGAATTAAACTAAACTTAAACTTAATATTTTTTCTAAAAAAAACTTAATTTAAGTTTATATTAAACTAAACTTATGGTTATATCAACTTAATATTTTAGCTAAACTTATTAAAATATTTTTTCTGAAAAAACTTAATTTAAGTTTATATTAAACTAAACTTATGATTATATCAACTTAATATTTTAACTAAACTTGTGATAATGAATTAAATAATAATCCTGTGATATATTTAATCAAGAATCAAATTAATAAAAAAAGACAATTATGTTAATTACTTAAAACCAAAACAACAAGGCCCAAACCCTAAATCCCCTTCTTCTTCCTCTTGATCCGCCGCCGCAGCACAACAAACCCTATCTCTCCGTCTCCCACCTCCTTCTTCATTGTTCGTCAACCATCCACCTCCATCGAAAGCACATAAACACTAATCTCCTAATCTAACCCATCACCATATCGCGGCCGAATTACCTAGCCCTAGAGCTTAACCTATGCTACTCATGGCGTGATGAAAAGTCGCACCTGTAAGAAGCGGCGGAGGCTGTGCGAGGATGATGACGATGGCGGCTTATCTTATGCGAAGAAGACAACCGTTCCGATGAAGGCTCGCCGTTGATGACCGTCGCGCGCTTACGATTCACAGGCCTTTGTCGAAGCTGGAGGTGAGACTACCGAGCGATTGACTAAAATGGTGATACGAACTTACTCTTGATCTTTTACATCCACTGTGACGTTCTTGTTGACAACTTCTCAACTTCGAATCCGCTGAGTATCTGCATTATTTCCATGACTTTACAGGTAATCACGAATACAGGCGACGATGACGGTTGGTGATGATACTCCGTGATAAACCATAGCATGAAGGTAATGACGCAGGGATGCTTGATGCTGCGTTCACAATGAAGATAGCAGTACCTGAAATAGATCCCCTTGCACGGTAATATTGCTTCTTGATTCCCTGTGTAATCTAATTATCTCTCTTTGCCGATTCTGTTGGATTTTTCACAATTTGTGGAATAATTGCAGGGTGAGACTGAGTGAGTCTGCTGTGAATGGAAGGAAGTGATGCCTGAAAATCCAGGAGTTGTTTGAAGATGGTAATGGTGATGAGAAGATTGGAGAATGGTTGAAGGGAATGAAGTTATGAGAAGGGGATGAAGGTTGATGAAGAAGAGAAGAGGAAGATGGTTGAAAGGGATTGAGAAAAGGTGAAGAGATTGAAAGGGTGGAAGAATGGGTGAAAGATGGTGAAACCGATTCAGAGGAATGATGCTCCTGATTTATAGGAGCTGGTTATCCAGATCTTTCTGGAAGATTCTCAGGTAAGAAGTTTGTTATTTTCAGTTAAAAATTTTCAATTCCCTGCTTTGAGTTAGTTATAGGTTTTCGGTTATGATTTGTGATGAATATGATTTCTATTGGTTAGTCATGAATTCTGTTAGAAACTGAAAGTTAGTTATTTTCTGTTGTGATTGAGGTTTTGAAGTTAATTACATTGGCTGAGTTTTTGTAACTAGTGGTTTCAACTTGCATTTTTAATGTTACACTGATTTTTTGGCTTTGTTATTGATACTATCATGAGCTGATTTTTTTGATGTTATGCAGGTTGAGGTGAAAGATGAAGGAAGAGGAGTTGAGCAAGGATTTCGATTAGCAATAGGAGAACCTGAGAACATTGGAGCCAGCCCTCTAAATACTTCGCCGCATTACGAGAATCATGACTCAGCTGGTAGTAGCCCACTGTGTGTATCCAGAGGCCTCTTCTGTTAACACAGTTGGATGCACTTTGCAGGCTTGTTCTTTTTTTTCGAATATTTGTTGAGGCAACTAATCAATTCAGAGAAAGGGAGAGATTTGGGAGGGGCCGGTCTGAATAGACATAAGCTTGATGGAGTTTATTGTTGATTTTGCGGCATCTGAGGTTCGCAACACGACTGCCCCCATTGCTATGAGATATTGGTATTGAGCCCTCATGTGTTCCTCTTTTGGAGAATGCATCTGAATGTGACGGAAGCTCCTTCCTGCTTCATCGCGAAACTGAAATTCGAAGCAAAGCTGCTATATCAATGTGATGAACGAACCGCAACAACTTTCCAGGTATCACTCTCAAATCACGTCATTCATCTATTTCTCTGTGCTACTTCTCCTTTTTCTTCTGTGAATTTACGGTTGGTCGTGGATTAAATTGTAGTGAGTCGAATTGAACATGTTGGTATTGGATTCTGCAGGTTGTTGAATTTAACCATGAGCGTCGTGCGATGCATTCTGGATTACAAATTGTTTTGAAGGTGTAATGATTCTTGCGGATACTCGTTGCGGTTTCAAATTGGCATGAGCTCTGGTTCCGAATCCGTATTGATGAAGATTGGTGGCGTTTGGAAATGATTGATGAAGAGTTAGGTTGGGAAAAGAAATAATGAATGATGCAGGGATCCCATTAGACATTTGTGATGACTTACCCTCTAAATTCTTCTGTCACCTGTTTGTACTATAACTGCATTGCTGTAACCAAGTTTTTTTTGTGAATTTATGTTCTGATTTTGTCAACAAAATGTAACTGAGTTAATTTTTGTTTTAACTGTTTTGATAATAAAATACTTCTCCCAATTCTGTTAGAAACCTCATGATAATTCTCCCTTAATTCTAAGATTAATAAAAGAATCTTTCCAATAATAATAATGCAACATTTGAATTTTCAATTCCAAATCTTGTACCATTTGAGGCTCGTTTGAATTTTACAAATGTGATCCTGGAATTCCGCCACTTGTGTATATCCCGTTTTGAGTCCTTGAAAACAATTGGATGTAACTTACCTTCGTATTAAATTTCCAAAATCAATCCAAATGCCTAATCTTAACATGTTGCTTCTTGAGAATATTGATCTTTTTACACATCCTGAATTTGAATCAAACTTCGTATCCAAATCAAGCTTGAGTTCCTAATGAAACCCTAATCACATTCTCAAACCCTCATTAACTTACATTGCAAGTGACAAGCAACCACAAACTAAAAGAAAGACCACCATTCCCTGATCACAATGAAATTCTTAATGAAAATGTCTACAAACTCAGCTACTAACAAAAGCCTGGACTCTTCTCGAGATGCACATTGACTGCGAAAATAACTTGACATCAGAGCCATAATCCACTGATTTTTAATCAGAACATGATATGCGGAAAACCTAATCTCAGGATTTGAATTGATGACTGTCCTTCCACGAGTAATAACATCAATCCTCTTTGAGATATACACTGATAATAATGAAATGAGTAGCCTGAGATATCGAAAGGAAATAGACCCTCAATTCACACCATTAACCCCCTAAACCAACGCTCTTGAATAATCCTCCAAATAAGGAAAACCATGAGTTTGATAGTCCTCTGAATAGGAATATGCTCCTAATGTTGGGAACTTAGCCTTAGCCTTAACCCCGAACTCAATATCCAAATGAGTCAATGACGGACCGAAGATTCACACCAAACCTCACACGAGACACTGTTTGATAAACTGATGAATCTCACACACGACAATCTGAACTTTGAATATGCATTTGTTTAAGAAGCCGTCCAGTGGCCCAAAATAAATCTTGCAGTTGCAATCATTCTTTTGATAGTTTGGCCCTAACTAGGTCAAACTCCCATCTGAATCGAAACACAACTGAACAACCGCATTTGAAGTGGAATCATCGTCCAGTGAATATCCTCTATCATTTCAATCTCTGACAGATAACGTATGAAACCCTAGTTTCCCTGGGTCCTGATCACATGCCTTATGAAACAACGAAATGAACTACTATGATGTTAATGAATTGATGAGAAATGCTGATGAATGCAAGATGATGAGCCAATAGAGGGAATAAATATGAGGGCAAATTTTGAGGTATTACAGTTATTTATTTTGATAGCTACAAATATGTTGTTACTCCATTGGTGATCAATTTACTTGGTCCAATGCCATATGAGTCTGGTAAAGTTGTTTCCTATCGGTATAATGCTACGATAATAGAAAATGGTAAGGAAGTTCCTATTCCTTATCCAAATTCTGTGGTTAGCATTGTTGATGTGACAAAGGTTACACGAAGTGGTAAAGTTTATGCTTCGGATCCTCCAAAGAGAACCGAAGATACAAGTGCGAGTAAACAAATTATGGACGTTGTTGCTCGATCAGGCAAATTTGGTGATTCTAGTTTGAAGGATTGTAAAGATGAAGTGTTGAAATTGATAAAGAAGAACGAGTACAACATTACTGAGAAGTTGTTATATACTCCGCCGAAGATATCAGTTTATCACTCTTGATGTGCTCTGAGGCTCATAGGCAGTCTTTGCAGAAGATTCTTGATCAATCCTATGTTGATCATAATGTGACTGTTGATCAGTTTGATAGTATTGTGGCTAATATCACATCATGCAACAATCTGAGTTTCTGTGATGATGACTTGCCTGAAGAAGGAAGGAACCATAACTTGGCTTTGCATATTTCAGTGAATTGTCAGAAAGATGTTATGTCTAAGGTGTTGGTTGATACTGGATCTTCTCTGAATGTGATGTCGAAGTCGACTTTGTCAAGGCTTGCGTACCAAGATGCTCCCATGAGGTATAATGGGATTATTGTGAAATATTTTGATGGATCGAAGAAAAATGTGATTGGTGAAGTTGATCTTCCTATTCTTATTGGACCGTTTATATTCCAAATTACTTTTCAAGTAATGGATATACGTCCCGCTTACAATTGTCTCCTTGGAAGACCCTGGATTCATGAGGCAGGAGCTGTGACATCTACTCTCCATCAGAAGCTGAAGTTTGTGAAAGATGGGAAATTAGTGACTATTAGTGATGAGCATGCGATGCTAGTGAGTAATCTGTCATCTTTCTCCTATATTGATGCTGAAGAAGAGGTGAGAACTTCATTCAATGCTCTTTATATTGTTGATAATGCTGCTAAGAAGAATGTTATGCCTATGTCTTCTCTTAAGGATGCTCTGCGTGTGCTTGAAACTGGTCGATCTGACGGTTGGGGACGAGTTATATATGCTGTTAACAACAAAGAAGAATTTGGTATTGGTTTTACACCAGGCGTGGCTCTCAATGACCCGAAGACTATTCATGAAGGATTCTGAAGTGCTGAGTTTATCAATGATCATTCCGTTGCTTCCATCATTGAAGATGATGAAGATGAAGAAATGCCTAACTTTGTTACGCACGGAAAGATTTGAAAGAACTGGATTGTTGTTGATGTTCCTTCTATTGTTCATGCTTCAAAGTAATTTGTTTTATTTTCTTTCAAAAATCCTTTCATTCTGGCCAAGGTGAAAGTGATGTTTGTTGGGCTTTGTTTCAAATTTTATCATCATCAATAAAATGTTATTTTGTTATTTCCATATGTGTTTTTCCTTTTTTGCTTTATTATGAAAAATGCTAACCTAAAAAACTCAAAATAAAATAACCAATGTTTATCTGCATAATGTTTGCACTTTTGTTCATACTCTAAAATAAAAATAAAATCATTGTGCAAATTGATTGATAAACCCATTGAAAACAATGATCTTATGCCCACTCCCAACTTTGAATTCCTTGTGTTCGAAGCTGAGGAAGAGGATGTTGAAGAGATTCCTGATGGGATTTCCCGGTTGCTTGAGCACGAGGAGAAGATTATTCAGCCTCATGGAGAGTCTACGGAGATGGTCAACTTGGGTTCTGAAGATGATAAGAAAGTAGTTAAGATTGGAGCATTGCTTGGTCCAGAAGTTAAAAAGAGGATGGTAGAGCTTCTTAGAGAATATGTTGATGTATTTTCTTGGTCTTATCAGGAAATGCCAGGTCTTGATACTAATATTGTGGAGCATAGATTACCGCTGAAGCCTGAATGTCCACCTGTGAAGAAAAAGTTGAAAAGAACTCATTCTGATATGGCAGTAAAGATCAAAGAGGAGGTCCAAAAGTAGATTGATGTAGATTTTCTTGTTACATTTAATTATCCTTAATGGGTGGTCAATATTGTGCCAGTGCCAAAGAAAGACGGAAAAGTCTGAATGTGTGTTGATTACAAATATTTGAATAAAGCCAGTCCAAAAGATGATTTTCCATGGCCACACATTGATGTGTTGGTAGATAATACGGCTAAGTTTGATGTATTCTCTTTTATGGACGGATTTTCCAATTATAATCAAATTAAGATGGAACCCGAGGACATGGAAAAGACCACATTTATTACACCATGGGGAAAATTCTGCTACAGAGTGATGCCCTTTGGATTGAAGAATGCTGGTGCGACATACCAAAGATCTATGACCACGCTTTTCCATGATATGATGCACAAAGAAATTGAGGTATATGTTGATGATATGATCGCTAAGTCGAGGACTTAAGAGGATCATGTTGAACATTTGCTGAAGTTGTTTCAGAGGTTAAGGAAGTTTAAGCTTCGTTTGAATCCGAACAAGTGCACGTTTGATGTACGTTCTAGAAAGTTGTTAGGTTTCATTGTCAGTCAAAGAGGTATTGAAGTTGATCCTGATAAAGTGAAAGCTATTCGGGAAATGCCTGCTCCAAGAACTGAAAAGCAAGTAAGAGGGTTCTTGGGTCGTTTGAATTATATTTCGAGGTTTATCTCTCACATGACTGCCACATGTGCTCTGATCTTCAAGTTGCTTCGGAAAGACCAAGGTTATGTCTGGACAGATGATTGTCAGAAAGTGTTTGAAAGTATTAAAGAATATCTGCTTGAACCTCCTATCTTGTCTCCTCCGGTGGAAGGTAGACCGTTGATTATGTACTTGACTGTGTTGGAAGATTCCATGGGTTGTGTGCTTGGACAGCAAGATGAATCTGGAAGAAAAGAACATGCGATTTATTACCTGAGTAAGAAATTCACTGATTGTGAGTCTCGGTACTCCATGCTTGAAAAAACTTGTTGTGCCTTAGCTTGGGATGCAAAGCGTCTTCGCCAGTATATGCTGAATCATACAACTTGGTTGATCTCTAAAATGGATCCAATCAAGTTTGAATTCCCGGATGAGGATGTGATGTATTTGAAAATGAAAGATTGTGATGAACCTTTGATTGAGGAAGGGCCGTAACCTGGATCTCGATGGGGTTTAGTTTTTGATGGTGTTGTGAATGCACGCGGAAGAGGAATTGGGGCAATGATCATTACTCCCCATGGTTCACATATTCCTTTTGCTGCAAGATTGACTTTTCCTTGTACCAATAATGAAGCTGAGTATGAAGCCTGTATTATGGGTCTTGAGGAAGCTATTGATCTGAGGATTAAGCATCTTGATGTGTATGGAGATTCTGCCTTGGTAATCAATCAGATCAAGGGTAAATGGGTAACTCATCAACCCCACTTGATCCCTTATAGAGATTATTCTAGGAGGATATCAAATTTCTTCACTAAAGTTGAGTTTCATTATGTGCCTCACAATGAAAATCAGATGGCAGATGCTTTGGCAACTATAGCTTTTATGATAAAAGTGCACCATTGGAATGATGTTACCATGATCAGAGTAATGCGGCTTGAAAGACCAGCTCATGTGTTCGCAGTTGAAGAGGTCCATGATGACAAGCCTTGGTATCATGATATTAAATGTTTTCTCCAGAGTCAGGAATACCCACTTGGGGCATACGATAAAGATAAGAGGACTTTAAGGAGATTGGCATGCAATTTATTCATGAATGGAAATATGCTTTATAAGAGGAATTTTGACATGATCTTGCTCAGATGCGTGGATAGACACGAAGCAGACATGTTAATGAAAGAAATTCATGAAGGATCTTTTGGTACTCATGCCAATGGGCATGCAATGGCTAAAAAGATGTTAAGAGAAGGTTACTATTGGCTGACAATGGAATCTGACTGCTGTAAGTATGTGAAAAAGTTCCATAAGTGCCAAGTGTATGCTGATAAGATTCATGTGCCACCAACTCATCTCAATGTGATTTCTTCCCCATGGCCTTTCTCTATGCGGGGAATTGATATGATTGAACCCAGGGCTTCGAATGGACATCGTTTTATTCTTGTGGAAATTGACTACTTCACCAAGTGGGTGGAAGCGACATCATATGTTAATGTGACCAAGCAAGTTGTGGTTCGGTTTATCAAGAATAACATTATCTACAAATATGGTTTTCCGAATAGAATCATTACTGATAATGGTTCGAACTTGAATAGTAAGATGATGAAATATCTTTGTGAAGAATTCAAGATTCAACACCATAATTCTTCTCCTTATAGATCGAAGATGACTGGGGCTGTTGAAGCTGCGAATAAGAATATTAAGAAGATCATTCAGAAGCTAGTTGTGACATATAAGGACTGGCATGAGATTCTCCCTTTTGCTTTGCACGGGTATTGTACATATGTCCACACTTCAACATGGGCAACCCTTTTTTAACTTGTTTATGGTACAGAAGCAGTGCTCCCCGTCGAGGTTGAGATCTCATCATTGAGAGTTTTGATGGAAGCCAAGTTGACTGAGGCTGAATGGTGTCAGAGTAGATTTGATCAGTTGAATTTGATTGAGGAAAAGAGAATAACAGCTTTGTGTCATGGTCAGTTGTACCAGCAATGAATGAAGAAAGCTTTTGACAAAAGGTCAAACCTCGTGTATTCAGAGAAGGCGACCTCGTGCTAAAAAAGATTCAGTCTTTCATTACAGATTCTCGAGGCAAGTGGAATCTGAACTATGATGTTCCATATGTTGTTAAGAAAACCTTCTCTGGAAGTTCATTAATTCTTGCAACTATGGATGGTGAGGAGATCACTCGTCCTGTGAATGCGGATGCAGTCAAGATATACTTCGCCTAAAAAATAAAAGAACAACTCGCTAAGTTGAAAACCTGAAAGGGCGGCTTAGGAAAAAATGAGCATCTCGGTGGATTGAAAACCCGAAAGGGTGGTCCAGGAAAAAATTAGAGACATAAACAGAAATAATTATCCCGGTAGATTGAAAACCCGAAAGGGAAATCTAAGCAAAAGTTAGGGATCATGGCAAGTAACTGCGTCGACAGACTGGATCACTTGTAGCAATCGAGGATTTCAGATTCTATCCCTCAGAAGAATTGGCCATCAAAGATTCTTATTCACTCATCCTTGACTGAAGTTTCAGACACAGTGGAGTTCAAAGTTGATTGGGAGAATAGTGATCATTGTATTTCAATGTAGCCCTTTTCCATGTATTTACCATTTTTCAAACTTGTAATGATCCATGGAGTCATGCCATTTGCTGACTACCATTCTATCAATGAATTTGAGCGTTTATCCAATTGTTTGCAATTCTTTATATTGTTTATGTTTACAAAATTTCAATTTATTGCTGTTGATGATTTTTGAAACAAATTTAATAAATTTAATCTTTGAAGATTATAAAAACATTTTTCTTATGATATGTGAACAAAGAAAGGATGTCAATAGTGATTCCAGGGATGGTAAAGTATGGATGCGTGTAACTTGTCTCTCCTAAAGCAGGGTTTGATTCGGTTGTGTCCATACATAATTCCTGAATAGTCCTGACACTTTGATGTTAATATTGTTTTGTTCCCTAACAACAAGCATGGCCGGGGATTGTATGAATGTTCTTAGTTTGAGTGCCAATATCTTCCCCATAAGAATTGTTGGAAGGGATGTTCTTAAGAATCCCCAACTGAGTTTTGATCTCTTCCTCAACAGTTTATCTTTGACTTGAGAAGTATTGGGAATCCTCAGTCGAGTTCTTGTTCCTCATCTTGAGTCAGTTGCATCCTGTCACACCCTAAATTTTGACCAAACATTTTTCAATATTTTCCTTCATCTTACGTTGTTTCGTTGTAATGCCGATAGTCAGTCTTTTTGCATAAGCATCTCATTAATCATGAATCATTCATTTTGTCATTTTTTTATCTTTTAGATTTTGTTTCAACTTAAAATTAGAATGTTGGTCTTATTTTGTGTTTCAATTATTTTTGTGTGGTTTGCTTTAGTTTTAATTTAGAATTCAAGACGTCTTTTAGATTTTAGGAATTTTTTAATTAATTTTAGAATTTTTGTTTCAAAATGTATAAATCCTTTTATATTTTATGTTTAGTAAAGATAAATATTTTTATTTATATTTTATTTTTTAATTTAGGTTTTTTATTAAGAATTCTAATTTCGAGTTTAGTTTAATTTATATTTTATTTTAATTTCAGTTCAATCATTTTATCTTGATTTCAATTTCCATACTTCTATTTTAATTTATCTTTTACTTTCAATTTCTATTTATATAGTTTTTTTTTAAATATTTTTATTTTTTCTTGATTTTAGAATTTACTTAAAGAAAAACTTTGTCTCTTAATGTAATTAATTATTTTAATTCTAATTTTAATATTTAGTTAAATAGATAATTTAGATTATTTAGAACCAATTTTAATTTAACAGTAATTAGTTTTCCTCTTATTTAGTTTAGAGTTATTTAGGTTTTATTTTATTTTATTTAGGTTAGTTTAATTGTATTTTAAAATTAGTTTTTAATTAGTTTAGTTTTTGTTAATTTGCTTCATTTTGTTTATCTTTATTTAAAAATTATTCGGTTGCTTATATCTTTTAAAAAAATGAGTCAACAATTTATTTTGTACATTTAGTCTCATATTGTCCACCAGTCTTACATCATGTACATGAAAACGACACACCACTGTAGCCCTTCTACTATAACATGCATCATGTACCACACATATGAGAGGCAACAAGACACAACTTGTGAAAACATCTAAAAAACACCAACAAAAGGGTATCAGTCCACAAACCACAAGTGTACACAACCTGCTTCAAAACAATGACAACAACCAGCAATGTGAAAGAGACAACTCACAATGGAAAATTGAAATTGAAGGAAAAATTTTCTTTCAATAAGACACAACCATATCTCCACTTCCGACCAGCAAAAAAAAAACAACACAAAAAAATGACCACCTTTTACTCTCTCTGTTTGAATCTGTTCCGACCATATTCAATCCGCCTTCACAACTACGCTGCAGATCCACTATCACACCATTAACACTATTACATAACCTCTATCTAACTTAGAAACACAGTGGATGATTTGTACCAACCTCAGCAACGATCACGCTCATCCATTTTTGTCAACGTCCTTTTCACTTTGCTCCTCATACTCGGTGACTTTAAGTGGCATCTTGATTCACAATTCATCAGCAAACAACCCCATGACCTCTGCTTTGAGTTTCAAGACAACAAAAACAATAACAACGTCAACGTTTCCGGAGACGACAACAACAACAAGTTTCAAGTAGCTCAACACAAAATCTCTGCATAACAAGCTTCAAGTTTGTTTCGGTAAGGTTTCTATTTGTTTCCTGTGTATAATATTGTTGGCTACTAGTTTGGTAAGTGGTGGTGTGAATACATTTTTGTTTCTTATTTCAATTTCTTTTGATCCAATCTCACAATGTTGTTATCATACTATTACTATCTTATTTCCTGCTGTATTTTTGTTGAGACAAGCTGATGTTTGAAGTTTAAAGCATGGTGCTGAGAATATATTAATGTGTGTATTTCTTGATGTGTGAGTTTCTAGCATTTCGTTTCTATCATTCTAGAGTCTCACTTAGTTCATTTGCGTTTTAGAAGGTGATGAGCAGTGCACATGTTTTTTCTCTTAGTTGATTTAGAGTTAAATTGTGTTTACTGTATATGTGGATGTGTGTTCAAGATGTTGCTTTTATTTTTATTTTTTTGTCTTAAGTGGTAGACTTTTAGTATTATTTTTTTGTTATTTAATTTTCTTTTAAGTTACTCGGATTCACAGTAATGAGAAAAAAACCTTGGAAAGCATATCATGTAACTTGTAATTAGTAGGTTGTCATTTTTCTCGTGTGAGTATTATTAATACATACTATGGATTCTATTTTCTATTAAGTATATTATAATTCTTACTAAGTATATAATATTAACATATAATATGTGCCACTTTTATCTTTTATATTATAGTTTAAATGGAACTTCATATTTCCTAGTGTAGCAAGGATTCTATGTCATGGTTTATTCTTTATATAATCTTTTTATTTTTTATTAATTTGTTATTTAAGATTATTAATTAGTTAATGGGTATCTACTATTTGATTATTAGTTGATTTTAGTTCATGTAAATTATTTTGGTTGTTATTATCTTTTTATTGCATTGCGATTTCAGAGCATAAATTAATTGTGCTTTCGAGAACCGTATGGATGCATATAGTTACTCGCTCGACTTCTCATAGAGTGACTCGCACACGAGTCCACTCTAAGATAGTAAAAGAGCCAAATTTCCCACTTTCGATTTAACTCGAGTCCCATGGCTTCCTCTTGGGCCTATACAATGAACCTATTTATTTCATCGCTTTAGCATAAGACACTCGCACACACATGGCTTCCTCTTGGGCCCATACAATGAACTTATTTATTTCTTGAAATCCCGTGTAATTACTTTGTATCCCTCTCCCATTTATTTTGAACACAATTTATTTTTCCGCCTTTATTTTTTACAGTTTCGCATTGATAGGAATACCATAGGAACTAGAAATCGAATCCACTTACATAATCATTAAAACATTTGCGCCTACATTTTACACACACGTAAGTCGGTCACTAAATCAATTATGAACACCCATAAACTTTTACATCAATTATGAACCTAAAACATTTTCTGCACATTACAGGTCTCGCTCAGCGAGCAACTTTCGCTGCGCGAGAAAGAGCTCGCTCAGCGAGCTCTGCGGTTTGCAGAAAAAAAATTCTCTACTGCAGGGGAAAAATTCCAAACTAACTCACACATATTTCCACAACAACTTATCACCAGAGTGGCCCCAACATTTGAAATCCTAACTAAACAACTAATTTCACATTTCACAAAGTTTTTCCCTAAATCAAAATTCTTCAACCCTAAACCACATGCAACAAATTAATCTCTATATGAACAACAAAAATTGATTGTAGAAGAAGAATTAAACTTAGGGCATGCTTTGTTTCAAGATGAAATTTCAAAATTTCACAACACTAAAATGAGAAATTAAAGAACATAAGTGAAGAATGGATGCATACCTTGGTGATTTGATTTGCGAAAATGAAGAAATGAAGGGCAACAATGGAGCTTAAGCAAGTAGAAATGGAAGACAATGGGAAAATCCTTTGAAAAAAATTGAAGTTTTTATGAAAAAGGTTCCTAAAGAGGCAACCCTAAGTGTCTTCACCCTTACTAACTCAGACTAGGCCGGGTCTAACTTGATGGGCCCAATACATCCATCATTTTTTTTCACAAAGCTCGCTGAGCGAGCAAGTTCCTGGAAGTTTCGCTGAGCGAGAAAAAGCTCATTGAGTGAGTGCAGGAAACTACAAATCACTTCCAGCAGCAATATTTTTTCACAATCAACCTATAAACTACTCCTACAACACATTTTCAACATAAAAACGGTAAAAACTTAAAAAATTGGGGGGCCTCCCAATGAGAGCTTGTTTAACGTCAGATAAGCTCGACGGTCCACAATGATCAATGATCATCGAGGGCAAAAAATTTGCTTTCACGATCGAATCTACCTCCCAGGTAAATTTTTAGACGTTGTCCGTTCACCGTCCAAATGTCCGATTTTTCAATGTCTTCGATCACAATTGCTCCATATTCCTTTACCTCTTTAACTCAGAAAGGTCCTGACCACTTACTTTTCAACTTTCCTGGAAAAAGCTTTAACCGAGAGTTGAATAGCAAGACAAGCTGACCCTTTTCAAATTCTGTGAGCCTTATTTTTTTGTCATGGTAATTTTTTACTTTTTCTTTGTAAAGCCAACTTGAGTGATAAGCGGCATTTCTCATTTCTTCCAATTCACTTAACTGGACTTTTTTTTTGTTGAGGCCAAGTTCAAATCAAAATTTAAAAACTTCAAAGCCCATAAGGCCCTGTGCTCCATTTCAACCGGTAAATGGCATGTTTTTCCATAAACCATTTGAAATGGAGTTAAGCCTATTGGTGCTTTGTATGCGGTGTGGTACGCCCACAAAGCTTCGCCTAGTCTTTGAGACCAATCCTTTCTAGACCCCGAAATAGTTTTTTCCAAGATCTTTTTCACCTCCCTGTTCGACACTTCAGCTTACCCATTTGATTGAGGATGGTAGGGGGTCGCAACTTTGTGAGATACACCGTAATGTTTTAAAACACTTTCCAGCGATGCATTACAAAAGTGTGACCCTCCATCACTAATAAACACACGAGGGGTGCCAAAACGGGAAAAAATGTTTTTCTTTAAAAATTTAATCACCGTCTTGCCATCTGCCTACGATGAAGCAATAACTTCCATCCACTTAGAAACATAACCGACTGCAACCAAAATGTATTCATTTGTAAAAGATGGTGGAAATGGGCCAACGAAATCGATGCCCCAGCAATCAAAAACCTCAACCTCCTGAATATTCTGGAGGGACATTTCATCCCGCTTGCCTATTCCACTAGATCTTTGGCAAACGTCACAACTCCTCGTATGGAGATTAGCATCCTTGAAAATAGTCGGCCAATAAAATCCTGATTGAAGGATTTTTGTGGCCATCCTAGATCCGTTAAAATTCCCTTCATACGGAGAATTATGACAATGCCAAAGAATGATATTAGCTTCATCACTGGTAACACATATCCTTAGCAAGTTATCCCTACAAATTTTGAAAAGATACGGTTCATCCCATACGTAATATTGAGCATCCGCTAAGAACTTTCATTTTTGGTTCCAAGTTAGGTCTTCGGGTATCCATCCCGTTGCCTTGTGATTAGCAAAATCGGCAAACCAAGGCCTGACTTGCACCATAAACAGGTTTTCATCCGGAAATTCTTCTTGGATCTCAATTTCCTTTTTAGTTATGTCTACATTTACCAACCGCGACAAGTGAACTGCCACCAAATTTTCAGATCCCTTCTTATCTTTTATTTCTAAATCAAATTCTTGAAGAAGAAGGATCCATCGGATAAGCCTTTGCTTAGAATTCGGTTTGGTTAGCAAATATTTTATCGCAGCATGGTCGGTGTAGATAACAACTTTTGAACTGATCAAGTAGGACCGAAACTTTTCAAGCGCATACACTATCGCTAGCAACTCTTTTTCGGTTGTCGCATAATTCACTTGTGCTTGGTTAAGCACTTTGCTAGCGTAGTGTATTGCATGAAAAACGTTTTCTTTTCTTTGACCAAGTACCGCTCCAACGACATAATCACTCGCATCACACATTAGTTCAAAATCACAAGTCCAGTTTGGTGCGATGATAATTGGAGCGGTAACAAGGTGTTATTTAAGAGCTTGAAAAGATAAAAGGCAAGATTAGTCAAAGAGGAATATCTGATCCTTGTTTATAAAATTGCTAAGTGGCCTCACCACTTTTTCAAAATCTTGGATGAACCTCCGATAAAAACCCGCATGCCCTAGAAAGCTACGGATTCTTTTGATGTTGGTTGGAGGAGGCAAATTTGAAATAACTTCCAATTTGCCCTTGTCCACCTCTAAACCTCTTGAAGACACCTTGTGGCCAAGCACAATTCCTTCCTTTACCATAAAATGGCATTTTTTTTCCAATTTAGGACCAAATTCGTTTTCACACACCTCTCTAGCATTTCTTCCAAGTTTCTCAAACACAAATTAAATGACGCTCCAAACACCGAAAAATCATCCATGAAAACTTCCATTGTCTTCTCAATTAGATCTGAAAAGATTGCTTGTACACATCGTTGGAAAGTTGCTGGCGCATTGCACAAGCCAAAAGGCATTTTTCTATCCACAAAAATTCCAAACGGACATGTAAACACCGTCTTCTCATGGTCTGTCGGGTCAACTGCAATTTGGTTGTACCCCGAATACCCATCCAAAAAACAATAGTACTCTTGCCCGGATAACCTTTCTAGCATTTGATCCATGAACGGTAGTGGGAAATGATCTTTTCTAGTAGCCTTGTTCAAACTCCTATAGTCTATACACATTCTCTATCTCGTCACAACCTTTGTTGGTATGAGCTAATTTTTTTTATTTTTGACAACGGTCATTCCGCCTTTTTTTGGTACCACATGAATGGGACTTGCCCAAGGACTATCGGAAATTGGGTAGATCATTCCCGCATCAAGTAGCTTTACTACCTCTATTTGAACCACCTCTTTCATTAGGATTTTGTGCTACTGCCTTGAAGTCTTCTTCCATTAGGATTTTGTGCATGCAATAAGATGGGCTTATTCCTTTGAGATCGGAAAGAACCCAACCTAAAGCCTCTTGATTTTTCTTGAGCATATCAACTAAACGAAAATCTTCATTGGGAGACAATTCATTTCTTATAATCACCGGTTTTCTTCCACTATCATCCAAAAAGGCATACTTGAGGTTCGAAGGTAGCACCTTCAATTCGACTTCAACTTTCTCATCATTTGTTTCTCTTCTCAATTCTTCTATGCCAACTTCCCATGGTTGTAAATCTTATAAAACTTCTAGTTCTTTCAAACATTCTTCAAGTTCTCTTTCTTCTTCACTAGTGAGCGTGTCAATTTCCTCCCCTAGTGCTAGTTCTAACGGAGTTTCCACATGAATATGCTTTGCAACTTCCATAATAGCCAAATCGGAGGCGTCAATGCAGAAACTATCATGTTTTTCTTTTGAATGCTCCATTGCTTCAAACAAATTAAAAGTGACCTCTTCATTTAGAACCCTCACTTTCATGAGACCATCATCAACATCTATCATCATTCTGGCCATCTTCATGAAAGGGCGACCAAGAATCAAAGGAGCGTCATCATCTTCCTCCATGTCAATAACAATGAAATCTACCGGAAAGAAAAAATTGTCCACCTTTACCAAAACATCTCTTGCCACCCCAATTGGGTGAGTGGTAGATTTGTCGGCTAGTTGTAACGTCATTCTTATTCCTTTGATGTTAATGTTATCAAGCCTTTTCACAATTGAGAGAGGTATAAGATTGATGCTTGAACCAAAATCAATTAGGCCATTTCCTACAAACATGTTTCCAATGGTGACCAGCAAAGTGACACGCCCCAGATCGACTTCTTTTTTAGGAAAAATGCGTTGGATGATAGCACTACAACTAGCCTCTAGAATAACCGTTTCCGGTTTCGTATACTTCCGTCTTTTTGAGAGAATGTCCTTTAAGAACTTAGCATATTTTGGCATTTGCTCAAGAGCTTTGGAAAATGGAAAATTAATTTGAAGTTGTTTGAAAATATCCATGAATCGAGCATATTGCCTTTCATTGTCCTTCTTTGATGGTACATGAGGATAAGGCATGTTTGTAGGAATTTGGTTCATCACTTCTTTTCCCTTCCTTACTCTTTTGTTCACCTCTTTTCTCTTCTCATCTTCCACTTGTATATTTTCAACTACATCCAAATTATCAAAATTCTTTTCAACTTTTTCCTCTATTTTTTTCTTCTCCACAACCTCCTTCTCATCACTACATTCTTCTACTACACCATCATTCTTTTCTTTCACCACAAGTTTCTCTTTTGGTTCAGCCATCTCCTTCCCACTCCTAGTAACAATGGCTTTACAATGCTCTTTAGGATTCACTTGAGTGTTGGCGGAAAAAGATGGTCCCGACTGGTTCTCGGCTATTTGTTTTGCAAGTTTCCCAACTTGATTTTCAAGGTTCTTTATTGCCGCATCATTTGACTTTTGGTTGGCCATAAACATTTGAATAAATTGATTCAATGTGTCCTCCAACTTAGTATTTGCAACCGGTGGTGGTGGTGGAGCAACATAAGGATTTTGTCGATTAGATGAACTACCGCCATAACCTTGGTTATTTTGGTAGTTGCTCCGAGGTTTATATCCTTGATGTTGTTGTTGTTGGTAATGGTGTTGTTATAAAGGTTGTTGTTGATGTTGATAAGGTTGTTGTTAATGTTGATAAGGTTGTTGTTGTTTTCTTTGAAATCCTTGATTATTGTGCATGTAGTTTACTTCTTCATTTCCCGATGGTGGACAATAACTGGTATCATGATCTCCCTTGCATAATTCACAACTAGAAACTTGCTTGTTCTTTCCCGGATAATCTTGCATCTTCTTAAATTGTTGTGGTAGCTTCAACATTTGTTGCGTCAAAAGCTCCACTTGATGAGAAAGAAGCTTGTTTTGTGCAGGGATTGCATCATTTGTTCCTAACTCAAGCACTCAGGGCTTTTTCATAGAATTTCCCCGATTTTGACTTTGTAAGTCATTGAGAGCCATCCGATTGATTATGTCTGTTGCCTTTTCCGTGCTTTTTGACAACAATGCTCCCCCTGAAGTAGCATCCAACAAGGTTTTGCAATTAGGTTGGAGACCATTTCGAAAGATATGAATTTGTGTCAATTCGTCGAATCCGTGGCCCTTATACTTCCGTAACATGGATTTGAAACGTTCCCATGCTTCATTCAAGGACTCATTAGTACCTTGAGAGAAAACAGAGATCGCGGTCTTTGACTCCATAAAACGGTTGTGTGAGAAGAATCTCTCAATGAACGTTTCTTCTAAAACATTCCAATCCGTCATCAACGCGGGACTTTGATCTAGATATCAATCCTTTTCGTTGCCAAGCAAAGCATGAGGAAAAAGTCTTCGAAACAAAGCTAGATCTTGGTTTTGATCAACACCCGCCGTTGTCGCTCCCGCTAAAAGACAACCAGGTCAGATAGGGTACAGACGCGAACGGTCGGCGAAAGGAGGAATGAAAGTGAAGTGAAAAGAGTCACCAACTAGGCATTTTTATCCCGAAGGAAAGGTAATGCTGCATAAACCTAAGAAAAAGATGGATAAGACGGTTGCGAACCAGAGAAACTGAGAAAGGGGGTTGGTTACAACCTGGGAAGGTATTAGCACCCAGATTGTCCGTCGTACTCGACGGGATCCACGCTTGAAAGTTTGTGTTTAAAGGGGTAGTGTTAGTGATATTCTGTGTGCAAAAGCTGGAAAAGAATGCAAGTGTCAGTGCAAAAGAAGTGTGAAGTGAATTGCTCAGGAATGAGGCTCAAAGAATAATGTTGGAAGAGGGGGAATATACAGAGACTTTTGTTCGATAACAATTAAGTTATGACTACGTATCCTCTCGTGCAATGAGGAAGTCAGAACACCGTAGTTCGACTCAAAGAGACTGAAAGATGAATTGACTTGTGAACTGCTTGCTTGCCTATGCTCAAGTGTATGACCTATTTGACTCAGGTGCAAACTATCTTGCATTAGACAGAAGAAGCAAGTTCTCGTTTATGAGTGAATGAGGTGAGAAAAGAATCCCGGAGGAGACGATTATTGTTTGTTTTTGGTATTTTCAATCTTTTATTGCTTTTTGGAGTTTTTCATAAGAAAATGAGCTTAAGCCTAAACCAAGGGTTAGTAAACTCATCACATCCTCCCTTTGATTAGGGGTAATAAGAATACCTTAAGTATGAAGTAAACACCTCAAACTTAATTACCATGATGTAGGATTAAGATCATTAACCTACTTGTGATTATTTAGATGTTTTTGGTGTTTTTGTTTAGTGTTAAGTAATGAGTTTAAGCCATAATCAAGGATTTAATGGACTCATTACACCATCCTAATAGAAGGATAATAGATGAGGACATTTAAGTTGAGGAAGATACCTCCACTTAATCCATGATTAGGGATTAACCTCATGACAAAACAAAGCCTTTATTAAATTGGATTTTAGTTAATGGTAAGGTTAAGAAATGCATTTTAGGGTTTGTAAGACAACTTTAGGGGGACTTGTCCATTAACACTAGGGTTAGTCCTTCTTAACCAATTAAGGAAGAATTAGAACCCTAATGCAAGGTCCAAGTTACAAGCTTATTGTCTTAGTGGTTATTAGATGGATTAATTAAGAGGTTTAAACAAATTAAGGGTTTAACACTTAGGATTAAAGTTATACACTCCATCCTAAGAGAATGATGCACGCATAACCCTAATTCCAAAGTCCTAAAGCCTTAAGAGTTTAGTCTCTGATTATGAAGATGAGAAGAGAGACACAAGGAAGACTCAAAGGTAAAACTAACGGGGGACTAATAAAAACCCTAATTATTATCATGCTTGGGTGTTCCTATGGTTTGTAAGGCTTAAAAGAGATCTTCATAGAAGCCACCAATGGAAGAAGCAGATGAAAGGAGGAGAAGCAGAAGAAACAAGTTAACTTACTTCATTGAAGAGGATAAGTTACTTGAAGAAAGAAAGTGAATGATGAACATGAATGAGCAAGCTCACTCTAAAGCAAAATAAAATGCAGCAATGATGCAAAAGAGAGATGAGAAGAGAAAATGAGAAGTGAAGGCAAATTCACTTCTCAAAGTACTTACCACCTGAAATGGTTAGCATAAAGAAAGGAATGAAATGAAAATGAAATGTATGCAAGGATGCAAACCAAAACCAGAAGCATAAACATGATGAAAATGATGCTATGAGATGATGCAAAGACATGTCAAGTGATATGAATGATCATACAAGAGATGGAAATGCAAATGAAGCATGTAAGAAGCATGAAAGCACATGAAAGTTCATGGGATGAAATGAATGCATATCAAGGCAAATGGATGAAGAAATGATCAAGCATGATTCTAATGTGTCCTATGATGTCTTAGAAGTCATGTGAATTCATAAAATGTCATGGCAAGTTCTTATATGAATGCTTATGCAAGATGTATGCAAAGGAAGATGAGAAATTAGGGTTTTCATACAACATGAGATGCAAAACTCAAAAACAGAGGCAAATGACAAGATAAAAAATTGAAAATGCAATCAAAAGAACCCTAACCCCATATAATATCACACCCCAAAGGAGGAGACCTAACTCTTAACCTAATGAAAGTTACGATTTTTCTAAGTTATCTAGGGTTTAAGGGCACCTAAAGGGAAAATATGCAAATCAAATAAAAAATGCAGAAGAAATTTGTGACAAAAATATGCTAGATACTACATGTCAAATGAAGATCAATGCAAAAAGAACCATTGTCATACCATTCTTGGTTAGGCAGAAAAGAATTCTTGAAGTTAGGGTTCAAAAATAGGATTTTATGAACTCTAAATTCAAGAAAAATTATCAAAGATTGTTCAAAACCAAAAAGAAATTTGTGTGGATGGTATGACAATGTCTCTAAATGTTTAAAGATGCAATATGAATTTTTTTGGGATTTTTAGAAACCTAAATGATATTTTAATTAATTAATTTCCATTAATTAATTAAAATAAACATTTAAATGCTTTAAAAATTATTTTTAAATGCAAAAAATAAAAATAAAAATATTTTTGGGTTGAGAAAATTATTTAAAGTCAAAATGCAGAACACAATATTCTTAGGAATTTTTTAGCTATTTTAAATAAAATGTACAAAATAAAATGAGAAAATATGAATTAAAACTGAATAAATGAAAAGTATGCACATCCAAGGGTTCTCATTGATTCTAGGGATTCCAGGGTTGACTACGCGCGCAATCTGATGGCTACAATTCAAACTTAACTAAACCTAATTAATTAATTATTAAATCCTGATTAAATGTTAATGAAGAGATCTTGGCCACACAACACACGCAATGTTGTGTGCTATGATCATCATTTAGTCCACATATCAAGTTGTGATAGGTCAGAGAAATGGTTGTGGCCTATGGTGATTGGTATAGGCTTCATGCAAAAAGTCACCAACTTGTTTACTTGAGGTATGGGCAATGGTGTAGCTGGCTCATTGGCTTGTCCATGCGCAGATGACTTCAAGGATGTCCATAAAATCAATCTTGAGGCAATTCAGCAAGTTGAAGCAAAGTTATGGGGTGTTTTGCAATTATGTGAAGTTTTGGCCCCTTTGGGAATTCTTGATGTTCAAGGAATGTAATATTGCAATTCTTTGGGCAATTCTGATCTAAAGGCAATGAATTATGATGTTATGATACATTGAAGTGTGTTTGAAGTCACAAAAAGCCTTGGCAAGTGGTTTTGCAAAGAATCCCTTTTGGTGCATTCTTGAAAATTATGGGATTTTTGCCAACTTTGACAAGCCATATCTTGAGTTCCAAAATGAATTAGATCTTGTTCTTGTACTTTTTGAAAAGGGAATGATCCAATCTACAACTTTCATGACCAACAATTTTTCATTTGAAGCATTTTTGGTTGAGAAAGAGGAGGTTGAAAAACTTTCCCAAAATGGAAAGTTTACATTACAAGTCAATTCCATTTTTGGCAACATTTGGTTTAGCTCACTTTTCTTCAATTTTGTGAACTTCTAAGCACTTCAATGATTAAATAAAGATCATATAACTTCAATTTGATGAAAAATCCACTTTGGTTTCATGTTGGGGGGCCTCAGATGCCCTGATTTTGCTCTGACTTGCTCAAGAAGTAACCCAGTGATCAGATGGCTTCCACAATGAATTTCTTCATCAAACTTGGTACACATGATCCTTATAACATATTGATACCAATAGAAACAAGAATGACAAAAAAATTTGGAGTTATGGCCTCTAAAATCAAAACCCTAATTTTAGGTCATCTGTGCAGTGAAACCCTAGCTCTGCTTCCATGCTTTGCCAGTTCTTGTGATTCTTTGACTTCCTTGATCTTTGGAGGATATAATATGATGATTGAACATACATGGACCCTCTTGAGATGATTGAAGACCTTTGGAGTGGCTCATATGAATCTTGGATTGCTTAGATCACAAACCCTAGATGCAAATGAACTTGAACTAATGCAGTGAAACAAAATGCAATATGAGATGGTATGCATATGCTAATGCAAAGATGAAAGATCACAAGCCATGGTGTGAACTTAGTGAGGGAAAATTTGGGGTGTTTACAGCCGCCAATGCTATCTCATAGAATTTTGTGAGAAAAGCAAATGGGTCTTCGTGGTCCATTCCGGTGAAAGGACTTCCGTACAATAAATTAAGGGTGTCGGTGTTCATCTCAGCTTGTCGACCATTATGGGCATTGTTGACAAACTGAGCCGTATAGTGAGGACTATTTACACAAGGTGTCGAAAGTGGAGGTGGAGGTGGATCCGCCATGACTGGTGTCAACTGTGGAGTGAGTGTTATTGACGTAGAAGTTAATCCTTGTTCTTGTTCTCTTATTTCCTTAGCTAGTTGCCTCCTCTGTCTTATTTTGCTATTTAACTTCTGAGCGGTTCTATCAATCTCAGGATCAAAAAGAAGTTGGTCCACGAGAAGCTTTCCACGCATAAACAGAAGCTGCAAATACTAACCAAACAAATTAAACAGTTCAAGAAAAAAGAATAAACAAGTCTAAACCCAGTAACTATTGCGATGCTTAAAATATAAAATAACAATCCCCGACAACGGCGCCAATTTGTTGGTGTACAAATAGAATAAGAGTTTTGTTATCGATCTATAGAGATTGTTTTATGATATTTATGTCGTTCTACAATTGCTTTAGCTTGAGACTTATGGTAACAAAAGGGTTTTGGTTTTTGTATCTGAAATAAGACTTTTGCATTCAAATAAATTCTAACGGTTAAAAGTATTGGTTGATAAAAGATTTAAAAGGGATATGCCAAAGTTAGGTTTTGATAGGTTTATTCGCACATTTAGTTTTTGATCAAGTGACAAACTCTTTATAATGATAAACATATTCACAATATCCTCTCAAAATGCTTATTTCTAACACATAATGTGGGATTTATCATTCTGATCCATTGATGATCTCTCACTCAATCTATCAAAATGACAACATTTTAGTTCAATACAACGTGAACTCCAAGTCCATAACTATCTCTAGCTTATGTCCATTGGGTGATGAAAACCTAGGTCTAATGTTGAACAAATTTCTCAATCTTGAAACAACACAAAAGATGTTTTATCAAAACAAAGCTTTCATCATATATTCATCATCAAGAGTTCTTACAAGAGGATCAAAGCCTATACATGCAAAATAAATACCTATCTACCTTCTAACCTTGACATACTATGAGTTTAAATCTCCATTTCCATGAGAAATTCCATCAAAAGAGAGAGATGAAGACGAATGAGAATTAATGACAATATCTTGACAATCAATGCACCAATTCTTTGAAAACAAGGTAAAACTATAAATTATGGTGTATTTAGGTATGAAATTCAATGTTACCCTTTTAAGAAAATTGAGGAACAAATGCTTAAATACAAGATGAAAAATGCAGAGCTCGCTGAGCGAGCTATCATTAAAAAGTTAAACCGCCATAGCTCGCTGAGCGAGCTTGGAGTGAGCTTGATTTCTTCAATTTCTTCAAAACTCCATAAAGAGAGTCTTGATGCAATCCATTCCTTATTTCAAAGATGCAACCTAAAATTACAAAAACAAAAGTTAAATAAATGATACTTTTAAAATGCTTGAAGTAAACTATGAATAAGTGAAAGAAACAAAGGGATAAAGCATGAGAAATCCAAGTAAACTATTGAAAAGTGTCAAAAAATCTACTAAATAATCACACTAATATGCACTTATCAATATGTTTGTCTTGAATTAATCCATTCGTTTAACTATATTTAAACTATGCTTCTTATTTCTCTTTTGTGATATTTAACTCTTGTTAAAGTTGTAAGCCTTTAGATGAAGGATGACGAAAACGATACCATAATTTCATATAATATGCTTTTGAACAGACTATGCTGACGATGTACATGCATTATTTCGATTCCTAAACATTGGAGATATAAGGAAGTTAATCCCTAGTTAACCCTTTTGAGCCTATGAAGTAGGAGTTTTCAATCTCACACAAATTAAAACCCTTAATCATAACCTGGGACAGGGTAGTTCCTCGGTTAACTCAATTATGCTCGTTGTCCTTTTTGTACACAACTAATGATGGTTCTCTGTAATCATTAGGTATGACAGTCAATATCTAGCAAAAGAAAAGCTCACTAAGTCAAAACCTATGAAGGAGACTTAATAAAAATAGGGACATCCCACTGACTGTATTCCTGAAACAAATAGTTCAGGAAAAAAGAAGGGATAACAAAGTCAAAAGAAAAAAAAAGGTCATTAAAAATCCTCAAAAAAAAAATATGATTGGCTTTTCAAATAAACTGTTGTCAGTGTTACAATTCCAAACTCCTTTGGAGCCTCAATGAATAAGTTAACTGGACATAGGACTGAAGAACATCACGAAGGATGGGTTGGGTACAAATAAAATTTGAGCCTTTATCCTTTGTTTCTTAAACCGTGAATCAAGCCACGTTACAACCCTTTAAAAGTCCTAACTGAAACATGGTTAGTTCGAAAGCGTACTGTTACAAAAAGGTATCTGTAAACACCCCAAATTTTCCCTCACCCATTCACACCATGGCTTGTGATCATTTCATATGCATAAACACCATCATAGCATCTCATACCACATTTTTGATTCACTGCATAGATTCAAAGTCATCTGCATCTAGGGTTTGTGATCTGAGCAATCCAAGAGCTTTTTTGAGCCACTCCAAAGGCCATCAATCACTTCAAAGGGGTCCATGTGTGTTCAAACATCATTTTATATCCTCTCAAAGTCAATAATGTCAAAAAATCACAAGAACTGAGAATGGTATGGAAGCAGAGCCAGGCTTGACTGCACAGATGACCTAAAATTAGGGTTTTGGTTTCAGAGGCCATAACTCCAATTTTTTTGGTCATTCTTGTTTCTATGGGTCTCTATATGTTATAGGGAGTATGCATATCAATTTTCATGAAGAAATTCCTTGGGAAAGTCATCTGATCAAGAGTTGACTTTTCAAGCAAGTCAGTGTAAAATCAGGGCATCTGAGGCCCCCAGTGACCCAACCAAAGGGTGTTCTTCATCATTTTTGATTATGTATGATCTTTATTTGATCATAGAAGGTGTTGGAAGTTCACAAAATTGAAGAATTTCAAATCTTTTCCAAAGTTGACTTTTTGGGAAAGTTGACTTTTTAATGAAATTGCCATTTTAGGAAACTTTTTCAACCTTTACTTTTTGATTCAAAAATGCTTCAAATGGAAAAACTTTGGTCATGAAAGTTGTAGAATGGATCATTCCCTTTTCAAAAAGTACAAGAACATGACCTAATTCATTTTGGATCAAAAGTTATGGCTTGTCAAAGTTGGCAAAAATCACAAAATTTGAAGTTTTCCACCAAAGAGGCAAAGTTGCAAATTCACTTCTCAAGGCAAATTAAGTTATCAAATGGACTTCTAAACTTCACAACATGATCATACAAGACCTAAAATTCAGAATGGGCCAAGAAATCTCTCATTTTTATGGCTTGTGGAACAAGATTTTTCATAAGAAGCAAAAGTGAACCAACTTGCAAAAACTCACTCAAGTGAAGATCCACTTGCTTGCTGGCTTGCTGATCAATCCTAGGGTTCTCCCCACATCATGCTGCGCAGGACACACCTTTTGTCCCTGGCTAGAAAGTAGCCCATGCTTCTCTTACACAACTTTGACATTTTGGCAACTTGAGCCATACCTATCACAAAAGCACACATCACTTCTTCTGACCAATCCCAATTGTTTATACAAGCAAAAAGCAAGCCAAAGCAGCTACAACACAAGCCTGAAACACTCTCCATCACAGCATTCTCATTTTCACACCAACTTGCAAGAGCATTCGAAACTCTCAGCACAAGCCACAAACACAAAAACTAACTTCACAAATCAACTCAACACACTTCCCTGATCACAAAACACCCCTCACCATAGCCTGAAACTCAAAGAATCAAAAACACGATCACCACTTGCCATTGAACAGAACTTCTGCCATCTCTCAAACCATCCATTCTAAACTTCAAACAAGCATTGCAAGCTTCTTAGGAGGATCATTGGAGTGGATTTGAGCCAAAGAAACAGCCAGAAAGCTCCTGAATCGAAAGCTTCAGTTCAGGTAGTCATCTCAAAACTTTTTTCCAGAAACATGTTTTTAAGTTCTTAAAAGCTTCTATGCACTTCCCTGATCATGAATATGTGTTTACTTTTGAAAATGGTTGAGAAACCAGCATGTATGAACTGTCTGAAATTTTTTGCCCTAAGAATGTTTTGATTCGATTTGGCTGATTTACGAATGAAAAATGATGTTTGATTGAGGGGTTTGATTCGTTTTTGGATGGGGATGAGTTATGGGCAGTTAGATTTTGTTTTCATTACGTGTAGAGGGAGATAGCAATTTCACCTTGCCGGAGAAGATGACCGGAACCACTGTTCCGGTCATCTGAAAGTAATTAGGGCTGGATTAGGGCTTAATCATTAATTAGCGAAATTTGAATTTCCACCCTTGGATATGGCGCCAAGTCAAACGCGCGCGCTGCCAGTTCAAATCTAGGCCTTTGGATCTGATTACTTCTCATTTAATTAGTTTTTATTTTCATTTTAATTCATTTGTTTTCTCCATTTTATAAAAAATAGCAAAACAATTTTAAAAATTCTGAAAATTTTTGTACAAACTCTTATTAATTTTCAGAAACCAAAAACATTTTTATTTTTATTTTTTGCATTAAAAAATATTTTTATATCATTTAAAAGTTTATTTTTAATTAATTAATGAGAATTAATTAATTAAAAATACTTTTAGGTATTTAAAAATCACCAAAAAATTCATGAAACCTTTAAAATCATTTAGAAACATTGTCCAACCCTCAAACCAAATTTCTTTTTTGATCTTGATGCATTTTGATAATTTTCCATGGAATTAATTCAATTTCAAAGCATTATTTTGATCCAATCTTTGAAAATTCACTTCTGCCTAGTCTTTGAGAGTTGGACCTTGGTTCTTTTTGCATTGTGTTTTGCATATCATGTAGTTTGTGAAATTAAATTGGCTTGATTTGATCTTTCATTTTCATTTTGTTTGACATTTTTCTTGTCAAGGTACCCTAAAACCCTAGAAATCTTAGGAATTTCATAACTCTCATTAGGTTAAGAGTTGGATCCCCTCCTTTGGGCAGTGAGTTTGTATAGGTTTAGGTTTCCTTGGAGTGCATTTTCAATTTTTTTATCTTGTTGTTTGCTTCTGATTTTGGTTTTTGTTTGTTGCATTGATCATAAACCCTAATTTGGGCTTCCTTTTGCATTCATCTTGCATTTGCTTGCATACCATGACTTGCCATAGCATTTTGTGCATCCATTTGAGTCATTAGACATCTTAAGACATGTTAGAAGTATGTTTGATCATTGCATCTTTCATTTGCCATGTTATATGTCATTTGCATTTCATAACTTTTCATGTATGTTCATGGTTCTAAGCATGCTCCCTTTGCACCCATATGTTTGTATGATCATCCTCATGCCTTGTTTCATGTTTGCATCATCTCATAGCATCATTATCATCAAACATATGCTTCTGGTTTTGATTTGCATCATGTCATTTCATCTCATCTTGCATTGTACTGCATTTCTTTCACTAACTTTTCAGGTGGTAAGTAACTTTGAGAAGTGAATTTGCCTTCACTTCTCACAATTTCTTTTCATCTCTCTTATGCATCATTGCTGCATTTTATCTTGTGCTTGAGATTGAGCTTGCTCATTCTTCTTCTTCTTACTTTCTTTCTTCAAGTGACTTGTCTTCTTGAATGAAGCAAGTTACTTTGCTTCTCTTTGCTCCTTTCATCTGCTGCCTGGTGTTTCCTCTGAAGATTTCTCTTATAAACCTCACCAACTTTAGGAACAACCAAGCATGACAATAATTAGGGTTTTGATTAGTCCCCCATTTAGCCTTTACCTTTGTGTCATCTTTGAGTCTTCTCCTCTCATCTCATAATCAGGGACTAAACCCTAAAGGCTTTAAGGCTTTGTGATTAAGCTTATGCCTGCATCCTTCTATTAGGATGGAGTGTATAACTTTAATCCTAAGTTTTAAACCCTTAATGTGTTTAAATCCTTTAATCAATTCACTTAATAATCATCAAGACATCAAGCTTGTAACTTGGGTCTTGCATTAGGGTTCTAATTCTTCCTTAACTGGTTAAGAAGGACTAACCCTAGTGTTAATGGACAAGTCCCCCTCAAGTTGTCTTACAAACCATAAAACTCACTTCTTCATCCTATCATTAAATAAAATCCACTTAATCAAGGCTTTGTTTTGTCATGGGTTTAATCCCTAATCATGGATTAAGTTGAGGAGCTTTCCTCAGCTTAAACACTCTCATCTATTATCCTTCTATTAGGATGGTGTAATGAGTCTGTTTAATCCCTGATTATGGCTTACTCTCATTACTTAACACTAAACAAAAACCACAAAAGCATCTAAATAATCACAAGTAGGTTAATGATCTTAATCCTACACCATGGTGATTAAGTGTGAGAAGCTGACTTCACACTTAAGGCATTCTCATTACCCCTAATCAGAGGGAAGATGTGATGAGTTTACTAAATCCATTGGTTTAAGCTTAAGCTCATTAGTTTATGACAAACTTTCAAAAGCAATAAAAGACTGAAAACTCAAAAACAAACAATAATCGTCTCCTTCGGGATTCTTTTCTCATCTCATTCACTCATAAACGAGAACTTGCTTCTTCCGTCTAATGCAAGACAGTTTGCACCTGAGCCAGACAGGTCATACACTTGAGCATAGACAAGTAAGCAGTTTACAAGTCAATTCATCTTTCAATCTCTTTGGGTCGAACTACGGTGTTCTGACTTCCTCATTGCACGAGAGGATACGTAGGCATAACTTAACAGTTATCGAACAAAAGTCTCTGTATATTCCCCTCTTTCCAGCTTCATTCTTTAAAGCCTCATAGTCTTGAGCATTTCATCTTTGTTCTTACACTGACACTTCACTTATACACTTCACTTCTCTTGCACTGACACCTGTACATCCTTTTCCAGCTCTTCTATACACAAATTGCACTGACACTACCCCTTTAAAACACAAATCTTTTAAGCGTGGATCCCGTCGAGTACGACGAACAATCTGGGTGCTAATACCTTCCCAGGTTGTAACTAACCCCCTTTCTCAGTCTCTCTGGTTCGCAACCGTCTTATCCATATCTTTTCTAAGGTTCATGCAGCATTACCTTTCCCTCGGGATAAAAATGCCTAGCTGGCGACTCTATTCATTCCCTGTGAGTTCACTCCTGTGTGTTCTCACACCCTCCTTTCGCCGACCGTTCGCGTCTGTACCTTTATCTGGGCCATTCCCCATTTATCGGGAGCGACAGTATCCTGACTCCTTTAGTGCTTATTATAAAAATTGAGTTAATATCACAAGTTTTACAAACATTGTTTTGCTAAAATAATTCTTTTTCAAAACTTCAAGACAGACATAAGCATTGCAATTGAATATCATTGTTTGCATATAACTAAGTGTTTGATAGCAGAGAAGCTTACATGATGTACATTCAATAAACCAAAGTCCTTCCGACAGACAAAGTTGCTTCCTGGATCAAAGCCAATGTATACAAGGGGCATAATCACTATCTTCCAATCAAGGGGGCTTGCCATGTTATGGTCCAATTCATCTGGGGAAGTCAGGTCAAGATTTGACAATGCTTCAATAGCCAGGGCATGTCTCCTCATCTGAATTACCAGAGGTAACATTACCAAGTTCACGATGACAGAGGCATATTATTGTGGGGCAATTTGGCTTATTGCTCTGGAGGTTTCCCTTTTCAAAAATCATCCTTAGTTAGGGGAAACACTCTCTTTTCAAATCTAACCAGATCAAAGTCAGTTGCAAGATCCTTAATCATTACCCGGAGCGTATACGGTCCACCGCAGTCTGAAAACACATTCCTCTCATTACATTGCCTTGATATTGGATTTTCAGCAGAAGCCATTGTGGAAATTAATTGTCTGTGCCAATAATATCAGATGGTGTTAATATCATGTCTTCGGATTCAGTCATGATAATTCCTAGAAAATTACTCGAGGAAGTTGAGAATATCAGAAGTTCTAAATCCATTGGTTACTTTGAATGAGTATACACTTTCAAAATTGACACGACTCTATTTCCAAATTCAGGTTTACTTTTCCCTTTTTACTTAAGCAAAAACGTTCATTGATTATGTTTGAATATATATATATATATATATATATATATATATATATGTATATATGCTTTTGAATATGATTGATGTTTACCAAAAATGCATATAAAATAATATAGAATTATAATAATAGCATCTACAAAGGACGTTCGGAGGTAGGAATCCCCAGTAAAGTTCATATCCAACTGATCTTCGCAAACTCATCCCCACAGAGTAATCTTTACGAAGTATTCCAAGTAGCCTCTCGTACTTCCAGCTAAACGAGATCCCCAAGCAGATTTATTTCAAGTCTGATATCCTCCGAATAATTGACACTTGGTCAGATAAGTCTCTCAGGGGAATGTTCGTCTCTTTTATCCCCAGTCAGGGTATTTAGGAATTTAATCCTTCAATAAGAAGTGTGACGAATAGGAAATGGAAGATCCTAAGTACAATATTCTGAAACCATACGGGAACAATGTCTTCATACTCCTTAGCAACAAATCGGGATTTATTTTCCCCAGCCAATTGTTGTTACATGAAGATGCTAGTGTGCTTCAATTACATAATTCATACATACATCATTTACCTCATATCATGGCATACACATCCATAATGCATACGACATTCTCACTCATATTAAGAACATTATGTCATACATGCAAACAATCCTGCATAAACTAATATTTCCTTTTTAGGATAGTTCACAGTCAGATAAACATTACCAACTCCCTGAGACAATTCAGAGACGATCTACACGAAGATCTAGTGCTGATACTTAGTGCAAGATACTTTCTAGAAGCAATTGAGAGATAATCGAAACAAAGATTTAATTTTGATGCTTAATTCAAGAAATTGTCCTTGAGACAGTTCAGAGACGATCTACACGAAGATCTAGTGCTGATACTTAGTGCATGACACTTTCTAGAAGAAATTCAGAGATAATCTAAATGAAGATTTAATTCTGATGCTTAATTCAATATGTTTTCCTTGAGACAGTTCAGAGACGATCTACACCAAGATCTAGTGCTGATACTTAGTGCATGATACTTTTCAGAAGCAATTCAGAGATAATCTAAATGAAGATTTAATTCTGATGCTTAATTCAAGAGATTGTCCTTGAGACAGTTCAGAGACGATCTACATGAAGATCTAGTGCTGATACTTAGTGCAGGAAACTTTCCAGAAGCAATTCAGAGATAATCTAAATGAAGATTTAATTCTGATGCTTAATTCAAGAAGTTGTCCTTGAGACAGTTCAGAGACGATCTGCACGAAGATCTAATGCTAATACTTAGTGCATGATATCTTTCCCCCTTTAGATAGTTTAGAGAGGATCTACACGAAGATCTAGTTCTAATACTCAGCTCGAGATATGTTACGAAGACAGTTCAGAGATGGTCGAGACGAAGATCTAATACTTAGTGCAGTGACAACATTCAGATAAAGTCAAGCGTAGACACATTTTGATACCCCTATCAACAAATACTTTGGATGACATCTATAAGAACATCTCCAATAACTCCGAATGGCATCTTTAAGCTCATTCAAGCAATACAATCAACCAACAGTTTAACTTTGTGCACCGGCGAGTGCAAAATTTTGGGCTTTAGTGTTCAATCCTCTTCAACCTTCAATTCACGAATGGCGTACATGCCAATCTAACTCCTCAGATCTCAGAAAATTGAATAGGGGAAGCTGTTGTACCCTAAAATTTTCCCTACCATATTCAATTAAATGTGTCTCAATAGGTCTCCTAGTAATCATAAGATTCACAATTGCTCAAAAGGATTCAAGGTTTCATCAAACAAAGCCTCCTCCTAAGCAATGGACCTGAAACTATGGTTTTTGAGTTTCACAAAGAAAAGTGGGCTTCCAAAGCTTCAAGTTGACTTCATGACATCCCATATACCTCAAATAATCCTCATGTCAAGTTTCAATACTTTCCCTACAAGTTTGGCCAATCAGATGCTCAGATACTTAAAAATCAGTTAACTTGGCCAACAAGTCAATTGTGGTCAACATAAAGTCAAACTTCACGATTTTTGGTCAACATCAATATTATGAGGTAAAATTCATCATTTGATCAAGTTTTTATCATGATTCATCAAGGAAACCTCAGAATCATCAAGAATCAGAAGTTACTAAATTATGGTTTTTGTAGGAAAAGTCAATTGTACTTTGACCAACCATAACTTTCACATACTTCATCAAAAATTTCCCATCCAAAGCTCATTTTGAAGGAAATACAATTCTCTACAACTTTGTGTCTCACAAGCCAAGTCCAAAAGTGATTCATTTGAGAGATATGAGCCAAGATATTACAGGTCCTTTTGAAAGTCAACAAAAAGTCAACTTTTTGAAAAGCTCATAATTTAAAAATGAAAAATGATATGGATATGGGACCAAAAGGAAAAGTTAGAGGACACTCTAAACTTTATAAAAAGTCATATAACACCTTCATAGGATAAAAATTGAGAGAGTTATGCCTCGTTGAACCTGGGTAATTTTGAGGAGGTGTATGAAGCAAAAAAGGCCAAAACTCAAGATTTCTTCAAATGGGCCCATAATATTTCAACCCAAACTTAAAAATAAGATCATTCACAACCCAATGATTTATTTTTCTGATTTTTATTATTTATTTTATATTATATTGAATTTTAAACATTTAAGTTCAATTTTAATTGAAATAAATCATAAAAAATCAAATATTTGATTTCAAAATCATTTTGGGATCAAATATTTGATCATTAAGATGATTGATCATGATCAATTTCGTGCAGGACTATAATAGCATGATTTCATTTGATTTTTTGACAATTATGACAAGGGGATTTCTTCACATCCAAGCAATCCCAAATCCACCTTATAAGGTCCAAAGTTTAAACCTAAATCACAATACTACATATTCACAACAAGACCATAAGGGTTGGGGGACGAAATTAGAGTGAAAAAAGCACTTTCAAACTTCAAAAAGTCAAGGAATTTTTCAAAATAGGTTTCATAGTTTCAGTTGATTTCAGAGGTTTTTGAAGGTTGCAATAGATTCCTTGAGGTTTTTTTAGCATGATTCCATCATCACCATCATCCAAAACATCATAGAATTCATTAACCGAATTCATTTTATGTTCTTCTTGATTTTTTTTTTATTCACATATTTAACGCATTATAAATTGTTTTGGTTTGCTTAATCTTGTTTATAATGATGTGTATATGGATTCTGGGCTAACTAATTAGAGGTTTGATGCAGGAAAAGTGAAACGCCATTGTTAGGGTTCTTGAGGTCGTGAATTGGGGATTCAATATAGAGGCAATTTCACATGAAATTAATGGGTTAAATGGACTTATTAGACTGTTATTGATTATATTATATGATTAGAACGAATTTATTTTATGCATTATGAGTTTTATAACTTGCAAGACATGTAGCGACGGATGAAAACTGTCACAACAAACTCTAGTGACAGACAAAGCGTAGCCAAAGCCTAAGTGGACGGACGATTGGGGAAGATGACCATTGACGCGTTTTCAGAATTTAAAAATTTGTCTTATTTTATAATAACATTTTATTGATTCTTATCACGCAGGAAGCACATGGCTTAGTGGTTGGTGGTGACATGTTGAAAGCCAGGGACCTGGGTTCGAACCCAGGCTCCCCTTTTTTTTTAATGCTTGTTTCTTTTCTTTATTTCCTAATGTTTTTTAATTAATTAATAATTTATTATATTAACTAACAATAATTAATTTTAATTAAATATAAATTAATCCTTAAAAATAATTTCTTCTAAATATTTTTCTTAAAATAAATTTTGTAAATAAATTTTTCTCACATCTTTTTATATATAATAATTAGTTTATTAGGTTATTAATTATAAATTAATTTATTTAGGTTTTGATTAATTTCTTGAAAAACCTAATTTTCATAACTAACAACCCTGATTTTTTGTCCTCAAACCCTATTTTTCTTAATCAAACCCTAATTTTTTTTCATTAAACCCTAAACCCTAATTTTCAAACCTAATTTTTTTTAAACCTAATTTTCTAAAAAAACTTAAACCTAATTTATTTTTCATAAAACCACAATTTATTTTTTTAATTTAAATTGCTTTATTGATTTATTTAGAAATTCTATAAGTTGCATTTTTTATGTAATTTATTTTTCCTTCGCTCGATTATTATGTAATTGCTCCCACTTTGTAATAACGTAGATTTAAATTTCTGCTTTTAATTCCCGCACCTATTATTATGTAACTGCCCCGAAGCCATGTAATAGCGTAGGACCTTTTAAATCCCGTTTTTAAATTTTTGTAAATATTAATGTGTGGTTAGTAATTTAGGGAGTGCGAAGATTGATTGAAAAATAATTGGACTTAGATCACTAATCATAAGATAAAAATTTGAAACTTACATTCACACACGTAAGTCGATCATTCTACGATCGCCATCTGCACCTCCTGGGGTTTCCCCTCTTGGTTGCCTTTAACAAATGGTCAAGTCCCTCGAACATGGGGGTGTTTTAAAGAAATGTCCCTTCAAACAAATATCATCATAGTCCCTTCAAGATTAAAAGATCATAATCCCTTCGAAGTTTCCTACGAGATAAATGATCTTGTCCCTCGATGACCCTACGAAAATGATGATAGTCCCTTCGAATTACTAAGACACTCCGGCCAGTTGCCTTCTATGACCATATGATGACCCTACGCCCGTCCCTTATCACATCCAAGGTAATGACTACTTACTCCTTAATAGTATGGACAATCTTACCCTTGAAAGGAAATAGAAAAACATGAAAGACCAACTTAGGGTAGGTAGCACTTAATTACTTGCTCACTCTTTCAAAATTCTTTTCACACCCCACTTTTAAAACATTTTCAAACTCAATGCTTTGTATACATCCATACGAGGATCAATACAAGGACTTCTGAAAAGTTTCTAAACATACACTACACATTTTTCAAACAAGTTAAAGTGAGCTAAGTAACTAAGAGCCCATGGATAACCATGGATACAAAGGGTGCTAACACCTTCCCTTTGTATAACCTACCCCACGAACTCAAAATATTTTTAAGGTCTTTCCTATTATTTTATACCCTTTCCTAAATTGGATAAAATAAAAGTCGGTGGCGACTTTTGATATCCGTACATGTTTTTGTCAAACAAAAACACCCAAGTCAGTTCTCCGACCGTGTTACACCAAACTTTTGATTTCCTCTGGTGGTTGTGTTTTCCCCACAGAGAACTTGGATTTGCATATCATATCATATTCATATTCGTATCATATCATGTTTTCTTAGGACAAAAATTAGGTTTTCTATATTTAAGTCTCTCTCATCTTGCAAAGACGAAGATGTCAATCTTCATATCTTCAGATTGAAGAAACTTAAATAGGGGCAGCTGTTACACCCTAATTTTTGCCATAATTTTTCTTCGCATTTCATCCGCATCTTGCATGCAAACAAAATCGCGCTGGTTGCTCGGTTCATCTCGAGTGTAGGTTTATGTCTCACAGGTGTCGCTCCCAAATATTTTCATCCCGATGCAGACACGAACTGTCGGCATAAGAGGTTGAGGTTGAATAGAGTTGTCATCTAGGCATTTTTATCCCGAAGGAAAGGTAATACTGCATAAACCTGGAAGGGTATGGATAAGACGGTTGCGAACTAGAGAAACTGAGAAAGGGGGTTGGTTACGACCTAGGAAGGTATTAGCACCCAGATCGTCCGTCGTACTCGACGGGATCCACGCTTACTTGATTTTGTTTAAAAGGGGTAGTGTATGTGCTGACTGTGCATAAAAAGCTAGGAATGAATGTACAATGTGTCAGTGCAAAAGAAATGGTGAAATGCTCAAGACTGAGGCTTAGAAAAGAAGGCTGAAAGAGGGGGAAGACAAAGAAACTTTTGTTCGATAACTGTTAAGTTATGCCTACGTATCCTCTCGTGCAATGAGGAAGTCAGAACACTGTAGTTCGACTCAAAGAGACTAGATGATTTGACTGTGAACGACTTGCTTGTTTATGCTCAAGTGTATTACTCGTCTGGCTCGAGCGCTAACTTTCTTGCATTAGACGGAAGAAGCGAGTTCTCGTTTATATAATGAGTGTGATGAGAAAAGAATCCCGGAGGAGACGATTATTGTTTGTTTTTGTGTTTTCAGTTTTTTATTGTTTTTAGTGTTTTGCATAGGATAATGAGCTTAAACCTAAATCAAAGGTTAGTAAACTCATTATATCCTCCCTGATTAGGGATAATGAGCCTACTTAAGTGTGAGATAAGCATCTCAAATTAATTACCATGATGATATAGGATTAATATCATTAACCTATTTGTGATTATTAAGATGTTTTTGGTTTTTTTGTTTAGTGTTAAGTAATGAGTTTAATCTCCAATCAGGGATTAGTGAACTCATTACACCATCCTAAGAGAAGGATGATAGATGAGAACACTTAAGCTGAGGAAGATTCCTCAACTTAATCCATGGTTAGGGACTAAATTCATTAGATAACAAGCCTTTATTAAATGGATTTTAATTAAAGAGTGAGATTAAGTAATGAGTTTTAAGTTTATAAGACAACTTGAGGGGGACTTATCCATTAAACACTAGGGTTAGTCCCTCTTAACCATAAGGAAGAGATGGAACCCTAATGTAAGGCCCATGTTACAAGCTTAAGTCTTGACCATTATTAGGTGTTTAAGAGGTTTAAACAAATTAAAGGTTTAACACTAAGGATTAAAGTTATACACTCTATCCTAAGATAAGGATGCAGGCATAACCCTAGTTCAAAGTCTTAAAGCTTTAAGAGTTTAGCCTCTGATTATTGAGATGAGAAGAGAGACTCAAGGAGACTCAAATTTAAAAAGCTAGGGGGAACTATATACAACCCTAAAAATTATCATGCTTGGATATCCTATGGTTTGTGAGGCATAAGATAAGATCTTCAGGAAGCCACCAAAGGAAGAGTAGCAGATGAAAAGAGAAGAGAAAGAAACAATAGGTTACTTACTTCCTGAAGAAGATAAGTAACCGAAAAGAAAGTGTAGATGTTTAGAATTGGCAGAATTTTTGACCAACAAGAAGTTATGAATTTAGTTCAGGATGTCACATCAGATGTTGTGACATTATCAAACAGAGTATAAGTAAATGAACTTAATTCAGGATGTCACACCAGATGTTGGGACATTGTATCAATTAATGAAGTAAGTTCAGTTTACAGGATGTCACATCAGATGTTGTGACATTGTATCAGTAAATGAAGTAAGTTCAGTTTTCAGGATGTCACACCAGATGTTGTGACATCTCAAACCTGCTACCAGAATTAATTAATGACTAACAGAACTGAGTAAATTAAGGGAGGTTATCTGGAATTAATTATGGATGAATGAAACAGAATAAGGCGCATCTGTAGGGAGTTTTGTTATGTGACTTTAGCATAATCAGAAGAACTGAATCACCTAGAATCTAGGAAGTAACAAACCCTAATTTATGGTGATGATTGCATGCGTATCAGGATTGGATAAACCCACAGAAAGCCCAAAATCCAAACACCTATTTAAGCAACAGAAACTCTCAGAATAGAGTACGAAATTAAGAAGACCAAATAGAGTGTTTTGTGTTTTAATAGCAGGTTGTTTTAATTGTATCACTTTATGAGCTTTTAAGCAAAAGTGTATTTGTGTCTTGATTGAAACTGTGAAGTAAGATCAAGCTATTTTGTTTTAAGTATGACTTCAATTTTATTAAACTTGTAAAACATATCACTGTGTGATTGAGGGGGAGTGAGTTGGTACTCATATCTAAGTTGTGTCTTAGGTAGAAATTGCATTGGGTAGATATTAAGTGAAAGATTAAACTGGGTGGTTTAAGTCTAGAATTAATATTACTTATATTGGATTTCCTTCCTGGCTTGGTAGCCTCCAGATGTAAGTGTGGTTATACACTGAACTGGGTTAACAAATTCCTGTGTTGTTTAATTTTCTTGCACTTTAAGTTTTAGTTAAGTCTTCAAGTGTTTAAACATCTCATTCGACATCTCTTACCTGATCACAGAATTTCAATTGGCATCAGAGCAGGCACCCTGCCTGTTTAACTGGGTGATATCTAGGGACTGCAAATTCTGGAAACATGGATAGAGATGTAGGATCTGTAAACAGACCACCTATATTGGATGGATCTAATTATGACTACTGGAAGCCAAGAATGGTAGCATTCTTAAGATCACTTGACAATAGGGCCTGGAAAGCAGTCAACAATGGATGGGAGCACCCTATCCAAGACACCAATGATGGAACAAAAGTGTTGAAACCTGAAGAAGAATGGAGTAAGGAGGAAGAAGATTCAGCACTTGGCAACTCCAAGGCCTTAAATACTTTATTCAATGGCATTGATAGGAACATCTTCAGACTTGTGCATCACTGTGAGCTGGCCAAAGATGTTTGGGACACTCTCAAAACAACTCATGAAGGGACATCAAAGGTGAAGATGTCAAGACTTCAACTTCTCACCACCAAGTTTGAAAACTTGAGAATGAAGGAAGATGAGACAATTCATGAGTTCTACATGAACATCTTAGAAATAGCCAATACTTCTGGTGCTTTGGGAGAAAAGATGACTGATGAAAAGCTTGTAAGAAAGATTCTCAGATCTTTGCCAAAAAGATTTGACATGAAGGTCACAACAATAGAAGAAGCTCAAGACATATGCACAATGAAAGTTGAAGAGCTCATTGGTTCCCTTCAAACATTTGAGATGGGAATGAATGACACAATTGTAAAGAAGAACAAAAGCATAGCCTTGGTATCAAATACTGATAAAGAAGAAGAAAATAATGAAGAAGAACCTGAAGAAAATTTATCAGAAAACATTGCTATGCTTGGAAGACAATTCAAAAAGATTCTCAGAAAGATGGAAGACAAGACCATACCAAGTGGAAGATACACAAACTCTTCTGAGAATAAAAGATCTTATGATGCAAATAGAAGGTCAAATTATGATGAAAAGACCAATCAAGAAAAAGGGATTAAATGTCATGGATGTGAAGGATATGGACACATCAGAAATGAATGTCCTACCTATTTAAAAAGGCAGAAGAAAGGTCTCTCTGTAACCTGGTCAGATGAAGACTCAGGATGTGATTCAGAAGAAGAATCAGCTAAGCATATCACTGCTCTAGCTGGATTATGTGAATCTGAAAGTGAATCCAGTGATGGGGAGCTTACCTTTGAAGAGCTTGAGCAATCATACAGAGAACTAGTTAAAAGGAGCACTGAAATATGCATGGAGAGTATAAAGCAGAAGAAGCAGATTGAGACACTAAAGGATGAAAAAACAAGTGATCTAGAGATCATTGACACCTTGAAAAGTGAAGTAAGCCTTCTCAACTCCAAGTTGGAGCATATGTCCAAATCTGTTAGAATGCTGAACAGTAGCTCAAACACACTGGATGTTATTCTCAACAACAATAAACATTCAGGGGATAGAAGTGGACTGGGATTTAACAAAGCTTATAAGGTTGAAGCTAGCACCAGCAAAACTACAAATTTCATACAGTCAAACAAGATGTCCCAACAGATGCTTCAACATCATGAAAAGAACACAAAGTCAAACATAATGTTCCAACAGATGTCTCAACATCATGAAAAGAACATAATGAAGAAGAAGTATCAAAGATGGAGATGTCATCATTGTGGAAGGTTTGGACACATCAAACCTCATTGTTACAAGTTGCATGGATATCCAAATCAGATGTATCAGCAACCCTCTAAGCAGAAGACAGAGGACATCAAGAAAGTATGGATACCTAAAGCTAGTCTTCATGCTGATCAAAGCTACATGCCCAAGAACAAGTTCAACAAACAACCTGGGAGCTCTTCTAATGGACACTACACAGGGAAGAGGCATCAAAAGAAACCTCAATACAAATGGTCAAAGAAGGGTGTTGCATATATAGCTCATACATCTCTAAGAGTATCAGCTAAAGAAGACTGGTACTTTGACAGTGGATGTTCAAGACACATGACTGGATTGAAGAATCTGCTAGTAGACTTAAAGTCATATTCATCCAGATATGTGAGGAGCCAGATCTAAAGACAACTGTTATATGTGGGAACCTCAAGATTTCAGTCTCACTTCAACTTGCTCTTTAGCCAAGGAAGAAGAAATGAAACTATGGCACCAAAGACTGGGTCATCTTCATTTCAGAGGCATAAAGAAAATCATATATATGGAAGCTGTGAGAGGTATTCCTAAACTGAAGATTGATGATGGCAAAATATGTGGTGAATGTCAAATAGGAAAGCAAACCAAGATGTCCCATCCAAAGCTTCAACATCTGACAACTTCCAAAGTTTTGGAATTATTGCATATGGATCTTATGGGACCTATGCAGGTTGAGAGCCTTGGTGGTAAGAGGTATGCCTATGTGGTGGTTGATGACTTTTCAAGGTATACATGGATACATTTTATCAAAGAGAAGTCTGATGTATTTGATGTATTCAAAGATTTATGCCAAAGAATACAAAGAGAAAAAGCCAGCTGTGTGGTCAGAATAAGAAGTGACCATGGAAAGGAGTTTGAGAATCAAAAATTCTTAGATTTCTGTTCTTCAGAAGGAATAAATCATGAATACTCTTCACCAATCACTCCTCAACAGAATGGGATTGTTGAGAGGAAAAATAGAACTATTCAAGAATCAGCAAGAGATATGATCCATGCTAAAAAGTTACCTTTGTACTTCTGGGCTGAAGCTATGAACACAGCCTGTTACATCCATAATAGAGTCACTCTAAGGAAAGGAACTTTGTCCACAATTTATGAAGTCTGGAAGGGCAGAAAACCCACAGTTAAGTACTTCCATGTGTTTGGAAGTAATTGTTATATTCTGGCTGATAGGGAGCAAAGAAGGAAAATGGATCCTAAGAGTGATGAAGGGATTTTCCTTGGATACTCTATAAACATCAGAGCCTATAGAGTATTTAACTCTAGAACCAAAGTTATCATGGAGTCCATAAATGTGATAATTGATGATGCCCCTACAGATGTTACACAAGATGTTGGAACATCTGCTGACAGTCAAACTGAAGCTGAAGAAAAGAATGATCATTTTGACTTCACTCAAACTGATGCAAGGACAAAACAATCCAGCAAACCTCCCTCCATAAGAATCCAGAAGGATCATCCCAAAGATTTGATAATTGGGGATCCCAACAGAGGTGTAAGCACTAGATCAAGAGAGGTGATTTCAGGTTCCTGTTTTGTCTCAAAAATAGAACCTAAAAACATCAAGGAAGCTCTTACTGATGAGTACTGGATTTATGCAATGCAAGAAGAATTAGGTCAATTTACAAGGAATGAAGTGTGGGATCTTGTTCCTAGACCTGATGACATAAATGTGATTGGCACTAAATGGGTGTATAAGAACAAGTCAAATGAGCAGGGAGTTTTTACAAAGAACAAAGCTAGACTTGTAGCTGAAGGATACACACAAATTGAGGGAGTAGACTTTGATGAAACCTTTGCACCAGTAGCAAGGCTTGAATCAATCAGACTACTTTTAGGAATAGCTTGTATTCTGAAGTTCAAGCTATTTCAAATGGATGTGAAAAGTGCTTTTCTGAATGGATATCTTAATGAAGAGGTGTATGTAGAATAGTGATCAGTGATATTTAGTGGTAATATTCAAGCCGGTTTTCAGCGTCTTTTGAGTCTAATTTGATTTGTTTGTAGTGTCTCGTTCATGTTTTGTCTTAGTTTTCTCATTATTGCGTGCAAGTCAGTGTTTATCGTTTTTACTTTGTTTTTATCAGTGGAATGGGTTATGTGGTTGTTTCTTTGTGGTGTTTCAGGTAAATATGTAATCGGTTGTTCGAGGCGTCCGAAAGATGGTCCAAGCTTTTAAAAACCGATAGAAAATGAGAGTTCAGAGACACAACACGGGTGCCAGTGTTGTACAACACGGCCCGTGTTGTAAATACCAGAAGAAACAAAGATTTTGCTCAGAAAAGAAGAAGTCAGGGTTGTGACACGGGCGCCCGTGTTGTACAACACGGCCCGTGTCATGGCAGCTGGGGAAAAAGTTGTTTGGTAATGATCCAGAGGCACAACACGGGTGCCCGTGTTGCACAACACGGCCCGTGTTGTGAAGACCAAAAGGAATCTTATGTTTTGCTGCTTCAAGGGTATTCCAGACATTTCGCGATGCTTTTTGAAGACTGATTTATATTTGACCATTATGACTGTGAGAGACGACTTTTGGGAAATTGGGGATTTTTAGGAGAGAACGAACACTGGAGAAGGAGGATTGATCAAGAGCGGAAGCAATTGACGATCCGACAAATCCAACGTTAATTGTAATGTCTCAATTTTCTTGCTCTGTTTTTATTTTCAGTTTGAACATGAGTGGCTAAACCCCCCAATGCCAGGGGGGTGTCCCTGATTTGCTTTTTGTAATGACTTTTTGAATTCTTCAATTTGGGATTATGTTTTTAGTTTTGTTTCTTTATTTTATCGCAACGTCCTTAATGCTTTATCGTTATTGGAAAATGAGATAATTGATCGTGGTTAGGATTTGGTCTGACCAACCATCCTAACCTTGTTGCGTAATTTTATCGTAAAAAATATTACTGAGGAATTGGGATATTTTTATGAGAACCTTTTTTATGTCAGGATTATTGCTTGATATTCTTCTTTGACCATTGAGGAATCACGGTCAATGAAGAATACCAAAGGTTTTTCTTTAAAGGAATTTTGGAAAAACATTATAAACTTAGGAAAGATACGTTCTAAAGCATATCTCTAAAATTAAGGAACTTATGAGTCATTGCATTGTGAATCATACACCATACCTGGCATTACTTTGATATTAATGAAATTATTTTCTTTAAATATACGTTTTAATCTCTTTAGTTTATATAAGTTAATCTTAAACCTTTAAACCATGAATTTTGTCCAATTGAAATTAATCACTAAGAACTTATTTTAATACGCAGTCCTTGAGATCGATATTTGGGGTTAATCCCTTCTATTACTACATCGGTAAAAATAGTACACTTGCTATTTTCCGGTCAAATAGCCTAAGGGATTTGTTGATCCAAGCTGTCCAAACCATGTGTACAAACTAAGGAAGGCTCTTTATGGACTGAAGCAAGCCCCAAGAGCATGGTATGAAAGGCTGACTACTTTTCTTATCAAGCAAGGGTACAAGAAATGTGGAATAGACAAAACCTTGTTTGTAAAGGATAATGAAGGAAATGTCATGATTGCTCAAATATATGTAGATGACATTGTCTTTGGTGGGATGTCAGACAGGATGGTTAAACATTTTGTCACTCAAATGGAATCTGAATTTGAGATGAGCCTAGTAGGAGAATTAACCTACTTCCTTGGATTGCAAATAAAGCAAATGGAGGATTCCATGTTCATTTCCCAAAGCAAGTATGCTAAGAACATTGTCAAGAAATTTGGAATGGACAATGCTACTCATAAAAGAACTCCTGCCCCCACACATTTAAAGCTGACTAAAGATGACAAGGGTGAGAATGTAGATCAAAGCCTATACAGAAGTATGATTGGAAGCTTATTATATTTGACTGCTAACAGACCAGACATAGCCTTTGCAGTAGGTATTTGTGCAAGATATCAAGCTGATCCAAAAGTTAGTCATCTAAACCAAGTCAAAAGAATTCTGAAATATGTCAATGGTACTTGTGACTATGGCATAATGTACTTTCATGGATGCAAACCAATTCACACTGGCTTCTGTGATGCTGATTGGGCTGGAAGTGCTGATGACAGAAAAAGCACATCAGGAGGATGCTTCTTTCTAGGAAACAATTTGATTTCTTGGTTCAGTAAGAAACAAAATTGTGTATCCTTATCTACTGCTGAAGCTGAATATATTGCAGCTGGAAGCAGTTGTTCACAGTTGATTTGGATGAAGCAAATGCTCACAGAGTACAATGTCCCACAAGATGTCATGACATTGTACTGTGACAACTTAAGTGCTATTAACATATCAAAGAATCCTATCCAACATAGCAGGACCAAGAATATTGATATCAGGCATCATTTCATCAGAGATCTTATGGAAGAGAAAGTGATCTCATTGGAACATGTAGCTACAAATCTGCAATTGGCTGATATATTTACTAAAGCCTTGGATGCTACCCAATTTGAAAACCTAAGGGGTAAATTGGGAATCTGCTTATGTGAAATTTAGCAGTTATGGAGATGTGCCAACATGTCATATGACATCATGTGGCATGATCACCAGATGGCAACACCAGTCTGGTCAAGCACTTTGTGTATTCCACTCCTAAAAATTCTCCAAGTAACGGCTCTTATAAGAATATCAGCTCACTTTCAGCTATTCATCTTCTCATCATTCTCTCACAACAACTTGCTTACTATAGCTAACTTTCAGAGATCATCAAACTCAACCAATCTTAATCTCTCTCTTCACCTCATTCTAAAATGGCTCAACATCAAAACCCTAACATCTCTGAAGAAATCCTCAACAAGGAAGATGTGGTGCATGCAACCCCCATCTCTGTGGTACCCATGGATTCAACTCCAATGGACGAAATCAGAGGAAGTGTTCCTCTTGCTCAAAAGCCAAGAACTCCTACTGTGAGAAGGGCAAAGGAACCTGTTTTCAGCAAGGCCAAAGGAATGCCTTCATCATCAAACACCACTCCAAAAGCTTCAGAATATGTTGATGATTCTATAAAGGAACTGGTGAACAGGATCTTGTCTGAGCAAAGAGTTGTGAGTGGCATCTCTATCCCTCTGAACACAATGCCAGCTCCATAAGAAGAACAACAAAATCAGGCTGAAGAGGACACTCCTGCTAAACAGGATGTCCCAATAGATGTTGAAACATCTGAGGAGCAACAAAAGACCTCCACTGATGATGCTGATGAAACATCTGAGAACCAGCAAAAGGCATCCACTAATAGTGATGATGAAACATCTGAAGACCAGCACAAGGCCTCCACTGAAGATCAAGCCTCTGTTGATCCACCTGCTGAAGAGGAGACTGCTCAACCTCCTCCTGTGGTAAACTTAGAGCATGATTCTGATACAGAAATCATTGCTTCTGTAAACCCTAGCATAGCCAAAAGGCTTAGAACTAGGAAGGAAAAGAAGAATGCAGGAAATGCAACTCCTGAGAAGAAGCAATCTACACCAAAGAAGGACAAAGCTAAAGTTGCTTTTGGTCCTACAAAACAATGGAGCAAGGTGCAAACACAGAAGAGGAAAGCTGTCACCCCTCCAGATTCAGATGTTGAAGAGGATGTCTCAACATCCCCACCAAAGAAGAAACCAGCACCCTCAAGGTCATCAACTGCTGTTCCAGAAGCTCCTCTGGACAACATCTCCTTCCATCATGTTTCAAGTGTGAACAGATGGAAGTTTGTCTATCAAAGAAGGGTAGCACTTGAAAGAGAGCTGAGCAGTAATGCACTTGAGTGCACAGAGGTAATTGATCTCATCTCTTCTGCTGGCCTATTCAAAACTGTATCCAATTTCTCTCCTTGCTATGAGCTACTAGTCAAGGAATTCATTGTAAACCTCCAAGAAGATTGTGCTGATGGTAAGTCTGCTGACTTCAGAAAAGTATATGTAAGAGGGAGATGCGTGGAATTCTCTCCTAGGGTGATCAACCACTATCTAGGAAGAGAATCTGATGGTCCAAATGAGTTAGGGAAGACTGATAACCAGGTTTGCAAAGTCATCACTGCAAATCAGGTAAAGACTTGGCAAGTTAAAGGAAAACTGTCTGTGAGTTTGCTGACAAGAAAGTATGCAATGCTGCATAGGATTGGCACTGCAAACTGGGTTCCTACCAACCACACCTCCTCAATAGCAACTGGATTGGGCAGGTTTATATATGCTGTGGGCACCCAAACAAAGCTGGATTATGGGGCTTATATATTTGATCAGACATTGAAGCATGCTGGATCATCTGCAACTAAGCTGCCAATTGCCTTCCCTTCCTTGCTGTGTGGAATTATGCTTAATCAATATCCAGGTATCCTCACTAAGAAGGACTCCATTTGCAAAAGAGAAAGTCCTCTGGCCTTCCACTACAAGCTATTCTTGAGTCATCATGCAGCTGATGTTGAAGCTCCCTCTAGGACATCTGCTGGTCCTTCAAAGGCAAAGTCTCCAATCTCCAAAGATACCTTGATTGCTGAGCTGAAGAACACATGCAAAGAACTGGATGCAAGGAACCAGAAGCTTGAGGACATTATCCAAAGGTTGGAGATTGAAGAGAGTGCTCAGAAAGCTGCTGTTTCTGATGAGGAGACTGAGGAAGAGGAAGACATTGAATATGAGGAGTCTGAGTGAAACTTGTATGTGAGGAATCTGTAATGTCTGCTTCTGCATTGTGATTTTGAATTAGTAACTTTGGCCCCAATTTATGTCTAACAAGGGGGAGAACTGAACAACAACAACAATGTATGATGCTAATTACTGATTAATGAAAAACTTCTGTTTGCTTCTGAACTAAAGCTGTGATTTTAATGAAAAATTTCTATTGCAACAAGACTGAACACATGTATGTTTGAGGGGGAGTAAACTCACACATGACTCAACAGAAAAGAACTGCTGTACTCTGATAAAAGAAACTCTGCTGCACTCTGATAACCAGAAAAAGTATGTTAGCCAAAAATTAGCCAAAGGGGGAGTTTGTAGATGTTTAGAATTGGCAGAATTTTTGACCAACAAGAAGTTATGAATTTAGTTCAGGATGTCACATCAGATGTTGTGACATTATCAAACAGAGTATAAGTAAATGAACTTAATTCAGGATGTCACACCAGATGTTGGGACATTGTATCAATTAATGAAGTAAGTTCAGTTTATAGGATGTCACATCAGATGTTGTGACATTGTATCAGTAAATGAAGTAAGTTCAGTTTTCAGGATGTCACACCAGATGTTGTGACATCTCAAACCTACTACCAGAATTAATTAATGACTAACAGAACTGAGTAAATTAAGGGAGGTTATCTAGAATTAATTATGGATGAATGAAACAGAATAAGGCGCATCTGTAGGGAGTTTTGTTATGTGACTTCAGCATAATCAGAAGAACTGAATCACCTAGAATCTAGGAAGTAACAAACCCTAATTCATGGTGATGATTGCATGCGTATCAGGATTAGATAAACCCACAGAAAGCCCAAAATCCAAACACCTATTTAAGCAACATAAACTCTCAGAATAGAGTACGAAATTAAGAAGACCAAATAGAGTGTTTTGTGTTTTAATAGCAGGTTGTTTTAATTGTATCACTTTATGAGCTTTTAAGCAAGAGTGTATTTGTGTCTTGATTGAAACTGTGAAGTAAGATCAAGCTGTTTTGTTTGAAGTATGACTTCAATTTTATTAAACTTGTAAAACATATCACTGTGTGATTGAGGGGGAGTGAGTTGGTACTCATATCTAAGTTGTGTCTTAGGTAGAAATTGCATTGGGTAGATATTAAGTGAAAGATTAAACTGGGTGGTTTAAGTCTAGAATTAATATTACTTATATTGGATTTCCTTCCTGGCTTGGTAGCCTCCAGATGTAAGTGTGGTTATACACTGAACTGGGTTAACAAATTCCTGTGTTGTTTAATTTTCTTGCACTTTAAGTTTTAGTTAAGTCTTCAAGTGTTTAAACATCTCATTCGACATCTCGTACCGGATCACAGAATTTCAGAAAGTAAGTAAGAACAAGAGAGCACAAGTGAAGCAAGTTCACTTCAAAGACAATTAAATAATGCATATGAATAGATGAGAAGAGGTGGGATGTGAAGACAAATCCACATCCCAATAAACATACCATAAGCCCCTGAAAGGTTAGTGTGAATGCATAAGATGAAAAGCAAAGAGAAATGAAGCAAATGAAGGTGCAATGACCGAAACAATAAGTGAATATGCTTATGCAAATGTGTTATGAGATGATGCAAAGTTATACATAATGCTTATGTATGTTCATACAAGGATGAGATGTAAAGGAAGCAAGTTGGAAGCCTGAAAACACATGGATACACATGGAATGTAATGAATGCAAATCATACCAAATGAATGAAGAAATGATCAAGAAATGTTCAAGCATGTCTTAAGATGTCTAAGATGTCATACAAATGCTTGAAATGTCATGGCAATTTCATATGATTTAGATATGCAAAGATGAATGCAAATTAACATGAGAAATTAGGGTTTTATGAATGTATGAGATGCATATGACCAAAACAGAAGCATACATCATGATAAAAATTTGAAATTGAACTAAAAAAAACCCTAAACATATACAAGAACAAATCGCAAAGGAGAAGGTCAGAAGCTAAACCTAAGCAAAGTTATGAATTTCGTAAGTTTGCTAGGGTTTTTGGATACTTCTAGGGGAAAAATGCAAATCAAATTGAAAATGCAATGCAAAATTATGAATTAAATAACCTAGATACTAGATGCAATATATGAAACAATGCAAAAAGAATCAAATTCAAACTCATCATGGTTGATCAGAAATGATTTTTTCAAGTTAGGGTTAGAAAATGTGACTTTTAAGAACCCTAATTCAAAGATAATTGTGAAAACATGATCAAAACTAAAAAGAAATTTGTGTGATGAGTTTGTAAATATTTCTAAATGTGTGAGAATGCATCATGATTTTTTTTGTGATTTTTAGAAACCTAAATGTATTTTTAATTAATTAAAATCAATTAATTAATTAAATAAAACATTTAAATGATTTAAAAATACTTTTTTAATGCAAAAATATAAATAAAAATGTTTTTGAGTTAAGAAAAATATTTAAAGTGAAAATGCAGAAAATGGGATTTTTAAAAGTCTTTTTACTATTTTTAATAATTATGTGAAAGAAATGAAATAAAATGAAATAAAAATCAAATAAAATGAGAAGTCAGCAAGATCTATGGTCCAGATTTGAAGTTAGATTGACTGTGCGTGCTATCATATGTTCATATTGAATCTGGCTAATTATCCTAATTAATTTAATTAATTAAGAATTAGGGCTAACTGAATGAATCCTGGCCATCCAAAAACGCGCTAACACAAGATCCTATGGTCAGAATTTAAACTGGCTTAATTAACCCTAAATCAAACCCTAATCACTCTCAGGTGACCGGAGGGAGCTCCGGTCACCCCAAAACCTCAACTTCCTCCCTAAGCCACCCTAAGCCCTAAAAACTGCCCAGAATCAAACCCCAAACTTCATGGAACACGAATCAACAAACAAACAACATTTATTTTACACGAATCATGAGAAACGAACAAAAATGGAAAACACACAAAAATTTCAGAAGTCAAATACATCCTACACACTCAACCATTTTCAATGATTCAATGCTCAAAATGATCAGCACATCACATAGAATCAATTTATAAATTAAAATGCAAGTTTTGGAAAAAATGTTCTTGGATGATAGCTGAGATGGAGCTTTCTATGTTTGAGCTTTATGGCCTCCTCCTTTGTGCAAAACCACTCCAATGATCACCTTGACACTTCTGGAAGGCTTAGAAAAAGTTTATGATGGATGGTTTTTGATGTTTGGTTCTGATAACTCAGAAATTGTGTTTGTGTTATGGAGTGTTTCAGGCCATTGTAATGGTTGGTTTGTGTTCTATGATTGATTTTGAGATGATTGGTGGAAGAAGTTTGGATGTTTGAGGCTTGTGTAGTGAGAATCGAAGACTTGAAGGTTTGGAGGATTTTTGTGCAATCTGATTGTTAAGAGGTTTCATGCTTGTGTGATGTATGAAATGAGTTGCTTGAGGTTTGTATGTGATGTACTGATTGGCCAGAGGAGTTGGTGTGGCATAGTGTGATTGGTATGGGTGATTTTGCAAAAAAGTCAATGAAGGTGTACTTGAGGCATGACACGGATCAGAGGTTGTTTCAAGGGGTGTCTTGCCTCAGCTGAGTTCATGGAGGACCCTTGGATGGTTTGTGATGATCCGCAGCCTTTGATTCAAGAGTTTGAGGTGGTTTTGCAATTTGGCCCCTTTGGAAAGTTTGTGAAGATTGCCCATAGAAAGTTGTGATCCAAGGCATGATTTTGGTCTTGCAATGTTGTGTTACCATGTAATGAACCTTAGAAGTGGATTAGAGGTCATAAGAGGTCTTGAAACTTGATTTTGCAAAAATCCCTCTTTGGCACATACTTGAAAATTACAAGATTTTTCCCAACTTTGAAACATCATATCTTGAGTTCTAGGACGCATCAAGAGGAGTTCTTGTAATTTTTGAAAATCGGAAGATCCAATCTACAACTTTAATGTTTAAGGATTTTTCATTTGAAGCATTTTTGATCAAGAAAGAGGAGGTTGAAAATCTTTCCAAAAATGGAAAGTTTCCATTACAAGTCATGTCCAAAAATGGAAAGTTTGAAAATGGCTTGAAATTCTTCATTCTTGTGAAATTCTAACCACTTCTAAGATCAAATAAAGATCATAGAACCTCCAATTGATGAAAATGACCTTTTGGTACCATTAGGAGGGGCCTCAGATGCCCTGATTCTGACTTTTCTTGCACAACAAGTTACCAGTTGATCAGATGACTTCCACAATGAATTTCTTCATAAAATTTGGTACACATGTTCCTTATGACATATAAAGACCATTAGAATCAAGAATGACAAAAAAAATGAGATTAAGGGCCTCAAACCCAAAACCCTAATTTTAGGTCATCTGTGTAGGAAATCTTCAGTCTGCCTCTATGCCTTTGCAATGCTTTGTGATATTTTGACTTTAATGAATTTTGGGGAGCATATTATGATCATGGAGCACACATGGACCCTCTTGGAATGCTTCAAGGCCTTTGAGATGGCTCAGATCACTTCTTGGATTCATCTGATCACAAACCCTAGCTATGCAACTTATGCAGTAAAAACAAAATATGCAATGTGAGATGATATGCTTATGCAATGCAATATGAAAGATCATAAGCCATGGTGTGAAAACAAGTGAAGGCAAATTTGGGGTGTTTACAGCTGCCCTTATTCAAGCATGAGTTAGCTGTGCAGGATGTAAGCGCTTGGCTTAATAGACAAACATGATAACTTGTGGTTGAATACCAAAGATAGTCCAAAATTTGCATTCACTGGGGAGAAGAAGAAAAGGGATATAAATTGTAACAGATAGTGTAGTATGTGTATCAAATGAAAGCGATGGAGGACGACCATCGAGCAGAGGAAAACTGCTGGGGATGGAAAATGGTAAGTAAAACAATGATGGGGATGGCCATCATGCTGAGAAATAAAGAGATCGCGACGGGGACAGCCATCGGGTAAATTGATGAAGGACGATCATCATGATAAAGGAAAAGACTACGACGGGGACGGCCATCGGGTAAAGAAATAAAACTCTCTGGGGATTAAAGAAATAAGGAAAGCACTGATGTGGACAGCCATCAGGTTAAAGGGTAAATAAACAGCGACAAGGATGGCCATCGAGTAAAATAATAAATGAAATAATGATGAGGGACAGTCGTCAAAAGGTGAAGGATGATCACCTAATAGGGGACGGCTGCTGAAAATATCACAACATAGGACGAATGCCGGATAGAAAAGATCAACGATGGAGACGTCCATCAGATAAGCATGATGAAGGACGATCATCAAGAGGTGAAGGACGATCACCTAGCAAGGTACGGTTTCTCTTGGGGATTATCTCGACATAGGACGAATGTCGGATAACAAAGATCAACAATGGGGACGGCCATCGGATAAATGATGAGGGACGGTCATAAAAAAGGTGAAGGACGATCACCTAGCAGGGGACGACTGCTAAAAAGATATCGCGACATAGGACGAATGCCAGATAGAAAGTTCCAACAATTGGGACTCCACTGGGGAAAGGATGAGGGACGGTCATCCAAAGGTGAAGGACGATAACCTGGCAGGGTACGACTGCCGAAAAGATCACGACATATGAAGAATGCCGGATAAGAGGATCAACGATGGGGACGACCATCGAATAAAACATGATGAAGGACGATCATCAAGAGGTGAAGGACGATCACCTGGCAGGGGACGACTGCCGAAAATATCACGACATAGGACGAATGTCAGATAGGAAAGTTGTTTTGTTGGTGACTCACTGGAGAATGGTAAACACGGACGAGTGCTTACGCTTTGAAATAAAAGGTATAAGTGTTTGACAGTGTATATAGACTAAAGATGCGAACAAGCATCCTTAGGACCACGATACGGACGAGTATCGATAGAAGCAAACACTAAAACATGTTTAAGAATGATGATACGGACGAGTATCAATCGGTTAAGAAAGGAACACGGACGAATGTTTAATCTGCTGGGGAGGTGATATATACAAGATACGGACGAGTATTAGAGGATTGTGTATAAGTATGTACAAGTGTTTAACCTGCTGGAGGAAATATGTGCAAGACACAGACGAGTGTCAAAAAGGATTGATCAAGGGACACGGACGGGTGTTTGACTTGTTGGGGAAGTATGACACGGGCGAGTGTCAAAAAGAATATGTACAAGTATGAACAAGTATTTGTATTGAGAGTGCAAAAAGTATTCTGGATTTGTCTGCGGGGATAAGTTTTGTATATTGCTGGTGAGGTGATGATGGTATTTGCAGGTGATTGGCTCGAACCTGGCTTATCATCATGCAAATGTTTGGATTTTTGCCATAATGCTCCGTATTAGACGGAATACTACACTTAGTTTGGCCGATCTGTAGGGAGAGAGGATCACCGAACTATCTTCCTAGGGAACTCTATGGCGCTCTGGGGAATAAATCTGTGCGGATCTCGGCTAGGGAAGCTTCTCTTGAAGAGGCTTCGGCAAACCGCTGAGAACAGAAAACCATGGCGACTCTACTGGGGAGAAACTGGTAACTCTGCGGGAAAGCGATTATGCCGACTCTGCTGAGGGTGAGAAAAATCCTAGCAACTCCGATGGGGAACAACAGTTTAAGCACTTCTCGAGAGATTCTGCTTGGGGAGAAGAGCACTTCTGGGAAGTAATCTATTGTAACTCCTTCGTCCAAGCGACACGCTAGGGATTTAATGAGTTTCTTGAAGGATCCTCTGAGGAGATGACAACGTCGTGGGGGAATACTCATGTCAAGTAATCCTGCTGATGAGGTGATTACTGACTTGGATGGGGATACGAGGCTTGATATACCCCATGTTGTGAAAGATTGTCTGTCTTGAGTACTTGAAACCTGTTTAAAAGAAACGCACAAGTGTCCCAAGGTATCCTCAACCGGATTCCGTCATAGGAGTTAGATTTGTCTGAGAGCAACATATTTCCTTCAAGCATTTATTAAAATTGCTTATATGTTTTCATGCAAGTGTTGTATTATGAACTTTGGACATTTTGCAAACGAAACAAAAATGTAGAAAACAAAGTGTGACTGAAAATTCTAATTTTATTGATTTGTGTGCCCTGAATAGGCAAGTACAGTGAAGAAGTGAATCCCTAAAAGGAGGAGATTGCTGTAAACTGAGAAAATAAAAGTGTTGGAAATGTTTGAAGTTGACGCTCCAGTGAGCTTCCTTTGCTATGACCTGTATGACCTTGACGTTCTTCTTATCTTGCTTTCTGAAGAAGGTTGATTTTGGCCAACGCTTTGTCCTTTCAAAGCTTGCCTCGTTGTGAGTGATACAGACGAATTCAGAATGCAGTTGTTCGCTTATTCCCTGATTTTGCGTGGATCGCCCTTTCGGGTTTTCAATCCACCGGGATACCCATTTTTGCCTGAGCTGTCTGATGTGGCTTTTCAACTCAGCGGGTATACATTTTTTTCAATTTTCCCCTTATTTTTTCCCGAGTCTTTTATTCTGTTTTTGACTCGCCGGGATGCCCTATTTTTTCTTGGACTTACATTCTGTTTTTATGTCCAGCGGGTCTTTTATGCAAAGTATTTTTTAACTGCATCTGAATTCGCAGGAGATAAGAAATCCTCGCCATCCATAGTATTGGGCATCAGTGCCCCACCAGAGAAATTTTTTTTACTATGAATGGGCCTTCGTAGTTTGGCGTCCATTTGCCCCCGTGGTCTGTATGAAGAGGAAAAAGTCTTTTCAGAACAAGCTCTCCCACTTGGTATTCCCGAGGTCTGACTTTCTGATCGAAGGCTTTCTTCATTAGCTTTTGATATAACATTCCATGACAGATGGCTGCTAATCTTTTTTCTTCAATTAGACCCAGTTGATTATATCAAGATCGGACCCATTCTGCTTCATCCAGTTTCACATCCATCATTACTCGCAAGGAGGGTAGTTCAACTACAACAGGTAGGACGACTTCCATACCATACACAAGATGATAAGGTGTTGCCCCAGTAGATGTTCTGATAGAGGTTCGGTACCCATGCAAGGCAAATGGTAGCATTTTGTGCCAGTCTTTGTAGGTTACTACCATCTTTTGCACAATCTTCTTGATATTCTTGTTAGCGGCCTCAACAACGCCATTCATCTTTGGCCTATAAGGAGAAGAGTTGTGATGTTGAATTTTAAAGTCTCGGCAAAGTTTTGCCATCATCTTGTTGTTCAAATTGGAACCATTATCAGTAATGATTCGCTCGGGAATTCCATATCGACAGATGATATCCCTTTTCAGAAACCGAGCTACCACTTGCTTGGTGACATTTGCATACGAAGCTGCTTCAACCCATTTGGTGAAGTAATCAATGGCTACCAGGATGAATCTATGACCATTTGAAGCAGTCGGTTCAATCTTTCCAATCATATCAATGCCCCACATGGCGAAGGGGCAAGGTGAAGACAATACATTCAAAGGATTCGAAGGCACATGCACTTTATCTACGTAGATCTGGCATTTGTGGCATTTTCTGGCATAGGAACAATAGTCTACATCCATTGTAATCCAATAGTAACCCGATCTTAATAACTTCTTTGCCATTACATTTCCTCCGACATGGGTACCGAAAAAACCTTCATGTACTTCGTGCATCAGTAGGGTTGCTTCCTTCTTGTCAACACATCTGAGCAAGACCATGTCGAAGTTTCGCTTGTACAAAGAACCATCAGCATTGAGGAAGAAACTTTCGGCTAGCCTTCTTAATGTCTTCTTATCATTGGACGATTCCCCAGGTGGGTATGTCTGAGTTTCCAAGAAGCATTTGATGTCATGGTACCAATGCTTGCTATCAGTGACAGCGTCCACAGAGAATACATATGCCGGTCTGTCCAGTCTGGATACCAAAATCTGAGGCACATAATTAGCAGCTTGTACTTTGATCATGGACAAAATGGTAGCCAAAGCGTCTGCAAACTGATTCTCATCTCGAGGGATGTATTCAAGCTTAACTGTTGTGAAGAAGGTCAACAATCTCCTCGTATAGTCACGGTAGGGAATCAGATGCTCCTGATGAGTGTACCACTTGTCGTTGGTCTGATTGATTACTAAAGCTAAATACTCCGAATACATTCAAGGTTTTGATCATGAGGTCAATGGCTTCTTCAAGACCCATGATACAAGCTTCGTATTCTGCTTCGTTGTTAGTGCAGGCAAAGGTAAGCCTTGCTGAGAAAGGCATATGAACCCCTTTAGGTGTAATAAGCACTGCACTAACCCCACGACCGTTGCAATTAACTGCCCCGTCAAACATCATAGTCCATGCTTCTTCTGAGTCAAACCCTTCAGTGTGAATAGGCTTTTCACAATCTTTTGCCTTTAAGAACATGATGTCTTCATCAGGGAAGTCAAATCTCATAGGCTGGTAATCATCAATGGGTTGCTCAGCCAGATAGTTAGACAATACACTGCCTTTGATGGCCTTCTGAGAGGTGTATTGAATGTCATATTCTGTTAGAATCATTTTCCACCTGGCAACCCTTCCGGTAAGTGCTGACTTCTCAAATATATACTTGACGGGGTCCATCTTTGAGATCAATAAGGTAGTATGAGTCAACATATACTGTCTTAGTCGGCGAGCATCCCACGCTAAAGCACAACAAGTTTTCTCGAGTTGTGAATAATGTTGTTCACAGTCGGTAAACTTTTTGCTTAGGTAGTATACTGCATACTCTTTTCGACCAGACTCATCATACTGGCCCAACACACACCCCATTGACTCTTATAATACTGTCAGTACATGATTAGAGGTCTTCCTTCGACTGGAGGCATGAGAATTGGAGGTTCTTGCAGATATTCTTTGATCTTGTCAAAAGCTCTCTGACAGTCATCGTTCCACCTAACTGTTTGCTCTTTTCTTAATAGCTTGAACAAAGGCTCGCAAGTTGTAGTGAGAAGAGATATGAACCTTGAAATGTAGTTCAATCTACCTAAGAACCCTCAAACTTCTTTCTAAGTCTTAGGTGTAGGAATTTCCTGAATAGCTTTGTCTTTATCGGGATCAACCTCAATTCCCTTTTCGCTTACAATAAAACCCAGTAGCTTACTAGAACGTACCCCAAATGTGCATTTGTTGGGGTTCAACTTCAACTGATACTTCCTCAGACGCTTGAACAACTTCAGCAGATTCACCAAATGATCTTCCTCTGTAAGGGACTTAGCAATCATATCATCCATATAGCACTCGATTTCTTTATGGATCATGTCGTGGAATAATGTTACCATAGCCCGTTGATATGTTGCACCGACGTTCTTCAGACCAAACGACATTACCTTGTAACAGTACGTGTCCCAAGGTGTGATGAAAGTTGTCTTTTCCATGTCTTCAGGTGACATCTTGATCTGATTGTAACCAGAAAATCCATCCATGAAGGAAAATACTGAAAACTGAGCTGTGTTATCCACCAATACATCAATGTGAGGTGATGGGAAGTCATCTTTTGGGCTAGCTCTGTTCAGATCCCGGTAATCCACACACATACGCACCTTGCCATCTTTCTTAGGTACGAGTACAATGTTAGTGACCCACGGCGGATAACTAGTTACAGCAAGAAAACCAGTGTCCCACTGCTTTTGTACTTCTTCTTTGATTTTCATGGCCATATCTGGGCGAGTACGGCGTAGCTTCTATTTGACTGGCGGACAATCTTCTTTCAATGGCAGCTTGTGCATGACGATATTCGTATCCAGACCTGGCATATATTAATAGGACCAAGCAAAGACGTCAACATACTCTCGAAGCATATTGATGAGTTGTTCTTTCACTGGAGCTTGCAGACTGGCCCTAATCTTCACCTCTTTCACATCTTCCTCGGTACCAATATTGATAGTCTTTACCTCCTCCTGATGAGGAGCAATCACTTTTTCCTCTTGTCTCAACAACCTGGCCAACTCTTCAGGCAAATCATAGTCTTCATCAACCCCTTCATCTGCTTGATTAATCGGATTGTCGAAGTCATACGAGGTTATAACAGTGTCGCTGTCGGTGCAATCTGGAAGGCTATCTCTGCAAGGGTTGAGATTTGTTCATTTTAGTGATTGATTTTATCTTATTTAGAAAAAGTGAATGAAGTTTATTAAGAAAAAACATTGCCATTTATTGTTTTGTGCGAAAATAACAAAAATGAAAGACAGTGAGCGAAAAGAGATTGTTTGCAAAAGATGTCCATTGTTCATTAATATTCCATTTGCACAAAATACATATATGGCCCTATTACAAAATGAGTCCTGACACCTTGGGCAAGATGCAGGACTTGATGCATAACACAGGAAATAATAATTACTCTGCAGCAGTAACCCTTATAATTTCCTGGGAAAACCAGTTGAGGACTTTTTGGCCCAGGACTCTTGGACGAATCCAGCTTTCTAGGTTGAAGTCGCTTTCAGCCTCGTCTTCCACATTGTTGATTGCATCCGGGGTCAGCATTCCCCCACTTATAAACTTGGGAGCTTCAGCAGCCTCCTCTTGGACCTGTCGGGATGGTATGTAACCCAAACCGAATTTGTCTTCCTTGATCTGAACTTGTAGCAGCTTGCCCCAGCCTTGGGCATTCCTTTCTTCCACAACCTTCCGAGCTTTTTTGTAAGAAGCAATTGAAGTACCAGACACTTCAGTTGTTGCTTCATTGACATTAAGAGCTTCTAAACCTTGACTCATTGTCTCATGGATCTCCCCATCCATCTCAATGTACTTGTAATTAGCTAGATAAATGACGAAGATGTCCTCTTCTCCACAAATTGTGATAACTTGGCCCTCCCACTCATATTTTAACTTCTGGTGAAGGGTCAATGTTACGGCCCCAGCGGCATGAATCCAGGGTCGACCCAACAAACAGCTGTAGGTGGGCTGAATGTCCATCACATAGAAGATAGTTTTGAAAATATGTGGGCCAATTACCACAAGAAACTCAATTTCTCCAAGAACCGCTCTCTTAGAACCGTCAAAGGCTCTCATAACTAGGTTACTTGGGCGGAGTGCAAGACCATCATACTCCATCTTGACTAAGGCTTTCTTTGGAAGGACATTGAGAGACGACCTAGTGTCAACTAAAACATGATAAAGTACAACACCTTTACACTCTAAGGTGATATGTATAGCCTTATTGTGGTTACGGCCCTCCGTAGTCAGATCAACATCGGTAAAACCTAGTCCATGACTAGTATTGACATTTGAAACCACTGTTTCTAGCTGATTAACTGTAATCTCCTCAAGCACGTAAGCTGCGTGCAAGACTTTGAGTAATGCATTCCTGTGAGCTTCGGAACACATGAGCAGAGATAATATAGAGATCTTGGAGGGAGTTTGGTGGAGCTGATCCACAAACTTGTAGTCACTCTTCTTGATAATTCTCATGAACTCGTCTACATCCTGATCAAATGATGTCTTCTGAGTTTCTTTGGCAATTGGTTCTTCAGGCACCACACTCTTGCCTTTTGCTTTAGCAGCAGCTTATGCTTCAACATTAACTCTTAGGAACTGTGACGCGAAGAGACGTCCGCTTCGAGTGAAGCCTCTGCCTCCCCCGACATTATCAATCTGTGGTGTAGTTGAAGAATCAAAAGTGACTTTCTTTCCGTTGCAATAAATATCTGAGCCATAGTGCCAAGGCACGACACTGCTGCTGTCATATGGAACTGGTCCAGGTACCATGATGGTTACCGGACTGATTGTTGCGGAAGAAGGAGTTGTAAAAATCTGAGGATCATAATAGATGGTGACAGAAGATCTGACTGGAGATGGTGCAGGTGCAGGGAGTTGTTGATGTTGATGTTGATGTGAGTTGTTGAAAGAATCCGGGACATGAACTATTGCCGAATCATAGTAAATGGTGACTGTTGAGATGTCGTCATTGATGGTTGTTGTTGTTGTAGTAGACTCCTTTGAAATGGTGTTTACTGATGTTGTAGGAGAGATGTTTGTTGGAGTTGTAGAAGTTGGAACCATTGAAGTGATTTGCAGGATGCCTTCTCTGTTAAGACCGTTGATACCATTCCTCAGATTTTCCCAACCATTGGTAGAGACTTTGCAAGCTTCACAATGGGTCTCAAAACCCGGAAACACTTGGCACTTCAACAACTGAGCTTTAACTTCGGCCAATGGTGTTTGAATACTTGCAACATCATCAATCAGAATAGATGGTTGGTCCTCCTCAAAAGCATTGATCCTCAGTCCACCGTGATTCGGTATTGGATTCTTTGTGACATTTGGAGGAGGTGCAAAATTCAAAGCCTTGGAATCAACTAAGTCCTGAACTTTCATATACAAGGCTCTGCATTTCTCTGTTGTATGGTGTAAACACCCAAAATTTTCCCTCACTCTTTTATCATACCATGGCTTGTGGTCTTTCATTTTTGTTTTTAAGCATTAACTCATATTGCATTTTTGTTTCACTGCATGGTTCAAGTTCATCTGCATCTAGGGTTTGTGATCTAAGCAATCCAAGAATCCATCTGAGCCATCCCAAAGGTCTTAAAGCTTTACAAGAGGGTCCATGTGTGTTCTATGATCATATTATGCTCCCTAAATTTCATGAAAGTCAAGGGATCACAAGAATTGGCAAAGGCATGGAAGCAGAGCTAGGGTTTTCACTACACACATATGACCAAAATTAGGGTTTTGGTTTCAGAGGCCTTAACTCAAAATTTTTGGGTCATTCTTGTTTCTAATGTTCTTAATATGTTATAAGGATCATGTGTACCATGTTTGATGAAGAAATTCCTTGTGGAAGTCATCTGTTCACTGGGTAACTTCCTGAGCAAGTCAAGTCAAAATCAAGGCATCTGAGGCCCCCAACAATGGAACCAAAGAGGTATTTTCATCAAATTGAAGTTCTATGATCTTTATTTGATCTTAAAAGTGGTTGGAAGTTCACAAGATTGAAGAATTTTGAGCCAATTACAAACTTGCCATTTTTGGAAATGACTTGAAATGCAAACTTTCCATTTTGGGAAAGTTTTTTCAACCTCCTCTTTCATAACCAAAAATGCTTCAAATGGAAAATTCTTGATCATGAAAGTTATAGATTAGGTCTTTCCCTTTTCAAAAATTACAAGAACATGTATTGATTCATCCTAGAACTCAAGATATGGCCTTTCAAAGTTGGCAAAAATCACATAATTTTCAAGTTCATGCCAAAGAGGGAATTTTGCAATTTCACTTGCCAAGCATTCTAATGACCTCAAATCAACTTCTATGCATCATAATATGTCAAAGCATTCTCAAAGGATCAGAATTGGCCCAAGATTGGAAGCATTTCATGGCTTGTGATCCAAGAAACACCAAAGAGGGAAAGTTGCAAAATCCATGAGAACTCTTCATCCAAGCCTTCCAGCACATCAAATTCAATCCCATGGTCCTCCATGAACCAAGCTGAGGCCAGACACCCCTCCAAACAACCTCTGACACGTGCCCATATCCCATAGTACACAATGTTGACTTTTTGCAAAAACACACCATACCAATCAACCTGTGCCACACCTACTTTCTGAGCAATTCTATTGGTTTATGCAAACATCATGGATCATAAACAACATAACAATCAAGCCTGAAAGCTCTCATACACTCAGATTGCCAAAAACCTCAAGAAACCTTGACCTCTTCGAAATTCATAGCACAACCACTCAAACTTCAAACTTTCTTCACCATTCAACTCAGCATCACCTCAGGATCATTTCCCACCCATCACCATAACCTAAAACACTCTCAAACTCAAACACGATTTCTGCATACTCAGAACTGGAACTCATGATTCAGCCAAAATAAACTCATTCCAAGCATCACAATAGAATCAGGGGGACCAAAGGAGGTGGATTGCACAAAAGAAAGGCCCAGATAGCTCCATTTCCAAGAACTGCAACTCAGGTAACCTTCATGAACATTTTTTTTCCAGAAGAATGATTTTAAGTCTCTAAATGATTCTACATGTCTAGCTGATCATCCTGATATGTTTATTTTTGAAAATGATTGAGAAATGAGCATGTATTGTTCTTCTGAAACTTTTCCCGTGAATTTGTTCTTGCTTCGATTCATCATGTATGCGTAAAATAAATTGTTTTTGATGGCTGATTCTTGCTTATTGATGCTTGGGGAGTGATTCTGGAGAGTCTGGGAGGTTCTCATAGCCTAGGGAGAGAGATAGAATTTTGTGTTCGCGCGGAGAAGATGACCGGAGCTTGCTCCGGTCACCTGAATTTGTTTAGGGTTGTAATTAGGGTTAATCCAGTCAGTTTGAATATCAGCCGTAGGATCATGTTTAACGCGCGTTTGTAGGGTCTAGATTGATCCACTTAAGCCCTAATCCAGTTTAATTAAAATAATTAGGTTTAATTAATTAATTAACCCAGTTTGAATCTCAGCCATCTAGATGCGCGCGTGGTCAATTCCCTCCTTCCCCACTTTGAATCTTAGCCTTAGGATCTGCTGACTTCCATTTTATTTCATTTTTATTTCATTTATTTTCATTTCTTTTGCATAATTATTTTAAAATATCAAAAATCATCACAAAAATATGAAACTTTGCATTCTGACTTTAAATATTTTTCTCAATCCAAAAATAATTTTTATTTTATTTTTTTGCATTAAAAAATTATTTTTAAAATATTTAAATGTTATTTTAATTGATTAAAGTATTTTAATTAATTAAAAATGCATTTAGGTTTCCAAAAATCACCAAAAAAATCATGAACCATTCCAATGCATTTAGAAACATTTTCAAACTCTTCACACAAATTTATTTTTAGGTTTGATCATAGTTTACCAATTTTCTTTGAATTAAGGGTCATAAAAATCACATTTTTAAACCCTAACTTTGAAAAATCATTTCTACCTAACCAAGAAGAGTTTGAACTTGATTCTTTTTGAATTGTGTTTCATATTGCATGTAGTTTATAGGTAATTTTCCCCATGAATTTATCTTGCATTTTCAATTTGATTTTCATTTTCTCTTAAGAATCACCCAAAAACCCTAGGAAACTTAGGAAAATCATAACTTTTGATAGGTTAGACTTCTGACCTTCTCCTTTGGGGTGTGACCTAGAATGGGATTAGGGTTTGTTTGAGCTTGATTTAAAATTTTTATCATGTCATATGCTTCTGTTTTATCCATTTGCATCTCACATATCCATGTAACCCTAATTTCTCATGTTCATTTGCATTCACCTTGCATATACATCATTACATGAACTTGCCATGACATTTCATGCATTCATATGTCATCTTAGACATCTTAGGACATGTTAGAACCTTGCTTGATCATATATTCATTCATTTTCCATGTTTAGCATTCATTTCATTTCATACACTTTCATGTGTTTTCAAACTTCAAAGCATGCTTCTATATCATCTCATTCTTGTATGATCATTCATGTACATCTTGTATGACATTGAATCATTTCACATGAAATTTGCATGGCATAAACACTTCTGACTTTGATCATTGCATCTCACTTCACTTCATTTCTTTATGCTTTATACTTCATGCATTCATACTAACACTTTCAGGTTTTGGTAAGTTATTTTGGGAGGTGGATTTGCCTTCACCTCTCACTTCTTCTTATCTCATTCATATGCATCTTGCTGGTCTTTGAAGTGAATTTGATTCACTTATGTTCCATCTCTCTCACTTTCACCCTTTAAGATACTTATCTTCTTCAGGAAGTAAGTAACTTATTCTTCTTCTTCCTTCCCTTTTCATCTACTTCTTCCATTGGTGGCCTTCTTGAAGATCTTTCTCTAAGCCTCACAAACCATAGGATATCCAAGAATGATAATGATTAGGGTTGTAATTAGTTCCCCTTAGCTTTTTACCTTTAAGTATCCTAGAGTCTCTCTTCTCATCTCAATAATCAGAGACTAAACTCTTAAAGTTTTAGGACTTTGGGATTAGGGTTATGCCTACATCCTTATCTTAGGATGGAGTGTATAACTTTAATCCTAAGTGTTAAACCTTTAATTTGTTTAAACCTCTTAATCAAATCATTTAATAACCATCAAGACTTTATCTTGTAACTTGGGCCTTACATTAGGGTTCTAACTCTTCCTTATGGTTAAGAGGGACTAACCCTAGTGTTTAATGGACAAGTCCTCCTCAAGTTGTCTTACAAACCATGAAATCCACTTCTTAATCTCATCCTTTAATTTAAAATCCATTTAATAAAGGCTTTTCATCTAATGAATTTAATCCCTAACCATGGATTAAGTTGAGGTATCTTCCTCTGCTTAAGTGTTCTCATCTATTATCCTTCTATTAGGATGGTGTAATGAGTTCACTAATTTGTGATTAGAGATTAAACTCATTACTTAACACTAAACAAAACCCAAAAACATCTAATTAATCACAAGTGGGTTAATGATCTTAATGCTATATCATCATGGTAATTAAGTTGTGATGCTTATCTCACACTTAAGTAGGATCATTATCCCTAATCAGGGAGGATATAATGAGTTTACAAGCCCCTTGATTTAGGCTTAAGCTCATTAACTTATGCAAAACACCAAAAACAATAACAAAACTGGAAACACAAAAAACAAACAATAATCGTCTCCTTCGAGAATCTTTTCTCATCACACTCATTCACAAACGAGAACTTGCTTCTTCCGTCTAATGCAAGACAGTTAGCACTCGAGCCAGACGAGTCATACACATGAGCATAGACAAGCAAGCAGTTCACAGTCAATTTATCTTCAGTCTCTTTGAGTCAAACTACGGTGTTCTAACTTCCTCATTGCACGCGAGGATACGTAGGCATAACTTAACAGTTATCGAACAAAAGTCTCTTTGTCTTCCCCCTCTTTCAGCATTCCTTTTTAAGCCTCAGTTCCTGAACAATTCACCTTTTGCACTGACACCTGTACTTTCTTTCCCTAGCTTTTGCACACAGATAGCATATACACCTACCCCTTTTAAACACAATTCTTTAAGCGTGGATCCCGTCGAGTACGATGGACAATCTGGGTGCTAATACCTTCCCAGGTTGTAACCAACCCCCTTTCTCAGTTTCTCTGGTTCGCAACCGTCTTATCCATCTCTTTCTAGGTTTATGCAGCATTACCTTTCCTTCGGGATAAAAATACCTAGCTGGCGACTCTATTCACTTCACTTTCCTTTTCTCTTTTCGCCGACCGTTCGCACTTGTACCGGGATGCAAATATTCGGGAGCGACAACTTGGCGACTCTGCTGGGGATCTTATCTTGCAACCAAGGCTTTTGGTTCTTTTTGTGGGTTTCTCCTAGCACTTGTTTGATTTGTGTTTATGGGGGTGTTATGTGCTACTTGTGCTTGTTGATTTTTGCTTCATTTATTGCTTTATGTACGGCTTTATTTATTGCTTTCGTTTACTATTTATATGCATTTCATACTATTATCATCATATCATTTGTGTTGGATCTTTTGTTTACCTTGGTGGGAGGGATATTGAGTGAATAAGGTTCCATACCGGGAGCTTGTTTGACACATAGGATAAAGTGGCTTCATATTCTTTCCCATTCCATTTCGGTCTGGTGCGGGAATATGAAACACGGTTCAGACATGGGTTTCTTCTTGAGAACTCTGTGCTATGGATTTCCTGTAGTACTAGGGCTATCTGGGAAGCCTGCTAAGTCTGGATGACCTTTTTATGACCTTCAGCACCTGAAGTGAATTAGAGGAGGATCCTTTATGATTATTATAAACACTGTACCTCCGGGTTAGAAATTTTTACACTTCTCATAAATGATCCAAGTCTGAGGATCCTTGTTCTAGAACAATACATGTGAAGGGGTTGGGATGTTTACAGGTTTGCAGGAACCCTTGGCCTCATCATACCCTTGTTACTGATATTGTTAAGGTCACATCATTTTGGACTATTCTTGTGAAACCCTGGACTTGTGACTCTTTATTTGAGTCCCCCACCTGGTTATTGGTTTTCTAAGCCTTCATCCAGACTTATGAACACACATGGACCCTATCAAGGCAGATAACAGATCCAACACTTGATCACAAACCCTTGCATATCATTCTGCATACATCATTTTGCATCATCTAACATTTGTCTATTTGTTTTATAGGGTATCCACATCTTATCTTTGGTTTGGTTTTGACCTGTTCTACTGCTCAGATTCCTTCAGCTATCTGCATCAGCCTTTTTCATCAGTTATCTTCATCAGAGATCCTCTTCAGTATCTTCTCCATCTATCTTCAACAGTCTTCTCCAGTGTTTCTCCTCAGTCTTCTTCACCAGCATCCATTGTCAGCATGGACCCATCCAGGAAGAGCAACATCACTTATCATTTCTTTGAGCCCACTCTGAGAGGCATCAAACAGATTCAGACACTCATCACTCCTGATCATATCCCTTTATTCAGGGAACATTATGATGGAAATATGGACATGATCATGGACTTGGATGCCTCCCAGAGGAGTATGATCCACACCTGTCTTCAGTTTTATGACTCTCCTCTCAGATGTTTCACTTTCCCAGATTTTCAGTTGGGACCTTTGCTAGAAGAGTTCTCCATGTTGTTGGGTGTCCCCATCAGGAGAGGGATTCCTTTCAACCCTGAGATGACTACTCCCAAGAATTAAGATGTAGCCAAGGCTTTGCACTTGGAGTCCAACCTCATTGACCAGAATATGACCACCAAGGCTGGAATCTCAGGCCTTCATTTGGACTTCTTGGTTACTCAGGCCATCACTCATGCTGCAGCAGGGAAGTGGGACATTGTTTGTGCTCTTTTGGCCCTTAGCATATATGGTATCATCTTGTTTGCAGACGAGCCTAAGTTTGTAAGCAAGAGTGCTATTCACCTTTTCTTGTTGAAGAACCCAGTCCCTACTTTGCTTGGAGACTTTTACTACTCAGTGCATCAAAGGAATGAGAAGCAGAGGGGGAGATTAGTCAGATATTGTGCACATCTCTTCTATTGTTGGTTGTTGAGGCACTTGTCAAAGTCAGAAGCTTTCCTGAAACCTCATCAGTCAAGAAACTAGGCTAAGAGAATGATTTCCCTTACTTCATAAGATATCAGATGGTGCACTCAGAGCACCAAGGGCAGAGGTATCATCACCAGCTGTGGACAGTATCCCAATGTACCCCTGATTGGAGTGAAGGGTTGCATCAACTAAAATCCTTTGCTATTCAAAAGGAAATTAGGGTATTCCTTAGTACATCCACCAAGAGAGCAAGACTTGTCAGAAACTCTTTACTGTGACATTCAGCACAACCTTACCATTTCCAGATAGGTAGCTTGGGCTTGGGACAACATTCAGACAAAAGGGACTGCTATCCTTGGCAAGTGCAACAACATAGCTTCAGCTCAGTATATTGATTGGTCTCGCATCAGAGGACAAATCACCCTCATGCCATTCACCTTGGAAGATGTGCCTGGACCATTAGCAGTAGAGCCTGTAGCCAAAATCAGTTTAGAGGAATTTGAGAAGTTGAAAGAGAGGAATGCTCAGCTTTCTAAAGCTCTAAAGAAGACCCTCTGGGAGAGGAATGATAGTCATCTGGACAATGAGAGGTTAGAGAAGCTCCGGATCGAGCATATGACCAAGATTGAGAAGACAGATGATTACATCAGAAGGGCTAGAGCAGGAGAGTTGGTATTGAAGAATGCTTGCAAGGAAGCCAAAACTCAGAAGGCCAGAGTTGAACACTACCTGGAGGAGAGTCAGGCAAGATGGATCAGAATTACTGAAGCTCGTTTACGGGAGGATCAGAGGACCCAGGCTAGGATAGAGCAGCTGGAAGCTAGTGAGAAGAAGAATCAGGAGGCCTTGTTAGCAGCACAGAAAGAAATCTCCGAGTTGAAACTCCGGGCGGGGTTGAAGAGATCAAAGGACCAGGACAAACATAAGAAGTTGACAATCGCCATTGCCACCAGGAACCTTCTTATCAAGACTATCACAGAGCATCCAGTTGGCCCAGTGACTGAGGATCTCCTGAAAGATTTCAGAGAGGATGATTATGGATTGGATGTTTGATTTCTTGATTGTATTTTTTGTTGTTGTATTTTGACCCACCATGGAAATTTTGCTGTAATCAAACTATGTACCTTTACATCTGCAATATATGGTTTGTGTGTTATCCTTTGGGCTTCATTTCTCTTCAACATCATCATTCCTCGAGGTCTGGAAGGTCAAAACCAAAGAACCAAATCAGATACCCTTGGAAGACAAATAGGCATCCTGCATTGCATACTAACCTCATTTCTTTGTTTTGTAGGTTTTTGTTTTTGTTGTTTCTCAATTTGTTGTGGTTTCAGGAAACATCGCTCGTAGAAGAGTCTTCCCCATCAACAGAGTTCACTGGTATCCGACAAGAAGCAACCTTCCGGGCTTACAAATAGATCAGGTTCAGCAAGATTTGACTGACGTGAGAACCCAAATGGCCAATGAAAGGACTGAGATAAGGGCCCAAATGAACCAGTTCATGGCAGTAATGATTGGGTTGGCCCAAATCCAAGAAAGACTGAGGGAGTTGGTCGAGCGGAAAACTCCAGAAGAAAACCATCCAGGTACAGGGGGTACCAGCAACAACGATCATGTACAGCCTCGTACTGATCCCCCAGAGTTTGGACCTCATCTTAACCCCGACATCAATGCTATAAGGAATACCCAGGGTAACACTAGAGGGCGTGCCTTGTAGGAGGACCCTCATGAAGAACAATTTACTGTGGTTGGGGCAGGAGATGAAGTCTATGATCGTCGGCTGGACGAGATAGCAGAAAGGCTGAGGTCTCTTGAATCTCAAAACTCGCTAGGTTTTGATGTCATGGATATGAGACTAGTGGAGGGGGTTGGAATTCCTCACATATTCAAACCTCCTTGATTTGAAAGATACAATGGTACATCCTGCCCTCGCACCCATCTCCAATCTTTCCTGGGAAGATTAAAAGCCTACACCATGGATGAAAAGCTATGGATGTTCTATTTTGAGGATAGCTTGACAGGGGCATCCCGTGAGTGGTACTCTCATTTGACTAGGGCCACAATAAGAAATTGGAAAGATTTGGCCGAAGCTTTCATTCGCCAATATCAATACAATCTGGACATGGCTCCTAATAGAACACTTCTAATGGGAATGTCACAGTCTTCCAGGGAAAGCTTTAGAGAGTATGCTCAAAGATGGAGGAAATTAGTTGTTGCCGTTCAACCTCCAATGTCAGAAAGGGAAATGGCAGATATGTTTATGAACACCCTTCAGGGGACTTACATTGATAGGTTGGCTGCATTCTCTTCCACTAGCTTTGCAGACGTGGTTATAGCTGGAGAAAGAATTGAGAGCTTACTGAAAATGGGAAAGATTTCGGATAACGGCGCCAGTTCAAGCAGTACAAGGAAACCATTTGCAGGGCCTCGCAGATCCGGTGAAACAAATTATGTACACATGGGCAGAGGAAGACCCCAATATCTGCCAAGATCAATTGTCGCTGTCTCTATCCCTACTCTACCTCCTCAATACATTCAGCAACCACAACATTTTCTTCAACAACAACAGTTTCCTCAACAAAGGTCCTACAACAACAACAACCAACAACAACACCATTTCCAACAAAGGCCATCTCAAGTTAATAGGGTAATTGACCCTATACCAATGCCATATTCCACCTTGTTGCCACAACTCCTAAAGCTTAATCTTGTCGAGTTAAGGACTTTGGCTCCACCAGATCCTCAGAACCTCCCGAGAAATTACGAGGTCAACGCCAGATGTGCCTTTTATTCTAATGCACCTGATCACACCACAGAAAAGTGTAGAGCTTTACACATGAAGGTCCAGGATCTAGTTAATTCAAAGGCCCTAAATTTCGTACCACCTCCTAATGTCACGAAGAATCCTATGCCCAGCCATGGTGGCCCCAGGATAAATGCAATTGAGGAGGGTCAACCCATGATTTTAATTGAAGATGCTGCAAGCATTCAAACACCTCTGGCAGAGGTTAAAGCTCAGCTATTAAAATGCCAGGTGTTTCCAGGTTGTGAGGCCTGCTGCGAATCTTACAAAGTTTCCGTCAATGGGTGTGCAAGCTTGAGAAGTGGCATCAATGGCCTGATCAAAGAAGGTATCCTGCAAATAACGACAACGGCTTCTACAACATCAGCAACTCCTTTTTCAGCAACAACCAATACTCCTCCTACAACTGCAAAGACAATTGTTCCTACAGACTCGTCTGCAAAATCAGCAGCCACATCTTCCATCATTTCAACAAACACTAGTTCAACCGCATCCGCTTCTACAACTACAGCAGCCATTAACAACGACGTCTCCACAGTCACCATATATTATTACCCTGCAACGGTCCCTGATTCCAACAACTTTCAGCAACAATCTCAACAACAATTTCAACAACAACCAAGCTTCAGTCAATCACCACCACCATCAATCAGAAGTCCTGTTACCATATTTTATGATCCATAGACAATAACGGTTCCTACCTCTGTTGCAGTCAGTCTAGTCACCATCACGGTGTCGGGCCTATTCCGTACGAAAAAGACAATGCTGTACCATGGCACTATGGTTCAGACCTTTACTGCAACAGAGAAAGAGTCCTTCTTGATTCTTCAGTTCATACACCACAAGTGGATAATGTCGGGGGAGGAGAAGGCTTCACCCGAAGCGGACGCCTCTTCGCGTCACAAGTTCCAAGAGCTAATACTGAGGCAGAGGCTGCTGCCAAAGCCAAAGGTAAAAGTGTGGCACCTGAAGAACCTGTACCAAAAGAAGCCCATAAATCATCCTTTGATCAAGATGTTGATGAATTTATGAGGATAATCAAAAGAAGCGACTACAAGGTTGTGGATCAGCTCCACTAGACTCCTTCCAAGATCTCCATCTTATCCTTTCTATTGTGTTTCGAAGCTCGTCGGGATGCATTACTTGAAGTCCTGCACAAAGCCTACGTGCCGAAGGAGATCACGGTGAATCAGCTCGAGACAGTGGTGTCTAATGTTAATACTAGCCATGGGCTAGGCTTCACCAACGCTGATTTGACCACAGAAGGTCGTCACCACAACAAAGCTTTACACATCACCCTGGGGTGTAAAGGGGTTGTGCTTTCACATGTTCTTGTTGACACTAGGTCTTCGCTCAATGTCTTGCCAAAGAAAGCCCTTGTCAAACTTGAATATGATGGTATTGCTCTCCGACCAAGCAATCTGGTAGTCAGAGCTTTTGATGGTTCCAAGAGGTCTGTTCTTGGAGAGGTGGAGCTCCCTGTGATAATTGGCCCGCATGTCTTTCAAACTACTTTCTACGTGATGGACATTCAGCCGACCTATAGCTGTTTGTTGGGTCGACCATGGATTCACGCCGTTGGCGCAGTTACGTCGACCCTTCACCAGAAATTGAAATATGAGTGGGAAGGGAAGATTATCACAATCTGTGGTGAAAAAGATATTTTTGTTAGCCATCTAGCTACCTACAAATACATTGAGATTGATGGTGAAATTCACGAAACGATGAGCCAAGGGTTCGAGGCACTGAACGTCAATGAGGCGACAACTGAAGTATTTGCTGCATCCCAGGAAGATAGGATGGGTACTTCAATTGTCTCCTATCAACAATTTCAGAAGGTTGTTGAAGATGACAACGCCCAAGGCTGGGGCAAGCTGCTACCGATGGAGAAGAAGGAGGACAGATTCGGTTTGGGTTACAAACCATTCCGACAAGATCAAGCAGAGGCTGCTAAGGAGCCCAAGTTCATAAGTGGGGGGATGCTCACCCCAGATGTTGTCAATAACGTGGAAGACGAGGCAGAAAGCGACCTCAACCTGGAGAGCTGGATTCGTCCAAGGATCCCGGGTCAACAAGTCCTTAACTGGTCTTCCCGGGAAATTATAAGGGTTACTCCTGCAGAGTAATTATTATTTCCCTGCTTTTTAGCATGCATCAAGTCCTGCATCTTGCCCAAGGTGTAAGGACTCATTTTGTAATAGGGTCGTATTTGTATTTTTGTGCAAATGGAATATCAATGAATATTGGACATCTTTTGCAAACAATTTTCTCTTCCGCTCACTGTCTTTTCATTTTTGTTATTTTTCGCACAAAACAATAAAATGGCAATGTTTTCAAAATAAATAACTTCATTTTTCGAACAAGATTAAAATTGATCACTAAAACGAACAAATCTCGACCCTTGCAGAGATAATCCTCCAGATTGCACCGACAACAACATTTCTATGACCTTGTATGACTTCAACAATCCAATTAATCAAGCTGATGAAGGGGTTGAAGAAGACTATGAGTTACCTGAAGAGTTAGCCAGGTTGTTGAGGCAAGAAGAGAAAGTGATTACTCCTCATCAGGAGGAGGTTGAAACTGTTAATCTTGGTACCGAGGAGGATTTGAAAGAAGTAAAAATTGGGGCCAGTATGCAAGCTTCAGTAAAAGAACAGCTTATCAATATGCTTTGAGAATACGTCGGCGTCTTTGCTTGGTCCTATCAAGATATGCCAGGTCTAGATACCGATATTGTCATGCACAAGCTACCATTGAAAGAAGATTGCCCTCCAGTCAAACAGAAGCTACGCCGTACTCGCCCAGATATGGCCATGAAGATTAAGGAAGAAGTACAAAAACAGTGGGACACCGGTTTCCTTGTTGTAACTAGTTACCCACCGTGGGTTGCTAACATTGTACATGTGCCTAAGAAAGATGGCAAGGTGCGTATGTGTGTGGATTACCGGGATCTGAACAGAGCCAGCCCGAAGGATGATTTCCCATTACCTCACATTGATGTATTGGTCGACAACACAGCTCAGTTCTCGATATTTTCTTTCATGGATGGATTTTCTGGGTATAATCAGATCAAGATGTCACCCGAAGACATGGAGAAAACAACCTTCATCACCCTTTGGGGCACATTTTGTTACAAGGTAATTCCGTTTGGACTAAAGAACGCCGGTGCAACTTATCAACGGGCTATGGTAACATTATTCCACGATATGATCCACAAGGAAATTGAAATTTACGTGGATGATATGATTGCCAAGTCCCTTACTGAAGAAGACCATCTAGTAAATCTTTTGAAGTTGTTCAAACGTCTAAGGAAGTATCAGCTGAAGTTGAACCCCAACAAATGCACATTCGGGGTACGTTCTGGTAAGCTGCTGGGCTTTATCGTATGTGAAAAAGGAATTGAGGTTGATCCCGACAAAGTCAAAGCAATTCAGGAAATGCTTGCACCTAAGACTGAGAAAGAAGTTCGAGGGTTCTTAGGTAGATTGAACTACATCTCAAGGTTCATATCTCACCTCACGACAACCTGTGAACCCATGTTCAAGTTGTTAAGAAAGGAACAGACAGTTAAATGGAACGACGATTGTCAGAAAGCTTTTGACAAGATCAAGGAGTACCTACAAGAGCCTCCAGTTCTCATGCCTCCGATTGAAGGAAGACCTCTTATAATGTACCTGACAGTATTAGAAGGGTTAATGGGGTGTGTGTTGGGCCAGCATGACGAGTCTGGTCGAAAAGAGTATGCAATATACTACCTAAACAAAAATTTTACTGACTGTGAACAACGTTATTCACTGCTCGAGAAAACTTGTTGTGCTTTAGCGTGGGCTGCTCGCCGACTAAGACAATATATGTTGACTTACACTACTTTGTTGATTTTAAAGATGGACCCCGACAAGTACATATTTGAAAAGCCAGCACTTACCAGAAGGGTTGCAAGATGGCAAATGATTCTAACAGAGTATGACATTCAGTATACTTCTCAAAAAGCCATCAAAGGCAGTGTATTGTCTGACTATCTGGATGAGCAACCCATTGATGATTACCAGCCCATGAGCTTTGACTTCCCTGATGAAGACATCATGTACTTAAAAGCAAAATATTATGAAGAGCCTATTCACACTGAAGGGCACGACCCAGAAGAAGAATGGACTATGATGTTTGACGGGGCTGTCAATATGAATGGCCGTGGAGTTGGTGCAGTGCTTATTACACCTAAAGGAGTTCATATGCCTTTCTCGGAAAAACTCAGCGTTGCCTGCACTAACAACGAAGCAGAATACGAAGCATGTATCATGGGTCTTGAGGAAGCCATTGACCTCAGGATCAAAACATTGAATGTAATTGGAGATTTAGCTTTGGTAATCAATCAGACCAACGACAAATGGTACACTCACCAAGAGCATCTGATTCCATACCGTGACTATACGAGGAGATTATTGACTTTCTTCACAACAGTCAAACTTGAGTACATCCCTCGAGGCGAAAATCAATTTGCAGATGCTTTGGCTACCATTTCCTCTATGATCAAAGTTCAAACTGCCAATTATGTGCCTCGAATTCTGGTATCCAGACTAGACCGACCAACATACATATTCTCGGTGGACACTGCTAAAGATGACAAGCCTTGGTTCCATGACATCAAAACCTTCTTAAAGGATCAGACATACCCACCAGGGGCATCGTCCAATGATAAGAACACATTAAGGAGGTTGTCCGGCTGTTTCTTCCTCAACGCTGATGGTTCATTATACAAGCGAAACTTCGACATGGTCCTGCTCAGATGTGTTGACAAGAAGGAAGCAGACCTACTGATGCACGAGGTGCACAAAGGTTCTTTCGGTACCCATGCCGGAGGACATGCAATGGCAAATAAATTATTAAGATCAGGTTACTAGTGGATTACAATGGATGCAGAGTGTTGTGCATATGCCAGAAAATGCCACAAATGCCAGATCTACGCAGATAAAGTGCATGTACCTCCAAATCCTCTAAACGTGATGTCTTCACCTTGGCCCTTTGCCATGTGGGGCATTGACATGATTGGAAAGATCAAATCGACTGCTTCAAATGGTCACTGATTCATCCTGGTAGCCATTGATTACTTCACCAAATGGGTTGAAGCGGCTTCGTATGCAAACGTCACCAGACAAGTGGTAGCCAGATTTCTGAAAAGAGACATCATTTGTCGATATGGAGTTCCCGAGCGAATCATTACTGATAATGGTTCCAATTTGAACAACAAAATGATGGCAGAACTGTGCCGGGACTTGAAAATTCAACATCACAACTCTTCTCCTTACAGGCCAAAGATGAATGGCGTTGTTGAGGCAGCCAACAAGAACATCAAGAAGATTGTGCAGAAGATGGTGGTTACTTATAAGGATTGGCACGAAATGCTACCATTTGCTTTACATGGGTATCGAACCTCAATCAGAACGTCCAATAGGGCAACACCTTATCAGCTTGTTTATGGTATGGAAGCTGTCCTACCCGTTGAAGTTGAGCTACCCTCCTTACGGGTAATGATGGATGTAAAACTAGAAGAAGCAGAATGGGTCCGGTCTCGATACAATCAACTGAATTTGATCGAAGAGAAAAGATTAGCTGCAATTTGTCATGGGCAGTTATATCAGAAGAGAATGAAGAAATCCTTCGATCAAAAAGTCAGGCTTCGGGAGTACCAAGTGGGAGATCTTGTTCTGAAAAGACTTCTTCCCCCTCATACAAACCACAGGGGAAAATGGACGCCGAACTACGATGGTCCATTCATAGTAAAGAAAGTTTTCTCTGGCGGAGCGCTGATGCTCACTACTATGGATGGCGAGGATTTCTTATCCCCTGTGAATTCAGATGCAGTTAAAAAATACTTCACATAAATGACCCGCTGGACATGAAAACAGAATGTGAGTCCAGGCAAAAATAGGGCATCCCGGCGAGTCAAAAACAGAATAAAAGACTCGGGCAAAAATAAGGGAAAAATTGAAAAAAAAATGTACACCCGCTGAGTTGAAAAGCCACATTGGACAGCTCAGGCAAAAATGGGTATCCCGGTGGATTGAAAACCCGAAAGAGCGATCCACGCAAAATCAGGGAATAAGCGAACAACTGCATTCTGAATTCGTCTATATCGCTCACAACGTGGCAAGCTTTGAAAGGACAAAGCATCGGTCAGAATCAGCCTCCTTCAGAAAGCAAGATGAGAAGAACGTCAAGGTTATACAGGTCATAGCAAAGGAAGTCCACTGGAACGTAGTCGTCAACATTGCCAACGCCTTTATTTTCTCAATTTGCAGCAATCTCCTCATTTCAGGGGATTTGTTTCTTTAACTATATTTGCCAATTCAGGGCACCCAAATTAATAAAATCAGAGTTTTCAGTCACACCTCGTTTTGTACATTTTTGTTTCGTTTGAAAAATGTCCAATATTCATGATACAACACTTGCATAAAACAAATGAGCCAGTTTTAATAAATGCTTGCAGGAAATATATTTACTTTCAGGAAAGTCTAACTCCTATGATGGAATCCGGTTAGGGATACCTCGGGATACTTGTGCGTTCTCTTATCTTAACAAGTTGCAGGTATTCAATACATAGCATGGGGCATGTCAAGTGTTGAATCCCTAGCATGTTACTTCTCGGAAGTTACCTCCTCCCCAAGCAGGATCTCCCGAGAAATGCCTGAACTGTTTTTCCCCAGCGAAATTGCCAAAGCCTCCTCATCCCCAGCATAAGTCTACTCAACAGAAGCTTCCCCAGCCGAGATTGTAAACACCCCAAATTTGCCCTCACCCATTCACACCATGGCTTGTGATCATTTCATATACACAAATCCCAAGCATAGCATCTCATACCACATTTTAGTACACTGCATTGCTTCTAAGTCATCTGCATCTAGGGTTTGTGATCTGAGCAATCCAGAGAGCTTCTTGAGCCACTCCAAGGGTCATCAATCACTTCAAATGGGCCCATGTATGTTCAAGCATCATATTATGTCCTCTCAAAGTCAAGAATGTCAAAGGATCACAAGAACTGAGAATGGTATGGAAGCAGAGCCAGGTTTGACTGCATAGATGACCTAGAATTAGGGTTTTGGTTTCAGAGGCCATAACTCCAAATTTTTTGGTCATTCTTGTTTCTATTGGTCTCTATATGGTATAGGGAGCATGCATATCAATTTTCATGAAGAAATTCCATGGGGAAGTCATCTGATCAAGAGTTGACTTTTCAAGCAAGTCAGTGTAAAATCAGGGCATCTGAGGCCCCCAATGACCCAACCAAAGGGTGTTCTTCATCATTTTGATTGTGTATGATCTTTATTTGATCATAGAAGATGATAGGAGTTCACAAAATTGAAGAATTTCAAGTCATTTGCAAAGTTGACTTTTTGGGAAAGTTTGACTTTTAATGAAATTGCCATTTTGGGAAACTTTTTCAACCCTTGCTTTTTGATTCAAAAATGCTTCAAATGGAAAAACTTTGGTAATGAAAGTTGTAGAATGGATCATTCCCTTTTCAAAAAGTACAAGAACATGACCTAATTCATTTTGGATCAAAAGTTATGGCTTGTCAAAGTTGGCTAAAATCACAAAATTTGAAGTTTTCTACCAAAGAGACATTTTGCAAAATGGTTTGTTCAAGTGTTCTAAAGGCCTCAAATGTGTATCATTTCTTCACAACATGATCATATAACATCTAAAATTCAGAAAGTGCCAAGGGATCACTCATCTTCATGACTTATGGAGCAAGATTTCTCAAAAGAAACAAAAGTGAAGCAAGTTGCAAAAACTCACTCAAGTGTGAATCCACTTGCTTGCTGACTTCACAACCAATCCTATGGCTCTCCACACATCTTGCTGCGCAGGACACCCCATCTGTCCTTGGCTAGCTAGTAGCCCATGCCTCTCTTACACAACTTTGACATTTTGGCAACTTGAGCCATACCAATCACAAAAGCACACATCAACTCATCTGACCAATCCCATTAGTTTATACAAACAAAAAGCAAGCCAAAGCACATACAACACAAGCCTGAAAGCACCAAGAACAGAGCTCTCTCATTTTCACCCCATTTTTGCAAAAGCTTTCGAAACACTCTCCACAAGCTGCAAACACACAAACCAACTTCACAAACCAACTCAACACACTTCACTGATCAAAAACCACCCATCACCATTGCCTGAAACTCCCTGAATCAAGAATACGATTTCCACCCCACCTTGAACAGAACTTCTTCCATCTCAAAAACCAGCCATCATAAACTTTCTCCAAGTATCAAGACTTCATCAGGGGCTTAAGAGGAGTGGTTTGCACAAAGAAAGAGGGTCAGAAAGTTGCAAACTGAGAAAGCTCAAAGCTCAGGTATATCAAGAACTTTTTTTCCAGAAATGAGTTTTTAAGTTTCTAATTTGTTCCTCATGCTTTGCTGATCACTCTGATGTTATTACTTTTTGAAATGGTTGAGAAATAAGCATTTAATCGTGTTCTGAAACTTTTCTGACCTAAACATGTTTTGCTTCGATTCGCATGATTAATGAATGAAAAATGATTTTTGTTTAGGGGTTTTGATTCAGTGTTGAATGGGGATGATTTCTGGGCCATTAGTTTTCATTTTCATGGAGTTTTGAGGATTTTAGCAACTTTCAGGTGAGGGTTTTGCCGGAGAAGACGACCGGAAGTCTTCTCCGGCCACCTGAAAGTGATTAGGGTTTAATCTGTGTAATTAATGTAGTTTGAATGTGGAGCGTAGATGTTGCTGACTTAGTCAATTCCCGCGCGTGTTCAAGGGTCCAGATCTTCCACTTAGCCCTAATCTCAATTAATTAAATTAATTAATTCATTTTAGTCAGTTTGAATGACAACCCTTGGATCTGGCGCGCAGTCTTTCCCTCCTTCCTGAGTTTGAATCCTGGCCACTGGATGCGCATACTTTTCATTTAATTCATTTTATTTTCATTTTATTTGATTTGTTTTCTTCATTTTATTAAAAATAGTAAAACATTTTCAAAAATTCTGAAAATTTTTATACAACCTTTTATTAATTTTCAGAAACCAAAAACATTTTTATTTTTATTTTTTGCATTCAAAATTATTTTTAAATCATTTAAAAGTTTATTTTTAATTAATTAATGAGAATTAATTAATTAAAAATACTTTTAGGTATTTAAAAATCACAAAAAAATTCATGAAACCTTTAAAATCATTTAGAAACATTGTCCAACCTTCAAACCAAATTTCTTTTTTGATCTTGATGTCTTTTGACAATTTTTCATGGAATTAATTTCATTTTAAGGCATTGTTTTGATTCTAACTTTGAAAATTCATTTCTGCCTAGTCTTTAAGAGTTGGACTTTGATTCTTTTTGCATTGCATCTTGCATATCATGAAGTTTATAGGGTTAAATTGGCATGATTTGATCTTGCATTTTCAATTTGTTTGACATTTTTCTTGACAAGTTACCCTAAAACCCTAGAAATCTTAAGGAATTCACAACTTTCACTAGGTTAAGAATTGGGTCCCCTCCTTTGGGCAGTGATTTTGTATAGGTTTAGGGTTCCTTTGGTTGCATTTTCAATTTTTTATCTTGATGTTTGCTTCTGGTTTTGATTTTTGTTTGGTGCATTGATCATAAACCCTAATTTGGGCTTTCATATGCATTCATCTTGTATTTGCTTGCATACCATGACTTGCCATGACATTTTATGCATCCATTTGATCCATGACACATCTTAAGACATATTAGAATCATGTTTGATCATTGCATCTTTCATTTTCCATGTTGTATGTCATTTGCATTTCATAACTTTTCATGTATGTTCATGGTTCTAAACATGTTTCTCTTGCATTCATATGTTTGTATGATCATCCTCATGCCTTGATTCATGTTTGCATCATATCATAGCATCATTAGCATCATACTTATGCTTCTGGTTTTGATTTGTATCATGCCCATCATCTCATTTTGTATTGTATTGCATTCCTTTCACTAACTTTTCAGGTGGTAAGTAACTTTGAGAAGTGAATTTGCCTTCACTTCTCACAATTTCTTTTTATCTCTCTTATGCATCATTTCTGCATTTTGTCTTGTGTTTGAGATTGAGCTTGCTCTTTCTTCTTCTTCTTACCTTCTTTCCTCAAGTGACTTGTCTTCTTGAATAAAGCAAGTTACTTTGCTTTTCTTTGCTCCTTTCATCTGCTTCCTGGTGGTTCCTCTGAAGATTTCTCTTGTGAACCTCACAAACCTTAGGAGCAACCAAGCATGACAATGATTAGGGTTTTGATTAGTTCCCCACTTAGCTTTTACCTTTGTGTCTCTTTGAGTCTTCTCTTCTCATCTCATAATCAGGGACTAAACCCTAAAGGCTTTAAGGCTTTGTGATTAAGCTTATGCCTGCATCCTTCAATTAGGATGGAGTGTATAACTTTAATCCTAAGTGTTAAACCCTTAATGTGTTTAAATCCTCTAATCAATTCACTTAATAACCATCAAGACATCAAGCTTGTAACTTGGGCCTTGCATTAGGGTTCTAATTCTTCCTTAATTGGTTAAGAAGGACTAACCCTAGTGTTAATGGACAAGTCCCCCTCAAGTTGTCTTACAAATCATAAAAATAATTTCTTCATCTCATCATTAACTAAAATGCACTTAATAAAGGCTTTGTTTTGTCATGAAGTTAATCCCTAATCATGGATTAAGTTGAGGAGCTTTCCTCAGCTTAAACATTCTCATCTATTATCCTTCTATTAGGATGGTGTAATGAGTCTGATTAATCCCTGTTATGGCTTAATCTCATTACTCAACACTAAACAAAAACCACAAAAAACATCTAAATAATCACAAGTAGGTTAATGATCTTAACCCTACATCATGGTGATTAAGTGTGAAAAGCTGACTTCACACTTAAGGTATTCTCATTACCCCTAATCAGAGGGAAGATGTGATGAGTTTACTAAATCCATTGGTTTAGGCTTGAGCTCATTAACTTATGACAAACTTTCAAAAGCAATAAAAGACTGAAAACACAAAAACAGGCAATAATCGTCTCCTCCGGGATTCTTTTCTCATCTCATTCACTCATAAACGAGAACTTGCTTCTTCCATCTTGTAGATGTTTAAGAATTGGCAGAATTTTTGACCAACAAGAAATGTTGAATTCAGTTCAGAATGTCCTATCAGATGTTGGGACATTATCAAACAGAGTATGTGAACTTATTTCAGGATGTCTCATCAGATGTTGGGACATTGTGTAAATAACTTCAGTTCAGTTTTTCAGGATGTCCCAACAGATGTTGAGACATCTCAGACCTGCTACCAGAATTAATTAATGATTAACTGATCAGAGATATTTAAGGAGAGTTATCTGGAATTAATTAATGATGGTTAAAAACAGAACAAGGCGCATCTGTAGGGAGTTTTATATTGAAGATTCAGATTAAAACAGAAGACCTAAATCACCTAGAATCTAGGAGGTAACAAACCCTAAATTCAAGGTGGAAGCTGCATGCGCATTAGGGCTGGATCCTCTGCAGAAAGCCCAAATTACAGATACCTATTTAAGCAACAGAAACTCATAGAATTGAGTACGAATTACAAAAGACAAAATAGGGTGTCTAGAATTTAATAGCAGGTTGTGTTTTATGTACCACTTTATGAGCTTTTAAGCAAAAGTGCATTTGTGACTTGATTGAAACTGTTAAGTAAGATCAAGCTGTTTTGTTTGAAGGATGTCTTCAATTTCAGTAAACTTGTAAACTTGATCACTGTGTGATTGAGGGGGAGTGAGTAGGGTACTCTTATCTAAGTGAGTCTTAGGTAGAAATTGCATTGGGTAAGTATTAAGTGATAGATTAAACAGGGTGGTTTAAGTCTAGAATTAATATTACTAATAGTGGATTTCCTCCTGGCTTGGTAGCCTCCAGATGTAGGTGTGGTTATACACTGAACTGGGTTAACAAACTTCTGTGTTGTTTACTTTTCCTGCTGTTTAAGTTTTGGTTAAATTTGTCAAATGTCCTATTAAGTGTTGGGACATCTCTTAGGACATCTCATACCTAATCACAGAATTTCAATTGGCATCAGAGCAGGCACCCTGCCTGTTTATACTGGGTGAGATCTAGGGAAAACAAATTCTGTAACATGGACAGAGATATAGGGTCAGTAAATAGACCACCTATACTGGATGGATCTAATTATGACTACTGGAAGCCAAGAATGATTGCATTCTTAAGATCACTTGACAACAGGGCATGGAGAGCAGTAAATGTTGGATGGGATCATCCTGTCCAAGACACCAAAGATGGATCAAAAGTGCTGAAACCTGAAGAAGAATGGAGTAAGGAGGAAGAAGATTCAGCACTAGGCAACTCAAAAGCCTTAAATGCCTTATTCAATGGCATTGATAGGAATATTTTCAGACTTGTGCATCATTGTGAGCTGGCCAAAGATGTTTGGGACACTCTCAAAACAACTCATGAAGGAACATCAAAAGTAAAAATGTCAAGACTTCAACTTCTCACCACCAAGTTTGAAAACTTGAGGATGAAGGAAGATGAATCAATTCATGAGTTCTACATGAACATCTTGGATATAGCCAATACTTCTGGAGCTTTGGGAGAAAAGATGACTGATGAAAAGCTGGTAAGAAAGATTCTCAGATCTTTGCCAAAAAGATTTGACATGAAAGTCACAGCAATAGAAGAAGCTCAAGACATATGCTCCATGAAAGTTGAAGAACTCATTGGCTCCCTTCAAACTTTTGAGATGGGAATGAATGAGACAAATGTTAAAAAGAACAAAAGCATAGCATTGGTGTCAAATACTGATGAAGAAGAAGATGATGAATCAGAAAATGGTAAAAGCTTATCAGAAAACCTAGCTATGCTTGGAAGACAAGTCAAACAGATTCTCAGAGGAATGGATGGCAAATCCAAATCCAATGGAAAATACACAAACTCTTCTGAGAACAGGAGACCTTATGATGCTAATAAAAAGTCAAATTATGCTGAAAAGACCAGTCAAGAAGGAATCAAGTGCCATGGATGTGAAGGATATGGACACATCAAGAAGGAATGTCCTACCTTCTTAAAAAGACAAAAGAAGGGACTATCTGTAACCTGGTCTGATGAAGACTCAGGAGGAGATTCAGAAGAAGAATCAGCTAAGCATTTTACTGCTTTAGCTGGACTGTGTGAATATGATAGTGATTCCAGTTGTGGAGAGCTTACTTATGCAGATCTTGAGCAAGCTTTCAAAGATCTATACAAGAGAAGCACTGAAATATGCAGTGAGGTTATAAAGCTAAAGAAGCAGAATGAGGTATTAGAAGATGAAAAAGCAAGTGATCAAGTAATCATTGATACCTTGAAAAGTGAAGTAACTCTTCTCAACTCTAAGTTGGAACATATGTCCAAATCTGTTAAAATGTTGAACAGCAGCTCAAATACACTGGATGTTATTCTCAGCAATAATAAACATTCAGGGGACAAAAGTGGACTGGGATATAACAGAGATGAAGCCAGCTCTAGCAAAGCTACTGCAAAAACTACACAGTCAAACAAGATGTCCCAACAGATGCTTCAACATCAGAACACAAAGACAAACATAATGTTCCAACAGATGTCTCAACATTCTGGAAAGAACAAAATGAAGAAGAAGTATCAAAGATGGAGATGCCATCACTGTGGAAGATTTGGGCATATCAAACCTCACTGTTATAAGCTACATGGATATCCAAATCAGATGTATCAGCAACCTTCCAAGCAGAAAGTAGAAGGTACCAAGAAAGTGCTACATAGACATCAAAGAAATCAGCAACCTCCTAAGCAGAAGACAGAGGTCATCAAGAAGGTTTGGAGACCAAAAGCTGACATTCAGACTGATCAAAGCCACATACCCAAGAACCAGATCAATAATCAAGCTTGGAGATCAGTTGAACAACACACAGGGCAGAGGCATCAAAAGAAATCTCAACTTATCTGGTCAAAGAAAAGTACTGCATACATAGCACATACATCTCTGAGAGTATCAGCTAAAGAAGACTGGTACTTTGACAGTGGATGCTCAAGACACATGACTGGATTGAAAAATTTGCTAGTAAACTTAAAATTACATTCATCCAGGTATGTTACCTTTGGAGATGGAGCTAAAGGAGAAATCAAGGGAGTTGGAACCTTGGATTGTCAAGATGTTCCAAGACTAGATGATGTGCTGCTAGTTAAAGGTTTAACTGCTAACCTGATCAGCATAAGTCAACTATGTGATCAAGGATACAGTGTAAACTTTACCAAATCTGAATGTATAGTGACTAACAAAGAACAAGAGGTTGTCATGAAAGGAGCCAGATCTAAAGACAACTGTTACATGTGGGAATCCCAAAATCTCAGTCTCACTTCAACCTGCTCTCTAGCTAAAGAAGAAGAAGTGAAACTGTGGCATCAAAGACTAGGTCATCTTCATTTCAGAGGCATAAAGAAGATCATATCTATGGATGCTGTAAGAGGTATTCCTAAACTGAAGATTGATGATGGCAAAATATGTGGTGAATGTCAAATAGGCAAGCAAACCAAGATGTCCCATCCAAAGCTCCAACATCTGACAACTTCCAAAGTTTTGGAACTTCTACATATGGATCTTATGGGACCTATGCAGGTTGAAAGTCTTGGTGGTAAGAGGTATGCCTATGTTATGGTTGATGATTTTTCAAGATATACATGGATAAACTTCATCAAAGAAAAGTCAGATGTATTTGATGTATTCAAAGAATTATGTCAAAGATTGCAAAGGGAAAAATCCAGCTGTGTGATCAGAATAAGAAGTGATCATGGAAAAGAATTTGAGAATCAAAAGTTCTTAGATTTCTGCTCTTCAGAAGGAATCAATCATGAGTATTCTTCACCTATCACTCCTCAACAGAATGGGATTGTTGAAAGGAAGAATAGAACCATTCAAGAATCAACAAGAGCTATGATCCATGCTAAAAAGTTACCTCTATATTTTTGGGCTGAAGCTATGAACACTGCCTGTTACATCCATAACAGAGTTACTTTAAGGAAAGGAACTTTGTCCACAATATATGAAGTCTGGAAGGGCAGAAAACCCACAGTTAAGTACTTCCATGTTTTTGGAAGTATCTGTTATATTCTGGCAGATAGGGAGCAAAGAAGAAAAATGGATCCTAAAAGTGATGAAGGGATTTTCCTTGGATACTCCATAAACAGCAGAGCATATAGAGTATTTAATTCTAGAACCAAGGTTATCATGGAATCCATAAATGTGATAATTGATGATGCTCCTACAGATGTCCCAGAAGATGTTGGAACATCTGCTGATATCAAGATTGAAGCTGAAGAAAAGAATGATCAATATAACTTCACTCAAACTGATACAAGGACAGTAGAATCAAGCAAACCTCCTTCCATCAGAATACAAAAGGATCATCCCAAAGATTTAATAATTGGTGATCCCAACAGAGGTGTAAGCACTAGATCAAGAGAAGTGATTTCAGGTTCTTGTTTTGTTTCCAAAATAGAACCTAAAAATGTCAAGGAAGCTCTCACTGATGAATACTGGATTTGTGCTATGCAAGAGGAATTAGGTCAATTCACAAGGAATGAAGTGTGGAATCTTGTACCTAGACCTGATGACATAAATGTGATTGGTACAAAATGGGTGTATAAGAACAAGTCAAATGAACAAGGAATTGTTACAAAGAACAAAGCTAGACTTGTGGCTCAAGGATACACTCAAATTGAAGGGGTAGACTTTGATGAAACCTTTGCACCAGTAGCAAGGCTTGAATCAATAAGACTACTGTTGGGAATTGCTTGTATCTTGAAGTTCAAGCTATTTCAAATGGATGTGAAAAGTGCCTTTCTTAATGGTTATCTCAATGAAGAGGTATATGTAGAACAGCCTAAAGGATTTGTTGATCCAAGCTGTCCAAATCATGTATACAAACTCAAGAAGGCTCTTTATGGTCTGAAGCAAGCTCCAAGGGCATGGTATGAAAGACTGACCACATTTCTTATCAAGCAAGGATATAGAAAAGGTGGAATTGACAAAACATTGTTTGTTAAAGATGAAGAAGGAAATGTCATGATTGCACAAATATATGTTGATGACATTGTCTTTGGTGGGATGTCTGACAGGATGGTCAAACATTTTGTCAAGCAGATGGAATCTGAATTTGAAATGAGCCTAGTAGGAGAATTAACCTACTTTCTTGGTCTGCAAGTAAAGCAAATGGAAGACTCAATGTTCATCTCACAAAGCAAGTATTCCAAGAACATAATCAAGAAATTTGGAATGGAAAATGCTGCTCACAAGAGAACTCCTGCCCCCACACATTTAAAGCTGACTAAAGATGAAAAGGGTGAGAATGTAGATCAAAGCTTATACAGAAGCATGATTGGAAGCTTGTTATACTTGACTGCTAGCAGACCAGACATTGCTTTTGCAGTAGGAGTTTGTGCAAGATATCAAGCTGATCCAAAAGTCAGTCATCTCAATCAAGTCAAGAGAATCCTTAAATATGTTAATGGTACTTGTGACTATGGCATAATGTACTTTCATGGTTGCAAACCAATTCTCACTGGCTTCTGTGATGCTGATTGGGCAGGAAGTGCTGATGACAGAAAAAGCACTTCAGGAGGATGCTTCTTTCTAGGAAACAATCTGATTTCTTGGTTCAGTAAGAAACAGAATTGTGTATCCTTATCTACAGCTGAAGCTGAGTATATAGCAGCAGGTAGCAGTTGTTCTCAGTTGGTTTGGATGAAGCAGATGCTCACTGAATACAATGTCCCACAGGATGTCATGACATTGTACTGTGACAACTTAAGTGCAATCAACATATCAAAGAATCCTATCCAACATAGCAGGACAAAGCATATTGATATCAGACATCATTTCATCAGAGATCTTGTAGAAGAAAAGGTGATTTCATTGGAGCATGTAGCTACAGATTTGCAATTAGCTGATATCTTTACCAAAGCATTGGATGCTACTCAATTTGAGAATTTAAGGGGCAAACTTGGAATCTGTTTATGTGAGATTTAGCAGTTAATGAGATGTGCCAACATGTCATATGACATTGCATGGCATAAGTTCCAGATGGCAAAGCTAGCCTGGTCTAGATCCTTGGGAATTCCATCCCTAATCATTTGGACTGTAACGGCTACATATTTAGTAACTACTTATAAGAAGCAATCAAGATTCTCATCATATCATCACAAGCGAATCACATTAACTCTCAATCCTTTAGAAATCATAAACCCTAAAGCTGTTCATCCATATTCTTCTACAATGTCTCAAAACCCTAAAGCAGCTGAGGAAATTCTCAACAAGGAAGACGTGGTTCATGCCACTCCAATCTCTGTTGTGCCAATGTCATCATCACCATTGGACGAGATCAGGGGAAGCGCCTCTCACACTAAAAGGGCAAGAACTCCAAAGAGATGTAAAGATCAAATCAGAAGCAAAGCTAAAGGCATTCCCTCTCCTGCTAACATGTCCTCAAATTACTCCAAATATGTTGATGATTCCATCAAGGAGATTGTCAACCAAGTTTTCTCTGAACAAAGAGTGGTGAGAGGGATCTCTGTTCCTTTGAACACCATTCCTGCACCTCAAGAAGAACCAGCTCAAGATACAGAGGACACTGCTGCAGAACAAGATGTCCCAACAGATGTTGGAACATCTGAAGATAAGAAAAAGAACTCATCTGATATTGATCTGGAACAAACTGAGGACAAAGCCTCAAAAGAAAATGATGAAGAGGTCTCTGAAGAACAGGCTCAAGGCTCAAATGAAGATCAAATCCCTGCTGATCAACCAGCTGAAGAGGAGGTTGCTCAATCTCCTCCAGTGGTCAATCTGGAGCAGGACTCTGATGCAGAGATCATATCATCTGTAAAACCCAGCATTGCTAAAAGACTAAGGTCCAAGAAAGGACAGATGCAAGCTGAACCTGTTATCCTTGAGAAGAAGAAGGCTAGTCCAAAGAAAGGCAAAGCTAAAGCTACCTTTGGTCCAACAAAACCCTGGAGCAAAGTTCAAACCCAGAAGAGAAAAGCTGCCACACCATCAGATTCAGATGTTGGATCAGATGTCCCAACATCTCCTCCCAAGAAGAGACCAGCACCTTCCAGAGCTTCAACTGCTGTTCCAGAAGCTCCTTTGGACAACATATCATTCCATCATGTCTCCAGTGTCAACAGGTGGAAATATGTGTACCAAAGAAGGGTTGCCCTGGAAAGAGAACTGAGCAGCAATGCACTTGAGTGCACTGAACTGATTGATCTCATCTCTGCTGCAGGACTATTCAAAACAGTCTCAGACCTCTCTCCCTGCTATGAACTTCTTGTCAAAGAGTTCATTGTGAATCTTCAGGAGGATTGCTCAAATGGTAAGTCCTCAGAGTTCAGAAAAGTGTTTGTGAGAGGTAAGTGTGTTGAGTTCTCTCCTCAAATCATAAATCAATACCTAGGAAGAGAAACAGATGGACCAAATGAGCTAGGTAAGACAGATAATCAAGTTTGTAAGGTGATCACAGCAAACCAGGTCAAGGCATGGCCTGTGAAGGGAAAGCTCTCAGTGAGCATGCTTACCAGAAAATATGCCATGCTGAACAGGATTGGTACTGCTAACTGGGTGCCTACCAACCACACCTCTTCAATCTCAACTGGTCTGGCCAGATTCATCTATGCTGTGGGAACTCAAACCAAGATGGACTATGGAGCTTTTATCTTTGATCAAACCATGAAGCATGCCAGCTCCTCTGCAACAAAGCTACCAATAGCTTTTCCTTCATTGCTATGTGGTATAATATTAAGCCAATATCCTGGGATTTTAACTGAGAAGGACACAGTCTGCAAGAGAGAAAGCCCCCTGGCTTTTCACTACAAGTTATTCCTCAGTCATCATGCAGCAGATGTTGAAGCACCTTCTGGGACATCTGCCGGTCCTTCAACTGCTAAGAATCCAATCTCCAAGAAGGCTTTAATTGCTGAACTCAAAAGCACCTGCAAAGAGCTTGAAGCTAGAAAGCAGAAGCTTGAGGAACTCATTCAAAGGTTGGAGAGTGAAGAAGACCAGAAAGCTGCCTCTGATGAAGACAGTGCCTCTGATGAAGACAGTGAAGAAACAGAAGCTGAGGAAGGAACTGAGAGTGATGAATCTGAGTGATCAATGTATGTGAGGCTAATGTAATGACAGCAATGTATTTGGAATAGTGTCTTTGGCCCCTAATTTTGTGTCTACCAAGGGGGAGAACAACATCAAATTATTGTAATTGCTGTTTAAGTATGAATGAAAAAATCTGTTTGTTTGCTTCTGAACTGAATAAGTGTTTTTCTGTTACAACAAGATTGGATACATATATGTTTGAGGGGGAGTAATCTCAAATAAGAATCAACAGAAAAGTAATGCTATACTCTGATAAAAAGAACTTCTGCTGCACTCTGAAAACCAGAAAAGATGTTAGCCAAAAATTAGCCAAAGGGGGAGTTTGTAGATGTTTAAGAATTGGCAGAATTTTTGACCAACAAGAAATGTTGAATTCAGTTCAGAATGTCCTATCAGATGTTGGGACATTATCAAACAGAGTATGTGAACTTATTTCAGGATGTCTCATCAGATGTTGGGACATTGTGTAAATAACTTCAGTTCAGTTTTTCAGGATGTCCCAACAGATGTTGAGACATCTCAGACCTGCTACCAGAATTAATTAATGATTAACTGATCAGAGATATTTAAGGAGAGTTATCTGGAATTAATTAATGATGGTTAAAAACAGAACAAGGCGCATCTGTAGGGAGTTTTATATTGAAGATTCAGATTAAAACAGAAGACCTAAATCACCTAGAATCTAGGAGGTAACAAACCCTAAATTCAAGGTGGAAGCTGCATGCGCATTAGGGCTGGATCCTCTGCAGAAAGCCCAAATTACAGATACCTATTTAAGCAACAGAAACTCATAGAATTGAGTACGAATTACAAAAGACAAAATAGGGTGTCTAGAATTTAATAGCAGGTTGTGTTTTATGTACCACTTTATGAGCTTTTAAGCAAAAGTGCATTTGTGACTTGATTGAAACTGTTAAGTAAGATCAAGCTGTTTTGTTTGAAGGATGTCTTCAATTTCAGTAAACTTGTAAACTTGATCACTGTGTGATTAAGGGGGAGTGAGTAGGGTACTCTTATCTAAGTGAGTCTTAGGTAGAAATTGCATTGGGTAAGTATTAAGTGATAGATTAAACAGGGTGGTTTAAGTCTAGAATTAATATTACTAATAGTGGATTTCCTCCTGGCTTGGTAGCCTCCAGATGTAGGTGTGGTTATACACTGAACTGGGTTAACAAACTTCTGTGTTGTTTACTTTTCCTGCTGTTTAAGTTTTGGTTAAATTTGTCAAATGTCCTATTAAGTGTTGGGACATCTCTTAGGACATCTCATACCTGATCACAGAATTTCACATCTAATGCAAGACAGTTTGCACCTGAGCCAGATTGGTCATACACTTGAGCATAGACAAGTAAGCAGTTCACAAGTCAATTTATCTTTCAGTCTCTTTGGGTCGAACTACGGTGTTCTGACTTCCTCATTGCACGAGAGGATACGTAGGCATAACTTAACAGTTATCGAACAAAAGTCTCTGTATTTCCCCCTCTTCCAGCATTATTCTTAATCATGAGCATTCCATTCTTGTTCTTACACTGACACTGTACATATTACACTTCACATTTCTTTTACACTGACACTTGCAATCTTTCCAGCTTTGATACACAAATTGCACTGACACTACCCCTTTAAAACACAAATCTTTCAAGCGTGGATCCCGTCGAGTACGACGGAAAATCTGGGTGCTATTACCTTCCCAGGTTGTAACCAACCCCCTTTCTCAGTCTCTCTGGTTCGCAACCGTCTTATCCATATCTTTCTAGGTTCATGCAGCATTACCTTTCCTTCGGGATAAAAATGCCTAGCTGGAGACTCTTTTCTTTCCCTGTGAGTTCATTCCTGTGTGTTCTCACATTCTTCCTTTCGCCGACCGTTCGCGTCTGTACCGTATTTGAGCTCAGTCTCATTTATCGGGAGCGACAGCTTGGCGACTCTGCTGGGGACCCTTATACTGTAACCAGGGCTTCTGGTTCTTTTTGTGGGTTCCTCCTAGCGCTTGTTTGATTTGTGTTTACTGGGGTGTTATGTGCTATTTGTGTTTGTATATTTGTTTTATTTATTGCTTTATGTACAGTTTGTTTACTGCTTTCTTTACAGCTTTATATACATCATACTGTTCTGGCTGGATCTGGTTTTGTTGCTTTGGTGGGTGGGGTTCTATTGAGAGTTGAGGTCCTATACCTGGGACCTGAGTGACACCTAGGCTAGAGTGGTTCATGTTCTTTCCCATTCCATTTCGGTCTGGTGCGGGAATATGAAACACGGTTCAGATATGGGTTTCTTCTTGAGAACTCTGTGCTACAGATTTCCTGTAGTGCTAGGGCTATCTGGGAAGCCTGCTAAGTCTAGATGACCTTTAGTATTGACCTTCAGAAACTGAGGTGAATTAGAGGAGGATCTTTTATGGTTATTGTAAACACTGTACCTCCGGGTTAGAAGTGTTTACACTTCTCATAACTGATCCAAGTCTGAGGATCCTTGTTTTAGAACACCACCTGTGAGGGGGTTGGGCTGTTTACAGGTTTGCAGGTACCCTTGACCTCAGCATACCCTATTACTTTGTTTGATTAAGAGTACTACACTTTGGACAGTTCTTGTGATTTAACCCTGGACATGTGACTCTTTATTTGAGTCCCCCACCTTGGTTACTGGACTTATGAACCTCCATCTGGATTTCTTGAACATACTTGGACTTTATATCAAGGCAGTAATCAGATCCAGCTTGATCACAAACCCTTTGCATATCATTTGCATACATCATCATTGCATCATTTAACATGTGTTTATTTGTTTTTCAGGGTATCCATATTACATTTGGCTTGGTTTTAACCCCTTCATCTGCATAGGCCTTTTGTTCACCAGCTATCTGCTTCAGCTACCTTCATCAGCTACCTGCTTCAGTCACCTACATCACCAGTATCAGCCTGTCAGTGGCCCATCTCCAGTGCTAGTCTTCACCATCAGCATCAGCCTTAGCTCTTCATCAGCAGACATGGCACCCAAAATGAGCAACATCTCCTACCATTTCTTTGAGCCTGAGCTGGCTGGCATCAGGAAGGTCCAGGCCCTGATTACTCCAGACCATATACCACTATTCAGAGAACATTTTGGAGGCATCCTTGATGTGGTTATGGATTTGGACCCTTCCCAGAGGAGCTTGATTCATACTTGCCTGCAGTTCTATGATCCCCCTCTGAGGTGCTTCACCTTCCAGAATTTTCAGTTGGGACCCTTGTTGGAAGAGTATTCATCACTGATTGGTGTATCTATCAGGGGTGGAGTCCCCTTCAACCCTGAGATGGTTTTTCCTAGTAATGAAGAGGTGGCAAAGGCATTGTATCTGGAACCAGTTCTGATTGAGCAGAACATGACAGCAAAGGCTGGAATCTCTGGTCTATACTTGGATTTCTTGACCTCTCAGGCTACCCTGAAGGCCTCCTTGGGAGAATGGAAGGCAATCTGTGCACTATTAGCCCTTAGCATATATGGGGTCATATTATTTGCAGATGAGCCTAAGTTTATTAGCAAGAATGCAATCCATCTTTTCATTCTGAGGAACCCAGTGCCCACCTTACTGGGAGATTTCTACTACTCTGTTCACCAAAGGAATGAAAAGCAAAGAGGAAGATTGGTGAGGTGCTATGCTCCCTTGTTCCATACCTGGTTGCTCAAGCACTTGCCCAAGACTGATGCATTCCTGAATCCTCACCAACAAAAGAATTGGGCTAGGAGGCTTGTTGCTTTAACCTCAGATGACATCAGGTGGTGCACCCAGAGCACCAAGGGCAGGGACATCATTACTAGTTGTGGGCAGTTCCCCAATGTACCTCTGATAGGAGTGAAGGGTTGCATCAACTATAACCCTCTGCTATTCAAAAGACAACTGGGCTATGCATTGGTCCACCCTCCTAGAGTACAAGATCTAGCTGAGACCCTTTATTGTGAGATCAAGCCTAATCTGGCTATTGTCAGGAAAGCATCCTGGGCTTGGGACAATGTCCAGACCAAAGGGATGGCCATTCTTGGGAGATGCAACAATGTGGCCTCAGCTCAGTATTATGAGTGGTCTCATGCCAGAGCTCAAATTTCTGGGATGCCCTTCACCATTGAGGATGTACCTGGACCATCCACAGCACCACCTCCAGCCACTGTCAGCCTGGAGGAGTTTGAAAAGCTCAAAGAGAGGAATGAGAATTTGTCTGAAGCCCTGAAGAGAACCCTCTGGGAGAGGAGTGATGGTCGTTTGGACATTGAAAGGTTAGAAAAGCTTAAGGTGGAGCATCTAGCCAGGATTGAAAAGTCAGAGGACTACATCAAGAAGTCAAGGGCTGGGGAGCAGATTTTGAAGAATGCCTGTAAAGAGGCCCAATTCCAGAAGGCCAGGACTGATCTCTACCTGAAGGAAAGCCAAGCTAGGTGGGTCAGAATCACTGAAGCTCGCACTCAGGAGGATAAGAGAACCCAGGACAAGATTGAGCAGTTGGAGGCTAATGCAAAGGAGCAACAGGAAGCCCTATTAGCAGGCCAGAGAGAGATCTCAGAATTGAAGCTCAGGGCTGTTGTGAAGAGGTCAAAGGACCAGGGTAGACACAAGAAGCTAACCACTGCTATCACCACCAGGAATCTTCTCATCAGGAACCTCATGGAGCATCCAGCTAATCCTGTGACTGAAGCACTTCTGAAGGAAGTCCAGGAGGATGAGTTTGGTCTTGGTGTCTGACTTTTGCTTGTTGTTGTTTTCATTTCATGTACTTTTATTTTATGTTGTATTTTTGACCCCTCAGGGGTATGTATTGTAAAAAACAAACTATGTATGTTTTTCCATTTGTAATATATTCATTAGTTTGTTTTATCTGAGTTCTTTTTCTCTCAAGCAACATCAAAGCATCTTCTTCAGGGGTCTGGAAAGGTCAAAACCAAATGCCAAGCCGGATACCTTGGAAACAAATAAGCATACTGCATTGCATACTAACTTTTGTTTTGTTTTGTAGGTTTTTGTTTTATTGTTACTAACTCTGTTGTGATTCAGGAACTATTGCTCGACGTCGGGTGTTCCCACTCAACCGTTCACACAGATATCCTACCCGCAACAACCTTCCGGGTATACAAATGGACCAAGTACAGCAGGACCTTACAGAGGTCAGGACTCAAATGGCCAATGAGAGACTGGAAATGAGAAATCAGATGACCCAGTTTATGGAGGTGATGAATGGATTGGCACAGAGCCAAGAGAGACTAAGGGCATTAGTAGAAAGGCAGACCCATGAGGAACCCCATCTAGGGACTGGGGGAACAAGCAACAATGAGAGGGTTCAGCCTCATGTTAATCCCCCTGTGTATGGGCCTCACCTTCATCCAGAGATCAACATCCCTGTTAACGTGCAAGGGAATGCCACTGCAGGCAGAGTATTACAAGAAGACCCCCAGGAAGATCAATTTACTGTGATGGGAGCTGGGGATGAACCCTATGACAGAAGGCTAGATGAAATTGCTGAGAAATTGAGATCCCTGGAGTCCCAGAATTCCTTGGGCTTTGATGTTATGGACATGGGTCTAGTGGACGGGGTAAGGATTCCCCACAAATTTAAACCTCCGTGCTTCGAGAAGTACAACGGAACTTCCTGTCCACGAACCCACTTACAATCCTTTCTGGGGAGGCTGAAGGCATATACCATGGATGAAAAGCTATGGATGTTTTATTTTGAAGATAGCTTAACAGGAGCTTCAAGGGAATGGTACTCTCACTTGACTAGAGCAACCATCAGGTGCTGGAAGGACCTGGCTGAGGCCTTTATCAGACAGTACCAGTACAACTTGAATATGGCTCCTAACAGGACCCTCCTGATGGGAATGTCTCAATCATCCAGGGAAAGCTTCCGGGAATACGCCCAGAGGTGGAGACAGCTTGCTGCTGCTGTCCAACCACCCATGTCGGAAAGGGAAATGGCCGACATGTTTATGAACACCCTCCAAGGGACATATATTGACAGGCTAGCTGCCTTTTCTTCCACCAGCTTCGCCGACGTAGTCATAGCTGGAGAAAGAATTGAAAGCCTGTTAAAGATGGGAAAAATTTCTGACAATGGTGCGAGCTCGTCCAACAACCCCAGAAAACCTTTTGTAGGTCCAAGAAGAACCGGTGAGACTAATGTTATTCAGGCCAGCAGGGGCAGACCACAATATGTTCATAGGTCAGTGGAAGCAGTCACCATTCCCACTCCAATTCCTCAGCAACCAGCATATCAACCACAGCAACAACCCCATTACCAGCAACAAACTCAATATCCGCCTCAGAGAAACTACAACAACAACAGCAACAATCAACAAAGACCATTTCAACAGAGACCATCTCAGGCCAATAGGGTGATTGATCCGATCCCTATGCCTTATGCCGCTTTACTGCCACAGCTCCTGAAGCTCAACTTGGTTGAGTTAAGGACGTTGGCGCCACCAGATCCTTCCAGTCTGCCAAGAAATTATGACGCCAATGCCAGATGTGCTTTTCACTCCAATGCACCTGGCCACAGTACAGAGAAGTGCAGAGCTTTACAGATGAAGGTACAAGACTTGGTAGATTCTAAAGCTCTAAACTTTGCACCCCCGCCAAATGTTAACAAAAACCCTATGCCCAACCATGGAGGGCCCAGAATTAATGCTATTGAGGAAGACATGCCGTCTTTCTTGATAACCAGTGTTGGGCAGATCCGGACACCCCTGGTAGAGATTAAAGCTCAACTCCTTGAATGCCAGATATTCCCTGGGTGTGAGCTCGGGTGCGGTTATTGCAACATTTCGGTAAATGGATGTGATAATTTGAGAAGCGGCATAAACAGTCTTATCCAGAATGGTCTGCTTCAAATCACAACATCAATACCTTCAAATCCGGCAATCCCTCCGACAACAGTTCCAGAGTCTCCTACAACTACAACAACAATTATTCCAAACAATTCTTCAGTTTCATCAACAAATGCTTCAAATATCACTTCAACAAGCCAGATATCAACGAACATTACTTCTACAACGTCAGCACCCCTCTATTCAAAATCTTCTCCTACAACACCAGCAAATATCTCAGCAGTCACTATCTATTATGATCCGTCAAGTATTCCTCCGAACAACAATTTTCAACAACAAACAGTGGCATCTCCTGCCAGATCACCAGTTACCATTTACTACGATCCACATACTATTTCAACACCCTCCTCTTCTGCAGTCAGCCCGGTTACCATCACGGTACCTGGGCCAGTTCCATATGAAAGCAGTAATGCCATCCCTTGGCATTATGGCTCTGACCTATACTGCAATGGGGAGAGAATCACTCTTGACTCTTCAACCTCTTCTCCACAGATTGACAATGTCGGGGGAGGCGGAGGCTTCACCAGAAGCGGACGCCTTTTTGCCTCGCAATCACAAAGACCCAATGTCGAAGCAGAAGCTGCTGCCAAAGCGAAGGGAAAGAGTGTAATAGCTGAAGAGCCCATTCTCAAAGAAACACAGAAGACGTCTTTTGAGCAAGATTTAGACGAGTTTATGAGAATTATCAAGAGGAGTGACTACAAAGTGGTGGATCAGCTTCACCAAACTCCCTCAAAGATCTCCATTCTATCCCTGCTGATGTGTTCCGAAGCTCACCGGAATGCGTTACTAAAAGTCTTGCACGCAGCATATGTGCCGGAGGAGATCACCGTTAATCAGCTGGAGACCGTGGTAGCGAATGTCAATACCAGCCATGGATTGGGTTTTACCAACGCTGATTTAACAACAGAGGGTTGTAACCACAATAAGGCCTTACATATCACCCTGGAGTGCAAGGGTGCTGTTCTATCACATGTATTGGTAGACACTGGGTCTTCACTCAATGTCTTACCAAAGAAAGCCTTGGTGAAGCTAGAGTATGATGGCTTGGCATTGCGGCCAAGTAATTTGGTAGTGAGAGCATTTGACGGCTCTAAGAGATCAGTGCTAGGAGAGATTGATCTACCTGTGATGATTGGCCCACAGACGTTTAAAATAACCTTCTATGTGATGGACATTCAGTCGGCCTACAGCTGTTTGTTGGGTAGACCTTGGATTCATGCCGCTGGCGCAGTAACGTCTACCCTTCACCAGAAGTTAAAATTCGAGTGGGAGGGCCAGATCATCACTATTTGTGGTGAAGAAGATATTTTTGTTAGCCATCTGGATACATACAAATATATTGAGATGGACGGGGAGATCCATGAAACCATGAGTCAGGGATTCGAAGCCCTGAACATCAATGAAGCATCTGCTGTACTTGGGACTTCCATGACATCTTATCAGCAAGCCCGGAAGGTTGTTGAAGAAGGGACAGCCCAAGGCTGGGGCAAGTTGTTGCCTGTGGAGAAGAAAGAGGACAGATTTGGGTTGGGTTACAAACCAACTCAACAAGATCAATTAGAGGCTGCTAAGAAGCCCAACTTTGTTAGTGGGGGAATGCTCACCCCTGATGTTGTAAACAACTTGGAAGATGAGTCGGAAGATGAGCGCAACCTGGAGAGCTGGATACGACCAAGGATCCCGGGGAACCGTATCTCAAACTGGTCTTCCCAGGAAATTATAAGGGTTACTCCTGCAGAGTAATTATTATTTCCTGTATATTTTAAGCATGCATCAAGTCTTGCATCTTGCCCAAGATGACAAGACTCATTTTGTAATCGGGCCATCTGTAATTTTGTGCAAACAGATCAATCAATGATAATCAGACATCTTTTGCAAATGAGTCTTTTTTCTTTTCCGCTCACTGTTTTTTCAAAAATAAATGGCAATGTTTTCAAAATGATAACTTCATTTCACTTTTTTTAAAACAAGATTAAAATCAATCACTAAAATGAACAAACTGAATCCTTGCAGAGAGTGCCTTCCAGACCGCACCGACAACAGCACGGCTATGATTTCGTATGACTTTGACAATCCAATCAATCAAGCTGATGAAGGGGTTGAAGAAGAGTATGAGCTTCCTGAAGAGTTAGCCAGGTTGTTGAGACAAGAAGAAAAGGGTATCACCCCTCATCAGGAGGAGGTTGAAACGGTTAATCTTGGTACAGTTGAAGACGTGAAAGAGGTTAAGATCGGGGCCTGCCTACAAAACTCAGTGAAAGAACAACTGATTGATCTGCTTCGGGAGTATGCGGATGTGTTTGCTTGGTCTTACCAAGATATGCCAGGGTTGGATACCGATATCGTCATGCACAAGCTACCTTTGAAAGAAGACTGCCCGCCAGTAAAACAGAAGCTGCGCCGTACTCGCCCAAATATGGCAATGAAGATAAAGGAAGGGGCACAAAAACAGTGGGACGCCGGGTTCCTCGCTATAACCAGTTATCCGCCGTGGGTTGCTAATATTGTACCTGTGCCAAAGAAAGACGGCAAAGTGAGGATGTGTGTTGACTACCGGGATCTGAACAGAGCCAACCCTAAAGATGATTTCCCATTACCTCACATTGATGTATTGGTTGATAATACGGCTCAGTTCTCGGTATTCTCCTTCATGGACGGATTTTCAGGATACAATCAGATCAAAATGTCACCTGAAGACATGGAGAAGACAACTTTCATCACGCCCTGGGGCACTTTCTGTTATAAGGTGATGCCATTCGGACTGACGAATGCAGGTGCAACATATCAACGGGCTATGGTAACATTATTCCACGATATGATCCATAAAGAAATCGAGTGCTATGTGGATGACATGATTGCCAAGTCCCTCACAGAAGAAGACCACCTGGTAAATCTGCTGAAATTATTCAAGCGTCTGAGGAAGTACCAACTGAAGTTGAACCCCAACAAGTGCACATTCGGGGTACGATCTGGTAAGCTGCTGGGCTTTATTGTAAGTGAGAAAGGGATTGAAGTTGACCCTGATAAAGTCAAAGCCATTCAAGAAATGCCTGCACCGAAAACTGAGAAAGAAGTTCGGGGGTTTCTAGGTAGATTGAACTACATTTCCAGGTTCATATCTCACCTTACAGCAACCTGTGAACCTTTGTTCAAGCTGTTAAGAAAAGAACAAACGGTCAGGTGGAACGAAGACTGCCAGAGGGCTTTTGACAAGATTAAGGAATACTTTCAAGAACCACCAATCCTTATGCCTCCAGTCGAAGGAAGACCTCTGATAATGTACTTGACAGTATTAGAGGAGTCAATGGGGTGTGTGTTGGGCCAGCATGACGAGTCTGGTCGAAAAGAGTATGCAATATACTACCTGAACAAAAAGTTTACCGACTGTGAACAACGTTATTCACTGCTCGAGAAAACTTACTGTGCTTTAGCGTGGGCTGCTCGCCGACTGAGACAGTATATGTTGACCCACACCACTTTGTTAATATCAAAAATGGACCCGGTTAAGTACATTTTCGAGAAGCCAGCTCTTACCGGACGGGTTGCAAGATGGAAAATGATCCTCACAGAATACGACATCCAATACACATCTCAGAAAGCCATCAAGGGCAGTGTACTGTCTGATTATCTTGCTGAGCAACCTATTGATGATTACCAGCCTATGAGATTTGACTTCCCTGATGAAGACATCATGTTCATAAAAGCAAAAGATCATGAAGAGCCTATTCACACTGAAGGGCCTGACCCAGAAGAAGAATGGACTATGATGTTTGATGGGGCTGTTAATATGAATGGTCGTGGTGTTGGTGCAGTACTCATTACACCTAAGGGAGTTCACATGCCTTTCTCGGCAAAGCTCACCTTCAACTGCACTAACAACGAAGCTGAATACGAAGCTTGCATTATGGGTCTTGAGGAAGCCATTGACCTCAGGATCAAGACATTGACCGTATTCAGAGATTCAGCTCTGGTAGTTAATCAAACCAACGGCAAATGGTACACACACCAGGATCATCTGATACCTTACAGGGATTATACAAGAAGGTTATTGACTTTCTTCACAACGGTCAAGCTTGAGTATATCCCTCGAGATGAAAATCAGTTTGCAGATGCTCTGGCTACCATTTCGTCAATGATCAAAGTTCAAGCTGCCAACTTTGTGCCTCGGATTTCAGTGTCCAGACTTGACAGGCCAGCATATGTATTTACAGCAGACGTTGTCAAAGATGATAAGCCTTGGTTCCATGACATTAAGTGCTTCTTGGAGGATCAAACATACCCGCCTGGGGCATCTTCCAATGATAAGAAGACTCTAAGAAGGCTTGCTGGTAGTTTCTTTCTGAACACTGATGGTTCCCTGTACAAAAGAAACTTTGATATGGTACTCCTCAGATGCGTTGATAGAACAGAAGCAGACTTGTTGATGCACGAGGTGCACGAAGGATCCTTTGGTACCCATGCAGGAGGGCACGCCATGGCTAAAAAATTGCTAAGATCAGGCTATTACTGGATCACAATGGATGCCGACTGTTGTGCCTACGCCAGAAAATCCCATAAATGCCAGATTTATGCGGATAAGGTGCATGTGCCTCCCAATCCTCTGAATGTGATGTCTTCACCCTGGCCCTTTGCTATGTGGGGCATTGACATGATTGGCAAGATTGAGCCAACTGCTTCAAACGGCCACAGATTCATTTTGGTTGCCATTGACTATTTTACCAAGTGGGTTGAAGCAGCTTCCTATGCAAACGTTACAAGGCAAGTGGTAGCCCGATTTCTGAAGAGAGATATCATCTGTCGATACGGAATTCCCGAGCGAATCATTACTGATAATGGTTCCAACTTGAACAATAAAATGATGGCAGAGCTGTGCCGGGACTTCAAAATCCAACACCACAATTCTTCTCCTTACAGGCCAAAGATGAATGGCGCTGTTGAGGCAGCTAACAAGAATATCAAGAAGATTGTGCAGAAGATGGTAGTCACCTACAAAGACTGGCATGAGATGCTACCGTTCGCCTTGCATGGGTACCGCACGTCAATCAGAACATCCACTGGGGCAACACCATATCAGCTTGTGTATGGTATGGAAGCAGTCCTACCTGTTGAAGTTGAATTACCCTCCTTACGGGTACTGATGGATGTTAAGCTGAACGAAGCATAATGGGTCCGATCCCGATACGAACAACTAAGTCTGATCGAAGAGAAAAGGTTGGCTGCAATCTGTCATGGGCAGTTGTATCAGAAAAGAATGAAGAAAGCCTTCGATCAGAAAGTTAGGCTCCGAGAGTACCAAGTAGGAGATCTTGTGCTGAAAAGAATCCTCCCTCCTCATACAGACCACAGGGGCAAGTGGACTCCGAACTATGAAGGACCATTTGTAGTCAAGAAAGTTTTCTCTGGTGGAGCACTGATGCTCAGCACCATGGATGGTGAAGACTTCCCGTCCCCTGTGAATTCAGATGCAGTTAAAAAATACTTCGCATAAAAATGACCCGTTGGACATAAAAACAGAATGTAAGTCCAGGCAAAAATAGGGCATCCCGGCGAGTCAAAAACAGAATAAAAGACTCGGGCAAAAATAAGGGAAAATGAACAAAAAAATGTACACCCGCTGAGTTGAAAAGCCACATTGGACAACTCAGGCAAAAATGGGTATCCCGATGGATTGAAAACCCGAAAGGGCGATCCATGCAAAACAAGGGAATAAGCGAACAACTGCATCCTGAATTCGTCTGTATCACTTAACTTGGTAAGCTCCGAAAGGATCAAGCCTCCTTCAGAATCAGCCTTCCTCAGAAAGCAAGACGAGAAGAACGTCAAATGTCATACGAGTCATAGCAAGGGGAAGCTCCTTGAAGCGCCGTCAACATTGCCAACATTTTGTTTCTCAATTTATAAGCAATCTCCTTATTTCAGGGGATATATCTCTTTGACTGTATCTTGCCAATTCAGGGCATACGAATTAATAAAATCAGATTTTCAGTCATGTCTCGTCTCGTACATTTTATTTTCATTTGCAAAATGTCCGATGTCTTTAAGATACTGATTGCATAAACACAGATGTTTCTTTTCTAAAGAACATGTGCTTGCAGGGAATATATTTACTCCCAGGAGTGTCTGAACTCCTATGATGGAATCCGGTAAGGGATACCTCGGGATTACTTGTACGTTCCTATCTTTGTAGGATTGCAGGTATTCAAAGCACGACATGGGGCATGAAAACTTCGCTTCCAGCAAGCTGGCAAATCAATACTCACTCAGCCTTAGCACCAGAAATGTTTTCTCCCCAGCCGAGTTACCATTTACTATTCCTCCACAGTCAAGCCAGGGAACCATCTCCCCACAGAGTGTCAATCTCTACCCGGAAAAACAACACACGAAAGAATCACAACAGAGTGACGAAGGCTTCTACAAACCCCAGCTGGGTCCCTCATTACCAAGAATGGGTCTATCAGTGACTTATTCCTCCAAGCAGATACATCTCAATGATTTCATCCCCAGCTGGGATGTCCACTTTAAACAGATCGGCCAGAGATCTTCGCAGCAACGGGACCCGAATCCCGGATCGGTATCTTTTGCATAATCATAGCATTCACATCATATTCACCCCACAAAGCGTAGCATTCCGTCTAATACGGAGCATTACGGCAAAAATCAAACATGTTACATAATCATAAGTCGTGGTCTGAATCAAACACTTGTGAATATTGACAATCCATCAACAATATACGGAATGCTCCCAAGCTTCCCCAGCAGAGAACTAAGGCAGTTGCTTTACACTCACCAAACATCAGTACATACTCTTTGTGGCACCCGTCCGTGTCACATCCCCAATAGAAAGCCAAAGCGTCCTCTTTGCACTCACAGATGTATATATATAATTTTCTTGACATCCGTCCGTGTCGCTTTCCTCAGCATAATTACTTAAACACTTTGTATATCAAATACTTGTTTTTACTATACTTTTCTCCTTTTGACACTCGTCCGTGTCACTCTCCCCAGCAGGGTAAACGCCCATCCATACACTACTCATACTTTTTACTTTTATTTCACTTATACAGATACTCGTCCGTATCTCGTATACACCACTTATATCAGATTCGACACTCGTCCGTGTTCTTTGTTAACCAGGTGGTACTCGTCCGTACCATCATCTCAGAACATGCGTCAAGCGTTTGTTTCTACCTGATACTTGTCCGTATCATAGTCTTAAGGATGCTCGTCCGCATCTTTAATCCATACACTGTGTCAAACACTCTTGTCTTCTTGAATTTAGACACTCGTCTGTGTCTACTTTTCCCCAGAAGAGTCCCCTCAGAATCAACACTCGTCCGTGTTCCTTGTTAACCAGTTGATACTCGTCCGTATCATCATCTCTGAACACGTGTCAGTATTTGTTTCTACCCGATACTCGTCCGTATCGAAGTCTTAGGGATGCTCGTCCGCATCTTTAATCTATACACAGCGTCAAAACACTTATACCTTTTATTTCTTGGATATAAACACTCGTCCGTGTTTACTATTCCCCAGTAGATCGCCCGCAAAGCAAAATTTCTTTTCTATCTGACATTCATCCTATGTCATGATAAACCTTGAGAGCAGCCGTCCCCTGCTAGGTGATCGTCCTTCACCTCTTGATGATCGTCCTTCATCATGCTCATCCGATGGCCGTCCCCATCGTCGACCTTTTATCCGACATTTGTCCTATGTCGTGATATTTAGCAGCCGTCCCCTGCTAGGTGATCGTCCTTCACCTTTTGATGATCGTCCTTCATCATTTTATCCGATGGCCGTCCCCATCGTTGACCTTTTTCATCTGACATTCGTCCTATGTCATGATAAACCTTGAAAGCAGCCGTCCCCTGCTAGGTGATCGTCCTTCACCTCTTGATGATCGTCCTTCATCATGCTCGTCCGATGGCCGTCCCCATCGTTGACCTCTTATCCGGCACTCGTCCTATGTCGCGATACTTTCGGCAGCCGTACCCTGCCAGGTGATCGTCCTTCACCTTAGATGACCGTCCCACATCTTGTCCCCAACAGAGCAGCCGTCCCCTGCTAGGTGGTCGTCCTTCACCTTTGATGACCGTCCCTCATCATTATTTCATTTATTCTTTAACCCGATGGTCGTCCCCGTCGTGGTCCCTTTTCCTTTTCCTGATGATCGTCCTTCATCAGTTTAGCCCGATGGCCGTCCCCATCGTTGTTTGCATTACTTTATGAACCTGATGACCGTACCTCATCATTTACTTTTTACATACTCCCCAGAGAATCTTACAGCTTTACTTGATGGCCGTCCCCATCGTAATCTCCTATATCCCCAGCATGATGGCCGTCCCCGTCATTGCTTTACTTCACACACTCTCCCCAGCATGCCGACCGTCCCCGTCATTTCTCTTTCCCCAGCAGTCGTCCTCTGCTCGACGGTCATCCTCCGTCGCCCACACTTTATACTATACTTTATTTTCCTTTACAATCTATATCCCTTTTCTTCTTCATTCTATGAGTGCAAATTTTGGACTGTCTTTGGTATTCAACCACAAGTTATCTTGTTTGCCTGATAAGCCGTCGCTTACATCCTGCACAGCTAACTCATGTTTGAATAAGGGCAGCTGTAAACACCCCAAATTTGCCCTCACCCATTCATACCATGGCTTGTGATCATTTCATATACATAAATCCCAAGCATAGCATCTCATACCACATTTTAGTACACTGCATTGCTTCTAAGTCATCTGCATCTAGGGTTTGTGATCTGAGCAATCCAGAGAGCTTCCTGAGCCACTCCAAGGGTCATCAATCACTTCAAAGGGGCCCATGTATGTTCAAGCATCATATTATGTCCTCTCAAAGTCAAGAATGTCAAAGGATCACAAGAACTGAGAATGGTATGGAAGTAGAGCCAGGTTTGACTGCACAGATGACCTAGAATTAGGGTTTTGGAGTCAGGCTTCGGGAGTACCAAGTGGGAGATCTTGTTCTGAAAAGACTTCTTCCCCCTCATACAAACCACAGGGGAAAATGGACGCCGAACTACGATGGTCCATTCATAGTAAAGAAAGTTTTCTCTGGCGGAGCGCTGATGCTCACTACTATGGATGGCGAGGATTTCTTATCCCCTGTGAATTCAGATGCAGTTAAAAAATACTTCACATAAATGACCCGCTGGACATGAAAACAGAATGTGAGTCCAGGCAAAAATAGGGCATCCCGGCGAGTCAAAAACAGAATAAAAGACTCGGGCAAAAATAAGGGAAAAATTGAAAAAAAAATGTACACCCGCTGAGTTGAAAAGCCACATTGGACAGCTCAGGCAAAAATGGGTATCTCGGTGGATTGAAAACCCGAAAGAGCGATCCACGCAAAATCAGGGAATAAGCGAACAACTGCATTTTGAATTCGTCTATATCGCTCACAACGTGGCAAGCTTTGAAAGGACAAAGCATCGGTCAGAATCAGCCTCCTTCAGAAAGCAAGATGAGAAGAACGTCAAGGTTATACAGGTCATAGCAAAGGAAGTCCACTGGAACGTAGTCGTCAACATTGCCAACGCCTTTATTTTCTCAATTTGCAGCAATCTCCTCATTTCAGGGGATTTGTTTCTTTAACTATATTTGCCAATTCAGGGCACCCAAATTAATAAAATCAGAGTTTTCAGTCACACCTCGTTTTGTACATTTTTGTTTCGTTTGAAAAATGTCCAATATTCATGATACAACACTTGCATAAAACAAATGAGCCAGTTTTAATAAATGCTTGCAGGAAATATATTTACTTTCAGGAAAGTCTAACTCCTATGATGGAATCCAGTTAGGGATACCTCGGGATACTTGTGCGTTCTCTTATCTTAACAAGTTGCAGGTATTCAATACATAGCATGGGGCATGTCAAGTGTTGAATCCCTAGCATGTTACTTCTCGGAAGTTACCTCCTCCCCAAGCAGGATCTCCCGAGAAATGCCTGAACTGTTTTTCCCCAGCGAAATTGCCAAAGCCTCCTCATCCCCAGCATAAGTCTACTCAACAGAAGCTTCCCCAGCCGAGATTGTAAACACCCCAAATTTGCCCTCACCCATTCACACCATGGATTGTGATCATTTCATATACACAAATCCCAAGCATAGCATCTCATACCACATTTTAGTACACTGCATTGCTTCTAAGTCATCTGCATCTAGGGTTTGTGATCTGAGCAATCCAGAGAGCTTCTTGAGCCACTCCAAGGGTCATCAATCACTTCAAATGGGCCCATGTATGTTCAAGCATCATATTATGTCCTCTCAAAGTCAAGAATGTCAAAGGATCACAAGAACTGAGAATGGTATGGAAGCAGAGCCAGGTTTGACTGCACAGATGACCTAGAATTAGGGTTTTGGTTTCAGAGGCCATAACTCCAAATTTTTTGGTCATTCTTGTTTCTATTGGTCTCTATATGGTATAGGGAGCATGCATATCAATTTTCATGAAGAAATTCCATGGGGAAGTCATCTGATCAAGAGTTGACTTTTCAAGCAAGTCAGTGTAAAATCAGGGCATCTGAGGCCCCCAATGACCCAACCAAAGGGTGTTCTTCATCATTTTTATTGTGTATGATCTTTATTTGATCATAGAAGATGATAGGAGTTCACAAAATTGAAGAATTTCAAGTCATTTGCAAAGTTGACTTTTTGGGAAAGTTTGACTTTTAATGAAATTGCCATTTTGGGAAACTTTTTCAACCCTTGCTTTTTGATTCAAAAATGCTTCAAATGGAAAAACTTTGGTAATGAAAGTTGTAGAATGGATCATTCCCTTTTCAAAAAGTACAAGAACATGACCTAATTCATTTTGGATCAAAAGTTATGGCTTGTCAAAGTTGGCTAAAATCACAAAATTTGAAGTTTTCTACCAAAGAGACATTTTGCAAAATGGTTTGTTCAAGTGTTCTAAAGGCCTCAAATGTGTATCATTCTTCACAACATGATCATATAACATCTAAAATTCAGAATGGGCCAATGGATCACTCATCTTCATGACTTATGGAGCAAGATTTCTCAAAAGAAACAAAAGTGAAGCAAGTTGCAAAAACTCACTCAAGTGTGAATCCACTTGCTTGCTGACTTCACAACCAATCCTATGGCTCTCCACACATCTTGCTGCGCAGGACACCCCATCTGTCCTTGGCTAGCTAGTAGCCCATGCCTCTCTTACACAACTTTGACATTTTGGCAACTTGAGCCATACCAATCACAAAAGCACACATCAACTCATCTGACCAATCCCATTAGTTTATACAAACAAAAAGCAAGCCAAAGCACATACAACACAAGCCTGAAAGCACCAAGAACAGAGCTCTCTCATTTTCACCCCATTTTTGCAAAAGCTTTCGAAACACTCTCCACAAGCTGCAAACACACAAACCAACTTCACAAACCAACTCAGCACACTTCACTGATCAAAAACCACCCATCACCATTGCCTGAAACTCCCAGAATCAAGAATACGATTTCCACCCCACCTTGAACAGAACTTCTTCCATCTCAAAAACCAGCCATCATAAACTTTCTCCAAGTATCAAGACTTCATCAGGGGCTTAAGAGGAGTGGTTTGCACAAAGAAAGAGGGTCAGAAAGTTGCAAACTGAGAAAGCTCAAAGCTCAGGTATATCAAGAACTTTTTTTCCAGAAATGAGTTTTTAAGTTTCTAATTTGTTCCTCATGCTTTGCTGATCACTCTGATGTTATTACTTTTTGAAATGGTTGAGAAATAAGCATTTAATCGTGTTCTGAAACTTTTCTGACCTAAACATGTTTTGCTTCGATTCGCATGATTAATGAATGAAAAATGATTTTTGTTTAGGGGTTTTGATTCAGTGTTGAATGGGGATGATTTTTGGGCCATTAGTTTTCATTTTCATGGAGTTTTGAGGATTTTAGCAACTTTCAAGTGAGGGTCTTGCCGGAGAAGACGACCGGAAGTCTTCTCCGGCCACCTGAAAGTGATTAGGGTTTAATCTGTGTAATTAATGTAGTTTGAATGTGGAGCGTAGATGTTGCTGACTTAGTCAATTCCCGCGCGTGTTCAATGGTCCAGATCTTTCACTTAGCCCTAATCTCAATTAATTAAATTAATTAATTCATTTTAATCAGTTTGAATGACAACCCTTGGATCTGGCGCGCAGTCTTTCCCTCCTTCCTGAGTTTGAATCCTGGCCACTGGATGCGCATACTTTTCATTTAATTCATTTTATTTGATTTGTTTTCTTCATTTTATTAAAAATAGTAAAACATTTTAAAAAATTCTGAAAATTTTTATACAACCTTTTATTAATTTTCAGAAACCAAAAACATTTTTATTTTTATTTTTTGCATTAAAAATTATTTTTAAATCATTTAAAAGTTTATTTTTAATTAGTTAATGAGAATTAATTAATTAAAAATACTTTTAGGTATTTAAAAATCACAAAAAAATTCATGAAACCTTTAAAATCATTTAGAAACATTGTCCAACCTTCAAACCAAATTTATTTTTTGATCTTGATGTCTTTTGACAATTTTTCATGGAATTAATTTCATTTTAAGGCATTGTTTTGATTCTAACTTTGAAAATTCATTTCTGCCTAGTCTTTAAGAGTTGGACTTTGATTCTTTTTGCATTGCATCTTGCATATCATGAAGTTTATAGGGTTAAATTGGAATGATTTGATCTTGCATTTTCAATTTGTTTGACATTTTTCTTGACAAGTTACCCTAAAACCCTAGAAATCTTAAGGAATTCACAACTTTCACTAGGTTAAGAATTGGGTCCCCTCCTTTGGGCAGTGAGTTTGTATAGGTTTAGGGTTCCTTTGGTTGCATTTTCAATTTTTTATCTTGATGTTTGCTTCTGGTTTTGATTTTTGTTTGGTGCATTGATCATAAACCCTAATTTGGGCTTTCATATGCATTCATCTTGTATTTGCTTGCATACCATGACTTGCCATGACATTTTATGCATCCATTTGATCCATGACACATCTTAAGACATATTAGAATCATGTTTGATCATTGCATCTTTCATTTGCCATGTTGTATGTCATTTGCATTTCATAACTTTTCATGTATGTTCATGGTTCTAAACATGTTTCTCTTGCATTCATATGTTTGTATGATCATCCTCATGCCTTGATTCATGTTTGCATCATCTCATAGCATCATTAGCATCATACTTATGCTTCTGGTTTTGATTTGTATCATGCCATTTCATCTCATTTTGTATTGCATTGCATTCCTTTCACTAACTTTTCAGGTGGTAAGTAACTTTGAGAAGTGAATTTGCCTTCACTTCTCACAATTTCTTTTCATCTCTCTTATGCATCATTGCTGCATTTTGTCTTGTGTTTGAGATTGAGCTTGCTCTTTCTTCTTCTTCTTACCTTCTTTCCTCAAGTGACTTGTCTTCTTGAATGAAGCAAGTTACTTTGCTTTTCTTTGCTCCTTTCATCTGCTTCCTGGTGGTTCCTCTGAAGATTTCTCTTGTGAACCTCACAAACCTTAGGAGCAACCAAGCATGACAATGATTAGGGTTTTTATTAGTTCCCCACTTATCTTTTACCTTTGTGTCTCTTTGAGTCTTCTCTTCTCATCTCATAATCAGGGACTAAACCCTAAAGGCTTTAAGGCTTTGTGATTAAGCTTATGCCTGCATCCTTCTATTAGGATGGAGTGTATAACTTTAATCCTAAGTGTTAAACCCTTAATGTGTTTAAATCCTCTAATCAATTCACTTAATAACCATCAAGACATCAAGCTTGTAACTTGGGCCTTGCATTAGGGTTCTAATTCTTCCTTAATTGGTTAAGAAGGACTAACCCTAGTGTTAATGGACAAGTCCCCCTCAAGTTGTCTTACAAATCATAAAAATCATTTTTTCATCTCATCATTAACTAAAATCCACTTAATAAAGGCTTTGTTTTGTCATGAAGTTAATCCCTAATCATGGATTAAGTTGAGGAGCTTTCCTCAGCTTAAACATTCTCATCTATTATCCTTCTATTAGGATGGTGTAATGAGTCTGTTTAATCCCTGATTATGGCTTAATCTCATTACTCAACACTAAACAAAAACCACAAAAAACATCTAAATAATCACAAGTAGGTTAATGATCTTAACCCTACATCATGGTGATTAAGTGTGAAAAGCTGACTTCACACTTAAGGTATTCTCATTACCCCTAATCAGAGGGAAGATGTGATGAGTTTACTAAATCCATTGGTTTAGGCTTGAGCTCATTAACTTATGACAAACTTTCAAAAGCAATAAAAGACTGAAAACACAAAAACAGACAATAATCGTCTCCTCCGGGATTCTTTTCTCATCTCATTCACTCATAAACGAGAACTTGCTTCTTCCATCTAATGCAAGACAGTTTGCACCTGATCCAGACAGGTCATACACTTGAGCATAGACAAGTAAGCAGTTCACAAGTCAATTTATCTTTCAGTCTCTTTGGGTCGAACTACGGTGTTCTGACTTCCTCATTGCACGAGAGGATACGTAGGCATAACTTAACAGTTATCGAACAAAAGTCTCTGTATTTCCCCCTCTTCCAGCATTATTCTTAATCATGAGCATTCCATTCTTGTTCTTACACTGACACTGTACATATTACACTTCACATTTCTTTTACACTGACACTTGCAATCTTTCCAGCTTTGATACACAAATTGCACTGACACTACCCCTTTAAAACACAAATCTTTCAAGCGTGGATCCCATCGAGTACGACGGACAATCTGGGTGCTAATACCTTCCCAGGTTGTAACCAACCCCCTTTCTCAGTCTCTCTGGTTCGCAACCGTCTTATCCATATCTTTCTAGGTTCATGCAACATTACCTTTCCTTCGGGATAAAAATGCCTAGCTGGCGACTCTTTTCTTTCCCTGTGAGTTCACTCCTGTGTGTTCTCACATTCTTCCTTTCGCCGACCGTTCGCGTCTGTACCATATTTGAGCTCAGTCTCATTTATCGGGAGCGACAGAGATCCCCACAGATTTCTCTAGGAAGGTTGTTCAGTGATCTTTTCTCCCCCACCAGGGTGCCAGATCTCTCTCATCCGTAGCAAAGTTAATGCAACTGCCTCCCCACAGAGTTTCCATTCACTCCCCAGAAGAGCAATGCCTGAAACCTATCCCCAACAAAGTGGCTGAAGTTTCCTTCTCCCCAGCTAAGTTTTCATTACGGATAGATCTACCAATGATCTATTCCCCAAGCAGAGTTCTCCCTCCGGACAGATCTACCAATGATCCCTTCCCCAGCCGGGTTATTCTTCCAAGCAGATTAGCCAGAGATCTTTATCCCAACAGGATCCGAGTCTCTGATCAGTTTCTCCCTTTTGCATAATCATGGCATTCGCATCATTTTTACCCATGCAGAGCATAGAATTCCGTCGAATACGAAGCATTACGGTAAAAATCAAACATTTGCATGATCACAAGCCAGGTTCGAGCCAGTTACCTGCAATTACCATCAATATTTCATCAGCAATATACAAAATACATCCTTTACACATAAAAGCCAAAGCGTCTCCTTTGCACTCTCAAGTACAAATACTTGTTTATAACACACTCTTTTCGGCACCCGTCCGTGTCATCCTCTCCCCACAGAAAGCTAACGCATCTCCTTTGCACTTTCAAAACAAATGCCTGTTTGTACTTATATGTTTGACACTCGTCTGTGTCATATATTCCCCAACAAGTCAGACACTCGTTCATGTCTTGCACATACTTCACCAACAAATCAATACTTTTACATACTTATACATAAGTCTTTGATACTCGTCCGTATTTTGTTTATATCACTCCTCAGCAGATTCAACACTCGCAGCGTTTGTTTCTACCAATACTCATCTGTATCATGGTCCTAAGGATGCTCGTCCGCATCTTTAATCTATACTGAAATTCTGTGATCAGGTATGAGATGTCGAATGAGATGTTCCAACACTTGACAAATTTAACCAAAACATAAAGTGCAGGAAAATTAAACAACACAGTAATTTGTTAACCCAGTTCAGTGTATAACCACAGTTACATCTGGAGGCTACCAAGCCAGGAGGAAATCCACTATAAGTAATATTAATTCTAGACTTAAACCACCCAGTTTAATCTTTCACTTAATATCTACCCAATGCAATTTCCACCTAATACACAACTTAGATATGAGTACCAACTCACTCCCCCTCAATCACACAGTGATCTTGTTTACAAGTTTAATAAAATTGAAGTCATACTTCAAACAAAACAGCTTGATCTTACTTCACAGTTTCAATCAAGACACAAATACACTTTTGCTTAAAAGCTCATAAAGTGGTACGATAAAACAACCTGCTATTAAAACACAAAACACCCTATTTTATCTTCTGAAATTCGTGCTCTATTCTGAGAGTTTCTGTTGCTTAAATAGGTGTTTGGATTTTGGGCTTTCTGTAGGTTAATCCAGTCCTAAAACGCATGCAGCTTCCACCTTGAATTAGGGTTTGTTACTTCCTAGATTCTAGGTGATTTAGTTCTTCTGATTATGCTGAAGTCTCATAACAACACTCCCTACAGATGCGCCTTATTCTGTTTTTGTCCATCCATAATTAATTCCAGATAACTTTCCTTAAATTACTCAGATCAGTTAGTCATTAATTAATTCTGATAGCAGGTTTGAGATGTCACAACATCTGTTGGGACATCCTGAAAAACTGAACTTAAATCATTAACACAATGTCCCAACATCTGGTGTGACATCCTGAATTAAGTTCTTATACTCTGTTTGATGATGTCCCAACATCTGATAGGACATCCTGAACTGAATTTAACATTTCTTGTTGGTCAAAAATTCTGCCAATTCTAAACATCTACAAACTCCCCCTTTGGCTAATTTTTGGCTAACATTCTTTTCTGATTTTCAGAGTGCAGCAGAAGTTCTTTTATCAGAGTATAGCAGTTCTTTTCTGTTGAGTCATGTGTGAGTTTACTCCCCCTCAAACATACATGTATTTAGTCTTGTTGCAACAGAAATATTTTTCATTAACATCACAGATTTAGTTCAGAAGCAAACAGAGATTTTTCATTAATAACCAAACAGCATTATAATTGTTGTTGTTGTTCTCCCCCTTGTTAGACATAAATTTGGGGCCAAAGTTACTAATTCAAAATTACAATGCAGAAGCTGTCATTACATATTCCTCACATACAATTTTCACTCAGATTCCTCATAGTCAGTTTCTTCCTCTTCCTCAGTCTCCTCATCAGAAGTAGCCGCTTTCTAAGCACTTTCTTCAATCTCCAGCCTTTGGATAATCTCCTCCAGCTTCTGCTTCCTTGCATCCAGTTCTTTTCAAGTGCTCTTCAGTTCAGCAATCAATGCAGCTTTGGAGATTGGAGACTTTGCCTTTGAAGGACCAGCAGATGTCCCAGAGGGAGCTTCAACATCAGCTGCATGATGACTCAAAAACAGCTTGTAGTGGAAGGCCAGAGGGCTTTCTCTTTTGCAAATTGTGTCCTTCTCAGTGAGGATACCAGGATACTGACTCAGCACTATTCCACACAGCAAGGAAGGGAAGGCAATTGGCAGCTTTGTTGCAGATGATCCAGCATGCTTCAATGTCTGATCAAATATATAAGCTCCATAATCCAGCTTTGTTTGTGTGCCTACAACATATATGAACCTGCCCAGGCCAGTTGATATTGAGGATGTATGATTGGTAGGAACCCAGTTGGCTGTGCCAATCCTATTCAGCATGGCATATTTCCTTGTCAGCATGCTAACTGAGAGCTTTCCTTTAACTGGCCAAGTCTTGACCTGATTAGCAGTGATAACCTTGCAAACCTGGTTATCAGTCTTCCCTAACTCATTTGGACCATCAGATTCTCTTCCAAGGTATTGGTTGATAACCCTAGGAGAGAATTCTACACACCTTCCTCTTACATATACTTTTCTAAAGTCAGCAGACTTACCATTAGCACAATCTTCTTGGAGGTTGACTATGAATTCCTTGACAAGCAGCTCATAGCAAGGAGAGAAGTTGGAGACAGTTTTGAAAAGGCCAGCAGAAGAAATGAGATCAATTAGCTCTGTGCACTCAAGTGCATTACTGCTCAGCTCTCTTTCAAGTGCTACCCTTCTTTGATAAACAAATTTCCATCTATTCACACTTGAAACATGATGAAAGGAGATGTTGTCCAAGGGAGCTTCTAGAACAGCAGTTGATGACCTTGAGGGTGCTGGTTTCTTCTTTGGAGGAGATGTTGGGACATCTTCTTCAACATCTGAATCTGGAGGAGTGACAGCTTTCCTCTTTTGTGTTTGCACCTTGCTCCATTGTTTTGTAGGACCAAAGACAACTTCAGCTTTGTCCTTCTTTGGTGTAGCTTGCTTCTTCTCAGGAATTGCATGTCCTGCATTCATCTTTTCTTTCCTAGTCCTAAGCCTTTTGGCTATGCTAGGGTTGACAGAAGCAATGATTTCTGTATCAGAATCATGCTCTAGGTTCACAACAGGAGGAGGTTGAGCAGTCTCCTCTTCAGCTGGTGGTTCAACAGAGATTTGATCTTCAGTGGAGGCCTTGTGCTGGTCCTCAGATATTTCTTCATCACTATCAGTGGAGGCCTTTTTCTGGTCCTCAGATGTTTCAACAGCAGCATCAGATGAGGCCTTTTGCTAGTCTTCAGATGTTTCAACATCTATTGGGACATCCTGTTGAACAGGAGTGTCCTTTTCAGCCTGAGTTTGTTGATCTTCTTGTGGAGCTGGCATGGTGTTCAGAGGGATAGATATGCCACTTACCACTCTTTGCTCAGTTAAGATTCTGTTTACCAGCTCCTTTATGGAATCATCCACATATGCAGAAGCACTTGGAGTGGTGTTTAATGGTGAAGGCAAGCCTTTGGCCTTGCTGAATACAGGATCTTTTGTTCTTTTTGGAGTTCTTGGCTTTTGAGCAAGAGGAACACTTCCTCTGATTTCGTCCAATGGAGTTGAATCCATGGGTACCACAGAGATGGGGGTTGCATGCACCACATCTTCCTTGTTGAGGATTTCTTCAGAAATGTTAGGGTTTTGATGTTGAGACATTTTCGAAAGAGATAGATGAAGAGTTTTAGGTTTGATGAGTTCTGAAAAACAGTTAGAGAATGCAATTCGTTTTTGAGAGAATGATGAGAAGATGGATAGCTGAACACAAGCTGATATTTTATAAGTAGCCGTTACTTTGAGAATTTTTAGGAGTGGAATACCCAAGGTGCTTGACCAGACTGGTGTTGCCATCTGGTGCTCATGCCACATAATGTCATATGACATGTTGGCACATCTCCATAACTGCTAAATTTCACATAAGCAGATTCCCAATTTACCCCTTAGGTTATCAAATTGAGTAGCATCCAAGGCTTTGGTAAATATATCAGCCAACTGCAGATTTGTAGCTACATGTTCCAGTGAAATCACTTTCTCTTCTACAAGATCTCTGATGAAATGATGTCTGATATCAATATGCTTGGTCCTGCTATGTTGGATAGGATTCTTTGATATGTTAATTGCACTTAAGTTGTCACAGTACAATGTCATGACATCTTGTGGGACATTGTACTCAGTGAGCATTTGCTTCATCCAAACCAACTGTGAACAACTGCTTCCAGCTGCTATATATTCAGCTTCAGCAGTAGATAAGGATACACAATTTTGTTTCTTACTGAACCAAGAAATCAAATTGTTTCCTAGAAAGAAGCATCCTCCTGAAGTGCTTTTTCTGTCATCAGCACTTCCAGCCCAATCAGCATCACAGAAGCCAGTGAGAATTGGTTTGCATCCATGAAAGTACATTATGCCATAGTCACAAGTACCATTAACATATTTCAGAATTCTCTTGACTTGGTTAAGATGACTAACTTTTGGATCAGCTTGATATCTTGCACATACATCTACTGCAAATGCTATGTCTGGTCTGCTAGCAGTCAGATATAACAAGCTTTCAATCATGCTTCTGTATAGGCTTTGATCTACATTCTCACCCTTGTCATCTTTAGTCAGCTTTAAATGTGTGGGGGCAGGAGTTCTCTTATGAGTAGCACTGTCCATCCCAAATTTCTTGACTATGTTCTTAGCATACTTGCTTTGGGAAATGAACATGGAGTCCTCCATTTGCTTTATTTGCAGTCCAAGAAAGTAGGTTAATTTTCCTACTAGGCTCATTTCAAATTCAGATTCCATCTGATTGACAAAATGTTTCACCATCCTTTCTGACATCCCACCAAAAACAATGTCATCTACATATATTTGAGCAATCATGACATTTCCTTCTTCATCTTTAACAAATAAGGTTTTGTCAATTCCACCTTTCCTGTATCCTTGCTTGATAAGAAAAGTAGTTAGCCTTTCATACCATGCTCTTGGAGCTTGCTTCAAACCATAAAGAGCCTTCTTTAGTTTGTATACATGATTTGGACAGCTTGGATCAACAAATCCTTTAGGTTGTTCTACATATACCTCTTCATTCAGATATCCATTTAGAAAGGCACTTTTCACATCCATTTGAAATAGCTTGAACTTCAAGATACAAGCAATTCCTAAAAGTAGTCTGATTGATTCAAGCCTTGCTACTGGTGCAAAGGTTTCATCAAAGTTTACTCCTTCAATTTGTGTGTATCCTTGAGCTACAAGTCTAGCTTTGTTCTTTGTAACAACTCCTTGCTCATTTGACTTATTCTTATACACCCATTTAGTTCCAATCACATTTATGTCATCAGGTCTAGGAACAAGGTTCCACACTTCATTCCTTGTGAAGTGACCTAATTCTTCTTGCATAGCACAAATCCAGTATTCATCAGTAAGAGCTTCCTTGATGTTTTTAGGTTCTATTTTATAAACAAAATAGGAACCTGAAATCACTTCTCTTGATCTAGTGCTTACACCTCTGTTGGGATCACCAATTATCAAATCTTTGGGATGATCCTTCTGGATTCTGATGGAGGGAGGTTTGCTGGATTGTTCTGTCCTTGCACCAGTTTGAGTGAAGTCATAATGATCACTCTTTTCTTCAGCTTCAGTTTTGATATCAGCAGATGTTCCAACATCTTCTGGAACATCTGTAGGAGCATCATCAATTATCACATTTATGGACTCCATGATAACCTTGGTTCTAGAATTAAATACACTATATGCTCTGCTGTTTATAGAGTATCCAAGAAAAATCCCTTCATCACTTTTAGGATCCATTTTTCTTCTTTGCTCCCTATCTGCCAGAATATAACAGTTACTTCCAAACACATGGAAGTACTTAACTGTGGGTTTTCTGCCCTTCCAGACTTCATAGATTGTGGACAAAGTTCCTTTCCTTAGAGTAACTCTGTTATGAATGTAACAAGCTGTGTTCATAGCTTTAGCCCAGAAGTACAAAGGTAACTTTTTGGCATGGATCATAGCTCTTGCTGATTCTTGAATAGTTCTATTCTTCCTCTCAACTATCCCATTCTGTTGAGGAGTGATTGGTGAAGAGTATTCATGATTGATTCCTTCTGAAGAACAGAAATCTAAGAATTTTTGGTTCTCAAATTCTTTTCCATGATCACTTCTTATTCTGATCACACAGCTGGCTCTTTCCCTTTGTATTCTTTGGCATAAGTCTTTGAATACATCAAATACATCAGACTTTTCTTTGATGAAATTTATCCATGTATACCTTGAAAAGTCATCAACCACTACATAGGCATACCTCTTACCACCAAGGCTCTCAACCTGCATAGGTCCCATAAGATCCATATGTAATAATTCCAAAACTTTGGAAGTTGTCAGATGTTGGAGCTTTGGATGGGACATCTTGGTTTGCTTGCCTATTTGACATTCACCACATATTTTGCCATCATCAATCTTCAGTTTAGGAATACCTCTCACATCATCCATAGATATGATTTTCTTTATGCCTCTGAAATGAAGATGACCTAGTCTTTGGTGCCATAGTTTCACTTCTTCTTCTTTAGCTAAAGAGCAAGTTGAAGTGAGACTGAAGTCTTGAGGTTCCCACATGTAACAGTTTTCTTTAGATCTGGCTCCTTTCATGACAAACTTTTGTTCTTTGTTAGACACTATGCATTCAGTTTTGGTAAAGTTTACACTGTACCCTTGATCACATAATTGACTTATGCTGATAAGGTTAGTAGTTAAACCTTTAACCAGCAGCACATCATCTAGTCTTGGTACATCTGGACAGTCCAAGGTCCCAACTCCCTTGATTTCTCCTTTAGCTCCATCTCCAAAGGTTACATATCTGGATGAATATGACTTTAAGTCTACTAGCAGATTCTTCAGTCCAGTCATGTGTCTTGAGCATCCACTGTCAAAGTACCAGTCTTCTTTAGCTGATACTCTTAGTGATGTATGAGCTATATATGCAACACCTTTCTTTGACCATTTGAGTTGAGATTTCTTTTGATACCTCTGCCCTGTGTATTGTTCATCAGTAGAGCTCCAAGGTTGTTTGTTGATCTTGTTCTTGGGCATGTAGCTTTGATCAGCATGAAGACTAGCTTTTGGTCTCCATACCTTCTTGATGACCTCTGTCTTCTGCTTAGGGTGTTGCTGATCTCTTTGATGTCTATGCAGCACTTTCTTGGTAACTTCTATCTTCTGCTTAGGAGGTTGCTGATACATCTGATTTGGATATCCATGCAACTTATAGCAGTGAGGTTTGATATGTCCAAATCTTCCACAATGATGACATCTCCATCTTTGATACTTCTTCTTCATTATGTTCTTTTCAGGATGTTGAGACATCTGTTGGAACATTATGTTTGGCTTTGTGTTCTTTTCATGATGTTGAAGCATCTATTGGGACATCTTGTTTGACTGTAAGGACTTTGAAGTAGTTTTGCTAGAGCTGGCTTCAATCTTATGAACTTTGTTAAATCCCAATCCACTTTTATCTCCTGAATGCTTATTATTGTTGAGAATAACATCCATTGTGCTTGAGCTACTGTTCAGCATTCTAACAGATTTGGACATATGTTCCAACTTGGAGTTGAGAAGACTTACTTCACTTTTCAAGGTGTCAATGATCTCTAGATCACTTGCTTTTTCATCCTTTAGTGACTCAATCTGCTTCTTTAGTTTTATACTCTCCCTACATATTTCAGTGCTTCTTTTGAATAGTTCTCTGTATGATTGCTCAAGTTCTTCAAAAGTAAGATCCCCATCACTGGATTCACTGTCAGATTCACATAATCCAGCTAAAGCAGTAATATGCTTAGCTGATTCTTCTTCTGAATCACCTCCTAAGTCTTCATCAGACCAGGTTACAGAAAGACCTTTCTTTTGCCTTTTTAAATAGGTAGGACATTCATTCCTGATGTGTCCATATCCTTCACATCCATGGCATTTAATTCCTTTTTCTTGACTGGTCTTTTCATCATAATTTGACCTTTTATTAGCATCATAAGGTCTTTTGTTTTCAGAAGAATTTGTGTATCTTCCACTTGGTCTGGACTTGTCTTCCATCCTTCTGAGAATCTTTTTGAACTGTCTTCCAAGCATAGCAATGTTTTCTGATAAGCTTTCATTAGTTTCTGATTCATCATTTTCTTCTTCTTTATCAGTATTTGACATCAAGGCTATGCTTTTGTTCTTCTTTACAATTGTGTCATTCATTCCCATCTCAAATGTTTGAAGGGAACCAATGAGTTCTTCAACTTTCATTGTGCATATGTCTTGAGCTTCTTCTATTGCTGTGACTTTCATGTCAAATCTTTTTGGCAAAGATCTGAGAATCTTTCTTACCAGCTTTTCATCAGTCATATTTTCTCCCAAGGCTCCAGAAGTATTGGCTATTTCTAAGATGTTCATGTAGAATTCATGAATTGTCTCATCTTCCTTCATTCTCAAGTTTTCAAACTTGGTGGTGAGAAGTTGAAGTCTTGACATCTTTACCTTTGATGTTCCTTCATGAGTTGTTTTGAGAGTGTCCCAAACATCTTTGGCTAGCTCACAGTGATGCACAAGTCTAAAGATGTTCCTATCAATGCCATTGAATAAAGCATTTAAGGCCTTGGAGTTGCCAAGTGTTGAATCTTCTTCCTCCTTACTCCATTCTTCTTCAGGTTTCAACACTTTTGCTCCATCTTTGGTGTCTTGGACAGGATGTTCCCATCCATTGTTGACTGCTTTCCATGCCCTATTGTCAAGTGATCTTAAGAATGCAATCATTCTTGGCTTCCAGTAGTCATAATTAGATCCATCCAGTATAGGTGGTCTATTTACTGATCCTATATCTCTGTCCATGTTTCCAGAATTTGTATTCCCTAGATCTCACCCAGAATAAACAGGCAGGGTGCCTGCTCTGATGCCAATTGAAATTCTGTGATCAGGTATGAGATGTCGAATGAGACGTTCCAACACTTGACAAATTTAACCAAAACTTAAAGTGCAGGAAAATTAAACAACACAGTAATTTGTTAACCCAGTTCAGTGTATAACCACACTTACATCTGGAGGCTACCAAGCCAGGAGGAAATCCACTATAAGTAATATTAATTCTAGACTTAAACCACCCAGTTTAATCTTTCACTTAATATCTACCCAATGCAATTTCTACCTAATACACAACTTAGATATGAGTACCAACTCACTCCCCCTCAATCACACAGTGATCTTGTTTACAAGTTTAATAAAATTGAAGTCATACTTCAAACAAAACAGCTTGATCTTACTTCACAGTTTCAATCAAGACACAAATACACTTTTGCTTAAAAGCTCATAAAGTGGTACAATAAAACAACCTGCTATTAAAACACAAAACACCCTATTTTATCTTCTGAAATTCATGCTTTATTCTGAGAGTTTCTGTTGCTTAAATAGGTGTTTGGATTTTGGGCTTTCTGTAGGTTAATCCAGTCCTAAAACGCATGCAGCTTCCACCTTGAATTAGGGTTTGTTACTTCCTAGATTCTAGGTGATTTAGTTCTTCTGATTATGCTGAAGTCTCATAACAACACTCCCTACAGATGTGCCTTATTCTGTTTTTGTCCATCCATAATTAATTCCAGATAACTTTCCTTAAATTACTCAGATCAGTTAGTCATTAATTAATTCTGATAGCAGGTTTGAGATGTCACAACATCTGTTGGGACATCCTGAAAAACTGAACTTAAATCATTAACACAATGTCCCAACATCTGGTGTGACATCCTGAATTAAGTTCTTATACTCTGTTTGATGATGTCCCAACATCTGATAGGACATCCTGAACTAAATTTAACATTTCTTGTTGGTCAAAAATTCTGCCAATTCTAAACATCTACATATACATACCGTCAAACACTTATATCTTTTATTTTTAAAGCGTAAACACTCGTCAGTGTTTACCATCCCCCAGTAAGTCACCAAAAAAACAACTTGTCTCCTATCCGACATTCGTCCTATGTCGTGATACTTTCGGCAGCCGTCCCCTGCCAGGTGATCGTCCTTCACCTTTGGATGACCGTCCCTCATCCCTTCCCCAGTGGAATATCCATTATTGGAACCTTCTATCCGGCATTAGTCCTATGTCGCGATATTTGTAGCAGCCGTACCCTGCTAGGTGATCGTCCTTCACCTCTTGATGATCTTCCTTCACCTCTTGATGATCGTCCTTCATCATGCTTATCCGATGGCCGTCCCCATCGTCGACCTTTTCCTATCCGACATTCATCCTATGTCGTGATACTTTCGGCAGCCGTACCCTGCTAGGTGATCATCCTTCACCTCTTGTTGATCGTCCTTCATCATGCTTATCCGATGTCCATCCCCATCGTCGACCTTTTTTCTATCCGACATTCGTCCTATGTCGTGATAAAGAGCAGTCGCCCCCTGCTAGGTGATCGTCCTTCACCTGTGATGACCGTTCCTCATCATTTATTTCATTTATTCTTTAAACTGATGGCTGTCCCCATCGTTGTTTGCTTTAACCCCCCAGATAATCTTATTTCTTTCCCCGATGGTCGTCCCCATCATGATTTCTTTATTTCCCCAACTTGTCGGTCGTCCCCGTCATTGCTTTACTTACCACTTTATCCCCATCAGTCATCCTCTGCTCGATGGTCGTCCTCCATTGCCCTCATTTGCTAAACATTCTATACCATCTTTTACAATTTATATCCATTTTCTTCTTCTATCCAGCGAGTGCAAATTTCGGACTATCTTTGGTATTCAACCACAAGTTATCTTGTTTGTCTGTTAAGCCAGGCGCTTACACCCTGCATAGCTAACTCATGCTTGAATAGGGGCAGCTGTAAACACCCCAAATTTACCCTCACTCTTTTATCACACCATGGCTTATGGTCTTTCATTTTTGTTTTTAAGCATTAACTCATATTGCATTTTTGTTTCACTGCATGGTTCAAGTTCATCTGCATCTAGGGTTTGTGATCTGAGCAATCCAAGAATCCATCTGAGCCATCCCAAAGGTATTAAAGCTTTACCAGAGGGTCCATGTGTGTTCTATGATCATATTATGCTCCCCAAAGTTCATGAAAGTCAAGGGATCACAAGAATTGGCAAAGGCATGGAAGCAGAGCTAGGGTTTTTACTGCACAGATGACCAAAATTAGGGTTTTGGTTCCAGAGGCTTTAACTCCAAATTTTTGGGTCATTCTTGTTTCTAATGTTCTTAATATGTTATAAGGATCATATGTACCAAGTTTTATGAAGAAATTCCTTGTGGAAGTTATATGTTCACTGAGTAACTTCCTAAGCAAATTAAGTCAAAATCAAGGCATCTGAGGCCCCCAACCATGGAACCAAAGGGGTATTTTCATCAAATTGAAGTTCTATGATCTTTATTTGATCTTAGAAGTGGTTGGAAGTTCACAAAATTGAATAATTTTGAGCCAATTGCAAACTTGCCATTTTTGGAAATGACTTGAAATGTAAACTTTCCATTTTGGGAAAGTTTTTTCAACCTCCTCTTTCATAACCAAAAATGCTTCAAATGGAAAATTCTTGGTCATGAAAGTTGTATATTAGGTCTTTCCATTTTCAAAAAGTACAATAACATGTCTTGATTCATCCTAGAACTCAAGATATGGCCTTTCAAAGTTGGCAAAAATCACATAATTTTCAAGTTCATGCCAAAGAGGGAATTTTGCAATTTCACTTGCCAAGCATTCTAATGACCTCAAATCAACTTCTATGCATCATAATATGTCAAAGAATTCTCAAAGGATCAGAATTGGCCCAAGATTTGAAGCATTTCATGTCTTGTGATCCAAGAAACACCAAAGAGGGAAAGTTGCAAAATCCATGAGAACTCTTCATCCAAGCCTTCCAGCATATCAAATTCAATCCCATGGTCCTCCATGAACCAAGCTGAGGCCAGACACCCCTCCAAACAACCTCTGACCCGTGCCCATACCCCATAATACATAATGTTGACTTTTTGCAAAAACACACCATACCAATCAACCTGTGCCGCACCCACTTTCTGAGCAACCCCATTGGTTTATGCAAACATCATGGATCACAAACAACATAACAATCAAGCCTGAAAGCTCTCATACACTCGGATTGCCAAAAACCTCAAGAAACCTTCACCTCTTCGAAATTCAAAGCACAACCACTCAAAATTCAAACTTTCTTCACCAGTCAACTCAGCATTACCTCAGGATCATTTCCCACCCATCACCATATCCTAAAACACTCTCAAACTCAAACACGATTTCTGCATACTCAGAACTGGAACTCATGATTCAGCCAAAATAAACTTATTCCAAGCATCACAATAGACTCAGGGGGACTAAAGGAGGTGGATTGCACAAAAGAAAGGCCCAGAAAGCTCCATTTCCAAGAACTGCAACTCAGGTAACCTTCATGAACTTTTTTTCCAGAAGCATGATTTTAAGTTTCTAAATGATTCTACATGTCTAGATAATCATACTGATATGTTTATTTTTGAAAATGATTGAGAAATGAGCATGTATTATTCTTCTGTAACTGTGCCCGTGAAATTGTTCTTGTTTCAATTCATCATGTATTCATGAAATAAATTGTTTTTGATGGCTAATTCTTGCTTATTGATGCTTGGGGAGTGATTCTGGAGAGTTTGGGAGGTTCTCATAGCCTAGGGAGAGAGATATCATTTTGTGTTCGCCGGAGAAGATGACCGGAGCTTGCTCCGGTCACCTGAATTTGTTTAGGGTTGTAATTAGGGTTAATCCAGTCAGTTTGAATATCAGCCGTAGGATCCTGTTTAGCGCGCGTTTGTAGGGTCCAAATTGATCCACTTAAGCCCTAATCCAGTTTAGTTAAAATAATTAGGTTTAATTAATTAATTAACCCAGTTTGAATCTCAGCCATCCAGATGCGCGCGTGGTCAATTCCCTCCTTCCCCACTTTGAATCTTAGCCTTAGGATCTGCTGACTTCCATTTATTTTCATTTTTATTTCATTTATTTTCATTTCTTTTGCATAATTATTTTAAAATATCAAAAATCATCAGAAAAATATGAAACTTTTCTCAATCCAAAAACAATTTTTATTTTATTTTTTGCATTAAAAAAGTATTTTTAAAATATTTAAATGTTATTTTTAATTGATTAAAGTATTTTAATTAATTAAAAATGCATTTAGGTTTCCAAAAATCACCAAAAAAATCATGAACCATTCCAATGCATTTAGAAACATTTTCAAACTCTTCACACAAATTTCTTTTTAGGTTTGATCGTAGTTTACCAATTTTCTTTGAATTAAGGGTCATAAAAATCACATTTTTAAACCCTAACTTTGAAAAATCATTTCTGCCTAACCAAGAAGAGTTTGAACTTGATTCTTTTTGAATTATGTTGCATATTGCATGTAGTTTATAGGTCATTTTCCTCATGAATTTATCTTGCATTTTCAATTTGATTTGCATTTTCTCTTAAGAATCACCCAAAAACCCTAGGAAACTTAGGAAAATCATAACTTTTGATAGGTTAGGCTTCTGACCTTCTCCTTTGGGGTATGACCTAGCATGGGATTAGGGTTTGTTTGAGCTTGATTTCAAATTTTTATCATGTCATATGCTTCTTTTTTATCCATTTGCATCTTGTCGCTCCCACCAAATGACACCTAGGTCAGAAGGGGTACAGACGCGAACGGTCGGCGAAAAGAGGATGAATGAATAGAGTCGCCAGCTAGGCATTTTTATCCCGGAGGAAAGGTAATGCTTCATAGACCTAGAAAGATATGGATAAGATGGTTGCGAACCAGAGAGACTGAGAAAGGGGGTTGGTTACAACCTGGGAAGGTATTAGCACCCAGATTGTCCGTCGTACTCGACGGGATCCACACTTAAAAGATTCGTGTTTTAAAGGGGTAGTGTCAGTGCAATTTGTGTGTCAAAGCTGGAAAGAATATAAGTGTCAGTGTAAAAGAAATGTGAAGTGTATAAGAGAAGTGTCAGTGTAAGAACAAGAGTGTGGAGCTCAAGACTATGAGGTTAAAAGAATGATGTTGAAAGAGGGGGAATATACAGAGACTTTTGTTCGATAACCGTTAAATTATGCCTACGTATCCTCTCGTGCAATGAGGAAGTCAGAACACCGTAGTTCGACCCAAAGAGACTGAAAGATAAATTGACCTGTGAACTGCTTACTTGTCTATGCTCAAGTGTATGACCTGTCTGGCTCAGGTGCAAACTGTCTTGCATTAGACGGAAAAAGCAAGTTCTCGTTTATGAGTGAATGAGATGAGAAAAGAATCCCGAAGGAGACGATCATTGTTTGTTTTTGAGTTTTCAGTCTTTTATTGCTTTTGGAAATGTGTCATAAGTTAATGAGCTTAAGCCTAAACCAATGGGTTAGTAAACTCATCACATCCTCCCTCTGATTAGGGGTAATGAGAATACCTTAAGTGTGAAGTCAGCATCTCACACTTAATCACCATGGTGTAGGATTAAGATCATTAACCTACTTGTGATTATTAAGATGTTTTTGTTGTTTTTATTTACTGTTAAGTAATGAGATTAAGCCATAATCAAGGATTTAATGGACTCATTACACCATCCTAATAGAAGGATAATAGATGAGAGCATTTAAGCTGAGAAAGATTCCTCAACTTAATCCATGATTAGGGATTAACCTCATGACAAAACAAAGCCTTTATTAAAGTGGATTTTAGTTAATGATAATATGAAGAAGTGATTTTTATGGTTTGTAAGACAACTTGAGGGGGACTTGTCCATTAACACTAGGGTTAGTCCTTCTTAACCAATTAAGGAAGAAATAGAACCCTAATGCAAGGCCCAAGTTACAAGCTTGATGTCTTGATGATTATTAAGTGGATTGATTAGAGGATTTAAACACATTAAGAGTTTAACACTTAGGATCAAAGTTATACACTCCATCCTAATAGAAGGATGCAGGCATAAGCTTAATCACAAAGCCTTAAAACCTTTAGGGTTTAGTCCCTGATTATGAGATGAGAAGAGAAGACTCAAAGATGACACAAAGGCAAAACTAAATGGGGGACTAATCAAACCCTAATTGTTATCATGCTTGGTTGTTCCTAGGGTTTATGAAGCTTGCAAGAGATCTTCAAGAGAGAAGCCACCAAGAAAGAAGCAAATGAAAGGAGGAAGCAGAGAGAAGCAAAACAACTTGCTTCACTTAAGAAGACAAGTTGCTTGAAGAAAGAAAGTGAAGAGAGAACATGAATGAGCAAGCTCACTCAAATACACAAGATAAAATGCAGCAATGATGCATAAGGGAGATGAAAAGAGATTGTGAGAAGTGAAGGCATATTCACTTCCCAAACAACTTACCACCTGAAAAGTTAGCCAAAAGAAAAGAAATGCAATGCAAATGAGATGAAATGGCATGATGCAAGACAAAGTCAGAAGCAAACACATGATGGTAATGATGCTAAGAGATGATACAAGCATGAGGCAAGGCAAGAGAATGATCAAACAAGCATAAAGATGCAAATGAGACATGCTTAGAACCATGAACATACATGAAAAGTTATGAAATGCAATGGACATACAACATGTCAAATGAAAGATGCAATGATCAAACATGGTTCTAATATGTCCTAAGATGTATCATGAATCAAATGAATGCACAAAATGTCATGACAAGTCAATGGATGCAAGCAAATGAGAAATGGATGCAAAGGAAGACACAAATTAGGGTTACATGCATCATGCAAAGCAAAAATCCAAAACCAGAAGCAAACAACATGATACAAATTTTAAAATGCAATCAAAGATACCCTAAACCTATACAAGTTCACTTCCCAAAGAAGAGGATCCAACTCTTAACCTAGTGAAAGTTATGAATTTCCTAAGGTTGCTAGGGTTTTAAGGTGCTTTGCCAAGAAAAATGCCAAACAAATTGAAAATGCAAGATCAATTCAAATAAAATTTACCCTATAAACTACATGCTATGCAAGATGCAATGCCAAAAGAATCATCATCCAACTCTCAATGGTTAGAAAGAAAAGAATTTTTGAAGCTTGAAACAAAATATTGCCTAAAAATGAAATTTAATCCAATGAAAATGATCAAAAGTCATCAAGAACAAAAAAGAAATTTGGTTTGAGGGTTGGACAATGTTTCTAAATGTTTTAAAATGCAATGTGAATTTTTTTGGGATTTTTAAATACTTAAATGTATTTTTAATTAATTAATTCTCATTAACTAATTAAAAATAATCATTTAAATGATTTAAAAATAATTTTCAGTGCAAAAAATAAAAATAAAAATATTTTTGGGTTTTAAAAATTAATGAAATCTTTGACAAAAATTTTCATAATTTTTAAATGATTTTTGCTATTTTAAATAAAATGTACAAATAAAATGAATAAAAATGAAATAAAATAAATAAATAAATGAAAGTAATTCAAAAGGATGGCCAGGATTGATTCTGGGGAAGGGGAGGTTGACTGCGCGCCAGATCCTGTGGCTGAAATTCAAACTGACTAAACTTAATTAATTAATTTAATTAAATGGGATTAGGGTTTAATGAAATGATCCAGGCCACTTGTTTGCGCGCGGGTCAAAGGAAGTCAACCAGATCTAAGGCCTACATTCAAAGTTGGTTAATTACACAGATTAGGGTTTAATGACCCTCAGGTGGCCGGAGAAGACTTTCGGTCGTCTTCTCCGGCGAGACCTTCAACCTATCTCTCTCAAAACCTCACTAAAACATGCCAAAATCTCCAGATCAACTCAACCAAACATCCTAAACAAGAATCCAACAACAAAACTTATTTATTTTTCATGAATCACGAAGAACAAACAAAAATCAAATTCACGGACAATGTTTCAGACAAACCATACATCCTCATTTCTGCATCATTTTCAAAAATTCAAAGCTCATTGCATTCAGGGAAGCATGTAGATCATTTTAGTAACTTAAAACAAGGTTTCTGGAAAAAATAATTTTCGAAGCTACCTGAAGTGAAGCTTTCAGTTTGGAGCTTTCAGGTTGCATCCTTGCTTCAAAACCTCTCCAATGGACCTCCTGAAGATGCTTTGAGGCTTGGTATGAGTGTATGGTGGCTGGTTTGTGAGATTGATCAAGTTCTGTTCAGTGAGGGGTGAGAATCGTGTTTTGATTTCAGGAGGTTTTAGGGCAAGGTGAAGGGCCAGGGATGATCAGTGGAACATGCTGAGATGTTCTATGAAGTTTGTTTTTGTGTTTGATGATTGTGTGATGTGTTTCGAATGAAAATTCATAAGAGGCATAAACTTGGAACTATGGCTTGGAGAGAGTTTCAGGCTGGTGTGTGTGGTGTGTTATGTTGCATTTGGTCCACTTATCACAACTAGAGAGGTCAGAGGAGTTGGTGTGGCACAGGCTGATTGGTATGGGGTTTTTGCAAAAAAGTCAAGTTTTGTGTAAGAGAGGTATGGGTCAATGGTAGGCCAAGGACAATAGGGGTGTCCTGCGCAGCAAGGAATGAGGAGGGCCATGGGATCAGTTTTGAAGCCAATTAACAAGTGGATTAGGGTTTGTATGATGTTTTGCAACTTTAATCAACTTTGGCCCTCTTGAAGTTTCTTGATCCACAAGTCATGAAAATGAGTAAACCTTTGATGCATTCTGAATTTTAGGCAATGGTTTATGTTTGTGCAAAGATTAGAAGTCCATTTGAAAGCAAAATTTGCCTTGGCAAGTGGTTTTGCAACTTTGCCTCTTTGGTACATAACTTGAAATTATGTGATTTTCCCCAACTTTGACAAGCCATAACTTTTGATCCAAAATGAATTAGCATGAGTTCTTGTACTTTTTGAAAAGGGAATGATCCATTCTACAACTTTCATGACAAAAGTTTTCCCATTTGAAGCTTTTTTGAATCAAAAAGAAAGGGTTGAAAAAGTTTCCCAAAATGGCAAGTTTCCATTATAAGTCATTTTCCCAAAAAGGCAACTTTGCAAATGGCTTGAAATTCTTCAATTTTATGAACTTCCAACATCTTATATAATCAAATAAAGTTCATACACATTCAAAATGATGAAGAACACCCTTTGGTTGGGTCATTGGGGGCCTCAGATGCCCTGATTTTGCACTGACTTGCTCAAGAAGTCAACTCTTGATTAGATGCCTTCCCCATGGAATTTCTTCATGAAAATTGATATGCATGATCCCTATACCATATAGAGACTAATAGAAACAAGAATGACCAAAAAATTTGGAGTTATCGCCTTTGAAACCAAAACCCTAATTCTAGGTCATCTGTGCAGTTAAACCTGGCTCTGCTTCCATGCCAATCTCAGTTCTTGTGATTCTTTGACTTTCTTGACTTTGTGGGGATACAATATGATGTTTGAACACACATGTACCCCTTTGAAGTGATTGATGACCTTTGGAGTGGCTCAAAGGGCTCTTAGATTGCTCAGATCACAAACCCTAGATGCAGATGACTTAGAAGTTATGCAGTGGATCAAAAATGTGGTATGAGATGCTATGATTGAACTTATGCATATGAAAAATATCACAAGCCATGGTGTGAATGGGTGAGGGCAAATTTGGGGTGTTTACAGCTGCCCTTATTCAAGCATGAGTTAGCTGTGTAGGATGTAAGCAACGGCTTAACAGGCGAACAAGATAACTTGTGGTTGAATACCAAAAGACAGTCCAAAATTTGCACTCACAGAATGAAGAAGAAAAGGGATATAGATTGTAAAGGAAAATAAAGTATGATTATAAAGTGCGGGCGACGGAGGACGACCATCGAGCAGAGGACGATTGCTGGGGATGAAGCAATGACGGGGACGACCGACACGCTGGGGAAGATGCGGGAAATAAAGCAATGACGGGGACGGCCGTCAAGCTGGGGATATGAGAGATTATGATGGGGATGGCCATCAAGTAACGCTATAAGACTCTCTGGGGATTATAGGTAAATGAAATAAATGATGAGGTACGGTCATCAAAGGTGAAGGACGATCACCTAGCAGGGGACGGCTGCTCTGTTGGGGATAAGATGAGGGACGGTCATCTAAGGTGAAGGACGATCACCGGGCAGGGTATGGCTGCCAAAAGTATCACGACATAGGACGAATGTCGGATAAAAAGGTCGATGATGGGGACGGCCATCGGATAAGCATGATGAAGGACGATCATCAAGAGGTGAAGGACGATTACCTAGCAGGGTACGGCTGCTCTCGGGGTTTATCGTGACATAGGACGAATGTCAGATAACAAGATCAACGATGGGGACGGCCATCGGATAAAGTGATGAAGGACGATCATCAAGTGGTGAAGGACGATCACCTAGCAGAGGACGACTGCTAAAAATGTCACGACATAGGACGAATGTCGGATAAGAAGGGGTTCCAATGAATAGAGACTCCACTGGGAATGATGAAGGACGATCATCAAAAAGGTGAACGACGATAACCTGGCAGGGTACGGCTGCCGAAAAGGTATCATGACATAGGACGAATGTCAGATAGAAAGGAAATAATTTGACAAGTTTTGTTGGGGACTTTGCCGGGGAATAGTAAACACGGACGGGTGTTTACATCCAAGAAATAAAAGGTATAAGTGTTTGGACATTGTGTATAGATTAAAGATGCGGACGAGCATCCTTAAGACTATGATACGGACGTGTATCGGGTAGAAACAAACACTGACACATGTTCAGAGATGATGATTCGGATGAGTATCAACTGGTTAACAAAGAACACAGACGAGTGTCGGATCTGAGGGGATTTAGGCGGTATATATAAGATACGGACGAGTATCTGTATGAGTAAAAAGAGGATGAGTAACACGGACGAGTGTCGGAGAAAGTATATTATAAACAAGTGTATGGTTTCCAACGTGTTTGGGTGACTATGCTGGGAAGGTGACACGGACGGGTGTCAAGGAATTGTATATATGTGTATTTGTGAGTGCAAAGGGGACGCTTTGGCTTTCTACTGGGGGTATGACACGGACGGGTGTCAGGGGGTATCTTTAGGGAAAGTGCCTTGGCTTTCTGCCGGGGAATTTGGGGAGCATTCTGTATAACGCTGATGGTAAGCTAGTATTTACAAGTGTTTGATTCAGAACATGGCTTATGATTATGCAATATGTTTGATTCTTGCCGTAATGCTCCGTATTAGACGGAATGCTACGCTCTGTGGGGAGAATATGATGTGAATGCTATGATTATGCAAAGATACCGATCCGGGATTCGGATCCCGTTGCCATGAAGATCTCTGACCGATCTGCTTGAAGTGGACATCCCAGCTGGGGATAAGATCATTGGTAGATATGTCATGTATGACTCTGTATGGGGAAGTAGGTTACTGATAAACCTATTTCATTAATGAGGGACCCAGCTGGGGTCTGTAGAAGCTTTTCACTCTGTTGTGATCTCTTCACGCGTTGCTCTTCCGGGTAGAGGTTGACACTCTGTGGGGAGATGGTTCCCTGGCTTTTGGCACTTGGCTGAGGAGGAAATGACAAATGGCAACTCAGCTGGGAAGAAAACACCTCTGGTGCTAAGACTGAGTAGATAATGATTTGCCAGCTTGCTGGGGTGAAGCTTTTATGTCCCATGTTGTGCTTTGAAAACCTGCAATCCTGAAAAGGCATAGAAATGCACAAGTAATCCCGAGGTATCCCTTGCAGGATTCCATCGTAGGAGTTTAGACACTCCCGGGAGTAAGTGTATTTCCTGTAAGCACGTATTTAAAAGAAGCATCTGTATTTATGCACTCAGTATCTTATCGGACATTTTTCGCAAATGAAAATAAAATGTACGAGACGAAACATGACTGGAAATCTGATTTTATTAATTCATGTGCCCTGAATTGGCAAGATACAGTTAAAGAAACAGATCCCCTGAAATGAGGAGATCGTTACAAATTGAGAAACAAAAAGATGTTGGCAATGTTGATGACGCTTCAAGGAGCTTCCCCTTTGCTATGACTCGTATGACTTTTGACGTTCTTCTCGTCTTGCTTTCTGAAGAAGGCTGATTCTGAAAGAAGCTTGCTCCTTTCGAAGCTTTCCAAGTTGTAAGTGATACAGATGAATTCAGAATGCAGTTGTTCGCTCATTCCCTTATTTTGCATGGATCGCCCTTTCGGGTTTTCAATCCATCGGGATACCCATTTTTGCCTGAGTTGTCCAATGCGGCTTTTCAACTCAGCGGGTGTACATTTATTTATTTATTTTCCCTTATTTTTTCCCGAGTCTTTTATTCTGTTTTTGACTCGCCGGAATGCCCTATTTTTGCCTGGACTTGCATTCTGTTTTCATGTCCAGCGGGTCATCTTTATGCGAAGTATTTTTTAACTGCATCTGAATTCACAGGGGACAGGAAGTCTTCACCATCCATAGTACTGAGCATTAGTGCTCCACCCGAGAAAACTTTCTTTACTATGAATGGTCCTTCATAATTCGGAGTCCACTTGCCCCTGTGGTCTGTATGAGGAGGGAGGAGTCTTTTCAGCACAAGATCTCCTACTTGGTACTCTCGGAGCCTGACTTTCTGATCGAAGGCTTTCTTCATTCTCTTCTGATATAATTGCCCATGATAGATTGCAGCCAATCTCTTCTCTTCAATCAGATTCAGTTGTTCGTATCGGGATCGGACCCACTCTGCTTCATTCAGTTTAACATCCATTAGTACCCGCAAGGAGGGTAATTCAACTTCAACAGGTAGGACCGCCTCCATACCATATACAAGCTGATACGGTGTTGCCCCAGTAGATGTCCTGATTGATGTACGGTACTCATGCAAGGCAAACGGTAGCATCTCATGCCAGTCTTTATAGGTGACTACCATCTTCTGCACAATCTTCTTAATGTTCTTATTAGCTGCCTCCACATCACCATTCATCTTTGGCCTGTAAGGAGAAGAATTGTGGTGTTGGATCTTGAAGTCCCGGCATAGCTCTGCCTTCATTTTGTTGTTTAAGTTGGAACCATTGTCAGTAATGATTCGCTCGGGCACTCCATATCGGCAGATGATATCTCTCTTCAGAAATTGGGCTACCACTTGCCTTGTAACATTTGCATAGGAAGCTGCTTCAACCCACTTGGTGAAATAGTCAATAGCAACCAGGATGAATCTGTGGCCGTTTGAAGCAGTCGGTTCAATCTTTCCAATCATATCAATGCCCCACATAGCAAAAGGCCAGGGTGAAGACATCACATTCAGAGGATTGGGAGGCACATGCACTTTATCTGCATAAATCTGGCATTTATGGCATTTTCTGGCATAGGCACAACAGTCGGCATCCATTGTGATCCAGTAATAACCTGATCTTAGCAACTTCTTGGCCATGGCATGCCCTCCTGCATGGGTACCAAAGGATCCTTCGTGCACTTCGTGCATTAACAAGTCTGCTTATGTCCTATCAACGCACCGGAGAAGTACCATATCAAAGTTTCTCTTGTACAGGGAACCATCAGTGTTCAGAAAGAAACTACCAGCAAGCCTTCTTAGAGTTTTCTTATCATTGGAAGATGCCCCAGGTGGGTATGTTTGATCCTCCAAGAAGCATTTAATGTCATGGAACCAAGGCTTATCATCTTTGGCAACGTCTGCTGTAAATACATACGCGGGTCTGTCAAGCCTGGACACTGAAATCCGAGGCACAAAGTTGGCAGCTTGAACTTTGATCATGGATGAAATGGTAGCCAGAGCATCTGCAAACTGATTCTCGTCCCGAGGGATATACTCAAGCTTGACCGTTGTAAAGAAAGTCAACAACCTCCTTGTATAATCCCTATAAGGTATCAAATGATCCTGGTGTGTGTACCATTTGCCGTTGGTTTGATTAACTACCAGAGCTGAATCTCCGAATACAGTCAATGTTTTGATCCTGAGGTCAATGGCTTCCTCAAGGCCCATAATACAAGCTTCGTATTCAGCTTCGTTGTTAGTGCAGTTGAAGGTGAGATTTTCCGAGAAAGGCATGTGAACTCCCTTAGGTGTAATGAGTACTGCACCCACACCACGACCATTCATGTTAACAGCCCCATCAAACATCATAGTCCATTCTTCTTCCGGGTCAGGCCCTTCAGTGTGAACAGGCTCTTCGTGATCTTTTGCTTTTATGAACATGATGTCTTCATCAGGGAAGTCAAATCTCATAGGCTGGTAATCATCAATGGGCTGCTCAGCAAGATAATCAGACAATACACTGCCCTTGATGGCTTTTTGAGAGGTGTACTGGATGTCGTATTCTGTGAGGATCATTTGCCATCTTGCAACCCGTCCGGTAAGTGCTGGCTTCTCAAAAATATACTTGACTGGGTCCATCTTTGATATCAATAGAGTAGTGTGGGTCAACATATACTGCCTTAGTCGGCGAGCAGCCCACGCTAAAGCACATCAAGTTTTCTCGAGCAGTGAATAACGTTGTTCACAGTCGGTAAACTTTTTGCTTAGGTAGTAAATTGCATACTCTTTTCGACCAGACTCGTCATGCTGGCCCAGCACACACCCCATTGACTCTTCTAATACTGTCAAGTACATGATTAGAGGTCTTCCTTCTACTAGAGGCATAAGGATTGGAGGCTCTTGTAAATATTCCTTGATTTTGTCAAAGGCTCTCTGGCAGTCTTCGTTCCACCTGACCGTTTGTTCTTTTCTTAACAGCTTGAACAAAGGCTCACAAGTTGCTGTGAGGTGAGATATGAACCGTGAAATGTAGTTCAATCTACCTAGAAACCCTCGAACTTCTTTCTCAGTTTTCGGTGCAGGCATTTCTTGAATGGCTTTGACTTTATCAGGGTCCACTTCAATCCCCTTTTCACTTACAATAAATCCCAGCAGTTTACCGGATCGCACCCCGAATGTGCATTTGTTGGGGTTTAACTTCAACTGGTACTTCCTCAGACGTTTGAATAACTTCAACAGATTCACCAGGTGGTCTTCTTCTGTGAGGGATTTGGCAATCATGTCATCCACATAACATTTGATTTCTTTATGGATCATGCCGTGGAATAATGTTACCATAGCCCGTTGGTAAGTTGCACCAACATTCTTCAGTCCGAATGGCATCACCTTGTAACAGAACGTGCCCCAGGGCGTGATGAAAGTTGTCTTCTCCATGTCTTCAGGTGACATCTTGATCTGATTGTATCCCGAAAATCCGTCCATGAAGGAGAATACCGAGAACTGAGCCGTATTATCAACCAATACATCAATGTGAGGTAATGGGAAGTCATCTTTCGGGCTGGCTCTGTTCAGATCCCGATAGTCCACACACATCCTTACCTTGCCGTCTTTCTTAGGCACAGGTACAATATTAGCAACCCATGGTGGATAGCTAGTTACAACAAGGAAACCGGCGTCCCACTGCTTTTGCACCTCTTCTTTTATCTTCATTGCCATATCTGGGCGAGTACGGCGCAGCTTCTGTTTTACCGGCGGGCAGTCTTCTTTTAAAGGCAGCTTGTGCATAACAATATCGGTTTCCAACCCCGGCATATCCTGATAAGACCAAGCGAAAACATCCACATACTCTCGAAGCATATCAATCAGTTGTTCTTTCATTGAGTCTTGCAGGCAGGCCCCGATCTTAACTTCTTTCACATCTTCTTCTGTACCAAGATTAACCGTTTCGACCTCCTCCTGATGAGGAGTGATAACCTTCTCCTCTTGCCTTAACAACCTGGCTAGATCTTCAGGAAGCTCATAATCTTCTTCAACCCCTTCATCAACTTGATTGATTGGATTGTCAAAGTCATACGAAGTCATAGCAGTGTTGTTGTCGGTGCAGTCTGAAAGGCACTCTCTGCAAGGGTTTAGATTGTTTATTTTAGTGATTGATTTTAATCTTGTTTAGAAAAAAAGTGAAATGAAGTTTATCATTTTGGAAAACATTTCCATTTTATTTTTGTACAAAAAGAAAAATGAAAAACAGTGAGCGAAAAAGGAAAAGATTCATTTGCAAAAGATGTCCGATATTCATTGATTGATCTGTTTGCACAAAATTACAAGATGGCCCGATTACAAAATGAGTCTTGTCATCTTGGGCAAGATGCAAGACTTGATGCATGCTTAAAAATACAGGAAATAATAATTACTCTGCAGGAGTAACCCTTATAATTTCCTGGGAAGACCAGTTAAGGACTTGGCTCCCCGGGATCCTTGGACGTATCCAACTCTCCAGGTTGCGGTCGCTTTCATACTCGTCTTCCAAGTTGTTCACTGCATCTGGGGTGAGCATTCCCCCGCTGACAAAACGGGGCTTCTTGGCAGCCTCTGATTGATCTTGTTGAGTTGGTTTGTAACCCAACCCAAATTTGTCCTCCTTCTTCTCCACGGGCAGCAGCTTGCCCCAGCCTTGGGCAGTCCCCTCTTCAACAACCTTCCTGGCTTGCTGATAGGATGTCATGGAGGTTCCCAGTACATCAGATGCTTCATTTATGTTCAGGGCCTCAAATTCCTAGCTCATAGTTTCATGGATTTCTCCATCCATCTCAATATACTTATACGTAGCCAGATGGCTAACAAAGATGTCTTCTTCACCATAGATGGTGATGATCTGGCCTTCCCACTTGAATTTCAGCTTCTGGTGAAGGGTAGATGTAACAGCGCCAGCGACGTGGATCCAAGGTCTACCCAACAAACAGCTGTAGGCTGGCTGAATGTCCATCACATAGAAGGTAATTTTAAAAGTCTGCGGGCCAATCATCACAGGTAGATCAATCTCCCCAAGCACTGATCTTTTAGAGCCATCAAATGCTCTCACCACCAAATTACTTGGACGAAATGCCAAGCCATCATACTCCAGTTTCACCAAGGCTTTCTTTGGTAGAACATTGAGTGAAGACCCAGTGTCCACCAGTACATGGGATAGAACAGCACCCTTGCATTCTAGAGTGATGTGTACAGCCTTGTTGTGGTTACGTCCCTCAGTTGTTAAGTCGGCATTGGTAAAGCCCAGTCCATGACTAGTGTTGACATTTGCCACCATAGTTTCTAGCTGATTAACAGTGATCTCCTCTGGCACGTATGCTGCGTGCAAGACTTTTAATAATGCATTCCTGTGAGCTTCAGAACACATCAACAGGGATAATATGGAGATCTTTGAGGGAGTTTGGTGAAGCTGATCCACCACTTTGTAATCACTCCTCTTTATAATTCTCATGAATTCATCTACATCTTGCTCAAAAGATGTCTTCTGAGTTTCCTTGATAATTGGTTCTTCAGATATCACACTCTTTCCCTTTGCTTTGGCAGCTGCTTCTGCTTCGGCATTAGGTCTTTGCAATTGCGAGGCAAAAAGGCGTCCGCTTCTGGTGAAGCCTCCGCCTCCCCCAACATTATCAATTTGTGGAGAAGAGGTTGAAGAATCGAAAGTAATTTTCTCCCCGTTGCAGTAGAGGTCAGAGCCATAATGCCAAGGTATGGCATTACTGCTTTCATATGGAACTGGTCCAGGCACCGTGACGGTAACTGGACTGACGGCTGCAGGGGAGGGTACCGAAATGGTGTGCGGATCGTAGTAAATGGTGACTGGTGACCTGACAGGAGGTGCCATTGTTTGTTGTTGAAAGTTGTTGTTTGGAGGAACACTTGACGGATCATAGTAGATAGTGACTGCTGAGATATCTTCATTGATTGCTGTTGGTGTTGTAGAAGGTCTTGGTGAATAAATGGATGCTGATATTGTAGAAGAAATGGTTATTGACATTTGATTTGTTGAAGTGATGGATGAAGCCATTGTTGATGATATTGATGAATTGTTCGGAATGATTGTTGTTGCAGTTGTAGAAGAGTCAGGAATTGTTGCCAAAGGATTTGCTGGATTTGTAGGTGCCGTTGTTGTGATGTGAAGTATACCACTTTTGATAAGACCATCTATGCCGCTTCTCAAGTTATCACACCCATTAACCGAAATGTTGCAATACCCACAACCGAGCTCACACCCGGGGAACATCTGACACTCTAGAAGCTGAGCTTTAATTTCGACCAGAGGTGTCTGAATCTGTCCAACACTGGTGATTAAGAAGGATGGCTTGTCTTCCTCAATGGCATTATTTCTTGGTCCTCCATGATTGGGCATGGGATTATTGGTGACACTTGGAGGGGGTGCAAAGTTGAGGGCTTTAGAATCCACCAGGTCCTGTACCTTCATTTGCAAAGCCCTGCATTTTTCCGTATTGTGGCCAGGTGCATTGGAATGGAAAGCACATCTGGCGTTGACATCATAATTTCTTGGAAGATTGGAGGGATCTGGTGGTGCCAATGTCCTTAATTCAACCAAGTTGAGTTTCAAGATTTGTGGCAATAAGGCAGCATAGGGCATAGGGATAGGATCAATCACCCTATTTGCCTGTGACGGTCTTTGCTGAAAAGGTCTTTGCTGTTGATTGTTATTATTGTTGTTGTAGGTCCTCTGTGGCGGATACTGAACTTGTTGTTGATAGTGGGGTTGTTGTTGTGGTTGATATGCTGGTTGCTGAGGAATCGGAGCTGGAATAGTGACAGCTGCTACTGATCTGTGGACATACTGAGGTCTGCCCCTGTTGGCATGAATGGCATTTGTCTCATCGGTTCTTCGAGGTCCCACAAAAGGCTTCCTGGGGTTACTAGACGAACTTGCACCATTATCAGAAATCTTGCCCATTTTCAAAAGGCTTTCAATTCTTTCTCCAGCTATAACTACGTCAGCGAAGCTGGTGGAAGAAAAGGCAGCTAGCCTATCAATATATGTTCCTTGCAGAGTATTCATAAACATGTCGGCCATTTCTCTTTCCGACATAGGTGGCTGGACAGCAGCAGCAAGCTGTCTCCACCTTTGGGCATATTCCCTGAAGCTTTCTCTGGAGGACTGAGACATTCCCATCAAAAGGGTCCTATTAGGAGCCATGTCCAGATTGTATTGGTATTGTCTGATGAAGGCTTCAGCTAGGTCCTTCCAGCATCTGATTGTAGCTCTGGTTAAGTGTGAGTACCACTCCCTGGAAGCCCCAGTCAAACTATCTTCAAAGTAAAACATCCACAGTTTTTCATCCATGGTGTATGCTTTAAGTCTTCCCAGAAAGGACTGTAAGTGAGTTCGTGGACAGGAAGTTCCATTGTACTTCTCGAAGCACGGGGGTTTAAACTTGTGGGGAATCCTTACCCCATCCACTAACCCCATATCCATGACGTCAAAACCCAAGGAATTTTGAGACTCCAGAGATCTAAACTTCTCAGCAATTTCATAAAATCTTCTATCATAAACTTCATCCCCAGCTCCCATTACAGTAAACTGCTCCTCTTGAGGATTTTCTTGCAAGATCCTGCCTGCAGTAGTATTTCCTTGCACATTACCCGGGATGTTGACTTCCGGATGTAGATGAGGCCCATATACTGGTGGGTTAACATGAGGCTGACCCCTCTCATTGTTACTTGTTCCTCCAGTTCCCATATGGGGTTCTTCCGGGGTTTGTCTTTCTACCAATGCCCTCAACCTTTCTTGACTTTGGGCCAAGCCATTCATTACTTCCATGAATTGGGTCATTTGGTTTCTCATCTCCAGCCTTTCATTAGCCATCTGGATTCTGACCTCTGTCAGATCTTGCTGTACTTGGTCCATTTGGATACCAGGAAGATTGTTGCAAGTAGGATACCTGTGCGGACGGTTGAGAGGGAACACCCGGCGGCGAGCAATAATTCCTGAATCACAACAGAGTTAGTAACAAACAAAACAAAACCCTACAAAACAAAACAAAAGTTAGTATGCAATGCAGTATGCTTATTCATTTTCCAAGGTATCCGGCTTGGCTCTTGGTTTTGACCTTTCCAGACCCTGAGGAAGATGCTGTGATGTTGTTTGAGAAAAGAAACTCAAATGAAACAAACTGACAAATACATTACAAACGGTGGATAATACATAGTTTGTTCTTTACAACACATGCCCCTGAGGGGTCAAAATACAACATAAAAAGAAAAGTACATGAAATGGAAATAACAACAAGCAAAGAAGTCAAACATTTAATCCAAACTCATCCTCCTTAACCTCCTTCAGAAGTGCTTCAGTTACAGGACCAGCCGGATGCTCTGTAATGTTTCTGATAAGAAGGTTCCTGGTGGCAATAGCAGTGGTCAGCTTCTTGTGCCTGTCTTGGTCTTTTGACCTCTTCACACCAGCTCTAAGTTTCAACTCTGAAATCTCCTTCTGGGCTACTAGCAGAGCTTCCTGTTGTTTCTTTTCATTGGCCTCCAATTGCTCAATCCTGGCTTGAGTTCTCTTATCTTCTTGAGTACGAGCTTTAGTGATCCTGACCCACCTAGCTTGACTTTCTTTCAGATAGAGATCAGTCCTAGCCTTTTGAAGCTTGGCCTCTTTACAGGCATTCTTCAAAATTTGCTCCCCAGCCCTTGATTTCTTGATATAGTCCTCTGCTTTCTCAATCTTGGCTAGATGCTCCACCCTAAGCTTCTCCAACCTCTCAATGTCTAGACGACCATCACTCCTCTCCCAGAGGGTCTTCTTTAGAGCTTGAAACAGATTCTCATTCCTTTCTTTCAGCTTCTCAAATTCTTCCAGGCTGACAGTGGCTGGAGGTGGTACCGTGGATGGTCCAGGTGTATCTTCAATGGTGAAAGGCATCCCAGAAATCTGAGCCCTAGCATGAGACCATTCATAATACTGAGCTGAAGCCACATTATTGCACCTCCCAAGAATGGCCATCCCTTTGGTCTGGATGTTGTCCCAAGCCCAGGATGCTTGTCTGACAACAACTAGATTAGGTTTTATCTCACAATACAGGGTTTCAGCCAAGTCTTGCACTCTAGGAGGGTGAACCAAAGCATAGCCCAATTGCCTCTTGAACAGCAAAGGATTGTAGTTGATGCAACCCTTCACTCCTATTAGAGGTACATTGGGGAACTGTCCACAGCTAGTAATTATGTCCCTGCCTTTGGTGCTTTGGGTGCACCATCTGATGTCATCTGAAGTCAAAGCAATAAGTCTCTTAGCCCAATTCTTCTGTTGGTGAGGATTCAGGAAGGCATCAGTCTTGGGCAAGTGTTTGAGAAGCCAGGTATGAAATATGGGAGCACAGCATCTCACCAACCTCCCTCTTTGCTTCTCATTTCTTTGGTGAACAGAATAATAGAAATCTCCCAGCAATGTGGGCACTGGGTTCCTCAGAAGGAAAAGATGAATGGCATTCTTGCTGATAAACTTGGGCTCATCTGCAAATAATATAACCCCATATATACTGAGGGCTAACAATGCACAAACTGCTCTCCATTCTCCTAAGGAGGCCTTCAGGATGGCCTGAGAAGTCAAAAAGTCTAAGTGCAGACCAGGGATCCCAGCCTTTGTGGTCATGTTCTGCTCAATCAAAATAGGCTCCAGGTACAATGCTTTTGCCACTTCTTCATTGCTGGGAGAAGCCATCTCTGGGTTGAAGGGGATACCAACCCTGACAGGTACTCCAATCAATGATGAAAACTCCTCCAGCAGAGGTCCTAGCTGAAAGTTCTGGAAAGTGAAACATCTCAATGGAGGGTCATAGAACTGTAGGCAGGTGTGGATCAAACTCCTCTGAGAAGGGTCCAAGTCCATAACCATATCAAGGATGCCTCCATAATGTTCTCTGAATAATGGGATGTGGTCTGGAGTGATGAGTGCCTGGACCTGTCTGATGCCAGTCAGCACAGGCTCAAAGAAATGGTATGAAATGTTGCTCTTCTTGGGTGCCATGACTGCTGATGAAGAGCTGAAAACAAGTGCTGATGATGAAGACTGATACTGGAGATGAGCCACTGATAGGCTGATGCTGGTGATAAGAGTAGCTGAAGCAGGCAACTGATGAAGATAGCTGAAGCAGATAACTGATGAATAGAGGTCTATGCAAATGAAGGGGTCAAAACCAAGCCAGATATAATGTGGATACCCTGAAAAACAAATAAACAAATGTTAAATGATGCAAATGATGAGTATGCAAATGATATGCAAGGGTTTGTGATCAAGCTGGATCTGATTACTGCCTTGATATAAGTCCATGTATGTTCAAGAAGTCCAGATGGAGGTTCAGAAGTCCAGTAACCAAGGTGGGGGACTCAAATAAAGAGTCACATGTCCAGGGTTAAATCACAAGAACTGTCCAAAGTGAGGTACTCTTAATTAAAACAAGATAACAGGGTATGATGTGGCCAATGGTACCTGCGAACCTGTAAACAACCCAACCCCCTCACAGGTGGTGTTCTAAAACAAGGATCCTCAGACTCGGATCAGTTATGAGAAGTGTAAACACTTCTAACCCGGAGGTACAGTGTTTACAATAACCATAAAAGATCCTCCTCTAATTCACCTCAGTTTCTGAAGGTCATAATAAAGGTCATCCAGACTTAGCAGGCTTCCCAGATAGCCCTAGAACTACAGGAGATCTGTAGCACATAGTTCTCAAGAAGAAACCCACATCTGAACCGTGTTTCATATTCCCGCACCAGACCGAAATGGAATGGGAAAGAACATGAACCACTCTAGCCTAGGTGTCACTCAGGTCCCAGGTATAGGACCTTAAACTCTCAGTAGAAACCCCACCCACCAAAGCAAAAGACCAGATCCAGCCAGATGCCAATATGACAGTATGATATATAAAGCTGTAAAGAAAGCAATAAATAACTGTACATAAAGCAGTAAATAAAGCAAATATACAAACACAAATAGCACATAACACCCCAGTAAACACAAATCAAACAAGCGCTAGGAGGAACCCACAAAAAGAACCAGAAGCCCTGGTTACAGTATAAGGGTCCCCAGCAGAGTCGCCAAGCTGTCGCTCCCACCAAATGACACCTAAGTCAGAAGGGGTACAGACGCGAACGGTCGGCGAAAAGAGGATGAATGAATAGAGTCGCCAGCTAGGCATTTTTATCCCGGAGGAAAGGTAATGCTGCATAGACCTAGAAAGATATGGATAAGACGGTTGCGAACCAGAGAGACTGAGAAAGGGGGTTGGTTACAACCTGGGAAGGTATTAGCACCCAGATTGTCCGTCGTACTCGACGGGATCCACGCTTAAAAGATTCGTGTTTTAAAGGGGTAGTGTCAGTGCAATTTGTGTGTCAAAGCTGGAAAGAATATAAGTGTCAGTGTAAAAGAAATGTGAAGTGTATAAGAGAAGTGTCAGTGTAAGAACAAGAGTGTGGAGCTCAAGACTATGAGGTTAAAAGAATGATGTTGAAAGAGGGGGAATATACAGAGACTTTTGTTCGATAACCGTTAAATTATGCCTACGTATCCTCTCGTGCAATGAGGAAGTCAGAACACCGTAGTTCGACCCAAAGAGACTGAAAGATAAATTGACCTGTGAACTGCTTACTTGTCTATGCTCAAGTGTATGACCTGTCTGGCTCAGGTGCAAACTGTCTTGCATTAGACGGAAAAAGCAAGTTCTCGTTTATGAGTGAATGAGATGAGAAAAGAATCCCGAAGGAGACGATCATTGTTTGTTTTTGAGTTTTCAGTCTTTTATTGCTTTTGGAAATGTGTCATAAGTTAATGAGCTTAAGCCTAAACCAATGGGTTAGTAAACTCATCACATCCTCCCTCTGATTAGGGGTAATGAGAATACCTTAAGTGTGAAGTCAGCATCTCACACTTAATCACCATGGTGTAGGATTAAGATCATTAACCTACTTGTGATTATTAAGATGTTTTTGTTGTTTTTATTTACTGTTAAGTAATGAGATTAAGCCATAATCAAGGATTTAATGGACTCATTACACCATCCTAATAGAAGGATAATAGATGAGAGCATTTAAGCTGAGAAAGATTCCTCAACTTAATCCATGATTAGGGATTAACCTCATGACAAAACAAAGCCTTTATTAAAGTGGATTTTAGTTAATGATAAGATGAAGAAGTGATTTTTATGGTTTGTAAGACAACTTGAGGGGGACTTGTCCATTAACACTAGGGTTAGTCCTTCTTAACTAATTAAGGAAGAAATAGAACCCTAATGCAAGGCCCAAGTTACAAGCTTGATGTCTTGATGATTATTAAGTGGATTGATTAGAGGATTTAAACACATTAAGAGTTTAACACTTAGGATCAAAGTTATACACTCCATCCTAATAGAAGGATGCAGGCATAAGCTTAATCACAAAGCCTTAAAACCTTTAGGGTTTAGTCCCTGATTATGAGATGAGAAGAGAAGACTCAAAGATGACACAAAGGCAAAACTAAATGGGGGACTAATCAAACCCTAATTGTTATCATGCTTGGTTGTTCCTAGGGTTTATGAAGCTTGCAAGAGATCTTCAAGAGAGAAGCCAGAAGGAAAGAAGCAGAGAGAAGCAAACCAACTTGCTTCACTTAAGAAGACAAGTTGCTTGAAGAAAGAAAGTGAAGAGAGAACATGAATGAGCAAGCTCACTCAAATACACAAGATAAAATTCAGCAATGATGCATAAGGGAGATGAAAAGAGATTGTGAGAAGTGAAGGCATATTCACTTCCCAAACAACTTACCACCTGAAAAGTTAGCCAAAAGAAAAGAAATGCAATGCAAATGAGATGAAATGGCATGATGCAAGACAAAGTCAGAAGCAAACACATGATGGTAATGATGCTAAGAGATGATACAAGCATGAGGCAAGGCAAGAGAATGATCAAACAAGCATAAAGATGCAAATGAGACATGCTTAGAACCATGAACATACATGAAAAGTTATGAAATGCAATGGACATACAACATGTCAAATGAAAGATGCAATGATCAAACATGGTTATAATATGTCCTAAGATGTATCATGAATCAAATGAATGCACAAAATGTCATGACAAGTCAATGGATGCAAGCAAATGAGAAATGGTTGCAAAGGAAGGCACAAATTAGGGTTACATGCATCATGCAAAGCAAAAATCCAAAAACAGAAGCAAACAACATGATACAAATTTTAAAATGCAATCAAAGATACCCTAAACCTATACAAGTTCACTGCCCAAAGGAGAGGATCCAACTCTTAACCTAGTGAAAGTTATGAATTTCCTAAGGTTGCTAGGGTTTTAAGGTGCTTTGCCAAGAAAAATGCCAAACAAATTGAAAATGCAAGATCAATTCAAATCAAATTTATCCTATAAACTACATGCTATGCAAGATGCAATGCCAAAATAATCATCATCCAACTCTCAATGGTTAGGCAGAAAAGAATTTTTGAAGCTTGAAACAAAATATTGCCTAAAAATGAAATTTAATCCAATGAAAATGATCAAAAGTCATCAAGAACAAAAAAGAAATTTGGTTTGAGGGTTGGACAATGTTTCTAAATGTTTTAAAATGCAATGTGAATTTTTTTGGGATTTTTAAATACTTAAATGTATTTTTAATTAATTAATTCTCATTAACTAATTAAAAATAATCATTTAAATGATTTAAAAATAATTTTCAGTGCAAAAAATAAAAATAAAAATATTTTTGGGTTTTAAAAATTAATGAAATCTTTGACAAAAATTTTCATAATTTTTAAATGATTTTTGCTATTTTAAATAAAATGTACAAATAAAATGAATAAAAATGAAATAAAATAAATAAATAAATGAAAGTAATTCAAAAGGATGGCCAGGATTGATTCTGGGGAAGGGGAGGTTGACTGCGCGCCAGATCCTGTGGCTGAAATTCAAACTGACTAAACTTAATTAATTAATTTAATTAAATGGGATTAGGGTTTAATGAAATGATCTAGGCCACTTGTTTGCGCGCGGGTCAAAGGAAGTCAACCAGATCTAAGGCCTACATTCAAAGTTGGTTAATTACACAGATTAGGGTTTAATGACCCTCAGGTGGCCGGAGAAGACTTCCGGTCGTCTTCTCCGGCGAGACCTTCAACCTATCTCTCTCAAAACCTCACTAAAACATGCCAAAATCTCCAGATCAACTCAACCAAACATCCTAAACAAGAATCCAACAACAAAACTTATTTATTTTTCATGAATCACGAAGAACAAACAAAAATCAAATTCACGGACAAAGTTTCAGACAAACCATACATCCTCATTTCTGCATCATTTTCAAAAATTCAAAGCTCATTGCATTCAGGGAAGCATGTAGATCATTTTAGTAACTTAAAACAAGGTTTCTGGAAAAAATAATTTTCGAAGCTACCTGAAGTGAAGCTTTCAGTTTGGAGCTTTCAGGTTGCATCCTTGCTTCAAAACCTCTCCAATGGACCTCCTGAAGATGCTTTGAGGCTTGGTTTGAGTGTATGGTGGCTGGTTTGTGAGATTGATCAAGTTCTGTTCAGTGAGGGGTGAGAATCGTGTTTTGATTTCAGGAGGTTTTAGGGAAAGGTGAAGGGCCAGGGATGATCAGTGGAACATGCTGAGATGTTCTATGAAGTTTGTTTTTGTGTTTGATGATTGTGTGATGTGTTTCAAATGAAAATGCATAAGAGGCATAAACTTGGAACTATGGCTTGGAGAGAGTTTCAGGCTGGTGTGTGTGGTGTGTTATGTTGCATTTGGTCCACCTATCACAACTAGAGAGGTCAGAGGAGTTGGTGTGGCACAGGCTGATTGGTATGGGGTTTTTGCAAAAAAGTCAAGTTTTGTGTAAGAGAGGTATGGGTCAATGGTAGGCCAAGGACAATAGGGGTTTCCTGCGCAGCAAGGAATGAGGAGGGCCATGGGATCAGTTTTGAAGCCAATTAACAAGTGGATTAGGGTTTGTATGATGTTTTGCAACTTTAATCAACTTTGGCCCTCTTGAAGTTTCTTGATCCACAAGTCATGAAAATGAGTAAACCTTTGATGCATTCTGAATTTTAGGCAATGGTTTATGTTTGTGCAAAGATTAGAAGTTCATTTGAAAGCACAATTTGCCTTGGCAAGTGGTTTTGCAACTTTGCCTCTTTGGTACATAACTTGAAATTATGTGATTTTCCCCAACTTTGACAAGCCATAACTTTTGATCCAAAATTAATTAGCATGAGTTCTTGTACTTTTTGAAAATGGAATGATCCATTCTACAACTTTCATGACAAAAGTTTTCCCATTTGAAGCTTTTTTGAATCAAAAAGAAAGGGTTGAAAAAGTTTCCCAAAATGGCAAGTTTCCATTATAAGTCATTTTCCCAAAAAGGCAACTTTGCAAATGGCTTGAAATTCTTCAATTTTATGAACTTCCAACATCTTCTATGATCAAATAAAGTTCATAAACATTCAAAATGATGAAGAACACCCTATGGTTGGGTCATTGGGGGCCTCAGATGCCCTGATTTTGCACTGACTTGCTCAAGAAGTCAATTCTTGATTAGATGCCTTCCCCATGGAATTTCTTCATGAAAATTGATATGCATGATCCCTATACCATATAGAGACTAATAGAAACAAGAATGACCAAAAAATTTGGAGTTATGGCCTTTGAAACCAAAACCCTAATTCTAGGTCATCTGTGCAATTAAACTTGGCTCTGCTTCCATGCCAATCTCAGTTCTTGTGATTCTTTGACTTTCTTGACTTTGTGGGGATAAAATATGATGTTTGAACACACATGGACCCCTTTGAAGTGATTGATGACCTTTGGAGTGGCTCAAATGGCTCATAGATTGCTCATATCACAAACCCTAGATGCAGATGACTTAGAAGCTATGCAGTGGATCAAAAATGTGGTATGAGATGCTATGATTGAACTTATGCATATGAAAAAGATCACAAGCCATGGTGTGAATGGGTGAGGGCAAATTTGGTGTGTTTACACATCTCACATATCCATGTAACCCTAATTTCTCATGTTCATTTGCATTCACCTTGCATATACATCATTACATGAACTTGCCATGACATTTCATGCATTCATATGTCATCTTAGACATCTTAGGACATGTTAGAACATTTCTTGATCATTTATTCATTCATTTTCCATGTTTAGCATTCATTTCATTTCATAAACTTTCATGTGTTTTCAAACTTCAAAGCATGCTTCTATATCATCTCATTCTTGTATGATCATTCATGTACATCTTGTATGACATTGCATCATCTCACATGACATTTTCATGGCATAAACACTTCTAACTTTGATCATTTCATCTCACTTCACTTTATTTCTTTATGCTTTATACTTCATGCATTCATACTAACACTTTCAGGTTTTGGTAAGTTATTTTGGGAGGTGGATTTTCCTTCACCTCTCACTTCTTCTTATCTTATTCATATGCATATTGCTGGTCTTTGAAGTGAATTTGATTCACTTATGTTCCATCTCTCTCACTTTCTCCCTTTAAGTTACTTATCTTCTTCAGGAAGTAAGTAACTTATTCTTCTTCTTCCTTCTCTTTTCATCTGCTTCTTCCATTGGTGGCCTTCTTGAAGATCTTTCTCTAAGCCTCACAAACCATAGGATATCCAAGCATAATAATGATTAGGGTTGTAATTAGTTCCCCTTAGCTTTTTACCTTTGAGTCTCCTTTAGTCTCTCTTCTCATCTCAATAATCAGAGACTAAACTCTTAAATATTTAGGACTTTGGAATTAGGGTTATGCCTACATTCTTCTCTTAGGATGGAGTGTATAACTTTAATCCTAAGTGTTAAACCTTTAATTTGTTTAAACCTCTTAATCAAATCATTTAATAACCATCAAGACTTTATCTTGTAACTTGGGCCTTACATTAAGGTTCTAACTCTTCCTTATGGTTAAGAGGGACTAACCCTAGTGTTTAATGGACAAGTCCTCCTCAAGTTGTCTTACAAACCATAAAATCCACTTCTTAATCTCATCCTTTAATTTAAAATCCATTTAATAAAGGCTTGTCATCTAATGAATTTAATCCCTAACCATGGATTAAGTTGAGGTATCTTCCTCAGCTTAAGTGTTCTCATCTATTATCCTTCTATTAGGATGGTGTAATGAGTTCACTAATCTGTGATTAGAGATTAAACTCATTACTTAACACTAAACAAAACTCAAAAACATCTAATTAATCACAAGTGGGTTAATGATCTTAATCCTATATCATTATGGTAATTAATTTGTGATGCTTATCTCACACTTAAGTAGGCTCATTATCCCTAATCAGGGAGGATATAATGAGTTTACAAGCCCCTTGATTTAGGCTTTAGCTCATTAACTTATGCAAAACACCAAAAATAATAACAAAACTTGAAACACAAAAAACAAACAATAATGGTCTCCTTTGGGATTCTTTTCTCATCACACTCATTCACAAACGAGAACTTGCTTCTTCCGTCTAATGCAAGACAGTTAGCACTCGAGCCAGACGAGTCATACACTTGAGCATAATAAGCAAGCAGTTCACAGTCAATTTATCTTCAGTCTCTTTGAGTCGAACTACAGTGTTCTGACTTCCTCATTGCACGCGAGGATACGTAGGCATAACTTTACAGTTATCGAACAAAAGTCTCTTTGTCTTCCCCCTCTTTCAGCATTCTTTTTTAAGCCTCAGTTCTTGAGCAATTCACCTCTTGCACTGACACTTGTACTTTCTTTCCCTAGCTTTTCACACATATAGCACATACATCTACCCCTTTTAAACAAAATCCTTTAAGCGTGGATCCCGTCGAGTACGAAGGACAATCTGGGTGCTAATACCTTCCCAGGTTGTAACCACCCCCCTTTCTCAGTCTCTCTGGTTCGCAACCGTCTTATCCATCTCTTTCTAGGATTATGCAGTATTACCTTTCCTTCGGGATTAAAATGCCTAGCTGGCGACTCTATTCACTTCACTTTCCTTTTCTCTTTTCGCTGACCGTTCGCGGCTGCACCAGGATGCAAATCTTCGGGAGCGACATATGGCTAGGTGCATTGGAGTGGAAGGCACATCTGGCGTTGACATCATAGTTCCTTGGGAGATTCTGAGGATCTGGTGGAGCCAGATTCCTCAATTCGATCAGATTGAGCTTCAGTAATTGTGGAAGTAGAGCTGCATAGGGCATCGGGATGGGATCGATGACCCTGTTGATTTGTGAAGGCCTTTGCTGGAACGAACATTGTTGCTGATTTTTGTTGTTGTTATAAGATCTTTGTTGTTGAGGAAATTGTTGTTGCTGAGGATAGTGTTGTTGTTGTGGATACTGTTGTTGCTAAGGTGCTCGAGCAGGAATGGTGACGGCGGCTACTGATCTTTGCATGTACTAGGACCTACCTCTACCCATATGCACTGAGTTGGTCTCACCCGTTCTCCTAGGTCCAGAGAAAGGTTTCCTGGCATTTCTGGAGCTAGCACCATTATTAGAGATCTTACCCATCTTTAAAAGACTTTCAATTCTCTCACCAGCTATAACTACATCAGCAAAACTGGTGGAAGAGAAAGCAGCAAGTCAGTCAATGCAGGTTCCCTGTAATGTGTTCATAAACATGTCAGCCATCTCCCTTTCAGACATAGGTGGTTGGACAACAACAGCAAGTTGTCTCCACCTTTGGGCATACCCATCAACAATGTCCGGTTGGGTGCCATATCTAGGTTGTATTGATATTGGCGTATGAAAGCTTCAGCTAAGTCCTTCCAGTTCCTGACTGTAGCCCTTGATAGGTGAGAATACCACTCACGGGATGCCCCAGTCAAGCTATCTTCAAAATAGAACATCCACAGTTTTTCATCCATCGTATAAGCTTTTAATCTTCCCAGAAAAGATTGAAGGTGGGTATGAGGACAAGAGGTACCATTATACTTCTCAAAGCAAGGAGGTTTGAACTTGTGAGGAATTCTTACTCCCTCAACTAGGACCATACCCATCACATCAAATCCAAAAGAGTTTTGGGATTCCAAGGATCTTAACTTCTCAGATATCTCGTCCAGACGACGATCATAAACTTCATCAGCTCTAACACCTAACACTGTTAACTGCTCGTCCTGAGGATCTTCCTGCAGAACACGATCTCCAGTGTTTCTCTGGGTATCCCAATAACATTGACTTCAGGGTTGATGTTAGGTCCAAACTCTGGTGGATTTTCTTGCAGCTGGTCGCGCGCGTTGTTACTTGTACCCCCAGTACCAGCATGGTTCTCTTCTGGAGTTTGCCGCTCGACTAACTCCCTCAATCTTTCTTGGGTCTGTGCCAGCCCAGTCATCACAACCATGAACTGATTCATCTGAGTCCTCACTTTTGTCCTTACATCAGTCATCTGGGTCCTTACATCTGCCAATTCTCGCTGAAGTTGATCCATCTGTAAGCTCGGAAGCTTGTTTCTGGTTGGATACTGGTGGATGCGGTTGACGGGAAAGACTCTCCTGCGATAAATATTTCCTGAAACAACAGCAAAGTGAGAAAACAACAACAAAGATCCTGCAACACAAAGAATGAGGTTACTATGCAATGCAGTATGTCTATTTGTCTTCAGAGGGTATCCGGGCGGGTTCTTTGGTTTTGACCTTCCAGACCTCTAAGAATGATGAAGATGTTGAAGAGAAATGAAGTCGACAAGCAGATCCAGGTAACACATAAACCATACATTATAAAATGCCAAAATACATAGTTTATGATTACAACAAGTTCCCATGGTGGGTCAAAATACAATCAAGTCAAGAAATACAATAATCAAAATCACCATGCTTCTGTTTTGGTCAATTGTATTTCATACATTCATAAAACCCTAATTTCTCATGTTCATTTGCATTCATCTTTGCATATCATCATCATGTGAACTTGCCATGACATTTCAAGCATTTGTATGACATCTTAGACATCTTAAGACATGCGTGAACATTGCTTGATCATTTATTCATTCATTTTCTTTGCTTTGCATCCATTACATTTCATGGACATTCATGTGTTTTCATGCTTCTAAACATGCTTTCATTGCATCTCATCTTTGTATGATCATTCATATGCATCTCGTGTGACTTTGCATCATCTCATATGCCTTTTACATTACATTTTCACTTCTGACTTTGGTCTTCACATCTCATTTCATTTCATTTCCTTTTACTTTATGTCTTATGCATTCATACTAACATTTTCAGGAACTTTTGGTAAGTTATTTGGGAGGTGGATTTGCCTTCACTTCCCATATATTCTCATCATTCATATGCATATTACTTGTATTTGAAGTGAACTTGCTTCACTTGTGTTCCATTCCTCTTACTTTCTTTCTTTTAAGTTACTTATCTTCTTCAGGAAGTAAGTAACTTATTCTTCTTCCTCCTTCTCTTTTCATCTGCTTCTTCCATTGGTGGCCTTGAAGATCCTTTCTCCTAAGCCTAACAAACCATAGGATATCCAAGCATGATAACTTTTAGGGGTATATAGTCCCCCCTAGTCTTTTACCTTTGAGTCTCCTTGAGTCTCTCTTCTCATCTCAATAATCAGAGACTAAACTCTTAAAGCTTTAGGACTTTGAATTAGGGTTATGCCTGTATCCTTCTCTTAGGATGAAGTGTATAAATTTAATCCTAAGTGTTAAACCTTTAATTTGTTTACCTCTCTAAATCAAAACACATTACTAATCACCAAGATTTTATCTTGTAACTTGGGCCTTACATTAGGGTTTTATCTCTTCCTTATGGTTAAGAGGGACTAACCCTAGTGTTTAATGGACAAGTCCCCCTCAAGTTGTCTTACAAACCCTAAAAATCATTTCTTAATCTCATCCTTTAATTAAAATCCATTTAATAAAGGCTTGTTATATAATGAATTTAATCCCTAACCATGGATTAAGTTGAGGTATCTTCCTCAGCTTAAGTGTTCTCATCTATTATCCTTCTATTAGGATGGTGTAATGAGTTCACTAATCTGTGATTAGAGATTAAACTCATTACTTAACACTAAACAAAAACCCAAAAAATATCTAAATAATCACAAGTTGGTTAATGATCTTAATCCTACATCATCATGATAATTAAGTTGATATGCTTATCTCATACTTAAGTGGGCTCATTATCCCTAATCAGGGAGGATATAATGAGTTTACAAGCCCTTGATTTAGACTTAAGCTCATAGTCCTATGCAAAACACCAAAAACAATAACAAAATTGAAAACACAAAAAACAAACAATAATCGTCTCCTCCGGGATTCGTTTTCTCATCACTCTCATTCACAAACGAGAACTTGCTTCTTTCGTCTAATGCAAGACAGTTAGCCCTCGAGCCAGACGAGTCATACACTTGAGCATAGACAAGTAAGCAGTTCACAGTCAATTTATTTTCAGTCTCTTTGAGTCGAACTACGGATTTTTGACTTCCTCATTGCACGAGAGGATACGTCGGCATAACTTAACAGTTATCGAACAAAAGTCTCTCTGTCATCCCTCTCTTTCAGCATTCTTTCTAAAGCCTCAGATCCTGAGCAATTCACCTTTTTTGCACTGACACCTGTATTCTCTTCCTTCAGCTTTTGCACACAGATAGCACATACACTTACCCCTTTAAACACAATCTTGTAAGCGTGGATCCCGTCGAGTACGACGGACAATATGGGTGCTAATACCTTCCCAGGTTGTAACCAACACCCTTTCTCAGTTTCTATGATTCGCAACCGTCTTATCCATCTCTTTCGAGGTTTATACAACATTACCTTTCCTTCGGGATAAAAATGCCTAGCTGGCGACTCTATTCAATTCATTCATCTCTTTCGCCGACGGTTCGCGTTTGCACCAGGATGAAAATCCGGGGAGCGACAGTTGTCCTCCTTTCTTGAATGATAACACCACTTTATATACTGATATGATTAGGGTTTGGCTTCAAATTTTTTGAAATTGATATCACTTGCTGATCAGATTTTGTTTGTTTTTATGATGCCTTGTTCCTTTCCAATACAGGTTTGTGGAGCAAAGTTATTCACACTTTGGTGTAAGGGATGGATATCAGGTTTATGGTTGACCTACAGAGATGCTATCTTGCCATGGATTGGCCCGAAATACTCACCTGAGATTCTGCTTTGCTTGCAGCATGTCTGCTCCTTTCCTTTTCCATACTTCCCCCCTTTTTAAAACTTTGTATGTTGTATGAAAATGCAAATGAAATCCAAAACAATGTATTGAATGTGAATGTAAAGGTTATAGAATATTTGAATGTGAATGAAGAGTTTTAGAAACATGAGATGTGTTAAGGTTTGAAACTAGAATTGAGGTTTGAAAATTTGGAAACAAACTTGAACTTGAAAGAAAGTTGGAATTTAAATCTTGCAAAAAGAAATGAATAAAGCACTTAGAACATGACTTGAAATAGGATGGAATTTGAGATGGAATCCTAGAATTGGAATTAAAATTGAGATTGCATAGAAAAAAGAATTGAGTGAAGTTTGAATTGGAAATGAAGTTTAGAAAATTGAGTTGGAATTTGAAATTGAACTTGGTATAGAAATTGTATTTTTTTTTAAAATGAAATAGAAATAAAACTTGGACTTTGAAATTTAAGAATAGAAATTGGGATTAAATTTGGAATTAGAAATTTTTAGATTTAAGAATAAACTTGGACTTAGAAATTTTAGAATAGACTTGGAATTGAATGGAAACTTGAAAATAAGTTTTGAAGTTGAAATTGGAATTGGATTTAACCTATGATAAAAAATAAATTTAAATTAAATTTAGAAATTTAAAAAGCTTGAAAATGAATATAAATTAAAAATAGAGAATAGAAATAAAAAATTAAAATATAAAAAACTTGAAAAATGAAATAAATTAGAATTATATTTATAAATAAAAACTTGACAATAATCAAAAAACTTGTTGCAAAAAATCTAAGGTGACTAAATGCATCATGGTATACTAATGACGATATGAATGTATGAATAAAAAATTAGGGGTGTGACACTAGGAATCGTTTCAGTATTGACTTTCTTAACATCATCCCGAAGCTTCAGCTCTTCTACCTCCTTCTGGGCATCTTCAGCTGCTTACCTGCCCTGTGGATCTCAGTTAAACCCCTCTTCTTGATGTATAGCTCTCCTTCTTCGAAGTCTTGCTGCTTGAGCCTGACCAACTCTTCAACTTGGTGATCTCTCTCTTCTAGCTTCTGGTTTTGAATCTTCAGCTTCTGGCAGGGGTTTTGGTCTTCCTGGTTTTCAGCTTTGAGCTATTGGACCAAAGCCTCCAGCTTCTGCTAATCCTCCAAAGGCACAGTTGCTAGAGGTGGAACTGGTGCAGAGAAAGGGATTAGAGACACTTGGATTTCTCCCTTATCCAGGCTTCGAATTTGGGGAACATCTGATTCATCGGGGACTTCTTTGAGAGCGTACCCAAATTGTCTTCTTAAGAGAATGGGGTTGTAGTTGATACCCCCCCAATACTCCTAACAAAGGCACATTGAGATAGTTTCTGCAACTAACGATGAAGCTCTTCCCTTTCATCGTCAAAGTAAACTTTTTGATGTCTCTGGAAGACAGCGTACTCAGTTTCTGGGCCCAAACAATATTGGGATCGGTGAAGACCTCAGTGGTAGGTAAGTGCCTCATAAACCATCTGTAGAAGAGAGAGGGCACAACACTTAACTAAGACACACCATCTTTTCTCGTTCTTGTAATGCACTGAGTAGTATATATTACCCAAGAGAGTGGGTACCAAATTCTTCAGTACAAATAAAAGAATGGCGTTCATGTCCACGAATTTATCCATATCAGTAAACAGGATGATCCCATATATAGACAATGCTAGGATGGCACAAACTGAATCCCACTGATTTGTCGCAACAAGTTCTCCAACCCTTCTAACCAGAAACTCTAGAGAGAAACCAAGCACCCCTACTTTGGTAGCAATCAGATTGTCAAACACTTCAGATGAGCTCAAATAAAGAGCTTTGGCGATGTTAGAATGAGTCATTCTAGTCATCTCTGAGTTGAAGGGAATCTGATCTCGGATTGGCACCCCCAGAATCTCTGCATACTCTTCAAGCAGTGGACCAAACTAGAAGTCGTGAAAGGTGAAACACCTGAGCCGCGGATTGTAGTACTGCAACAAAGTATGAATGGCGCTCCTTTGAGAACTATCCAGATCAACTACCAAATCCAGAATACCACCATATCTCTCCTTAAAGTATCCCAGCTGACCCGGGGTAATAAACGACACCATCTGGTTGATCAGATCCACTTTGGTGTCGAAGAATTTGTAGTGCACGGTCCTTTTCCTGGCGTCTTCCATTCTGAAGTAGTAACGACCGGGAATCGAGAATAGTATGAACCCTAAGAATGAAAAAGAACACAATGATTAATGATGTCATGATGGTTATGCAATTCAAGGCATGTGATCCGTGACGTGTTTGCGATGTATCGCGCATATAATCACGTGTCTGTGCAGGGTCACAACATCACAATAACAATTCCTCTGAATAGGAATCCCGGATTTTAGAACCAAGAAACCAAAGAACCAGATCACAACACTGAACAATAGTGGCAAAGTGGGTATGTTGGAAGTTTCAGGGTTCCTGCAAACCTATAAACCCCTCACAATCTCACGGGTGTGCTACTCGGGTCAACATCACGGACTCTCAAAGCCGAGTAGCAATAATACATTCAACATCTCCGAGAAATGGCTCATGACCAAATCAAGGAATCAGTTTGGCATTATGTACTACTCAGGGAGGTCTCAGCTGAGTCCAAGGAAACAAGAATCCCTCATAAGTCCCCAACTTCAAGCACTGAATCAAGAAACAATAGTACATTAAGCCCTTGGGATACAGTACTCTTGTCATACAAACAGTTTGCTTTAAATGGATTCCTATGAGAGAACCATGCCATCCTATGCGAGTTCCCAATGGGCCCTCGGATGCGAGTGGGTTTGACAACATATGTGGTCTTCCACTATCATTACTAGAGAGGGGTGTTTCCACTAAGATCTTCGAAGATCGGTCACCGAATACACATAACTATCGAGGTCGTACCCTGAAGTGGGGCAAAACCCCCCACACCCAATAGTTCCAAGACGGTCGCAATCTGGGTGTGGAACACATCGCGACTCATCATGTAACCATGGAGTACAATGTCTGCCCACGCTAATCCTATGGTGCACTCAAACTGGGTAGTTGGCATATCTCACAGTAACTCCCACCCAGAGAAAAAATGGAAACCAGCACAGTCCAGACAGTCCAGTATATATGATTCATGGAAAATAAATACTGAAAGCGGTAAATAAAAGTTGTAAAGTGAAAACTGTAAATAAAAGAGTAAATAAACACACAGAAACACACAGGTAAACACCCAAAGAAACAGAAGCAAACGAGCGCTAGGATTGACTCTACAAGGAGAAACCAGAGATTCTGGGTTCGATCCCCAACAGAGGCGCCAACTGTCGCTCCCAGGATTTTCATCCTAGAACAAACGCGAAAGTGGCACGGAAAAGTCAGCATCGTCAGCCAGGCATTTTTATCCTGAAGGAACGGGAAAGGTAATGCTGCACACACCTGAGGAAGAAGGAAAGGACAAGGTCCTGCGAACCAAAGATCTGGGTTCGGGAGTCGGTTACGACCTGGGAAGGTATTAGCACCCCAGATCGTCCGTCGTACCTGACGAGATCCACGCTTGTTTGTCTGTTTCAAAGGGTGAGAAATAAGAATGTTTTTGAACAAAACCGCTGACTGGAAAGGAAGTGAGAAAGGGAAATGGAAAAAAGATCGGAAGGAAAGGGAAAATGTAGGGAAAATAAAGAATGTGCTCGAACGGGTCCTACCCCGCTGCCTATGTACCTCATCAGGAATATGAGGATCAGAGTCGACTTAGTTCTCCTAACTAAGGCAGAAACTATTTATTTGTGTTTTTTTATAGCTGGACTACGTATGTCTTTTCCCAAGTGTTGCAGGCTCGTCTGCTACGAGTGCGTTACCGCCTTGAAAATGAGACAAGTCGTCGAAAGTTCGCGTTGAGAGTGAGTGAGGTGAGAAAATAATTCCCGCAGGAAAAGACGATTCTTCTTTGTTGTTTTGTCTTTTAGAGAAGTGTTTTCTGTTTATTGTTTGTGAACCTTCTCATACTAAGACTTGTTCATCGTGGTAGAGGACTTACACCTTGCCCCGAAACAGGACGTGTATAAGTAACCCACGGCAAAGTCTCGTGTCGTATGAGAAGACCAACCTTTATTAGGTATTTCTTAGCTTTTCTTTGAGATGAGAAAGAAAAAGCAAAGCGAATCAAAGGCAAAAAGTCTAATGGGAAGACTAAAACTCCTAGTGTTATCATACATGGATGAACCTAGGTTAGTGCGGTCTTCTAATCCTAATGCAAGGAGGAAAAGAAGAAGGGAAATAGAATACAACTTACTTCCTAATGAAGGTAAGTTGATTCTAAAGGGATTAACATGAAGTTATGAAGGTCAAACACAAAAATGCTAAATCAAAGACACTTTGAAAGCATAAAGGAATTAAAAGGATGAAGTTGTGTGAACTTACCTTTACCTCCATACAAAACAAGGGTTAGCATGATAAATAGGAATAAGAATGAGGTAAACAATTACCAAACAATTCCTAAGGGATCTAGGACCTAAACTAGACTCAATCCTAAGTTTAGAGGACCTAAAAAATAACAAAGCAAAAATCCAGCAGCCTATAACAGCTCCTAAATGCACAAACAACAATGAAATGCAATGCACAACATAAACAACTTCTTACAGCCAGCACACAACATGCAAAACAGGTGTAAAAAGTATGAAAATGCAACAATCAGCATACATTTTACAGCTACTGCATGGAAATACAGCTATGGAATGCAAGACAGATTTGGCTTATTTTCAATTATGCACACCATGGATGGTTTTAATGCACAAACAACATAAAGAAGGATCAAATGGAATCAACATGAAAGATGAACATTTATTAGTGAACATTATTATTTACAATGACTTGATTGTTAAAGAATGCACAAAGACAAATATGCAACAAGTATGCATTTTCAAGTTTTGAGCAAATAAGCACTTAAGCAACAAAGTGGAAGCATGCATCAATAAATATCAACAAAATGAACATATACCTTGATGAAAAAACAGAATTGGTATCAAAGAATTATGATCAAAGATGCAAACAAAATGCAAGAATGAACATGCACACGTGATCATACATTTTCATGCAAAATGCAACATGCAATTATGCAATGCGACACGCGATTGTGCGTTCAACTCATGAAAATGAGGTAAAACAGAATGTGAAACAATTATTTTCATGCTAATCAATGAGCTTGAGCCTAGCAACAAAAATTCACAAGTCATATTATGCACAAATAGTAAATAAACGCAAAATATGCTAAAGTAACGAATGCACATGTCGAAACAACTCGAAACGATGGAATTAAGCACCTAATATGGTCATGAAAACTCCCTAAAATCATGATCTATCACTACATGAACAATCAAGAATCAATTCCATGCAAACATGCAATGAAAACAAGCTGATTTTCCAAAATCAAACAGCGTTAACCGGTTAATGCTATAGGTTAACCGGTTAACGGCCTCAACGTTTCAAAACCAGTAACAAATTTCAACGTGTTAACCACTCAACTATATGCGTTAATCGGTAAACACTGAACATAATGCTAAAAAATAGGAAGAAATAAGCACTTCTAGCCACAAACTCACTTCCAACAACCCCTAATGCACTCATGATCATGTTAATATGAATTATCCACTTATCTTAGGTATTCTAACAACTATGAGCACCTAGATTAAGATACAAATCTAGCTACTAACAATCAAGACTAGCAAAATGCAATCAAATCGTAACCAAACATAAAACGATCAAAATGCAAGCATAACAATCGCATAATCCAAGAATTCCATACAACGAGATGAATAGAATAAATTAAACGCGAAGCGGTTTCGAATTACCAACCTACAAAGCATAGGATTGTTTTGGTGAGTGTTGCGATGTAGATCAAAATGCAAGAGAAGAAGAAAACTGAAGATCCGCGAACATGCAAAATAAATGTGGTTGATGATGCTTCTTGATGAAAACTTGCACAATCACTTCCAATAAGCCAAAACTCAATCCAAAAACATAAGCACTTCTTTAATAAGCTATGAATTTGATGATTGATGAAGTTTTAGCTTCAAGTTCTTCAAGTTTCAATGAAAAACTTGAAGAACTTCTATGGAGAAGCTTTGAAGAATTTGGTTAGAAATGGGAGAATTGAGAGAGAAATGAGAGATTTGGAAAGTGAATTGATGAAAAATGAAGTTTTTTTCTGCTTTAGAGTGATTAGGACTTATATAGAGGGTAGGCTTGGCATGAGGTTTGGGTATGGAGCTTTCTTGGGCATTAGGTTAGGTTTGAACTTAGGGTTGGAGTTAATTAAAGTTGGTCATGGTTTAGGGAATATTCCTTGGAAGAGTGTGGAAGGGTCTAGAATGTGGTAGAAATTTATAATGAATGAAGTAAAAAATGAAATGTGAAACAAAGTGGATAAAGGTGGAAAAAAAGTGAAGAAAATGTGGAGGGAAAAGAGAACCAACCAATTTTTGAACTTTTTATTCAAAATTCGCACCTGTTAACCAGTTAACCGTATGGGTTAACCGGTTAACGGATGAAAAACTTCAAATCTTCTTTTGCTTTGTGGATTAACTTGGAAATTCATTGGATTGTTTTCGTTGCATTATTTTTCTCTCCTTTTCCAATGATTGACAAGCCTTGCCCTATCACATGCACATGCAAATGATGATGATTTATGTATTTTTTTTAGAATGTGATACAATGCTGGGACGATCATGCAAAATGGAGAAGCATAAACCACTTGAGGTTGGCAATAAAATAAGAGGGAAACTTTTAGGGTATTACAGAAAGCCCATTGACAATCATCGTTCCACCTGACGGCCTGATTCTTTCTCAAGAGCTTGAATATTGGTTCACACGTACCTGTTAGGGGAGATATGAACCGTGCTATGTAGTTCAATCTTCCTAAGACGCCACACACTTCTTTCTTAGTTTTAGGCTCAAGCATTTCTTGAATTACTTTCACCTTCGCAAGATCAACCTCAATCCCCTTTTCACTTACGATGAAACCTAACAGCTTACCAGAGTGATCTCCAAAGGTACATTTATTCGGATTCAACCTCAGTCTGAACCTTTGCAACATGTCAAACAGCTTGGCCAAGTTGAATAAGTGCTCTTCCTTACTTTGCAACTTCCAAATCATCTCATCCACATAGACCTCGATCTCGTGATGAATCATATCATGGAAGAGAGTCACCATTGCCCGTTGGTAAGTTGCACCAGCATTCTTCAGGCTGAACGACATTACTTTGTAGCAGAAAGTTCCCAAATGGGTGATGAGAGTAGTTTTCTCCATATCATTTGGCGACATTTTGATTTTGTTATAGCCCGAAATACCATCCATGAAGGAAAACAATGAAAATTGAGTTGTATTGTCAACCAGCACATCAATGTAAGGCAACGGGAAATCGTCCTTGGGACTAGCTCTGTTTAAGTCTCGGTAGTCAACACACATCCAAACTTTGCCATCTTTCTTCGGTACCAACACGATGTTGGCAACCCATGGTGAATAACTCGTAATAGCCAAGAATCCAACGTCAAACTATTTTTGAACCTCTTCCATGATATTTATTACCATGTCAGGTCAAGTTCTTCTTAGTTTCTATTTCACTAGCAGGCAGTCCTCTCGGAGGGGTATCTTGTGCACTATGGTATCAGTATCCAGCCTTGGCATGTCTTCGTAAGACCAGGCGAAGATGTTAACATATTCACGGAGCATGTCAATTAATCGACCCTTCACGGATTCTTCTAAAGCAGCCTCGATCCACTCATCAATTTCACATTCGCTATTAATTATGTCTTCATGAATAGCGTATATACTGTTGTGATCCACCCATCCAGCACTGGAGAAAGTGATCGGGCCTTTACGACCACTGGCATGTTGAGATGATGTTGATTGAGTAGGGTTGTAACCGATTCCGAGCATGTCCTCCTTCTTGGGGACCTCTATCATATTTCCCCAACCTTTGTTAACCCCTGATTCCACCACCTTCAGAGCTTGCTTATAGGATGCAATAGATACACCCTTCTTCTTCTCTTCCGAAAGGACGCTTCTAAGAATGACGCGACTTCAGTCTTGACTGGCTTGGAAGCCTGGAAAGGGGTCTCATATATCTCGTCGTCCATCTCCACGTATTTGAAGATAGATGGCTAATGAAGATCTCCTCCTCCCTAGATACTGTGACAATTTGCACTTCCCAGACAAACTTTAGCTTCTGATGGAGAGTCGAAGATACTTCCCCGACTGCATGAAGAAAGGAAGGACAAAGGTCATGCGAACCAAAGAACTTGGTTCGGGAGTCGGTTATGACCTAGGAAGGTATTAGCACCCCAGATCGTCTGTCGTACCCGACGAGATCCACGCTTGCAAAAAAACTGTTTCAAAGGGAAAAGAATGAAAGATGCTATAAAAGAAAAATTGAAACTGGATAAGAAAATAAAACAAAGGGGAAAAATGTAGGGAAAATAAATGAGTGCTCGAATGGGCCCTACACCATTTTCTACGTACCTCATCGGGAAAATGAGGATCAGAGACGACGTAGTTCCCCTGACTAGGGAGGAAGATTGCTTGTGTATTAAATCTTGAACTACTTATGCCTATCCTCAGGTGTTGCAGGCTCGTCTAGCACGAGTGTGTTACTGTCTTGCAAAGAGACAGGTAGGAGCAATTATTTCGTTATGAGTGAAGATGATGAGAAATGAATTCCCGAAGGAAAGACGTTTATTCTTTGTTCAGGTTGTTTTTGAGTTTTCTGCTTTGAGGTTAGCACAGGAGAGTGTACCTAAGTCTTGTTCAATGGGATGTGTACTTCTTACATCATCCCGAAATGGAATGGATAAGAGGCACACCTAGCTATGGAGGAAATCCTCAAATCTAGTCCCACAGATAAAGGCTTAGACATACTAGCCTGTTGAACTTTATTAAGCGTTTTTGTGGTTTTTGGATTAAGAAGTGTTTTTTAGCCTTCCTTTGTGAAGTGATCTCATGCTAAAACCTATTCATCATGATAGATACCCTACACCTCACCCCGAAATAGGATGTGTGCAAGTATCTCATGGCAAAGTCTCTTGGCACATGAGAAGACTTTTCAGTTATTAAGTGTCTTGAAGTTATTGTCTAAGATGATAAGAGAGAGCACCAAAAGGATCTCAAAGGTAAAAGACTAAAGGGTGACTAACAATCCTAAATGTTGTCAGGCATGGGATTCCTGGGTTAGTTTGGTTTGAAGTCTATCCTAATTAATAAGAAGGAATGAAGAAAAGAAGAAGAAGAGGACCAAAGGAATCAACTTACTTCTTAAAGGAAGATAAGTTGATCCTATAGGGGGATGAAGAAGAAATTAAGCATATATGGCCTAAGCACATCACAAGCACAAGTAAGAAGTCTTAAAAGAAGTGAAGGAAGAAGTTTAGATGTGGAAGCACCATCCACACCTCTCAAACTTACCAAAGCCTCTGAAAAGTTAGAAATATTCACATAATGGAAAATTAAGTTCAAACAAACACCAGTCATAGAAGAAAAAAGGTCTAAACATCAAGACCCATACAAGTCAGAACCTAATAGTCACAAAAGACCTCTAAGATTAGTCATGCAAACTCAATAAAAAAGAAGTAGGAGAAGTCCTACAAACAACAAACAAGGCACTAAAGAAGAAGTGAGATGAAAAGAAGTGAATAAGTAAGGCAAACAAGTCAAAGTTCAACAAGCTAAGTCAAAGTCAGAAGCTAAGCATCTTAAACATGTGCCTAAACAAAGGATTCAAACATCATTCTAAGCATAAGCACACATTCAATCAATTGGAGAGGATATGAGAAGAAGTGAAGTGAATCATGATTCATACATGTGAAAGAAGTGACTTGGTCTCCATATATTCATAATATCTAATGGTTCACAATAAATTAGGGAAATAAAATATGAAATAAAACAAAAATAAGAATGCAAACTGAAGGCACGTGAGTAATATCCCTTTCATTAATGCGTTGACAACATCTCCACCATCAGATACGAACAAATCAGTGGCACATGAATAATCTGAGAAACATAACATGAAACAGAGAAAGTACACATATCACCGGCCGGAGAAGACTCTGGTCATCTTCTCCGGCCAAACACCTGCCAGCTTGAACAAAAAAAATTCCAGAAATGCAAAAATAACATACCAAAACAAAGCTCAGGTAACATATCATGAATCCACAAACAAATTTTACAAACACACAATATATATTGAGAATCGAATGAAATAAGTTTGAATCTCAAAACTAAAAAACATAAACTAAGGCATCTCAAGACTTCAAACTTCAAATCAAGCATCAACAACTCAAAACAAGCAAGAATAACGCAAATCCGAAGCAAAAACAAGTTGAGTGTAAAACCTGAGTGCAACATGTCTTGGATATTTTGAGAAATCCAGAGGTCCTTGAAGGTTCTTTGAGCTTCACTTGAACCAAATAAAGACTTAGAGCTTGAGATTGCTGCACAAAATGAAGGAATTCGAAGGTGTGTATTTGAACTCCTTCTATGTTATGCTTTAGGTATAGATGAAAGTAGTGATGAGATGAGTGTTGTACCCCAAAATTTTCCCTCTGATTTTTAACTCTAACCGACTTTTTGTTTCGCATTCATTTGCATCAACTTCATAACATAGCATGTATTTCGTCTTAATATTAGCCGAAATAATTTCTCGAAATTTACAGACAAACTGGTCAAATTAATTTTCAATTATGCCTAAAACCAGTAAAAAAATGTCACATTTAAATTTGCAAATGTCACAACTATTAATCTGCGATTCATATAGATTAACCTGACATGCTAAAAATATTTTTACGACTATTTTTTGTCATATGTTGATCATTCTGAGCAGCTTAAACAGTCATAATTTTTATTTCAAAATCTGACCAAATGTTGTATTTTTCTGAGTCATTTATTTCGCGCTGATTATTTTGATGTGTTCGTTTTTTTTTTCCGAGCATTTTGACGCCCAAATTTTATTTTTTATGTCCATTTATTTTTACATTGGGTCTAGAATAAATAAAAAGGTTTATTAGTTTTTATTTTAATTGTAACTATTTTTATTAAACTTTATTTTTTTTTATATATTAATATTTTATTGGGTTTCAAAATAAGCATTTAGGCCCATTTTTATTAACCCTAATTGGTCCCTATATATACTTACTAGTGGGAACTAAAGAAAGGAGGGAAAAACCGAAAGAAAAAAGGATCAACTCGCGACACTTGTGTTGATACTGTATATTGCTATCAAAAGCATTTGTGTTTTCACTAACAACACTTGTGTTTTCACTATTGGTACTGTACTCTTTTGTTTAATTTTCTTTTGTCTGAGATACTTGTTTCAAATATATATGCCTCCAAGTAGAACTCCCCTCTTTAAAAAAAACACACACACACATCTATATATATATATATATATATATATATATATATATATATATATATATATATATATATATATGCATCGTGTACTGTTTTTTTATATATACGTTGTTTTTTTTCTATATTATATATAATATGTTTCTAACATTGTTTTATTATATACAGGTTTATATATAATATGTTTATAACATATGTTTCTAATATGTTTATTAGTTCTTATATATACGTTGTTTTTTTCTATATTATATATAATATATTTATAAAATATAACATAATGTTTATAATATGTACTCTCATTTGATTTTTATATACATGTTTATATATAATATGTTTATAACATATGTTTCTAATATGTTTATTAGTTTTTCATACATACTAACGTTGTTAATATATATTAAAGTTTTTTTAATTTTATTTTATTTTTATAGTTTTGTTTGAATATCGTTAATTCTATTTTTTATATAATTATTTGATTATGTTCGGATCGGACCGTGTCGATACGCTATCTTCACATTTGTGTGTATAAAGTGTGACAGTTGTGTTGATCTAATCCAATTGCGATTATCGCAATTTTTGCGTTAACAACGTCGTTGTTCCTTTTTTTTAATTCATATTATTTTTTATGTTATTTATATACATATAGTTAAATCTGCACATTTTTTAGATAACTAACTACCCTGATTTTTTCATAAACCCTGACAATTTCGCCACAGACTCTAAATTTCGAACCTAAAAATTTAGCCCTAATCTTTACCCTAAAAATTTTCCTAAACCTTTTGACTAACCTTAAAACATTTCTCTATAAATTTAACTCTGATCTCCTAAACCTCAAAACCCTGAATTTTTCCTCTAACTCATTTTTATGTTATTCATCTGCTGCTTATTTTATTTTGTAATTATTTCTCATCTGTAATATTTTAGGTTTTACTCTCGCCTTATTATTTTGTAACTGCCCCGAAGTCGTGTAATAGTGTAGTAATCTTTATTTTCTTCCATTAAATTTCTGACTTTAATTTTTGTATATATATTTACTGCGTGGTTAGTAATCTAGGGCGTGGCAAGATTTAAAGAAATAAAAAAAGGCTTAGATAATTTACTTAAAAAGATTAAATATCTGAATAAAATCACTCACACACGTAAGTCGATCGTTCTACGATCACCATCTCCACCTCCTAGGGTTACCCTTCTCAGTTGCCTCAATATGGCCAAGTCCCTCGAAAATGGGGGTTACTTAAGCAAAACCCATAAAAGTATAAATCATCTAGTCCCTCCCAGATTTAAAAAGATCAAGTTCCTAGAGGTTGTCTACGATAATGATCTTGTCCCTTCGGTAAAAGATAATAGTCCCTCCCAATTGCTAAAGACACCCTCCAGTTGCCTTTATTGACCATGCGATGACCCTACGTCTGTCCCCAAATAAATCCAAGGTAATGACTACCTACTCCTTAATAATAGGGACATTATTACCCTTGAAAGAATATAAAAGAACATTAAAGACTAGTCTAGGGTAGGAACTCTAAGTTACTGGCTCACATCTTTAAAAAAATACTTTTCACACCTCACTATTTTCAAAAAATTTCAAAACAAGGCTTTGTATACATCCATACGAGGATCATTACAAAGTACTTAGACAAATTTCTAAACACACACTATACTTTCATTTTTCAAACAATTAAGTGAACCAAGTAGCTAAGATCCCATGGATAACCATGGATATAAAGGGTGATAACACCTTCCTTTTATATAACCTACCCCCCGAACTCAAGTCTTTTAAAATCGGTATTTCCTGTTCTTTTATGTCCTTTCCACTTGGATAAAATAAAAATTGGTGGCGACTCTTGCTATCTGCAACATAACTAAAAAGTCAGTTCTCCCACCGTATTACTATGAGCAATGTAGCTTAAAGGTGAATTCAGAGGAGTGATTTGTAGAGTGTGTTGAGGAGAAAGTCTTTGGATCTGAATTTCTTTGTATGAGAGTGAGAGCAATGAGATAGTGAAGAGTGCGTGAGTGAAAAATGAGAAGCTCCCCCTTGCCAATTTTTGTGACTGAGATCTTATATGGTGAGCAGGGTGTATGAATCAAATTTTGTGGTGTTGAGTGTAATTCTGTTTTCACCAAAACACAGAGCAAATCGTGCACATCCTTGCTCCCTTCAAATTTTTTCAAGTGTGGTAAAGGTGAATAGGAGTTATGGTGGTCTCACAGGTGTTGTTGTTATCATTTGTTAATCAAAATGATGATGAAAGGGAGCTGATATTGCGGCATGATGGTGAGGTTGCATGATGTACCCCAAACTCACGTGACAATATCCTTTCTATTGGTGCAAAACCTGTGTGTGTATGCAAAGAAGGTGTGACTCTTTTATGAAAAACAAAATGAAGAGGGCGTGTGGTGGGCACATGCATACTTGTTGACTTCCTCCACTCACTATCATATGCATTACTTGCACCACCTTTGTACTATTTACTCACAATATTCCACTAAAATAATGCCAACAACTAATATATCATATATCACTTCTTCTTGGCCACCTGAGAACATAACCTCACTAAAAAAAGATTGGAAACATGACATAAAAATGTGACACACACAAAAAAATGATAGAATAAAAAGTGGACCAATGGGAAATTGCCAAGTATGCACTAAAAAACCTAAAAAGGTCTTAAACTTCAAAAAATCATATCTTGAGTTCTAGGAAGTCTAAAAGTGTTCTTTTACTTCTTAGAAAGGGAAAATCAAGATCTACAAATTTTATGTTCATGGAAAACTCATTTGAAGAATTTTTTATCCTGAAATAATGAGTTGAAGGTTAGGGCAAGGATTTCCAAAAATAGAAACTTCCCAACTTGAAAATTTCCAATTTTAGCAACTTCTTGCAAACCCATGATTCTTGACATTTAAGACCATTCATGTTATTCTTTGACCAAATAAAGGTCCATGAAGTTGGTGATTATGATTAAAACCCTAGAAATCCATTGGTTGACTTTTCTCCTTCACAATTGACTTCTTTGATGAATTTGTGCACCAAACTTCATCCCTAGGCCTTGTATAACATATAGAAGCCTTTGACCACAAGAATTGGTCAAAGCTATGAGGATATCTTGCTCTGGGCCAAAACCCTAATTAGGGTTTCCCTATGTAGGAGGAAGTTACACTGATGAATTCCTGATGAACCACACCTCTTCTAGAGCTTTGAGGTGAAGTTTGAGCTTGTGAAAGATATGAGGACCCCTTGTAGGCTTGTTTCAAGACCACTTGGCTCTTATCATGACTTTGAAGAATCACAACTTGATGGATGACTGATCACATGCCCCATGCTTCTAACTATGGATATTATGCCTCATCTTTCTATGAAAATATGTAATTGTGTGTATAATATATGCTATGTTATATGATATCTAAAAGATAGGGAAAATTTTGTGGTGTTACACTATGGACCTACCTTGATCGGTAATTCCACTTCTCCAAAAACTGACCTTTTGGAACCATCAAACGCCCTGACTACCAAGTCACTTGGCCTGAGTACCACTTCGTCATAATCCAGCTTGATTAACGACTTTTTTGGAAGCACATTCAGAGAGGACCCCGTATCGACAAGCACGTGGGAAAGCAGAAACCCCTTTGCATTCCATTGAAATATGCAGAGCTTTGTTGTGATTGCGCCCCTTAGTAGTTAGATCCATATCTGTGAATCCTAACCCGTGACTAGCATTCACGCTAGCAACAACTGTCTCGAGTTGGTTCACTGATATTTCTTGTGGTACATAGGCATTATTCAGAATTCTCAGCAACGCCTTTCGATGGGATTCAGAGCAGATCAATAAAGATAATATCGAGATCTTGGAAGGAGTCTATTGCAGATAGTCGACTATCTTGTAGTCGTTTTTATTTATGATCCTCAAGAATTCCTCAGCTTCTTTATCAAAGGCAGTGCTAGGATCCAAAACAGGAACATTATTCGTCATAACTTGCTTGCCTTTGGCCATAGCCCGGGCTTCTGTGCTATCACTTGGTGGTACCACACTATTCCTCAATGTTTGAGGTGCGAACAATCTTCCGCTCCTCATGAATCCTCTGACCCCTACATTTTCGACCTGATGTTGAGCGGTGTCGGAGGTGGTCACATCTTGTTTTTGGCCGTTATAATAAACCTCTTCCCCATAATACCATGTGACAACCTTTTCACTTTGATACGACACAGGCCCTGGAGTGGTGAAAGTGACTGGTGCCACTCATGCTAGCATCAGAGCTTCGACTGAGGTATAGTAGATAGTAACCATAGAAACTTCATCTTCTTTAAAAACCTGGTCAAACTGAATGCTTCTGTCATCAATCATTTTTTGAATCCCTGATTTCAACCTGTTGCATCCATCAGCAGATTCTTCGCATTTTGGGCAAACCTCCCCACAGCCTGGGAAGAGACCTTTCTTTGCCAAACAACCTTTCACTGATATTAATGGAGTCTTCAAATAATTAACATCATAAACCAAATTCAAATTGTTACCCTCATCTATGGCTCCCACAGTTCTTTCATGCGGAGACATGGGATTTTGCAAGACATTGGGAGTAGGAGCAAAGTTGATTGCCTTAAAGTACAACATATCCTGGACCAGGTGCTTGAAGGTCTTGCAAGTTTCTATGGTATAGCCCGGAGCTCCAGAATGAAACTCATAGTGGGCATTGGTATCATACCCTTCGGGGACCTGTCCAGGTTTTGGTGGTTCCAAAGTTCTTAGCTGAATCATTTGAAGTTGCAAAAGATTATGAAATAGTTGTGAATATGACAATGGCGGTTTTTCAATGTGTCTATCCTTTGGTCTAGGCGGATAGTACAGTCTAGAAGCTCTTTGTTGTTGATAATTTTGATGACGTTGTTGTGATGGTTGTTGTTGTTGATTGGTTGCGGCATGGATGGTGATGGATGCTACTTGGTAGTAAGAATTTTGATTTCCTCTCTTTCTCTAGGCATATACTGCCCCAGTTTCTCCATCTCTTCTCTTTGCAAGTGGCTTCTTGGTCCCCAAAATGGAAGCTCTATTGCTCTGAATCTTACCCTGTTTCATCCAATTTTCAACCCTCTCACCAGTCAGTATAATATCGAAAAAGCCACTTGAGGAAGACCATGCTAGATGTTCCATGAAATACCCTAGAAGGGTATCCATGAACATATCCACCATTTTTCTTTCGAGTAGGGGTAGCTGGACTCTTGCAGCCAACTTGCGCAACCTTTGCGCGTGTCTTTGAAGCTCTCAGAATTTTTTTGGGATAGGTTATGCAACTAAGTTCTGCTCGGGGAAATATCGATATTGTACTGGTATTATTTGAGGAACGCCTCCCCGAGTTCCTTCCAGTTGCGCACAACAATCCGTTCTAACTTCATGTACAACTCGAGAGAACCTCCAGACAGGCTGTCTTGGAAGAAGTACATCTAGAGTTTTTCATCTTTAGTATAGGCTATCTTGTTATAGTAAGCCTGAAGATGAGTCTTGGGACATGAATTCCTGTTGTATTTATCAAATCCAAGGGCCTTGAACTTCGGTGGGATGATCAAACCTTGCACCAATCCCATGTCGGAGACATCAATACCCAAGGTATCTCTGCACTCCAGAGCTATGACCTTTTCTGCTAGCATCTGAAAGTCCTGGTGGTTACCCCCTATACCGAGGCCCAAGTCCTTGTTCAACAAAGAGAACGGGCCGACCCTGATTATCTTCCACATTATGAACCGGAATATGAATACCCTCTGGGGTAAGAGGCTCGTTAGCTCCTGTTGGACCAACAACGGAGTTAACTGGGTTGCCCTGTGCATCCAGATTAACTCTGACGACCAAAATATATACTTGCGGTTGATCAAGCCTTTGGACAGCAGCCCTCAACTCTTGTTGACCTAGGGCAACCCCCTGCATCATGTTCATGAATTCATTCATGCGCGTACGGAATCCGGTCAACTCAGCTTGAACGGTGTCCATGACATTTCTTTGATTGCAATGGGTGGCGTACTGGTGAAGACGGATATTTGCAATCCTTCCTGAGTAAATAGATAAGTTAGGAAACCTAGACAACCTACAAAGAAAAAAATGCAAAGATGATATGAATGCATGCAAATGTTGTGTTCTTTCATTCTCAAGGTTGTTTACATCCCCATTCCAGTATTCTGAAGTATTAGAATCCAAATGGCTTGTGAGATTTTTGATTTTTTTGGAAGAGAATATCATATGAAGCTCAGATTAGATAATTATGAAGAACCAGCGTCTGGAACATGTGTCAGTGCAACCATTGGCAATTTGAACCATATCAGATAAACAAAAACATGAGATTAATAAAAGATTTCCCCAAAGGGCACAAGTTCTTACAATAAATACAATCACAAGAATTTAAAAATTCCCACAACAGGTTTGTGGGTAATACAACACAAACAAAAGAATCTAAGCCCTATGAAACTTGACATCCTTTAGCCTCCAACTAAGACGTTTGACGTTCTCGAATAATTGAGCGACATTTGGATGACTTGGGTCTTCAATAAGCTTTTGAATGAGAAAATCCCTCTGATCAAAGGAAACATGGAGTTCAATAATCTGTTGTAGTAAAACCTCTTCATTTCCCCTACTGGGACTAGGCTCAGACCTAGCCTTCTTGACCTCTGGACGGACTTTGAGCTCTTTTACCTCCTTATGAACATCCTTAATTGCTTGTTGTCCCTATGAAATCTTCTGGATGTAATATCTATGTTGCTTGTGGGCTAGATGGAGTTGCCCTTTAAATCTCATGGTAAACTAGTTGATGTCTTTGGAAGATAACATGCTTAACCTCTGGGCCCAGATCAGGCTAGAATCAGTGGAGGCTTCAGCATTTGGCAAATTTCTCATGAACCACCTGTGAAACAAAGGAGCACAACACCATACCAAACCTCCTTGTTTTTTCTCATTGTTATAATGCATTGAATAGTAGAGGTTTCCCAATAGAGTGGGCACTGTATTCTTCAGCACAAAGAGATGAATGGTGTTCATGTCTACAAACTTGTCGATATCTGCAACAGAATGATCCCATAGATGGAAAGGGCCAAAATAGCACAAACAAAGTTCCATTGAGCTTTAACAGCAAGTTCCCTAGCCTTCTTAACCAAGAATTACAGATAAAAACCGGATACTCTCCCTTTGGTTGTACTTAGATTTGTAGAGACCACAAACGGGCTCAAATAAAAAGCTTCAGCAATATCGGTATGTGTTGGTATTTCCATCTCTGAATTAAAGGGAACATGGTCCTGAAGAGGAACTCCTAAGATCAAAGCATATTCCTCCAGTAGATGACCCACCTGGAAATCATGAAATGTAAAGCATATGAGCCGAGGGTCATAGTACTGCAGCAATGTGTGAATAATGCTTCTCTCAGAACTATCCAAGACTACCACCATATCCTGAATACCCCCGTAAGCCTTTCGGAAATCTTCAATTTGATTTGGGGTGATTAGAGACACCATCTTATTTACCACGTCCATCTTAGTGTCGAAGAACTTATAATGCATATTCTTCTTTCTGCAATCCTCCACCTCTAAATAAGAAGTCCGACCGGAATTGGGAACAGTATTCAAACCCTGAGAATGAAAAAGAACACAAATGATTAATGATGTGATGATGTTATGCAATGTAAGGCAGGTGATCAGTGACGTGTCTGTGTTTGTGTTGATCAAATAACCAAGTGTCTGTGAAAGGTCATAATAGTACTATTATCTATGTGCAGAAATTCCAAAATTAAAAACCAAAGGACCATATGGAACTAGATCATATCACAAAGTAACACTGGCGAAGCGGGTATGTTGAAAGTTAGGGTTCCTGCAAACTTGTAAATCCCTCCCAATCTCACGGGTGTGCTACCTCGGGTCAACATCACAAACTCTCAAAGCCGAGCAACAATAATACGTTGACCATCTCCGAGAAATGGTGTATTACCATCTCAGGGAATCAGTTTAGCATTATATACTACTCAAGGAGGTCTCAACTGAGTTTGGGAAAAACAAGCATCCCTCATAAGTCCCCAGCTTCAAGCAATGGGATCGAGAAGCAATAGTACATTCATCCTGAAGGGTACAATACTATTGTCATACGAAAAGTGCTTTAACTAGGTTCCTATGAGAGAACCAGGTCATCCTATGCGAGTTCCCAATGGGCCCTCGGGTGCGAGTGGGTTTTCCAACAAATGTGATCTGCCATTATCACCACTGGAGAGGGTTGTTTCCACTAAGGTCCCCAATGATCGGTCCCCAGATGCACATAAATATCAAGGTTGTATCCTGAAGTGGAGGAAATCCCCACACATAATATTTCCAAGAAGATCGTAGACTGGGCGTGGAACACATCGCCACTCATCATGATGATATATCATGGAAGTACAATGTCTGTCCATGCTAAAGTCTAGGGTGCACTCGAGCCTTGGTATTGGGCTCCTCACTCAGTAACCCCATCCCGCAAAAGAAAACCAGCATAGACAATCTAGTATATATATGATGCATGAAAAATAAATATTGAAAGTAGTAAATAAAGCTGTAATGTAAAGCTGTAAATAAACAGTAAACTAAACTAAAGCACACATCAGCAAACAGCTAAACACCCAAAGAAACAAAAATAGACAAGCGATAGGATTGACTCTCAAAGGGGAAACCAACGATTTTGGGTTCCATCCCCAGCAGAGTCTCCAACCGTCGCTCCCTAGATTTTGATCCTAGTACAAAAGCAAAAGTGGAGCGGAAAAGGTAGAGTCGTCAGCCAAGCCTTTTTATCCTGAATGAATGGGAAGGTAATGTTGCACAAACTGAAGGAAAAGGAAAGAACAAGGTCTTGCGAACCAAATAGATTGGGTTCGGGAGTCAGTTACGAAATGGGAAGGTATTAGAACCCCAGATTGTCCTCCGTACCTGACGAGATCCACGCTTGTTTGTCTGTTTCAAAGGGTGAGGATAAAACCGCTGCTAAATAAAAACCGCTACTGGAACTGGAATGAGAGAGGGAACTGGAAAAAGAGAACGAAAATGTATGAAAAATGTAGGGAAAATAAAGAATGTGCTCGAATGGGCCCTACCCCACTGCCTACGTATCTCATGGGAAATGAGAATCAGAGTCGATGTAGTTCGCCTAACTAAGGCGGGAACTTTGTTTGTTTTTTTTATGAATTGAATTGCTTATGCATATGCTCAGGTGTTTCAGGATCGCCTTGAATGTGTATGTTATCATCTTGTAAAGAGATAAGTCATGGAAAGTTTGCGTTTAGAGTGAATGAGATGAGAAGAGAATTCCCACAGGAAAGACGCTTGTTGTTGGTTTACAGTCTTTTAGAAGTGTTTTTTTAGGTGTTGTTTGTGAGGCATCCTCATGCTAAAACTTATTCATCATGATAGATATCCAACAACTCATCCCCATATGGAATGTGTGTGTTGCACCCAAATATTTTCCCTCCCCTAGTCGAGGAATTTTGTACCAAGGTATCCCAAGAGGTTCACAAGGTTCACAATTTGTCAAAAAGCTTGGAAGTTCCCTCAGACAAAGCCTCCTCCTAAGCAATGCACCCTAAACTAGGGTTTTGGATTTCATCAGGATAAATGGACTTTCAAGGACTCAAGTGAGATTCATAACATCCTATATGTCTTCAAGAATCCCTATGTCAAGTTTCAAGGCTTTCCCAAAAGGTTTGTTCAGTCAGATGATCAGATATGCAAAAATCAGTCAAAGTGGTTAAAAAGTCAAACTGAGGTCAACTGTGGTCAAACCAAAGTCAAACTTCATGATTTTTTGCCAACATCAAGTTTATGAAGTAAAATTCATCATTTGATCAAGGGTTGGTCATGATTCATCAAGAAGATTTCAGATCATCAAGAATCAGAAGTTTCTAAATTAGGGTTTTCACAGGAAAAGTCAACTGAACTTTGACCAGCCATAACTTTCAAATGCTTCATCAAAAAATTTCCATCCAAAGCTCATTTTTAAGGAAATTGAATTCTCTACAACTTTGTGTATCACAAGCCAAGCCTAAAAATGCTTCATTTGGAAGGTATGAGCTAAAACATTATAGGTCATTTTAAAAGTCAACAAAAAGTCAACATCTTCCAAAGGGCATAATTTGAAAATGGTAAAGGATATGGACATGAGACCAAAGAGTTTGGTTAGAGGACTCTCTAAGCTTTCCAAAATGTCCAAGAACACCTTCATATCCTTAAAATTGAGGGATTTGTTCCTTTGCAAAGTTGGGAATGTTTTTAGAGGTATATTGAGCAAATGAAGCCTTAAAACCAATTATTTCCAAATGGGCTTGCAATTTTGTGATCCAATCTTTACCATGACATCATGCATGACCCAATTCTCATTTATTCAGATTTTTATAATTTATTTTATATTTATTTTGATTTTATTCATTAAAATTCAATTTAAATAAAAATAAAATATGAAAACTCAATATTTAAATGTGATTCTTCTTCTAGAAACTCTTAAAGACAATTTAAATTGATTTGATGCTATCCAAATTTGTGCTAAGGCATTATGGCATGAAAATATTTGATTTTTTGACTAATTTGGCAAGAAGATTTCTTCACATTCATGACATCCAAAAGCCCACAAAGTCACATGTTTTTTTGACCTAATTTGGTTCACTATATGAAGAGGAACATAACACAAACACAAGGGACGAAAAATTTGGCAGCCAAAAGCACTTATCAAAAGTTCAAAAACTCAAGAAATTTTAAAATTCGGTTTCATCATTCTAGCCATTCTAAAGGAGTTTTGAAGGTGTCATCGTGTTCCTTGAGACATTTAGAACGTGAATAAATTATCATCATCATCAAAAACATCTCCAATTGCATAAACCGAATCCATGTTCTTCGTTTTTTTTCCATTTTTCGATTCCGAACATTTAAGCATTATCAATGGATTCTAACTTTGTTTTCTTGTTTGTGGTGACCCATAGATCATTCCTGGACATTGTTTTTGAAGCTTCATAGCGTAGAACGCATTCTGCCATTGTTAGGGTTTGCGCCATGGATTTAGGGTTTTTGAAATTAACATGTATAAATACATTCTAACAATGCAGATGAATTGGTTTCGTTGTAGGGAATGCAATGGTGCATTCAATTTTGTGAAATTTTACAGGTTGCGCAATGTATGAATAATATAGGTTTTCCTGCCAAAATAGTTTCGCAACAAAATTCCCAGGAATTTTCACAGCAAATTCCACAGGTCTCAAGGAAGAAGATGACCTCCTTGGCGCCATCTGAAAATTTAAAAATTTGATTTAATATTTTTAGAATCGTTTTCTATTTTGTTTCAACTAATGTTGGTTGGTCCAGTGGTTGCAGTGTGCGCATGAGATTGTCCAAGACCCGTGTTCGATCCTTGGGGATACCATCCTTTTTTTATTTTTTCAGGCATTTCGTTAACATAATATATTATCATCATTTGTTGTCATACAAGCAGACGCGTCCCATGTGGCTTAGTGGCAAGAGTACTGGCTTTACATGTGCAAGGTTGGAGGATCGAATCCTGGTGGAGGCAATTTTTTTTTCATTTGATTATTATTCATCCAGTTTAATATATATTTTGTGGAAGTTGCCTAATGTTACCATGCGTGCCTAGCTCAGTTGGTCCAGGCTCTCATCCCTTGAGGTACAGGACCTGGGTTCGAATCCCAGGTCCATTTATTTTGGTCACTTGTTTTTTTTTCTTATTATTCTAATTTCTTTTTTTAAAATAAACTATTAACTAATTAAAACAATAATTAATGATTAGCTATTAACATAATTTCTCAACTATTTTCTTAATAGTAATAACTTTATTTTCATTACATTTTTTTTATAATAATAATTTTGTAAATAAATCTTTATATGTTTTTTTGTGAATAAAATTCAAATAACTCTTATTATATTTAAAAATTCTAAATTTTGATATTATGTATATAATTGATCTTTTGTATTTTAAATAATAATTAATATATTTTTCTTAATATCACCCTAGTTTTTTTTTCTTAATTAAAATCCTTAACCTAATTTTTTATTCTAAAAACCTTAATTTTGTTAACTAACCCTAATTTCTCTAACTTTAGACTTTAACCTAATTTTCGTAACCTAAACTTAACTTCTTTTTTTAGCTAATTTTAAATTTTAAATCTTAATTTATTTAGTTTCTTTTATTTAAGTTTAATTATTATTGCTTTAATTCTTCTGATCTTGTTATTTATTTTATAATTTATTTCTTTCGATTATTTTGTAATTGCTCAAAGCCTTGTAATAATTTAGATTTACTTTTCCGTCCTTTTAATTATTATTATTTAAATGCGTGGTTAGTAAATAGGGAGTGATAACCTAACTGTAATAATATGGATTTAGATAATTAAATAAAATAAATAAATACATGAACATAATCATTCACACACGTAAGTCGATCTTTAATCGCCATCTCACACTTCCTAGGGTATTCCTCTTGGTTGCCTTAAAATAAGATGGTCAAGTCCCTCGAATATAGGGGTGTCTTAAGCAAAGTCCCTTCGAATATAAATCATCATAGTCCCTACGGTTTGAAAGATCAAGTCCCTTCAAGGTTACCTACGATAAAGATCTTGTCCCTTCGAATAAATGATGATAAGTCCCTACGAATTGCTAAAGACATCCCTTAAGTTGCTTTCTATGACCATACGATGACCCTACGCTTGTCCCTTTACATCCAAGGTAATGACTACCTATTCCTTAATAATAGGGATAATCTTACCTTTGAAAGAACATACGAGAACATGAAAGACTTAATCTAGGGTAGGTACCTCTTAATTACTTGCTCGCTTCTTAAAATTACTCTTTACACCTCACTTCCTTAAACATTTTTCAAAACAAGGCTTTGTATACATCCATACGAGGATCATTACAAAGTACTTAGGAAAATTTCTAATCACACACTACACATTCTTCAAAAAACAATTTAAGTGAGCTAAGTAACTAAGAGCCCATGGATATAAAGGGTGCTAACGCCTTCCCTTTGTATAACCCACCCCCCGAACTCAAGTCTTTTAAAAATAGGTATTTCCTGTTCTTTTATGTCCTTTCCACTTGGATAAAATAAAAGTCGGTGGAGACCCTTGCTATCCGCAACTTGACTAAAAGTCAGTTCTCCCACCGTGTTACAGAACTGGCGACTCTGCTGGGGATTTAATAAAAGAGGGGTACCCTTAGGAATTAGATCACTTAAATTGTTTGCCTTGTTTGCTTTATATTATTTGCTGGGCTTTATGTGTGAAAGATCCTAACCCGGATCTAGTGTACCTTAGGTAAATGGCAATAGACCAAGGAAACTGTACGGCATATACCGATATGGTTGATTTGGTGGCCATAGTTAGTGTGACTTCTTGGTTGGTGCTTATGTTCCTTAAGTAAGTTGAGGATAATATGAGGTTTCCATATGTTGCCAACACACTAACTGACTTTTAGAACCTTAGTCATCCCATCTTGGCCTTTAGAAAGTAGTGAGATAACCGGCTTTTGGTGAAGACTGAAGTTGGTTGATACTCGATACTACGCTCATTGAGATCCTAAACTTAGAGGGTTTTGGTTGGCAAGTAAGTTACCTACTGAACAGCCACCCTTGGGAAGGATCAGTGATATTGAGATCCCTTAGAACCCGATTACATTTGTAGGACAGGATGAACCAACTAACTTCAGGGGAAGGTACTTACCTTTAAACCTCATGCAAGCCTTCAAACCTAGGGCTATTGTGTGACTTGTTTGTGTGTGCCACATGTTTGTGATTGAGAATAACATCATGACATCATGACATCTTAAGCATATCATTTTCACTAACCATTTCAAGGACCAAAGGATTCATCTTTGTTCTTTGTTGCAGGTCATGGCTTTTACTCGTCGGAATACTATCTGGATCAACTTTGTAGGGATACCTCCTAAGCTTAAGGAATTAGTCTCTCAAGTTTCTGAAAGATTCCAGTTCATCAAGAAGCATGGTCATCTACTTGACTTGGTTACTTCAGGATTTGATGAAGACATGATGAGTTTATTGTTTACTAATAAAAGTTTCATTTCTGGTTGTTTAAATAAATTTAAATCCTGCGGCCCTTGAAAACATTGCATATACACACCATATCATTGCATCACAGGTTTCTTATGAACAGGTATCTTATCCTCTCGCTGTTTATTTCAGCAAAATGGCTCTCGAACAAACTGTTAAGGATCTCCAGGCTCAGAATGCACAATTTCAAGAAATGATCCTGAACTTGTCCAAGGGACAAGATGAGCTGAAGGCACTTCTGACTAAGAAGAAGAAGAAGACTAGAAAATCAATGGACCTCATCAACCTGGATAGAAGATTCAGAGGTCCTGTCAAGACAAAAGAAGAGGTTGAGGATCTTGAGTCTGAAAATTCTGAGAGAGAAGGAGGTAGTCTCCATGATACTGTGGAAGATTCTGATTCTGAGGAGAACTATCACCATGATACTGCTAATGAGGAGAAGTATAAGATGTTGGTAGACAGAATGAACGCTATGGAATTACAAAAATCTTCTGGGCTTGATTTTGAAGATTTGAGTTTAGTTTCTGGAGTGGTTATACCTATTGGCTTCAAGGTTCCTGCTTTTGTGGTGTATGATGGTGTTTCCTGTCCTAAACTGCACTTGAGGTCCTATGTCCGGAGGATTCAACCACATACTGCTGACAAGAAACTGTGGATTCATTTCTTCCAAGAGAGTTTATCTAGAGTTCAATTGGAATGGTATTATCAACTTGAAAGTGTTAATATTCGTGATTGGAATGATCTTGCTGAGGCCTTCTATAGGCAATACCAATATAATGCTGATTTAGCACCAACTCGCATGAAGCTCCAAATCATGTCTATGGGTGCTAAGGAGAGTTTCAAAGAGTATGCCCAAAAATGGAGAGATCTGGCTGGCAGAGTTCAACCTCCTCTGACTGACAGGGAGCTGGTGGATATGTTTATGAGTACGCTGAATGGTCCTTATTATAGTCACCTCATTGGAAGCTCATCATCTAGTTTCATTGAGCTGATAATGACTAGAGAACATGTGGAAAGTGGGATAAGAAGTGGTAAGATACAGGTGGATGCCTCTTCATCAAACACTGCTAAGAAGCCCCCTAGTGGAAAGAAGGAGTCTAATGATGTGTATGGTCAACATAGTCGTAACAGGAGTCACCAATCTGTGGGAGCAGTTCACATCTCCAATATTTCCCCTACATCACCAGATCAACAACAGAACAATCAACAACAGCCTAAAAGACAGTTCACCAAGATCAACATGTCACTGGCCCAAGCCTTGCAACACATGTTGAAAGGGGAATTAATTGCTTTAAGGGATCCTCCTCAAAATCCTAATACATCCTCTCCTCGGTACAATCCTAATGCAAGATGTGCATATCATTCTAATAGTCTGGGACATGACACCAACAACTGTTGGGTGTTGAAAAACAAGATTCAAGACATGATCGAAGCTGGGGAAATTGAATTTGACCCTCCTGGGACCCCAAATGTGATCACTGCTCCTATGCCCAATCATGAGAAGACTGTTAACACTGTTGATGAAGTTTCTTATGTTTCCTCAGTAACAGATTTGACTACTCCTCTATCCATTATCAAGAAGAAACCGGTACAAGCTGGGTTCTTTCCAGGTTGCAAGGAAGACTGTTTTTACTGTGCCTATAAACCTGATAGCTATTGGAAGTTGAAGGGTGGTATTCAACGCCTCATGGACAATTACATTATATTGTTTGAGAGGACTCCTTCTGTGGAAAGTATGTGTGAACATCTGACTCGAAACACGAAGCTTGAAGATGTAGCTATGGTTGATAAAGTACCAGTGAGGATCACCTCTAAAGGTCATGTCAAGATTACATCCAAAGGACCAGTGAAGATTACTGCTGAAGGTCCTGTGAAGACTGTTGCTGAAGCTAGAGTGGCTCCCATGATAATTATCACTCCTGGCCCTGTTCCTTATACTTATGATAAAGTTATACCTTGGAATTATGGTTCTGATGTGTATATCCATGGTATCAAGCAAGAGCCTCTGGCTGACCCTCCTGTTGCCAACCACAATCTTGATGTTGACAATATTGCTGGATCCAATAAGGTCACCAAAAGTGGAAGAATCTTCTCCCCTCAAGACACCTCTAAAAGTACAGTTACTCCAGCTCATACCTCTAATTTTGGGCCAAGTACTAATACCCGGGGCAAAGGTCCTGTGATTGAACCTGTGCAAGCTGAGGCACCAACTGCTGAAAATCTTTCTAAGCAGATGGAAGAGGTACTGAAGATCATTCTCAAGAGTGATTATGATATTGTTGACCAGTTAGGGCATACTCCCTCTAAAATCTCCATGTTATCTTTGCTGCTGTGTTCTGAGGCCCATGCTAAAGCCTTAATCAAGTTCTTAAAGGCTGCTCATGTGCCAGATGAAATTTATGTGGATCAGTTTGAGAATTGTGTTGCACATCTGACTAGTGATAATGGTTTGGGCTTTTCTGATGTTGATCTGACTCCTGCCAAGAGAAACCATAACAGAGCTCTGCATATCTCCATTGAATGTAGGGGCACTACTTTGTCTCATGTACTGGTGGACAATGGTTTTTCATTGAATGTGCTCCCTAAAGAGGTTCTGGACAAGCTCAGTCCTGAAGATGTTGTGTTAAGGCCAAGTAATGTGGTGGTAAGGGCCTTTGATGGTTCAAGAAGAATGGTACATGGAGAAGTAGACCTCCCAATCAAAGTAAGCTCTCAAGTCTTCAACTCTACTTTCTATGTGATGGATATTCGTCCTGTGTATCCTTGTTTGCTTGGGCGCCCCTAGATCCATGGGGCAGGTGTTGTGACTTCCACCTTGCATCAGAAGTTGAAATATCTGGTGAAAAATAAAATTGTCACTATCTATGGTGAAGAAGAGTACATGGTTAGCCATGTGAATACTTTCAAATATGTAGAAATGGAGGGTGAATTGGTTGAAACTCTGTGTTAAACATTTGAAGTTGTTCCTTGCTCTGCTCTTGTTCCTCAGTCTGTCCCTGCTTCTGAAAGAGCTCTTGTGGTTACTAGAATACCTCCTGCAATGGCCTCCCTCAAAGATGCTAAGGATGTAGTTGAAAAAGGTGGTTGTGCTATTTGGGGTCAGCTTCCCAACATTCTTTACACGTCTGAAAATTTTGGTTTGGGTTTCACTGTAGAATCTCAAAGGGCTATTTGTCGTGCTCGTGTTGTTCGCATCACTAATAAAGGGGTCATAAGAGATCGAATCAATGTTGTGGGTGACCATGATGAAGACTACAACCTGGATGATTGGATCTTTCCTACCATGGGTGATGGGCTCAACAATTGGAAGACTGAAGACGTTATTCCTATCTCCTTTAGTCAGGAGTAAATACTATTACTGTGTTTTGTTTTAAGTTTGTAATTTCGAACAATAAAACCTTTTAAGCCTTGTGTCTTACTCGGGGCACAATGGTATGCTTGTTTCGGCATGTCATTTCATTTTCATACTTCATTCAATAAAATCAATGGGAGTTTCGTTTTCGTAAATATTGTGCTCCTTGTCTTTCTTTTATTATTATTTCTATTTTATCAGCTATGTGTTCTTACACACACCCACATCACTAAAATGCAGATCTTCATCCACTCTAGATCCTGTTGATAACAGTTCCACTATTGCCAATTATAATTTCGAGAATCCGATCTATCAAGCTGAAGATGGGAAGGAAGAAGATTGTGAGGTACCTGTAGAGCTTGCTAGGTTGTTGCAACAAGAAGAAAAAGCTATACAGCCACATGAAGAGTCAATCAAAGTTGTGAATCTGGGAACTAAGGAAAATAGGAAAGAGGTCAAGATAGGGGATGAACTAGAAGATGGTGTTAAGAACAGACTAATCCAGATGTTACGTAACTATGTGGAGATCTTTGCTTGGTCATATGAAGATATGCCAGTGTTGGATACTGATATTGTGGTTCACCGTCTGCCGGTAAAAGAAGATTGTCGTCCAAAGAAGCAAAAGGTTCGTCGCATGCGTCCTGAAATGTCAGAAAAGATTAAGCAGAGGTGATGAAACAATTTGATGCAGGGTTCTTAGCTGTGACTTCTTATCCTCAATGGGTTGCAAACGTGGTACCGGTACCTAAGAAGGATGGTAAGGTACGCATGTGTGTGGATTACAGGGATTTGAATAAGGACAGTTCTAAAGATGACTTTCCACTTCCACATATTGATGTTTTGGTAGACAACACTGCTCAGCATAAGGTATTCTCTTTCATGGATGGTTTCTCTGGTTACAATCAGATTAAGATGGCGCCTGAAGATATGGAGAAGACTACATTTGTTACACAATGGGGCACTTTTTATTATAAGGTGATGCCATTTGGTTTGAAGAATGTTGGGGCAACATATCAATGTGATATGGTGGCTTTGTTTCATGATATGATTCACCATGAGATAGAGGTATATGTGGATGATATGATAGCCAGGTCCCAGAATGAGGAACAACACCTTGATCATCTGTGCAAGTTGTTTGAGAGGTTGAAGAAGTATAAACTAAGATTGAATCCGAACAAGTGTACTATTGGAGTTAGGTCTGGTAAACTCCTGGGTTTCATTGTCAGTGGAAAAGGTATTGAAGTGGACCCTGCAAAAGTAAAAGCTATACAAGAGATGCCTGCTCCCCGTACTGAGAAGGAAGTAAGAGGTTTCTTGGGACGACTGAATTACATTACAAGATTTATTTTCCAGCTAACTGCTACCTGTGAGCCAATCTTCAAGTTGTTGAAGAAAGATCAGGTAATGGAATGGAATGACGAGTGCCAGGTAGCTTTTGATGAAATCAAGAGATACCTCCAAGAACCTCCAATTTTGATGCCACCAGTTGATGGAAGACCCTTGATTATGTACTTAACAGTATTAGGCAACTCAATGGGGTGTGTGTTGGGACAACATGACGAGTCTGGTCGAAAAGAGCAGGCAATATACTACCTTAGCAAAACGTTTACCGACTGTGAAACAAGATACTCACTGCTTGAGAAAACTTGTTGCGCTATGGCATGGGCAGCTCGCCGACTAAGACAATATATGTTGACTCATACTACCTTGTTGATTTCAAAGATGGATCCAATCAAGTACGTATTCGAAAAACCTGCTCTCTCTGGACGAATAGCGAGATGGCAAATGATTTTAATAGAATATGATATACAGTACACCACTCGGAAGGCCATTAAGGGCAGTGTGTTAGCTGATCATTTAGCTCATCAGGCAGTGGATGATTATCAGTCTATGAATTTTGAGTTCCCGGATGAAGACATTATGATTGTGACTAAAGAACCTAGATAATATGACGGACCTGAACAGGGATCCCGATGGACTATGGTTTTTGATGGAGCTTCTAATGCGCTTGGTAATGGTGTTGGTGTTGTGATAATTTCCCCTAAAGGTTGTCATACCCAAATTACTGCTAGACTTTGTTTCTATTGTACCAATAACATGGCTGAATATGAAGCATGTATCATGGGTATCAAAGCCGCCATTGAGATGAAGATTCAGTTTCTGGACGTACATGGAGATTCAGCCTTGGTAGTTAGTCAGATTAAAGGAGATTGGGATACCAAGCACCCAAAACTCATTCCTTACAGAGAGCATGTGTTGTCTTTGATCCCATATTTTGAAGAGATTACCTTTGGACATATTCCACGAGAAAAGAATCAGTTGGCAGACGCATTAGCCACCATGGCATCTATGTTTGAGATTAGTTGGGATGATGAAGCTCCCAGAATCACTATTGATAGATTCGAGAAGCTTGCATATTGTAATGAGATTGATACTGAAGGAATAGAGGGAAAGCCTTGGTTCTATGAGGTGAAGAGGTATCTTGAAGCTCAGGAGTTCCCTGAAGGGGCATCTGTCAATGATAAGAAGTTTCTGAGGAGGTTTTCTGCTAAGTTCTTTTTGAGTAATGGAATTTTGTACAAGCGCAATCATGATTCAACTTTGCTTCGTTGCATGGATAAGAAGGAAGCAACAGAGATTATGGAAGACATGCATGATGAGATCTTTGGCACTCATTCTAGTGGTCATACCATGGAAAAGAAGATATTGAGAGCAGGTTACTATTGGTCTACCATGGAAGCTGACTGCTATCAACATTCCAAAACATGTCACAAGTGTCAGATTTATGCTGATAAGGTGCATGTACCTCCAGTTCCGTTGAATGTGTTGACTGCTCCTTGGCCTTTTGCCATGTGGGGAATTGATATGATTAGTGAGATCAAGCCTACTGCTTCCAATGGGCATCGTTTCATCCTAGTTGCCATTGATTACTTTACAAAGTGGGTGGAGGCAGCCTCATTTGCATCTGTTACTAAGAATGTTGTGGCTCGGTTCATTAAGAATAATCTCATATGTAGGTATGGCATCCCTGAAAGGATTATCACAGACAATGGCTCTAATCTGAATAACACTATGATTACTGACCTCTACACGCAGTTCAAGATTAAGCATCATAGCTCTTATCCGTATCGTCCAAAGATGAATGGTGCAGTAGAAGCTGCCAATAAGAACATCAAGAAGATTCTACAGAAGATGATTGTTACGTATAAGGATTGGCATGAGATGTTACCATTTGCTCTTCATGGTTATCGTACTACAATACGTACTTCAACAGGGGCAACCCCATTCTCCTTAGTCTATGGTATGGAAGCAGTTCTACCCATTGAAGTTCAGATCCCTTCCTTAAGAATCATGAAGGATGCAGGCTTGGATGAATATGAGTGGATTCAGACTCGACTTGACCAGATTAATTTGATTGATGAGAAAAGGCTGGTAGCTGTTTGTCACAGTCAGATGTACCAGAAACGGATGATCAAAGCTTTTAATAAGAAGGTTAAGAAAAAGGTATATCAGACTGGAGACTTGGTAATCAAGCGTATCGTATTACCATAGGGTGATCCTAGGGGAAAATGGACTCCTACATATGAAGGACCATTTGTAGTAAAAAGGGTATTTTCAGGAGGTGCCATGATGCTTACTACTATGGATGGTGAAGATTTCCCGCAGCCCGTAAATGCAGACATAGTAAAAAAATACTACGCATAAAAAGAGACCTGCTAGGTTGACTGGCCTAGGAAAAAATAATGGCATCCCGGCGAACCAAAAGGGTTCGGGCAAAAATTAGGGATATATATATATATATATATATATATATATATATATATATATATATAAAGATTGTACACCCGGCAAGTCGAAAACCCTAAAGGGAGGCTTGGGCAAAAAAGGGTATCCCGGTGGATTGAAAACCTGAAAAGGAAATCCAGGAAAAAGTTAGGGATTAAAGCGTATGACTATGTCTCATTAGATCAACCATGTAATCTCAGCAAGTTGTGTTACCTGTATCAAAGTTCAAACAGATAAAGATCAATCCAATCATTTCTATCTCGACAGCAAAGGATGAGATACTTGAAGATAATGACAATAGTGGAATTGAAACTCAATAGGATTATTTTCATATAGCTGCTTTTGTAAAACTTTTATGACGAATTCCTCTTACTAGGATTTTTGTTTCCTTGTACAAACTTGCCTGTTTATAGGCCATTTTCTAAATAAATAAAGTCTCATGTTTAAATTCAAGTTTACTTTTCCCTCGTTTACTTAAGCGAAAACGTCCATTGGTTGTGTTTGAATGTATGTATGCTTTTGAATATGATTGATGTTTACCAGAAATGCATAAAATGCAGTAATATTATTTACTAAGGACGAACGAGGGAAGGAATTCAACGAAGCTTCGCCGGTTCATCCCCACAGGGTAATCTTTATGGATATCCATACAAAACTCTTCAAGTAATATCTTATACTTCCCACTCGACTAAGTTTTCAAGCAATTTCATATCCTCCGAAGAATTAAGTCTCCCGGATTTATGTCCATCTCTTTTATCCTCAATCAGGATATTCAGGAACTTATTCCTTCAATAAAAAGCACGACGAACGAAGACGGGAAGTTCTGAATACCATGTTCTTAAAGCAAGACGGAAACGAAGTCTTCATACTCCTCAGCAACGAACCGGGATTTATTTTCCCCAGCCAGCAGTTGTTGTACAGAGATACCCACACACTTCAGGCTACATGATTCATACATACATCATTTACATTATATCATGGCATACGCATCCATAACCCATATGACATTCTTACTTTAGAACATCATGCCATACATGCATGCATTAAATAATCTTGCATAAACTAACCTTTTCTTTTCAAGATAGTTGCAGGTAGATAAACACTATCAAACAATTCAGAGATAATCGCTACGAAGATTCATTTATGATAATCAATAAAAATTATCCTTGGGATGGCACATAAATGGTCTACACGAAGACCTAGCGTTTAGTCCAGGATATTACCAGAAGAAATTCAGGAGTAATCGCCATGAAGATTTAATCCTGATGCTCAAGTTATCCTTGGAAGGGTACGTAAATGATCTATACGAAGATCTAGTGCTTAATCCAGGATATTTACAGAGGAGATAATCGTTACGAAGATTTATTTCTAATGGTCAACTATCTTTGGGATAGTGTGTAAATGATCTATACGAAGATCTAGCACTTAATCCAAGAGATTCTTTCAGAAGAAGTTTAGGGATAATCGCCACGAAGATTTAATCCTGATATTCTTTTTGTCCTTGGGAAGGTATGTTAATGGTCTATACGAAGATCTATTACCTAATCCGGGATATTTCCAGAAGAAATAATCACTACGAAGATTTATTTCTAATGGTCTATGCAACAGTTTATCTATGGGATGGTACATAAATGATCGATACGAAGATCTTGTACTTAGCCCAAGATATTACCAAAAGCAATTCAGAAAAGATCGCCACGAAGATTGGATTCTGATGCTTAAATTAAGAGATAATGCAGAGACGATCTATACGAAGATCTAGTGCTGACATTCAACTCAAACCATGTTACAGGAATGATTCAGAGACGGTCTGTACGAAGACCTAGTACTGATATCTAGTGACAACATAAAGATACTATCACCTCCTGATATTATGGATGACATCTATAAGCCCATCTCCAGTTCCTCTGAGTGGCATCTTTAAGCCCATTCCAGCATATACAACCAATCAGCAGTGTTACTTTACGCACCGGCGAGTGCAAATTTTTTGGCTTTTGTGTTCAATCCCCTTCAACCTTCCAAGTCACGAATGGCACACAAGCCAATCTAACTCCTCAGGTTTCTGAAAATTGAACAGGGGTAGCTGTTGCACCCCAAAATTTGCCCTCCCATAGTCAAGGAATTGTGTACCAAGGTATCCCAAGAGGTTCACAAGGTTCACAAGGTATCCCAAGAGGATCACAAGGTTCACAAGGTTTACAATTTGTCAAAAAGCTTGGAAGTTCCCTCAGACAAAGCCTTCTCCTAAGCAATGCACCCTAAACTAGGGTTTTGGATTTCATCAGGCTAAATGGACTTTCAAGGCCTCAAGTGAGCTTCATAACATCCTACATTTCTTCAAGAATCCCTATTTCAAGTTTCAAGGCTTTCCCAAAAGGTTTGCTCAGTCAGATGATCAGATATGCAAAAATCAGTCAAAGTGGTTAAAAAGTCAAACTGAGGTCAACTGTGGTCAAACCAATGTCAAACTTCATGATTTTTTTCCAACATCAAGTTTATGAAGTAAAATTCATCATTTGATCAAGGGTTGATCATGATTCATCAAGAAGATTTCAGATCATCAAGAATCAGGAGTTTCTAAATTAGGGTTTTCACAAGTAAAGTCAACTGAACTTTGACCAGCCATAACTTTCAAATGCTTCATCAAAAATTTTCCATCTAAAGCTCATTTTGAAGTAAATTGAAATCTCTACAACTTTGTGTATCACAAGCCAAGCCTAAAAATGCTTCATTTGGAAGGTATGAGCTAAAACATTATAGGTCATTTTAAAAGTCAACAAAAAGTCAACATCTTCCAAAGGGCATAATTTGAAAATGGTAAAGGATATGGACATGAGACCAAATAGGTTGGTTAGAGGACTCTCTAAGCTTTCCAAAATGTCCAAGAAAAACTTCATATCCTTAAAATTGAGGGATTTGTGCCTTTGCAAAGTTGGGAAATTTTTGAGAGGTATATTGAGCAAATGAAACCTTAAAACCAATTCTTTCCAAATGGGCTTGCAATTTTGTGATCCAATCTTTACCATGACATCATGCACGACCCAATTCTCATTTATTCAGATTTTTATAATTTATTTTATATTTATTTTGATTTTATTCATTAAAATTCAATTTAAATAAAAATAAAATATGAAAACTCAATATTTAAATGTGATTCTTCTTCTAGAAACTCTTAAAGACCATTTAAATTGATTTGATGCTATCCAAATTCGTGCTAAGGCATTATGACATGAAAATATTTGATTTTTTGACAAATTTGGCAAGAAGATTTCTTCACATTTAAGACATCCAAAAGCCCACAAAGTCACATGTTTTTTTGACCTAATTTGGTTCACTATATGAAGAGGAACATAACACAAACACAAGGGACGAAAAATTTGGCAACCAAAAGCACTTATCAAAAGTTCAAAAACTCAAGAAATTTTAAAATTCGGTTTCATCATTCTAGTCATTCTAAAGGAGTTTTGAAGGTGTCATCGTGTTCCTTGAGACATTTAGAACGTGAATACATTATCATCATCATCATCAAAAACATCTCCAATTGCATAAATCGAATCCATGTTCTTCGTTTTTTTTTCATTTTTCGATTCCGAACATTTAAGCATTATCAATGGATTCTGACTTTGTTTTCTTGTTTGTGGTGACCCATAGATCATTCCTGGACATTGTTTTTTAATCTTAATAGCGTAGAACTCATTCTGCCATTGTTAGGGTTTGCGCCATGGATTTAGGGTTTTTGAAATTAACATGTATAAATACATTCTAACAATGCAGATGAATTGGTTTCGTTGTGGGGAATGCAATGGTGCATTCAATTTTGTGAAATTTTGCAGGTTGCGCAATGTATGAGTAATATAGGTTTTCCTGCCAAAATAGTTTCGCAACAAAATTCCCAGGAATTTTCGCAGCAAACTCCACAGGTCTCAAGGAAGAAGATGCCCTCATTGGCGCCATCTGAAAATTTAAAAATTTGATTTAATATTTTTAGAATCGTTTTCTATTTTGTTTCAACTAATGTTGGTTGGTCCAGTGGTTGCAGTGTGCGCATGAGATTGTCCAAGACCCGTGTTCGATCCTTTGGGATACCATCCTTTTTTATTTTTTCAGGAATTTAGTTAACATACAATATTATCATCATTTGTTGTCATATAAGCAGACGTGCCCCATGTGGCTTAGTGGCAAGAGTACTGGCTTTATATGTGCAAGGTTGGAGGATCGAATCCTGGTGGAGGCAATTTTTTTTTCATTTGATTATTATTCGTCCAGTTTAATATATATTTTGTGGAAGTTGCCTAATGTTACCATGCGTGCCTAGCTCAGTTGGTCCAAGCTCTCATCCCTTGAGGTACAGGACCTGGGTTCGAATCCCAGGTCCATTTATTTTGGTCACTTGTTTTTTTTTCTTATTATTATAATTTCTTTTTTTTTAAATAAACTATTAACTAATTAAAACAATAATTAATGATTAGCTATTAACATAATTTCTCAACTATTTTCTTAATAGTAATAACTTTATTTTCATTACATTTATTTTATAATAATAATTTTGTAAATAAATCTTTATAAGTTTTTTTGTGAATAAAATTCAAATAACTCTTATTATATTTAAAAATTCTAAAATTTGATATTATGTATATAATTGATCTTTTGTATTTTAAATAATAATTAATATATTTTTCTTAATATCACCCTAGTTTTTTTTTCTTAATTAAAATCCTTAACCTAATTTTTTATTCTAAAAACCCTAATTTTGTTAACTAACCCTAATTTCTCTAACTTTTGACTTTAACCTAATTTTCTTAACCTAAACTTAACTCCTTTTTTTAGCTAATTTTAAATTTTAAATCTTAATTTATTTAGTTTCTTTTATTTAAGTTTAATTATTATTGCTTTAATTCTTCTGATCTTGTTATTTATTTTATAATTTATTTCTTTCGATTATTTTGTAATTGCTCAAAACCTTGTAATAATTTAGATTTACTTTTTCGTCCTTTTAATTATTATTATTATTTAAATGCGTGGTTAGTAAATAGGGAGTGATAACCTAATTGTAATAATATGGATTTAGATAATAAAATAAAATAAATAAATACTTGAACATAATCATTCACACACGTAAGTCGATCTTTAATTGCCATCTCACACTTCCTAGGGTATTCCTCTTGGTTGCCTTAAAATAAGATGGTCAATTCCCTCGAATATAGGGGTGTCTTAAGCAAAGTCCCTTCGAATATAAATCATCATAGTTGTAACACCCTTCTAAATACCCCAAATTATTATAATTAAAATAACAATATATTCATCAGAGTAATTATGCCCCTAAGGGTGTCACACAATCATTTCACAACAATTATCAAAACATCCTGTCATGCTCATTCATTTAATCAAAATAAGGTTCTTTTGCATAATTCGCAGCGGAATAAAATTCAACATCAATGTAAAACATGTAACACACTACACGTAAATCATTCAACAACCAATCTCAAATTAATTAAAACATCCCCTCCCGATGTTACATCTATCAGAGCATGACCCATAAGAAACTACTTTAGACTCCAAGCATTAGCTTCTACTCAACTCATTTCTTGTTACCTGAAAAATAGGTGTAAGGGTGAGTTCCTTAATCAATATAATAAGCATTATAAAACAACATGTAATGTCAAGTAATTAACACATTAATTCACCCTAATCAGGCTACTCCTTCAGTAACATCAATATCCGTTCAAACATCATACTCAACAGTAGATTCTCAACCATGTTCAACATCAACAACACAACACACAACACACAACACACATATAATACTGGAATACATCCATTCATATTATATGCCATACATTCATTATGCAATGAGACTCTATGCATGCGGTACCGACTATGTTGTGAACATATAGTTCAACCTCACCGTCCAAATCCAGGCACGGCTACCAAGCCCACTAGTCCCACTCATTTGAGACATAGTGACTCACTCACTAATTCCTCACCATGGGAATTAGCTACCACCCCAAATGGGCCATGCTATGCAAGTTACTCACCTAGCATGCAACAATCAACAACAATCAAAATGATTTACTCACTAATTCCTCACCATGGAATTAGCTACCACCCGAAGGCCACAATATGCATGCTAATCACCTAGCAATGCAACATCAACAAAATCAAGAATAGACACATGCTCATACTCTAAGCCATAATACAGTCTATTCACAAATGTATACATTCACATCATCATGTATACTATCATACATTATCAACAAAATTAATCACAAAAGCATATCCTATCATGCCACATAATCAAACACAGTATTAGCACACTCTACTAATACCTTTACCACTCAACACAACGGGAAAATGATCCCTATCACATTCTATCTCAGCTAAGTCGCATCACTCAGCCTAAACAACCAAAACTGCACAACAGTAGCGCAGAAAATCACAATTCTGCCCATACGCGTATTGCCCATGTCCATACGCGTATTGCCCAAACCTGACCAAGTCCATACGCGTAATGCCCACTCTCATACGCGTATTGCGCATTGCCTCGCTCAACTCATACGCGTATTACCTACTCCATACGCGTACCAACAGAGACCAATTTACGTTCAAAATACCATCTTTTCCACCCATACGCGTAAGGCCTCCTCCATACGCGTACCAGCCAGCTCATACGCGTATTGCCTAGTGCCATACGCGTATGACCAGAAACCAGAACTCTCAGATCTGCTATGGCTTTCTCTGCTACGAAACCTATCCGATCCAACCTTCCACAGTCCAAATTACACAAAATAATCGTCCATATCATCTACACGAATCATATCCTATTCATCTTCATCAATCCTAACATTATCCCTTCTAATTCCTACGAATTCTTTTCAATTATCATTCAATTTCATTCATCCAACATTTCACAAACTCATCATGCATCAATCAAAATAGAGGTACAATCAATGGTTATCACTACCCATTACATATTATCATATAATACCCTTTAACTGATGATAAACCCCCCTTACCTGAGTTAATCCGGCAGCCTCCGAGCTCTAAGCTTTTCCTTCCTTCAACCTTCGTTCTCTGGCTTTTTGCCCTTTCTGCCTCTTTTCCCTTTTTCACGTGAAATAACCTTTTTACCAAAAAATGGGATTTTTCTCATGTCCAACTTATATATTATTCCAATAAATAATTATCCCAATAATTATTATTCCAAAATAATAATAATAATAATAATAATAATAATTCAATTATTTAATTAAATCAATAAATATATTATTAACTTAATTTAAGTAATTATTATATTATTATCGGGGTGTTACAACTCTCCCCCACTAAAAGAGTTTTCGTCCTCGAAAACATACCTCAATCGAACAACTCCGGATAAGACTCCTTCATCTGGCTCTCCAGTTCCCAAGTCACATTGCCACCTGCTGGTCCTCCCCAAGCTACCTTCACCAAGGCAATTTCTTTACCCCGCAACTGCTTCAACTCTCGATCCTCGATCCTCATAGGTGATGTTTCAACAGTCATGTTATCTCTCACCTGTACATCATCTACTTGGACAACATGCGACGGATCATGAATGTATCTCCTCAACTGAGACACATGAAAAACATCATGCAAATTCGCAAGCGACGGCGGTAAAGCGATACGATAGGCTACCTCTCCTATCCTCTCCAAAATCTGATAAGGACCAATAAATCGAGGTGTCAACTTCTTCGACTTCAAGGCTCGACCAACACCAGTTATCGGAGTAACACGAAGAAACACATGATCTCCCTCTTGGAACTCAAGTGACTTCCTCCTCTTGTCATGATAACTCTTTTGACGACTCTGAGCAATTCTCATCTTATCCTGAATCATCTTAATCTTTCCCGTAGTTTGTTGAACAATCTCCGGTCCAACCACAGCACTCTCACCGGACTCATACCAACATAAAGGTGTCCGACATCTCCTACCATACAAAGCTTCAAACGGTGCCATACCAATGCTCGAATGAAAACTATTGTTGTAGGTAAACTCAATCAAAGGTAAATAACAATCCCAAGCACCTCCATTTTCCAAAACACAAGCCCTCAAAAGATCCTCTAGTGACTGAATCGTCCTCTCAGTCTGACCATCAGTCTGCGGATGATATGCAGAACTCAATCTCAGCTTAGTTCCCAAAGCCTTCTGTAAACCTGCCCAAAACTTCGATGTAAATCTAGGATCTCTGTCCGAAACAATACTAGACGGAATACCATGCAAACTTACAATCTTCTCAATATACAACTCGGCTAGCCTCTCTAACGGATAATCCATTCTGATCGGAATGAAATGAGCCGACTTCGTCAATCTATCCACAATCACCCAAATAGCCTCAAAATTCTTACTTGTTCTCGGCAAACCAGAAACAAAATCCATACTGATACTGTCCCACTTCCACTCTGGAATAGCCAACGGTTGCATTAGCCCAGACGGCTTCTGATGCTCAATCTTCGACTTCTGACAAGTCAAACAAGAATACACAAAACTTGCAATTTCTCTTTTCATTCCCGGCCACCAAAATAACCCTTTCAAATCATGGTACATCTTCGTAGCTCCAGGATGAATACTCAAGCCACTACGATGTCCTTCCTCAAGGATACTCTTCTTAAGTTCTGTAACATCCGGAATACACACTCGACTACCAAATTTCAAAATACCATTCTCATCAACTCTGAATTCACCACCTTGACCTTGATTCACTAAAGTCAACTTATCAACCAAAAGTGCATCGGATTTCTGACCCTCTCTGATCTCGTCCAGAATACCACTCGTTAACTTCAACATTCCCAGTTTAACACTATTGTGAGTACTCTCACACACCAAACTCAAGTCTCTAAACTGCTCAATTAAGTCCAATTCCTTAACCATTAACATAGACATATGTAATGATTTCCGACTCAATGCATCAGCTACTACATTTGCTTTACCCGGATGGTAGTTCAAACCAAAATCATAATCCTTCAGAAATTCTAACCATCTCCTCTGTCTCATATTCAGCTCTTTCTGATCAAACAAATACTTTAAACTCTTATGGTCACTGAAAACTTCAAATCTTGAACCGTACAAATAATGCCTCCATAACTTCAGAACAAACACCACAGCTGCCAGTTCTAAATCATGTGTCGGATAATTCCTCTCGTGAACCCTTAGCTGTCTCGAAGCATAAGCTATAACCTGCTTATTCTGCATCAACACACCACCTAAACCCAACAATGAAGCATCACAATAAACCTCAAATAGTTCCGACGAACTCGGTAATATCAGGATAGGAGCAGTAGTTAACCTTCTCTTTAACTCTTGGAAACCTTCTTCACATTTTGAGTCCCAAACAAACGCTTGCCCCTTTCTAGTCAACATTGTCAACGGTAACGCCAACTTAGAAAATCCCTCAATGAACTTCCTATAATACCCAGCCAAACCAAGGAAACTTCGAATCTCAGTAACAGACTTAGGAGTTTCCCACTTAGACACCGCTTCTATCTTAGAAGGATCAACAGCAACACCACCTCTGGAAATCACATGACCAAGAAAACTAACTTCTTCTAACCAAAATTCACACTTAGACAGTTTAGCAAATAACTTCTTTTCTCGTAGAACTCCTAAAACCACTCTCAAATGTTCAGCATGCTCTTCTTCAGATTTCGAATACACCAAAATGTCATCAATAAACACCACAACAAACTGATCTAGGTACGGATGGAAAATCCTATTCATATACTCCATAAATACTCCAGGTGCATTAGTCACGCCAAAAGGCATCACAGAATACTCATAATGTCCATACCTTGTTCTGAAGGCAGTCTTCTGAATATCCTCCGTTTTCACACGTATCTGATGATATCCCGATCTCAAATCTATTTTGCTGAACACTCTCGCACCGACCAACTGATCCATTAAATCATCAATCCTCGGCAAAGGATACCGATTCTTGATCGTCACTTTATTCAGTTGCCTGTAATCTACACACAACCTCATAGTACCTTCTTTTTTCTTAACCAACAACACTGGTGCACCCCACGGTGACACACTCGGACGAATAAATTTCTTATCTAACAGATCTTCCAGCTGACTCTTCAATTCAGCTAGCTCAACAGCAGACATACGATAAGGAGCCATTGATATCGGTCTAATACCAGGTACCAAGTCAATCGAGAACTCAACTTCACGCTCTGGCGGCAATTCATTCACCTCTTCCGGAAACACATCAGGAAAATCACACACCACAGCTAGATCGCCAATCACCAGTTTATCTTTAGCCTCCAAGGTCGCTAACAGCATAAACAACTCTGCCCCATCTGTCACTTCCTCACTCACTTGTCTTGCTGATAGAAACAAACTCTTTCCTTCCTCAACCTCAGGAAATATCACAGTCTTATCAAAACAATTGATATAGACTCGGTTAAACACCAACCAGTTCATACCCAGAATAACATCAATCTGCACTAATGGAAGACACACAAGGTCTATCCCAAAGTCTCTACCAAAAATACTCAAAGGACATTTCAAACAAACCGAAGTAGTAGTCACTGAACCCTTCGCAGGAGTATCAATCACCATACTACCACGCATCTCAGATATCTCTAACTTAAGTTTCACAGCACAATCCAAGGATATAAAAGAATGAGTCGCACCTGTGTCAATAATAGCTACAAGAGGAAAGCCATTAATATAACACGTACCTCGGATCAAACGATCATCTGCAGAAGTCTCAGAACCCGATAAAGCAAAAACCTTGCCTCCTGACTGATTCTCTTTCTTCGGCTTAGGACACTGTGGGCTGATATGACCCACTTCTCCACAGTTGAAGCAAGTCACAGTCTTCAACCGGCAATCTGCAGCCAAATGACCACCTTTCCCACATTTGAAACACTTCTTCTCATTACTGGTACACTCATGGATACGATGTCCAGCCTGACCACATCTGTAACACTTAACAGGAGCGCTAGAGTCTCCCCCACTAGGCTTCTTCATCCCACTCTGCCTCTGAAAACCTTTGCCAGCTGCATACGGTTTTCCACGATCAATCTGATTCTTACCTTTTCTATCAACCCTCTGCTGATAGCTCTCAGCTCTGGCCTTGGAATCCTGTTCGAAAATCCTGCAACAGTCAACCAAATCAGAAAACACTCTAATCCTTTGATATCCAATAGCTTGCTTGATCTCGGGACGCAACCCGTTCTCAAACTTCACACACTTTGAAAATTCCCCAGCAGCCTCAGCATAGGGAGTATAATACTTCGACAGTTCTGTGAACTTAGCAGCATACTCCGTAACAGACCTGTTACCCTGCTTCAATTCCAGGAACTCTATCTCCTTCCTTCCTCTGACATCCTCGGGAAAATACTTCCTCAGAAATCTCTCTCTGAACACAGCCCAAGTAATCTCAGCATTTCCAGCAGTTTCCAACTCAGTGCGGGTAGCAACCCACCAATCATCAGCTTCTTCTGACAGCATATGTGTACCGAACCTAACCTTCTGGTTATCAGCACACTCAGTTACTCTGAAGATCCTCTCTATCTCCTTCAACCACTTCTGAGCACCATCTGGATCGTATGCTCCTTTGAACATTGGGGGATTGTTCTTCTGGAACTCACTCAACTGACGAGCAGCTCCCATTCCCATAACATTCGGATTTCCTCCAAGTACTCCAGCTAGCATACCCAGAGCCTCAGCAATCGCAGCATCATCTCTACCTCTTCCAGCCATCTCTATTCTGAAACCCAACAACTAAAACAATAAGTACTGATAGGGTTACACAACACCTATACCGTACAGGGAAAACAGAAAATTTACGACTCGACACGACCGACTATGCTCTGATACCACTAATGTAACACCCTTCTAAATACCCCAAATTATTATAATTAAAATAACAATATATTCATCAGAGTAATTATGCCCCTAAGGGTGTCACACAATCATTTCACAACAATTATCAAAACATCCTGTCATGCTCATTCATTTAATCAAAATAAGGTTCTTTTGCATAATTCGCAGCGGAATAAAATTCAACATCAATGTAAAACATGTAACACACTACACGTAAATCATTCAACAACCAATCTCAAATTAATTAAAACATCCCCTCCCGATGTTACATCTATCAGAGCATGACCCATAAGAAACTACTTTAGACTCCAAGCATTAGCTTCTACTCAACTCATTTCTTGTTACCTGAAAAATAGGTGTAAGGGTGAGTTCCTTAATCAATATAATAAGCATTATAAAACAACATGTAATGTCAAGTAATTAACACATTAATTCACCCTAATCAGGCTACTCCTTCAGTAACATCAATATCCGTTCAAACATCATACTCAACAGTAGATTCTCAACCATGTTCAACATCAACAACACAACACACAACACACAACACACATATAATACTGGAATACATCCATTCATATTATATGCCATACATTCATTATGCAATGAGACTCTATGCATGCGGTACCGACTATGTTGTGAACATATAGTTCAACCTCACCGTCCAAATCCAGGCACGGCTACCAAGCCCACTAGTCCCACTCATTTGAGACATAGTGACTCACTCACTAATTCCTCACCATGGGAATTAGCTACCACCCCAAATGGGCCATGCTATGCAAGTTACTCACCTAGCATGCAACAATCAACAACAATCAAAATGATTTACTCACTAATTCCTCACCATGGAATTAGCTACCACCCGAAGGCCACAATATGCATGCTAATCACCTAGCAATGCAACATCAACAAAATCAAGAATAGACACATGCTCATACTCTAAGCCATAATACAGTCTATTCACAAATGTATACATTCACATCATCATGTATACTATCATACATTATCAACAAAATTAATCACAAAAGCATATCCTATCATGCCACATAATCAAACACAGTATTAGCACACTCTACTAATACCTTTACCACTCAACACAACGGGAAAATGATCCCTATCACATTCTATCTCAGCTAAGTCGCATCACTCAGCCTAAACAACCAAAACTGCACAACAGTAGCGCAGAAAATCACAATTCTGCCCATACGCGTATTGCCCATGTCCATACGCGTATTGCCCAAACCTGACCAAGTCCATACGCGTAATGCCCACTCTCATACGCGTATTGCGCATTGCCTCGCTCAACTCATACGCGTATTACCTACTCCATACGCGTACCAACAGAGACCAATTTACGTTCAAAATACCATCTTTTCCACCCATACGCGTAAGGCCTCCTCCATACGCGTACCAGCCAGCTCATACGCGTATTGCCTAGTGCCATACGCGTATGACCAGAAACCAGAACTCTCAGATCTGCTATGGCTTTCTCTGCTACGAAACCTATCCGATCCAACCTTCCACAGTCCAAATTACACAAAATAATCGTCCATATCATCTACACGAATCATATCCTATTCATCTTCATCAATCCTAACATTATCCCTTCTAATTCCTACGAATTCTTTTCAATTATCATTCAATTTCATTCATCCAACATTTCACAAACTCATCATGCATCAATCAAAATAGAGGTACAATCAATGGTTATCACTACCCATTACATATTATCATATAATACCCTTTAACTGATGATAAACCCCCCTTACCTGAGTTAATCCGGCAGCCTCCGAGCTCTAAGCTTTTCCTTCCTTCAACCTTCGTTCTCTGGCTTTTTGCCCTTTCTGCCTCTTTTCCCTTTTTCACGTGAAATAACCTTTTTACCAAAAAATGGGATTTTTCTCATGTCCAACTTATATATTATTCCAATAAATAATTATCCCAATAATTATTATTCCAAAATAATAATAATAATAATAATAATAATAATAATTCAATTATTTAATTAAATCAATAAATATATTATTAACTTAATTTAAGTAATTATTATATTATTATCGGGGTGTTACAATAGTCCCTACGGTTTGAAAGATCAAGTCCCTTCGAGGTTGCCTACGATAAAGATCTTGTCCCTTTGAATAAATGATGATAAGTCCCTACGAATTGCTAAAGACATCCCTTAAGTTACCTCTTAATTACTTGCTCACTTCTTAAAATTACTCTTTACACCTCACTTCCTTAAACATTTTTCAAAATAAGGCTTTGTATACATCCATACGAGGATCATTACAAAGTACTTAGGAAAATTTCTAACACACTACACATTCTTCAAAAAACAATTTAAGTGAGCTAAGTAACTAAGAGCCCATGGATAACCATGGATATAAAGGGTGCTAACACCTTCCCTTTGTATAACCTACCCCCCGAACTCAAGTTTTTTAAAAATAGGTCTTTCCTGTTCTTTTATGTCCTTTCCACTTGGATAAAATAAAAGTCGGTGGCGACTCTTGCTATCCGCAACATGACTAAAAGTCAGTTCTCCCACCGTGTTACAGTGTGCAAGTACCCCTTGGCAAAGTCTCTTGCCACATGAGAAAGTTCGACCTTTATTAGGTGTCTTGCTTTTGTTTTGAGATGAGAAAGGAAGACTCAAGTTGAGAAAGGAAAAAACTAAGGGAAACTAAGACCCACCCTAAGTTGTTATTCAATTGATATCATATGGTTCATGTGATTTCCTAATCCTATTAAGAAAAAAGAAATCAAGTTCTAACTCACTTTAAGGATTGGAGATGAGATTAGACCTCAAAGGGAATGAAGAAAGTAAAATGTCGAAGAAGCATAAAATGCTTATCGCAATCACACAAGGTAACTTTAAAAGGATAAGGAAGAAGGTGTATATAGGATACCCTCCCATGCATATGACTTACCATAACCCCCTACAAATCAAAGGTTAATTAAAATTAATCCAAAATGATAAAAGGAAAGAGGTAATTAAGTACAAAACATGTCCTAAAACGGATATGACCTAAACTAGACTCAATCCTAAGCCTAAGGATGCCTAAAAGCTAATAAAAACCTAAAGTCAGCAGCTACAACAATGCTTCAGCACATAATCAACTACCAAATGCAACTAAAATGCAAACAGCCTATTACAGCTACCAAACAGCATGAAAACAAGTGTAAAATGTGTCAAAATAGGACAATGTAGCACCATTTAACAGCCTTTATTTTAAAATACAGCAGTGAAAACATGGCAGAATTGCATCCTTTTTTACAATGCAAATGCATGAACACAATGCATGGATATGCAACATACAACAATCATCAATGGATGCAACGTGGTTGGTATGGTTATGAACATGTGAATATGTAAACAACATGACTACATTAATGCATTTTCCATATAAAAGCAAATATGTGCATTATCAAAAAGTGAAACTTTAATGCAAACAAACAATGTAATGAACATGTATTTTATTGCCTCCTAATTTGCAACAATCATCACTAATGAAATGCAACAAACAAGCAAGAATAAATGCAAACATGTGGATTATGAAATTTCAAGCAATATGCAACATTTTCGACTATGCACACAAACATCCGAAACATGCATTGGTTGCAAATACAGTGCAAAACAAAATTTTAACTCATCATTAACATGCTAACAATGAAGTTCAATTATGGTAACAACATTCAAAACATGTTATGAACACAAATTCAACAATTATGCCAAAAATTGGAACTGAGCGAAATGTGCGTCGAAAGTTGTCGAAACTACATGCACCTACACCTAAACAGCTCCTAAAAACTCCCTAACATCATATACTAAAGATCCATAAGGATTGGAGGGGGAATGGATACCAAAAATGCAAGAAAACATAAGAAATTTCCATTCTAGTTCAGTGGTAACCGGTTACTACCTATGTGGTAACCGGTTACCAGTTCAAAAATGGTGTTTTTCTGCAAAATTTAACACAGGTAACCGGTTACTACCTATATGGTAACCGGTTAATGTGAGACCTGATAATTGACATTATCACTGAATAACCCTTGATCACATGCCCTGCACCTTGACCAATGATGCATGCTTTATTATTTTTTTTATAATTTTTATGCAATGTATGAAAGAATATGCTAAATGACACGGGAATGAAGCATAAGCTACTTGAAATTGGTGATAAATAAGAGGGAAAATTTTAGGGTGTTACAGCAAGAAATGCTACATGCATAGCCCACACCCTCTTCGAGATCCAAATTATACTACAGATAACACCTTTATCCCATCCATCCTTATGGACACACAAGTCACTCCTTATTCATATCACATGGGCAAATACACAACAACTAAGTAATATATATCAGTCCGAGAATTAATTTACCATACTTAGTAGAACATGTTACAACATGATGTGTGACATCACATACACTTATCAGAGGCATCCATTCTGAACAAAAACAATCAAGTGCACTTGGTACAACTCCTTTCAACCAATACATATATTGTCAAAATCACAAACAAAACATTACTCCGCCTTAACTTCACAAATCCAGCTGCACAAAATGTAACACTCTCTCCCTATTAAGGATAACACATGCTTCTTTGTACTTTGATGAATGGAAAACATAAGACGCATTTTAACGTCTTCAAGAGCTCACTCTTTGTTCAATCCATAGTTGAACATAATCACCCCTTGTACCAAAACACATAATCCCTTCTTGGTTTGTTGTTACCACATGCTCCAAAACATCACATCATGACAAGCTGATCAAATTGCATGACTTGTCAGTAGGGCTATGTTCCTTTACCAGCATTTTCTCCTTATCCAGACACTCCAAAACAATACTCATCCAATCTTCTAACTTTGACAGTAGAATCAGTTGATGAATATCCACAATCAGACTTTCAAGCAATCAATACCTGGTTACTTCAGTCTACTCTACCATCTCAAACCTATTACTTCATCATTCTCCCATATGATAAGGTGGTCTCTAGTTGGATACAATGTAGACAGTCACCCCAGATAATGTCCTAACACCAGTTAGAACATCTTCCATACACCAAGACATCATCACTATGATTCTTGATATGTTCCACCAAATGGACTTACTATAACATAGTAATCCAAGAACTAAATATCTTCAACAATAATGTGCCACCAACTTGAATTAGAAATCTAGAAAGAGAGATAAACTCTCATCCACCTTCAAGAAGAACAAATCTCCTTGAGTCTTCAACTTATCACGCTTCTGCCCAAGAGTAACTTGTTCTAAGACAATCCTCAATACCAACTAGCTACCAAACTATAATTATCTTGATTCTTCGAATCCACTAAAGAGATCAACCAATAGCCACAGTTTCAAAATCTCATTTAGGAACCCTCATATGAAAAATCCAACTGCCACACTTTGTCTTCTTCACGTTGGTCAGAATTCTCACAAAAATATTCTGATCTACTTATTTTGTAAATCATCCTATCTTTAATTGATGTGCCACTTCACCAACTGAGATTTTGATGTTGAACAGGATGTTTGAATATTATCATTCCACATCCAGTTATTAAATTCAACTCCTTCTTTTGCTAATCGAAAGAACATCCTCCCTTAACAGAACAAGAGTTCAATGCTCTCATAGACTTGATACACCAACAAAGTTTGAGTAGACAACCTCCATTTTGTTGCTTCTGCAGTAATATCTACCAATATCACACATTTATGAGAATATTCCAATGTTTCTCCAAAGACATCAAACCTGCCACTTTCTGAAACTTCAGACGGAATAGTTAAGAACTACACCTTACAACCATACCAAGGATGACATCTTTCCTTGAGTAAATCACTCTTCATAAAGTTTTTATAATGATGTCAATTAAACTTTATGATAATCATTCTAGTCTGCACCTGAACTAGAAGTAGACCATACCAAATGTTCATTAAAATCATGATGTTTACACTATCTATCATCTCCATCTCTTAGATGATACATGACCCCTTCATGATTCTGCACAACAGTCATTATGATCAGCCTAAGCAACAAACTACACCCTTGCACCAAATGACCACAAATAACACTCTTAACTCCTCCTAATATGGACAACCAAAGCTCCTTCAGAAAGTGACCACTTAGCACCAATTTCTCAGTACACTTTTTGAGTCAAACTGTTCAGCCAGTAGGCATGCATAACTTCCAAATAAATACCAATTTAATCATATTCATTACAATAATAATAGACAAATACCAAGTCTCCCATCAAGGTATTATTATTCAGATAAGATTACCTTCTCACACAAGGTATGACATGTATTTTAACTCTTTCTTCTTCTTCTGCAGACGTCTAACATTTACTGACATGATGTTTTAACATCTTTTCAGACATCAGTCTCAGTCATAAAGCTCTTCACAAATAACTATGGCTTTGAAGGCAGCCTCCATAGTAATCTACACACACACAGGAAGGGGAACAGAAGGGGATCATGCATCCGTAGCAGATCAAGCTTTCAGGCCATCAGATGAACATATGTAGCAGCATAACCATCTCAACAAACTTCTCCTTCAGACTCAGTATTCAGACTATCTGACTTGAGATGTCTTCACACTCAATATAGAAACTGGTCAACATAACATTCTTGGATGCAACTATATCCACACTAATCAACTACATAAGTTGATACATCCCAAAAACTTGACCTTCATGTACAAGGAGTCTCTTAGGGGTAATACTCCTTGAAGCTCAGGTACTTCACTCCTGCAGTAAGGATGAAAAATAAATTGTCCTCTGGAAAACATAACATGTTGATCACTCATTGACCAACACACACATCTAAGGTAAGTTCCAGGGCTAGAAACTTCTCAGATACACCACACAGATGCCTCATCTTCAAAATCAGGAGTAAGTTTCAAACACATGTGAAATAACCACATTAGTTTGGCCCCCAAAACATCTCTTCACACCATCTTCATTTAACAATGCCTTTATGAGTGGACTTGAGCAATATTCTTCAAGTATCGTTGGCAAAGTTATCTGAAGCAAACATGCATATATCCTATGACCATAGGACATATCACCAGAGAAGGACATCCTTCTCAACATCAAGAGTTTTCAGATAGCTATGTGTAACACCCCAAATTTTCCTTCTTTGTTTCATATCATATAGCATAGCATAAAGCATACATGTCTCTAGCATTTGGCATAGAAAGATTAGGCATAACATCCATGGTTACAAGCATAGGGCATATGACCAGTCATTTGGAAATTCATGATCTTCCAAGTCAAGCCAAGAGCCAAGTGACAGTGCAAGAAGCTCACAAAATCTTCTCATATCCTATACAAGCTCAAAATCATCCTCAAAGTCCTAGAAGAGGAAAATTTTATCAGAGGTTCAATGGTGCAACATCCGCCTGTGCAGGGGAAACCCTAATTAGGGTTTTGGGTAAGAACCTCATATTCTCATAGCTTTGACCATTTCTTGTATTCAAAGGCTCCCTTATAGTATACAAGGCTTGTGTATGAAGTTTGAGGCAAAATTTCATTGAGGAAGTCAATCATAGAAGCAGTAACTTGAGAATGAAGAAAGAAAGTCAATTGAGCTGAATAAAAGTCAATTGAGGGATTTTTAGGGTTTTGATCATATTCATCAACTTCATGAAGCCATATTTGATTATGGACTAGCTTGGATGATCTCAAATGTCAAAAATTAAGAGTGTGCGAAAGTTGCTAAATTTGGATGTTTCAAGTTTAGAAGTTTCTATTTTTGGAATTATTTGCCCTAAGCCTTCAAGCGATTATTTCATGTGCAAAAAAGCTCCAAATGATTTTCCTTGAACATGAAAGTTGTAGAGCATGATTGTCCCTTTTCAAAAAGTATTATAACATTTCCATAGCCTTCCTAGAACTCAAGATATGATTTTTGGAAGTTTAAATGCATTTTAGTTTTTTTTAAGGACACTTGTCTATTTTCCATTGGTCCACTTCCTTGTTTTTTTAGTGCCACTCTTTATTATTTTTTTCAAAACATTTTTCATGCTCACCCACACCTATTCATGTGACCAAAAGAAATGGGGTACATGATATTTTGTTTGTTTACTTTTTAGTGGAAACCCAATATAAAAATAGTACAAATAATAAATATATGGCACAAGAGGCAATCATGTGCATGAGAGAGAGAGTCAGCATAATATCTCACACCCTCACCACACGCCCTTTTTTTTCATTCTCTCCACTCACAAGTCACTACTACACACATGCTTTTGGTACAAGAGGGAAAGAAAGATCTCACGTGATACTCATGTCATGCACCCTCATTCACACTATGACTACAACCCTTTGATCATCAACTTTTTTCCATCATCCAATACATCAACAACAACACATGCACTCCACCATAATCATACACACCTTCATGCATGTGATCTTTTAAAAAAAAGAATTTGAAGAATGAATAAAGAGCACGAGCTCGACATTGGCTGGCTCATAACAAACTTTGTATTGCCACTCACTCTCATTTTTTGATCACTCTTCAACACACACTCGACACTCTCAGCCTCTTTCTTTCCCATTTGGCTCGCAAACTCTTCACATCATAACAAGTTTCAGATCCTAATTCCACCATTCCAACTCCATTTTCACCTCTGAATCATTCTCAATATCATCATATTATTCACATCCTCCTCATCAAGCTACTCTGGATTTTGGTTTTGTTAATCATTAAAAGATCAACAACATTCGGTTTTTTCCTCTTTTCCATTCAAATCAAGAGTTCAGGCCATTATTTGGCCCCAAAGAATCTTGAAGAAACTTAGGGAAGATCTCCACATCTCTGGATTTCTGTCAACCTCAAGAAAAGCTCTCTATGAGGTTTGAGTTTCTTCACTTGTATTTCTTTGGTTTGGACCTATTCTCACTCATTTCATGTTGTTAATGCTTAATATGTGTTGCTTGAAGTGAATAGAAGATCTTAGAGTGGTTAGATCTCGATATTCAACTTTGATGTTTAATCTTGTTGGCCTAGTTTCTCTGTGGATTTTGAGGATTTGTGAAAAATAATTGCATAATGATGTTCCTCATGTTTCATAGATAAATTTTGGTTTTGGAATTTTTAAATTTCGTTGAGGATTGAGAAAGATATGTTGAGATGAAGTTGATGTGCTTAATGTTGTTTTTGCGACTTCCATGGTGTTGTAGTTATTGGTTCTGCGTTTTGGTACGTGGCATGGGAAGAAGACAGTGATGTGTCAGTGTGTGAGTTGTCCGCTTAGTTTTTTTGGCATTTAGTCACTTAAAGAGGAAGTGGATCGGTTGATATTGGGGTAGTGCATGTACCGATGATACAACATTTTATTTTATTTTATTTTATTTTTATTTTATTTTTCTTTATCATAAAAAATATGATTATGTTTATGGTGGGTTAATGTGAATTTCGGCTGGGCCTAAGGCCGATTGTTATTTGTACTCATTTTCTGAGCCCAGACCTGGATTGAACGTGATATTCTTGCTTTTCACACCTCCTTCATTTCATTTCTCAATTTTATTTTCATTTTAAAAAATTGTTTCATTTTTTATTTTTAAAAATAGTTAGAGACATTAAAAAATCCTGAGAAAAATCATGAAGACTCATTTTAATTTTCTTTAATTTGTCACATTTTTATTTTTCATTTTTCTATTATTTCTCCCTTCTGAATTAATTGTGACACTTATTTCTTTTATTTTAATGCCTTTAATGCACAACCTTCCTTGTTGAATTTCTATTTTGAATTCCACGAGGCCTATGAACTTGATTCTTTATGGTATGGATTACTGACATGTTGAAGTTTGCTTGAGATTTTTACCATTATTTTTAGGACTTGTTTGGTTGGATTTTGAGGTATTGCTTTATGAAGAAGTTTGTGAAACCCTAATTGATGTTTGAGACATTGTTTGAGTTAGTTTTCTTCTGGTTTTTTGCCATGTGCTTTTGGTATATTGTTCTTACATGTTTAGAGTGTCTTAGTGCATAATTGTGAAATTTTTAAGACATGATCTCATTTTGTTTGAATTTTGTGTTTGACGTGTCATTATTTGATGCTTATTTGTTCATAACTTGTTTGATAGGATAGGAGGGCACTTGTGTCAACTCTTAAGACTTGTTTGGTGCTTCTTAACTTGATGTTTGATCCCTGGATGTGGTATGAGAAATTTTTTCTTGGTCATGAGTTTTTGCTTGTTCTTACTTCCTTTGATCTCATTTGGTTTGTGCTTGCCACTTGTGTTTTCTTCTAACAGTTTCAGGGGCTTTGGTAAGTGAGAGATGTGGATGTGATTTCCACATCTCTAATTCTTTTCTCTCCTCATTTATGCTTTCATATTTGTCTTTTAGATGTACTTAGGCCATCATTTGTTCAACTCTTTTCACCCCCCTTAGAGAACAACGTAACTTCTTTAGGAGAAGTAAGTTGATTTTCTACCTTTCTTCTTTTCTTCTTCTTCTCTTCTCTTCTTTAGGATAGTTGAAGACACACTAAATTAGCATCATCCTTTGCATGACAACATTAGGTCTTGGTTAGTCTCCCCTTAGATGTTTTATCTTTTCTCCTTTTAGTTCTCTCTTCTCACCTCAAAATAATAACTTTAAGTCACTTTAATAAATGACGAGTCTTCTCATGTGACACAAGACTTTGCTATGAGATACTTGCATGTGTTCCATTTTGGGGCGAGGTGTTGGATATCCCTCATGGTGGATAAGTCTTAGCATGAAAATAATTCACAAAGAAAAGCTATAAAAACACTTCTTAACCAAAAATCACAAAAGAACTTAATAAATGTCAGTAGGTCAGTGTGGCTGAGCCTTCACTTGTGGGACTAGATTTGGGGATTTCCCCCATAGATAGGTGGGCTTATTGCATATTCCTTTTCGGGATGAAGTAAGAAGTACACATCCCATTGAGTAAGACTTAGGTACACTCACCTATGCAAACCTCAAAGCAGAAAACTCCTAAAAAACACTGGACAAAGAATAAACGTCTCTCCTTCGGGACTTCTTTTCTCATCCCACTCACTCCCATCATACGAACATACTCCTACTTGTCACTTTGCAAGACGGTAATGCACTCGTTCCAGTCGAGCCTGCAACACCTAAGCATTGACATAAGCAGTTAAAGCCTTAAGAAACAAGCCATCTTTCCACCCCTAGTTAGGGGAACTACAACGTCTCTGACCCTCATGTCCAGATGAGGTACGTAGGCAGCGGGGTAGGCCCGTTCAAGCACAGTTTTATTTTCCCTACATTTTCCTCCATTCTTTTCTTTTCTTTTCTAGTTTCAGTCCTTCTTTTGTAGCAGCTTTCATTTCTTCACCCTTAGAAACAGTTTCTTTGTAAGCATGGATCCCTTCGGGTACGACAGACGATCTGGGGTGCTAATACCTTCCCAGGTCGTAACCGACTCCCGAACCCAGATTATTTGGTTCGCATGACCTTTGTCTTTCCTTTTCTTTTCTCTCGTTTGTGCAGAATTACCATTCCCGATCTTTCGGGATAAAAATGCCTAGCTGGCAACTCTACCTCTTCCGAGCCACTTTCGCGTTTGTACCAGGATGGAAATCCAGGGAGCGACACTATGTAGCGGATTAATACACAAACTCCTCAAACACTTCAGGTGTCACATATCATCCCTAACAACATACTCCAAGTGACACCAAACTACAATAGGTTTGAAAATAAATCCAACCTACTATAACAACAACTTACCACCAGGCTGCAACAACAAAATAGTCCATCCTCCACTTCTCGAGACCATTCGCACAACAAATAACTTTTCAGAAAAGATCTTCCACCTTGACGATGAACCACAAAGTATCCCCCTTGGATCTCATCCAGAAATAGACTAGGATGCCTGCTCAGATACCAAATGAAATTCTAGTATGACAGACTCATATGTCGAATACGATGTTGAGACATCAGTTCTGTTACTTGTTAAACATGGCAAGGTACAAACAGCAGCATCATACAATTCTGATATACCAGATTCTAATTATCCTACGGGATGTTTAGACATCTGGTTTGACATTCAGCAAGAATATTGCATAATATATAAAACAGAAAAGCATTAAAGAACACATTCAAATTGTTAACCCAGTTCGATGCAAACTCATCTACTATGGGGGCTACCAAGCTAGGAAGGAAATCCACTATGTAGTATTAATTCAAGGATCCACAGCAAACCACTTTCTTTACAATCCTTTCACTTAATCACTACCAATGCAACTTCTACTTAGGAACTCCTAAGTATGAGAACCTTCTCTCACTCCCTCTCAATCACAACAGTGATAAACTTTACAATTCAAAGTCAGAAGACACACTTCCATGACAACAACTTAACCTTACTTCAAAGCTTCAATCAAGAACAAAATACCTCTTGCTTAAAAGCTTCGAGGATTACAAATAAAAACAGCCACAAAGAATGAATCTTGTTGCATACGGGTGTGACTAGAACTCAACCCTAATGATATGACTTTTACATCTTTGGCTTGTTACTAAACCTAGGTTACAAGGTTTCTTTTTATAACCTAATCCCAACTGGATTTTGGGCCTAAAAACGCAGCATAGCAGCTGCTACAATCATGCAGAAAAATTTGCAACAAATAAGATCTTCAAAAATAACAACTTCCTAAAATATCTCTAAATATAGAAAGTCTATATTTATTCAATATTTGTCTTCAATTTAAATTTGATTCTTCAAGATCTTTAAATCAGTGCCACATTGGATTACTTTTATTCTTTGAATATTTTGCTTTTGCTAAATAACAAAATCTTCAATCCATCTTTATATGTTCATGATGTCGAATAAATTGTCTTAACATCCTATTCGACATGTTGTTCCTGATATTGAAATACTTCAACTCAACATTTTTTAGGCGCACAATAGGTCTTCCTTTCTTAACATGTTCTTTATTTTGCAAGATCATGTACAGTTTTATTGATGCTATATTTGTTTTATCAAATTAATTCCAATCCTATAAATACAGAACTTACAGACTTAACGTCTGAAGACCAAGTGCCTGAAATATTCAGAAGACTTATGAGTTTTGAAGATTAAGGTTCTAAATAACCAAGTGCTGAAGACTTTAAAGACAATGTTCTATGTGAACAAAGTTCTGAAGACTCTAAGACTTGAAGTTCTGAAGATCATGGGTTTCAAGCCAATTGCTAAAGTCCTGAAGAACGTAGTTCTATGTGAAAAAGTTCTGAAGACTAAAGACTTAGGTTCTCTGAAAAACCAAGTATCATCATCTTTAACTTATGCCTCATTCATTGATTGTAATTAGAAGCCTCTGAAGTTCAGATGACAATGCTACTGTTGGCAAGGATAGGACACAGTACGATAATGCTTTATCCCACTACCTCTCCACTATCTTTGAATTATGGAAAAGGATAATACGTGGTTGTACTATTTTATTTCTTGTGTAACAGATTCCTGAGTAGCCTAATATGGATGTAATGGATCCTTTTGTTTGGCTATAAAAGGAAAACATCACATGCTTTGTGATGTTGTTGATTCCTATTGAATCCTTATTACTTCAAACGAACAACCACACTCTTGGGTGTTGTTGATTTTTGAATAGGAATATAACCTGGTTGTGGATTATCACTTATGTTGAAAATCTAATATCCAACCAAGAATTGTTAGTGTTATGTTGTTAAAATGAAAACATCTTTCACTGTTAATTTACAGCACACTAACAAGTTGTCAAATGGTCTTTGAACCATGTTATTAATGTTGTCATACAATCATATAACATTGACGATAAACAAAGATAACATTGGAATAAGCCGCAAAGAGTTTACTTGAATGCGCAACTCTTCTAGCTGATTACTCTTTGACAACAATCTACTGAAAGCAGAGAGATCTTGAATTCACGATGTGCTTAACTTCATATGTTGCAGAAGACTTAAAAATCCGCAGAAGACAATGAAGATGATCATGGAAGCTTCAAATACAAATCAACTACTAAATTGATGATTAGATTGAAGAAGAATATGGGTTGTTATCCAGAAATGTTCTTAAAGTGAATCAAGACGAAGAAGTCCTTCTTGTGTCCATACGAAGATCAAGCTAGCAAAGCTTTTAAAGAAGAAAAAGACTTTAACTTTCAAGTGCTAAAGGAAGAAGCAACTTGAAGAACCAGAAGACCACACAATAGAGAAAGAATAAAATGTAATACTCTTAGTGTGTATATAGGTTCTTCTAATGTACTTAAGTGAGTTTACAATATGCTTATTAAGAAGCACAACTTTTGTAAACAATCCTTTCCCTAAAGGACCGAGTGAAGGTCGGAACTTTAGGAAGGCACAAAATTAGTTGCTAGTGCATTCATATAACTATGTGTTCTGATGATATGTTCTAGGGCTAAGGTTCTGGTGCAGCTCAGAACAGTTGGTTCTGGAGCCTGAAGTCACGACACGTGGTGTTGTGTAGTTAGTCATGGTAGGTTTCCGTGCAAGAAGTCACAAAGGTTCTGTGCAGTTAGTCACGGTTGTAGGTTGCACATGAAATCCTGGCAGAGGTTTTGTTGGGTTAGTGAACGTTATATCTGGTTGGATCCCTGAATGGTTAATTGAGTGAGTCACATTTTTAATATGCGATTGTAACCATAATGATTTGGTTATAGTGGATTAAGCCCTTGTTTAAGGCGAAAGCACCTTGGCAGGTGGACTGGATTAGCTGGAGAAGTTCTCAAGTGAACCAAGATATATCATGTGTTCTTTACTCTTGCTTTATACTTTTAATTCTTTTATGCTTCCATAATACATTCTTAGCATAACTTGACGCAACTCATCAAAGTACAAAAAGTAGCTAAGAGTGAAAACCTCAATTCAATCCCCCATTTCTTGTGTTTTTCTCACACCTTCAATTGGCATCAGAGCTCCAGTTCTGTTATTGATGGATATAAAACACTTGATAGTGTCATATAAAGATCCATGGTTGTGTGTTGAAAACACCTGAGGTGAAAGTTAATACACATACAATTTCAGTCTTATATCAGTTGATGATAATGAGAGGATATTGAATTGTAGCCAAAATGATTCCATTAAGCAAGTCACTGATTTTGCGGAATGATTATTTCTAAATGAGTATGGGATGTTTTCAAGAAAAGGATTATTGGAAGTTTTCATATTAAGCTCATTGGAAGTTTTTCTAAAGTAAAAAGGATGATTGTTAAAGTATGATTTTGATTACTAAGAACTTTATGTTGAAGTCTGCAAAAGAAGTCAGAAATCATAAACAGAGGATGTCAAACTCTGAGAATGATTTTTCTCAGAACGTCCAAGACCTAACTGATATAACAATTAAAAGATTCAATGTAGATTGAATGATGTTTCCCTTGCTAAGTTTCTAATTAATACTTTGTGTATTCAAAAGAAGAAAGCTTAGTGGTTCCTCGAGAACTTCATTAATGGAGTATTCTGAGAACTTGATGGAAGTAACTCTGACAGTTAAAGTTCTGTTAAAAATTGAGTTTTTACCTCAATTAAACAAACTAAAATTGTTCAAGATGTTATCCAACATTCTACTCAGAAATTCATGATGAATGGATTCTGGAATCATAGATGCTAGGACATAAGTCATATGTTCTGAGTTGAAAGATTTTAAATCACTGATATTATTCACCTTGAAGAAATCAGTAAATATTATTCTAAGAAGAAGATATGCTGTCAATTGTTGTTGAACTAACTCTGGTCAAGTTAGCTCAGTATTGCAAGAATAAGATTGTCACTCAAACTTGTCTAAGTTTGTTAATACTTGTATCTGAAAAAAATTTGCATTCTTGCAAGGAAGCGGAATGAAAAGATCAGGAGATGTTAATTAATTCTCCCTAGCACATAACCTCTCAGTAGTTTATGTTCGAGCTAATGGAATTATTGACCCTCTGATATTCAGTTTCTTTTCAAGAAGTTCTTGATACAAGATGAATGTTCATGTTAAGGACGTTGCAAGGAAAACCTTCAGAAGCTCTAATAACTTTTCAGATCTGAAGACTAGTTCTAATCATCAAGCTCGGAGTAAACATTCAGAAGAAGAACAACTTTCAGAACCTGAATGAAGAAAAGTTGATCAGAAGCTCCGCAAGAAGATGCTCAAGTCAGAAGTCAGAATCAGAATTAGAAAAGGAAGCACTTAGATAAAGAGTCATCATGAATAGCCTTCAACCTCAAGGTATGATCTCTTTATTTATGTTTGAGTAGTGTCCTCTGATAAAGTTACTTCTACAAGTTAGATGAAGTCTTAAATCAGATGCATGATTTGTCACATATTAAGTGCAGTTCTGCAATCTAAATCTTCAATGCTATGATAATTCAGATTGAAGGGACATGTTCTCTCCATGAGAAAAATCTCTTGATTTTACTCTTTGGATTTTGAACTGTCACAACACTTAATTTTGAGACTGTGTGAAAATATATAATGACCTTTGTCATAAATATTAACCATGTGTAATCATGCTATGACACATTGGATTTCGCAAGATATCATAAGATCCTTAGGCATTCCTTTTTATATGCATTCATGATAAAACATATATCAAGACTTAAGAATTTATGAAAGTAAGCAGTTTTCTTTTCTTGTCAATTTTGGTTAAAGCGTCATTCATTGCATTGCTTGATATTTTCTGTAAATTTAGGCCACTCACTTCCTCTTTCATTGAGATGTGCGTAATTCTTTTTAATTGAGATATGCGTCTTTCTCGAAGTAATCAGTATCTAGTCATTCCCGAAGTAATCATAACCTATCTAGGAGTTATTAATTGAGATGTACGAAATTCTTTTTAAACATACAACTTCTTCACCTTCTCTTCTCATTCCCGAGTCCTTGTATCTAGTCAATTAGTAAAATTATACATAGTATCTTCTCAACATGTCTTCAAAAACCTTCCTTGGAGATGAATCCCTTTTAGAGCTTATCCCAGAAAAACTCCCTATTTTTGAAAAGCTTAGACCAAATGGGTCAGATATCCATGAGAGCGTGTATGCTCAGGCTTGGACTGGATATTTTACATTCATTGGAAACAAAGGTAAATTCATTTGCTCTGAAGTCTTTTGTGTATCTCTTGAGATCACTCCATCTTCCATTCTTGAAGCAATCAATTGCTCTTCCTCTGTAGTAACTTTTGAAGAATTTTAGTCGGACATCAAGATTATTAAAGAGCTAAAGGTTATTCACAATGAGTCTCTTCAAATCAATAGACCCATCAATCCTTTATCTCTGCTTCCTGTCGCTAGGACTTGGTTCAACTTCTCCCTATCCAATCTTTATCCGAGAAAAGTGGTCAGGTGCACTATGAAGCATAATGATAGAATCCTTATCTATCTCCTCATGCATCATGTGGACATCAATCTACCTCAAACAATTTTCAATCATTTAAAGTGTACCATTGATACATATAGAAGATAGATAAAATCCTATATTCCTTATGGAAGGATTATATCTGAACTTTTTCTTAAGGAGGAACGTCTGGAACTAGTCCAAAGAATTGGACCAGAGACTTCCCTAGTTGAGAAAAAGTGCATGAAGGTGAACGATGTGCAAGACTTTGAACAATGAATTTATTTAGGATGGTTGTTTCTTTTAGTTTCTCTGTTTGTCTTTCATTATCAAACTTGTACTTCGTCCTTGTGATCAATGAAAAATCTTTTTAGTCATGAATTGCTTAATTTTCTGAGAATACTTAAATCTGATATAGTTAAATCATTATGCCTAGCTCAGATCTGTGAATTTCAAATCTTTGCATAATCTTAACTGTCATATGTCATATGCATTAATCTGAGAATCATTATCATATTAACAAGCTTAAAACGCTAAGATGCTCTAACTTTTTGATGATGTCAAAAAGGGGGAGAAATGGAAATATGATTTTGATATAAGCTTAAGAATGCAAATTCAAACAAATCAAATGATATAAATTGTTTATCACTAATGTTTAATGTTTGATGTTTATCCAAGGAACTTAACAAGTTCACTAGGCATTCTTAGAACATGTTATTTATCAAAACTATGTTTAAAGTTATTAAGAATTGTTTGTTCATATAATCAAAGTTGTACACTTCACATATGTTCAGAATCACATAGACCCAGTACTGTTTAGAAGTTGAGAACTTTTTGAAAGTCAAAGTTATTGTGGTTTTGGTATCATAATGTTCAGAAGATGTAATTTGTCAGAGAATATGATATTAAGAACATAAGAATCTGAATCAGGAGTCTTCCTAAACGAATTCAAGACAAAGTCTACATTCAATGACTCTTTTTAAAACAACGAGCTAATCAAAAGTCTCAAGATTGTTTGAATATCTGGATATCAAGATCCAATAGTGAAGTTCCATCAAGACAAACTTTGATACTATTGAAGTATAGTGTGTTATACTTGAAAAACTATGACGAAGTTCTGATAGACCAAGTAGTGATATTGCATTTGGTATCAGACTAAGAACAATCATAGAGTTCTGATAGTAACAAGGTTTTGAGATGAAGGTCTGTGTTTTAGTCAGACTCTGATGAGTATAGGGAAGTAATCCTTCTCTATCATATGTTATGAACAACTAAAAATTTGTATTTTGTGAGTCTTGGAGTCAGGGGGAGACTCTGAAAAGGCATTAATAAAATTTTGGGGATTACACATTCATGGGGAGTTGTTGCTCGAAAACTCTGAATATGTTCTCACTAGTGATTACCCAGTTATTACCCTGTTACGTTTGGTGATTTCCTGTATAAATGTTTTATCAAAATACATGGTTATATCATCATCAAAAAGGGGGAGATTGTAAGAACAAAAGTTGTCTCTGCATTTCATCTCTATGTTTTGATGATAAGAATGGAGTATTTATGAAAGAACCATTTTATGTTCTGATGTTTGTTAAAGTGTAGATCATGAACATTATATATTAATATCCAAGAAACATTATGAATGAGTAAGCGAATGCTAATATGCAGAGTTACTATGTGTAACATTAGTCGCAAGCATGCTGAAGGATCCAAGGAGGCGGATAAAGAATAGAAAAACACAAGAAAAGGGGTTTGAATTGGGGTTTTCAAAAAATAAAAGGTTATGACACGTCTGGTTATCCTAGTTCGTTTGAACTTAAACTACTCTAGTCCACCTGCCAATGTGATTTTGCCTCTCTCAAGTGAGGTCTTAATCCATTAATTAAAGATTTTACAACACAAAGACGTATTGTCAATGTATTTTTGAGTATACTAACTAAAACTTTAGTCACTCAAGGAATTTCAAGAATAACAAAAGATAAACATGTATATGAATGCTTCTATTAAGCTTTATCACTACTGTGATATTTTACAGAAAATTGTAATAATGAAAATAATTTAATGATAATGATTTGTATGTATGCAAGTGGGAGACTTCATTCTTCCAAATAACTCCTTTATATAGATGAGGCCTTCTTGAATCCGTTGGAGACATGAGAACTATTTTTGGAGGTTTGATAATAATTGTTAATGCTCTTTCCAAAAATACATATCCTTGTCTGATATTGCCGTTATTCCTTGATACTCAATAAATGAAAAATAACGCTTGAGATCAAAGTTTTCTTCTAGAGATCATCAGAGTCTTTTCTAATTGTGTAGCTTTGGTGCTAAAAATGTGATATTTGTCCAGATCTTCTATATCAGAACTTCGTTGCCTTGCAATTGTTTAGTTCTTGCTTTTGTATTAGAACTTTTTGCTTTGCATTAGAACTTCTCTATACATCAAAATAAAATAATTAGGGAGCATATTTGTTATTTATAATAATATAGTATTTGTTATTATAAAAACTATTAAGGGATGTGTCTCTCCCGCTAAAAGACAGCCGGGTCAGATAGGGTACAGACGCGAATGGTCGGCGAGAGAGAGAAGATGAAATGAATAGAGTCGCCAGCTAGGCATTTTTATCCCGAAGGAAAGGTAATGCTTCATAAACCTAAGAAAAGATATGGATAAGAAGGTTGCGAACCAGAGAAACTGAGAAAGGGGGTTGGTTACAACCTGGGAAGGTATTAGCACCCAGATTGTCCGCCTTACTCGACGGGATCCACACTTACAAGATTGTGTTTAAAAGGGGTAGGTGTTTGTGATATCTGTGTGCAAAAGCTGGAAAAGAATATAAAAGTGTCAGTGCAAAAAGAAGGGGATGAATTGCTCAGGAACTGAGGCTTTCAAAAGGATGCTGGAAGAGGGGGAAGACAAAGAGACTTTTGTTCGATAACAATTAAGTTATGCCTACGTATCCTCTCGTGCAATGAGGAATTCAGAACACCGTAGTTCGACTCAAAGAGACTGAAAGATAAATTGACTGGTGAACTACTTGCTTGCCTATGCTCAAGTGTATGACTCGTTTGGATCGAGTGCTAGCTGTCTTGCATTAGACGGAAGAAGCAAGTTCCCGCTTATGAGTGAAGATGATGAGAAAAGAATCCCGAAGGAGACGATTATTGCTTTGTTTTTGTGTTTTCAATCTTTTATTACTTTTTGTGTTTGTCATAAGTTAATGAGCTTAAGCCTAAACCAAGGGTTAGTAAACTCATCATATCCTCCCTTTGATTAGGGATAATGATAATACCTTAAGTATGAGATAAACATCTCAACTTAATTACCATGATGATGTAGGATTAAGATCATTAACCTACTTGTGATTATTTATATGTTTTTGGGTTTTTGTTTAGTGTTAAGTAATGAGTTTAAGCCATAATCAAGGATTAGTGAACTCATTACACCATCCTAATAGAAGGATAATAGATGAGCACACTTAAGCTGAGGAAGATACCTCAACTTAATCCATGATTAGGGATTAACCTCATGACAAAACAAGCCTTTATTAAAGTGGATTTTAATTAAGGGTAAGATTAAGAAGTGAATTTTATGATTTGTAAGACAACTTGAGGGGGACTTGTCCATTAACACTAGGGTTAGTCCTTCTTAACCAATAAAGGAAGAATTAGAACCCTAATGCAAGGCCCAAGTTACAAGTTAATGTCTTAGTGATTATTAGATGGATTGATTAAGAGTTTAAACAAATTAAGGGTTTAACACTTAGGATTAAAGTTATACACTCCATCCTAAGAGAAGGATGCAGGCATAACCCTAATCATAAAGTCTTAAAACCTTAAAGGTTTAGTCTCTAATGATGAGGAGAGAAGAGAGACACAAAGAAGACACAAAGGTAAAAGCTAAAGGGGGACTAATCACAACCCTAATTATTGTCATGCTTGGATGTTCCTATTGTTTGTGAGGCTTTCAAGAGATCTTCAGAGAAGCCACCAATGGAAGAAGCAGATGAGAGAAGGAGAAGCAGAAGAAACAAGTTACTTACTTCACTGAAGAAGATAAGTAACTTAGAGAAAGAAAATGGATGATGAACATGAATGAGCAGGCTCACTCTAAAGCAAAGAACAATTCAGCAATGATGCATAAGAAGAAGATGAAGAGAAATGAGAAGTGAAGGCAAATCCACTTCTCAAATTACTTACCACCTGAAAAGGATAGCATAAAGGAAAGAAATGACATGAAAATGAAATGTATGCAAAGGTAAAAAAACAAAACCAGAAGCAAATACATGATGCAAATGGTGCTATGAGATGATGCAAAGACATGTCAAGTGTTATGAATGTTCATACAAGAGATGGAATGCAAAGGAAGCATGCTTTGAAGCTTGAAAGTTCATGAAAGCTTATGGAATGAAATGAATGCATATCATGGAAAATGAATGAAGAAATGATCAAGCATGATTCTAATATGTCATAAGATGTCTAAGATAACATGTGAATGCAAGAAATGTCATGGCAAATTCATGTATGGATGCATATGCAAGATGAATGCAAATGAACATGTAAAATTAGGGTTTTAAGGCAACATGAGATGCATAAGGTCAAAACAGAAGCAAATCACATGATAAAAATTAAAAATGAACTCAAAGGGACCCTAACCCCATATGACTTCACACCCCAAAGGAGAAGGTCTAACTCTTAACCCTAAGAATGTTGTGATTTTTCTAAGTTTGCTAGGGTTTTTGGGTACCTCAAAAGGAAAAATGCAAATCAATTTGAAAATGCAAGATAAATTTGTGACAAAAATATGCTACATACTAAATTCCATATGAAGAGAAATGCAAAAAGAACCAATATCAAACCCTTCATGGTTAGGCAGAAAAGAATTCTTGAAGTTAGGGTTCAAAAATGGGATTTTTATGAACCCTAAATTCAAGAAAAAATGTCAAAGTTGAATCAAAACCAAAAAGAAATTTGTATGAATGGTTTGACAATGTTTCTAAATGTCCTAAGATGCAATGTGAATTTTTTTGGAATTTTTAGAACCCTAAATGGTATTTTAATTAATTAATTTCCATTAATTAATTAAAATAAACATTTAAATATTTTTAAAATGGTTTTTTAATGCAAAAAATAAATTAGACAAAACAAATGGATTTAAATGAAATAAAAATATGAATTAAAGGTTGGTCAACTGATCCAATGGATCAGATTTGAACCTGGGGTTGGAGGGAAGACCACGCGTGCAATCTAAGGGTCACAATTCAAACTGACTTAAACCTAATTAATTAATTAATTAAACATAATTAAAACTTAATGGACACATCCTGGCCTTTCATTGCACGTGGGAAACACTGATCAAAGGGCCGAGATTCAAAGTTCACTAATTACGCTGATTAACCCTAATCTGAACCCTAAACATTTTCAGGTGACCGGAACAGTGTTCCGGTCATCTTCTCCGGTGAGCTCAAAATCAAACTTCTTCCCTAGGTTGTTTCAAACGCTCTAGAGCTCCAGATCAACTCCCCACACCTTCCTAAACCTAAATCTAACCTCAAAACAAATTTATTCTTCATCAATCATGTGAATCAAACAAAAACATATTTCACGGGCAGAGTTTCAGAAGTTCAATACAAGCTTATTTCTCACTCATTTTCAAAAGTAAATACACCATGATGATCAACAAAGCATAAGGAACATTTCTATAACCTAAAATTACATTTCAGGAAAATTTGTTCTTGAGGTTACCTGAGCTTGAGCTTTCTCAGTTTGAAGCTTTTGGACCTCTTCTCTTGTGCAAACTCACTCCTCTTGACCTCCTGATGAAGCTGCAATGCTTTGATGGAGCTTAGAATGGCTGGAATGAAAACTTGCACTCTTGCTGCACCAAAATCGTGTTGTGTAGAGAGGCTTTGAAGCTTGTTTGATGGTTGGTTTATGCTCTATGGATCATTTCTGAATGAATGGTGAAGTTTGTTTTGAAGTTTGATGGCTGGACAGAAAGTTTCGAAGGTTTTTGCTTTGGGGTGATTTTTGTGAAGCTTGATGATTCTGAGGTTTCAGCCTTGTGTAATGTGTGTTATGAGTTGCATTTTGTCCACATAATAAGCTTTGATAGGTCAGAGGAGTTGTTGTGGCCTATGGTGAATTGTATGGGCAAGTTGCCAAAATGTCAACATGACTTGTACTTGAGGTATGGGCTCATGTTGCAGCTGGCGTTTGGCATGTCCTGGCTCAGCAAAGATCAAGGAGGGCTCATGGATCAAATTTGATGAGCTGTAACAAGTGTATGAGAAGTTTTGTACCATTTTGCAAAGTTGAGGAACTTTGGCCCTTTTGGAATTTCTTGATGTGCAAGACATGAAATGGCATGATTCCTTGGGAAATTTTGGTCAGAAAGCATTGCATTATGTTGGTATGATTCTTAGAAGTATATTAGAAGTCACAAAATGGCTTGGTATGTGAATTTGCAAAAAATCCTCTTTGGTGTGAAAGTGAAAATTATAGGATTTTTACCAACTTTGCCAAGCCATAACTTGAGTTTCATAATGAATTAGAACTTGTTCTTGTACTTTTTGAAAAGGGAATGATCCAATCTACAACTTTCATGACCAACAATTTTTCATTTGAAGCATTTTTGGTAGAGAAAGAGGAGGTTGAAAAACTTTCCCAAAATGGAAAGTTTCCATTACAAGTCATTTCCATTTTTGGCAACTTTTGGTTTAGCTCAAATTTCTTCAATTTTGTGAACTTCCAAGCACTTCAATGATCAAATAAAGATCATATAACTTCAATTTGATGAAAAATCCACTTTGGTTCCATTGTGGGGGGCCTCAGATGCCCTGATTTTGCTCTGACTTGCTCAAGAAGTTACCTAATGAACAAATGACTTCCACAATGAATTTCTTCATCAAACTTGGTACACATGATCCTTATAACATATTGAGACTATTAGAAACAAGAATGACCAAAAATTTGGAGTTATGGCCTCTGAAACTAAAACCCTAATTTCAGGTCATCTGTGTAGTGAAACCCTAGCTCTGCTTCCATGCTTTCCAAGTTCTTGTGATTTTTTGACTTCCTTGATATTTGAGGGATATAGAATGATGATATAACATACATGGGCCCTCTTGGAATGATTGAAAGCCCTTGGGGTGGCTCAGATGGACCCTTGGATTGCTCAGATCACAGACCCTAGATGCAGATGAACTTGAACTAATGCAGTGAAGCAAAAAATGTGATATGAGATGGTATGCTTAAACTAATGCAAATATGAAAGATCACAAGCCATGGTGTGAACTTAGTGAGGGAAAATTTGGGGTGTTTACAGCTGCCCCTATTCAAGCATGAGTTAGCTGTGCAGGATGTAAGCGCCTGGTTTAACAGACAAACAAGATAACTTGTGGTTGAATACCGAAGACAGTCCGAAATTTGCGCTCACTAGGGAGAAGAATAAAAGGGATATAAATTGTAAAAGAAAGTATAGTATGATTATCAAAGTGCGGACGATGGAGGGCGACCATCGAGCAGAGGACGACTGCTAGGGATAAAGCAATGACGGGGACGGCTGACATGCTGGGGAAATAAGAAATCATGATGGGGACGGCCATCAAGCAAAGTAACAAGGTTCTCTGGGGATTAAAGTAAAGGCAGTGATGGGGACGGCCATCAGTCTTGGAAAGTAAAAGTAAACAACGATGGGGACGGCCACCGATTTAAAGAATAAATGAAATAATGATGAGGGACGGTCATCAAAGGTGAAGGAAGATCACCTAGAAGGGGACGACTGCTCTTTATCACGACATAGGACGAATGTCGGATAGAAAAGAAAGGTCGAATATGGGGACGGCCATCGGATAAGCATGATGAAGGACGATCATCAAGAGGTGAAGGACGATCACCTAGCAGGGTACGGCTGCTCTCGGGGTTTATCATGACATAGGACGAATGTCAGATAACAAGATCAACGATGGGCACGACCATCGGATAAAAGTGATGAAGGACGATCATCAGGAGGTGAAGGACGATCACCTAGCAGGGGACGGCTGCTAAATATCACGACATAGGACGAATGTCGGATATGAAAAGGGTTCCAATAATGGAGACTCTGTTGGGGAAAGGATGAGGGACGGTCTTCCAAAGGTGAAGGACGATCACCTGGCAGGGGACGGCTGCCGAAAGTATCACAACATAGGACGAATGTCGGATAGGAGAACAGTTGTTCTGTTGGTGACTTACTGGGGAATGGTAAACACGGACGAGTGCTTACGCCTAAGAAATAAAAGGTATAAGTGTTTTGACGCTGTGTATAGATTAAAGATGCGGACGAGCATCCTTAGGATAATGATACGGACGAGTATCAGTAGAAACAAACGCTGATGCATGTTCAAATATGATGGTACATATGAGTACCAACTAGTTAACAAATAACACGGACGAGTGTCAAATCTGTGGGGAATAAGTGTATGTATACAAGATACTGACGAGTATCTGTACAAGTATGAATAAGTATTGTGAAGTATGAGCAAGACACGGACGAGTGTTCAACTTACTGGGGAAGAGTATGACACGGACGGGTGTCAGAAGAGAAAGTATATAAGTCATGAACTTATGAGTGTAAAAGGTATTCTGGCGACCTATGGGGATAGGATGACACGGACGGGTGTAAATGAGAGTGTATTATAAACAAGTGTTTGGTTTGCAACAAGTATTTAGGCAACTTATGCTGGGGAGTGGTGACACGTACGGGTGTCAAGAGAATGTATAGGTATCTGTATTCAAAGAGGATGTTCGTGACTTATATTTGCAGGGGAATAATATGACACGGACGAGTGTCGGACAAGTATATATGAACACATATCTGTTGGAGAGTGCAAGGGGGACTCTTTGGCTTTTATTTGCAAGGGATGCGGGTTTTGTATATACATTGCTGATGAGATATTGAGGGTGTCTGCAGGTGACTGGCCCGAACCTGACTTGTGATCATGCGAATGTTTGATTTTTGCCGTAATGCTCCGTATTGGAAGGAATGCTACGCTCTGTGGAAAAAATGTTGCGAATGCTATGATTATGCAAAAAAGAAAACCGATCCGGGATTCGGATCCTGTTGCTGTGAAGATCTCTGGATGATCTGTTCAGAAGGATATCCCAGTTGGGGGTGAGATCATTGGTAGATCTGATAAAATATACGGCTCTGCTTGGGGAAATAGATCACTGATAGATCTATCCGGTAAGGAGACAACCCAGCTGGGGGTGAGGAAACTTCTGTCACTTTGTTGTGTAAGGGTTTCAGGCATTGCTCTCCTGGGAGAGGCTGGAACTCTGTGGGGAGATAATTCTTTTAACTTTGCTGAGGATGAGAGATATGGAACTCTGTTGGGGAAAGAAAAGATCACTGAACGATCTTCCTAGAGAACTCTGTGGGGATCCTGGCTAGGGATGAGGAAGCTTTGGCAACTCCGCTGGGAAAAACATTCCAAATACTTCTTGGAGGAGGTGTGTTGGGGAAATGATGCTTGGCATGCCCCATGTTACGTATTTGAATACCTGCAACCTGTTAAGATAAAGAAACGCACAAGTGTCCCGAGGTATCCCTTACCGGATTCCGTCATAGGAGTTAGATATTCATGAGAGTAAGTACATTTCCTGCAAGCATTTAATTAGAGAGGCACATCTGTTTTATGCAAATATTATATCATGGATATTGGACATTTTGCAAACGAAACAAAAATGTACAAGACGAAGTGTGACTGAAAACTCTGATTTTATTAATCTGGGTGCCCTGAATTGGCAAATACACTCAAAGAAACAAATCCCCTGGAATGAGGAGATTGTTACAAATTGAAAAAGTAAAAAGTGTTGGCAATGTTGATGACGCTTCGGTGAGCTTCCTTTGCTATGACTTGTATGACCTTGACGTTCTTCTCATCTTGCTTTCCGAAGAAGGTTGATTCCGACCGATGCTTTATCCTTTTGAGGTTTGTCATATTGTTAAGTGATACAGACGAATTCAGAATGCAGTTGTTCGCTTATTCCCTGATTTTGCGTGGATCGCCCTTTCGGGTTTTCAATCCACCGGGATACCCATTTTTGCTTGAGCTGTCCAATGCGGCTTTTCAACTCAGCGGGTGTACACATTTTTTTTTATTTTCCCTTATTTTTGCCCGATTCTTTTATTCTGTTTTTGACTCGCCGAGATGCCCTATTTTTGCCTGGACTTACATTCTGTTTTTGCGTCCAGCGGGTCATTTCATGCGAAGTATTTTTTAACTGCATTTGAATTCATAGGGGATAAGAAATCTTCACCGTCCATAGTAGTGAGCATCAGTGCTCCACCAGAGAAAACTTTATTTACTATGAATGGACCATCGTAATTTGGAGTCCATTTGCCCATGTGGTCTGTATGAGGAGGAAGGAGTCTTTTCAGCACAAGATCTCCTACTTGGTATTCCCGAAGTCTGATTTTCTGATCGAAGGCTTTCTTCATTCTTTTCGGATATAACTACCCATGACAGATTGCAGCTAATCTCTTTTCTTCGATCAGATTCAGTTGATTGTACCGAGAACGGACCCATTCTGCTTCATTCAACTTTACATCCATCAGTACCCATAAGGAAGGTAATTCAAGTTCAACAGGCAGGACTGCCTCCATACCATACACAAGTTGATAAGGTGTTGCCCTAGTGGATGTTTTGATTGAGGTTCGGTACCCATGCAAGGAAAATGGTAGCATTTCATGCCAGTCTTTATATGTAACCACCATCGTTTGCACAATTTTCTTGATGTTTTTGTTAGCTGCCTCAACAACGCCATTCATCTTTGGCCTGTAAGGAGAAGAGTTGTGATGTTTGATTCTGAAGTCCCGGCACAGTTCTGCCATCATTTTATTGTTCAAATTGGAACCATTATCAGTAATGATTCGCTCGGGAACTCCATATCGACAGATGATGTCTCTTTTCAGGAACCTGGCTACCACTTATCTGGTGACGTTTGCATACGAAGCTGCTTCGACCCATTTGGTGAAGTAATCAATGGCTACCAAGATGAATTTGTGGCTATTTGGAGCGGTTGGTTCGATCTTTCCAATCATGTCAATGCCCCACATGGCAAAGGGCCAAGGTGAAGACATCACGTTCAAGGGATTTGGAGGCACATGCACTTTATCCGCATAAATCTGGCATTTATGACACTTTCTGGCATAGGCACAACAGTCTGCATCCATTGTGATCCAGTAGTAACCTGATCTTAATAATTTCTTAGCCATTGCATGCCCTTCAACATGGGTACCGAAATATCCTTCATGCACCTCGTGCATCAGCAAGTCCGCTTCTTTCTTATCAACACACCTGAGAAGAACCATGTCAAAGTTTCTCTTGTATAATGAGCCATCAACATTTAGGAAGAAACTACCAGCCAGCCTTCTTAATGTCTTCTTATCATTAGATGATGCCCCAAGTGGGTATGTTTGATCCTCTAAGAAGCATTTGATGTCGTGGAACCAAGGCTTGTAATCTTTAGAAGTATCCACGGAGAATACGTATGCTGGTTGGTCAAGTCTGGATACTGAGATCCGAGGCACATAATTGGCAGTTTGAACTTTGATCATGGAGGAAATGGTAGCTAAGGCATCTGCGAACTGATTTTCGTCTCGAGGGATATACTCAAGTTTGACTATTGTGAAGAAAGTCAATAATCTCCTCGTGTAGTCACGGTATGGAATTAGATGCTCTTGGTGAGTGTACCATTTGTCGTTGGTTTGATTGATTACCAAAGCTGAATCTCCGAATACAGTTAAAGTCTTGATCCTGAGGTCAATGGCTTCCTCAAGACCCATGATGCAAGCTTCGTATTCAACTTCGTTGTTAGTGCATGCAAAGGTGAGTTTTGCCGAGAAAGGCATATGAACCCCCTTAGATGTAATGAGCACTACACCAACTCCACGACCATTCATATTGACAGCTCCATCAAACATCATTGTCCATTCTTCTTCTGGATCAGGCCCTTCAGTGTGAACAGGCTCTTCACGATCTTTTGCTTTTAGGAACATGATGTCTTCATCCGGGAAGTCAAATCTCATTGGTTGGTAATCATCAATGGGTTGCTCAGCCAGATAATCAGACAATACACTGCCCTTGATGGCCTTTTGAGATGTGTACTGAATGTCATATTCTGTCAGAATCATTTTCCATCTCGCAACCCTTCCGGTAAGTGCTTGCTTCTCAAATATGTACTTGACTGGATCCATCTTAGAGATCAACAAAGTAGTGTGAGTCAACATATACTGTCTTAGTCGGCGAGCAACCCACGCTAAAGCACAACAAGTTTTCTCGAGCAGTGAATAACGTTGTTCACAGTCGGTAAACTTTTTACTTAGGTAGTAAATTGCATACTCTTTTTGACCAGACTCGTCATGCTGGCCCAACACACACCCCATTGATCCTTCTAATATTGTCAGATACATTATTAGAAGTCTTCCTTCAATTGGAGGCATAAGAATTGGAGATTCTTGTAAATATTCCTTGATTTTGTCAATAGCCTTCTGACAATCTTCGTTCCACCTGACCGTTTGTTCTTTTCTTAAAATGTTTGAACAGGGGCTCACAGGTTGCAGTAAGATGAGATATGAACCTTGAAATGTAGTTCAATCTACCTAAGAACCCCCGAACTTCCTTCTCAGTTCTAGGTGCAGGCATCTCCTGAATGGCATTGACTTTGTCTGGATCAACTTCAATTCCTTTTTCACTTACGATGAATCCCAGCAGTTTACCGGAACGTATCCCGAAGGTGCATTTATTGGGGTTCAACTTCAACTGATACTTTCTCAGACGCTTGAACAACTTCAGCAGATTTACCAAATGGTCTTCTTCAGTGAGGGACTGGAATCATATCATCCACGTGGCATTCAATTTCTTTGTGGATCATGTCATGGAATAACGTTACCATAGCCCGTTGATAAGTCGCACCGACATTCTTCAGCCCAAATGGCATTACCTTGTAACAAAACATGCCCCAAGGTGTGATGAAAGTAGTTTTCTCCATGTCTTCGGGTGACATTCTGATCTGATTATACCCTGAAAAGCCATCCATTAAGGAAAATACCGAGAACTGAGCTGTGTTGTCGACCAATACGTCAATGTGAGGTAATGGGAAGTCATCCTTTGGGCTAGCTCTATTCAGATCCCGATAATCCACACACATCCATACTTTGCCATCCTTCTTGGGCACTGGTACAATATTAGCGACCCATGGCGGGTAACTAGTCACAGCAAGGAAACCGGCGTCCCACTGTTTTTGTACTTCTTCTTTAATCTTCATTGCCATATCTGGACGAGTACGACGTAGCTTCTGTTTCACCGGAGGACAATCTTCTTTCAAAGGAAGCTTGTGAATAACAATGTCGGTATCCAGACCTGGCATGTCTTGATAGGACCAAGAAAAGACGTCAATGTACTCTCGAAGCATGTCAATGAGTTGTTCCTTCACTGAATCTTGCAGACTGGCCCCGATCCTCACTTCTTTCAAGTCTTCTTCGGTACCAAGATTAACTGTTTCAACCTCCTCATAATGAGGAGTAATCTCTTTATCTTCTTGCCTCAACAACCAGGCTAATTCTTCAGGTAACTCATAGTCTTCTTCAACCCCTTCATCAGCTTGATTAATCGGATTGTCGAAGTCATACAAGGTCATAGCAGTGCTATTGTCGGTGCAATCTGGAGGATAATCTCTGCAAGGGTTGAAATTGGTTTGTTTTTAGTGATCAGTTTTAATCTTGTTTAGAAAAAGTGAAAATGAAGTTATTTATTTTGAAAACATTGCCATTTTATTGTTTTGTACAAAAGTGAAAAAATGAAAAGACAGTGAGTGAAAAAGAGACTCGTTTGCAAAAGCTGTCCGATATTCATTGATTAATCATTTGCAAAAAATTACAATATGACCCTATTACAAAATGAGTCCTGACACCTTGGGCAAGATGCAGGACTTGATGCATGCTAAAAAGACAGGAAATAATAATTACTCTGCAGGAGTAACCCTTATAATTTCCTGGGAAGACCAGTTAAGGACTCGGTTCCCCGGGATCCTTGGACGTATCCAGCTCTCCAGGTTGCGGTCACTTTCCTCCTCTTCTTCCGGATTATTAACAGCATATGGGGTGAGCATCCCCCCACTGACAAATTTGGGCTCTTTTGCAGCCTCTGATTGATCTTGTTGGAATGGTCTGTAACCCAAACCGAATCTATCTTTCTTCTTTTCCACTAGCAGCAGCATGCCCCAGCCTTGAGCATTACCATCTTCAACAACATTTCGGGCTTGCTGATAAGAGATAATTGAAGTACCCATCTTTTCTTCCTGGGATGCAGCCAATACTCCAGTAGCCTCATTAACATTTAGGGCCTCAAACCCTTGGCTCATTGTCTCATGGATTTCACCATCCATCTCAATATATTTGTAAGTAGCCAGCTGGCTAACAAATTTGTCTTCCTCACCACAGATGGTGATAATATGTCCTTCCCATTCGTACTTCAATTTCTGGTGAAGGGTCGACATTACAGCGCCTGCGGCGTGAATCCAAGGTCGACCTAGCAAACAACTATAAGCAAGTTGTATGTCCATCACATAGAAAACAGTCTTGAAGACTTGTGGACCGATTATCACTGGAAGCTCCACCTCTCCAAGAACAGATCTTTTGGAGCCATCAAAAGCCCTGACCACAAGGTTACTTGGCTGGATAGCTATCCCATCATACTCGATCTTGACAAGGGCTTTCTTGGGTAAGACATTGAGTGAGGATCCAATGTCTACAAGAACATGAGATAATACAACTCCTTTGCACTCCAAGGTTATGTTCAAGGCTTTGTTGTGGAAACGTCCTTCTGTAGTCAAATAAACATTAGTGAACCCTAGCCCATGGCTAGTGTTGACATTTGACACCACTGTTTCCAGCTGATTCACAATGATCTCTTCTGGCACGTAGACAGCGTGCAGAACTTTGAATAGTGCATCCCGATAGGCTTCGGAACACAGCAGCAGTGATAAGATTGATCTTTGAAGGAGTCTGGTGGAGCTGGTCCACAACTTTGTAGTCACTTCTCTTAATAATTCTCATAAACTCATCCACATCTTGATCGAAGGATGACTTATGAGTTTCTTTGGGTGGAGATTCTTCCGGTATCACACTCTTCCCCTTGGCTCTGGTAGCAGCCTCTGCCTCAGTGTTGGTTCTAGGGACTTGTGATGCGAAGAGACGTCCACTTCGGGTGAAGCCTCTTCCTCCCCCAATATTATCCACTTGGGGAGTGAGAACTGGAGAATCAAGAAGGACTTTCTCTCCGTTGCAGTATAGATCAGCACCATAATGCCATGGTATAGCACTGTCTTTATCATATGGGATTGGCCCGTGCACCGTGATGGTGGTTGGGCTTACTGCAGCAGATGTTGGGACTGTAATAGTCTGTGGTTCATAGAAAATAGTAACAGGACCTCTGGTGGATGTTAGTGGAGGTGAATTGAAGCTTTGTTGAGACTGTTGTTGAGATTGTTGAAAGTTGCTGGAATTCGGGACCGTTGCCGGGTCATAGTAAATTGTGACAGTGGAAACATCATTGTTGTGTATTTAAGTGACAGATGGAATGATTGTTGAAGTTGTAGCTGAATCAGTTGGAATAATGGTTGTTGCAGTTGTAGAAGAAACACTTGGAAAGCTGGTTGCTGCATTTGTAGAAGATTCACTTGTTGTTGATAAAAGAGTTGCTGGTGTTGTGGAAACGGTGGTTGTAATTTGCAGAATGCCTTCTCTGATCAAGCCATTAATGCCTTCCCTCAAGCTGGCACACCCATTCTCAGAAAGTTTGCATAATTCGCAACAGGCCTCACAACCTAGAAACACTTGGCACTTTAAAAGCTGGGCTTTAACCTCTGCCAGAGGTGTTTGAATACATGCAATGTCTTCTATTAAACTCAGGGGTAATCCATCCTCTACCGTATTAATCCTTGGCCCACTATGGCTTGGCATAGGATTCTTCATTACATTGGGAGAAGGTGCAAAGTTCAGGGCTTTTGAATCTACCGGATCCTGAACCTTCATATGTAGAGCTCTGCATTTTCCGTAGAGTGACCAAGTGCGTTGGAATGAAAAGCACACCTAGCATTGACATCATAGTTTCTAGGAAGGTTTTGAGGATCAGGTGGAGCCAATGTCCTCAACTCGATAAGATTGAGCTTTAGGAGTTGTGGCAGCAGTGTAGCATACGACATTGGAATGGGGTCAATTACCCGGTTGACCTGAGATGGCCGCTGTTGAAACGAGCGTTGTTGTTGACTGTTGTTATTATTGTTGTATGATCTCTGTTGTGGAAACTGTTGTTATTGCGGAAACTGTTGCGGTTGTTGAGTATACTGAGGAGGTGGAGCAGGGATAGTAACAACAACAACTGTTCTGGGCAAGTAATGGGGTCTCCCTCTTCCCATGTGCATAGAGTTTGTCTCACCAGATCTACGGGGCCCAGCAAATGGTTTTCTTGTACTGCTTGAACTGGCACCGTTATCGGAGATCTTTCCCATCTTCAATAGGCTCTCTATTCTTTCCCCAGCTATCACCACATCTGCGAAGCTGGTAGAAGAAAAAGCAGCCAATCTGTCAATGTAGGTTCCTTGAAGAGTATTCATGAACATGCCTGCCATTTCCCTCTCAGACATAGGGGGTTGAACTCTAGCAGCAAATTGCCTCCACCTTTGGGCATATTCCCTGAAGCTTTCACGGGAAGATTGAGACATTCCCATTAGGAGGGTCCTGTTTGAGGCCATGTCCAAGTTGTACTGATACTGACGGATAAAAGCTTCCGCCAAGTCTTTCCAATTTCTTATTGTGGCTCTAGTCAAATGGGAATACCATTCTCGGGATGCCCCTGTTAGACTATCCTCGAAGTAAAACATCCACAACTTTTCGTCCATGGTGTATGCTTTTAACCTTCCCAATAATGACTGAAGGTGGGTGCGTGGGCAGGAGGTGCCATTATACCTTTCAAAACACGGGGGTTTGAACTTGTGAGGAATTCTCACCCCTTCCACCAACTTCGTCCCCAACCCCAACAATTGTAAATTGCTCTTCTTGAGGATCCTCTTGCAAGACCCTTCCTCCAGCAGTGTTACCCTGAGTATTCCTTATGGCATTGACTTCTGGGTTCAGATGAGGCCCAAACTCTGGTGGATCAGTGTGAGACTGCACGTGATCGTTGTTACTGGTACCTCCTGTACCTGGATGGTGTTCTTCAGGAGTTTGTCTCTCAACCAACTCCCTTAGTTTTTCCTGGCTTTGAGCTAAACCAGTCATTACAGTCATGAATTGAGTCATCTGATTCCTCATCTCAACCCTCTCATTGGCCATCTGGGCCCTTACTTCATTTAAGTCTTGCTGAACTTGATCCATCTGGAGTCCCGGAAGGTTGTTTCGCGTCGGGTACCGGTGTATTCTGTTGACAGGGAACACTCTTCTACGAGCAATGTTTCCTGAAACCACAACAAAGTGAGAAACAACAATAAAACAAAAACCTACAAAACAAAGAAAATGTTAGTATGCAATGCAATATGCCTATTTGTCTTCCAAGGGTATCCGGTTTGGTTCTTTGGTTTGACCTTTCCAGACCTCGAGGAAATGCTGATGATGAAGAATGATAGATAAAACCCACCAAAATAAAACAAACTGATATATCACAAAGAGGTGAAAAATACATAGTCTGATTACAATACATCCCCATGGTGGGTCAAAATACAACAACAAAAGAAAAGTATAACAAAAGGAAAGTACAAGCAAAAGAGTCAAACATCTAATCCAAAGTCATCCTCTTTGACTTCCTTCAGGAGGGCCTCAGTCACCGGACCTACTGGGTGCTCTGTAATAGTCCTGATGAGGAGGTTCCTGGTAGCAATGACACTGGTTAACTTCTTATGCTTGTCCTGATCCTTAGACATCTGCAACCCCTCCCGGAGTTTCAATTCAGATATCTCTCTCTGAGCTGCCAACAAAGCCTCCTGATGCTTCTTTTCACTAGCCTCTAACTGCTCTATCTTAGCCTGAGTCCTCTGGTCTTCCTGTGCACGGGCTTCAGTGATCCTGATCCACCTAGCCTGGCTCTCCTCTAGATAGTGCTCTTCCCTAGCCTTCTGGGTCTTTGCTTCTTTGCAAGCATTCTTCAGTACTAACTCCCCTGCTCTAGCCTTCCTGATGTAGTCATCCGTCTTCTCAATCTTGGTCAAATGCTCAAGCCCGAGCCTTTCCAATGTCTCATTATCTAGACAACTGTCATTTCTCTCCCAGAGAGTCTTCTTCAAGGCTTCAGATAGCTGAGTATTCCTCTCTTTCAGCTTTTCGAACTCTTCCATACTGACAGTAGCTGCAGGTTGCACTGTAGAAGGTCCAGGTACATCTTCCAAGGTGAACGACATCCGGGTGATATGGGCTCTGGTACGAGACCAATCAGAATACTATGCTGAAGCAATGTTGTTGCACTTTCCAAGGATGGCTGTTCCCTTGGTCTGAATGTTATCCCAAGCCCAGGTAGCTTGTCTGACAACAGCAGAGTTGGGTAGAATTTCACAGTAGAGAGTCTCAGCCAAATCTTGTCCTCTGGGAGGATGAACCAAAGCATACCCTAATTGTCTTTTAAACAGTAAAGGGTTGTAGTTGATGCAACCTTTCACTCCTATCAAAGGCACATTAGGATACTGCCCACAACTAGTAATGATGTCCTTGCCCTTGGTGCTCTGAGTGCACCACCTGATGTCTTCTGATGTCAAGGCAATAAATCTCTTAGCCCAGTTCTTTTGCTGATGAGGGTTCAAGAAGGTATTTGACTTTGGCAAATGTCTTAGCAACCAGGCGTAATAAAGGGGAGCACAGCATCTGACCAGCCTTCCTCTTTGCTTCTCATTCCTCTGGTGTACTGAGTAGTAGAAGTCTCCAAGCAAGGTAGGAACTGGGTTCCTCAATAAGAATAGGTGAATGGCATTCTTGCTCACAAACTTTGGCTCATCTGCGAACAAAATAACCCCATATATACTGAGGGCTAGAAGTGCACAGACAACCTTCCATTCCCCTACTGCAGCATGCAGGGTGGCCTGGGAGATCAAGAAGTCTAGGTGAAGGCCTGGAACTCCAGCCTTAGTTGTTATGTTCTGATCAATGAGGGAAGGCTCAAAATGCAATTCCCTGGCTATGTCTTCATTTCTGGGAGCGACCATCTCAGGGTTGAAAGGAATCCCTCTCCTGATAGGAACTCCTAACAACATGGAAAACTCTTCTAACAGAGGTCCCAACTGGAAATCAGGAAATGTGAAACATCTGATAGGAGGGTCATAAAACTGCAAGCAAGAATGGGTCATGGTCCTCTGAGATGCATCTAGATCCATGACCAAGTCCAATATGCCTCCATAATTCTCTCTGAATAGTGGTACATGGTCAGGAGTAATGAGAGACTGGATCTGCCTGATGCCAGTAAGGGTAGGCTCAAAGAAGTGGTAAGTGATGTTGCTCTTTCTTGAAGTGTCCATACTGACAATGGGTGCTGGTGAAGAAGCTGAGAGCAACTGCTGATGAAGGTCACTGAATGAGATGCTGGAGATGGGTCTCTGATGAAGATAGCTGGAGAAGAGTCACTGACAAACTGATGGAGATGCTGGAGAGGATAACTGAAGAAGTCTGAGCAGCAGAAAGGGTCAAAACCAAACCAAAGATAATATGATGGATACCCTGTAAAACAAATAAGAAAAAGTTAAATGATGCAAAAATGATGTATGCAAATGATATGCAAAGGGTTTGTGATCAAGAGTTGGATCTGTTTATCTGCCTTGGTAAAAGTCCATGTATGTTCATAAGTCCGGATGGAGGCTTAAAAATCCAGTAACCAGGTGGGGGACTCAAATAAAGAGTCACAAGTCCGGGGTAATCACAAGAACTGTCCAAATAATACAACCTTAACAAATCTAGTAACAAGGTATGATGAGGCCAAGGGTTCCTGCAAACCTGCAAATATCCCAACCCCCTCACATGTAATGTTCTAGAACAAGGATCCTCAGACTTGGATCAGTTATGAGAAGTGTAAACACTTCTAACCCGGAGGTACAATGTTTATAATAACCATAAAAAATCCTCCTCTAATTCACCTCAGATGCTGAAGGTCATAAAAAGGTCATCCAGACTTAGCAGGCTTCCCATATAGCCCCAGTACTACAGGAAATTTGTAGCATAGAGTTCTCAAGAAGAAACCCATGTCTGAACCGTGTTTCATATTCCCGCACCAGACCGAAATGGAATGGGAAAGAATATGAAGCCACTCTAGCCTATGTGTCACTCAGGTCCCAGGTATAGGACCTTACTCACTCAATGATCCCCACCCACCAAAACAGACAAGAGATCCAGCACGTGATAATGACAGTATGAAATGCATAAAAACTGTAAATGAAAGCAATAAATAAAGCTGTACAGAAAGCAATAAATAAAGCAAATAAATAAGCACAAGTAGCACATAACACCCCTATAAACACAAATCAAACAAGCGCTAGGAGGAACCCACAAAAAGAACCAGAAGCCCTGGTTGCAATATAAGGGTCCCCAGCAGAGTCGCCAAGCTGTCGCTCCCGCTAAAAGACACCCGGGTCAGATAGGTTACAGACGCGAACGGTCGACGAGAGAGAGAAGATGAAATGAATAGATCCGCCAGCTAGGCATTTTTATCCCGAAGGAAAGGTAATGTTGCATAAACCTAAGAAAATATATGGATAAGACGGTTGCGAACCAGAGAAACTGAGAAAGGGGGTTGGTTACAACCTGGGAAGGTATTATCACCCAGATTGTCCGCTTTACTCGACGGGATCCACGCTTACAAGATTGTGTTTAAAAGGGGTAGGTGTCTGTGATATCTGTGTGCAAAAGCTGGAAAAGAATATACAAGTGTCAGTGCAAAAAGAAGGGGATGAGTTGCTCAGGAACTGAGGCTTTCAAAAGGATGTTGGAAGAGGGGGAAGACAAAGATACTTTTGTTAGATAACAATTAAGTTATGCTTACGTATCCTCTCGTGCAATGAGGAAGTCAGAACACCGTAGTTTGACTCAAAGATACTGAAATATAAATTGACTGGTGAACTTCTTGCTTGCCTATGCTCAAGTGTATGACTCGTCTGGCTCGAGTGCTAGCTGTCTTGCATTAGACGGAAGAAGCAAGTTCCCGTTTATGAGTGAAGATGATGAGAAAAGAATCCCGAAGGAGACGATTATTGCTTTTCTTTTCTGTTTTCAATCTTTTATTGCTTTTTGTGTTTGTCATAAGTTAATGAGCTTAAGCCTAAACCAAGGGTTAGTAAACTCATCATATCCTCCCTTTGATTAGGGATAATGAGAATACCTTAAGTATGAGATAAACATCTCAACTTAATTACCATGATGATGTAGGATTAAGATCATTAACCTACTTGTGATTATTTAGATGTTTTTGGGATTTTGTTTAGTGTTAAGTAATGAGTTTAAGCCATAATCAAGGATTAGTGAACTCATTACACCATCCTAATAGAAGGATAATAGATGAGCACACTTAAGCTGAGGAAGATACCTCAACTTAATCCATGATTAGGGATTAACCTAATGACAAAACAAGCCTTTATTAAAGTGAATTTTAATTAAGGGTAAGATTAAGAAGTGAATTTTATGATTTGTAAGACAACTTGAGGGGGACTTGTCCATTAACACTAGGGTTAGTCCTTCTTAACCAATAAAGGAAGAATTAGAACCCTAATGCAAGGCCCAAGTTACATGTTAATGTCTTAGTGATTATTATATGTATTGATTAAGAGATTTAAACAAATTAAGGGTTTAACACTTAGGATTAAAGTTATACACTCCATCCTAAGAGAAGGATGCAGGCATAACCCTAGTCACAAAGTCTTAAAACCTTAAAGGTTTAGTCTCTAATGATGAGGAGAGAAGAGAGACACAAAGAAGACACAAAGGTAAAAGCTAAAGGGGGACTAATCACAACCCTAATTATTTTCATGCTTGGATGTTCCTATTGTTTGCGAGGCTTGCAAGAGATCTTCAGAGAAGCCACCGATGGAAGAAGCAGATGAGAGAAGGAGAAGCAGAAGAAACAAGTTACTTACTTCACTGAAGAAGATAAGTAACTTAGATAAAGAAAATGGATGATGAACATGAATGAGCAAGCTCACTCTAAAGCAAAGAAAAATGCAGCAATGATGCATAAGAAGAAGATGAAGAGAAATGAGAAGTGAAGGCAAATCCACTTCTCAAATTACTTACCACCTGAAAAGGTTAGCATAAAGGAAAGAAATGACATGAAAATGAAATGTATGCAAAGGTAAAAAACAAAACCAGAAGCAAATACATTATTCAAATGGTGCTATGAGATGATTCAAAGACATGTCAAGTGTTATGAATGTTCATACAAGAGATGGAATGCAAAGGAAGCATGCTTTGAAGCTTGAAAGTTCATGAAAGCTTATGGAATGAAATGAATGCATATCATGGCAAATGAAAGAATAAATGATCAAGCATGATTCTAATATGTCCTAAGATTTCTAAGATGACATGTGAATGCAAGAAATGTCATGGCAAATTCATGTATGGATGCATATGCAAGATGAATACAAATGAACATGTAAAATTAGGGTTTTAAGGCAACATGAGATGCATAAGGTCAAAACAGAAGCAAATCACATAATAAAAAATTGCAAATGAACTCAAAGGGACCCTAACCCCATATGACTTCACACCCCAAAGGAGAAGGTCTAACTCTTAACCCTAAGAAAGTTGTGATTTTTCTAAGTTTGCTAGGGTTTTTGGGTACCTCAAAAGGAAAAATGCAAATCAATTTGAAAATGCAAGATAAATTTGTGACAAAAATATGCTAGATACTACATGCCATAAGAAGAACAATGCAAAAAGAACCAATAGCAAACCCTTCATGGTTAGGCAGAAAAGAATTCTTGAAGTTAGGGTTCAAAAATGGGATTTTTATGAACCCTAAATTCAAGAAAAAATGTCAAAGTTGAATCAAAACCAAAAAGAAATTTGTATGAATGGTTTGACAATGTTTCTAAATGTCCTAAGATGCAATGTGAATTTTTTTGGAATTTTTAGAAACTTAAATGGTATTTTAATTAATTAATTTCCATTAATTAATTAAAACAAACATTTAAATATTTTTAAAATGGTTTTTTAATGAAAAAAATAAAAATAAAAATGTTTTGGGCGAAGAAAAATATTTGAAATCAAAATGCAGAAGAAAAATATTTTTGGAATTTTCTAAGTATTTTAAATAAATTAGACAAAACAAATGGATTTAAATGAAATAAAAATATTAATTAAAGGCTGGTCAACTGATCCAATGGATCAGATTTGAACCTGGGGTTGGAGGGAAGACCACGCGTGCAATCTAAGGGTCACAATTCAAACTGACTTAAACCTAATTAATTAATTAAACATAATTAAAACTTAATGGACACATCCTGGCCTTTCATTGCACGCAGGAAACACTGATCAAAGGGCTGAGATTCAAAGTTCACTAATTATGTTGATTAACCTTAATCTGAAACCTAAACATTTTCAGGTAACCGGAACAGTGTTCCGGTCATCTTCTCTGGTGAGCTCAAAATCAAACTTCTTCCCTAGGTTGTTTCAAACGCTCTAGAGCTCCAGATCAACTCCCCACACCTTCCTAAACCTAAATCTAACCTCAAAACAAATTTATTCTTCATCAATCATGTGAATCAAACAAAAACATATTTCACGGGCAGAGTTTCAGAAGTTCAATACAAGCTTATTTCTCACTCATTTTCAAAAGTAAATACATCATGATGATCAGAAAAGCATAAGGAACATTTCTACAACCTAAAATTACATTTCTGGAAAATTTGATCTTGAGGTTACCTGAGCTTGAGCTTTCTCAGTTTGAAGCTTTTGGACCTATTCTCTTGTGCAAACTCACTCCTCTTGACCTCCTGATGAAGTTGCAATGCTTTGATGGAACTTAGAATGGCTGGAATGAAAGCTGGCACTCTTGCTGCACCAAAATCGTGTTTTGTGTAAAGAGGCTTTGAAGCTTGTTTGATGGTTGGTTTATGCTCTATGGATCATTTCTGAATGAATGGTGAAGTTTGTTTTGAAGTTTGATGGCTGGACAGAAAGTTTCGAAGGTTTTTGCTTTGGGGTGATTTTTTTGAAGCTTGATGACTCTGAGGTTTCAGCCTTGTGTAATGTGTGTTATGAGTTGCATTTTGTCCACATAACAAGCTTTGATAGGTCAGAGGAGTTGTTGTGGCCTATGGTGATTAGTATGGGCAAGTTGCCAAAATGTCAACATGACTTGTACTTGAGGTATGGGCTCATGTTGCAGCTGGCGTTTGGCATGTCCTGGCTCAGCAAAGATCAAGGAGGGCTCATGGATCAGATTTGATGAGCTGTAACAAGTGTATGAGAAGTTTTGCACCATTTTGCAAATTTGAGGAACTTTGGCCCTTTTGGAATTTCTTGATGTGCAAGACATGAAATGGCATGATTCCTTGGGCAATTTTGGTCACAAAGCATTGCATTATGTTGGTATGATGCTTAGAAGTGTATTAGAAGTCACAAAATGGCATGGTATGTGAATTTGCAAAAAATCCTCTTTGGTGTGAAACTGAAAATTATAGGATTTTTGCCAACTTTGCCAAGCCATAACTTGAGTTCCATAATGAATTAGAACTTGTTCTTGTACTTTTTGAAAAGGGAATGATCCAATCTACAACTTTCATGACCAACAATTTTTCATTTGAAGCATTTTTGGTTGAGAAAGAGGAGGTTGAAAAACTTTCCCAAAATGGAAAGTTTCCATTACAAGTCATTTCCATTTTTGGCAACTTTTGGTTTAGCTCAAATTTCTTTAATTTTGTGAACTTCCAAGCACTTCAATGATAAAATAAAGATCATATAACTTCAATTTGATGAAAAATCCACTTTGGTTCCATTGTGGGGGGCCTCAGATGCCCTGATTTTGCTCTGACTTGCTCAAGATGTTACCTAATGAACAGATGACTTCCACAATGAATTTCTTCATCAAACTTGGTACACATGATCTTTATAACATATTGAGACTATTAGAAACAAGAATGACCAAAAAATTTGGAGTTATGGCCTCTGAAACCAAAACCCTAATTTCAGGTCATCTGTGCAGTGAAACCCTACCTCTGCTTCCATGCTTTCCAAGTTCTTGTGATTTCTTGACTTCCTTGATCTTTGAGGGATATATAATTATGATAGAACATACATGGGCCCTCTTGGAATGATTGGAAGCCCTTGGGGTGGCTCAGATGGATCCTTGGATTGCTCAGATCACAGACCCTATATGCATATGAACTTGAACTAATGTAGTGAAGCAAAAATGTGATATGAGATGGTATGCTTAAACTAATGCAAATATGAAAGATCACAAGCCATGGTGTGAACTTAGTGAGGGAAAATTTGGGGTGTTTACAGGATGTAGAATCAAATCTTGTTCTAACAATCTCCCCCATTTTGATGATGACAAAAATTTTATATTTTGACGAGTTAAGTGAGAACATAAGGATTTATAAATTCCCCCTGAGTTGGAGACTTCCCTGAATATGTTTGCTCAGAGCTTTGGATGGAAGTTCTTATGGATATTTAGAAACTCCCCCTGAGTTAAAGACTTTCCTGCTTACTTATAAACACGTTAGGATAACCAGAATATTCTAGAATGTTTGAGACTTAGTCGCGGTGTATTGTTATGGTTTAAAATATTTTATGTTCTCCCCTTTTTTGTCATTAATCAAAAAGTTATAAAAGGAAAGAAAAACACATAAAGAGAATATTAATCTAACTGTTGGATTCCACTAACTGGCCTATCATACCATTTATTTATGTATTCGTTTCATCTTGTTTATCCATCCCTTTCTTAACAGCTTCACTTTGTTTCTTCACCTCTTCTAGAGTTTTTTAGCACAAGAGAAGATGAAGTTGTATCAGCAGAAGATACCATGTGCTCAGAGCTTGTTGCAGGGGTTTTCTCTAGAGAGATTGCAACTAATTTCCCTTTGTCTTCAGCAACGATCATAACTTGATGTTCCATTAAGTTCTGAGTCCTCATGATCTGTCCAGGGGTGACATCTAGAAGATGTAGCGGGTTCTTTTCCCAAAAGTTTAGGACTTGTTCTTTGAATAGTTTCAAATGATCGCATAAGTTTTGCTGAGCTATTTCGTAGTTGAGCTCATTCATCTTCTAAGATTCAACATTAAACCATTTTATGAATTGAGTCTAGAGATAATCAGATGCTGCTGGATTTAGATTATCCATGCAAACATGCTTCAGAGAATTTACCTATTCCTGCATTTATGCCTCAAAAGCCAACATTAATTTACCAAAATATGATTTGGATGGTTTTGGTTTTGGTTTTGGAATGTCTATTTTCTAAGAAGATGAGACAAATTTGTCCAGAGCTTCTAAATCTATGATGGTTATGAGAGGGTCTTCTGGGGTGTTTGTTGGATTTTGAGTGTTTGTAATGAGGATGGGAGAGTTTGATGGTGTTTAGACATAAGAAGAGAGAGAATCTTTTGGTGTTGGAATGATGAATATAAGTGGTGGTTGAGAGGTATTGAGAGGGAAGCTGATATCAGGGATAGCTAGTGTGGTATCATATGTTTGTTTAGAGTGTGGATTAAGATTATCTGGTTGAGAAGTTTCAAAGAAAGGTTGGAAATGATCAATATTAGAAAGAATTTGAGCAATTTTTGTTGTGTTTCAACAAAGGGAGTAGTGTTTTGGTTGATTAGAGGATTGGTGTCAATGGGTATGTCAAAGTCATCAAGAGTTTGAGGTGAGTGGTGATTAGAAGGTATATGAGAAGATGGGAGTTTAGATGTTGTTATTGTTATTGACTCAATGACAGAAACAAAGGATGGGTTACGTTTCTTCTTAGCAGGTTTTGGTGTCTTCTGAGAAGTTCCTTCAGAAGCTTTCCTTTTCTTTGGTCTCTTGGTAATAACTTCTGGGGCAGGTTTCCTGAGATCTTCTAAGTTAATTTATGGAGTAGTTCCATCCCTTTTACACGCATCCAGATATCTGAGGATGATTTTTGGGTGTGTGTCTGCTGAGAAGATGGGAAAGTCTTTCAATGGAATCTTTCTGGTAGTAATGACTTCCTTTGTATGTATGATGGGGTCCTTCTTGATGTTGTCTATGATTCTCAAATTCTTGAGATTCTTGGCATTAAGTTTTTTTCCAGCAAATGTTTCTAGGTCACAAACATTATGGGCTTCAGTCAGATGTTCTATCAATATGTTCTCTATTAGAATATATGAGATTAGTCTTCCCAGAGGTATCCAATCTCTCTTTGTCTTTTCATCTTCTCTTGTTTCCTTGACACTATTCTTCAGATGATTAAATAGGCTGTGAGCGAGAATGACTTTCTTGTTGATTGAAATGAAATTACATAAGGTATTGCTGATCAATGTTGATGTAGTCTGGAGAGCTTGTAGGTTTCCTTTGACTGATGCAACCCATAATGATCTTAGCCCAGATTCTTTGACGGTCCTTCAGATCTTTAATTTTGTTGGAGTGTTGTCCAAAAGTGAAGATTTCCTTGGAAATGGTTGTTAGGTCAGAACTCTTTTCCATGTCACTGAATCTGATGTCGTTACCATCATGATCAATAAGTTTCCAAATGTTTTCTTCAGTGATGATTATCTTTTTCCCCATAACATAAGATGTAACCAGATTGTTTAAGGCAGTTGCAAAAATCCAGAATTCTTTAACCATTTTTGGGAAGATTGGACTCATTATACGATCAAAATACTTGGACATCCTTGAAATTCAACTTTCGGAGTAATATCATACCCATTTTCCTTCATTCTTTCAAAATCCACAATAAGTTCGCAGAGAACTTCAAGAGATTCAGTAGGAGTGAGGAGGGTTCTTGTGGGAGCAACATAACTTTCTTCATTAGTTTGATTTGCAGAATCTTGAATTTGTTAAGAAGAGGAAGCCATTGTTTACAAACTTAGGGTTTTGTAACGCAAAGAAGAAAGCAATAAGAACAAGAACAGAGAAAGCAAGAGATACAGAGAAAGAAAACAAGGTGAATGAGAGTGAAAGTGTGAGATTGTTATGAAGTGAATAGTGACATATATATATATATATATATATATATATATATATATATTTAATATATATATATATATATATATATATATATATATATATATATATATATAAGTTTCCAACTGATATAAAACACAAAGTTAAATAGCAATTATCACAAAAACATAATGATTAAGAACTATAATGATTTATGACAAGGGAGATAGTGTGAAAATTTTTGGAACAGTTACCGATGTGACCGGCGCCTCAAGTTGTCAACTCAAATGTTTCAGTGTTTCAGAGTTTGAATACATGTTCAGCTTCAGAGGATGGCCTAGAGCTTGGTTTGACAGAGTTTGATGAAGTGAACATCATTCTCTATCCTTGAAATTAATTTTTCAGGAAAAACATCAGATCTTCTGGATAGATTATGAGACAATTTTCCTTCTCACTTCTGAAGAATTATTGGTCAGATGTTCACAAAACAAAAATAAAAGACATTATGAGGGTTAATTTTACAGAGATTACATTTTTCATTATGGATATAATTCCATATTGACATGTTTCATAATGAAATTAAATCTATCTTCAACAAGGGGTTTTGTGAAAAATATCAGCCCATTGATGGTCCGTGTCTATAAATTTTAAAAAAATAATTCCCTTCTGAGTATAGTCCCTAATGAAATGATGTTTAATTTCTATATGTTTAGCCCTATAATGTAAGTATAGGATTTTTAGAAAGACGGATAGCAGAAGTATTATCACAGGGGATAGGAATGTTACTCTCATAGATGTTAAAATCTTCAAGCCGATTCTTCATCCAGAGCATAGGAGTATTGCATCCAACTACAACTATATATTCAGCTTTAGCACTTGAGAGTGCCATATTGGGTTGTCTTTTGCTGGACCAAGAGATTAAATTGTCTCCCAGAAGTTGGAAGCTTCCAGAAGTAATTTTCCTTTCTATTATGTTTCCAACAAAGTTAGCCTCACAGTACCCTACTAGTTTATATTCTCTGGATTTCTATAGCAAATACCAAGATTAGTAGTACCTTTCAGATACTTGAAAATTTGCTTAATTGTTGTTAAGTAAGATTCTCTAGGATCTGATTGGAATCTGGCATAGAGGCAAGTGCTATATAGAATACCAGGTCTTGAAGAAGTTAAGTAAATGAGAGAACCAATCATACCTCTGTAGAGCTTCTGATCTACTTTCGTACTTAGCTCTTCCTTTTCCAGAATGCATGTGGGGTGCATAGGAGTTTTGGATGGCTTACTTTCTGACATATCAAATTTCTTCATAAGTTCTTTAACATACTTACTTTGATGTATGTAAGTTCCTTCTAGAGTTTGATTGATTTGAATTCCCATAAAGAAATTGAGTTCGCCCATTAAGCTCATTTCAAATTCTGCCTGCATAGTCTTAGCAAATTCGTTTCCCAAAGAGCTTTTAGTAGAATCAAAAATCATATCATCTACGTATATTTGACATATCAGAATATTATTTTTGAATGATTTACAAAATAGAGTTGTGTTCACCTTCTTGTTAGACGATGACGCGGATCTAGAAGGGGGGTTGAATATTTTCCTTTTAAAAATGTTTTACTTTTCAAAAATTAAGTTGAAAAATATTTGGCAGAAGTTCCCTGAAAAAATTCACATCTAAATTATTTTAAGTCACCGGTGATCGGATATGTGTTATGAAACCAAATGGGATAATGAAGATGAATTAACTAATCACTACCAAGCAAATTAATCACTTAAATTTGATGCAATTGATTAAACGACTTCCAACAATTTATAGAGAGAAGAAATAGGCACAACAAACAAGAAATAATATGTTTTGCGAAATAGTCTAGTGCGGATTTTTCTCTAAGGTTGTTATGTAATTATAATAGCAACAATCTCACAAATACTTGGTGTGCACTAAACTATGCAAAACAGAATTTTCAAAACACAACTATTTCAACTTGTGCAGAAAATTTACCGAATGAAAAATGCAAAGGACATACGAATTTATTTAGGAAGTTCCCCTACCGTCCTCGCTAAGGGTACCTCTGCCCCCAATTCAAAAATCGAATTGGGACTTTTTATTAAAATTGCAATGTTTATACAAAGAGAAAATAGGAACGACAAACCAATCCTAATTGTAGTTGTAGCTATGTTTATTTTTTCCCCTTGATTCTAGTTGAATCAAGTTCTTCACGTGTGTCGAACAAACCCCAGATTAATTGCTCCCTTCTTGCAAGATTCACGATTCTCCAAACTTCGAGCATGACCACTTTGATTCGATACTTGTGAACCCACATCATTCTTCGCAATCCTCTAGTTATCGTGATATGGTTGAACAACCTCCTTGATCTTCAAACCTCTTCACTCGGCTGAACCTAAGAATGAATGATGTGTGAAAAACCCCCAAATTACAATGATCTTAGAGGACAAACCCTCAAGGTTTATTCAAGAAAAACCCACAAATCTCTCAACCCAATCTGAAATAGCAATTCCACCGTTAGAACGTTATCACCTTGAATCTTGCACTTTGATCAACAAAAATGATTGTGTTTAGATGTTGTTGAATACTGGAGAAGGACAAGATGAAGAGAGCACTTGTGTATATCTTTCACTTTTCTTGTTAGTTTGACCAAATAAAATCTCCATCTATTTATACTAGTTGGCAAAAATAATGGAAAGACTTAAAATAAATAAGAGAAAGAAAATTATGTGATTGACGCTTAACTCCAGGATTGCGTCGACCTGAATAACCATTTGTGTCGACCTATTGAAGGTTTTGAGACGACCTAAATTATGCCCTCAGTCAGCTTGTTGGGACCCGTGAGTTACAAAGATTTCTTGCCTTCATTTGAGTCGACCTAAATCATCAAATGAGTCAACTCAAATTTTCTTAACTGAATGAGTCGACCTGTTCAAGATGATTAGTTAACGCATTCTCTTTGAATCAACACAAATCCACTTCTTTGATATTTTGTGTCATACCCCAAATTTGTCCTGCTTGTGTCTTTTTATTTCTGTCTAACCATTTTCGAAAATCCAAAAATATGTCTTTTCTTTTCAAAATCGGGGTTTGTGTGAGAAATCAGATTCAAGAAGTCGATGTTTTGTGTGGAAGTCTTTGGTACAATTATCATGTTCATTTTTTCATTAATCATTTTTATAACAAAAATAAAAAAAAAATCCATTTATAGTCATTTTCGTAATCTCCATTTTAAACCAAATTTTCTTTTTATTTTATCATTACTATTATCATCTTTATCATTATTTTTCCATTTCTACATTATTTACCCAAAATTACAAAAAAAATAAATTATTATTATTATTATCATTTTCTTTTTATCACCATGTTTATTATTATTAGTATTTTTATTTTACTATTATTATTATAGTTTATTATCATAGTTTATTATTATTACAATTATTTTGTTATTATCATTATAACTATTCCATTTTATTATTTTAATTATTACTATTACTATTTTTTTTTCTTTTCACTTTTATTATTATATTATTATTATTATTATTATTATTATTATTATTATTATTATTTATTTCTATTATTAGGTATTATTATTAGTTATGTTTTATATCAATCCCACACCCAAACCACTATACAACCACATCCCTTTTATTCACCCTTTCTACATTCACATGAATTTTCGGACAACTTATACGCATATACACATCTCACAAAACCAACAATTCCACTACTTAGCCACTACACCAAAATCACAACAACCTGGAAACAAAATCACAACAAATATCTTCCAACATTTTTCCTCAAATATCCCATAATACCCTCACTCAAATTCTGCTATATAATCAGCATCATTCTCTCACAAATCGAAGCTTGGAGAGCCATAAGAAATCCCTGCAAAAAAAAACCATAAAATAACCTTCAAGCTTCACAGAAAAACTCAAAAATTCATAAATCACATTACTCACATCACCGAGCTACCCTTCCCTCAACTGCAAATCACATCTCCTTAAATCACTAAACAAAACGAAAATAGAAAACAGAAAGGCAACCTTCATAAATTCATCTTCTCCATTTAACTTATCTCCTTCTCTATCATTTTTTGTAGACCAACATCAAACCACCATTAACGCACACAAACACAGAAATACACCTCCAAAAAAGCCGTTCAAGCAAAAAAAACTCACCGAATCACATCCACCCGCCAAACCACACAAACTGAAAAAAAACAGATCACGAGCCTTAGACGAACAAGCACCCGCCGTCCTGCTTCCACTCAATACCACCGATCTTTTCCGCCTTCAACCACCGCAAAAACCACCTTTGAAAATCATCTTCTGAAGCCAACCAAACGTACAAAACCGAGCGAATCCGAACCCACCAAGATCGAACCAAACATAAACCTTTGAATCTTCAAACCATCCTCGACGAACCTCTTCCATAGAACACACAAAACCATTAATCTGTGTGAAACCAACAACACCACCGGAAACCCAGAACCGCCGCCACAAACAACCTTTTAAAACCGTGAGAACCACCACCGCTTAGATCCAAAACCGAAACACAAACTCGAACCGAACGAAACTTGCCGATTCGAAACAGAACTGAAATCGCAGACGGTGTGCGTGAGTGTTTGAGCGAGAGAGAGATTTGAGATTTACGGTGAGTTTTCCCTTTCCCAAAATCGCGTTTAAAAAAAGCAGAGCGAGAAGGTTGAAAAGGAAACGTAATTTCTTTTTTTTTTCTCTGTTACTGATTTATGGTTCAACCCCTTTCTGATTTTCTTTTTTTCTTTATTTATTTATTATTTTATTTTATTTTAAAAATTGTTGTTTATGGGCCTCAAGCCTGAGCCCACGTTTTTACTAAACAATATACCACCCCTGATAACTTGCTCGGACCCCTTTCTATTTTATCTAGATTTTTGTGTTTCTTTTATTATTCTAACCATTTATATTTATTTTATTTCTTAAGGATTTTTTCAAATTTATTATTATAATCTCTTGCTTGCTCTTATTTAATTCTATCTTGTCACTTTTTATCATTTGGAAAACATCATAAAAATATTTTAGTAAATTATTTGTTTTTTTTTTTTTTCGAATTTTTTTTTTTTTTTCATTTTTGGGCCAATGATATATTAAAAATTAAGTTGGTTTCGATTTCATTAAATCGGAAAACTTGATTAATATGAGGCCAATTTATTTTTGTTTATTATTTTATTTCAATTAATTTTTATTTTTATTCTGTCAAATTAATTAAATCTAGTTTATTTTATAGTATAGTTTATTTTATCGTTTCATGGTCAATGAACATCTAATAGTCTTGAGATTCGTCGCGAGCCGACTCGACATCTCGAATAATGATGAGACCGCTTTATTTAATTTATTTACTTTATTTCATTTTTCACATTTCATCTCAATATCGACGCTCGATTCCTTATAGAACGATTCTAAACTTTGAATCCGTTCTAAGGAAGCTAACGAGCCACATTTCGCCGCATCCGATCAATAAAAGGTTCAACGCCTTCGAATAGTTTAGTACACTGCACACACGCTTCCTCTTGGGCAAACTACAACGATACCCTTTATTTCTCGCAATCCCGTGTAACTTTCATGTATCCCTCTCCCATTACTTTGTACGCATTTTATTTTCCGCATTTTATCGGTTTTGTTTAGTTCGCGAACCCTTGGTCCAACGACAAGCGGTTGCACTTGCACACTTGCACTTTATTTTCAGTTTTCGTTTTGTTTACTAGGATCCACTTCACCTTGTGAGCCGAGCACATTGTGCCTCGCTAACAAACCACAAAATAAACCTCCATTTGCATTCACCCTCTAACCTCAAAAAAACCAAAATGTTTCTATTAGATCCAAACCCTTGATCCAACATCAAGCGGTCATTATGTAATAAAACATTCTAATAATATGAGAAGAAATTTTACGCCACGCGCCTTAAGCGGTAGAAAGGAGGATAACAAGCTCTCGTTACTCGCTCTGATTATTTTGACACAAGACACTCGTCTTGTTGGACGGAATAAACTATCCATAGTCTTTAGTGCAATTCGACTTCTGAACCCTTTCATCAAAGAAAGGTAATAAAATCAACAACCATATACCCGTAGTAGGTCGAACTACGAGGCTCTGACTTTCTCATTGCACGCGGGAGTACGTAGGCACAAGAATCTCAATCCTTGCCGAGCACCTAGGATCAATCTAACTTATAATTCAACTCATTTCCCTTAGCAAGTAATTCTTTAAGCATATATTTCCTTTCGCGCGTGATAACTTAGATGGTTCCCATCGAGTACGATGGATGTAGGGGGTAATAATACCTTCCCCCTGCATAACCGACTTCCGAACCCAGGCAATGGTTGCGAGACCTTTGTCTTCATCCTCCTTTTCGATGGGTTTTATCTATATCTTCCCTTTCCCTCTTCGGGAATAAATTAGAATTAGGTGGCGACTCTCATGTCTGCCTAGCGTGCGGCTCTTCTCTTTTAGATCGCGTAAGGTCGTATTTTTTGGGGTGCGACAGCTGGCGACTTCACTGGGGACAGGTTCACCCCTATGCGAGTCAAGCCTAGTCTAGGTTTCCACGCTTGTTTGGATGTTTGCTTTTATGTCGTACTTGTTATTTTATCGCTTTCTTTATCGTATTCCATATTATATATCTTGTGGATCCTTGGTACTATGATTTGGATCGATACTTTGATTGCAAAAGAACTTGAGGGAAAAGCTCTATACCCGGGCTTACGAGTACAACATAAGTTAGCGAGGTTGTGTAGTATGGGCTCCCGAGGGAACCACTCTCGTGGGTTGTCGATACGAAAACCTCACTTGGAGTAGATTCTAATGAGTGTAAACACCCCAAATTTACCCTCACTAAGTTCACACCATGGCTTGTGATCTTTCATATTTGCATTAGTTCAAGCATATCATATCATATTACATTTTTGTTTCGGTGCATTAGTTCAAATTCATCTGCATCTAGGGTTTGTGATATGAGCAATCCAAGGATTCATTTGAGCCACTCCAAAGGTCTCCAATCATTCCAATAGGGTCCATATATGTTCAATCATCATTTTATATCCCTCAAAGATCAATAAAGTCAAGAAATCACAAGAACTTGGGAAGCATGGAAGCAGAGCTAGGGTTTCACTGCACAGATGACCTGAAATTAGGGTTTTGGTTTCAGAGGCCATAACTCCAAATTTTTTGGTCATTCTTGTTTCTAATGGTCTCAATATGTTATAAGGATCATGTATACCAAGTTTTATGAAGAAATTTATTGTGGAAGTCATCTGTTCACTGGGTAACTTCTTGAGCAAGTCGGAGCAAAATCAGGGCATCTGAGGCCCCCAACATGGGAACCAAAGTGGATTTTTCATCAAATTGAAGTTATATGATCTTTATTTGATCATTGAAGTGCTTGGAAGTTCACAAAATTGGAGAAAAGTGAGCTAAACAAAAAGTTGCCAAAAATGGAAATGACTTGTAATGTAAACTTTCCATTTTGGGAAAGTATTTCAACCTCCTCTTTTTCAACCAAAAATGCTTCAAATGAAAAATTGTTGCTCATGAAAGTTGTAGATTGGATCATTCCCTTTTCAAAACGTACAAGAACAAGTTCTAATTCATTATGGAACTCAAGTTATGATCTTTCAAAGTTGGCAAAAATCCTATAATTTTCAAGAATGCACCAAAGAGGGATTTTTGCAAAACCACTTGCCAAGCCATTTTGTGACTTCTAATACACTCCTATGCATCATACCAACATAGTGCATTGCCTTAAAATCAGAATTGGCCCAAGAATCTCAAGTTTTTATGCCTTGCACATCAAGAAATCACAAAAGGGGGAAAATGAACAAACTTGCAAAAACTCATACAACCATACCTCCACTTGCTGCAGCACCTCAACTTCAATTCTATGGCTCTCCATGATCAAAGCTGAGGCCAGACATGCCTTTGTACAACCTCTGAACCAGCCCATACCTCAAGTACAAGCTTTGTTGACTTTGTGCAAAAACACCCATACCAATCACCATAGGCCACAACCACTTCTCTGACATATCACAGCTTGTTATGTGGATCAAACACAAGCCATAACACAACACAAGCAAGCCTAAAACCAGAGAATCCTCAAGCTCTCCAAAATCACCCCATTTGCAAAAACTTTCGAAACACACAGCACATTCACTCAAACTTAAAACTTCCTTCACCAAACAACTCAGCACCACAAGAGGATCATTTCCCACCCTTCATTGCAACCAAAAACCCCCCATAGCCAAAACACGATTCTGGTGCAGCAAGAGTGTAAGCTCTCAAACCAGCCATTACAAACTTCTTCCAAGCTTCAAGGCTTCATCAGGAGGTCAAGAGGAGTGGTTTTACACAAGAGAAGTGGCCAGAAAGCTCCAGATAGCAAAGCTTCATCTCAGGTAACCTCAAGAACAATTTTTCCAGAAATCTCTTTTTAAGTTATAGAAATGTTCCCCATGTTCCCCTGATCACACTGCATTTGTTATTTTTGAAAATGATGAAGAAATGAGCGTGAACCGAATCTCTGAAATTTTTGACCTAAAAGAAGTTTGATTCGATTCATGCTGGTTTCTGAAAATAAATAAATTGCGTGCCTAGATTCTTGTTTGTTGTAGTTCACTGATCATTTCTGGAAAGTTTGATGCATTTTTGTGGTGTTTTGAGAGAACTCAGGTGAGGGTTGGCCGGAGAAGATGACCGGAGCATAGCTCCGGTCACCTGAGTTTAATTAGGGTTAATTTCCCAGCTTTAACGTGGACCCTTGGATTGATTTTAAATTTGAGTTTGGACGGCCCAGATTTTGTCATTAAACCCTAAACCTAATTAATTAATTAAAATCATAATTAATTAAGTTAATTAGGTCATTTAGCCCAGAAGCCATCCAAACTATTAAAAAACGCGCGCATTCAATGTCCCCCCCTTGGATTTGAATCTGAACCCTTGGATTTGCATACTTTCCTTTAATTCAGTTTTTATTTCATTTTTTATCATTTATTTTGCATCATTTTTTATCATTTATTTTGCATTTAAATGTTTATTTTAACTAATTAATGGAAATTAATTAATTAAAATATCATTTAGGTTTCTAAAAATTCCAAAACAATTCACATTGCATCTTAGGAAATTTAGAAACATTTTCAAACCATTCATACAAAAATATTTTTGGTTTTGAATCAATTTTGATATTTTTCTTTGAATTTAGGGTTCATAAAATCCTAATTTTGAACCCTAACTTCAAGAATTCTTTTCTGCCTAACCATAAAGGGTTTGACATTGGTTCTTTTTGCATTGATCTTAATATAGCATGTAGTATCTAGCATATTTTTGTCACAAATTTATCTTGAATTTTCCATTTGATTTTCATTTTTCCTTTTGAGGTACCTTAAAACCCTAGATAACTTAGAAAAATCACAACTTTCTTTAGGTTAAGAGTTAGACCTTCTCCTTTGGGGTGTGATATCATATGGGGTTAGGGTTCCTTTGAGTTCATTTGCAATTTTTTATCTTATGATTTGCTTCTGTTTTTGACTTTTGCATCTCATGTTGCATTAAAACCCTAATTTCTCATGTTCATTTGCATACATCTTGCATATGTATCCACACATGAACTTTCCATGACATTTATTGCATTCACATAACATCTAAGACATCATAGGACACATTAGAACCATGCTTGATAATTTCTTCATCCATTTTCCGTGTTTTGCATTCATTTCATTCCATGGACTTTCATGTGCTTTCATGCTTCCTACATACTTCATTTGCATTATCATCTCTTGTATGATCATTCATAACACTTGGCATGTCTTTTCATCATCTCTTAGCATCATTTACATCATTTTTATGCTTGTGGTTTTGGTTTGCATCTTTACATACATTTCATTTTCATTTCATCCCTTTCTTTATGCTAACCATTTCAGGTGGTAAGTACTTTGAGAAGTAAATTTTCCTTCACTTCTCATTTCTCTTCTCTTTCTTTTTATGCCCCCTTGCTGCATTTCCTTTTGCTTTAGAGTGAGCTTGCTCATTCATGTTCATCATTCACTTTCTTTCTTCAAGTAACTTATCTTCTTCAATGAAGTAAGTTAACTTGTTTCTTCTGCTTCTTCTCCTTTCATCTGCTTCTTCCATTGGTGGCTTCTTTGAAGATCTCTTGCAAGCCTTACAAACCATAGGAACATCCAAGAATGACAATAATTAGGGTTTTGATTAGTCACCCTTTAGCTTTTACCTTTGTGTCTTCTTTGTGTCTCTCTTCTCATCTCCTAATCAGAGACTAAACCTTTAAGGTTTTAAGGCTTTGTGATTAGGGTTATGCATGCATCCTTCTCTTAGGATGGAGTGTATAACTTTAATACTAAGTGTTAAACCCTTAATGTGTTTAAACCTCTTAATCAATCCATCTTAATAATCACTAAGACAATAACTTGTAACTTGTGCCTTGCATTAGGGTTCTAATTCTTCCTTTATTGGTTAAGAAGAACTAACCCTAGTGTTAATGGACAAGTCCCCCTCAAGTTGTCTTACAAATCATAAAACTCATTTCTTAATCTTACCATTAATTAAAATCCACTTTAATAAAGGTTTGTTTTGTCATGAGGTTAATCCCTAATCATGGATTAAGTTGAGGTATCTTCCTCAGCTTAAGTGCTCTCATCTATTATCCTTCTATTAGGATGGTGTAATGGGTCCACTAATCCTTGATTATGGCTTAAACTCATTACATAACACTAAACAAAAACACCAAAAACATCTAAATAATCACAAGTAGGTTAATGATCTTAATCCTACATCATGGTAATTAAGTTTGAGATGTTTATCTCCTACTTAAGGTATTCTCATTATCCCTAATCAAAGGGAGGATATGATGAGTTTACTAACCCTTGGTTTAGGCTTAAGCTCATCAACTTATGACAAACACAAAAAGCAATAAAATATTGAAAACACAAAAACAAACAATAATCGTCTCCTCCGGGATTCTTTTCTCATCACACTCACTCACAAACGAGAACTTGCTTCTTCCATCTAATGCAAGACAGTTAGTACCTGAGCCAGACAGGTTATACACTTGAGCATAGACAAGAAAGCAGTTCATCAGTCAATTCATCTTTCAGTCTCTTTGAGTCGAACTACGGTGTTCTGACTTCCTCATTGCATGAGAGGATACGTAAGCATAACTTAACAGTTATCGAACAAAAGTCTCCATGTCTTCCCCCACTTCCAGCATTATCTTTTTAAGCCTCATTCCTGAGCATTTCACTTCACCCTTTTACACTGACACTTGTACATTCTTTTCCAGCTTTTGCACACAGATAGCACAGACACCTACCCCTTTAAACACAAACTTTCAAGCGTGGATCCCGTCGAGTACGACGGACAATCTGGGTGCTAATACCTTCCCAGGTTGTAACCAACCCCCTATCTCAGCTTCTCTGGTTTGCGACCATCTTATCCATATCTTTTCTTAGGTTTATGCAGCATTACCTTTCCTTCGGGATAAAAATGCCTAGCTGGCGACTCTTTTCACCTTCATTTCATTCTTCTCTTTCGCCGACCGTTCGCGTCTGTACCCTATCCGACCCTGTGTCTCTTAGCGGGAGCGACAGCTTGGCGACTCTGCTGGGGAACCTTATACTGCAACCAGGGCTTCTGGTTCTGTTTGTGGGTTCCTCCTAGCGCTTGTTTGATTTGTGTTTACGGGGGTGTTATGTGCTACTTTTGTTTATTTATTTGATTTATTTATTGCTTTATGTACAACTTTATTTATTGCTTTCCTTTACAGTTTTTATGCATTTTCATACTGTCATTATCATTATGCTGGATCTCTTGTCTGTCTTGGTAGGTGGGGTTCATTGAGTGATTAAGGTCCTATTCCATTTCTAGAGTGGCTTCATATTCTTTCCCATTCCATTTCGGTCTGGTGCGGGAATATGAAACAAGGTTCAGACGTGGGTTTCTTCTTGAGAACTCTGTGCTACAGATTTCCTATAGTACTAGGACTATCTGGGAAGCCTGCTACGTCTAGATGACCTTTTTATGACCTTCAGCATTTGAGGTGAATTAGAGGAGGATATTTTATGGTTATTGTAAACATTGTACCTCCGGGTTAGAAGTATTTACACTTCTCATAACTGATCCAAGTCTGAGGATCCTTGTTCTAGAACATTACATGTGAAGGGGTTGGGATGTTTGCAGGTTTGTAGGAACCCTTGGCCACATCATACCCTGTTATTGGTTTTGTTCTAAGAATGCATCATTTTGGACAGTTCTTGTGATTACCCTGGAGTTGTGACTCTTTATTTGAGTCCCCCACCTGGTTACTGGATTTCTAAGCTTCCATCCGGATTTATGAACATACATGGACTTTTACCAAGACAGATAAATAGATCCAGCTCTTGATCACAAACCCTTTGCATATCATTTGCATACATCATTTTTGCATCATTTAACATTTGCTTATTTGTTTTACAGGGTATACATCTATTCCTTTTGGTTTGGTTTTGACCCCTTCTGCTACTCAGACTGCTTCAGTTATCTTCTTCAGCACCTTCATCAGTTTGTCAGTGACTTTTCTCCAGCTATCTTCATCAGAGACTCACCTCCAGCATCTCATTCAGTGGCCTTCATCAGTAGTTGCTCTCAGCTTCTTCACCAGCATCCATGGACACTTCAAGAAAGAGCAACATCACTTACCACTTCTTTGAGCCCACCCTGACTGGCATCAGGCAGATCCAGACCCTCATCACTCCTGACCATGTCCCACTATTCAGAGATTTAGATGCATATTGTACATGGTCATGGATTTAGATGCATCTCAGAGGAGCATGATCCATACTTGCTTGTAGTTTTATGACCCTCCACTTAGATGCTTCACATTCCCTGATTTCCAGTTGGGACCTTTGTTAGAAGAATTTTCCTTGTTGTTAGGAGTTCCTATCAGGAGAGGGATTCCTTTCAACCTTGAGATGACTGCTCCCATAAATGAAGACATAGCCAGGGCATTGCATTTGGAGCTTGCCCTCATTGAGTAGAACATGACAACCAAAGTTGGGGTTCCAGGCCTTCACCTAGACTTCTTGATCTCCCAGGCTACCCTGAAGGCTGCAGTAGGGGAATAGAAAGTTGTCTGTACACTTTTAGCCCTCAGTATATATGGGGTTATCCTGTTTGCATATGAGCCAAAATTTGTGAGCAAGAATGCCATTCACTTGTTCTTATTGAGGAACCCAGTTCCTACCTTGCTTGGGGACTTCTATTACTCAGTACACCAGAGGAATGAAAAGCAAATAGGAAGACTAGTCGGATGTTGTGCTCCTCTCTATTACTCCTGGCTGCTAAGACACTTGCCAAAATCAGATACTTTCCTGAACCCACATCAGCAGAAGAATTGGGCTAAGAGGTTCATTGCCTTGACATCAGATGACATTAGATGGTGCACTCAGAGCACCAAGGGCAAGGACATCATTACTAGCTGTGGGAAATATCCTAATGTGCCTTTGATAGGAGTGAAGGGTTGCATCAACTACAACCCTTTACTGTTTAAGAGACAATTGGGATATGCTTTGGTTCATCCTCCCAGAGGACAAGATGTGGCTGAAACTCTTTACTGTAAGATCCAACCTAACTCTGCTGTTGTCAGACAAGCTGCCTGGGCTTGGACAACATCCAAACTAAAGGGACAACCATCCTTGGAAAGTGCAACAACATTGCTTCAGCACAGTACTTTGATTGGTCCAGTACTAGAGCTCAGATCACCCGGATGCCGTTCACTTCAGAAGATGTACCTGGACCTTCTACAGTGCAACCTGCAGTACTGTCAGTTTGGAAGAGTTTGAAAAGCTGAAGGAAAGGAATAGTAAGTTATCTGAAGCCTTGAAGAAGACTCTCTGGGAGAGAAATGATAGTCGTCTATATAATGAGAGATTGGAAAGGCTCAGGATTGAGAATTTGGCCAATATTGAGAAGACAACTGACTATATCAGGAAGGAAAGGGCAGGGGAATTAGTACTGAAGAAAGCTTGCAAAGAAGCAAAGACTCAGAAGGCTAGGGCAGAGCACTATCTGGAGGAGAGCCAGGCTAGGTGGATCAGGATCACCGAAGCCCGTGCACAAGAAGACCAAAGGACTCAGGCTAACATAGAGCAGTTGGAGGCTAGTGAGAAGAAGCATCAGGAAGCTTTGTTGGCAGCTCAGAGGGAGATATCTGAATTGAAACTCCGGGCGGGGTTGAAGAGGTCAAATGATCAGGATAAGCATAAGAAGTTAACTAATGCCATTACTACTAGAAATATCCTCATCAAGACTATTACAGAGCACCAAGTAGGGCCAGTGACTGAGGCCCTCCTGAAGGAAGTCAAAGAGGATGGCTTTGGATTGGATGTCTGATTCTCTTTTGCTTGTACTCTTTCTTTTGTTGTACTTTTTCTTTTATTGTTGTATTTTGACCCACCATGGGGATGTATTGTAATCAGACTATGTATTTTCATCATTTTTTAATATATCGGTTTGTATTATTTTTGGTGGGCTTTATCTATCAACATCATCAGCATTTCCTCGAGGTCTGGAAAGGTCAAAACTAAAGAACCAAATCGGACACCTTGGAAGACAAATAGGCATATTGCATTGCATACTAACATTTTCTTTGTGTTGTAGGTTTTTGTTTTATAGTTGTTTCTCACTTTGTTGTGGTTTCAGGAAACATTGCTCGCAGAAGAGTGTTCCCTGTCAACAGAATACACCGGTACCCGACGCGAAACAACCTTCCGGGACTCCAGATGGATCAAGTTCAGCAAGACTTGAATGAAGTAAGGACCCAGATGGCAAACGAGAGGGTTGAGATGAGGAATCAGATGACCCAATTCATGACTGTTATGACTGGTTTAGCTCAAAGCCAGGAAAGGCTAAGGGAGTTGGTTGAAAGGAAAACTCCTGAAGAACACTATCCAGGTACAGGAGGTACCAGTAACAATGATCATGTGCAACCTCGCACTGATCCATCAGAATTTGGGCCTCATCTAAACCCAGAAGTCAATGCTATAAGGAATACTCAGGGTAACACTGCTGGAGGAAGGATCTTGCAAGAGGATCCTCAAGAAGAGCAGTTTACAGTTGTTGGGGCTAGAGACGAAGTTTACGACCGTAGGCTAGATGAAATTGCAGAGAAGCTGAGGTTTCTCGAATCCCAGAATTCCCTAGGGTTTGATGTAATGGACATGGGACTGGTGGAAAGGGTGAGAATTCCTCACAAGTTCAAACCCCCGTGCTTTGAAAGGTATAATGGCACATCCTGCCCATGCACCCACCTTCAGTCATTCTTGGGAAGGTTAAAAGCATACATCATGGACGAGAAGCTGTGGATGTTTTACTTCGAGGATAGTCTAACAGGGGCATCCCGAGAATGGTATTCCCACTTGACTAGAGCCGCAGTGAGAAACTGGAAAGACTTGGATGAAGCTTTTATCCGACAGTATCAGTACAACTTGGACATGGCCCCAAACAGGACCCTTCTAATGGGGATGTCTCAATCTTCCCGTGAGAGCTTCAGGGAATATGCCCAAAGGTGGAGGCAACTTGCTGCTGCAGTCCAACCTCCCATGTCTGAAAGAGAAATGGTTGACATGTTCATGAATACTCTTCAAGGAACCTACATTGACAGATTAGCTGCTTTTTCTTCTACCAGCTTTGCAGATGTGGTGATAGCTGGGGAAAGAATAGAGAGCCTGTTGAAGATGGGAAAGATATCTGATAACGGTGCCAGTTCCAGCAGTACAAGAAAACCATTTGTTGGGCCCCGTAGATCTCGTGAGACAAATTATGTGCACATGGGAAGAGGGAGACCCCAATACTTGCCCAGGACAGTTGCTGCTGTTACTATCCCTACTCCACCTCCCCAGTATGTTCAACAAGCACAACACTTTCCGCAATAACAACAATTTTTGCAACAGAGATCATACAACAATAACAACAACAATCAACAACAACGCCCGTTTCAACAACAACCATCTCAGGTCAACCGGGTAATTGACCCCATTCCTATGCCGTATGCTACACTATTGCCACAACTCCTAAAGCTCAATCTGGTTGAGTTGAGGACATTGGCTCCACCTGATCCTCAAAACCTTCCTAGGAACTATGATGTCAATGCTAGGTGTGCTTTTCATTCAAACGCACCTGGTCACTCTACGAAAAAATGCAGAGCCCTGCATATGAAGGTTCAGGATCTGGTAGATTCAAAAGCCCTGAACTTTGCACCTCCTCCCAATGTAATGAAGAATCCTATGCCAAGCCACAGTGGGCCAAGGATTAATGCTGTAGAGGATGGATTACCCCTGAGTTTAATAGAAGACATTGCATGTATTCAAACACCTCTGCAGAGGTTAAAGCCCAACTTTTAAAGTGCCAAGTGTTTCCAGGTTGTGAGGCCTGTTGCGAATCATGCAAACTTTATGAGAATGGGTGTGCCATCTTGAGGAAAGGCATTAATGATTTGATCGAAGAAGGAATTCTGCAAATTACAACCACATCTTCTACAAAACCAACAACCCTTTCGTCAACAACAAGAGAATCTTCTACAAATGCAACAACCATCTTTCCAAGTGTTTCTTCTACAACTGCAACAACCATTGTTCCAACTGATTCAGCTACAACTTCAGCAATCATTCCATCTGTCACTTCAACATACAACAATTCATTTGCACCGGCTACTACAACTTCAGCAACCAACAACGATGTTTCTACTGTCACAATTTACTATGACCCGGCAACGGTCCCGAACTCCAGCAATTTTCAGCAAAATCAACAACAGTCTCAACAAAACTTCAATTCACCTTCACCAACATCCACCAGAGGCCCTGTTACAATTTTCTATGACCCACAGACTATTATAGACCCAACAACAGCTGCAGTAAGCCCAGTCACTATCACAGTGCCCGGGCCGATCCCATATGACAAAGACAGTGCTATACCATTGCATTATGCTGCTGATCTATACTGCAATGGAGAGAAAGTCCTTCTTGATTCTCCAGTTCTCTCTCCCCAAGTGGATAATGTTGGGGGAGGCGGAGGCTTCACCCGAATCGGACGTCTCTTCGCATCACAAGTCCCTAGAACCAACACTGAGACAGAGGCTGCTGCCAGAGCTAAGGGGAAGAGTGTGATACCAAAAGAATCTGCACCCAAAGAAACTCATAAGTCATCCTTCGATCAAGATGTGGATGAGTTCATGAGAATTATTAAAAGAAGTGACTATAAAGTTGTGGACCAGCTCCACCAGACTCCTTCAAAGATCTCAATCCTATCACTGATGTTGTGTTCCGAAGCCCATCGGGATGCACTCCTCAAAGTTCTGCACGCCACCTACGTGCCATAAGAGATCACCGTAAATCAGCTGGAAACAGTAGTGTCAAATGTCAATACTAGCCATGGGCTAGGGTTCACTGATGTTGATTTAACAACAGAAGGACGTCTCCACAACAAAGCCTTGCATATAACCTTGGAGTGCAAAGGAGCTGTCTTATCTCATGTGCTTGTAGACACTGGGTCCTCACTCAATGTCTTACCCAAGAAAGCCCTTGTCAAGCTAGAGTATGATGGGATAGCTCTCCGGCCAAGTAATCTTGTGGTTCGGGCTTTTGATGGCTCTAAGAGATCTGTTCTAGGAGAGGTGGAGCTGCCAGTGATAATCGGTCCACAAGTCTTCAAGACTGTGTTCTATGTGATGGACATACAGCCTGCTTATAGTTGTTTGTTAGGTCGACCCTGGATTCATGCCGCAGGCGCAGAAACGTCGACCCTTCACCAGAAACTGAAGTACGAATGGGAAGGACAAATTATCACTATTTGTGGTGAAGAAGACATATTTGTTAGCCAGCTGGCTACGTACAAGTATATAGAGATGGATGGGGAAATCCATGAGATAATGAGCCAAGGGTTTGAGGCCCTAAATGTTAATGAGGCTACTGGAGTACTGGCTGCATCTCAGGAAGACAGGATGGGTACTTCAATCATCTCTTATCAGCAAGCCCGGAAGGTTGTTGAAGAAGGTACTGCTCAAGGCTGGGGCAAGTTGATGCCGGTGGAAAAGAAGGAAGATAGATTCGGATTGGGTTACAGACCAATCCGACAAGATCAATCAGAGGCTGTCAAGGAGCCCAAATTCATCAGTGGGGGGATGCTCACCCCGGATGCTATTAACAATCTGGAAGACAAGGAGGAAAGCGACCACAACCTGGAGAGCTGGATAAGTCCAAGGATCCCGGGGAGCCAAGTCCTTAACTGGTCTTCCTAGGAAATTATAAGGGTTACTCCTGCAGAGTAATTATTATTTCCTGTCTTTTTAGCATGCATCAAGTCCTGCATCTTTCCCAAGGTGTCAGGACTCATTTTATAATAGGGCCATATTGTAATTTTGTGCAAATGATTAATCAATGAATATCGGACATCTTTTGCAAACGAGTCTCTTTTTCGCTCACTGTCTTTTTCATTTTTCACTTTTGTACGAAACAATAAAATGGCAATGTTTTCAAAATAAACAATTTCATTTTCACTTTTTCTAAACAAGATTAAAACTGATCACTAAAACAAACCAATCTCAACCCTTGCAGAGATTATCCTCCAGATTGCACCGACAACAGCACCGCTATGACCTTGTATGACTTTGACAATCCGATTAATCAAGTTGATGAAGGGGTTGAAGAAGATTATGAGTTACCTGAAGAGTTATCCATGTTGTTGAGGCAAGAGGAGAAGGAGATCACTCCTCATCAGGAGGAGGTTGAAACAGTTAATCTTGGTACCGAAGAAGACTTGAAAGAAGTAAAGATCGGGGCCAGTCTGCAAGATTCGGTAAAGGAACAACTTGTTGACATGCTTCGAGAATATGTTGACGTCTTTGCTTGGTCCTATCAAGACATGCCAGGTCTGGACACCAACATTGTTATGCACAAGCTTCCTTTGAAAGAATATTGCCCTCCAGTGAAGTAGAAGCTATGCTGTACGCGTCCGGATATGGCAATGAAGATAAAAGAAGAAGTACAAAAACAGTGGGACGCCGGTTTCCTTGCTGTAACTAGTTACCCTCCGTGGGTCGCTAATATTGTACCAGTGCCTAAGAATGATGGCAAAGTACGAATGTGTGTGGATTATCGGGATCTGAATAGAGCTAGCCCGAAGGATGATTTCCCTTTACCTCACATTGATGTATTGGTTGACAACACAACTCAGTTCTCGGTATTCTCTTTCATGGATGGATTTTCCGGGTATAATCAGATCAGAATGTCACCTGAGGACATGGAGAAGACAACTTTCATCACACCTTGGGGCATGTTTTGTTACAAGGTAATGCCTTTTGGACTGAAGAACGCCGGTGCTACTTATCAACGGGCTATGGTGACGTTATTCCACGACATGATCCATAAAGAAATTGAATGCTACGTGGATGACATGATTGCCAAGTCCCTCACTGAATAAGACCATATGGTAAATCTGCTGAAGTTGTTCAAGCGTCTGAGGAAGTACCAGTTGAAGTTAAACCCCAACAAATGCACATTCGGGGTACGATCTGGTAAACTGCTGGGATTCATTGTAAGTGAGAAAGGAATTGAGGTCGATCCTGACAAAGTCAAAGCCATTCAGGAGATGCCTGCACCTAGGACTGAAAAGGAAGTTCGGGGGTTCTTAGGCAGATTGAACTACATATCAAGGTTCATATCTCACCTCATTGCAACCTGTGAGCCCCTGTTCAAACTATTAAGAAAGGAGCAAACGGTCCAATGGAATGAAGATTGTCATAAGGCTTTTGACAAAATCAAGGAGTATTTGCAAGAACCTCCAATCCTTATGCCTCCAGTTGAAGGAAGACCTCTAATAATGTACCTGACAGTATTAGAAGGATCAATGGGGTGTGTGTTGGGCCAGCATGACGAGTCTAGTCGAAAAGAGTATGCAATTTACTACCTAAGCAAAAAGTTTAACGACTGTGAACAACGTTATTCACTTCTCGAGAAAACTTGTTGTGCTTTAGCGTGGGCTGCTCGCCGACTAAGGCAGTATATGCTGATTCACACTACTTTATTGATCTCAAAAATGGATCCAGTCAAGTACATATTTGAGAAGCCAGCACTTACCAGAAGGGTTGCAAGATGGCAAATGATTCTGACAGAATATGACATTCAGTACACATCTCAAAAGGCCATCAAGGGCAGTGTACTGTCTGACTATCTAGCTGAGCAACCCATTGATGATTATCAACCAATGAGATTTGATTTCCCTGATGAAGACATCATGTTCCTGAAAGCAAAAGATCACGAAGAGCCCGTTCACACTGAAGGGTCTGACCCAGAAGAAGAATGGACAATGATGTTTGATGGGGCTGTTAATATGAATGGTCAAGGAGTTGGTGCAGTGCTCATCACACCTAAAGGAGTTCATATGCCTTTCTTGGCAAAAATCACCTTTGCATGTACTAACAACGAAGCTGAATACGAAGCGTGCATCATGGGTCTTAAGGAAGCCGTTGACCTCAGGATCAAGACATTAAATGTATTCGGAGATTCAGCTTTGGTAATCAATCAGACCAACGGAAAATGGTACATTCACCAAGAGCATCTGATTCCATACCGTGACTATACGAGGAGATTATTGACTTTCTTCACAACAGTCAAACTTGAGTATATCCCTCGAGACGAAAATCAGTTCGCAGATGCTTTGGCTACCATTTCCTCCATGATCAAGTTTCTCTTGTATAAAGATGACAAGCCTTGGTTCCATGACATCAAATGCTTCTTGGAGGATCAAACATACCCACCTGGGGCATTATCCAATGATAAGAAGACATTAAGAAGACTGGCTGGTAGTTTCTTCTTGAATGCTGATGGATCATTATACAAGAGAAACTTTGATATGGTTCTTCTCAGATGTGTTGATAAGAAAGAAGCAGACTTGCTGATGCACGAGGTGCATGAAGGATCTTTCGGTACCCATGCTGGAGGGCATCCAATGGCAAAGAAATTGTTAAGATCAGGTTACTACTGGATTACAATGGATGCAGACTGTTGTGCTTATGCCAGGAAGTGTCATAAATGCCAGATTTACGCAGACAAAGTGCATGTGCCTCCAAATTCTTTAAATGTAATATCTTCACCTTGGCCCTTTACCATGTGGGGCATTGACATGATTGGAAAGATTGAGCCGACTGCTTCAAATGGCCACAGATTCATCCTGGTAGCCATTGATTACTTCACCAAATGGGTTGAGGAAGCTTCGTATGCAAACGTCACCAGACAAGTGGTAGCCAGATTCCTGAAAAGAGACATCATCTGTTGATATGGAGTGCCCGAGCGAATCATTACTAATAATGGTTCCTATTTGAACAACAAAATGATGGCAGAACTATGTCGGGACTTCAAAATCCAACATCACAACTCTTCTCCTTATAGGCCAAAGATGAACGGCGTTGTTGAGGCAGCTAACAAGAATATTAAGAAGATTGTGCAAAAGATGGTGGTTACATATAAAGACTGGCATGAAATGCTACCATTTGCCTTGCATGGGTATCGAACCTCAATCAGAACATCCACTGGGGCAACACCTTATCAACTTGTGTATGGTATGGAAGTTGTCCTACCTGTTGAAGTTGAGTTACACATTTAACTGAATCTGATCGAAGAAACGAGATTAGTTGTAATCTGTCATGGGCAGTTATATCAGAAAAGAATGAAGAGAGCCTTCGATCAAAAAGTCAGGCTTCGGGAATACCAAGTAGGAGATCTTGTGCTGAAAAGACTTCTCCCTCCACATACAGACCACAGGGGCAAGTGGACTCCAAACTACGACGGTCCGTTCATAGTAAAGAAAGTTTTCTCTGGTGGGGCACTGATGCTCACTACTATGGATGGTGAAAATTTCTTATCCCCTGTAAATTCATATGCAGTTAAAAAATACTTCGCATAAAATGACCCACTGGACATACAAACAGAATGTAAGTCCAGGAAAAAATAGGGCATCTCGGCGAGTCAAAAACATAATAAAAGACTCGGGAAAAAATAAGGGAAAAATCGAAAAAAAATGTACACCCGCTGAGTTGAAAAGCCACATTGGTCAGCTCAGGCAAAAATGGGTATCACGATGGATTGAAAACCCGAAAGGGCGATCCACGCAAAATCAGGGAATAAGCGAACAATTTCATTCTGAATTCGTCTGTATCTCAACAACACGGCAAGTTTCGGAAGGATAAAGCATCGGTCAGAATCAACCTTCTCCAGAAAGCAAGATAAGAAGAACGTAAAGGTCATACGGGTCATAGCAAAGGAAGCTCACCGAAGCGTCGTCAACAATGCCAGCACCTTTATTTTTCTCAACTTGTAACAATCTCCTCATTTCAGGGGATCTGTTTCTTTGACTGTATTTGCCAATTCAGGGCACCCAGATTAATAAAATCAGAGTTTTTAGTCACACTTCATTTTGTTTACACCTTTGTTCCGTTTGCAAAATGTCCAGTGTCCATGATATAATATTTGCATAAAACAAATGAGCCATTCTTAAATAAATGCTTACAGGAAACGTATTTACTCTCAGGAATATCTAACTCCTATGACGGAATCCGATAAGGGATACCTCGGGATACTTGTGCGTTTCTTTGTCTTAACAGGATTGCAGGTATTCAATACGCAACATGGGGCATGCCCAGCGTCACTTCCCCATCACATCTTCTCCAAACAGCGTCTGAAAATGCTTGTTCCCCAGCTGAGTTGTCAAGCCTCCTTATCCTTAGCCGGGATCCCCACAGAAATCACTAGGAAGATCGTTCAGTGATCTTTTCCTCCCCAAGCAGAGTTCCAGGTCTCTCAAAGACAAGGGAACTATCTCCCCACAGAGATCCAGCCTCTTTCCAGAAGAACAATGCCTGAAGTTCTTACACAACAAAGTGACGGAAGCTTCTTCATCCCCAGCTGGGATATCTCCTTACCGGATAGATCTATCAGTTGATCTAGTCCCCTAAGCAAGACCATATGTTTTATCAGATCTACCAATGATCTCATCCCCAGCTGGGATATCCTTCCTAGCAAATCAGTCGGAGATCCTCACAGCAGCGGGATCCGAATCCGGGATCGGTTTCTTTTGCATAATCATAGAATTCGCATCATTTTTCCCACAAAGCGTAGCATTCCGTCTAATACGGAGCATTACGGCAAAAATCAAACATATTGATCACAAGTCAGGTTCAAACCAGTCACCTGTAAATACCAACAATACCTCATCAGCAATATACAAAATACATCTCCCCACAAAAAGCCAAAGCGTCCCCTTGGCACTCTTCAACACAAATACATGTTCATATATACCTCTTTCGACACGTCCGTGTCATTTTATCCCCCGCAGATAAGCCATAAACATCCTTTTTGAATACGGAAACCTATATACACTCTCTTGACACCCGTCCGTGTCACCGCTCCCCAGTATGGTTTCCCAAACACTTGTCGCAAACCAAACACTTGTTTATAATACATTCCTTTTCGACACCCGTCCGTGTCATCCTATCCCCACAAGTTGCCAGAACACCTTTTACACTCATAACTTATACACTTTCTCTTCTGACACCCGTCTGTGTCACTTTTTCCCAACAAGTTGAACACTTGTCCGTGTCTTGCTCATACTTCAAAAACACTCATACTTATACAGATACTCGTCCGTATCTTGTACTACACTTATTCCCTACAGATTCGACACTCGTCCGTGTTCTTTGTTAACCAGTTGGTACTCGTCCGTACCATCATCTCTGAACTTGCGTCAGCGTTTGTTTTTACCAATACTCGTATGTATCATGGTCTAAAGGATGCTCGTCCGCGTCTTTAATCTATACACAGCATCAAAACACTTATACCCTTTATTTCTTGAGCGTAAGCACTTGTCCGTGTTTACCATTCCCCAGCAAATCGCCAGTAGAACACTTTTCTTCTATTCGACATTCGTCCTATGTCGTGATACTTTCGGCAGTCGTACCCTGCCAGGTGATCGTCCTTCACCTATGGATGACTGTCCCTCATCCTTCCCCAGCAGAGTCTCCATTATTGGAACCCTTTTCTATCCGACATTCGTCCTATGTCGTGATATCTTTCGGTAGCCGTCCCCTGCCAGGTGATCGTCCTTCACCTCGGATGACCGTCCCTCATCCTTATCCCCAACAGAGCAGCCGTCCCCTGCTAGGTGATCGTTCTTCACCTTTCGATGATCGTCCTTCATCATTTTATCCGATGGTCGTCCCCATCGTTGATCTTGTTATCTGACATTCGTCCTATCTCATGATAAACCCCGAGAGCAGCCGTACCCTGCTAGGTGATCGTCCTTCACCTCTTGATGATCGTCCTTCATCATGCTTATCCGATGGCCGTCCCCATCGTCGACCTTTTCTATCCGACATTTGTCCTATGTCGAGGTAAAAAGCAGTCGTCCCCTACTAGGTGATCGTCTTTCACCTTTGATGACCGTCCCTCATCATTATTTCATTTATTCTTTGAACCGATGGTCGTCCCCGTCGTTGTTTACATTACTTTATGAGCTTGGTGGCCGACCCCATCATTGCCTTTGTTTTTATCCCCATAGAACCTTGTTTCTTACCTGATGGCCGTCCCCATCATGGTATCTTTATTTCCCCAACTTGTCGGCCGTCCCCGTCATTGCTTTATCCCCCAGCAGTCGTCCTCTACTCGATGGTCGTCCTCCATCGCCTGCACTTCATAATCTTACTATACTTTCTTTTACAATTTATATCCCTTTTCTTCTTCTCCCCGGTGAGTGCAAATTTTGGACTGTCTTTGGTATTCAACCACAAGATATCTTGTTTGTCTGTTAAGCCAGGCGCTTACACCCTACACAGCTAACTCATGCTTGAATAGGGGCAGTTGTAAACACCCCAAATTTGACCTCACTAAGTTCACACCATGGCTTGTCATCTTTCATATTTGCATTAGTTCAAGCATGTCATATCATATTGCATTTTTGTTTCACTGCATTAGTTCAAATTCATCTGCATCTAGGGTTTGTGATCTGAGCAATCCAAGGATTCATTTGAGCCACTCCAAAGGTCTCCAATCATTCCAAGAGGGTCCATGTATGTTCAATCATCATTTTATATCCCTCAAAGATCAAGAAAGTCAAGAAATCACAAGAACTTGGGAAGCATGGAAGTAGAGCTAGGGTTTCACTACACAAATGACCTGAAATTAGGGTTTTGATTTCAGAGGCCATAACTCCAATTTTTTTGGTCATTCTTGTTTCTAATGGTCTCAATATGTTATAAGGATCATGTATACCAAGTTTTATGAAGAAATTTATTGTGGAAGTCATCTGTTCACTGGGTAACTTCTTGAGCAAGTCAGAGCAAAATCAGGGCATCTGAGGCCCCTAACATGGGAACCAAAGTAGATTTTTCATCAAATTGAAGTTATATTATCTTTATTTGATCATTGAAGTGCTTGGAAGTTCACAAAATTGGAGAAAACTGAGCTAAACCAAAATTTGCCAAAAATGGAAATGACTTGTAATGTAAACTTTCCATTTTGGGAAAGTATTTCAACCTCCTCTTTTTCAACCAAAAATGCTTCAAGTGAAAAATTGTTGGTCATGAAAGTTGTAGATTGGATCATTCCCTTTTCAAAAAGTACAAGAACAAGTTCTAATTCATTATGGAACTCAAGTTATGATCTTTCAAAGTTGGCAAAAATCCTATAATTTTCAAGAATGCACCAAAGAGGGATTTTTGCAAAACCACTTGCCAAGCCATTTTCTGACTTCTAATACACTTCTATGTATCATACCAACATAGTGCATTGCCTTAAAATCATAATTGGCCCAAGAATCTCAAGTTTTTATGCCTTGCACATCAAGAAATCACAAAAGGGGGAAAATGAACCAAACTTGCAAAACCTCATACAACCATACCTCCACTTGCTGCAACACCTCAACTTCAATTCTATGGCTCTCCTTGATCAAAGCTGAGGCCAGACATGCCTTTGTACAACCTCTGAACCAGCCCATACCTCAAGTACAAGCTTTGTTGACTTTGTGCAAAAACACCCATACCAATCACCATAGGCCACAACCACTTCTCTGACATATCACAGCTTGTTATGTGGATCAAACACAAGCCATAACACAACACAAGCAAGCCTAAAACCAGAGAATCCTCAAGCTCTCCAAAATCACCCCATTTGCAAAAACTTTCGAAACACACAGCACATTCACTCAAACTTAAAACTTCCTTCACCAAACAACTCAGCACCACAAGAGGATCATTTCCCACCCTTCATTGCAACCAAAAACCCCCCATAGCCAAAACACGATTCTGGTGCAGCAAGAGTGTAAGCTCTCAAACCAGCCATTACAAACTTCTTCCAAGCTTCAAGGCTTCATCAGGAGGTCAAGAGGAGTGGTTTTACACAAGAGAAGTGGCCAGAAAGCTCCAGATAGCAAAGCTTCATCTCAGGTAACCTCAAGAACAATTTTTCCAGAAATCTCTTTTTAAGTTATAGAAATGTTCCCCATGTTCCCCTGATCACACTGCACTTGTTATTTTTGAAAATGATGAAGAAATGAGCGTGAACCGAATCTCTGAAATTTTTGACCTAAAAGAAGTTTGATTCGATTCATGCTGGTTTCTGAAAATAAATAAATTTCGTGCCTGGATTCTTGTTTGTTGTTGTTCACTGATCATTTCTGGAAAGTTTGATGCATTTTTGTGGTGTTTTGAGAGAACTCAGGTGAGGGTTGGCCGGAGAAGATGACCGGAGCTTAGCTCCGGTCACCTGAGTTTAATTAGGATTAATTTCCCAGCTTTAACGTGGACCCTTGGATTGATTTTAAATTTGATTTTGGACGGCCCAGATTTGTCATTAAACCCTAAACCTAATTAATTAAAATCATAATTAATTAAGTTAATTAGGTCATTTAGCCCAAAAGCCATCCAGACTATTAAAAAACGCGCGCAGTCAATGTCCCCCCCTTTGATTTGAATCTGAACCCTTGGATTTGCATACTTTCCTTTAATTCTTTTTTTATTTCATTTTTTATCATTTATTTTGCATCATTTTTTATCATTTATTTAAAAACATTTAAATGTTTATTTTAACTAATTAATGGAAATTAATTAATTAAAATATCATTTAGGTTTCTAAAAATTCCAAAACAATTCACATTGCATCTTAGGAAATTTAGAAACATTTTAAAACCATTCATACAAAAATATTTTTGGTTTTGAATCAATTTTGATATTTTCTTTGAATTAGGGTTCATAAAATCCTAATTTTGAACCCTAAATTCAAGAATTCTTTTCTGCCTAACCATGAAGGGTTTGACATTGGTTCTTTTTGCATTGATCTTCATATAGCATGTAGTATCTAGCATATTTTTGTCACAAATTTATCTTGAATTTTCCATTTGATTTTCATTTTTCCTTTTGAGGTACCTTAAAACCCTAGATAACTTAGAAAAATCACAACTTTCTTTAGGTTAAGAGTTAGACCTTCTCCTCTGGGGTGTGATTTCATATGGGGTTAGGGTTCCTTTGAGTTCATTTGCAATTTTTTATCTTATGATTTGCTTCTGTTTTTGACTTTTGCATCTCATGTTGCATTAAAACCCTAATTTCTCATGTTCATTTGCATACATCTTGCATATGTATCCACACATGAACTTTCCATGACATTTCTTACATTCACATAACATCTAAGACATCATAGGACACATTAGAATCATTCTTGATAATTTCTTCATCCATTTGCCATGTTGTGCATTCATTTCATTCCATGGACTCTCATGTGCTTTCATGCTTCCTACATACTTCATTTGCATTCTCATCTCTTGTATGATCATTCATGACACTTGACATGTATTTTCATCATCTCCTAGAATCATTTACATCATGTTTATGCTTCTGGTTTTGGTTTGCATCTTTGCATACATTTCATTTTCATTTCATCCCTTTCTTTATGCTAACCATTTCAGGTGGTAAGTACTTTGAGAAGTGAATTTTCCTTCACTTCTCATTTCTCTTCTCTTTCTTTTTATGCACCCTTGCTGCATTTCCTTTTGCTTTAGAGTGAGCTTGCTCATTCATGTTCATCATTCACTTTCTTTCTTCAAGTAACTTATCTTCTTCAATGAAGTAAGTTAACTTGTTTCTTCTGCTTCTCCTCCTTTCATCTGCTTCTTCCATTGGTGGCTTCTTTGAAGATCTCTTGCAAGCCTTACAAACCATAGGAACATCCAAGCATGAAAGTAATTAGGGTTTTGATTAGTCCCCCTTTAGCTTTTACCTTTGTTTCTTCTTTGTGTCTCTCTTCTCATCTCCTAATCAGAGACTAAACCTTTAAGGTTTTAAGGCTTTGTGATTAGGGTTATGCTTGCATCCTTCTCTTAGGATGGAGTGTATAACTTTAATCCTAAGTGTTAAACCCTTAAAGTGTTTAAACCTCTTAATCAATCCATCTTAATAATCACTAAGACAATAACTTGTAACTTGGGCCTTGCATTAGGGTTCTAATTCTTCCTTTATTAGTTAAGAAGGACTAACCTAGAGTTAATGGACAAGTCCCCCTCAAGTTGTCTTACAAATCATAAACCTTATTTCTTAATCTTACCATTAATTAAAATCCACTTTAATAAAGGTTTGTTTTGTCATGAGGTTAATCCCTAATCATGGATTAAGTTGAGGTATCTTCCTCAGGTTAAGTGCTCTCATCTATTATCCTTTTATTAGGATGGTGTAATGGGTCCACTAATCCTTGATTATGGCTTAAACTCATTACTTAACACTAAACAAAAACACCAAAAACATCTAAATAATCACAAGTAGGTTAATAATCTTAATCCTACATCATGGTAATTAAGTTTGAGATGTTTATCTCCTACTTAAGGTATTCTCATTATCCCTAATCAAAGGGAGGATATGATGAGTTTACTAACCCTTGGTTTAGGCTTAAGCTCATCAACTTATGACAAACACAAAAAGCAATAAAAGATTGAAAACACAAAAACAAACAATAATCGTCTCCTCCAGGATTCTTTTCTCATCACACTCACTCACAAACGAGAACTTGCTTCTTCCATCTAATGCAAGACAGTTAGCACCTGAGCCAGACAGGTCATACACTTAAGCATAGACAAGCAAGCAGTTCATCAGTCAATTCATCGTTCAGTCTCTTTGAGTCGAACTACGGTGTTCTGACTTCCTCATTGCACGAGAGGATACGTAGGCATAACTTAACAGTTATCGAACAAAAGTCTCTATGTCTTCCCCCTCTTCCAGCATTATCTTTTTAAGCCTCATTCCTGAGCATTTCACTTCACCCTTTTACACTGACACTTGTACATTCTTTTCCAGCTTTTGCACACAGATAACACAGACACCTACCCCTTTAAACACAAACTTTCAAGCGTGGACCCCGTCGAGTACGACGGACAATCTGGGTGCTAATACCTTCCCAGGTTGTAACCAACCTCCTTTCTCGGTTTCTCTGGTTCGCGACCGTCTTATCCATAACTTTTCTTAGGTTTATGCAGCATTACCTTTCCTTCGGGATAAAAATGCCTAGCTGGCGACTCTTTTCACCTTCATTTCATTCTTCTCTTTCGTCGACCGTTCGCGTCTATACCCTATCTGACCCTGTGTCTCTTAGCGGGGGCGACAATGAGAATACTGACGACCGTCAAGCTCTTGGCGTGTGTGCTCAGTTGTTTTCATCAGGGTCGTCGGCTCTGAAGACCTTTAGAACCTTTTGGTTAAAACATCTATTGATGGTCGCATAGTATGGACTCCCAAGAAATTTTCTCTCGTGGGTTGTCGATACGAAGACCTCACTCAGAATAGACTTTCTCAATGGAGTTGATTGACTGTCAAGAGCTGACATGTGCATCAAACAGTCGAGCAAATTCCATAACTCTGAGGCCTTTGTTTAAACCTCGGGTCTATGATCGCGTAGTATGGGCTCTCGAGAAAATTTTCTCTCGTGGTTTGTCGATACGAAGATCTCACCCAAAATAGATTCATATGGGGGAGTCAGTCAACCGTCATGCTTATGGCGTGTGTGATGAACATCCATATGAATTGACAACTTTGGGGTCCCTAAAACCTTAGAGTCTACCCAGTGAGTTCCTGATCAGAGTATCATCCATCTGTACCTTGGACTCATGAGACCCTGATCTTGTGATCCTGGATTCTGACATTGCATATTATTTCATTTGCTTTAATTATTCATCTTGCATTTCATTCCAAAATCCGAAAACTTATTTCCATGTCCCTTTATCTTCAGTAAATCAAGTTGGTTTCCCGACACCTATATCATTCTCGAAGCCCGTACCTAACTCGAGCCAATACTAGAAGACTGATGGATGTGATTCAAGATGAACAAGCTGCTATGAGGGAAGAGATTGACTCGGTCAAGAGCAAGATCGATCAGATTTTTGAGACTTTACAAGATTTGGCCAGAATGGAAGAACGTCGCGAAGCTGCTGCTGCAAGGAACAATGTTCTCGTGCAAGGATCTACCTCGCACATAATGCCTTCAGTTCCAGTTCCAAATCCCTTGGTCTATGGTTTGCCTCCAGGCTTCACTCCTGCTGTTGAAGAAGTCACATCTCAACCAATACCTACCTCTGGTGTCACTGTTGGTACTACTCCTCAAGCTCAACCTGCCGTTACTCAGGTTCACATGGCTCATGCTGAAGAGGATCATCAAGTTGAGTATGAGATGCATATTGCTGTTCCAATTATCAACCCTCATGCTGTTCAAGAATCCGAAGCTATGAAGATGTGTTGCAAGTTAGCTGAAAAACTCTGAATCATGGAAGGACACAATTCAACCTCTCTGAGTGCCTCAGACATGTGCTTAGTTCCAGATGTTGTGATCCCTGCTAAGTTCAAGTTGCCAGAATTCGAAAAATACAAAGGCCTCAGTTGTCCTGAACTCCATTTGAGGATGTATTGCAGAAAAATGGCCGCTCATGCCAAAGACAACAGACTCATGATCCATTGCTTCCAAGACAACCTGTCTGGAGCGTCTCTAGAATGGTACATGCAACTTGAGCGCAATAATGTGCGTACTTGGCTTGATCTATCTGATGCATTCAAAAAGCAATACAAGTACAACACTGACTTAGCTTCGAACCGTACTCAACTTCAGAGTATGACTCAAAAGGAGAACGAATCCTTCAAAGAGTACGCACAACGCTGGAGGGAACTAGCCGCCAGAGTGCATCCTCCATTGGTTGACCATGAATTGATCGATATATTTATGGGCATCTTACAAGGGCAATACTACGAGAAGCTGATCAGTAGCGTGTCTTCAGGTTTCTTAGACATGGTGATTGTTGGAGAAAGAATCGAAGAAGGTCTAAAAAATGGAAAATCCAAGGAGGTTCTAGCAGCCAAGCCAGTGTCAAGAAGCCTTTCAACGGGTACATAAAGGGCGAAACAAATGCCATTTTTACTGCAAGTGGGAAACCTCAACAAAGTGCGCCTACTTCAATCCCATACTATCAGTACCCGTATGTTGCTGCTGCATAATACACTCCTGTGCCATATCAACCAGTTCCTCCAATGCCTTATCAGCCAACTATTCAAGCTCTATTTCCACCTCAGATGGCTTATCAACCACGTCCATATCCTCTAATTGATGTTGCACAATATGCACCCAATCCATACCAACAACCGGCTTATCCACAACAGACTGGTCAACAACAGCAACGCGCTCCTCAACAGCGCCCACCATATCAATAAAGAAGGCCTGAAAGAAACTTTCATCCACTGCATATGTCATATGGAGAGATATTCAATGTGCTGATGGCGAAGGGAACTCTTGTTTTGAAAGACCTGCCACCTCAAACTGGTAACGCCCGAGACTATGACGCCAATGCTCTTTGTGGGTATCACAAAGGTGCTCCAGGTCACACAATCGAGAACTGTAGAGTGTTCAAGCACAAAGTTCAAGACCTGATCAACTCTAAGGATCTCACCTTCACTCAGAAGAATCCGAATGTCCATAACAATCCAATGCCGCCGCACGGTTCCAGCAAGTGAAAGCTTTTGAAGGGCTTGTTGAAGATCGAGATGAATGGTCTCCAACTCTGAGCAAGTCAAATCAAGAGAAGTTCAATTCCTCAAATCAAGGCAGTCGTCGCCATTTATCATTTTCGCATTCTTGTTATTTTATATTGTTTGTTAAGTACTATTTGCTTTGAACATTATCGTTTGTAGTTGGTTTTGTTAATATTATGTTTATGCATGTTTTGAATCAGTCTATTTGCATTCGCTCATTATTTCTCATTTAACACAAAAATTCCCTCGCTTCACTTTAGAAAATATTTGAGAGAGGATGATGAAAACTAAATACCCATAACTGTTACGGTATGCTTTCGGATAAAACCTCGCCAATGATGTACAGGCATTCTTTCAAATCCCCAAACACTGAAGAGATAAAGAGTTAATCCCTAGTCAACCACTTCGAGCCTAGAAGTAGGAGTTCTTTCGGATACAAACCCTTATGCTTAACCCGGGGCAGGGTAGTTGTTCAGTTAGCGTGGCTACACCTTTGAATCGCAAGATGAGACATCCCGTCAGAGGACCATCAACAAATGACCTGGCATTCACAACATGCAACCAAATCAAAAAAAAAAAATCAAAAAAAAGAAAAATCACTAAGTTGAGCACCCGAAGGGAGACTTAGTCGACAAAAAAAAGCAACAGATCAAAATAGGAGTTCAAATCCTCAGCAAAAACAAAACAAATATCAGGTGACAACCAAATCAAGAATCAAAGGGTCACCAATAAAATAAGGTGACTGCCATTTTCAAGCGAACTTTAAAGCTTCAACTTCACTTTTACAACATCAAAACAAGTGCAGGTGTAGAGTTAACTGAACATAGGACTGAAGAACATCACGAAGAGGGGATGGGTACAAATCAAACTTTAAGCCTTATATCCTTTGTTTCTCAAACCATTAACCAGACCACGTTACAACCCTCAAAAGTCCTATTTGAGGCACGGTTTATTCTGAAAGCATGCTACCAACAAGGTTGTGTAAACTGACTCCCATATATTTGCTAATCTTCAATCTCGATTGCACATTATTCTTGCTGCATCTTTCACGCACTTTCTAAATCAAGCACCTCGTTTGGACTAATGGTTAATTTGTCACACTTTCACAGCATTCAAATAAATTGACTTTTTCAAAACTCACATGAACTTTGCATTAACACTACCATTTGTGTATGAATAATTTAATTGCAAATTAGTGCTTGACATCAGTGCAATCCCAACAAAGGGGCAATCAAAATAGGAACTTGAATCAATACTTCTTCAAAATCAGCTCAATCAGGGGCAATTTATCTCAAAGTCCATTAATCAGGGGCAAAATCACTTTCAACGGCCCAATCAGGGGAAAATTATCTTCAAACAACTCAATCAGGGGCAGACGCCTATCAAATCCAGATACTAGGGCAGATCATGCCATGGCCTTTTTCAAAGCCTCCCCACCAGATTTATTTCAAATACCCTACAGACAGGGGCAAGCAAATAAGGAGCAAATCTTCCTATCTCTTCTCCCCAGCTAAACAAGCATATTTTGCTGGACGTTGGCAATCATTCAAAGCAAATCAGTTCTCATGCATCAATCAAGTCGCTTTTGCTCACCAGCAAATGACCGGACTTGGAGCGTACAGATTCATCTTCTGACCATGCATCGTCGAAGATCAAGTGTCGGGGAATCAAACCCTCCACCCACCCAGAGTCCAATCATCATTGGCAACTACCAGACCAAAAGTCCACCAAGCTGGCACTTTTATTGTCCCGATCACCTCATATGCATCATTATGCATCATTTACATCCATCATTTACAGCATGTGCATCATATGCATACCTAAATAAATCAAATTTTCATACTCCCAACATTTTAACTTTTAGCAGTGCATAAACACTTGCATCGTATCTCCATCATTTGGGAATACCATTTCAAAAATAGACAAGCATAGTTGCATAATTCAGGATCCAGGATCAACCCAAGATTCCAGGCTTTTCCCCAACAGAAGTCAGGATCCATGGACGATCGAAGATTCCAAAGATTCTCCTAGGTGTTATTAAGTGGACATCCCCGTTGGTTATTTCTCTTCCAGATTATTTAATTTTTCTGTTACTCAGCATCGACCTAGCATCGAGTGTTGGAGTCGCATTATCATCCTTACGGTGGTAAGTGATTATTTAATTTTCTGTTACTCAACATTGACCTAGCATCGAGTGCTGGGGTTGCATTATCATCCTTGCGGTGGTAAGCGATTATTTAATTTTTTGTTACTCAGCATCGACCAAGCATCGAGTGTTAGGGTCGCATTACCATCCTTGTGGTGGTAAGCGTTTATTTAATTTTTCTGTTACTCAACATTGACCTAGCATCGAGTGTTGGGGTCGCATTATCATCCTTGTGGTTGTAAGCGATTATTTAATTTTTCTGTTACTCAACATCGACCTAGCATCGAGTGTTGGGGTCGCATTATCATCCTTGCAGTGGTAAGCGATTATTTAATTTTCTGTTACTCAGCATTGACCTAGCATCGAGTGTTGGGGTCGCATTATCATCCTTGCAGTGGTAAGCGATTATTTAATTTTTTGTTGCTCAGCATCGACCTAGCATCGAGTGCTGGGGGTCGCATTATCATCCTTGCGGTGGTAAGCGATTATTTAATTTTCTGTTACTCAACATTGACCTTGCATCGAGTGCTGGGTCGTATTATCATCCTTGCGGTGGTAAGCGATTATTTAATTTTATGTTGCTCAGCATCGAACTAGCATCGAGTGCTGGGATCGCATTATCATCCTTGTGGTGGTAAGCGATTATTTAATTTTCTGTTACTAAGCATCGACCTAGCATCGAGTGCTGGGATCGCATTATCATCCTTGCAGTGGTAAGAGATTATTTAATTTTATGTTACTCAGCATCGACCTAGCATCGAGTGTTGGGGTCGCATTATCATCCTTGCAGTGGTAAGCGATTATTTAATTTTCTGTTACTCAGTATCGACCTTGCATCGAGTGATGGGGTCACATTATTATCCTTGCGGTGGTAAGTGATTTGTTTAATTTTTTGCCACTCGGCATCCTGTTGGTATCGGGGTTGCATTATCATCCTTGCAGTGATAAGCGATTTGTTTAATTTTCTGTCACTCGGCATCCTTTTGGTGTCAGGGTCGTATTATCATCCTTGTGCTGATGAGCGATTATTTAATTTTCTGTCTACCTGTTTCTATTTCGCATCACCTTTATTTTCCAATTTTAATCGCCGATTTACTGCACAATTTCTTTCTTTTGCGGACAAATTCGGAGTCTGTTAGTATCTAATTGTCTTATACCTTGAAAGTATAATGCAGGCCAATTCATCTTACTCGGTCTAGATCAATTCGATAGGGGCAACTGTCATACCCCAAATTTGTCCTGCTTGTGTCTTTTTATTTCTGTCTAACCATTTTCGAAAATCCAAAAATATGTCTTTTCTTTTCAAAATCGGGGTTTGTGTGAGAAATCAGATTCAAGAAGTCGATGTTTTGTGTGGAGGTCTTTGGTACAATTATCATGTTCATTTTTTCATTAATCATTTTTATAACAAAACTCCAAAAAAATCCATTTATAGTCATTTTTCGTAATCTCCATTTCAAACCAAATTTTCTTTTTATTTTATCATTACTATTATCATCTTTATCATTATTTTTCCATTTCTACATTATTTACCCAAAATTACAAAAAAATAAATTATTATTATTATTATTATCATTTTCTTTTTATCAGCATGTTTATTATTATTAGTATTTTTATTTTACTATTATTATTATAGTTTATTATCATAGTTTATTATTATTACAATTATTTTGTTATTATCATTATAACTATTCCATTTTATTATTTTAATTATTACTATTACTATTTTTTTTTCTTTTCACTTTTATTAATATTATATTTTTTTTTTATTTCTATTATTAGGTATTATTATTAGTTATTATTCTGGATCGGCCCAATCCCTCCAATTGGGCCAAGAAGACCAATCCATTAGGCATGCTCGACGTCGGGCACAATTATGAAAAGTGGTCTATGACGACCACAAGCATTCCGACCACGATGAGGTTCCCTAACGGCTATCATTGACCGTTGCCTATTTTCATGGATTCCTCAATCCGCGCCTCGCAAAATGGACCGATAATCTTTCAGTTAGTCCCTTATATAAACCCTCTCATTTGAGAGGGTCAGGTATTGATTTTCTCTGACCTTTATACTTGTACTTGCCCACTCTTGCTCGGTTACTGACTTTGGCATCGGAGTGCCTTGCAGGTACAACCCCTTTTTCTCCTCAACGACCATCTCCATCCGCTCTCGAGGCCAGTCGTATCGGATCCTGATCTCCAGGTACGATCAGGTGGCGTTGTCTGTGGGAAACTGATTTCCCCGTTCTTCTTTCAAGATCCTCAAAGAACCAAAGTTTTAACAAGATCCATGGCTGCTCGGGACAACCAGGAAAATCGATCGAATGATGGTATGATTCTCACACAACGTGAGAGCAACATCCAACCTCCTCTCCGTGACGAAACGGTGCAAGATCGTCCAAACGGGAAGGCGACTTCACCTTCACCTGACCGCGACCAACCTTTGGAAAGTCGCCCGGAAACTATTTTTCCTTCGACTCCGTCAGGGTCAGATTTCGCCGCATTGGCCGAAATCCTGAATCAAACAAACTTGCTGCTCCTCACTCATGGCGAGAAGATTGCCCGTCTTGAAGATAATTCTCGTCGACCTCATTCTCCCGAAAGACCCCGAAGGGAGCATACTCCGTCTCCTACGAGGAAGAAGAGGAGAGGACACACCGACGAATCAACAGGCAACAAACGCTTTCGTCAGTCTTCTCCACGACCCTCTCCTAGAAGAAAATTAAGAAGGAGCAGATCAAGATCTGCCTCTCCTCGAAGAACAAAGAAACATGATCACAGGTCTTCATCGCTCATTTCCAATGACGATGAGGACGCTCGGGGTCCCCTATCGTCTGAAATTATGGCGGCCAAGCTCCCAAGAGGCTTAGAGAAACCCCCTCTGTTAGGCTCGTACAACGGGACCACCGACCCAGACGAGCACATCGAGAATATCGATGCATTGCTCGACTATCGGGGTGTACGAGGGGCAATTAAATGTCGACTATTTCCTACAACGCTGAGGAAAGGAGCAATGACATGGTACAAAAGCCTTGAGGCTGAATCCATCACATCATGGAAACAACTTGGACGCACGTTCTCCAGGCACTTTACCGCATCAAGACGACACCCTAAGACAGAGGCTTCGCTCGAAGCAATAATCCAGGGGAGGGACAAGCCTTTACGAACTTACATCGAAAGGTTCAATAAAGAGGCGGTCCAAGTGTCCACGACCGACGACATGAAAAAATACTTGCTGGAACGAGGGTTACGCCCCTCGACCGATTTCCATCGGGCGGTCGGCATTGAAACCCCGGCCACCCTCGACGCGTTCCTACTAAAATCCCAAGCTTACATCCAATATGAAGAAAAGCAAGCGGCCAGTTCAGTAAGAGACGCCCGACGCCGCGAAGACGCCAAACCACACCGAGTCGATGAACCATCGACATCTCGTCGGGGAGGAGACAAAAGAAAGGATGATCGCTCCCGTGAACCGCGGGAGCACCGGGGACCTATCGGTCGGTTCCACGAATACACACCTCTCCTGGCCTCCAGGGAGAAAATTTTGTCTGAGTGCGCCAATTCGGAATTCAAACAGGCAGGAGTACGTTTTCCGAGGCAACAACCTAGCAAGCCCGGCACGGATAAAACGAAATACTGCAGATTCCACAAGAGTCACGGACACAACACAGAGGATTTCATCCACCTCAAAGACGCGATCGAAATCCTCATCAAAGACGGGCACCTGAAGCAGTTCACCAAGTCCAGAGACAATCCTCGACAGGATACACAAGAGACCCAGAAAGTCGAGGAAGTCGTACCCATACCTGCAGATGCTAACATGCAGGTCGCCCTGAGCATTTATTGCTCGGAAGATTTCTTTTTACCAGATCACACCGAGAGTCCGGGGTACCTCTCCTCCCATAGCCCATGGGAAGCGTTTCCTTCGGCAATGGTCATATCAGGAGGAGGCTTCAACAAAATCACAGTCGGTTCCGTGAAAAGTAAATTCAACCAGTTGATCGCCAAGGGGCCCGCGCAAAACGCCACCCTGGACCCACCAAGAGAGGGCTCTGTACCCCTTGCATTCTATCGGGAGGAACTCCTAGGAGGGGCACCCAACGCTAGAATTCTTCTACTCATTCGAGCGCGCATGGCAAACTTCGACGTGAGAAGGATCCTAGTAGACCAAGGTAGTTCATGCGACATCATGTACTCCCAGCTGTTTTCAACACTTCAGCTAAACGAAACACACCTAACTCCGTATGTCGGATCAGACCGGCAAGGTTTCAACGGAGCAGTATCCCGACCATGGGGCTATGTCGACCTATTTGTTACCTTCGGGGCGGGCGAGACAGCCAGGACAGTTAGGGTCCTGTTCCTAGTTGTGGACTGCCCGTCGCTGTACCAATGCATACTAGGACGACCAACTTTGGCCGAATTAATAGTTGTGTCGTCCACCGTCCACCTGAAGATGAAGTACTACACTACTTCAGGTAAAGTTGCCACATTGCACGGAGACGTCGACGCTGCCCGCAGATGTTTCGAAGCAGCCTCAAAAGGTCTCAGCTCGATATCATACCAACCAAGTCCCCTGGCATCGAATTCGCCGGATATTCCCAGGGCTTTCCCTCAGGTAGATTCGATCGACCTAGACTGCAGATTTTCAGATAGTAGAGAGAGCGTCCAGAGGCCAACAGAGTCGTTATCCCGACCAATACCGGATGGAGACTTCGAACTGATTCCTTTGGGGGAGGACCCAGCCCGGTGTGTTAAAATCGGAGCACATATGCCTGAATTGGTAAAGCGACAGTTGGAAGCTTGCCTCAAAGGGAACGCAGATTTATTTGCCTGGAGTGCCGCAGAAATGCCAGGGCTCGACCCCGAGACAGCTTGCCACCACCTCTCTATCGACCCAACACACAAAGCGGTCGCTCAACGCAGGAGGAAGCAGTCGACCGAGAAGACTGAAGTTGCTGAATCTGCTGTTAAAGACCTCCTAGAGGCTAAATTTGTAACCGAGGCCAGGTATACGACCTGGCTCTCGAATGTTGTACTTGTGAAAAAATATAGTGGAAAATGGAGGATGTGCGACGATTACACCGATCTCAATCGGGCATGCCCAAAAGATGCATACCCTTTACCTAACATCGATAAATTGGTCGACAATTCGTCCGGTTACAAATTGCTATCCTTCATGGACGCATATTCGGGGTACAATCAAATACCCATGGCCGTGTCTGACAAAAAATACACGGCCTTCATGACCGAATCTGGCAATTACTTTTACAACGTTATGCCCTTCGGTCTAAAAAACGTGGGCGCAACATATCAGCGCATGATGAATAAGGTTTTCCGAGCCGAAATCGGAGACATGCTCGAAGTATACATGGACGACATGATCGTCAAATCTCAACAAGAAACGGACCACGCGTCCCATTTACGAAAAGTGTTCGACCAAGCACGAAAGTGCAAAATGCGCTTCAACCCTGAAAAATGCACATTTGGTGTCCGAGCAGGAAAATTCCTCGGATTCTATTTAACCGAACGAGGCATCGAGGCCAACCCCGACAAGTGTCGGGCGTTCGCGGAGCTCCCAACTCCCACTTCCAAAAAATCCATACAATCACTGAACGGGGTCATTACCTCCCTCGCTCGATTCGTGGCAAAATTCGCTCAACACGCTTTCCCTTTTTACAAACTCCTCCGCAAAGAGGCAACTTTCAAGTGGACAGTGGAGTGCGAGCTAGCACTTTCCCACCTAAAAAAGGCACTAAGTGAGCCCCCAGTCTTATCCAGACCAGAAGAGGGGGAGATACTGTATCTCTACCTTGCGGTTGCAAACGAAGCAGTAAGCGCAGCACTCGTGCGCGACCTACCCGAAGGACAAAAACCTGAATATTTCACTAGAAAAGCACTCCACAGCCCAGAAATTCGATACCTTCAGGTAGAAAAGGTTGCTTTGGCCCTCCTTCTCGCAGCTAGAAGGCTACGCCATTACTTTCTGGCTCATACCATCAACGTAAGGACCGATCAGCCCATAAGACAGTTGCTCGGTCGAACGGACATGGCCGGCCGAATGTTAAAATGGTCACTAGAACTATCTGAGTTCGATATCAAGTTAGAAGGAAGACAGGCTCTCAAAGCTCAAGCGCTGGCCGACTTCGTGGCTGAACTTACATTCACCGAGCAAGACCCGAAAGTTTCGTCCAGGTGGGTTATTTTCGTAGACGGTGCATCTGGCCTGGCGGGCAGCGGAGCCGGCATCATTCTGGAAAATGAAGAGGGGAAAATCATTGAAGTGTCCTTAACATTTTCTTTCCCCACTTCTAACAACCAAGCAGAATATGAAGCTTTCCTAGCGGGCATACGGCTCGCGACCGATCTGGAAGCAGAAGAGATAACGATCTGCACGGATTCTCAGTTGGTCGCAAGCCAAGTCCGAGGAGATTTCCAGGCCAAAAATGATAACATGGCCGAATATTTGGCCCTCGTAAAAAGCGAACTAAAACGGTTCAAAAGTGTGGAAGTCAAACACGTTCCGCGGGAAAACAATGCCCGCGCAGATATCCTGTCCAAATTGGCAAGCACTAAAAGGAAAGGAAACAACAAGTCCGTCGTACAGAAATTGCTTCCCCGACCAAGTATCGGACACTCATCAACCCGCATAGACATTAACGTCGTGGGCGACACAGGCTGCTGGATGACCCCAGTGTTCAACTACCTAACCAAAGGAGAGTTACCAACCGACCCAAAAGAAGCCAGTACTATACGACGAAGGGCATGCTCATATTCTTTAGTAGGTGGACGTATGTATCGTCGAGGATTCTCTACACCCCTCCTCAGGTGTGTAGAGGAGGAAAACATTCCACACGTACTAAGGGAAGTCCACGAAGGAATCAATGCACAGCATCCTGGCGGACGATCATTAGCTCGAAAAATCCTAAGGGCAGGATACTACTGGCCCACCCTCCAACACGATGCAAAAGAGCATGTGAAGAGGTGCGACAAATGCCAACGACATGGAGACGTGCACGCAGCACCCCCATCCGAGCTAAAATCATTATCGTCACCCTGGCCGTTCGCGTGGTGGGGGATGGATATTTTAGGACCATTCGTCGTTGGGTCTGGTCAGAATAAATACTTAATTGTAGGTGTCGACTATTTCACCAAGTGGATAGAAGCTGAGGCCCTAGCCAAAATAACTGCGCTCAACATACTTCGTTTCTTCAAAAGAAACATCCTCTCCCGATTCGGGGTGCCCCTCGCCATCGTGACCGACAACGGCACTCAATTCACAGATAAACACTTCAAAGAATTCGTTGCATCAATGGGAACGAAACAACATTTCGCTTCAGTCGAGCATCCTCAAACTAACAGGCAAGCAGAGGCCGCGAACAGGGTAATCCTAAGAGGTTTGAAACGAAGACTGGACGAGCATAAGAAGCATTGGGTCGAAGAGCTACATAGCGTATTATGGGCATATAGGACCACGCCCCACTCAACAACCGGGGAATCCCCATTTCGATTGGCATATGGAACCGAAGCGGTGATCCCTATAGAAATGCACGTCCAATCGAAGCGCACGGAATCCCCCATGGAACAAGATACCAATTCCGAAGCTTTGAGAGACGAGCTCGACATGATCGAAGAAGTTCGATCGGAGGCCGCTCTTCGAGAAACTATTATCAAACAAAAGATAGCCGCTCGGTATGATTCTAAGGTCATAAGACGGACGTTCGAGGTAGGCAGCCTTGTCCTTAGAAGAAACCACAGAGATCCCCGCGAGGGAAAATTAACGCCCAATTGGGAAGGCCCGTATCGCGTCCGAGCGAAAACCGAGAACGGAGCTTATTATTTAGAAAATCTACACGGGGAAGAGTTCGCTCGGCCTTGGAACGCCGAGAAGCTCAAACAATACTACAGCTAAATCAGTCACCTTACTCAACTTCCAAGCGAGGAGAAAGGGAGACCGACGGAAAGCTGTGTGCCTAGGTACGAGCACGACATCCCAAATATAACAAAGTCAAGCAAGATCTCCTTTCAAGCAAAGAGAAGCTTGCCGCACCAACGGATACTCAAACGAGTCCGACGTCGCCTAAGTACCACAACCAGGTAGAACCCCAGCTCGCGATGGGATGTTCACACCACGGAGCCCGGGCCATTATCTTGGCCCGGGCACCGATCGGGAGTAAGACTCTCAAATACTGATTGGTCCCCCTAACCAACAGATTACTCACACACCCCGTGTCCATTCGATTACTTCTAATTAATGCAAAGACGCACGCCAAACACTTGGTAAAAATAACAAGTAAACTATGTCCTCCGACAGACGCATTGTTACGAGCAAACAAAATATGAAACCGACCAACAAGGTCGAACACATGACATTAAAAGAGGAAAATGCGACACAGAAAGGCCGACTTGTTCGGGTTACAAATAAAGGGGGCCACGCCCCCCAAAATATAAAACACAATAAATTACAAAGGCACGCAGGCCATAGATTAATTATCCTCGCCTCCCGGGCGGCCTTCATCTTCACGAGCATCCCCCTGGTCCAACTGCGCTTTAGGTTGGTCAGGCTGAGCAGTCGACCCCGGCTGAGAGTCTGCCACCACCAAATCTGAGGGGACTACGATACGGCCATCCACCACCTTGTAAAGGTAGCTCATGCGACCAACGTCCAAGGCCATGTCAGGGTGGAGAGTTTTCATCTAGTCCACCGCATTCTGGAAGCTAAGCTCAGTTGATGTGTTCAGATCTTCCATGTCTTGGTCGATCCGAGCAAGAAACTGAGCCCTCGTCACCAGATGTTTGGTCTCCTCATCCTCGTCCTCCTTGGGGCAAAAGGCGTCCTTCAGTTTCTTGTTTTGCTCAAGCACCCTCTTCTTGTCGACCTCCAGTTTGGCGATGACGGCAGCTCGTTCGGTTGACTCTTTGGTCGCAGCTTTAGCCTCCTCAGTGGCCGCTGTCAGCTTAGCCTCAGAAGCAGCCAGCTGCTCCTTAAGCTTGCTGTTCTCCCGCTCCAGTCCAGGACTCCCTTCGGCCGTCAGCCAGGCTTTTGTCAGGACCCGCATGACTGCGCTCGTGTCCTGAGCCAGAGATAGCCGCCGAGCAGGACGATCCATCCCCTCCAAGAACAAAGAGTCCGCACGATCCACCTCCATGCTGGTCCCTTCAAAGAAATTGCGCACCACAAAACATGGGGGTATCCCGTGCTTTGGTTTCGGAGGAGCGCTGGCCGTTAAATCTATAGTGGCCGCTGATTTGTGTTTCTTCATTAGGGAGCCGGTCGATGCGCTCGGCGAACCCTGGACCAAAGGGCCTGACCCCGAGCCACTCGCCTCAGTCAACCTGGTCTGCACGACCCTTGATCGTTTCCTCTGCTGCTGGACCAAACGCTCTTGAATTTTGTCCAAAGGATTCGTCAGAGAACCTGAAAAAAGAAAAGGATCAAATTAGTCACAAGCAACAAAATTAAACCAAGAATTTAACGAGCGCAAATAAACGGATACCAAAGAAGTCGGACACTTCCTGCCCGTTACGACAGGCCAGCAACTCAGTAACGTTAATCAAGGGACGCTCCACAGCTTCCCCCCCATCTTGATCAACCATAACCTTCCCATCTCCGTCCAACAGAGGGGTCGGAGTAAAGGAGGCTATTAATTTTCTGAAGGCCTCAAAAATGGCCGCATCATCATCATTCAATGTGTCCCCCACTTGAACGAACTTCCCCACGGGTTTTTCATAGTGAGCATGACTTCAAGAAAAGGGGAACAACCACAGTCTCCTCGGAATCACCTGACCTTGGTCGTCTAGCTTAGGCTCGTCGTTCTCGTCAGTATCTATTCCAAGAAAGCTCATAGCTCTCACGGCCTCCGCGCTCGCGGGCTTTATCAGGAAGTAGTCAGTTTTGAAGGCCCGGATGGATTCTGAATGGGCCTTAAAGATTTTGGTCCGCTGCTTGAAAGACACGAACCCCTTCCGGTCAGTTCCTCGCCCAGCTTGGCGCTGTAGGGAGAAGAGGCGGAAGAAGAGGGGAAGAGTGGCACCAACGCCCAGATAGGCGCACGTCATCTCGAACGCCCTCAGAAATGCATATGAGTTGGGGTGTAACTGGGAAGGAGCTACACAGAGATGCCCGAGCACGGCGCTCACAAAGTCACTGAAAGGCAACGTCACCCCCAGGACTGAAGTTGCATATTCGTACATGGAGAACGCCCGACCACGAAAATCTGAGAAGATACGGTCGTCGTCTCCCGGGCAGGTTACAACCCAATCAGCTGGATCCCCAACAATTGGCAGCGGCTCCGATCGAGGTCTCGAGAATGAGGACACCTTGTCCAGCAAATCTTCCATCACCCATTCTTCGAGCGAGACCCTCGTCTGATCAGGACACTGAGGCGAGTCCGTCGACGGTCCTGTAGTACTTGTATCTGAACTTTCCAAGGAGCTCCCGGAGTCTGAAGGTATGGACGTGGACGACCCTGAATTTCCCGAGGACGTCTCCTCGGAAAGCACATCCAGCAGATTCACGAGCGAGTTTTCACCTGAAAAGCAGAGGAAAGGCGTCAGTGAATTCGATTAAGAATATCAAATCCACCCTTCCACCGCTCGACAAGTGAAAGGGCGCGCATCAGCTCAGAAACTATGTCCCGAGCTGTAGCCCTGGCTGACCATCGCTCGGAGCAACGGCTGACGCCCAATATTATATATGTCAAGGATATAACCTAATATCCATCAAACCCAAGTCTAAGTCGACCAATATCTACGTCGACCCTAAAGTTAGGGTTTACAACCGACAAGCTACAGTGGCAGAAGTCTTGAAGATTACCAATTCCAAATCTAAAATCTACCGGTAAAATCATCCTAAACCGTATACATTTCTACAAAATCTAAACTATAAACACCTAGAGAGAAGAAAAAAAGCCATACCTTGCGCTTGAGAAGACATTCTTGAAGAAATGAGATTCTGAAAGTGGTGGTCGGTAAAGAATGGCGGTGGTCGATGGCTGATACAGCGGCGGTTGAGCAAGCCGAGTCTTGAGGAAGAAGATGAAACGAAAAGGTCAAAATGGGCCCTGGGAATCCTATTTATAGGAAGGGAAACACGTGCACACACGCGTGACCCCTACACGCTAGCCCCTAGACTAGCCGTCAAATCATTAATAGGCGCGAATCTCCAGATATTCCAGCTTTTCGTTTCACATTCTTCTGCCGAGCAACGCATCATCTGCCCGTTCTCAGAAGATCGACAACATAGATCCCTGACCTTAACATTACGCTTCGCCGAACACAACACCACTCTTAAGTCACTGCTCTACAGCGCGAGCAATGACTTGGGGGGCTCCTGTTCTGGATCGGCCCAATCCCTCCAATTGGGCCAAGAAGACCAATCCATTAGGCCTGCTCGACGTCGGGCACAATTATGAAAAGTGGTCTATGACGACCACAAGCATTCCGACCACGATGAGGTTCCCTAACGGCTATCATTGACCGTTGCCTATTTTCATGGATTCCTCAATCCGCGCCTCGCAAAATGGACCGATAATCTTTCAGTTAGTCCCTTATATAAACCCTCTCATTTGAGAGGGTCAGGTATTGATTTTCTCTGACCTTTATACTTGTACTTGCCCACTCTTGCTCGGTTACTGACTTTGGCATCGGAGTGCCTTGCAGGTACAACCTCTTTTTCTCCTCAACGACCATCTCCATCCGCTCTCGAGGCCAGTCGTATCGGATCCTGATCTCCAGGTACGATCAGTTATGTTTTATATCAATCCCACACCCAAACCACTATACAACCACATCCATTTTATTAACCCTTTCTACATTCACATAAATTTTCAGACAGCTTATATACATATACACATCTCACAAAACCAACAATTACACTACTTAGCCACTACACAAAAATCACAACAACCTGCAAACAGAATCACAACAAATATCTTCCAACATTTCTCCTCAAACATCCCATAATACCCTCACTAAAATTCTACTATATAATCAGCATCATTCTCTCACAAATCGAAGCTTGGAGAGCCATAAGAAATTCCTGCAAAAAAACCATAAAATAACCTTCAAGCTTCACAGAAAAACTCAAAAATTCATAAATCACATTACTCACATCACCGAGCTACCCTTCCCTCAACTGCAAATCACATGTCCTTAAATCACTAAACAAAACGAAAAATAGAAAACAGAAAGGCAACCTTCATAAATTCATCTCCTCCATTTAACTTATCTCCTTCTCTATCATTTTTTGTAGACCAACATCAAACCACCAAATTAACGCACACAAACACAGAAACACACCTCCAAAAAAGCCGTTCAAGCAAAAAAAACTCACCGAATCACATCCATCCGCCAAACCACACAAACTGGAAAAAAAACAGATCACGAGCCTTAGACGAACAACCACCCGCCGTCCTGCTTCCACTCAATACCACCGATCTCGTCCGCCTTCAACCACCACATAAACCACCTTTGAAAATCACCTTCTGAAGCCAACCAAACGCACAGAACCGAGCGAATCCGAACCCACCAAGATCGAACCAAACATAAACCTTTGAATCTTCAAACCATCCTCGACGAACCTTTTCCATAGAACACACAAAACCATTAATCCGTGTGAAACCAACGTCACCACCGGAAACCCAGAACCGCCGCCACAAACAACCTTTCAAAACCGTGAGAACCACCACCGCTTAGATCCGAAACCGAAACACAAACTCGAACCGAACGAAACTCACCGATTCGAAATAGAACTGAAATCTCAGACGGTGTGCGTGAGTGTTTGAGCGAGAGAGAGAGATTTGAGATTTACAGTGAGTTTTCCCTTTCCCAAAATCGCGTTTAAAAAAAGCAGAGCGAGAAGGTTGAAAAGGAAACGTAATTTATTTTTTTTCTCTGTTACTGATTTATGGTTCAACCCCTTTCTAATTTTCTTTTTTCTTTTTTTATTTATTATTTTATTTTATTTTATAAATTGTTGTTTATGGGCCTCAAGCCTGAGCCCACGTTTTTACTATACAATATACCACCCTTGATAACTTACTCGGACCCCTTTCTATTTTATCTAGATTTTTGTGTTTCTTTTATTATTCTAACCATTTATATTTATTTTATTTCTTAAGGATTTTTTCAAATTTATTATTATAATCTCTTGTTTGCTCTTATTTAATTCTATCTTGTCACTTTTTATCATTTGGAAAACATCATAAAAATATTTTAGTAAATTATTTGTTTTTTATTATTTTATTTTTTTTCAAATTTGTTTTATTTTTATTTTTGGGCCAATGATATATTAAAAATTAAGTTGGTTTCGATTTCATTAAATCGGAAAACTTGATTAATATGAGGCCAATTTATTTTTGTTTATTATTTTATTTCAATTAATTTTTATTTTTATTCTGTCGAATTAATTAAATCTAGTTTATTTTATAGGATAGTTTATTTTATCGTTTCATGGTTAATGAACATCTAATAGTCTTGAGATTCGTCGCGAGCCGACTCGACATTTCGACTAATGATGAGACCGCTTTATTTAATTTATTTAATTTATTTCATTTTTCACATTTCATCTCAATATCGACGCTCGACTCCTTATAGAACGATTCTAAACTTTGAATTCGTTCTAAGGAAGCTAACGAGCCACATTTCGCCGCATCCGATCAATAAAAGGTTCAATGCCTCTGAATAGTTTAGTACACTACACACACGCTTCCTCTTGGGCAAACTACAACGATACCCTTTATTTCTTGCAATCCCGTGTAACTTACATGTATCCCTCTACCATTACTTTGTACGCATTTTATTTTTCGCATTTTATTGGTTTTGTTTAGTTCGCGAACCCTTGGTCCCACGCCAAGCGTTTGCACTTGCACACTTGCACTTTATTTTCACTTTTCGTTTTGTTTACTAGGATCCACTTCACCTTGTGAGCCGAGCGCATTGTGCCTCGCTAACAAACCACAAAATAAACCTCCATTTGCATTCACCCTCTAACCTCAAAAAAAACAAAATGTTTCGATTAGATCCAAACCCTTAATCCAACATCAAGCGGTCATTATGTAATAAAACATTCTAATAATACGAGAAGAAATTGTACGCCACGAGCCTTAAGCGGTAGAAAGGAGGATAACAAGCTCTCGTTACTCGCTCCAATTATTTTGACGCAAGACGCTCGTCTTGTTGGACGAAATAAACTATCCATAGTATTTAGTGCAATTCGACTCCTAAACCCTTTCATCAAAGAAAGGTAATAAAATCAACAACCATATACCCATAGTAGGCCGAACTACGAGGCTCTGACTTTCCCATTGCACGCGTGAGTACGTAGGCACAAGGATCTCAATCCTTGTCGAGCACCTAGGATCAATCTAACTTATAATTCAACTCATTTCCCTTAGCAAGTAGTTCTTTAAGCATATACATCCTTTCGCGTGTGACAACTTAGATGGTTCCCATCGAGTACGATGGATGTAGGGGGTACTAATACCTTCCCCCTGAATAACCGACTTCCGAACCCAGGCAATGGTTGCGAGACCTTTGTCTTCATCCTCCTTTTCGACGGGTTTTATCTATATCTTCCCTTTCCCTCTTCGGGAATAAATTAGAATTAGGTGGTGACTCTCATGTCTGCCCAGCGCGCGGCTCTTCTCTTTTAGATCGCGTAAGGTCGTATTTTTCGGGGTGCGACATTTTGTCATGCCAACATCTCGTTATCCAATATGCCTTCCTGAAATACCCCAATTTTGACATCATTAAAACCCCAAATACTCTCACCAACTCCCCTTTTTTTATGATGGCAAAATTTGTTACGAACACAAGAGTATCGCATACAAAAACATGCTCCCCCTTTAACAACATCAAAAAGATAATAACGGATTAAAGGTGAAACACAAATAGTAGAAAGGAAGTATAAATCCATACATTGCAATTGCATTTAATCATCAACATACACACAATAAGAGCTGAAAGAAAAGAAATAGACAAATAACCAAGATGAAATAAAGATTAGCAAGCCAATATATAAAGTGAAAATAACCAAAAACATTGTCATTTAGAAAATACAACAAAACAAAAGCATCATTATACATATGAAAATGACATGGAATGGAATGAAAAATGCTTTCAATGTCGTGGACCCTGTTGTGAAGCATGACGACGATGATATACATCTGATTAAAAATCTTGCTCATGTTGGTTGGTAAAGTGGATGAAATTTGTGTAGAGTGTGTTGAAGGAGTTCGCAAGCGCAATATGGGAACCATTGATCTTATTTATTCGTGCCACTAAGTTGAATGAAAAAGCATCAAAATTTCACTTTGAGTATGGAGCTGACGTTGCAAAGCAGTGTACCGCTCATCTTGAATAGCCATATAAGAAGCAAAGGCAATGTCTTGCTCCCCAATTCACTGCTCCAATGCAGAATATCATTCGAATTGAGCCTCATAAAAGCTTTGTCGTTCAAAGTGCATGTTTTGAAGCATTTATATGATACCAGCGTTGGTGTCTTGAGAAGGTGGTGGAGGCGATAGAGAATGAGGTGCGAACGATGTTGCATTATAAGTCCATCCGGTATATTGCCATTCACCCCATCCTTGGTTTTTATATGGAGCATAATCTTCAGGAGCAACTCGATCCCAATCTTCATTATCCAATTGTACCTCATCAGTATCCATTTGTGCAACATTTGGATCAATTTCAGGATCTGGAACCTCATCTTTATTTTGATTACCTTCAGCATCACCTTCATCATTATGATCATCACCATAACCGGCTCGAGTAATAAACTGATAAAGTTTCTCTTAAGGATCCCAAAGTGACCCATCAAGCTAAGAGTTTTCTGTTGAAAAAAGGTTATTATCGGAGATAGAAGTAAAGGGAATACCTTCAACAACAATTTTGGCTCTGTTGATGATTGCTTGAATAAGGGATGGATAAGCTAAAGCAACTCCCTTCTTCTCCTTGAGAGCAAATATGTGAATATCAAAGTAATGAGGCCAATTCACTTTTACCTTGTTCCAAAGAATATAGATGAGTTGAACTTCAGGAATATCTATCCGAGAAAAAACCCCTTTCTTTGGACGGAGGTTGTGGGAGACAATCCAGTGAAGAATGTGATCCGTGGGATTAACTTTTCCTGTGGTGGTGGAAGTCAGAAACAATTCAGTATTAACAACAGACTCAATGAATGGCTCTTTGAGCATACCGTTCAATTCCCTTTGAAGTTCATACCCATCAACCTGATCGGAATCAATCATCAAAATAACAGGAGATGCAAGATCAATTCTGAAAAAATCCTTCCAAATCTGAGCATTGTGTAGCGGTAAAATCATGAGTGTAAGCTATTAGTTAACTTAACTCAAGGTAAACAGAGTCGCCACCGCGCTTTTATTTTATTCCAAGAGGAAAAGGGAAAAAGAGCGAATAAAACCTAATGAATCTAAAAGCAAGAAGGCTAAAGATACACATCAGAGAAACAGGTAAGGGGATAGGTTACACAATGGGAAGGTTTTACGCACCCAAAATGTCTATGGTACTCCACGGGAGCCCTTTGAAAAATTTACTGCTTTTGGTTTGAAAATGATTTGTAAAATGTGAGTGGAGGGATGAGAAAAGAATTCTTTTTTTTTATATTTTTGTGTTTGGAGAGGTTTAACGCCTCATGCCTACGTACCCACAAAGTGCAATGTGAGATCAAAACCCCGTAGTTCGTGGTACAAATAGTGAAAAGGGTGGGTTATGATTCATTTTATTAAGTGAAGAAAATTTGTCATCTTCAAGTGGATATCCAAACAAATCTACCATGAGAATGAAGGCATGGACTCATACATCATTATGGGGAGGGCGTCAACTCGGATAAAATCGACGAGTATGCCACTAAACCCCCACAAATGATAAGAGACTCAATTACATCAAACTACAACCATGGATATTGAGAGACTTGCACCCGACTAAAGAATAATGACTCATAATCGGCACTCCTTAAAAGAAAATAAACAAAAGTGCACAAAGGCACAAAACAAATTGAATGGGTTTGATTCTTTTTATTTTTGAATTAAGGTCAACATGATTAGATTCATTGATTTTTAAAGAGAAAAGAAAGAGGTAAAAAACCACTTGAAAAAAAGTCAAGGTTTTTGATTATTAAAGAGGTGATGATTTAAAAAGAAAGAATCCTTTGAAAAAGGGAGAAGGTTTTGAAAATTGAAGAATGGGAGGAGATGAAGGGACTATCCTAAAAAAGGAAAATAAAGAGATAAGGGAAGAAAGATCTAACCAAACTTGACGACCTTCCGAATTATGAGCATAAGAGTTCCATACTTATAAGCTAGCAAATGGCCAAATAAAGGCTAAATCCAACTTTATGAAGATCAAGGCAAAGGAAGTGTCCTAAGAATCTAAGTCCAAATCTTCACTCCAAATGCTAAGGATAGTAACCAAAAGTCCACAAATTAAAGTCACAAGTTTTTTTTTATGGGTTTAATCCTTTATTAATGTTTTTGTGTCCAAATGGACAAAAGGAAAATCAACATCAAAATAATAAGAACAAATAATAAACATGATATGGATGAATAAAGCAAAATAGAATAAAGGCAATAAAAGTGCAAGAAATTAAATGTTAGTAACAAAAGAAATAAAAATGCAAGAATCTAAAATATTAATAGTAGTAATAGTATAATAATATTTACATAATGATGGTATGGTGAACTTAATCAACCACAACCAAAAAGGAAAAGGTAACCAAAAACGAAGGCGACCGGATCCGCTTAGCATCTTACACTATAGCGATTAATCAAGGAAAACCGAACCGAATTCAATAAAATTTGAAAGGCGATTGGGAGACCCAAAGCACCTACGCATCAAAAATTCACAAGTCTCGATTCTTGATGCAATATGATTAACCACTTTGGGATTACGCGATCAACAAGAGATCCGGTCCACGAAAGTGTAATTACCCAATTAGATTTTTATTCCGAAGTCGGGACACGTTTAGGTCTATGTTAAGCAATCGCCGAGTAATTTACGAAGTAATTACCCTACAAATGAGGCCGGCCACCACCAATTAAGGTGCATAATGTTAGTGCTAATGCATGTGAGATAAACGATATGTAAATCGTTATCCGGACGCGATACCGCACAAAATTAAAGGTGAATACCAAATTGAGCCACACTTATGGTATTCTTCCATCCTTAAGTTCAATCACTCATCTCGGTGGATTCAAGCATGAAAATGTATCACTAATGCAAAGTACCTTAAGTGAATTGAATAATCCACTTAAAGGTAGTTTTGAATTAATGAACATTAACTACTCTAATCTACACCCAAAGTCCATTGAAATTAAAGAGAAATCACTCCCAAAAGTGCTTTCCAAGGTAAAAATAAAAAGGAGGAAGAAGAAGAAGAAAGAGGAACCAAAAAGAGACTAGAATCAAGCCAAAAAACATCATTCTGACTTGTGTTAACCGGTTAACCAATTGGTTAACCGGTTAACCAATTGGTTAACCGGTTAACCAATTGGTTAACCGGTTAACACAAGCAGATTCTGGACAATTTGCGCTGTTTTTAAATTGGTTAACCGGTTAACCATTGGTTAACCGGTTAACACTGTACCAGATGCTGAAAAATGTAGAAAATTCAGCATGATCCATTTTGAAACCTTTTCTCAAACATTGGATGATCATGATCTGAATTTGCACGAATTTTAAAACCAAAATATAGTGGAATCCCTGCAATCAATCAACAAATAAAGATCCAAAGGATCTAGAAACAAGAGAATCAAAGATCTACATCTTGAATGTTGATGGTGAATATGGGTTTATGGAGGAAGATGAATTACCAAAAGCTCTTCTTCAAATTGGACCAACACAAGCTTAGATCTACTGAAATTGATGAGCAAAAGAATGAAAGAATGAAGGTCTAGCTCAAGTTAATCAAGAACTCAATGTGAATTCTTGATAACTTCAAAAGAAAGAAAGATGAGCTTTGGAGAATTTTGGTGTTGGGGGAGTATTTTGCAAGAGGTTTTGTGGCTATCAAAAGCTTGTGGAATGAATGAAATTGTGGTCCTATTTAAAGGCCTTAGGTATGGAAATTTGGTGGAATGGGGCTTGCTTTGGTAATTTGAATTTAGGTTTGGTAATTGGAATTTTGGTGGGAAATGGAAAAGAGTGGTGATTAGTGAGGGTTTCTGGTAGGAAATGATCAAAGTGATGTAGAGAAATCAGAAACCAATGGATCTAGAATATTCCAATTAAATCAATAATCTAAGGATGCTGAATTTGAATAAAAAATTTAAATTTCGCACTGGTTAACCGGTTAACCAAGCTGAAATTTGAATTTTTTTATTCAATCATGGTTGCTGGGTTATTTCGGCCCGATTCTTTTGTACGTCGAAGAAATGAACACATGAACCTTGGAAATCCTTTGAATGAATCAATTAACTTGGGAAATCTTTGATCTGATAATTTTGAATTATTTGCGGATCGTCTTCGACTTTTGTCTGTGAAATTTACTCGAGCTGCGGGACTGCCCTTTTTTGGCATTTATATATGGTTCCTCTTCCTGAAAAAGGTTAGCAAAAGGAAACAAAATATTTTTGGATTTTGATCAATGGTTAGTAAACACAAACAAATAAAGCAATTAAAGACAACAGTGATCCCATGCGAGGCAAAAACCTAAACCGAGAGGAACCGTGCAACCAGTGCGATCTTGTTTGTATGCAAGATGCAGATGAGAATGCAAAGAACACTTAGGGCAAAAATTAGGGTGCAACAGCTGCCCCTATTTAAGTTTCTTCAATCTGGAGATATGAAGATTGACATCTTCGTCTCTACAAGATGGGAGAGACTTAAATACAGAAAACCCAATTTTTGTCCTAAGAGATCATGATATGATATGGATATGAGATGCAAACCCAAGATCTCTGTGGGGAGAATATGACCACCAGAGGAAAACAAAAGCTTAGGGACACAAAAGAAAATCCCACCGGGGAAAACAACAGACACCAAAAGAGTTACCAGGAAAATAAATCACTAGATAACTGACTTCACATGGAGAAAAGATATGATATATAATCAAAGTAAAGGGTTCAACAAGGAATAGTGAACGCTCTGCCGGGGAATATCAACCAAACAAGGTGTTCGAGTCCAAAAATGGAGTGTAAACACCCCAAATTTTCCCTCACTAAGTTCACACCATGGCTTGTGATCTTTTCATTTGCATTGGTTCAATCATAGCATATCATGTGGCATTTTTTGCTTCACTACATTAGGTCAAGTTCATCTGCATCTAGGGTTTGTGATCTGAGCAATCCATGATTCATTTGAGCCACCCCAAAGGTCTTAAATCATCTCAAGAGGGTCCATGTATGTTCAATCATCATATTATATCCTCCCAAGATCAAGGAAATTCAAAAATCACAAGAACTGGAAAAGCATGGAAGCAGAGCCAAGGTTTAACTGCACAGATGACCTAAAATTAGGGTTTTGGTTTCAGAGGCCATAACTCCATTTCTTTTGGTCATTCTTGTTTCTATTGGTCTCAATATGCTATAAAGATCATACATACCAAGTTTGATGAAGAAATTCATTGTGGAAGTCATCTGATCACTGGGTAACTTCTTGAGCAAGTCAGAGCAAAATCAGGGCATCTGAGGCCCCCATCAATGGACCCAAAGTGGATTTTTCATCAAATTGAAGTTATATGGTCTTTATTTGAACATTGAAGTGCTTAGAAGTTCACAAATTTGAAGGAAAGTTTGCTAAACCAAAAGTTGCCAAATATGGAAATGACTTGTAATGTAAACCTTCCATTTTGGGAAAGTTTTTCAACCTCCTCTTTCTTAACCAAAAATGCTTCAAATGAAATATTCTTGGTCATGAAAGTTGTAGATTGGATCATTCCCTTTTCAAAAAGTACAAGAACAAGATCTAATTCATTTTTGAACTCAAGTTATGGCTTTCCAAAGTTGGCAAAAATCACATAATTTCATGTTTCATGCCAAAAGGGATTTTTTGCAAAACCTCATGCCAAACCATTTTGTGACTTCTAAATGACTTCTATGCATCATTACAACTTGCCAAAATCAGAAATTGCACAAATTCACAATGTTCATGCCTTGGATATCAAGCTTCCATAAGGCATTTTTCATAAATTCTCAAAAGAGGGATTTTTGCAAGAAGGACTTCTAATGATTGGTTTGGTTGCTAATTGATCTCAAAGTATCATAACAACATCACATGATTCATTTTGCTACAAATTGCACAAGAATTCACAAGATTCCTTGCCTTGGCTCACAAGAAATTCCAAAGGGGGAAATATGCAAGAACATTGGAAACTCTTGATCAAGACCATCCAGCTCACAAAATCTGATCCAAAGGCCTTCCTTAATCACAGCTGAAGCAAGACAAGTCCTAAGATCTTCTCTGACCCGAGCCATGCCTATGGTACACAAAATCTTGACTTTTTCATTTTTGCCCATACCAATCAAGCTGTGACATTACCAACCCTCTGGCCAATCAGTACATGTTATGTGGACCTCAAGGACTTGAAACAAACACACACTCAAGCCTGAACTCTCCCATAAGCCAGGATTCACAAAATTGTCAAAAACCTTCATCTCTTCGAAACTCCTTCCACAACACTCAAACTTCAAATTCTTCTTCACCAACAAGTCACATATCATCCATAGAACAAGAATCAGCCCTTAAAACAGCCTGAAACATCACACACCAAGGCCTCAAATTCTGCTACACCAGAACTGGAACTTCCAAATTAGCCATCATCAAAGGTTTTGAAGCATCCCATTAGCTTCAGGAGGATCAGAGGAGACTCTTTGCACAAAGGAGAGGCCTGGAAAGCTCACATTTGCAGTTCATCGTCTCAGGTAAGCTCAAGAACAAAACTTTTCAGAGCTTGTTACTTTTGTTACAAAATGAAAATATATGTTATGCGGGTCATGCTGATGCTCTTAGAATTGAAAATGATGAAGAAATGATTATTTTGTGACTCTCTGAAATTTCACCCGTGGAAATATTTTGATTCGATTCTCCTTGTTCATGTGTTGTAAATGGTGTTTGAGGGTTGATTTGAGTTGGGTTTGGATAGAGGATCATTTCTGGGTGGTTGATTTGGGGTGGGGTTGCTTGTAGAGAGATTTAGGGTTTTTGACCCGCCGGAGAAGATGACCGGAGCTCCCCTCCGGTCACCTGAAAGTGCTTAAACCCTAATCCCTAATTAATTTGCCAGATGGATTCGTAGCCCTTGGATGAAGATTATGTTAAGATGTGATCGACTCAGATTAGGTCACTTAGCCCTAATTCTTTTTTATTAAAATTAATTGAGATTAATTAGCTTAATTAAGGAAGAGTGAATCCCAGCCATTAAAAAACGCGCCAGTCAACCCTGGAATCTCAACTTCAAATCTGGACCTCAGGATCTTCATACTTTTCATATTTATCATTTTATTTTATTTTCTTTCTATTTCTTTTCACGAATTTTTAAAAATAGTAAAAATAGTCAAAAAAAATTCTGAAATTTTTTTATCCAAACTTTAATTAATTTTCAGAACCCAAAAATATTTTTATTTTTATTTTTTGCATTAAAAAAGTATTTTTAAATCATTTAAATGTTATTTTTAATTAGTTAATGAGAATTAATTAATTAAAAATACATTTAGGTATTTAAAAATCACACAAAAATTCAGAGAACATTCATGGAAATTTAGAAACATTTACAAACTCACAATACAAAATTCTTTTTGGTTTTGATCACATTTTGACAATTTTCATTTGAATTAGGGTTCTTGAACTTGAATATTTTTAACCCTAACTTCAAAAATTCATAACTTTTGAACCAAAGTGAGTTTGTGAATGATTCTTTTTGCATTGTGTTATTCATAGTTTCAAGCATTTAAAAACATTTTTGTTTCATTTTTATAATGCATTTTCGATTTGTTTGGCATTTTACATTTAGGATCGCCCTTAAGACCCTAGAAACTTAGAAAATTCATAAGTCTCTCTAGGTTTAGCTTTTGACCTCCCCCTTTGGATGGTAACTTAGTATAGGTTTAGGGTTCCTATGATTGCATTTTCAATTTTTTATCTTGTCATTTTCTTCTGTCTTTGCCTTTTGCATCTTGCATGATCATATAACCCTAATTTTGCATCTTCATTTGCATTCATCTTGCATATGCTTGCATCCATGAACTTGCCATGACATTTTGTGCATCCACATGACTTATAAGACATCCTAGGACACTTTAGAAGCATGTTTGATCATTGCATCAACCATTTGCCATGTTTTGCTTTCATTTCATTTCATGTGCATTCATAAGCTTTCATGCCTCTTATATGCTTCATTTGCATTCCCATCCTTTGTATGATCATCTTCATCTCATGACATACATTTATGTCATCTCTTTGCATCATTAGTATCATGAACATGCTTCTGGTTTTGGTTTGCATCATTGCATACTTTTCATTTCCATTTCATTTCATTTCCTTTCACTAACTTTTCAGGTGGTAAGTGTTTTGAGAAGTGAATTTGCCTTCACTTCTCACAATCTCTTCTCATATCTCTCTTGCATCATTGCTGCATTTTGTATTTGTATTTGATTGAGCTTGCTCATTCATGCTCCCTCCTCACTTTCTTTCTTCAAGCAACTTATCTTCTTAAGTGAAGTAAGTTGACTTGCTTCCTTCTGCTTCTCTTCCTTCCATTTGCTTCTTCCTTGGTGGTGCTTCCTGAAGATCTTCTTGCAAGCCTCATAAACCCTAGGAACGCCTAAGCATGATAACAATTAGGGTTTGATTAGTCCCCCATTAGTTTTACCTTTGTGTCATCTTTTGTGTCTTCTCTTCTCACCCCTTAATCAAGGACTAAACCATAAAGGCTTTAAGGCTTTGTGATTGAGGTTATGCATGTATCCTTCTATTAGGATGGAGTGTATAACTTTAATCCTAAGTGTTAAACCCTTAATGTGTTTAAATCCTTTAATCAATCCACTTAATAAATCATTAAGACATCAAGCTTGTAACTTGGGCCTTGCATTATGGTTCTAATTCTTCCTTAATTGGTTAAGAAGGACTAACCCTAGTGTTAATGGACAAGTCCCCCTCAAGGTGTCTTACAAACCCTAAAATCCACTTCTTAATTTCACCATTAATTAAAATCCACTTTAATAAAGGCTTTGTTTTGTCATGAGTTTAATCCCTAATCATGGATTAAGTTGAGGAGCCTTTCTCAGCTTAAATGTTCTCATCTGTTATCCTTCTATTAGGAATGTGTAATGAGTCCATTAAATCCTTGATTATGGCTTAAACTCATTACTTAACACTAAACAAAAATACCAAAAACATCTAAATAAGTGCAAGTAGGTTAATGATCTTAATCCTACATCAGGGTGATTAAGTGTGAGGTGCTTACTTCACACTTAAGGTATTCTCATTACCCCTAATCAGAGGGAAGATGTGATGAGTTTACTAACCCTTGGTTTAGGATTAAGCTCATTTTCTTATAACAAACTCCAAAAAGCAATAAAAGATTGAAAACCCAAAAACAAACAATAATCGTCTCCTCCGGGATTCTTTTCTCATCACACTCATTCACGAACGAGAACTCGCTTCTTCCGTCTAATGCAAGACAGTTTGCACCTGAGCCAGACAGGTCATACACTTGAGCATAGACAAGTAAGCAGTTCACATGTCAATTCATCTTTCAGTCTCTTTGAGTCGAACTACGGTGTTCTGACTTCCTCATTGCACAAGAGGATACGTAGGCATAACTTAACAGTTATCGAACAAAAGTATCTGTATATTCCCCTTCTTCCAGCATTATTCTTTAAGCCTCATAGTCTTGAGCATTTCACTCTCTCCTTACACTGACACTCCTTTATTTTCACTTCACATTTCTTTTTCATTGACACTTGCATTCTTTTCCAGCTTTGATACACAGATAGCACCGACACTACCCCTTTATGCACAAATCTTTCAAGCGTGGATCCCGTCGAGTACGACGGACAATCTGGGTGCTAATACCTTCCCAGGTTGTAACCAACCCCCTTTCTCAGTTTCTCTGGTTCGCGACCGTCTTGTCTATCTCTTTTTAGGTTTATGCAGCATTACCTTTCCTTCGGGATAAAAATGCCTAGCTGGCGACACTTTTCATTCCTTCCTCTTTCGCCGACCGTTCGCGTCTGTACCCCTCTTGACCATGTGTCATCAGGTGGGAGCGACAGCTTGGCAACTATGATGGGGAACCTTATACTGTAACCAGGGCTTCTGGTTCGTTTTGTGGGTTCCTCCTAGCGCTTGTTTGATTTGTGTTTACTGGGGTGTTATGTGCTAATTGTGTTGATTTATTTGCTTTATTTGTTGCTTTATGTACTGCTTTATTTACTGCTTTCTTTACAGTTTTATATACATCATACTGTCATTGTTGGATCTGGTTTTCTTTGGTGGGTGGGGTTTTCTCTGAGTGATTAAAGGTCCTATACCAGGGACCTGAGTGACACCTAGGCTAGAGTGGTTCATGTTCTTTCCTATTCCATCTCGGTCTGGTGCGGGAATATGAAACACGGTTCATATGTGGGTTTCTTCTTGAGAACTCTGTGCTACAGATTTCCTATAGTGCTAGGGCTATCTGGGAAGCCTGCTAAGTCTGGATGACCTTTATTATGACCTTCAGAATCTGGGGTGAATTAGTGGAGGATCCTTTATGATTATTGTAAACACTGTACCTCTGGGTTAGAAGTGTTTACACTTCTCATAACTGATCCAAGTCTGAGGATCCTTGTTCTAGAACACTACATGTGAGGGGGTTGGGTTGTTTACAGGTTTGCAGGAACCCTTGACCACAGCATACCCTGTTACTGTTTTGTTTAAGAATACTCCACTTTGGACAGTTCTTGTGAAACCCTGGACTTGTGACTCTTTATTTGAGTCCCCCACCTTGGTTACTGGATTTCTGAGCCTTCATCTAGACTATTGAACATACATGGACTTATATCAAGACAGAAATCAGATCCAGCTCTTGATCACAAACCCTTGCATATCATTTGCATACATCATCATTGCATCATTTAACATTTGTTTATTTGTTTTTCAGGGTATCCACCTCATTATATCTTGGTTTTGGTTTTGACCCCTTCTATTGCATAGACCTCAGCTTCAGTCATCTTTTTCAGCATCTGCTTCAGCTATCTCCTTCAGCACTTGCATCAGTCTGTCAGAGACTCATCTCCAGCTTCCAGTCTGTGATCTTCATCAGCATTTGTCTGCATCCTCTTCATCAGTACTCATGACTACTCCAAGGAATAGCAACATATCTTATCACTTATTTGAGCCTTATTTGACTGGTATCAGGCAGGTCCAGTCACTTATCACACCTGACCACATCCCTCTATTCAGAGAGCACCATGGGGGTATTTCAGACATGGTTATGGATCTTGATCCATCTTAGAGGAGCATGATCCACACATGCATGCAGTTCTATGACCCTCCTCTTAGGTGTTTCACCTTTCCTGACTTTCAGCTAGGACCACTACTATAGGAGTTTTCTTTATTGATTGGAGTTCCTATCAGAAAAGGAATTCCATTCAACCCAGAGATGACTGCTCCTAGGAGTGAAGAGATAGCAAGGGAATTGTACTTGGAGCCTGCCCTTATTGAGAAAAACATGACTACAAAAGCTGGAATTCATGGGTTACATCTGGACTTTTTGATTTCTCAGGCCATCCTGAAGGCTGCAATGGGAGAATGGAAGGCAGTCTGTGCACTCTTAGCCCTCAGCATATATGGGGTTATATTGTTTGCAGATGAGCCCAAGTTTGTTAGTAAGAATGCCATCCACTTGTTCATGCTGAAGAACCCAGTGCCTACACTGTTAGGGGATTTTTACTACTCAGTCCACCAGAGAAATGAAAAGCAAATGGGGAAGTTGGTCAGATGCTGTGCTCCCTTGTTCTACTCTTGGCTACTCAGACACCTGCCTAAATCAGATGCTTTCTTGAACCCACATCAGCAGAGGAATTGGGCCAATAGGTTCATCTCCTTGACTTCAGATGACATCAGATGGTGCACTCAGAGCACCAAAGGCAAGGATATTATCACCAGCTGCGGGCAATACCCTAATGTCCCTCTAATAGGAGTAAAAGGTTGCATCAACTACAACCCTTTACTATTTAAAAGGCAATTGGGGTATGCCTTGGTTCACCCTTCCAGGTAACAGGATTTAGCTGAGACCCTATATTGTGAGATTCAATTTGGCTCTGTTGTAGTCAGGCAAGCTGTTTGGGTCTGGGACAACATCCAAACCAAAGGTAAACCTATCCTTGGAAGATGTAACAATGTTGCTTCAGCATAGTACTCAGACTGGTCCCGTGCTAAAGCTCATATTACCAGAATGCCTTTCACCTTGGAGGACACCCCTGGACCCTCTACAGTACAACCAGCAGCAACTGTCAGCCTGGAAGAATTTGAAAAGTTAAAAGAAAGGAATGAGAGGTTATCTGAGGCTCTAAAGAAGACTCTTTGGGAAAGAAGTGACGGTCGTCTGGACATTGAGAGATTGGAAAAACTCAAAATTGAGCATCTGACCAAGATTGAAAGGACAGAGGACTACGTCAGGAAAGCAAGAGCTGGGGAACAGATATTGAAGAATGCCTGCAAGGAGGCCAAGATTCAGAAAAGCTAGGGCTGAGCATTATTTAGAAGAAAGCCAGGCTAGGTGGGTCAGGATCACCGAGGCCCGTACACTAGAAGACCAGAGGACTCAAGCAAGGATTGAGCAGTTGGAAGCCAATGAGAAGAAGCAGCAGGAAGCTTTGTTGGTAGCCTAGAAGGAGATAGCAGAGTTAAAGCTCCGGGCGGGGATAAAGAGGTCCAAAGATCAGGACAGGCATAAGAAGCTGACTAGTGCCATTGCTACCAGGAACCTCCTTATTCGGACCATTACAGAGCACCCAGTTGGTCTAGTGACAGAGGTTCTCCTGAAGGAAGTCAAGGAGGATGACTTCGGATTGGATGTTTGATCCTGTTGTTTGTATTTCTTTTGATGTACTTTTGCTTTTGATTGTTGTATTTCTTTTGACCCACCATGGGCATGTGTTGTAAACAAACTTTGTATTGTTATCATTTGTAATGAATATCAGTTTGTTTTATTTGGTGGATTTCCTCTCAACATCATCAAGCATCTCCTCGAGGTCTGGAAAGGTCAAAACCAAGAACCAAACTGGATACCTTGGAAAACAAATAAGCATACTGCATTGCATACTAACCTTTTTCTTTGTTTTGTAGGTTTTGTTGATTATTTTTGTTTCTCACTTTGATGTGCTTTCAGGAAATATTGCTCGTCACCGAGTGTTCCCTGTCAACCGCACACACCGGTACCCTACCCGTAACAACCTTCCAGGCATTCAGATGGATCAGGTACAGCAGGACCTGACTGGAGTAAGAAATCAGATGGCAAATGAAAGGGTCGAGATGAGAAACCAAATGACCCAGTTTATGGCAGTAATGACTGGCTTGGCCTAGAGCCAAGAGAGGCTAAGAGAATTGGTAGAAAGACAAACACCTGAAGAGCCTCACCCGGGTACAGGAGGAACTAGCAATAATGAACGCAGGCAGCCCCACATTAATCCACCAGAATTTGGACCCCGTTTGAACCCTGATGTTAATGGGAATGTTCCAGGAAACACAGCTGCAGGCAGGATATTGCAGGAGGACCCCCAAGAGGAACAATTCACATTGTTGGAGCTGGGGATGAGGTGTATGATAGAAGACTGGATGAGATTGCTGAAAAGTTAAGATCTTTGGAATCTTAGAACTCCTTAGGTTTTGACGTGATGGATATGGGGCTGGTGGATGGGGTGAGAATTCCCCACAAATTCAAACCCCTATGCTTTGAGAAATATAATGGTACATCATGCCCGCGTACTCATCTGCAATCCTTCTTGGGAAGACTCAAGGCTTATACCATGGATGAGAAGTTATGGATGTTCTATTTTGAGGACAGTCTGACTGGAGCTTCAAGAGAATGGTATTCGCACCTGACAAGGGCCACTATAAGATGTTGGAAGGATTTGGCCGAGGCCTTCATCCTTCAGTACCAATACAACCTAAACATGGCTCCCAATAGAGCTCTTCTAATGGGCATGTCTCAGTCTTCAAGGGAAAGCTTTCGGGATTATGCTCAGAGGTGGAGACAGCTTGTTGCTGCTGTCCAACCACCCATGTCAGAAAGAGAGATGGCTGACATGTTTATGAACACCCTGCAGGGAACTTATATTGACCGACTTGCTGCATTTTCCTCTACTAGCTTCGCTGATGTAGTTATAGCTGGTGAGAGAATTGAAAGTCTCCTGAAGATGGGAAAAATCTCTGACAATGGTGCAAGCTCTTCCAGCAACCCCAGAAAACCTTTTGCAGGACCCCGAAGGGCGGGTGAAACCAATGCTATCCATTCAGGCAGAGGCAGACCTCAGTATTCTCATAGATCAGTAGCAGCCGTTACTATCTCGACTCTAGTTCCACAGCAACCATCATATCCTCAACAACAACAACAACATCACTATCAACAGCAACAATCTCATTTTCCGCAACAAAGATCGTATAACAACAACAACAACAACTAGCAGCAGCGTCCCTTCCAACAAAGGTCATCTCAAGCAAATAGGGTGATTGACCCAATCCCTATGCCTTACGCTGTTTTACTGCCACAACTCCTGAAACTTAACCTGGTTGAGTTAAGGACGTTGGCTCCACCAGATCCTCTCAATCTCCCGAAGAATTATGATGTTAATGCCCGGTGTGCCTTTCACTCCAACGCACCTGGACATAATACTGAGAAGTGTAGAGCCTTACAGATGAAGGTTCAAGATCTGGTCGACTCCAAAGCTCTCAATTTCGCACCTCCTCCGAATTTCAATAGGAATACTATGCCTAATCATGGTGGGCCCATGATTAATGCTATAGAAGAGAACCAACCATCTGCACTGATTGACAATGTTGCACAGGTTCAAACACCGTTGGCAGAAGTCAAGATTCAACTCTTAAGATGCCAAGTGTCCCCGGGTTGTGGGGCTTGCTGCGAATCATGCAAAACTGCTATTAATGGCTGTGAGAAGCTAAGGCTTGGCATAGATGGCCTTATCAGAGATGGAATTTTGCAAATTACTACAACGACTCCTTCAACAACTCTTTCTTCAGCACCAATGGATTCTCCTACAACATCAACAATCCTTTCTTCAACAACGACAAAACCTCCTACAACTGCAACAACTATCATTCCCACTGATTCATCAACAACGCCAGCAATCACTCCATCCATCATTTCGATAGATCAGAGTTCAGCAACATTTACTTCTACAACCTCAGCACCCATCTTATCAATGGAAACGCCTACAACACCAACAAACGTTAATGGAGATGTCTCAACGGTCACAATCTACTATGACCCGACAAATGTTACTCCTAACAACAACTTTCAACAACAAACTGCAACACCTCCTGTCAGATCTCCAGTCACAATCTACTACGATCCACATACCATCACAGTTCCTTCCGCTGCAGCAATCAGTCCAGTCACCATTACGGTACTTGGACCTGTTCCTTATGAAAGCAGTAATGCCATACCTTGGCACTACGGCTCTGATCTTTACTGCGACGGAAAGAAGATCACTCTGGATTCATCAACCTCTTCACCACAAGTTGACAATGTTGGGGGAGGCGGAGGCTTCACCAGAAGCGGACACCTTTTTGCCTAACAAGCACCAAGACCCAATGCTGAAGCAGAAGCTGCTGCTAGAGCAAACGGTAAGAATGTGGTATCTGAAGAACCAACTGTTAAAGAAACTCAGAAGACGTCTTTTGAGCAAGATGTAGACGAGTTCATGAGAATCATAAAAAGGAGTGATTACAAGGTGGTAGACCAACTTCATCAGACACCCTCCAAAATCTTTATATTATCACTGTTAATGTGTTTTGAAGCCCATAGAAATGCATTGTTGAAGGTCCTGCACGCTGCATACGTGCCGGAAGAGATTACTGTTAATCAGTTGGAAACTGTGGTTGCAAATGTTAACACCAGCCATGGACTGGGCTTCACAGATGCTGATTTAACAACGGAGGGACGCAACCATAACAAGGCTTTTCACATCACCTTAGAATGCAAGGGTGCTGTTCTTTCCCATGTACTGGTGGACACTGGGTCTTCGCTCAATGTTCTCCCGAAGAAAGCCTTAATGAAGCTGGAGTATGATGGTTTGGCATTGCGTCCGAGTAACTTGGTAGTAAGAGCGTTTGACGGCTCTAAGAGATCAATGCTTGGAGAGATTGACTTACCTGTGTTGATTGGCCCACAGACCTTTAAAACTACCTTCTTCGTGATGGACATATAGTCGGCCTACAACTGTCTATTGGGTAGACCCTGGATCCACGCCGATGGCGCTGTTACATCTACCCTTCACCAGAAGTTAAAATTCGAGTGGGAAGGCCAGATCATCACAATCTGCGGAGAGGAAGACATTTTCGTTAGCCAGCTGGCTACGTATAAGTACATAGAGATGGATGGGGAGATCCATGAGACCATGAGTCAGGGATTTGAGGCCCTTAACATCAATGAAGAAACTGTTGTGTCTGGAACGTCCATCACTTCATATCAACAAGCCCGGAAGGTTGTTGAGGAGGGTATCGCTCAAGGCTGGGGCAAGCTGCTGCCAGTTGAAAAGAAAGAAGACCGATTCGGGTTGGGTTACAGACCAACTCGACAAGATCAACCATAGGCTGCAAAGGAGCCCAAATTTGTCAGCGGGGGGATGCTGACCCCGGATGCTGTGAATAGTTTGGAAGACGAGGAAGAAGACGAACGCAACCTGGAAAGCTGGATACGTCCAAGGATCCCGGGGAACTGTGTCTCAAACTGGTCTTCCCAGGAAATTATAAGAGTTACTCCTGTAGAGTAATTATTATTTCCTGTCTTTAAGCATGCATCAAGTCCTGCATCTTGCCCAAGATGTCAGGGCTCATTTGTAATCGGGCCATCTTGTATTTTGTGCAAACGATCAATTAATGAATATCAGGACATCTTTTGCAAATGAGTCTCTTTTTTCTCGCTCGCTGTTTTTCATTTTTCATTTTTGTACAAAAATAAAATGGCAATGTTTTTCAAAATAATAACTTCATTTTCACTTTTTCTAGACAAGATAAAACTGATCACTAAAATGGACCAATCTAAACCCTTGCAGAGAATGCCTTCCAGACTGCACCGACAACGACACTGCTATGACTTCATATGACTTTGACAATCCGATTAATCAAGCCGATGAACGGGTTGAAGAAGATTATGAGCTACCTGAAGAGCTAGCCAGGTTGTTAAGGCAAGAGGAGAAGGTTATCACTCCTCATCAGAAGAATATTTGAAAGAAGTGAAAATCGGGGCCCGTCTGTAAGATTCAGTGAAGGGACAACTTATTGACATGCTTCGGGAGTATGTGGTTGTCTTTGCTTGGTCTTATCAAGACATGCCTGGGTTGGATACCGACATTGTTATGCACAAGCTGCCTCTAAAGGAAGACTGTCCTCCAGTAAAACAGAAATTGCGTCGTACTCGCCCAGATATGGCTATGAAGATAAAAGAAGAGGTACAAAAACAGTGGGACGCTGGTTTCCTTGCTATAACTAGTTACCCGCCGTGGGTTGCTAACATTGTATCTGTGCCTAAGAAGGATGGCAAGGTGCGGATGTGTGTGGATTACCGGAATCTGAACAGAGCCAGCCCGAAAGATGACTTTCCATTACCTCCAATTGATGTATTAGTCGACAACACGGCTCAGTTCTCGGTATTCTCCTTCATGGATGGATTTTCAGGATATAATCAGATTAAGATGTCACCTGAAGACATGGAGAAGACAACTTTCATCACACCCTGGGGCACATTCTGTTATAAGGTGATGCCATTCGGACTGAAGAATGCTGGTGCCACTTATCAAAGGGCTATAGTAACATTATTCCACGACATGATCCATAAAGAAATTGAATGTTATGTGGATGACATGATTGCCAAGTCCCTCACAGAAGAAGACCACCTGGTGAATCTGTTGAAACTATTCAAGCGTCCGAGGAAGTACCAATTGAAGCTAAACCCCAACAAATGCACATTCGGGGTGCGATCCGGTAAATTGTTGGGATTTATTGTAAGTGAAAAGGGAATTGAAGTTGACCCTGAAAAAGTCAAAGCCATTCAGGAGATGCCTGCACCAAAGACAGAAAAAGAAGTTCGGGGGTTTCTAGGTAGATTGAACTACATTTCAAGGTTCATATCTCATCTTACAGCAACCTGTGAGCCTTTGTTCAAGTTGATAAGGAAAGAACAAACAGTCAGGTGGAGTGAAGACTGCCAGAAGACCTTTGAAAAAATCAAGGAGTACTTACAAGAGCCTCCAATCCTTATGCCTCCAGTTGAAGGAAGACCTCTAATAATGTACTTGACAGTATTAGAAGAATCAATGGGGTGTGTGCTGGGCCATCATGACGAGTCTGGTCGAAAAGAGTATGCAATATACTACCTAAGCAAAAAGTTTACCGACTGTGAACAACGTTATTCACTGCTCGAGAAAACTTGATGTGCTTTAGACGGGCTGCTCTCTGACTAAGGCAGTATATGTTGACCCACATTACCTTATTGATCTCAAAAATGGACCCAGTCAAGTACATATCTGAGAAGCCAGCACTTACCGGACGGGTTGCAAGATGGCAAATGATCCTCATGGAATATGACATTCATTACACATCTCAGAAAGCCATCAAAGCCAGTGTATTGTCTGATTATCTTGCTGAGCAACCCATTGACGATTACCAGCCTATGAGATTTGACTTCCCTGATGAAGACATCATGTTCATAAAAGCAAAAGATCATGAAGAGCCTGTTCACACTGAAGGGCCTGACCCAGAAAAAGAATGGACAATGATGTTTGATGGGGTTGTTAATATGAATGGCCGTGGAGTTGGTGCAGTACTCATTACACCTAAGGGAGTCCACATGCCTTTCTCGGAAAAACTCACCTTTAATTGCACTAACAATGAAGCTAAATACGAAGCCTGTATCATGGGTCTTGAGGAAGCCATTGACCTCAGGATCAAGACTTTAACTGTGTTCGGAGATTCAGCTCTGGTAATCAATCAGACCAATGGAAAATGGTACACTCACCAGGAGCATCTGATTCCATACCGGGATTATACGAGGAGGTTACTGACTTTCTTCACTACAGTCAAACTTGAGTATATCCCTCGAGATGAAAATCAGTTTGCAGATGCTCTGGCTACCATTTCATCCATGATCAAAGTTCAAGCTGCCAACTTTGTACCTCGGATCTCAGTATCAGACTCGACAGACCAGCATATGTATTCTCAGTAGATGTTGCTAAAGATGATAAGCCTTGGTTCTATGACATCAAATGCTTCTTAGAGGATCAAACATACCCACCTGGGGCATCATCCAATGATAAGAAGACATTAAGGAGGCTAGCTGGTAGTTTCTTCCTGAACACTGATGGTTCCTTGTACAAGCACAACTTCGACATGGTACTTCTCAGATGTGTTGATAGGGCAGAGGCAGACTTGCTGATGCACGAGGTGCGTGAAGGATCTTTCGGTACCCATGCTGGGGGACATGCAATGGAAAAGAAATTGTTACGGTCAGGTTACTACTGGATCACATTGGATGCAGACTGTTGTGCCTATGCCAGAAAGTGCCATAAATGCCAGATCTATGCAGATAAAGTGCATGTACCTCCGAATCCTTTGAATGTGATGTCTTCACCTTGGCCCTTTGCCATGTGGGGCATTGATATGATCAGAAAGATTGAGCCGACTGCTTCAAATGGCCACAGATTCATCCTGGTAGCCATTGACTATTTTACCAAGTGGGTTGAAGCAGCCTCATATGCAAATATTACCAGGCAAGTGGTAGCCTGATTCCTAAAGAAAGACATCATCTGTCGGTATGGAGTGCCCGAGCGAATCCTTACTGATAATGGTTCCAACTTGAACAACAAGATGATGGCAGAACTGTGTCGGGACTTCAAGATTCAACACCACAATTCTTCTCCCTACAGGCCAAAGATGAATGGCGTTGTTGAGGCAGCTAATAAGAATATCAAGAAGATTGTGCAAAAGATGGTGGTCACCTACAAAGACTGGCATGAAATGCTACCATTTGCCTTGCATGGGTACCATACATCAATCAGAAGATCCACTGGGGCAACACCGTATCAGCTTGTGTATGGTATGGAGGCAGTCCTACCTGTTTAAGTTGAATTACCCTCCCTACGAGTACTGATGGATGTCAAGTTGAATTAAGTAGAGTGGGTCCGATCCCGATACGAGCAACTGAGTCTGATCGAAGAAAAGAGGTTAGCTGCAATCTGCCATGGGAAGTTATATCAGAAGAGAATGAAGAAAGCCTTCGATCAGAAAGTCAGGCTTCGAGAATACCAAGTAGGAGATTTTGTGCTGAAAAGACTCCTCCCTCCTCATACAGACCATAGGGGCAAGTGGACTCCAAATTATGATGGTCCATTCATAGTAAAGAAAGTTTTCCCTGGTGGAGCACTGATGCTCACAACTATGGATGGCGAAGACTTCCTGTCCCCTGTGAATTCAGATGCAGTTAAAAAATACTTCACATAAATGACCCGCTGGACATAAAAATAGAATGTAAGTCCAGGCAAAAATAGGGCATCCCGGCGAGTCAAAAACAGAATAAAAGACTCGGGCAAAAATAAGGGAAAATAAAAAAATGTACACCCGCTGAGTTGAAAAGCCGCATTGGACAGCTCAGGCAAAAATGGGTATCCCGGTGGATTGAAAACCCGAAAGGGCGATCCATGAAAAAATAAGGGAATAAGCGAACAACTGCACTCTGAATTCGTCTGTATCACTTACGACTTGGCAAGGTCCGAAGGGTTAAAGCATTGGTCAGAACCAACCTTCTTCAGAAAGCAAGATAAGAAGAACGTCAATGTCATACGAGTCATAGCAAAAGGAAGCATTGAAGCGTCATCAACATTGCCAGCACCTTTTGTTTCACAATTTTGTAACAATCTCCTCATTTCAGGGGATCTGTTTCTTTGACTGTAGTTGCCAATTCAGGGCACACAAATTAATGAAACCAGAAGTTTCAGTCACATTTTGTCTCGTACATTTTTATTCCATTTGCAAAAATGTCTGATATCCTTGATATAATATTTGCACAAAAACAGATGTGCCTTTCTAAAATCACATGATTGCAGGAAATATATTACTTACTCCCAAGAGTCTCTAAAACTCCTATGATGGAATCTAGTAAAGGATACCTCAGGGTAGTTGTGCGTTTCTTTGTCATAACAGGGTTGCAGGTATTCAAAGCGCAACATGGGGCATGAAAGGTTTTCCCCAGCAACATTGTCGGATCATTATGTCCTCAGCACATCTTCCAGACAGCATCAGAAATGATCTCTCCCCATCAGAGCTATCAGACACCATTTCTCCAGCGCATCTGTCAGGGCAGTACCAGAAGGTGCTCATATCCCCAGCTGAGTTGTCAAGTATCATCCTTAGCAGGATCCCCGCTAGAATCTCCAGGAGGATCGTTCAGTGATCTTTCTTCTTCCCCAGCCAAGTGCTAGACAGGGGACCATCCCCCACAGAGCTCCAGCCTCTCCCAGAAGAGCAATATCTGATTTTCCTGCACAACAAAGTGACGAAAGCTTCTACGTCCCCAACTGGGCTCTTCATTACAAAGATAAGTCTATCGGTGACTTATTTCCCCGAGCAGAGCTATATATCAGATCTACCAGTGATTTCATCCCCAGCTGGGATATCTATTTAAGCAGATCAATTAGAGATCTCCATGGGCAACGGGATCCGAGTCCCGGACCGGTATCTTTTGCATAATCATAGCATTTACATCATATTTCCCCAGAGCATAGCATTCCGTCTAATACGGAGCATTACGGCAAAAATCAACATATTGCATAATCACAAGTCATGTTTTGAATCAGCCTCTTGTAAATATCAACGTCCCGTCAGCAATATACAAAATACATCTCAAATTCCCCAGCAGAAAGCCAAAGCATCCCCTTTGCACCCACAAATACATGTTCATATACTCTTCTCGACACTCGTCCGTGTCACCTCATATCATCCCCCGTAGATATATCTATACACTTCCCTGACACCCGTCCGTGTCACCCATCCCTAGCATGGTCGCCTAAACACTTATGGTAAACCAAACACTTGTTTATAATACATTTCTTTTGACACTCGTCCGTGTCACCTTATCCCCACAGATCGCCAGAATACCTTTTACACTTATAAGTTCCTAATTTGTACACTTCCTCTTTTGACACTCGTCCGTGTCATACTCTCCCTAGCAAGTTGAACACTCGTCTGTGTCTCACTCATGCTTGTTTTTACTCATACAGATACTCGTCCGTATCTTGTATATACACTTGTTTCTCCTCAGATTCAACACTCGTCCGTGTTCTTTGTTAACCAGTTGGTACTCGTCCGTATCATCATCTCTGAACATGCGTCAAAGTTGTTTCTACCGATACTCGTCCATATCATAGCCTTAAGGATGCTCGTCCGCATCTTTAATCTATACACAGTGTCAAAGCACTTATACCTTTCCTTTCTTGAATATAGACACTCGTCCGTGTCTACCATTCCCCAGAAGAGTCCCCAGCAAATTCTTAGCAGAACTTCTTTTCTATCTGACATTCGTCCTATGTCATGATACTTTCGGCAGCCGTACCCTGCCAGGTGATCGTCCTTCACCTTTGGATGACCGTCCCTCATCCATATCCCCAGTGGAGTCTCCATTATTGGAACCCTTTTCTATCCGGCATTCGTCCTATGTCGTGATATTTTAGCAGCCGTCCCCTGCTAGGTGATCATCCTTCAACTTTTTGATGATCGTCCTTCATCACTTTTTTCCGATGGCCGTCCCCATAGTTGATCTTGTTATCTGACATTCGTCCTATGTCATGATAAACCTCGAGAGCATCCGTACCCTGCTAGGTGATCGTCCTTCACCTCTTGATGATCGTCCTTCATCATGCTTTTCCAATGGCCGTCCCTATCGTCGACCTTTTCTATCTGGCATTCGTCCTATGTCGTGATATTTTCGGCAGCCGTACCCTGCCAGGTGATCGTCCTTCACCTTAGATGACCGTCCCTCATCCTTATCCCCAACAGAGCAGTCGTCCCCTGCTAGGTGATCGTCCTTCACCTTTGATGACCGTACCTCATCATTTATTTCCTTTATACTTTTCAAACCTGAGGGTCGTCCCCATCATTGACTTTACCTTTAATCCCTATAGAATCTTGTTTCTTTGATGGTTTTCCCCATCATGATCCCTCTGTTTCCCCAGCATGTCGGCCGTCCCCGTCATTGCTTTATCCCCAGCAGTCGTCCTCTGCTCGATGGTCGTCCTCCATCACTCGCACTTTATAAATCATATTTTACTTCCTTTTACAATCTATATCCCTTTTCTTCTTCATTCAGTGAGTGCAAATTTTGGACTGTCTTTGGTATTCAACCACAAGTTATCTTGTTTGCCTGTTAAGTCGTCGCTTACATCCCGCACAGCTAACTCATGTTTGAATAGGGGCAGCTGTAAACACCCCAAATTTTCCCTCACTAAGTTCACACCATGGCTTGTGATCTTTTCATTTGCATTGGTTCAATCATATCATATCATGTGGCATTTTTTGCTTCACTGCATTAGGTCAAGTTCATCTGCATCTAGGGTTTGTGATCTGAGCAATCCATGATTCATCTGAGCCACCCCAAAGGTCTTCAATCATCTCAAGAGGGTCCATGTATGTTCAATCATCATATTATATCCTCCCAAGATCAAGGAAGTTCAAAAATCACAAGAACTGGCAAAGCATGGAAGCAGAGCCAAGGTTTAACTGCACAGATGACCTAAAATTAAGGTTTTGGTTTCAGAGGCCATAACTCCTTTTTTTTGGTCATTCTTGTTTCTATTGGTCTCAATATGCTATAAATATCATACATACCAAGTTTGATGAAGAAATTCATTGTGGAAGTCATCTGATCACTGGGTAGCTTCTTGAGCAAGTCAGAGCAAAATCAGGGCATCTGAGGCCCCCATCAATGGACCCAAAGTGGATTTTTCATCAAATTGAAGTTATATGGTCTTTATTTGATCATTGAAGTGCTTAGAAGTTCACAAATTTGAAGGAAAGTAGGCTAAACCAAAAGTTGCCAAATATGGAAATGACTTGTAATTAAACCTTCCATTTTGGGAAAGTTTTTCAACCTCCTCTTTCTTAACCAAAAATGCTTCAAATGAAAATTTCTTGGTCATGAAAGTTGTAGATTGGATCATTCCCTTTTCAAAAAGTACAAGAACAAGATCTAATTCATTTTTGAACTCAAGTTATGGCTTTCCAAAGTTGGCAAAAATCACATAATTTCATGTTTCATGCCAAAAGGGATTTTTTGCAAAACCTCATGCCAAACCATTTTGTGACTTCTAAATGACTTCTATGCATCATTACAACTTGCCAAAATCAGAAATTGCACAAATTCACAATGTTCATGCCTTGGATGGCAAGCTTCCATAAGGCATTTTTCATAAATTCTCAAAAGAGGGATTTTTGCAAGGACTTCTAATGATTGGTTTGGTTGCTAATTGATCTCAAAGTATCATAACAACATCACATGATTCATTTTGCTGCAAATTGCCCAAGAATTCACAAGATTCCTTGCCTTGGCTCACAAGAAATTCCAAAGGGGGAAATATGCAAGAACATTGGAAACTCTTGATCAAGACCATCCAGCTCACAAAATCTAATCCAAAGGCCTTCCTTGATCACAGCTGAAGCAAGACAAGCCCTAAGATCTTCTCTGACCCGAGCCATGCCTATGGTACACAAAATCTTGACTTTTGCATTTTTGCCCATACCAATCAAGTTGTGACATTACCAACCCTCTGGCCAATCAGTACATGTTATGTGGACCTCAAGGACTTGAAACAAACACACACTCAAGCCTGAACTCTCCCATAAGCCAGGATTCACAAAATTGTCAAAAACCTTCATATCTTCGAAACTCCTTCCACAGCCATCAAACTTCAAATTCTTCTTCACCAACAAGTCACATATCATCCATAGAACAAGAATCAGCCCTTAAAACAGCCTGAAACATCACACACCAAGGCCTCGAATTCTGCTACACTAGAACTGGAACTTCCAAATTAGCCATCATCAAAGGTTTTGAAGCATCCCATTAGCTTCAGGAGGATCAGAGGAGACTCTTTGCACGAAGGAGAGGCCTGGAAAGCTCACATTTGCAGTTTATCGTCTCAGGTAAGCTCAAGAACAAAACTTTTCAGAGCTTGTTTCTTTTGTTACAAAATGAAAATATATGTTATGTTGGTCATGCTGATGCTTTTAGAATTGAAAATGATGAAGAAATGATTATTTTGTGACTCTCTGAAATTTCACCCGTGGAAATATTTTGATTTGATTCTCCTTGTTCATGTGTTGTAAATGGTGTTTGAGGGTTGATTTGAGTTGGGTTTGGATAGAGGATCATTTCTGGGTGGTTGATTTGGGGTGGGGTTGCTTGTAGAGAGATTTAGGGTTTTTGACCCGTCGGAGAAGATGACCGGAGCTCCCCTCCAGTCACCTGAAAGTGCTTAAACCCTAATTCCTAATTAATTTTCCAGATGGATTCGTAGCCCTTGGATGAAGATTAGGTTAAGATGTGAACGGCTCAGATTAGGTCACTTAGCCCTAATTCTTTTTTATTAAAATTAATTGAGATTAATTAGCTTAATTAAGGCAGAGTGAATCCCAGCCATTAAAAAACGCGCCAGTCAACCCTGGAATCTCAACTTCAAATCTGGACCTCAGGATCTTCATACTTTTCATATTTATCATTTTATTTTATTTTTCTTTCTATTTCTTTTCACGAATTTTTAAAAATAGTCAAAATAGTCAAAAAATTCTGAAATTTTTTTATCCAAACTTTAATTAATTTTCAGAACCCAAAAATATTTTTATTTTTATTTTTTGCATTAAAAAAGTATTTTTAAATCATTTAAATGTTATTTTTAATTAGTTAATGAGAATTAATTAATTAAAAATACATTTAGGTATTTAAAAATCACACAAAAATTCAGAGAACATTCTTGGACATTTAGAAACATTTACAAACTCACAACACAAATTTCTTTTTGGTTTTGATCACATTTTGACAATTTTCATTTGAATTAGGGTTCTTGAACTTGAATATTTTTAACCCTAACTTCAAAAATTCATAACTTTTGAACCAAAGTGAGTTTGTGAATGGTTCTTTTTGCATTGTGTTATTCATAGTTTCAAGCATTTAAAAACATTTTTGTTTCATTTTTATAATGCATTTTCAATTTGTTTGGCATTTTACATTTAGGATCACCCTTAAAACCCTAGAAACTTAAAAAATTCATAAGTCTCTCTAGGTTTAGCTTCTGACCTCCCCCTTTAGGGTTCCTATGATTGCATTTTCAATTTTTTATCTTGTCATTTGCTTCTGTCTTTGCCTTTTGCATCTTGCATGATCATATAACCCTAATTTTGCATCTTCATTTGCATTCATCTTGCATATGCTTGCATCCATGAACTTTCCATGACATTTTATGCATCCACATGACTTATAAGACATCCTAGGATACTTTAGAAGCATGTTTGATCATTGCATCATCCATTTTCCATGTTTTGCTTTCATTTCATTTCATGTGCATTCATAAGCTTTCATGCCTCTTATATGCTTCATTTGCATTCCCATCCTTTGTATGATCATCTTCATCTCATGACATACATTTATGTCATATCTTTGCATCATTAGCATCATAAACATGCTTCTGGTTTTGGTTTGCATCATTTCATACTTTTCATTTCCATTTCATTTCATTTCCTTTCACTAACTTTTCAGGTGGTAAGTGTTTTGAGAAGTGAATTTGCCTTCACTTCTCACAATCTCTTCTCATCTCTCTCTTGCATCATTGATGCATTTTGTATTTGTATTTGATTGAGCTTTATCATTCATGCTCCCTCCTCACTTTCTTTCTTCAAGCAACTTATCTTCTTAAGTGAAGTAAGTTGACTTGCTTCCTTCTGATTCTCTTCCTTCCATTTGCTTCTTCCTTGGTGGTGCTTCCTGAAGATCTTCTTGCAATCCTCATAAACCCTAGGAACACCCAAGCATGATAACAATTAGGGTTTGATTATTCCCCCATTAGTTTTACCTTTGTGACATCTTTTGTGTCTTCTCTTCTCACCCCTTAATCAAGGACTAAACCATAAAGGCTTTAAGGCTTTGTGATTGAGGTTATGCATGTATCCTTCTATTAGGATGGAGTGTATAACTTTAATCCTAAGTGTTAAACCCTTAATGTGTTTAAATCCTTTAATCAATCCACTTAATAAATCATTAAGACATCAAGCTTGTAACTTGGGCCTTGCATTAGGGTTCTAATTCTTCCTTAATTGGTTAAGAAGGACTAACCCTAGTGTTAATGGACAAGTCCCCCTCAAGTTGTCTTACAAACCCTAAAATCCACTTCTTAATTTCACCATTAATTAAAATCCACTTTAATAAAGGCTTTGTTTTGTCATGAGGTTAATCCCTAATCATGGATTATGTTGAGGAGCCTTTCTCAGCTTAAATGTTTTCATCTGTTATCCTTCTATTAGGATGGTGTAATGAGTCCATTAAATCCTTGATTATGGCTTAAACTCATTACTTAACACTAAACAAAAATACCAAAAACATCTAAATAAGTGCAAGTAGGTTAATGATCTTAATCCTACATCAGGGTGATTAAGTGTGAGATGCTTACTTCACACTTAAGGTATTCTCATTACCCCTAATCAGAGGGAATATGTGATGAGTTTACTAACCCTTGGTTTAGGCTTAAGCTCATTTTCTTATAACAAACTCCAAAAAGCAATAAAAGATTGAAAACCCAAAAACAAACAATAATCGTCTCCTCCGGGATTCTTTTCTCATCACACTCATTCACGAACGAGAACTCGCTTCTTCCGTCTAATGCAAGACAGTTTGCACCTGAGCCAGACAGGTCATACACTTGAGCATAGACAAGTAAGCAGTTCACAAGTCAATTTATCTTTCAGTCTCTTTGAGTCGAACTACGGTGTTCTGACTTCCTCATTGCACGAGAGGATACGTAGGCATAACTTAACAGTTATCGAACAAAAGTCTCTGTATATTCCCCTTCTTCCAGCATTATTCTTTAAGCCTCATAGTCTTGAGCATTTCACTCTCTCCTTACACTGACACTCCTTTATTTTCACCTCACATTTCTTTTGCATTGACACTTGCATTCTTTTCCAGCTTTGATACACAGATAGCACCGACACTACCCCTTTATGCACAAATCTTTCAAGCGTGGATCCCGTCGAGTACGACGGACAATCTGGGTGCTAATACCTTCCCAGGTTGTAACCAACCCCCTTTCTCAGTTTCTCTAGTTCGCGACCGTCTTGTCTATCTCTTTCTAGGTTTATGCAGCATTACCTTTCCTTCGGGATAAAAATGCCTAGCTGGCGACACTTTTCATTCCTTCCTCTTTCGCCGACCGTTCGCGTCTGTAACCCTCTTGGCTATGTGTCATCAGGTGGGAGCGACATGGAGGAATACCAAGTTGGAACAGAAATCATAAACTACCGATTTACTGGGTAGGAAAACAAGGGACTCGATTATCGATTTACTAGATAGGAGCAAAACAAAGAGGGATAACCTCTGCTACCTTTTTACTGGGTAGAAAAACTCTCAACTACCTGATTTACTGGGTAGGAGCTCAAGCAAAGGGAAATAACTTCTATTACCTTTTTACTGGGTAGGAAGAAGAAATATCGACTACCGGATTTACTGGGTAGGAGTACAAGCAAAAGAGCTTGATTAATTTGGTAATATTACCCACTATCAAAAAAAAATTGATAGCTTAATTCCAAAGTAATATACTCAAGCTAGAGAAAATGTTGCCCACTATCAAACAACGATAGCTTAATTCCAAAGCAAACATTACTCACAAAGGGGGCCAAAATTCAATCCAAGAACAAGTTGGAGAGAAACAGTCAAACAAGACTCGTCCCGAGGAGGAAATATCTCAACTAGGGAAGTTCTATCCAGATAATAAACTGGGGAAGAAACTGAAACAAAATCATCCACGAGAAGCAAACTCAGTGGGGAAATAGAAAGAATAAACACTTTCTGCTTAAGGGTTGACACTCTAAACTTGAGAGGAAAACCACACACACACTCCGCGGGGAAAGATCACACCAAAGAGCGGGGATCAAAGATAAATGCAAGAATGCAAGCAAAAGATGCTATGCTCATGCGTATGAATATGCGTATGAATATGCTGACAAAACAGACACAAAGATAAGCAACGGGTGACATAAACATCACAACAACCAGATACTCGGCTAATCAGGGCAACGAGGTCGGGGACCATGCCGGAGATTCGATTTTAAATCCTGCAGGGGGAAAAATCAAAAGCCATCAAAGGAATAAAATCCTACTACAAGGCAAAATTCATACTGGGGAAACAACTGCTAGGAATCGACTCCACAAAGCATTCTTCCAAAATCCATAAAAGGATATCATCAGAAAATTCCACTCTGAGAAGATAACATATCGGAGATATCTCAACAACTCAAAATCTTCCATACTCTAGGGGGGAAAAGGGAAATGTCCCTGCTAAACTCTGATGGGTACAAATATCTTTACAACTCTGTTTGGGGAAACCAGATAAAAGTTTACCAGTGATGTAAATAAAGCATAATCTACTGGAGCATTAAACATCAACTCTGCATAAAGGATATCACCCTGCTGAGGAAAGGTAAAAATCTGTCGAAGGTGAGAAGAACTTCCACGTTCCATGCTGGGGACAAAAATGTTCTTAATCAAACTCCTGCAGGAACAACCATTATACTATTTCTTCTTTATCGGGGAAAGAGTTATAATACTCTCACACTGCTTGGGGAAAGAGTGCAAAACCTGCCAAAGATAGAAATCTGCTGGGAACCATCACACGCAGACTTACTGGGGATCTATGAAGATCTTTCATCACTGAACGAATGCACTTTTCCACCCACGGGGGAATACTAGAAGTTAACATCATAGCAAATCACGATTATGAGGGATTTTAAATCAATCATTACCAACAGGTGAAAGAAAACCTCTAAACGGATTGATATACTCATACTTCTGCTGAGGGATGCGACAACCTCGTACTGAGGAGCAAAGACTCGGTCGGGGACTTCCAAGACTTTTCAAGTCCAGGGTAAACTGCTGAGGAAGAGATCAAAACTCAGCTGGGGATTTTCCAGGATATACCTTCCAACAACTCTTCTGGGGAAAGGGAACCAAATTGAGAGTTCTTACAAATCCTTACTCATGATGGTTGTTGGGGAGAAAAACATCATTAATGCCAGGACCAATAAAAAAATCCTCAAAGACACAAGCGGTTCAAACCCTGCTTTGGGAGCAACAAGTTGCACACATCTGGACTTTACCATCCTTGGAATCACTATTAATATCCTTTCTTTGTTCATATGTCAAAAGAAAAAATGTTTTTATAATCTTCAAAGATTCAATTGATTAAATTCGTTTCAAAAATTATCATCAACAATAAATTGAAATTTTGTAAACGGAAACAACATAAGGAGTTGCAAAAAAATGGATAAAAGCTCAAATTTATTGATAGAATGGTAGTCAGCAAATGGCATGGCTCCATGGATCATTACAAGTTTGAAAAATGGTAAATACATGGAAAAGGGCTACATTGAAATACAATGATCATTATTCTCCCTATCAACTTTGAACTCCACTGTGTCTGAAACTTCAGTCAAGGATGAGTGAATAAGAATCTTTGATGGGAAATTCTTCTGAGGGATAGAACCTGAAATCCTCGGTCGCTACAAGTGATCCAATATGTCGATGCCGTTACTTGCCATGATCCCTAACTTTTGCCTAGATTTCCCTTTCAGGTTTTCAATCTACCGGGATAATTATTTCTGTTTTTGTCTCTAATTTTTGCCTGGACCGCCCTTTCGGGTTTTCAATCCACCGAGACGCTCATTTTTGCCTAAGCCGCCCTTTCGGGTTTTCAACTTAGCAAGCTGTTCTTTTATTTTTTAGGCGAAGTATTTCTTGACTGCATCCGCATTCACAGGGCGAGTGATCTCCTCACCATCCATAGCTTCCAGAATTAATGAACCGCCAGAGAAGGCTTTCTTGACAACATATGAGCCATCATAGTTCGGAGTCCACTTGCCCCGAGAATCTTTAATGAAAGACTGAATCTTTTTTAGCACGAGGTCGCCTTCTCTGAATACACGAGGTTTGACCTTCTTATCAAAAGCTTTCTTCATTCTTTGCTGGTACAACCGACCATGACACAAAGCCGTTATTATCTTTTCCTCAATCAAATTCAACTAATCAAATCTAATCTGACACCATTCAGCCTCAGTCAACTTGGCTTCCATCAGAACTCTCATTGATGGGATCTCAACCTCGACGGGGAGCATTGCTTATGTACCATAAACAAGTGAGAAAGGGGTTGCCCCTGTTGAAGTGCGGACAGATGTACGATACCCATGCAAAGCAAAAGGGAGCATCTCATGCCAGTCCTTGTATGTCACAACCATCTTCTGAATGATCTTCTTAATGTTCTTATTCGCAGCTTCAATAGCCCAATTCATCTTCGGTCTATAAGGAGAAGAATTATGGTGCTGAATCTTGAATTCTTCACAAAGTTCTTTCATCATCTTATTATTCAAGTTCGAACCATTATCAGTAATGATTCTATTCGGAACACCATATCTGCAGATAATGTTATTCTTGATAAACCGAACCACAACTTGCTTGGTCACATTAGCATACGATGCCGCTTCCACCCACTTGGTGAAGTAGTCAATTGCCACAAGAATAAAACGATGTCCATTCGAAGCCTTGGGTTCAATCATACCAATCATATCAATTCCCCACATAGAGAAAGGCCACGGGGAAGAAATCACATTGAGATAAGCTGGTGGCACGTTAATTTTATCAGCATACACTTGACATTTATGGCATTTTTTCACATACTTGCAACAATCAGATTCCATTGTTAGCCAATAGTAACCTGCTCTCAACATCTTTTTAGCCATTGCATGCCCATTAGCATGAGTACCAAAAGATCCTTCATGAACTTCTTTCATTAACATGTCTGCTTCGTGTATATCCACGCATCTGAGCAAGACCATGTCAAAATTTCTCTTATAAAGCACATTTCCATTCAGGATGAAATTGCCTGCCAATCTCCTCAAAGTCCTCTTATCTTTATCGGATGCCCCAAGTGGGTATTCCTGTCTCTGGAGAAAACATTTAATATCATGATACCAAGGCTTGTCATCGTGGACCTCTTCAACTGCAAACACATGAGCTGGTCTTTCAAGTCGCATCACTCTGATCATGGGAACATCATTCCACTGGTGCACCTTTATCATAGAAGCTATAGTTGCTAAAGCATCTGCCACCTGATTCTCATCACGAGGAACATAATGAAACTCAAATTTAGTGAAGAAAGTTGATATCTTCCTGGCATAATCTCTATAAGGAATTAAGTGGGGTTGATGAGTTACCCACGTGCCCTGGATCTGATTGATTACCAAGGCAGAATCTCCGTACACGTCAAGATGTTTAATCCTCAGATCAATAGCTTCCTCAAGACCCATAATACAGGCTTCATACTCAGCAGCATTATTAGTATAAGGAAAAGTCAACCTCGCAGCAAAAGGAATATGTGAACCATGGGGAGTAATGATCATTGCCCCAATTCCTCTTCCGCGTGCATTTACAGCACCATCGAAAACTAAAACCCATCGAGATCCAGGCTCCGGCCCTTCTTCGATCAAAGGTTCATCACAATATTTCATTTTCAAGTACATCACATCCTCATCTAGAAAATCAAACTTGATAGGCTGGTAATCATCAATCGGTTGATGTGCCAAATGGTCAGCCAAGATACTACCTTTTATAGCTTTTTGAGCTCGGTACTCGATATCATATTCTGACAATAACATTTGCCAACGAGCAAATCTCCCAGTCAAAGCAGGCTTTTCAAATATATACTTTATTGGATCCATTTTAGAGATCAACCAAGTTGTATGATTCAGCATATACTGGCGAAGACGCTTTGCAGCCCAAGCTAAGGCACAACAAGTTTTTTCAAGCATGGAATACCGAGACTCACAATCAGTGAATTTCTTACTCAAGTAGTAAATTGAATATTCTTTTCTTCCAGATTCATCTTGTTGACCAAGCACACAACCCATGGAATCTTCCAACACAGTCAAGTACATGATCATCGGTCTACCTTCCACCGGAGGAGACAAGATAGGAGGTTCAAGCAGATATTCTTTGATACTTTCAAACGCCTTCTGACAATCATTGTCCAGACACAACCTTTATCTTTTCGAAGCAACTTGAAAATCGGAGCACATGTGGCAGTCATGTGAGAGATAAACCTCGAAATATAATTCAAACGGCCCAAGAATCCTCTTACTTGTTTTTCAGTTCTTGGAGCAGGAATTTCCTGAATAGCTTTCACTTTATCAGGATCAACTTCAATGCCTCTTTGGCTGACAATGAAACCTAACAACTTTCCAAAACGTACACCAAAGGTGCACTTGTTCGGATTCAAATGAAGCCTAAACTTCCTTAACCTCTGAAACAACTTCAGCAAATGTTCAACTTGTTCCTCTTCAGTCCTCGACTTAGCGATCATATCATCAACATATACCTCGATTTCTTTGTGCATCATATCATGGAAAAGTGTGGTCATAGCTCTTTGGTATGTCGCACCAGCATTCTTCAATCCAAAGGGCATCACTCTGTAGCAGAATGTTCCCCATGGTGTAATAAATGTGGTCTTTTCCATGTCCTCGGGTGCCATCTTTATTTGATTATAACCGGAAAATCCGTCCATAAAAGAGAACACATCAAACTTAGCCGTATTATCTACCAACATATCAATGTGTGGCAACGGAAAATCATCTTTTGGACTGGATTTGTTCAAATCTCTGTAATCAACGCACATTCAAACTTTTCCGTCTTTCTTTGGAACAGGCACAATATTGGCCACCCATTGAGGATAATTTGACGTCACAAGAAAACCTGCATCAATCTGCTTTTGAACCTCCTCTTTGATCTTTACTGCCATATCAGGATGAGTTCTTCTCAACTTTTGCTTCACAGGTGGACATTCAGGCTTTAACGACAATCTATGCTCCACAATATCAGTATCAAGACTTGGCATGTCTTGATAAGACAGAGCAAATACATCAACATACTCTCTGAGAAGCTCTACAATCCTCTTTTTAACACCAGGACCAAGCAACGCTCCAACTTTGACTTCTTTCTTATCATCTTTAGAACCCAAGTTGACCATCTCTATAGACTCTCCATGAGGCTGAATAACCTTCTCCTCGTGCTCAAGAAACCGAGAAATCTCATCAGTGTCGCTCTCGGGATTTTCATCCTAGTACAAACGCGAAAGTGGCGCGGAAAGGTTAGAGTCGCCAGCCAGACATTTTTATCCCGAATGAATGGGAAAGGTAATGTTGCACAAACCTGAGGAAGAAGGAAAGGACAAGGTCCTGCGAACCAAAGATCTGGGTTCGGGAGTCGGTTACGACCTGAGAAGGTATTAGCACCCCAGATCGTCCGTCGTACCCGACGGGATCCACGCTTGCTTGCTTGTTTCAAAGGGTGAGAAGAATAACTGCTGCTGAATAAAACCGCTAACTGGAAACTGGAATGAAATGAGAAAAGAAATGGAATTGGAAAATGGAAAGAAAGGGGAAAATGTAGGGAAAATAAAGAATGTGCTCGAACGGGCCCTACCTCGCTGCCTACGTACCTCATCGGGAAAATGAGGATCAGAGTCGACGTAGTTCTCCTAACTAAGGCGGGAACTATTTGTTTGTGTTTTTTACAGCTGGAACTGCGTATGTGTCGCTCCCGATAAATGGGAAATGGCCCAGATAAAGGTACAGACGCGAACGGTCGGCGAAAAGGGGGATGTGAGAACACACAGGAGTGAACTCACAGGAAATGAATAGAGTCTCCAGCTAGGCATTTTTATCCCGGAGGAAAGGTAATGCTGCATAGACCTAGAAAGATATGGATAAGACGGTTGCGAACCAGAGAGACTGAGAAAGGGGGTTGGTTACAACCTGGGAAGGTATTAGCACCCAGATTGTCCGTCGTACTCGACGGGATCCATGCTTAAAAGATTTGTGCTTTAAAGGGGTAGTGTCAGTGCAATTTGTGTATAAAAGAGCTGGAAAAGGATGTACAGGTGTCAGTGTAAGAGAAGTGTGAAGCGGAGTATGTGAAGTGTCAGTGTAAGAACAAAAGTGAAATGCTCATGATAATGAGGCTAAGAAAATAATGCTGGAAAGAGGGGAAATATACAGAGACTTTTGTTCGATAACTGTTAAGTTATGCCTACGTATCCTCTCGTGCAATGAGGAAGTCAGAACACCGTAGTTCGACCCAAAGAGACTGAAAGATGAATTGACTAATGAACTGCTTACTTGTTTATGCTTAAGTGTATGACCTGTCTGGCTCAGGTGCAAACTGTCTTGCATTAGACGGAAGAAGCAAGTTCTCGTTTGTGAGTGAGTATGATGAGAAAATAATCCCGGAGGAGACGATTATTGTTTGTGTTTGTATTTTCAATATTTTATTGCTTTTGAATGTTTGTCATAAGTTAATGAGCTTAAGCCTAAACCAATGGATTTAGTAGACTCATCACATCTTCCCTCTGATTAGGGGTAATGAGAATACCTTAAGTGGGAAGTCAGCTTCTCACACTTAATCACCATGATGTAGGGTTAAGATCATTAACCTACTTGTGATTATTTAGATGTTTTTTGTTGTTTTTGTTTAGTGTTAAGTAATGAGATTAAGCCATAATCAGGGATTAAACAGACTCATTACACCATCCTAATAGAAGGATAATAGATGAGAATGTTTAAGCTGAGGAAAGCTCCTCAACTTAATCCATGATTAGGGATTAAACCCATGACAAAACAAAGCCTTTATTAAGTGGATTTTAGTTAATGATAAGATGATGAAGTGATTTTTAGGGTTTGTAAGACAACTTGAGGGGGACTTGTCCATTAACACTAGGGTTAGTCCTTCTTAACCAGTTAAGGAAGAATTAGAACCCTAATGCAAGGCCCAAGTTACAAGCTTGATGTCTTGATGATTATTAAGTGAATTGATTAAAGGATTTAAACACATTAAGGGTTTAACACTTAGGATTAAAGTTATACACTCCATCCTAATAGAAGGATGCAGGCATAAGCTTAATCACAAAGCCTCAAAGCCTTTAGGGTTTAGTCCTTGATTGTGAGATGAGAAGAGAAGACTCAATGAGACACAAAGGTAAAATCTAAATGGGGGACTAATCAAAACCCTAATTATTGTCATGCTTGGTTGTTCCTAAAGTTTGTGAGGTTTACAAGAGAAATCTTCAGAGGAACCACCAGGAAGCAGATGAAAGGATCAAAGAGAAGCAAAGTCACTTGCTTCATTTAAGAAGACAAGTCACTTGAAGAAAGAAAGTAAGATAAAGAAGAATGAGCAAGCTCAATCTCAAACACAAAACAAAATGCAGCAATGATGCATAAGAGGGATGAAAAGAAGTTATGAGAAGTGAAGGCAAATTCACTTCTCAAAGTTACTTACCACCTGAAAAGTTAGTGAAATAAATGCAATGCAATGCAAGATGAGATGAAATGACATGATGCAAATCAAAACCAGAAGCATACACATGATGTTAATGATGCTATGAGATGATGCAAACATGAAACAAGGCATGGGGATGATCATATGGACATATGGATGCAAGAGAAGCATGCTTAGAACCATGATCATACATGAAAAGTTATGAAGTGCAAATGGCATACAACATGGCAAATGCAAGATGTAATGGTCAAACATGATTCTAATATGTCCTAAGATGTATTATGAATCAAATGGATGCATAAAATGTCATGGCAAGTCATGGTATGCAAGCAAATGCAAGATGAATGCAAAAGGAAGCCCAAATTAGGGTTTATGATCAATGCACCAAATAAAAACCAAAACCAGAAGCAAACATCAAGATAAAAAATTGAAAATGCATTCAAAGGAACCCTAAACCTATACAAACTCACTGCCCAAAGGAGGGGATCCAATTCTTAACCTAGTGAAAGTTATGAATTTTCTAAGATTGCTAGGGTTTTATGGTACCTTGTCAAGAAAAATGTCAAACAAATTGAAAATGCAAGATCAAATCATGCCAATTTAATCCTACAAACTACATGATATGTAAGACACAATGCAAAAAGAATCAAAGTCCAACTCTCAATGGTTAGGCAGAAATGAATTTTGGAACATTGGATCAAAATAATGCTTTGAAATGAAATTAATTCCATGGAAAATTGTCAAAATGCATCAAGATCAAAAAAGAAATTTGGTTTGAGGGTTGGACAATGTTTCTAAATGATTTTAAAGGTTTCATGAATTTTTTGGTGATTTTTAAATACTTAAAAGTATTTTTAATTAATTAATTCCCATTAATTAATTAAAAATAAACTTTTAAATGATTTAAAAATAATTTTTAATGCAAAAAATAAAAAATAAAAATGTTTTTGGTTTCTGAAAATTCATAAAATTTTGTACAAGAATTTTCAGAATTTTTAAAATTGTTTTGTTATTTTAAATAAATCATAGAAAACAAATGAAATAAAATGTAAATTAAAATGAATTTAAACTGAAAAAAGAAAAGTATGCAAATCAAAGGGTCAGGATTCAAATACACGCGCGCGGGAGTTGACTTGGCGCCACATCCAAGGGCTGAAATTCAAATTTCGCTAATTAATGATTAAACCCTAATCCAGCCCTAATTACTTTCAGATGACCGGAACAGTGGTTCCGGTCATCTTCTCCGGCTAGCTCATCTTTCAATCTCTCTCAAAACGCCATGAAATCATGCCAAACTCTCCAGATCAACTCAACTAACCTCCCTAAACAACAATCCAGCAACAAATTCCATTTATTTCTACTCAAGAACAAAATACGAATCAAACATCAAAAATTGCAGAAATTTCAGAAACACCATACAAGCTCATTTCTCAATCTTTTTCAAAAGTAAAAGGCTCAGTGAACTCAGGGAAGCATGCTTTATCAATTAGAAATAAGAAATGAATTTCCAAGGCTACCTGAATCGAAGCTTTAGTTTCTGGCACTTTCTGGCTGATGTCTTGCTTGCAATCAACTCCCCTGGACCTCCTGAGAAGCTTTCAAGGCTTGATTGAAGTTTGTGATGGCTGGTTTGAAAGATGGCTGAAGTTCTGCTCAATGAGGGGCAGAAATCGTATTTTTGATTCAGTGGCTTTCAGGCTGTTTTAAGGGTTGGTTTGTGTTCAGTGGAGCATGGTGAGATTGTTTGTGAAGTTGATTTGTGTGTTTGAGGTTTGTGCAAGCAGTTTCGAAAGCTTTTGCAAGATGGTGTGAAAATGAGAATGCTGAGTTTGAGAGTGCTTCAGGCTTGTGTTTTGTATGCTTTGGCTTGCTTTTGATTTGCATAAACAATTGTGATTGGTCAGAAGAAGTGATGTGTGCTTTTGTGATAGGTATGGCCCAAGTTGCCAAAATGTCAAAGTTGTGTAAGAGAAGCATGGGCTACTTTCTAGAAAAGGACAAAAGGTGTGTCCTGCGCAGCATGATGTGGGGAGAACCCTAGGATTGATCAGCAAGTCAGCAAGCAAGTGGATTGTAACTTATGATGAGTTTTGCAAGTTGGTTCACTTTTGATTCTTATGAGATATCTTGCTCCATAAGCCATAAAAATGAGAGATTTCTTGGCCCATTCTGACTTTTAGGTCTTGTATGGTCATGTTGTGAAGTTTAGAAGTCCATTTGATAACTTAATTTGCCTTGAGAAGTGAATTTGCAACTTTGCCTCTTTGGTAGAAACTTTGAAATTTTGTGATTTTAGCCAACTTTGACAAACCATAACTTTTGATTCAAAATGAATTAGGTCATGTTCTTGTACTTTTTGAAAAGGGAATGATCCATTCTACAACTTTCATGACCAAAGTTTTTTCATTTGAAGCATTTTTGAATCAAAAAGCAAGGGTTGAAAAAGTTTCCCAAAATGGCAATTTCATTAAAAGTCAAACTTTCCCAAAAAGTCAACTTTGCAAAAGACTTGAAATTCTTCAATTTTGTGAACTTCCAATATCTTCCATGATCAAATAAAGATCATACACAATCAAAATGATGAAGAACACCCTTTGGTTGGGTCATTGGGGGCCTCAGATGCCCTGATTTTACACTGACTTGCTTGAAAAGTCAACTCTTGATCAGATGACTTCCCCAAGGAATTTCTTCATGAAAATTGATATGCATACTCCCTATAACATATAGAGACCAATAGAAACAAGAATGACCAAAAAATTTGGAGTTATGGCCTCTGAAACCAAAACCCTAATTTTAGGTCATCTGTGCAGTCAAACCTGGCTCTGCTTCCATACCATTCTCAGTTCTTGTGATTTTTTTGACATTCTTGACTTTGAGAGGATATAACATGATGTTTGAACACACATGGACCCCTTTGAAGTGATTTATGGCCTTTGGAGTGGCTCAAAAAGCTCTTGGATTGCTCAGATCACAAACCCTAGATGCAGATGACTTTGAACCAAAGCAATGTGTCAAAAATGTGGCATGAGATGCTATGATTGAGTTTATGCATATGAGGAGATCACAAGCCATGGTGTGAATGGGTGAGGGCAAATTTGGGGTGTTTACAGCTGCCCCTATTCAAACATGAGTTAGCTGTGCAGGATGTAAGCGACGGCTTATCAGGCAAACAAGATAACTTGTGGTTGAATACCAAAGACAGTCCAAAATTTGCACTCACAGAATGAAGAAGAAAAGGGATATAGATTGTAAAAGAAAATAAAGTATATTATAAAGTGCGGGCGACGGAGGATGACCGTCGAGCAGAGGACGACTGCTGGGGAAAGAGCAATGATGGGGACGGCCGACATGCTGGGGAGAGTGTGTGAAGTAAAGCAATGACGGGGACGGCCATCATGCTGGGGATGTAGAAGATTATGATGGGGACAGCCATCAAGTAAAGCTGTAAGATTCTCTGGGGATTAATGAAAAATGATGGGGACGGCCATCAAGTTCATAAAGCAAAGAAACCAACGATGGGGACGGCCATCGGGCTAAACTGAAAAAGAAAAGGGACCACGACGGGGACGGTCATCGGGTTAAAGAATAAATGAAATAATGATGAGGGACGGTCATCAAAGGTTGTAAACACCCCAAATTTTCCCTCACTCATTCACCATGGCTTGTGATCATTCTCATATGCATAAACACAATCATATCACTTCATATCTCAATTTTGAGTCACTGCATTGGTTCTAAGTCATCAGCACCTAGGGTTTGTGATCTGAGCAATCCAAGAGCCCCTTGAGCCACTCCAGAGGCAACCAATAACTTCAAAGGGATCCATATGTGTTCAAGTATCATATTGCATCTTCTCAAAGTCAAAAATTCCAAAGAATCACAAGAACTAGGGTTTGAATGGATGCAGAGCCAGGTTTGACTGCACAGTTGACCTAAAATTAGGGTTTTGGTTTCAGAGGCCATAACTCCAAATTCTTTGGTCATTCTTGTTTCCATTGGTCTCTATATGGTATAGGGAGTATGCATATCAATTTTCATGAAGAAATTCCATGGGGAAGTCATCTGATCAAGAGTTGACTTTCTGGACAAGTCAGTGTAAAATCAGGGCATCTGAGGCCCCCAATGACCCAACCAATGGGTGATCTTCATCATTTTGAGTGTATATGATCTTTATTTGATCATGGAAGAAGGTTGAAGTTCATAAAAATCAAGAATTTGGAAGTTTTGCAAATGTTGACTTTTTGGGCATGGTTGACTTTTCAAGAATGCCTCATTTTAGGTCATTTTTCAAGCCTTGATTCTTGATCCAAAAATGCTTCAAATGGAAAAACTTTGGTCATGAAAGTTGTAGATCTCATCTTTCCCTTTTCAAAAAGTACAAGAACATGATCAAACTCTTCTTGGATCAAAAGTTATGGTGTGACAAAGTTGGCAAAAATCATTGATTTTCAAGATATGCTTCAAAAGAGAATTTTGCAAAGTCATGAACCAAAGTCAATTGTGACCTCTAACTCACTTCAAACCAGTATGCAAACATCACATAGACACTAAAGATCAGATTTGGACTGAGAATCCCTCATGTTTATGGTTTGTGTAGCAAAAATAGTCACATGTGAACCAAAAGCCACAACTTGCAAAAGCTCATGATCATTCTTCCTACAACTTGCTGCATTGGTTACTGCACTTTGCTAGCCTCTCACCTCATCTTGCTGCACCAGAGCCATGCTTTGTACTAGCTATAGATTAAGCCATACTTTCTCTTACAAAGAAGTTGACATTTTGGCAAAAGGTGACCTACCTATCACAGCAGGCCATGTCACATCCCCTGACCTATGGGATTAAAATATACTTTCCATATGCTGGCCATAACACTCAAGAAGCAAGGCTGAAACTCACCCATCCATCACATACACAAAATCACTCCATTTTGCATCTCCCTTCGAATTTGTTTTCTCAGCTTGCAAACATAAAAACCATTTCCATAGATCAACTCACCAGACTTCATAGACCTCAAACCACCAAGAGCCAAGCCTGAAACAAGCAAGAACACCCCACTGCCATTTCTCACCTCAACTTGCAGTTTCATTCGAAACTCTTTCCACAGCACACAAACATACAAACAAACACCACAGACCTTCTCCATTCACCATCTGGATCACAAAGAACCATTTACAATGACCTGAAACTGCCTGAAACTCCATTGCCATTTCTGACTGAGCTTGAGCAGAAGCTTGTCAAACTCCTCATCCAGCCAACATAAATTCCTTTTGAGCATTCAAACATCATCTGGGGATCAAGTGGAGTGGATTGCACTGAAGGAAGTGGCCAGAAAGTCATCAGAGTGAAAGCTTCGAATCTCAGGTAGCTTGAAAAATATTTTTCCAGAAATCATTTTTCTTGTTCTAAACTTGCTCTTTGTGCCTTCCTGATCATGAATATGCTTTTAGTTTTTGAAATGGCCTTGAAATGAGTATTTAATTAGCTTCTGAAACTTGCGTGCCCTAGTTCTTATTTTCTTCGATTCAGCTTTGTTAGGAAATATAAATTTGTTTTGAGAGAGGGTTTTGATTCGTGAGTGAGTGGGGATCATTTCCCAATTCTTAGATTTCGTTTTAGTTAGGTTTTTGGGGTTTTGGGGATTTTCAGGGGAGATGCTGGCCGGAGAAGACGACCGGAAGTCTTCTCCGGCAGCCTGAGTGTGATTAGCCCTAATCTCAGGTCATTAATGTTTGTTTGAATTCTGGGCGTTGGATGCGTTGAAATGTTTGACTCCCCGCGCGAATGGAAGGCTCAGATTCATTCATTTGCCCTAATCTTATTTAATTAAGATAATCATAATTAATTAACTCAGAAGCCATCTGGACCCTCCATTCACGCGCCAGTCAACGCATTCAAACTCAGAGCTCATCCTGGCCCTCCATTCTGATTACTTCTCCTTCTATTTGTTTTAATTTCATTTTATTTTCATTTAACTTGTATAATTAATTTAAAATAGCAAAAATTGCATAAAAATTATGAAACTTTTTCCTATAAGTTTTATTAATTTTTATGACACAAAAATATTTTCATTTTATTTTTTATCATTAAAAAAGTATTTTTAAATATTTAAAAGATTATTTTTAATTGATTAATGGAAATTAATTAATTAAAAATACTTTTAGGTATTTAAAAATCACCAAAAAATTCATGAAATGTTCTAAGACATTTAGAAACATTGTCCAACCTTCAAACCAAATTTATTTTTTGATCTTGATGCATTTTGAGAATTTTCCATTGAATTAAATCATTTTTGGTGCATTATTTTGATCATAAGTTCAAAAAATCATTTCTGCCCATTTGAGAAGAGTTGGACATTGATTCTTTTTGCATTGTGTTTTATTTGGCATGTAGTTTCTAGGATTAAATGGCCATGATTTGATTCTTCATTTTTAATTTGTTTGGCATTTCTTTTGTTTAGGAACCCTAAAAACCCTAATAACTTAGAAAATTCATAACTTGAGATTGGTCAAGAGTTGAGACCTCCCCTTTGGACCTTGGTTTAGTATAGGATTAGGGATCCTTTGTGTGGCATTTTCCATTTTTTATTTTAGGGTTTGCTTCTGTTTTGGGTTTTTGTTTGTTGTTTGATCCATGAACCCTAATTTGGGCTTTCTTTTGCATCCCTTTTTGCATTCTCTTGCACAACATGACTTGCCATGCCATTCCATGCCTCTATTTGATTCATTTGACATCTTGAGACATATAGAAAGCATGTTTGATCATTGCATCTTGCATTTGCCATGTTGTATGCCTTGTATGCTTCATAACTTTTCATGTAAGTTCATGCTTCTAAACTTGCACCATCTGCATCCATGATCTTGTATGATCATCTCCATGTCATGTCTCATGTGTATATCATCTTATAGCATCATTATAATCATCAACATGCTGCTGGTTTTGTTTCTCATCATGTCATCTCATCCCATTTTGCATTGCATTGCATTTCTTTTCTAACATTTCAGGTGGTAAGTAACTTTGAGAGGTGAATTTGCCTTCACTTCTCATAACTTTTATTTTCATCTCTCTTGCATCCATTGCTGCATTTCTTATATGTGTTTGAGTTTGAGCTTGCTCATTCTTCTTCTTCCCACTTTCTCTCTTCAAGTGACTTGACTTCTTGAATGAAGCAAGTCACTTTGCTTCTCCTGATCCTGTTCATCTGCTTCCTGGTGGTTCCATTGAAGATTGTTCTTGAAACCCTCACAAACCTTAGGAACAACCAAGCATGACAATGATTAGGGTTTTTTTTAGTCTCCCCTCTTAGTTTTCACCTTTGTGTCTCTTTGAGTCTTCTCTTCTCATCTCATAATCAGGGACTAAACCCTAAAGGCTTTAAGGCTTTGTGATTAAGCTTATGCCTGCATCCTTCTCTTAGGATGGAGTGTATAACTTTAATCCTAAGTGTTAAACCCTTAATGTGTTTAAATCCCTTAATCAATCCACTTAATAATCACTAAGACATCAAGCTTGTAACTTGGGCCTTGCATTAGGGTTCTAATTCTTCCTTAATTGGTTAAGAAGGACTAACCCTAGTGTTAATGGACAAGTCCCCCTCAAGTTGTCTTACAAATCATAAAACTCACTTCTTCATCATATCATTAAATAAAATCCACTTAATCAAAGGCTTTGTTTTGTCATGAGTTTAATCCCTAATCATGGATTAAGTTGAGGAGTTTTCCTCAGCTTAAACATTCTCATCTATTATCCTTCTATTAGGATGGTGTAATGAGTCTGTTTAATCCCTGATTATGGCTTAACCTCATTACTCAACACTAAACGAAAACAACAAAAACATCTAAATAATCACAAGTAGGTTAATGATCTTAATCCTACACCAAAGGTGATTAAGTGTGAGAATCTGACTTCACACTTAAGGTATTCTCATTACCCCTAATCAGAGGGAAGATGTGATGAGTTTACTGAATTCATTGGTTTAGGCTTAAGCTCATTAACTTATGACAAACTTTCAAAAGCAATAAAAGACTGAAAACTCAAAAACAAACAATAATCGTCTCCTCCGGGATTCTTTTCTCATCTCATTCACTCACAAACGAGAACTTGCTTCTTCCGTCTAATGCAAGACAGTTAGCACCTGAGCCAGACAGGTCATACACTTGAGCATTGACAAGCAAGCAGTTCACAAGTCAATTCATTTTTTAGTCTCTTTGGGTCGAACTACGGTGTTCTGACTTCCTCATTGCACGAGAGGATACGTAGGCATAACTTAACAGTTATCGAACAAAAGTCTCTGTATATTCCCCCTCCTTCCAGCATTATTCTTAGCCTCATTATCATGAGCATTTCACTCTTGTCCTTACACTTCACTTATACACTTTACTTCTTTTACACTGACACCTGTACATCCTTTTCCAGCTCTTTTATACACAGATTGCACTGACACTACCCCTTTAAAACACAAATCTTTCAAGCGTGGATCCCGTCGAGTACGGCGGACAATCTGGGTGCTAATACCTTCCCAGGTTGTAACCAACCCCCTTTCTCAGTCTCTCTGGTTCGCAAACCGTCTTATCCGTATCTTTCTAGGTCTATGCAGCATTGCCTTTCCTCCGGGATAAAAATTCCTAGCTGGCGACTCTATTCATCTCCAGTGAGTTCACGGCTGTGTGTTCTCACTGTTCCCTTCGCCGACCGTTCGCGTCTGTACCTTCATCTGATCCTTTTCATTTGTCGGGAGCGACAGCTTGGCGACACTGCTGGGGAGCCTTATACTGCAACCAGGGCTTCTGGTTCTTTTTGTGGGTTCCTCCTAGCGTTTGTTTGATTTGTGTTTACTGAGGTGTTATGTGTTTATTTGTGCTTGTATATGTTTTATTTTTGCTTTATGTACAGTTTGTTTACTCTCTTTACCGCTTTTGTATATATCATATTGTCATGTTGCTGGCTGGATCTGGTTTTTTGTTTTGGTGGGTGGGTGATTCATTGAGAGTTAAGGTCCTATACCTGGGACCTGAGTGACACCTAGGCTAGAGTGAATCATATTCTTTCCCATTCCATTTCGGTCTGGTGCGGGAATATGAAACACGGTTCAGATATGGGTTTCTTCTTGAGAACTCTGTGTTGCAGATTTCCTGCAATGCTAGGGCTATCTGGGAAGCCTGCTAAGTCTGGATGACCTTTAGTATTGACCTTCAGAAACTGAGGTGAATTAGAGGAGGAATTGTTATGGTTGTTGTAAACACTGTACCTCCAGGTTAGAAGTGTTTACACTTCTCATAACTGATCCAAGTCTGAGGATCCTTGTTTTAGAACACCACCTGTGAGGGGGTTGGGCTGTTTACAGGTTTGCAGGTACCCTGACCTCAGAATACCCTGTTACTTTGTTTGTTTAAGAATACTCCATGTTGGAATAGTTCTTGTGATTCTAAAACCCTGGACATGTGGCTCTTTATTTGAGCCCCCCACCTTGGTTACTGGATTTATAGACCTCCATCTGGAATTCTTGAACATACCTGGACCTATATCAGAGCTTTTGATCAGATCCAGCTCAGTCACAAACCCTTTGCATATCATTTGCATACATACTCATTGCATCATATTGACATTTGCTTATTTGTGTTTCAGGGTATCCATCTTCATTTGGTTCTGGTTTTGACCCCATCTTCAGTATTGACCCATCTTCATCAGCATCTGCTTCAGTTATCTGCACCAGCCAATCAGTGGCCATTTCTTCAGTATTATCATCAACACCTGTCTCTACTCAGTCTTCAGCATCATGGCTCCTAAAAAGAGCAACATCACCTATCACTTTTTCCAGCCAGAGCTATCTGATATCAGGAGGATTCAGACCCTGATCACTCCAGATCACATACCACTGTTCAGGGAACACTATGGGGATATACTTGATATGGTTATGGATCTGGACCCTTCACAGAGAAGCCTGATCCACACCTGCCTTCAGTTTTATGATCCCCCACTGAGATGTTTCACTTTTCAGGACTTTCAGTTGGGGCCCTTATTGGAAGAATACTCATCATTGGTTGGTATACCTATCAGGGGTGGTATCCCTTTCAACCCTGAGATGGTCTTTCCTGCTAATGGAGAAATAGCCAAGGTTTTGCATCTGGAACCTGTTTTGATTGAACAGCATATGACCTCTAAAGCAGGAATCTCTGGTTTTCATCTGGATTTCCTAATTTCTCAAGCTAGTCTGAAGGCCTCCCTGGGGGAGTGGAAAGCTGTCTGTGCTTTATTGGCCTTAAGCATATATGGGATTGTATTGTTTGCAGATGAGCCTCGATTCATTAGTAAGAATGCAATCCATCTGTTCATCCTGAAGAACCCAGTGCCAACTTTATTGGGTGATCTCTACTATTCAGTGCATCAGAGGAATGAAAAGCAGAGGGGAAGGTTAGTAAGGTGTTGTGCTCCGTTGTTCCATACTTGGCTTCTCAGGCATCTACCCAGGACAGATGCATTTCTGAACCCTCATCAGCAGAACAACTGGGCTAAGAGACTCACTGCTCTAACTTCAGCAGATATCAGATGGTGCACTCAAAGCACCAAGGGCAGAGATATCATCACCAGCTGTGGGCATTTTCCCAATGTGCCCCTAATAGGAGTTAAGGGTAGCATTAATTACAACCCTCTGTTGTTCAGAAGGCAACTGGGCTACGCACTGGTCCACACTCTTAAGGCACAGGACTTGGATGAGACTCTCTATTGTGAGAACAAGGTTAATTTGGTTGTTGTTAGGCAGGCTGCTTGGACCTGGGATCATGTTCAAACCAGGGGAGTCACCGTTCTGGGGAAGTGCAACAATGTGGCATCAGCACAATATTATGAATGGTCCCGTGCCAGGGCCCAATTCTCTGGGATGCCCTTTACCATAGAAGACATGCCTGAGTCGTCTTCAGCACCACCCCCTGCCACTATCAGTTTGGAGGAGTTTGAGAGTTTGAAAGAAAGAAATGAGAAGTTAACTCAAGCTTTGCAGAAGACCCTCCGGGAAAGGAGTGATGGTATGAGGGAGATTGAGAGATTGGAGAAATTAAAAGTGGAGCATATGGTTAAGATTGAGAAGTCTGGGGATTATATCAAAAAGTCTAAGGCTGGAGAGCAAATTCTGAAGAATGCTTGCAAAGAAGCCCAGTTCCAGAGAGCAAGGACAGACTTGTATCTGAAGGAGAGTCAGGCCCGGTGGGTCAGGATCACCGAGGCTCGTACTCTAGAGGACAAGAGAGTTCAAGACAAGATAGAGCAACTGGAAGCTAGTGCAAAAGAACAGCAAGAAGCCCTGGCAGCAGCCCAGAGGGAGATATCAGAGCTGAAGATCAAAGCAGGAGTGAAGAGGTCAAAGGACCAAGCTCAGCACAAGAAGCTGACAGCAGCTGTTACAACCCGGAATCTCCTCATCAGGAATCTCACGGAGCGTCCGGCTGATCCTGTGACCGAAGCACTTCTCAAGGAAGTTCGTGAGGATGAGTTTGGTCTTGGTGTTTGACCATTTGTTTGTTGTTGCTTTCATTCCGTGTATTTTTCATTTTTTCTTGTAATGTATTTTGACCCCTCAGAGGGCTTGTATTTGTAAAACAAACTATGTACCATTTTACTTTTGTAATATATATATTAGTTTGTTCCATCCGGGTTTACTTCGAAAGCAACGTCAACAGTATCATCTTCAAGGGTCTGGAAGGGTCAAAACTGAATGCCAAACCGGATACCTTGAGAACAAATAAGCATAACTGCATTGCATGCTAACCCTTTTGCTTGTTTTGTAGGTTTTTGATTTATTGCCACTAACTCTGTTGTGATGCTCAGGAACTATTGCTAGGCGCCGGGTATTTCCCCTCAACCGTCCGCACCGTTATCCAACCCGTAACAACCTTCCGGGCATTCAAATGGATCAGGTACAGCAGGACCTTGCAGAGGTCAGGACTCAAATGGCAAACGAAAGATTGGAAATGAGAACACAGATAGCTCAGTTTATGGAAGTAATGAACAACATGGCTCATAGCCAAGAAAGATTGAGGGCCATGGTGGAAAGGCAAAACCAAGAAGAGCCCCATGTGGGAACTGCTGGCACAAGTAACAACGAGAGGGTCCAACCTCATGTCAATCCCCCAGTTTTTGGACCCCATCTCCATCCAGAGGCCAACATCCCTGTCAATATACAAGGGACTGCCACAGCAGGGAGGGTACTACAGGAAGACCCTCAAGAAGACCAGTTCACAGTAATGGGTGCCGGGGAAGAAGCTTATGATAGGAGATTGGATGAGATAGCTGAGAAGTTGAGGTCCTTAGAATCTCAAAACTCTTTGGGCTTCGATGTCATGGATATGGGCTTGGTAGACGGGGTCAGGATCCCCCATAAGTTCAAGCCTCCTTGCTTTGAAAAATACAACGGGACTTCATGCCCCCGGACTCACTTACAGTCATTTCTGGGAAGGCTGAAGGCCTATACAATGGATGAGAAGCTCTGGATGTTCTATTTCGAAGACAGTTTAACTGGAGCGTCGAGAGAATGGTACTCTCACTTGACAAGGGCAACTATTAGATGCTGGAAGGACCTGGCAGAGGCCTTCATCAGACAGTATCAGTATAATCTCGACATGGCACCCAACAGGACCCTCCTGATGGGAATGTCACAGTCTTCAAGGGAGAGTTTCCGAGAATATGCCCAGAGATGGAGGCAACTGGCTGCTGCTGTTCAACCACCTATGTCTGAACGGGAAATGGCAGATATGTTCATGAACACCCTTCAGGGAACATATATTGACAGGTTGGCTGCTTTCTCTTCCACTAGCTTTGCAGATGTTGTCATAGCCGGGGAGAGAATTGAAAGCTTGTTAAAAATGGGAAAGATCTCAGACAACGGTGCAAGCTCGTCCAGTAGTACAAGAAAGCCTTTTGTAGGCCCGAGAAGAACTGGCGAGACCAATGCCATCCATTCAAACAGGGGCAGGCCTCCATATGTTCACAGATCTGTGGCTGCAGTCACCATCCCTGCTCCAGCTCATCCTCAACCAGTTTATCAACCTCCGCAACAAAACTATCAGCCACAACCTCAGTACCATCAACAGAATCAGTATCCTCCGAGAAATTACAACAACAGCAACACCAACAACAACAATAACCAGCAAAGGCCATTCCAACAGAGGCCATCTCAAGCTAATAGGGTGATCGATCCAATCCCTATGCCATATGCTACATTGCTGCCACAACTCCTGAAACTCAACCTAGTTGAGCTAAGGACGCTGGCACCTCCAGATCCCAACAGTCTACCCAGGAATTACGACTTCAACGCCAGATGTGCCTTCCATTCAAACGCACCTGGCCACAGTACAGAAAAGTGCAGAGCTCTGCATATGAAGGTACAAGACCTGGTAGACTCAAAAGCTCTGAATTTCGCACCACCACCCAATGTCAACAAAAATCCTATGCCAAACCACGGTGGTCCCAGAATTAACGCTATTGAAGAAGACAAACCGTCTTATTTAATAACCAGTGTGGATCAGATCCGGACACTGTTGGTAGAAATCAAGGCTCAACTCCTGGAATGTCAAATGTTCCCGGGATGTGAGTTGGGTTGTGCTTACTGCAATATCTCGGTAAATGGGTGCGATAATTTAAGGAATGGCATAGATGGCCTTATTCAGAGTGGCCAGCTTCAGATCACCACATCATTTCCAACAAATCCAGCAATTTCATCAGCAACAACTCCAGAACCTCCTACAACTGCAACAACCATTGTTCCTGACAATTCCTCGGCTTCATCAACAAGTACTTCATCCATCGTTTCAACTGATCAGTTTTCAACAAATTTTCCCGCTACAACTTCAGCTTCACTCCATTTCGAACCTCCTACAACGACAACATCCATTCTTCCACCATTGTCTCCTACAACTCCTGCAACAAATCATGAAGACGTCTCTACTGTCACAATATTTTATGATCCTGAGAACAACTCTGCCTACCATTCAGAAGGTGCTGCTCCCACCAGAGCACCAGTTACAATCTTTTATGATCCACAAACAATTACAGTCCCTTCAGCAGCAGCAATCAGTCCAGTCACTGTCACGGTGCCTGGACCAGTACCATATGAAAGCAATAGGGCCGTCCCTTGGCACTATGGCTCTGACGTGTACTGCGAAGGAAAAAGAATCACTCTCGAAACATCAATACCTGCACCATAAATAGATAATGTGGGGGGAGGCGGAGGCTTCACTCGAAGCGGACGCCTTTTCGCTCCACAAATTCAGAGACCCACTGCCGAAGCAGAAGCTGCTGCCAAGGCAAAAGGAAAAAGCTTGGTGCAGGAAGAACAGACTGTTAAGGAAGCTTTGAAAACACCATTCGATCAAGAGGTTGATGAGTTCATGCGAATCATCAAAAAGAGTGATTATAAAATAGTGGATCAGCTTCATCAGACGCCTTCCAAGATCTCAATCTTATCATTGCTTATGTGCTCCGAAGCCCATCGGAATGCACTCCTCAAAGTCTTGCACGCAGCTTACGTGCCTGAAGAGATCACTGTCAATCAGCTGGAAGCTGTAGTTGGAAATGTTAATGCTAGTCACGGACTAGGGTTCACCAATACTGACTTGACAACGGAAGGCCGCAACCACAACAAAGCCTTGCACATAACCATGGAATGCAAAGGTGCTGTCCTTTCCCATGTGCTGGTAGACACGGGGTCATCCCTTAATGTCCTACCTAAGAAGGCTTTGGTGAAGCTAGAATATGACGGATTGGCATTGAGACCCAGCAACCTGGTGGTAAGAGCTTTTGATGGCTCAAAGAGATCGGTTCTAGGAGAGATTGAGCTGCCCGTAACGATTGGCCCGCAGACCTTCAAAACTATCTTCTACGTGATGGATATACAGCCTGCCTACAGCTGTCTATTGGGTAGGCCATGGATTCACGCCGCTGGCGCCGTGACCTCTACCCTTCACCAGAAGTTAAAATACGAGTGGGAGGGTCAAATCGTTACAATCTGTGGAGAAGAGGATATTTTTGTCAGCCACCTGGCCACCTATAAGTACATTGAGATGGATGGGGAGATCCATGAAACAATGAGCCAGGGGTTCGAAGCTTTGAATGTCAATGAAACATCTGCTGTGCCTGGTACTTCAATATCGTCATACCAACAAGCCCGGAAGGTTGTTGAGGAAGGAACTGCCCAAGGCTGGGGCAAACTGCTGTCAGTAGAGAAGAAAGAGGACAGATTTGGGTTGGGTTACAGACCAACTCAACAAGATCAAACAGCGGCTGCGAAAGAGCCCAATTTTGTGAGTGGGGGGATGCTTACCCCTGATGCTATCAACTGTTTGGAAGACGAGCTGGAAGAAGAACGCAACCTGGAAAGCTGGATTCGTCCAAAGATCCCGGGGAGCAGTATCTCAAACTGGTCTTCCCAGGAAATTATAAGAGTTACTCATGCAGAGTAATTATTATTTCCTGTATTTTTATAGCATGCATCAAGTCTTGCATCTTGCCCAAGATGACAAGATTCATTTTGTAATCGGGCCATCTGTACTTTTTGTGCAAACAAGATTAATCAATGAAATATCAGACATCTTTTTGCAAATGAGTCTTTTTCTTTTCCGATCACTGTTTTTCCATTTTTCTTTTTGTACAAAAAATAAATGGCAGTGTTTTCAAAATGACAAATTTCACTTTTCAAAGCAAGATTAAAATCAATCACTAAAATGAACAAACTTAACCCTTGCAGAGAGTGCCTTCCAGACAGCACCGACAACAGCACGGCTATGACTTCGTATGACTTTGACAATCCTATCAATCAAGCCGATGAAGGGGTTGAAGAAGAATATGAGCTTCCTGAAGAGCTAGCCAGGTTGTTAAGACAAGAGGAAAAGGTTATTACTCCTCACCAGGAGGAGGTTGAAGTGATCAATCTTGGTACAGATGAAGACGTGAAAGAGGTTAAAATCGGGGCCTGCCTGCAAGACTCAGTGAAGAGACAACTGATTGATCTGCTTCAAGAGTATGTAGATGTGTTTGCTTGGTCTTACCAAGATATGCCAGGGTTGGATACCGATATTGTCGTGCACAAGTTGCCTTTGAGAGAAGAGTGCCCACCGGTCAAACAGAAATTGCGCCGTACTCGCCCAGACATGGCTATGAAAATCAAGGAGGAGGTACAAAAGCAGTGGGACGCCGGGTTCCTTGCTGTAACTAGCTATCCGCCGTGGGTTGCTAATATTGTGCCTGTACCTAAGAAGGATGGCAAAGTAAGGATGTGTGTTGACTACCGGGATCTGAACAGAGCCAGCCCGAAAGATGATTTCCCATTACCTCACATTGATGTATTGGTGGATAATACGGCTCAGTTCTCGGTATTCTCCTTCATGGATGGATTTTCAGGATACAATCAGATTAAAATGTCACCTGAAGACATGGAGAAGACAACATTCATTACACCTTGGGGCACGTTCTGTTACAAAGTGATGCCATTCGGACTGAAGAATGCTGGTGCCACATATCAACGGGCTATGGTGACATTATTCCACGACATGATCCATAAAGAAATCGAGTGTTATGTGGATGATATGATTGCCAAGTCCCTTACAGAGGAAGATCACCTGGTGAATCTGCTGAAATTATTCAAGCGTCTGAGGAAGTACCAACTGAAGTTGAACCCCAACAAATGCACATTCGGGGTGAGATCTGGTAAGCTGCTGGGTTTTATTGTAAGCGAGAAAGGGATTGAAGTTGACCCTGATAAAGTCAAAGCCATCCAAGAGATGCCTGCACCGAAAACAGAGAAAGAAGTTCGAGGGTTCTTAGGTCGATTGAACTACATTTCAAGGTTCATATCTCACCTGACAGCAACCTGTGAACCCTTGTTCAAGCTGTTAAGAAAGGAACAGACGGTCAGGTGGAATGAAGACTGCCAGAAGGCTTTTGACAAGATCAAAGAATATCTGCAAGAACCTCCAATCCTTATGCCTCCAGTCGAAGGAAGACCTCTAATAATGTACTTGAAAGTATTAGAAGAGTCGATGGGGTGTGTGTTGGGCCAGCATGACGAGTCTGGTCGAAAAGAGTATGCAATATACTACCTGAGCAAAAAGTTTACCGACTGTGAACAACGTTATTCACTGCTCGAGAAAACTTGCTGTGCTTTAGCGTGGGCTGCTCGCCGACTGAGACAGTATATGTTGACCCACACAACTTTGTTGATCTCAAAAATGGACCCAGTTAAGTACATATTTGAGAAGCCAGCTCTTACCGGACGGGTTGCAAGATGGCAGATGATTCTCACAGAATATGACATCCAATACACATCTCAGAAAGCCATCAAGGGCAGTGTATTGTCTGAATATCTTGCTGAGCAACCCATTGATGACTACCAGCCTATGAGATTTGACTTCCCTGATGAAGACATCATGTTCATTAAAGCAAAAGATCATGAAGAGCCTATTCACACTGAAGGGCCCGACCCGAAAGAAGAATGGACTATGATGTTTGATGGGGCTGTTAACATGAATGGTCGTGGTGTTGGTGCAGTACTCATTACACCCAAAGGAGTTCACATGCCTTTCTCGGCAAAACTCACTTTCAACTGCACTAACAACGAAGCTGAATACGAAGCTTGCATTTTGGGTCTTGAGGAAGCCATTGACCTCAGGATCAAGACATTGACCGTATTCGGAGATTCAGCTTTGGTAGTCAATCAGACCAACGGAAAATGGTACACCCACCAGGATCATCTGATACCTTACAGGGATTATACAAGGAAGTTATTGACTTTCTTCACAACAGTCAAGCTTGAGTATATCCCTCGGGACGAGAATCAGTTTGCAGATGCTCTTGCTACCATTTCATCCATGATCAAAGTTCAAGCTGCTAATTTTGTACCTCAGATTTCAGTGTCCAGACTAGAAAGACCAGCATATGTATTTGCGGCAGAAGTTGTCAAAGACGATAAGCCTTGGTTCCACGACATTAAGTGCTTCTTGGAGGATCAAACATACCCACCTGGGGCATCTTCCAATGGTAAGAAGACTTTGAGGAGGCTCGCTGGTAGTTTCTTTCTGAACACTGATGGGTCTTTATACAAAAGGAACTTTGATATGGTACTCCTCAGATGCGTTGATAGGACAGAAGCAGATTTGTTGATGCATGAAGTGCACGAAGGATCCTTTGGTACCCATGCGGGAGGGCATGCCATGGCTAAGAAGTTGTTAAGATCAGGCTATTACTGGATCACAATGGATGCCGACTGTTGTGCCTATGCCAGGAAATGCCATAAATGCCAGATTTATGCAGATAAGGTGCATGTGCCTCCCAACCCTTTGAACATCATGTCTTCGCCTTGGCCCTTTGCTATGTGGGGCATTGACATGATTGGTAAGATTGAGCCAACTGCTTCGAACGGCCACAGATTCATCCTGGTTGCCATTGACTATTTCACCAAGTGGGTCGAAGCAGCTTCCTATGCCAATGTTACAAGACAAGTGGTAGCCAGATTTCTGAAAAGAGATATCATCTGTCGATATGGAGTGCCCGAGCGAATCATTACTGATAATGGTTCCAATTTAAACAACAAAATGATGGCAGAACTGTGCCGGGACTTCAAGATCCAACATCACAATTCTTCTCCTTACAGGCCAAAGATGAATGGCGCTGTTGAGGCAGCAAATAAAAATATCAAGAAGATTGTGCAGAAGATGGTAGTCACCTACAAAGACTGGCATGAAATGCTACCGTTTGCCTTGCATGGGTACCGCACGTCAATCAGAACATCCACTGGGGCAACGCCGTATCAGCTTGTGTATGGTATGGAAGCAGTCCTACCTGTTGAAGTTGAATTACCCTCCCTACGGGTACTAATGGATGTCAAGCTGAGTGAAGCAGAATGGGTTCGGGCCCGATACGAGCAACTGAGTCTGATCGAAGAGAAAAGATTGGCTGCAATCTGTCATGGGCAGTTGTATCAGAAAAGAATGAAGAAAGCCTTCGATCAGAAAGTCAGGCACCGAGAGTACCAAGTGGGAGATCTTGTGCTGAAAAGAATCCTTCCTCCTCATACAGACCACAGGGGCAAATGGACTCCGAATTATGAAGGACCATTTGTAGTAAAGAAAGTTTTCTCTGGTGGAGCACTGATGCTCAACACCATGGATGGTGAAGATTTCCCGTCCCCTGTGAATTCAGATGCAGTTAAAAAATACTTCGCATAAAATGACCCGCTGGACACAAAAACAGAATGTAAGTCCAGGCAAAAATAGGGCATCCCGGCGAGTCAAAAACAGAATAAAAGACTCGGGCAAAAATAAGGGAAAATGAATAAAAAATGTACACCCGCTGAGTTGAAAAGCCGCATTGGACAACTCAGGCAAAAATGGGTATCCCGATGGATTGAAAACCCGAAAGGGCGATCCATGCAAAATAAGGGAATAAGCGAACAACTGCATTCTGAGTTCGTCTGTATCACTTGCAACTTGGAAAGCTTCAAAAGGATCAAGCTCCAATCAGAATCAGCCTTCTTCAGAAAGCAAGGCGAGAAGAACGTCATTGTCATACGAGTCATAGCAGAAGGGGAAGCTCCCTAAAGCGTCGTCAACATTGCCAGCATTTTTGTTTCTCAATTTGTAACAATCTCCTCATTTCAGGGGATATGTTCCTTTGACTGTATCTCGCCAATTCAGGGCATATGAATTAATAAAATCAGATTTTCAGTCATGTCTCGTTTTATACATTTATTTGCAAAAAATGTCTGATGTCTTAAAAGGAAAAATTGATTGCATAAGTACAGATGTTCTTCTCTAAGAAAATAAAGAAGCATGCTTGCAGGGAATATACTTACTCTCAGAAGTATCCTAACTCCTATGACGGAATCCAGTAAGGGATACCTCGGGATTATCTTGTGCGTTTTTCTATCTTTTTCAGGATTGCAGGTATCCGGAACGCAACTTGGGGCATGAAAGCTTCGCCCTCAGCAAGCTGGCAGATCATTATCAACTCGGTCTATCTTCCATGTGGCGCTGGAAGGTGCCCATTTCCCCAGCAAAGTTGCCAAATCAACATACACTCAATCTCAGCATCTGAAATGCTCTATCCCCAGCTGAGTTGCCTCTCATTACTCTCCCCAGTTGAGTGGCCAACAACTCTCCCAGCCGTAGTACCAATCATTCCTCCTCAGCAGAATGCAAGAAATCAGGGAACCATATCCCCACAGAATCCTCAGCCTCTATTCAGAAGAGCAACGCACGAAAGAATCACAACAGAGTGAAGAAAGCTTCTACAACCCCCAGCTGGGTCCCTCATTACAAGGACGTGTCAATCAGTGACCTGTATCCCCAAGCAGATACATCTCTCCAGGTCTACCAATGATCTCATCCCCAGCTGGGATGTCCATTTCAAGCAGATCGGCCAGGGATCTTCGCAGCAACGGGATCCGAGTCCCGATTCGGTGTCTTTGCACAATCATAGCATTCGCATCATATTATCCCCTCAGAGCGTAGCATTCCGTCTAACACGGAGCATTACGGCAAAAATCAAACGCATAGCATAATCATAAGCCATGTTCTGAATTAACATTTGTGAATGATAGCAGTTCATCAGCATACAGAAGGAAAATCCCCGCCAGAGTTACCAGCAAGAGCAGTTGCCTCACAAATCATCAAACACCAGTATATACACCTTTTGGCACCCGTCCGTGCCATCTTTCCCCAGTAAAGTCGCCTGAACACTCTGTGCAAACGAAATCACCCGTATTGCAGATACTTCCTGACACCCGACCGTGTCAAATCACCAGCAAAAAGCCGAAGACACCCTCTTTGCACTCACACATGCTTATATATACATTTTCTTGACACCCGTCCGTGTCATATCCCCAGCGCAGTCGCTTACACTTTTGCAACCCATATACTTGTTGATATTACACTCTTCTCCTTTTGACACTCGTCCGTGTCACCCGCCCCAGCAGATAAACATTCATCTATACACCATTCTCACTACTCGCTCTCATACAGATACTCGTCCGTATCTTGTACATACCAGTTATATACCCACAGATTCAACAGTAGTCTTTGTTCTTTGTTAACCAGTTGGTGCTCGTCCGTACCATCATCTCAGAACATTGCGTCTAATGTTTGTTTCTACATGATACTCGTCCGTATCATACTCTTAAGGATGCTCGTCCGCATCTTTAATCCATACACCGTGTCAAACACTTTTGTCTTCTTGAATATAGATACTCGTCTGTATCTACTATCCCCAGAAGAGTTCTTTCAGATTCAACACTCGTCCGTGTTCCTTGTTAACCAGTTGATACTCGTCCGTATCATCATCTTTGAACACATGTCAGTTTGTTTCTACCCGATACTCGTCCGTGTCACCCGCCCCAGCAGATAAACATTCATCTATACACCATTCTCACTACTCGCTCTCATACAGATACTCGTCCGTATCTTGTACATACCAGTTATATACCCACAGATTCAATAGTAGTCTTTGTTCTTTGTTAACCAGTTGGTGCTCGTCCGTACCATCATCTCAGAACATTGCGTCTAATGTTTGTTTCTACATGATACTCGTCCGTATCATACTCTTAAGGATGCTCGTCCGCATCTTTAATCCATACACCGTGTCAAACACTTTTGTCTTCTTGAATATAGATACTCGTCTGTATCTACTATCCCCAGAAGAGTTCTTTCAGATTCAACACTCGTCCGTGTTCCTTGTTAACCAGTTGATACTCGTCTGTATCATCATCTTTGAACACATGTCTGTTTGTTTCTACCCGATACTCGTCCGTATCGTAGTCTTAGGGATGCTCGTCCGCATCTTTAATCTATATACAACATCTAAACACTTATACTTTCTTTTCTTGGTTGTGAACGCTCGTCCGTGTTCACTATATCCCCAGTAGATCGCCAACAAAGCATTTTCTTTTATCTGACACTCGTCCTGTGTCATGATAACCCTGAGAGCAGCCGTACCCTGCTGAGTGGTCGTCCTCCACTTCTTGATGGTCGTCCTCCATCATGCTCATCCGATGGCCGTCCCCATCGTTGATTTTTAGCAGCCGTCCCCTGCTAGGTGGTCGTCCTCCACCTTTTGATGATCGTCCTTCATCATTTTATCCAATGGCCGTCCCCCATTGTTGACTTTGGTTATCTGGCATTCGTCCTATGTCATGATAAACCTTGAGAGCAGCCGTACCCTGCTGAGTGGTCGTCCTCCACTTCTTGATGGTCGTCCTCCATCATGCTCGTCCGATGGCCGTCCCCATCGTTGATATTTTCGGCAGCCGTACCCTGCCAGGTGGTCGTCCTCCACCTTTGATGGCCGTCCCCATCATATTTCTTTTACCCCCAACAGAGCAGCCGTCCCCTGCTAGGTGATCGTCCTTCACCTTTGATGGCCGTACCCCATCATCTGTTTATTTCATTTATTCTTTAACCCGATGGCCGTCCCCGTCGTGGTCCCTTTTCTTTTTTAGCCCGATGGCCGTCCCCATCAGTGGTTATTTTGCTTTATGAACTCGATGGCCGTCCCCGTCGTGGTCCCTTTTCTTTTTTAGCCCGATGGCCGTCCCCATCAGTGGTTATTTTGCTTTATGAACTCGATGGCCGTCCCCGTCATGTTTCATTAAATCCTCAGAGAATTTTGCAGCTTTATCTTGATGGCCGTCCCCATCATGATTCCATTTTCCCCAGCTAGTCGGCCATCCCCGTCTTAGCTCTACCTTTTATCCCCAGCATGTCGGCCGTCCCCGTCATTGCGTTGTTTCCCGCCTTACAATATACTTTATTTTCCTTTACAATCTATATCCCTTTTCTTATTCATTCTGTGAGTGCAAATTTTGGACTGTCTTTGGTATTCAACCATAAGTTATCTTGTTTGCCTGTTAAGCCGTTGCTTACAACCTGCACAGCTAACTCGTGTTTGAATAGGGGCAGCTGTAAACACCCCAAATTTGCCCTCACTCATTCACCATGGCTTGTGATCATTCTCATATGCATAAACACAATCATATCACTTCATATCTCAATTTTGAGTCACTGCATTGGTTCTAAGTCATCAGCACCTAGGGTTTGTGATCTGAGCAATCCAAGAGCCCCTTGAGCCACTCCAGAGGCAACCAATCACTTCAAAGGGATCCATATGTGTTCAAGTATCATATTGCATCTTCTCAAAGTCAAAAATTCCAAAGAATCACAAGAACTAGGGTTTGAATGGATGCAGAGCCAGGTTTGACTGCACAGTTGACCTAAAATTAGGGTTTTGGTTTCAGAGGCCATAACTCCAAATTCTTTGGTCATTCTTGTTTCCATTGGTCTCTATATGGTATAGGGAGTATGCATATCAATTTTCATGAAGAAATTCCATGGGGAAGTCATCTGATCAAGAGTTGACTTTCTGGACAAGTCAGTGTAAAATCAGGGCATCTGAGGCCCCCAATGACCCAACCAATGGGTGATCTTCATCATTTTGAGTGTATATGATCTTTATTTGATCATGGAAGAAGGTTGAAGTTCATAAAAATCAAGAATTTGGAAGTTTTGCAAATGTTGACTTTTTGGGCATGGTTGACTTTTCAAGAATGCCTCATTTTAGGTCATTTTTCAAGCCTTGATTCTTGATCCAAAAATGCTTCAAATGGAAAAACTTTGGTCATGAAAGTTGTAGATCTCATCTTTCCCTTTTCAAAAAGTACAAGAACATGATCAAACTCTTCTTGGATCAAAAGTTATGGTGTGACAAAGTTGGCAAAAATCATTGATTTTCAAGATATGCTTCAAAAGAGAATTTTGCAAAGTCATGAACCAAAGTCAATTGTGACCTCTAACTCACTTCAAACCAGTATGCAAACATCACATAGACACTAAAGATCAGATTTGGACTGAGAATCCCTCATGTTTATGGTTTGTGTAGCAAAAATAGTCACATGTGAACCAAAAGCCACAACTTGCAAAAGCTCATGATCATTCTTCCTACAACTTGCTGCATTGGTTACTGCACTTTGCTAGCCTCTCACCTCATCTTGCTGCACCAGAGCCATGCTTTGTACTAGCTATAGATTAAGCCATACTTTCTCTTACAAAGAAGTTGACATTTTGGCAAAAGGTGACCTACCTATCACAGCAGGCCATGTCACATCCCCTGACCTATGGGATTAAAATATACTTTCCATATGCTGGCCATAACACTCAAGAAGCAAGGCTGAAACTCACCCATCCATCACATACACAAAATCACTCCATTTTGCATCTCCCTTCGAATTTGTTTTCTCAGCTTGCAAACATAAAAACCATTTCCATAGATCAACTCACCAGACTTCATAGACCTCAAACCACCAAGAGCCAAGCCTGAAACAAGCAAGAACACCCCACTGCCATTTCTCACCTCAACTTGCAGTTTCATTCGAAACTCTTTCCACAGCACACAAACATACAAACAAACACCACAGACCTTCTCCATTCACCATCTGGATCACAAAGAACCATTTACAATGACCTGAAACTGCCTGAAACTCCATTGCCATTTCTGACTGAGCTTGAGCAGAAGCTTGTCAAACTCCTCATCCAGCCAACATAAATTCCTTTTGAGCATTCAAACATCATCTGGGGATCAAGTGGAGTGGATTGCACTGAAGGAAGTGGCCAGAAAGTCATCAGAGTGAAAGCTTCGAATCTCAGGTAGCTTGAAAAATATTTTTCCAAAAATCATTTTTCTTGTTCTAAACTTGCTCTTTGTGCCTTCCTGATCATGAATATGCTTTTAGTTTTTGAAATGGCCTTGAAATGAGTATTTAATTAGCTTCTGAAACTTGCGTGCCCTAGTTCTTATTTTCTTCGATTCAGCTTTGTTAGGAAATATAAATTTGTTTTGAGAGAGGGTTTTGATTCGTGAGTGAGTGGGGATCATTTCCCAATTCTTAGATTTCGTTTTAGTTAGGTTTTTGGGGTTTTGGGGATTTTCAGGGGAGATGCTGGCCGGAGAAGACGACCGGAAGTCTTCTCCGGCAGCCTGAGTGTGATTAGCCCTAATCTCAGGTCATTAATGTTTGTTTGAATTATGGGCGTTGGATGCGTTGAAATGTTTGACTCCCCGCGCGAATGGAAGGCTCAGATTCATTCATTTGCCCTAATCTTATTTAATTAAGATAATCATAATTAATTAACTCAGAAGCCATCTGGACCCTCCATTCACGCGCCAGTCAACGCATTCAAACTCAGAGCTCATCCTGGCCCTCCATTCTGATTACTTCTCCTTCTATTTGTTTTAATTTCATTTTATTTTCATTTAACTTGTATAATTAATTTAAAATAGCAAAAAATGCATAAAAATTATGAAACTTTTTCCTATAAGTTTTATTAATTTTTATGACACAAAAATATTTTCATTTTATTTTTTATCATTAAAAAAGTATTTTTAAATATTTAAAAGATTATTTTTAATTGATTAATGGAAATTAATTAATTAAAAATACTTTTAGGTATTTAAAAATCACCAAAAAATTCATGAAATGTTCTAAGACATTTAGAAACATTGTCCAACCTTCAAACCAAATTTATTTTTTGATCTTTATGCATTTTGAGAATTTTCCATTGAATTAAATCATTTTTGGTGCATTATTTTGATCATAAGTTCAAAAAATCATTTCTGCCCATTTGAGAAGAGTTGGACATTGATTCTTTTTGCATTGTGTTTTGTTTGGCATGTAGTTTCTAGGATTAAATGGCCATGATTTGATTCTTCATTTTTAATTTGTTTGGCATTTCTTTTGTTTAGGAACCCTAAAAACCCTAATAACTTAGAAAATTCATAACTTGAGATTGGTCAAGAGTTGAGACCTCCCCTTTGGACCTTGGTTTAGTATAGGATTAGGGATCCTTTGTGTGGCATTTTCCATTTTTTATTTTAGGGTTTGCTTCTGTTTTGGGTTTTTGTTTGTTGTTTGATCCATGAACCCTAATTTGGGCTTTCTTTTGCATCCCTTTTTGCATTCTCTTGCACAACATGACTTGCCATGCCATTCCATGCCTCTATTTGATTCATTTGACATCTTGAGACATATAGAAAGCATGTTTGATCATTGCATCTTGCATTTGCCATGTTGTATGCCTTGTATGCTTCATAACTTTTCATGTAAGTTCATGCTTCTAAACTTGCACCATCTGCATCCATGATCTTGTATGATCATCTCCATGTCATGTCTCATGTGTATATCATCTTATAGCATCATTATCATCATCAACATGCTGCTGGTTTTGTTTCTCATCATGTCATCTCATCCCATTTTGCATTGCATTGCATTTCTTTTCTAACATTTCAGGTGGTAAGTAACTTTGAGAGGTGAATTTGCCTTCACTTCTCATAACTTTTATTTTCATCTCTCTTGCATCCATTGCTGCATTTCTTATATGTGTTTGAGTTTGAGCTTGCTCATTCTTCTTCTTCCCACTTTCTCTCTTCAAGTGACTTGACTTCTTGAATGAAGCAAGTCACTTTGCTTCTCCTGATCCTGTTCATCTGCTTCCTGGTGGTTCCATTGAAGATTGTTCTTGAAACCCTCACAAACCTTAGGAACAACCAAGCATGACAATGATTAGGGTTTTGTTTAGTCTCCCCTCTTAGTTTTCACCTTTGTGTCTCTTTGAGTCTTCTCTTCTCATCTCATAATCAGGGACTAAACCCTAAAGGCTTTAAGGCTTTGTGATTAAGCTTATGCCTGCATCCTTCTCTTAGGATGGAGTGTATAACTTTAATCCTAAGTGTTAAACCCTTAATGTGTTTAAATCCCTTAATCAATCCACTTAATAATCACTAAGACATCAAGCTTGTAACTTGGGCCTTGCATTAGGGTTCTAATTCTTCCTTAATTGGTTAAGAAGGACTAACCCTAGTGTTAATGGACAAGTCCCCCTCAAGTTGTCTTACAAATCATAAAACTCACTTCTTCATCATATCATTAAATAAAATCCACTTAATCAAAGGCTTTGTTTTGTCATGAGTTTAATCCCTAATCATGGATTAAGTTGAGGAGTTTTCCTCAGCTTAAACATTCTCATCTATTATCCTTCTATTAGGATGGTGTAATGAGTCTGTTTAATCCCTGATTATGGCTTAACCTCATTACTCAACACTAAACGAAAACAACAAAAACATCTAAATAATCACAAGTAGGTTAATGATCTTAATCCTACACCAAAGGTGATTAAGTGTGAGAATCTGACTTCACACTTAAGGTATTCTCATTACCCCTAATCAGAGGGAAGATGTGATGAGTTTACTGAATTCATTGGTTTAGGCTTAAGCTCATTAACTTATGACAAACTTTCAAAAGCAATAAAAGACTGAAAACTCAAAAACAAACAATAATCGTCTCCTCCGGGATTCTTTTCTCATCTCATTCACTCACAAACGAGAACTTGCTTCTTCCGTCTAATGCAAGACAGTTAGCACCTGAGCCAGACAGGTCATACACTTGAGCATTGACAAGCAAGCAGTTCACAAGTCAATTCATTTTTTAGTCTCTTTGGGTCGAACTACGGTGTTCTGACTTCCTCATTGCACGAGAGGATACGTAGGCATAACTTAACAGTTATCGAACAAAAGTCTCTGTATATTCCCCCTCCTTCCAGCATTATTCTTAGCCTCATTATCATGAGCATTTCACTCTTGTCCTTACACTTCACTTATACACTTTACTTCTTTTACACTGACACCTGTACATCCTTTTCCAGCTCTTTTATACACAGATTGCACTGACACTACCCCTTTAAAACACAAATCTTTCAAGCGTGGATCCCGTCGAGTACGGCGGACAATCTGGGTGCTAATACCTTCCCAGGTTGTAACCAACCCCCTTTCTCAGTCTCTCTGGTTCGCAAACCGTCTTATCCGTATCTTTCTAGGTCTATGCAGCATTGCCTTTCCTCCGGGATAAAAATGCCTAGCTGGCGACTCTATTCATCTCCAGTGAGTTCACGGCTGTGTGTTCTCACTGTTCCCTTCGCCGACCGTTCACGTCTGTACCTTCATCTGATCCTTTTCATTTGTCGGGAGCGACAAAGGTGAAGGACGATCACCTAGCAGGGGACGGCTGCTCTGTTGGGGATAAGATGAGGGACGGTCATCTAAGGTGAAGGACGATCACCTGGCAGGGTACGGCTGCCGAAAGTATCGCGACATAGGACGAATGCCGGATAAGAGGTCGACGATGGGGACGGCCATCGGACGAGCATGATGAAGGACGATCATCAAGAGGTGAAGGACGATCACCTAGCAGGGGACGGCTGCTCTCAAGGTTTATCATGACATAGGACGAATGTCAGATAACAAGATCAACGATGGGGACGACCATCGGATAAAATGATGAAGGACGATCATCAAGAGGTGAAGGACGATCACCTAGCAGGGGACGGCTGCTAAATATATCACGACATAGGACGAATGTCGGATAAAAAGGTCAACGATGGGGACGGCCATCGGACGAGCATGATGAAGGACGATCATCAAGAGGTGAAGGACGATCACCTAGCAGGGTACGGCTGCTCTCAGGGTTTATCATGACATAGGACGAATGTCAGATAAAAAGAAAATTCACTTTACTGGGGAAAAAGTAAACACGGACGAGTGTTTATATCCAAGAAATAAAAGGTATAAGTGTTTTGACGTTGTGTATAGATTAAAGATGCGGACGAGCATCCCTAAAACTATGATACAGACGAGTATCAGGTAGAAACAAATACTGACACGTGTTCAGAGATGATGATACGGACGAGTATCAATTGGTTAACAAAGAACACGGACGAGTGTTGATTCTGATGGGACTCTTCTGGGAATAGTAGACACAGACGAGTGTCTATATTCAAGAAGACATGAGTATTTGGACACAGTGTATGTATTAAAGATGCGGACGAGCATCCCTAAGACTATGATACGGACGAGTATCAAGTAGAAACAAACGCTTGACGCATATTCTGAGATGATGGTACGGACGAGTACCAACGGGTTAACAAAGAACATGGACGAGTGTCGAATCTGCGGGGATATAAATGGTGTATATAAGATACGGACGAGTATCTGTATAAGTAAAATAAGTATGAGTGGTGTATAGATGAGTGTTCAACCTGCTGGAGAGAGTGACACGGACGAGTGTCAAGAGGAAAGTGTAGTATAAACAAGTATCTGATATACAAAGTGTTTAAATTACTGTGCTGGGGAAGGTGACACGGGCGAGTGCCAAGGAATTGTATATATAAGTATCTGTGAGTGCAAAGGGGACGCTTTGGCTTTCTACTGGGGGGTATGACATGGACGGGTGTCAAGAAGTATCTGCTACTGGTAATGATTCGGTAAGCAGACAAAATCAGAGCAGAAAGTGTTTTCTACTCCATTTTCTCGATCCTTTGTGTTTTCAACCACGCAATGGTTCTTCAAGAACTTCACTATCATGCCTCGGTTGCCTTTGTTAGGAATGTTTTTAATCATAACCGTTGTTTGATTTCCATCAGGGCGAACTGGAACAACAGGAAAATCAATTCCTTCACTCTTCTGGTGGGAGGAAGCCCTAGAGTGTCGTTCACGTTTACTGTGATGATTCTTTCTCAAACTCTCATAAGTTTAAGGCCTTTTTCAGCAACATCTAATCCTTTCTTCCTCCATCCAAACCTCGGAATTCTCGATGTGTGAGAATGACGGCCTTTCATTTCTACATCACTATTTCCCTCTGTGGATGCTGCCCCCATCCCCTTTCCCCCCCCCCCCTTTTTTTTTTTTTTTTTTTTTTTTTTGAATGAAAATGATGTTTTGTGGCGGTGGGGTAGTAATAATAATAAAAAGGATAATGATGTCTGAGAGGAGCGAAAGTGAGATATGGAGGGTGAATTATATGCACTTGGTTGCTTGGGCGGAATTCGGGAGCTTCTGCATTTAAGCCTGAAGAAACTAAGGAAGCCATTGGAGAAAGCGAAAGACGTGGCTTTTCCAAAAAAGTATGGTTAGGGGTTCATATTCTCTTCCCCCCCTTTTTTTTTTTTTTTTTACAGGGGGATCATGACACGGACGGGTGCCAAAAAGAGTGTTCATGGGTGTAAGGCAAAAGCCTTAGCTTTCTGCTGGGGAGATGACACGGACGGGTGTCAGGAAGTATCTGTATTTGCAAGAGAAATGTCTGGGCTCTCTGCCGGGGAATACGGGGAGCACTCTGTGTATTGTTGATGGATTTGTCAATATTCACAAGTGTTTGATTCAGACCATGACTTATGATTATGCAACATGTTTGATTTTTGCCGTAATGTTCCGTATTAGACGGAATGCTACGCTTTGTGGGGTGAATATGATGCGAATGCCATGTTTATGCAAAAGATAACGATCCGGGATTCGGATCCCGCTGCTGCGAAGATCTCTGGTTGATCCGCTTGAAATGAGCATCCCAGCTGGGGATAAGATCGTTGGTAGATCTAGTACATATGACTCTGCTTAGGGAAATAGGTCACTGATAGACCTATTCTTGGTAATGAGGGACCCAGCTGGGGTTTGTAGAAGCTTTCGTCACTCTGTTGTGATTCCTTCGCGTGCTGCTCTTCTGGATAGAGGCTGAAACTCTGTGGGGAGATGGTTCCCTGGCTTTCATATTTGGCTGAGGAGGAAGAATGATTGGCACCTCGGTTGGGCGAAGCGACAAGTGGTAACTCAGCTGGGGAGAAAACACTTTGAGTGAGTGCTGATTTGTTAGCTTGCTGGGGTGAAGCTTTCACGCCCCATGTTGTGCTTTGGATATCTGCAATCCTGCAAAGATAGAAAAACGTACAAGTAATCCCGAGGTATCCCTTACCGGATTCCATCATAGGAGTTCAGACACTCCCGGGAGTAAGTATATTTCCTGCAAGCACGTGTTTTAAGAGAAGCATCTGTATTTATGCAATCAGTATCTTAAGGACATCGGACATTTTGCAAATGAAAATAAAATGTACGAGACAAAACATGACTGAAAATCTGATTTTATTGATTTATATGCCCTGAATTGGCAAGATACAGTCAGAGAAACAGATCCCCTAAAATGAGGGGATTGTTACAAATTGAGAAGCAAAATGTTGGCAATGTTGACGACGCTTCCAGGAGCTTCCCTTGGCTATGACTCGTATGACATTTGACGTTCTTCTCGTCTTGCTTTCTGAAGAAGGCTGATTCTGAAAGAGGCTTGATCCTTTCGAAGCCTACCAAGTTGTAAGTGATACAGACGAATTCAGAATGCAGTTGTTCGCTTACTCCCTTATTTTGCATGGATCGCCCTTTCGGGTTTTCAATCCATCGGGATACCCATTTTTGCCTGAGCTGTCCAATGCGGCTTTTCAACTCAGCGGGTGTACAACTTTTTATTTATTTCCCTTATTTGTGCCCAAGTCTTTTATTCTGTTTTTGACTTGCCGGGATGCCCTGTTTTTGCCTGGACTTACATTCTGTTTTTATGTCCAGCGGGTCATTTTTATGCGAAGTATTTTTTAACTGCATCTGAATTTACAGGGGACGGGAAATCTTCACCATCCATGGTGCTGAGCATCAGTGCTCCACTGGAGAAGACTTTCTTTACCACGAATGGTCCTTCAAAGTTTGGGTTCCACTTGCCCCTGTGGTCTGTATGAGGAGGGAGGATTCTTTTCAGCACAAGATCTCCCACTTGGTACTCTCGGAGCCTGACTTTCTGATCGAAGGCTTTCTTCATTCTTCTTTGATACAACTGCCCATGACATATTGCAGCCAATCTTTTCTCTTCAATCAGACTCAGTTGCTCGTATCGGGATCGGACCCATTCTGCTTCGTTCAGCTTAACATCCATCAGTACCCGTAGGGAGGGTAGTTCAACTTCAACTGGTAGGACTGCTTCCATACCATACACAAGCTGATACGGTGTTGCCCCAGTGGATGTTCTGATTGACGTGCGGTACCCATGCAAGGCAAATGGTAGCATCTCATGCCAGTCTTTGTAGGTGACTACCATCTTCTGCACAATCTTCTTGATATTCTTGTTGGCTGCCTCAACAGCGCCGTTCATCTTTGGCCTGTAAGGAGAAGAATTGTGGTGTTGGATCTTGAAGTCCCGGCATAGTTCTGCCATCATTTTGTTGTTTAAGTTGGAACCATTATCAGTAATGATTCGCTCGGGAACTCCGTATCGACAGATGATATCTCTTTTCAGAAATCGGGCTACCACTTGCCTTGTAACATTTGCATAGGAAGCTGCTTCAACCCACTTGGTAAAATAATCAATGGCTACCAAGATGAATCTGTGGTCGTTTGAAGCAGTCGGCTCAATCTTGCCAATCATATCAATGCCCCACATAGCAAAGGGCCAGGGCGAAGACATCACATTCAAAGGATTGGGAGGCACATGCACCTTATCCGCATAAATCTGGTATTTATGGCATTTTCTGGCGTAGGCACAACAGTCTGTATCCATTGTGACCCAGTAATAGCCTGATCTTAGCAATTTCTTAGCCAAGGCATGCCCTCCCGCATGGGTACCAAAGGATCCCTCGTGCACTTCGTGCATCAACAAGTCTGCTTCTGTTCTATCAACGCATCTGAGGAGTACCATATCAAAGTTTCTCTTGTACAGGGAACCATCAGTATTCAGGAAGAAACTACCAGCTAGCCTTCTTAATGTCTTCTTATCATTGGAAGATGCCCCAGGTGGGTATGTTTGATCCTCCAAGAAGCATTTAATGTCATGTAACCAAGGCTTATCATCTTTTACGGCGTCTGCTGCAAATACATATGCCGGTCTTTCGAGTCTGGATACTGAAATCCGAGGCACAAAGTTGACAGCTTGAACTTTGATCATTGACGAAATGGTAGCCAGAGCATCTGCAAACTGATTCTCATCTCGAGGGATATACTCAAGCTTGACCGTTGTGAAGAAAGTCAATAACCTCCTTGTATAATCCCTGTAAGGTATCAGATGATCCTAGTGGGTGTACCATTTGTCGTTGGTTTGATTAACTACCAGAGCTGAATCTCCGAATACAGTCAATGTCTTGATCCTGAGGTCAATGGCTTCCTCAAGACCCATAATGCAAGCTTCGTATTCAGCTTCGTTGTTGGTGCAGTTAAAGGTGAGTTTTGCCGAGAAAGGCATGTGAACTCCTTTAGGCGTAATGAGTACTGCACCAACACCACGACCACTCATGTTAACAGCCCCATCAAACATCATAGTCCATTCTTCTTCCGGGTCAGGCCCTTCAGTGTGAACAGGCTCTTCATGATCTTTCGCTTTTATGAACATGATGTCTTCATCAGGGAAGTCAAATCTCATAGGCTGGTAATCATCAATAGGTTGCTCAGCAAGATATTCAGACAATACACTGCCCTTGATGGCTTTCTGAGATGTGTACTGAATGTCATATTCCGTGAGAATCATTTGCCATCTTGCAACCCGTCCGGTAAGAGCTGGCTTCTCGAAAATGTACTTGACTGGGTCCATTTTGGATATCAATAAAGTAGTGTGGGTCAACATATACTGCCTCAGTCGGCGAGCAGCCCACGCTAAAGCACAGCAAGTTTTCTCGAGCAGTGAATAACGTTGTTCACAGTCGGTAAACTTTTTGCTCAGGTAGTATATTGCATACTCTTTTCGACCAGACTCGTCATGCTGGCCCAGCACACACCCCATTGACTCTTCTAATACTGTCAAGTACATTATCAAAGGTCTTCCTTCAATTGGAGGCATAAGGATTGGTGGTTCTTGCAGGTATTCTTTGATCTTGTCAAAAGCCCTCTGGCAGTCTTCATTCCACCTGACCGTCTGTTCTTTTCTTAACAGCTTGAACAAGGGTTCACAGGTTGCTGTAAGGTGAGATATGAACCTTGAGATGTAGTTCAATCTACCTAGAAACCCTCGAACTTCTTTTTCAGACTTCGGTGCAGGCATTTCTTGAATGGCTTTGACTTTATCAGGGTCAACCTCAATCCCTTTCTCGCTTACAATAAAACCCAGCAGCTTACCAGATCGCACCCCGAATGTGCACTTGTTGGGGTTCAGCTTCAGTTGGTACTTCCTCAGACGCTTGAATAACTTCAGCAGATTTACCAGGTGGTCTTCTTCTGTAAGGGACTTGGCAATCATGTCATCCACATAACACTCGATTTCCTTATGGATCATATCATGGAATAATGTTACCATAGCCCGTTGATATGTTGCACCAGCATTCTTCAATCCAAATGGCATCACCTTGTAACAGAACGTGCCCCAGGGGGTGATGAAGGTTGTCTTCTCCATGTCTTCAAGTGACATCTTGATCTGATTGTACCCTGAAAATCCGTCCATGAAGGAGAATACCGAGAACTGAGCCGTATTATCAACCAATACATCAATGTGAGGTAATGGGAAGTCATCTTTTGGGCTGGCTCTGTTCAGGTCCCGGTAGTCAACACACATCCTCACTTTTCCGTCTTTCTTAGGCACAGGTACTATATTAGCAACCCACGGTGGATAGCTAGTTACAGCAAGGAACCCGGTGTCCCACTGCTTTTGTACCTCTTCTTTGATCTTCATTGCCATGTCTGGGCGAGTGCGGCGCAGTTTCTGTTTAACCGGTGGGAAATCTTCTCTTAAAGGCAGCTTGTGCATAACAATATCGGTATCCAACCCTGGCATATCTTGATAAGACCAGGCAAACACATCCACATATTCCTGAAGCAGGTCAATCAGTTGTTTCTTCACTGAGTCTTATAAACAGGCCCCGATCTTAACCTCTTTCACGTCTTCAGCTGTACCAAGATTAATCGTTTCGACCTCCTCCTGATGAGGAGTGATAACCTTCTCCTCTTGCCTTAACAACCTGGCTAGCTCTTCAGGAAGCTCAAAATCTTCTTCAACCCCTTCATCGGATTGATTGATTGGATTGTCAAAGTCATACGAAGCCATAGCTGTGCTGTTGTCGGTGCAGTCTGGAAGGCATTCTCTGCAAGGGTTTAGATTGTTCATTTTAGTGATTGATTTTAATCTTGTTTAGAAAAAGTGAAATGAAGTTATCATTTTGAAAACATTGCCATTTTATTTTTGTACAAAAAGAAAAATGGAAAAAACAGTGAGCGGAAAAGAAAAAGACTCATTTGCAAAAGATGTCTGATTATCATTAATTGATCTGTTTTGCACAAAATTACAGATGGCCCGATTACAAAATGAGTCTTGTCATCTTGGGCAATATGCAAGACTTGATGCATGCTTAAAATATACAGGAAATAATAATTACTCTGCAGGAGTAACCCTTATAATTTCCTGGGAAGACCAGTTTGAGATACGGCTTCCCGGGATCCTTGGACGTATCCAGCTCTCCAGGTTGCGCTCATCTTCCGACTCATCTTCCAAGTTGTTTACTGCATCGGGGGTGAACATCCCCCCACTGACAAAGTTGGGCTTCTTAGCAGCCTCTGCTTGATCTTGTTGAGTTAGTTTGTAACCCAACCCAAATCTATCCTCTTTCTTCTCCACAGGCAATAGTTTGCCCCAGCCTTGAGCATTCCCCTCCTCAACAACCTTCCTGTCTTGCTGGTAGGATGTCATTGAGGTTCCAGGTACAGCGGATGCTTCATTTATGTTCAAGGCCTCAAACCCTTGACTCATAGTTTCGTGGATCTCCCCATCCATCTCAATGTATTTGTATGTAGCCAGATGGCTAACAAAAATATCTTCCTCCCCACAGATAGTAACAACTTGGCCCTCCCACTCGAATTTTAACTTCTGGTGAAGGGTAGACGTAATTGCGCCAGCGGCATGAATCCAAGGTCTACCCAACAAACAGTTGTAGGCCGGCTGAATGTCCATCACGTAGAAGGTCGTTTTGAAAGTTTGTGGGCCAATCATTATAGGCAACTCAATTTCTCCCAGAACTGATCTCTTAGAGCCATCAAAGGCTCTCACTACCAAGTTGCTGGGACGTAATGCCAATCCTTCATACTCCAGCTTCACAAGGGCTTTTTTAGGCAAGACATTGAGGGATGACCCTGTGTCTACCAGCACATGGGAAAGAACTGCACCCTTACACTCCATGGTAATGTGCAAAGCCTTGTTATGATTGCGACCTTCCGTAGTCAAATCAGTGTTGGTAAATCCTAGTCCATTACTAGCATTAACATTTCCAACCACAGCTTCCAACTGATTGACGGTAATCTCCTCTGGCATATATGTTGCGTGCAAGACTTTTAATAGTGCGTTCCGATGAGCCTCGGAGCACATAAGCAATGATAAAATGGAGATCTTGGAAGGTGTCTGGTGAAGCTGGTCCACTATCTTGTAATCACTTTTCTTGATGATTCTCATGAATTCATCAACCTCTTGATCAAAAGGGGTTTTCAAAGCTTCTTTAACTACTTGTTCTTCTTGCACCATGCTCTTCCCTTTTGCCTTGGCAGCAGCTTCTGCTTCAGCAATGGGTCTTGGAATTTGCGGGGCAAAGAAACGTCCGCTTCGAGTGAAGCCTCCGCCTCCCCCCACATTGTCTATTTGTGGTGAAGGAGTTGATGATTCAAAAGTGATTTTCTGTCCTTCGCAATATAGATCGGAGTCGTAATGCAAAGGGATGGCATTACTGCTTTCATAAGGAACTGGCCCAGGCACCGTGATAGTGACTGGACTGATAGCAGCTGCAGAAGGGACCATGATAGTATGTGGATCATAGTATATTGTGACTGGTGCTCTGATAGGAGTGACATTTTGTGAGTTGTAGGCAGAATCATTTGCAGGATCATAATAAATTGTAACCGTTGAGACACTTTCATTGTTTGCTGTTGGTATTGTAGGAGACACTGTTGACTGGATGGATGTTGTTGTTGTAGGAGACTCTGAATGAAGGGGTGCTGAAGTTGTAGAAGGGATGTTTGTTGATATTTGGTCCGTTGAAGTAACAGATGAAGCATTTGTTGATGAGATTGAAGAGTTGTTTGGAACAATTGTTGTTGCAGTTGTAGAAGATTCTGGAACTGTTGTTAAGGAGATTGCTGGGTTGGTAGGTATTGATGTTGTGATTTGAAGCAGGCCACTCTGGATGAGACCATCTATGCCATCTCTCAAGTTATCACACCCATTCACTGAAATGTTGCAATAAGCACATCCTAGCTCACATCCAGGGAACATTTGACATTCAAGGAGTTGAGCTTTAATCTCCACCAAGGGTGTCCGAATCTGGCCCACACTGGTTATTAAGTAAGACGGCTTATCTTCCTCAATAGCATTGATTCTGGGTCCTCCGTGGTTTGGCATAGGGTTCTTGTTAACATTTGGTGGTGGTGCAAAGTTTAGAGCTTTAGAATCTACCAAGTCCTGTACTTTCATGTGCAAAGCTCTGCACTTCTCTGTACTGTGGCCAGGTGCATTCGAGTGAAAAGCACATCTGGCGCTGGCGTCATAATTTCTGGGCAGACTGGTAGGATCTGGAGGTGCCAATGTCCTTAGCTCAACCAGGTTGAGTTTTAGGAGTTGTGGCAATAATGTGGCATAGGGCATAGGGATCGGATCAATCACCCTATTGGCCTGAGAAGGTCTCTGTTGAAATGGTCTTTGCTGATTATTGCCGTTGTTGTTGTTGTAGTTTCTCTGAGGAGGATACTGAGTTTGTTGTTGGTAATTTTGTTGCTGTGGTTGATAAGCTGGTTGAGGATGAATTGGAGCGGGAATGGTGACTGCTGCCACAGACCTATGAACATATTGTGGTCTGCCCCTGCTGGCCTGAATAGCATTGGTCTCAACGGTTCTTCTTGGACCTACAAAAGGTTTTCTGGGGTTGCTGGACGAGCTCGCACCATTGTCAGAAATCTTGCCCATCTTTAATAGGCTCTCAATTCTTTCCCCGGCTATGACCATGTCAGCAAAGCTAGTGGAAGAAAAGGCAGCTAGCCTGTCAATGTATGTCCCTTGGAAGGTGTTCATAAACATATCAACCATTTCCCTCTCTGACATGGGTGGCTGGACAGCAGCAGCAAGCTGTCTCCACCTCTGGGCGTATTCCCGGAAGCTTTCCCTGGATGATTGAGACATTCCCATCAGGAGGGTCCTGTTGGGAGCCATATCCAAGTTGTACTGGTATTGTCTGATAAAGGCCTCAGCCAGGTCCTTCCAGCATCGAATGGTTGCTCTAGTCAAGTGAGAGTACCATTCCCTTGAAGCTCCTGTTAAGCTATCTTCAAAATAAAACATCCATAGCTTTTCATCCATGGTATATGCCTTCAGCCTCCCCAGAAAGGATTGTAAATGGGTTCGGGGACAGGAAGTTCCGTTGTACTTCTCAAAGCACGGAGGTTTAAACTTGTGGGGAATCCTTACCCCGTCCACTAGACCCATGTCCATAACATCAAAGCCCAAGGAATTCTGGGACTCCAGGGATCTCAGTTTCTCAACAATCTCATCTAGCCTTCTGTCATAGGCTTCATCCCACGCTCCCATCACTGTAAATTGATCTTCCTGGGGGTCTTCTTGTAATACTCTGCCTACAGTGGCAGTCCCTTGCACATTAACAGGGATGTTGATCTCTGGATGAAGGTGGGGTCCATAGACTGGGGGATTAACATGAGGCTGAACCCTCTCATTATTGCTTGTCCCCCCAGTCCCTAGATGGGGTTCCTCCTGGGTCTGCCTTTCTACCAAGGCCCTCAATCTCTCTTGGCTCTGTGCCAATCCATTCATCACCTCCATAAACTGAGTCATCTGATTTCTCATTTCCAGTCTTTCGTTGGCCATTTGAGTCCTGACCTCTGTAAGGTCCTGCTGTACTTGGTCCATTTGTATGCCCGGAAGGTTGTTGCGGGTGGGATATCTGTGTGGACGGTTGAGTGGGAACACCCGACGTCGAGCAATAGTTCCTGAATCACAACAGAGTTAGTAACAAAAACAAAACAAAACCTACAAAACAAAACAAAAGGTTAGTATGCAATGCAGTATGCTTATTTGTTTCCAAGGTATCCGGCTTGGCACTTGGTTTTGACCTTTCCAGACCCCTGAGGAAGATGCTTTTGATGTTGCTTGGAAGAACTCAGATAAAAACAAACTAGTAAATATATTACAAAAGTAAAACATACATAGTTTGTTTTTTACAATACATGCCCTCTGAGGGGTCAAAAATACAAAAAGAAAAAGTACAAAGAAATGAAAACAACAACAAGCAAAAAGTCAGACACCAAGACCAAACTCATCCTCCTGGACTTCCTTCAGAAGTGCTTCAGTCACAGGGTCACCTGGATGCTCTGTGAGATTCCTGATGAGAAGATTCCTGGTGGCAATAGCTGCAGTTAGCTTCTTGTGTCTGTCCTGGTCCTTTGACCTCTTCACACCAACCCTAATCTTCAACTCTGAGATCTCTCTCTGGGCTGCTAGCAAGGCTTCCTGTTGCTCCTTTGCACTAGCTTCCAACTGCTCAATCTTATCCTGAGTCCTCTTATCTTCCAGAGTACGAGCTTCGGTGATCCTGACCCACCTAGCTTGACTCTCTTTTAGATACAAATCAGTCCTGGCCTTCTGGAACTGAGCCTCCTTGCAGGCATTCTTCAAGATCTGCTCCCCAGCTCTTGACTTCTTAATGTAGTCCTCTGACTTTTCAATCCTGGCTAGATGCTCCACCTTTAGCTTTTCCAACCTTTCAATGTCCAGCCGACCATCACTCCTCTCCCAGAGGGTCTTCTGCAAAGCTTGAGTCAGATTCTCATTTCTCTCTCTCAATTTCTCAAACTCTTCCAGGCTGACAGTTGCTGGAGGTGGTGCTGTGGATGGCCCAGGCACATCTTCAATGGTAAAGGGCATCCCAGAAATTTGAGCCCTGGCATGAGACCACTCATAGTACTGAGCTGAGGCCACATTGTTGCATCTCCCAAGAATGGTTACCCCTTTAGTCTGGACATTATCCCAAGCCCAGGATGCTTGCCTGACAATAGCCAGATTAGGCTTGATCTCACAATAAAGAGTCTCAGCTAGATCTTGCACTTTAGGAGGGTGAACCAATGCATAGCCCAGTTGTCTTTTGAATAGAAGAGGGTTGTAGTTGATGCAACCCTTCACTCCTATCAGAGGTACATTGGGGAACTGCCCACAACTAGTAATGATGTCTCTGCCCTTAGTGCTCTGAGTGCACCACCTGATGTCATCTGAGGTTAGAGCAACAAGCCTCCTAGCCCAATTTTTCTGCTGGTGAGGGTTCAAGAATGCATCAGTCTTTGGAAAATGTTTGACAAGCCAAGTATGGAACAAAGGAGCACAGCATCTCACCAGTCTTCCCCTTTGCTTTTCATTCCTTTGGTGAACAGAGTAGTAGAGATCTCCCAGTAAGGTGGGCACTGGGTTCCTCAGGATGAAAAGATGGATTGCATTCTTGCTAATAAACTTAGGCTCATCTGCAAATAATATAACCCCATATATGCTAAGGGCTAATAATGCACAGACTGCCTTCCACTCCCCCAAGGAAGCCTTCAGAATAGCCTGAGAGGTCAAGAAATCCAAGTGTAGGCCAGAGATCCCAGCCTTTGCTGTCATGTTCTGCCCAATCAGAACTGGTTCCAGATACAATGCCTTTGCCACCTCTTCATTACTAGGGAATGCCATCTCAGGGTTGAAGGGGACTCCACCCCTGATAGGTACACCAATCAGTGATGAATACTCTTCCAACAAGGGTCCCAACTGAAAATTCTGGAAGTTGAAGCACCTCAGAGGGGGATCATAGAACTGCAAGCAAGTATGAATCAAGCTCCTCTGTGAAGGGTCCAAATCCATAACCACATCAAGGATTCCTCCATGATGTTCTCTGAATATTGGTATATGGTCTGGAGTAATCAGGGTCTGGACCTTCCTGATGCTAGCTAGCTCAGGCTCAAAGAAATGATAGGAGATGTTGCTCTTCTTAGGTGCCATGTTGCTGAAGAACAGATGCTGAAGATGATGACTGATGCTAGAAGATGGGCCACAGACAGGCTGAGACTGGTGATGCAAGTGACTGAAGCGGGTAGCAGATAAGAAATAGCCGAAGCTAATACTGGTGAAGATAGGTCTATGCAGATGAAGGGGTCAAAACCAAGCCAAAAAATAGTATGGATACCCTGAAAAACAAATAAGCAAATGTCAAATGATGCAATGATGATGTATGCAGATGATATGCAAGGGTTTGTGATCAAGCTGGATCTGATTAACTGCCTTGATATGAGTCCATATATGTTCAAGAAATCCAGATGGAGGTTCATAAGTCCAGTAACAAAGGTGGGGGACTCAAATAAAGAGTCACATGTCCAGGGTTAAAAATCACAAGAACTGTTCCATAATGGAGTACTCTTAATCAAAACAAAGTAACAGGGTATGTTGAGGTCAAGGGTACCTGCAAACCTGTAAACAGCCCAACCCCCTCACAGGTGATGTTCTAAAACAAAGATCCTTAGACTTGGATCAGTTATGAGAAGTGTAAACACTTCTAACCCGGAGGTACAGTGTTTACAATAACCATAAAAGATCCTCCTCTAATTCACCTCAGTTTCTGAAGGTCAATACTAAAGGTCATCCAGACTTAGCAGGCTTCCCAGATAGCCCTAGCACTACAGGAAATCTGTAGCACAGAGTTCTCAAGAAGAAACCCATATCTAAACCGTGTTTCATATTCCCGCACCAGACCGAAATGGAATGGGAAAGAACATGAACCACTCTAGCCTAGGTGTCACTCAGGTCCCAGGTATAGGACCTTAAACTCTCAATAGAACCCCCACCCACCAAAACAGAAACAACAAATCCAGCCAGAACAGTATGACAGTATGATGTACATAAAGCTGTAAAGAAAGCAGTAAACAAACTGTACATAAAGCAATAAACAAAACAAACACAGATAGCACATAACACCCCAGTAATCACAAATCAGACAAGCGCTAGGAGGAACCCACAAAAAGAACCAGAAGCCCTGGTTACAGTTTACTATTCCCCAGCAGAGTCACCAAGTTGTCGCTCCCGATAAATGGGAAATGGCCCAGATAAAGGTACAGACGCGAACGGTCGGCGAAAAGGGGGATGTGAGAACACACAGGAGTGAACTCACAGGAAATGAATAGAGTCGCCAGCTAGGCATTTTTATCCCGGAGGAAAGGTAATGCTGCATAGACCTAGAAAGATATGGATAAGACGGTTGCGAACCAGAGAGACTGAGAAAGGGGGTTGGTTACAACCTGGGAAGGTATTAGCACCCAGATTGTCCGCTGTACTCGACGGGATCCACGCTTAAAAGATTTGTGCTTTAAAGGGGTAGTGTCAGTGCAATTTGTGTATAAAAGAGCTGGAAAAGGATGTACAGGTGTCAGTGTAAGAGAAGTGTGAAGCGGAGTATGTGAAGTGTCAGTGTAAGAACAAAAGTGAAATGCTCATGATAATGAGGCTAAGAAAATAATGCTGGAAAGAGGGGAAATATACAGAGACTTTTGTTCGATAACTGTTAAGTTATGCCTACGTATCCTCTCGTGCAATGAGGAAGTCAGAACACCGTAGTTCGACCCAAAGAGACTGAAAGATGAATTGACTAATGAACTGCTTACTTGTCTATGCTCAAGTGTATGACCTGTCTGGCTCAGGTGCAAACTGTCTTGCATTAGACGGAAGAAGCAAGTTCTCGTTTGTGAGTGAGTATGATGAGAAAAGAATCCCGGAGGAGACGATTATTGTTTGTGTTTGTATTTTCAATCTTTTATTGCTTTTGAAAGTTTGTCATAAGTTAATGAGCTTAAGCCTAAACCAATGGATTTAGTAGACTCATCACATCTTCCCTCTGATTAGGGGTAATGAGAATACCTTAAGTGTGAAGTCAGCTTCTCACACTTAATCACCATGATGTAGGGTTAAGATCATTAACCTACTTGTGATTATTTAGATATTTTTTGTTGTTTTTGTTTAGTGTTAAGTAATGAGATTAAGCCATAATCAGGGATTAAACAGACTCATTACACCATCCTAATAGAAGGATAATAGATGAGAATGTTTAAGCTGAGGAAAGCTCCTCAACTTAATCCATGATTAGGGATTAAACCCATGACAAAACAAAGCCTTTATTAAGTGGATTTTAGTTAATGATAAGATGATGAAGTGATTTTTAGGGTTTGTAAGACAACTTGAGGGGGACTTGTCCATTAACACTAGGGTTAGTCCTTCTTAACCAGTTAAGGAAGAATTAGAACCCTAATGCAAGGCCCAAGTTACAAGCTTGATGACTTGATGATTATTAAGTGAATTGATTAAAGGATTTAAACACATTAAGGGTTTAACACTTAGGATTAAAGTTATACACTCCATCCTAATAGAAGGATGCAGGCATAAGCTTAATCACAAAGCCTCAAAGCCTTTAGGGTTTAGTCCTTGATTGTGAGATGAGAAGAGAAGACTCAATGAGACACAAAGGTAAAATCTAAATGGGGGACTAATCAAAACCCTAATTATTGTCATGCTTGGTTGTTCCTAAAGTTTGTGAGGTTTACAAGAGAAATCTTCAGAGGAACCACCAGGAAGCAGATGAAAGGATCAAAGAGAAGCAAAGTCACTTGCTTCATTTAAGAAGACAAGTCACTTGAAGAAAGAAAGTAAGATAAAGAAGAATGAGCAAGCTCAATCTCAAACACAAAACAAAATGCAGCAATGATGCATAAGAGGGATGAAAAGAAGTTATGAGAAGTGAAGGCAAATTCACTTCTCAAAGTTACTTACCACCTGAAAAGTTAGTGAAAGAAATGCAATGCAATGCAAGATGAGATGAAATGACATGATGCAAATCAAAACCAGAAGCATACACATGATGTTAATGATGCTATGAGATGATGCAAACATGAAACAAGGCATGGGGATGATCATATGGACATATGGATGCAAGAGAAGCATGCTTAGAACCATGATCATACATGAAAAGTTATGAAGTGCAAATGGCATACAACATGGAAAATGCAAGATGTAATGGTCAAACATGATTCTAATATGTCCTAAGATGTATTATGAATCAAATGGATGCATAAAATGTCATGGAAAGTCATGGTATGCAAGCAAATGCAAGATGAATGCAAAAGGAAGCCCAAATTAGGGTTTATGATCAATGCACCAAATAAAAACCAAAACCAGAAGCAAACATCAAGATAAAAAATTGAAAATGCATTCAAAGGAACCCTAAACCTATACAAACTCACTGCCCAAAGGAGGGGATCTAATTCTTAACCTAGTGAAAGTTATGAATTTTCTAAGATTGCTAGGGTTTTATGGTACCTTGTCAAGAAAAATGTCAAACAAATTGAAAATGCAAGATCAAATCATGCCAATTTAATCCTACAAACTACATGATATGTAAGACACAATGCAAAAAGAATCAAAGTCCAACTCTCAATGGTTAGGCAGAAATGAATTTTGGAACATTGGATCAAAATAATGCTTTGAAATGAAATTAATTCCATGGAAAATTGTCAAAATGCATCAAGATCAAAAAAGAAATTTGGTTTGAGGGTTGGACAATGTTTCTAAATGATTTTAAAGGTTTCATGAATTTTTTGGTGATTTTTAAATACCTAAAAGTATTTTTAATTAATTAATTCCAATTAATTAATTAAAAATAAACTTTTAAATGATTTAAAAATATTTTTTAATGCAAAAAATAAAAAATAAAAATGTTTTTGGTTTCTGAAAATTCATAAAATTTTGTACAAGAATTTTCAGAATTTTTAAAATTGTTTTGTTATTTTAAATAAATCATAGAAAACAAATGAAATAAAATGTAAATTAAAATGAATTTAAACTGAAAAAAGAAAAGTATGCAAATCAAAGGGTCAGGATTCAAATACACGCGCGCGGGAGTTGACTTGGCGCCACATCCAAGGGCTGAAATTCAAATTTCGCTAATTAATGATTAAACCCTAATCCAGCCCTAATTACTTTCAGATGACCGGAACAGTGGTTCCGGTCATCTTCTCCGGCTAGCTCATCTTTCAATCTCTCTCAAAACGCCATGAAATCATGCCAAACTCTCCAGATCAACTCAACTAACCTCCCTAAACAACAATCCAGCAACAAATTCCATTTATTTCTACTCAAGAACAAAATACGAATCAAACATCAAAAATTGCAGAAATTTCAGAAACACCATACAAGCTCATTTCTCAATCTTTTTCAAAAGTAAAAGGCTCAGTGAACTCAGGGAAGCATGCTTTATCAATTAGAAATAAGAAATGAATTTCCAAGGCTACCTGAATCGAAGCTTTAGTTTCTGGCACTTTCTGGCTGATGTCTTGCTTGCAATCAACTCCCCTGGACCTCCTGAGAAGCTTTCAAGGCTTGATTGAAGTTTGTGATGGCTGGTTTGAAAGATGGTTGAAGTTCTGCTCAATGAGGGGCAGAAATCGTATTTTTGATTCAGTGGCTTTCAGGCTGTTTTAAGGGTTGGTTTGTGTTCAGTGGAGCATGGTGAGATTGTTTGTGAAGTTGATTTGTGTGTTTGAGGTTTGTGCAAGCAGTTTCGAAAGCTTTTGCAAGATGGTGTGAAAATGAGAATGTTGAGTTTGAGAGTGCTTCAGGCTTGTGTTTTGTATGCTTTGGCTTGCTTTTGATTTGCATAAACAATTGTGATTGGTCAGAAGAAGTGATGTGTGCTTTTGTGATAGGTATGGCCCAAGTTGCCAAAATGTCAAAGTTGTGTAAGAGAAGCATGGGCTACTTTCTAGACAAGGAAAAAAGGTGTGTCCTGCGCAGCATGATGTGGGGAGAACCCTAGGATTGATCAGCAAGTCAGCAAGCAAGTGGATTGTAACTTATGATGAGTTTTGCAAGTTGGTTCACTTTTGATTCTTATGAGATATCTTGCTCCATAAGCCATAAAAATGAGAGATTTCTTGGCCCATTCTGACTTTTAGGTCTTGTATGGTCATGTTGTGAAGTTTAGAAGTCCATTTGATAACTTAATTTGCCTTGAGAAGTGAATTTGCAACTTTGCCTCTTTGGTAGAAACTTTGAAATTTTGTGATTTTAGCCAACTTTGACAAACCATAACTTTTGATTCAAAATGAATTAGGTCATGTTCTTGTACTTTTTGAAAAGGGAATGATCCATTCTACAACTTTCATGACCAAAGTTTTTCATTTGAAGCATTTTTGAATCAAAAAGTAAGGGTTGAAAAAGTTTCCCAAAATGGCAATTTCATTAAAAGTCAAACTTTCCCAAAAAGTCAACTTTGCAAAAGACTTGAAATTCTTCAATTTTGTGAACTTCCAATATCTTCCATGATCAAATAAAGATCATACACAATCAAAATGATGAAGAACACCCTTTGGTTGGGTCATTGGGGGCCTCAGATGCCCTGATTTTACACTGACTTGCTTGAAAAGTCAACTCTTGATCAGATGACTTCCCCAAGGAATTTCTTCATGAAAATTGATATGCATACTCCCTATAACATATAGAGACCAATAGAAACAAGAATGACCAAAAAATTTGGAGTTATGGCCTCTGAAACCAAAACCCTAATTTTAGGTCATCTGTGCAGTCAAGCCTGGCTCTGCTTCCATACCATTCTCAGTTCTTGTGATTTTTTTGACATTCTTGACTTTGAGAGGATATAACATGATGTTTGAACACACATGGACCCCTTTGAAGTGATTGATGGCCTTTGGAGTGGCTCAAAAAGCTCTTGGATTGCTCAGATCACAAACCCTAGATGCAGATGACTTTGAACCAAAGCAATGAGTCAAAAATGTGGCATGAGATGCTATGATTGAGTTTATGCATATGAGGAGATCACAAGCCATGGTGTGAATGGGTGAGGGCAAATTTGGGGTGTTTATAGTATGTCTATGCTCAGGTGTTGCAGGCTCGTCTGGTACGAGTGCGTTTACCGTCTTGCAAATGAGACAAGTCGTCGCGAGTTTGCGTTGTGAGTGAATGAGATGAGAAAAGAAGTTCCCGCAGGATAGTCGCTTATTGTTTGTTTTTGGTTTTTATGAGAAATGTTTTGAATTTGTTTGTGAACGGTCTTGTACTAAGACCTATCCATCGCGGTGCGTATTTACACCTCGCCCCGAAACAGGACGCGTATAAACACTCCGCAACAAAGTCTCGTGTCGTACAAGATTGTTCGGTTTTTATTAAGTGTTTTATTGCTTTTCTTTTCAAGATGAGAAAGAATGACTCAAGTTGCAAAAAGGACAAACTAAGGGGACTAAGACACAACCCTAAGTTAGTTATCATATACAAAAGGGAGATCCTATGGTTAATGAGGTATTCTAATCCTAAGAAAGAAAAGGAAATGAAGAAAAGAGAGCTAGAAACTAACTTACTTCCTAAGGAAGTTAAGTTGTCTCTAAAGAAAGGGAAAGCCTAAAAGAAAAGCACAAAGTGCTAAGGCAAACAAAATTAAAATGCATAAGAGATGGGAATGAAGTAATGCTTACCTCAATATTCCCCCCTACAAAACAAAAGTTAGCATGACAATGCATATTGAAAGTAAAATCGAAGCATGAAAGCGATTAAGTACCATAAACGTCCTAGAATGGAACTAGGGTTCAAAGATAAGACCTAAGTCTAAAGGTGAAGGTACCTAAAGGTTACATGACTTCTAAAGTCAGTAGCTACATGATATAGATTCCTAAGGATGCTAGGATACCCCACAAGATCAAACTATGTCAAACTATGTACAAAAAGTTCACCTAGATTCACCTAAATGCAAGTTAGGGTTTATGGATGAAGTATGAATGCATATGGCTTACATGCATGAATTAATACATGAAATGAACATCAAAGTCAGTAGTGAATGCTTATGAAGATGGATGAATGAATATACAAACATAGATGCAATGGATTAGGCATATGGAGCAATGCGAAGAAGATATGAGAAGAAACGAACAAAAAATCGCATAAGATCGCACATGATGCAAACTAAGGAAGAATGACATGTGAATATGAATGAAATGATTATGGGTCAGTAGCATACAAGGTATGAGATGAAATTAGAATGCATGAATAGACATTAATGATTTCCACATAATTCAAGTTATTATTTAGAGGAGAAGAGAAACTATTTTAAATTAAAGTTAATTCACATAAGTATGCACTTTAAAGCACTGAAACAAACCAAATAAGTATGGTTCAAAAAGTGGCCTATAACTGGAATTAAGGACACAAAAATGACCTATAATCAACTCCTAAAAGCTACCAAAAGGTTTCTCAATCAAATGGCATGAATGCCTTTCTAAATCCTATGATATGAAGCAAATACACACATGAATCAACCTAGGATCTAAGTGACATGGAAAAATAGCAAAAAGGCTTAAAAAATTATGAAATTAAATCCCTGGAATGATATAGTAATTATCTCACATTTTCTAAAAGGATTTCATAAAATTATGCACCAAAGTGCCAAAACAATTCCTTGATTAGCAAGGTAACAACGCATGGTTATCGAAAAACAACTCCACAAAGTGGATCAAAAAGGGCACTAAAAATTATGGAAAAAATGACTAATGAGCATCAAAATGTCACAACTTACAGTGATTAATCACACACAAAAAATAGGTTTCACACCTATGGGGAAAAAATCATTTTCGGTCCCTTATGTCAAAACACTTCATTTTGGGACAGCTTGTGATCTATAATCCAAATTAATTATTAAAACAACCCAAATCTGGAAAAAAAAATATGAAAAATTAATTAAGAGGATGAGGATCACTCATGAATATTTCCAGAATTTTATCACACCTAAAACTATTTTTAATAATTGCGACGAAACGGGCAAAAAAGTGGATTTTAAGGGAAAGTGAAAGGAATCGATCCTAATGGTTCGTAACCTAATTCCTAAGCTCCGAAATCGACACAAACCAACATATATCACATATATATCCAATGCCTCAGGTGGGAGGGCTCAATATGCACCTTAAGTTATATGGTCCTAAGCCGCATATGACTAGAATGATGCTTAAAAGCCGAAAAAACTCGAAATCACTTACTTGATCGAAGTGCCGATTCTTCATAAAAGAAATCCGAAAAAAACCCCAAGCAAGGTCTTGTAGTCTCCTATGAGCAAAATAAATGCTCATCATCCATATTCGCCTTGTGAAGCCTCTCCATACTCGAAATTGATTCACTATCGACCAAAAACCTCATGAATACTTATATTCAAATTAATCCAAAAAATAATAATTAGAATTATCAACAAGAATTCTAATTAAAAAGTCAAAAAAAATGGATTAAAATATTAATCCACAAAACTTTATTAACAAAGAAATTTATTAACAATTCTAACAAGAATCCTTAATAATTTCTAGAACAAAATAAAGAAAACAAGGGTGTATGTTGAAATATATGGTGCGGAAATAACCAAAGACCAAAGGCCCAAACTCCTCCAAACTCGGATCCAGGGGTGTGTGAGTAATTCGAGGGTGTTGATAAAGCTTCTATGGTGCTGAAGGCCCAAATCGAAAAGATAGTATAAGCTGAGGTGTATTTTGGAAATGGAGGGTGCCAACAGGAGATCCATGGGCCTAAACCTGATCCAACCCTAATTTCCTTATCTCTGGTAAAAACCCTAACTGAAGATGCAAACTCATCTTCCTCAAAAAAATCCCGCCGCAAAGCTTTCTTCTTCTTCATAGACACTCCGCCGCCAAGACCCCGTATACCACCGCCGTTCTCTCATCTTCCGAAACTGGGAGTCCAAACTCCACGACTTGCTAACCGGCGTCATGGAGGAGCCTCTCTCCTTCTTTTCGGACGCGCCGCTCTCCGGCTTCAACCCTTTCCGCCGTACCTCTATCTTCCTCGTCGCCACCACCGATAGTTTCTTCTTCTTTGAAAGACAAACCCTCGCCTTCGAAGATTAACAAACCACGCCGTCATGCTTCCTTCGGCCATCATGAGTTGAGCCGCATCCAACTAATCCTCCGTTGTTTCTCCATGATACCGTAACCTTGACGATCATCAGAGCTTCAACTTGATCGTTCTACCAATCCGAGATTCCACACACGGCATATCAAACCAAGTAACCTACGCCATGTCGTGACTCAAGCCGATGACGGCGAAACCCTAATTCTCTCCAAGTTCGCTCACAGTGAATTTCGATGTCTTGTGGTGTCGACGGATGAGACGCTGTAACACCTCAGGTATGAGCATCACTCCCATTCACGGTCCGATTCCGAAATCCTCTTCTACTCTACAACATTGATTCTGAACTGTTTCTTTTTTTTCTTCGCGTTGAGTTTTAGTTATAGGTGAATGATGAATGCTTGAAGGAGACGATGAAGGCATTAACGATTCAGTGAAAACTTACTGTTGGAAATTGATAGAGATTACAGGTTTCTGAAGGTGATAGAAGTGGTTCTTGAAGGTTGACGAATTTGTGAATTGAGTTTTGCAGAACGAATTCCCTTTTTTCTTTGTGAGGTATCAATGCTGAATCTTGTAATTTTGAGTGTGAATTCTTTACTCTTCTTCAGTTCGGTTTCTGCGATGTCAGCATTGCTGTAATTCTAAATTGTGATTTTGCAGTGTATTTGTATGATGTTGAACTGTTGATGATGAATTTGCAGGTTTTGGTTTTTTGCATCTTGGTTAAGATTATGATGAAGAGGCCGAAGAATCCTGTGAAGGAGGATTGAAGAAGTTGTGATTTCGTAGAATCCAAGATGGAGATTGATGGAGCTTGAGGTTGCAAGAGGTGAATTTTGGAGATTATGAAGTTGCCAAGAGGGTGAAGTTTTTTTTTAGAGAGTTTTGTTAGAGGTTGAAGAAGATGATTAAAGAATGATGGAGATTGAATGATGAAGAGATCTCTCTTTTTTCTGTTTCTGTTTCTGTTATATAATGATATATCAGTTATAATTGTAACTGATTTTCTTCTCCTATTCTGGACTTTTTTTCTCTTAGTTTTCTGGTGTAATCTCATTATCTCAGCCCTCTCCCCTAACTGATTTTCTGGTGTATATCCTTTGTTGAATCCTCTTATGAAATATTTTTCCGAGTTTGATGTCATAACTATTCTGACTTTTTCCTTCAGCTTTTGAACTATTCCTGCCAAAACTCATAAGTTTGATTGATTGAGTTATGGAAAAGATAGAAAAAATGTGTCTGAAATTTTGGGTTTTGAAATTTTAAGCTTTTTGTTATTCTGGTAATAAATTGGAAAAGAAGAAAAAAAATGGATGAAGTTGTATCTGGTTCTAATGAAAATTGGACATTAAATAATAATTTGGATAATGAACATGATTATTGAATTCCTTTGGGCCACAATGGATCTAAAAAGGAATTGGATGAAATCTGAATTTGAATGGAATTTGGGCTTGAAAATGGACAAAAAAAGAAAAAAAAGATATAATAGTTTGTAATTAGATTTTTTTTGAAATTGGTTTAAAAGGCGGCTCACAATTCGTTATGGATAATGGATCCAATCGAGAAATTAAAGATGATAAACATGGATCTAATGAGCTTATATCTGAAATGGATAGTGAATATAGTAACTAAAAACTTAAAATGATAATTGGTTTATTGAGCGAAGTTAACGAATATGGTTTAGCAATTTTGAAGCAATGTACTTGGAATCAAGAATGGATTAGGATTTTGAAACTGAAAAAAATGGGCGATTGGGTTTAAAATAGGCGTAGAAAAAATGGTTTTATGAAATTGGAATCGAAAATAGATAAAACCATGATGAAAACTTGGACTTGAGAAGAATATTCAAATGAGTTTATGGCGACTTTCGAATGAACAATAGTGACGCCTTGATGCCTTCCAAACAAACCATGATCATGCGCTTTCCACCTTTAACGCGAACCCAACTCCTGATCCAAGACCAATTCTTATGAACCGTGATGTCATAGTAGACCTAAAAACCAATGCCTTAAGCCCTACTTCTTGAATCACCAGTGCAGCCTAGGATGCCAAGAAGAAGAGAATAGTCGAATGAATCCTCTGGATAAGAAAAACTTTGGAACTTGACGAATCCCATAACACAGAACATGATTTTGATGATGTGAATTCAAACCCCGCTCGTCTTGAATATAATGGCCCAATAAGTCACCCATGAATATGAGAATCCCAATCACAAGGAAATGCTTCGATCCCATACCTTATGAATATGAGATGCATGATTATGATGTTATGACCTAGTGAAAAATGCAGATGAAATGTGAAGCGATAAGCCAGTTAGGGTAAAAAGAAAGAGGGCAAATTTTGAGGTATTACAGCTGCCCCTATTCAATCAACTGCAGACCTGAACGAATAATTGCAACAGCTTTTAGACGTTCAAGGTATGGAGTGATTGAATACTCGAATAAAACCTGAAAATTTGCACACTGAGGGTAATGGAAATGCCATTTGCCCATTTACTTATTTATGTATTTTTTGATTTTGACCTCTGAATAGGTAGAGAAAATAGAACCAGGTGGAATAGAATCAATGCGACTGCTGAGCGAATCAAAGCCACACCGAGGGTGCCTGTTGGCGTAACAGGGCTTAACGAGACCATTAGCGGAATGGAACTCAAATCAATATGACTGTTGGGCAGGACCAAGCCATAAAGAAAACAATACGCGACTGCTGGGCAGGACCAAGCCACGGAAGATGCCTGTTATCGAAACAGGACTTAGCGCAACATCAACCGATTTGCGACTCAAATAAGATCAACCGATCTAACACGGAAATGGTATCAACCGATCCACCCCGGAAAGCGAGAATGTAATATCATCCGATTTACAACTCGAAGAGAAATGATATCAACCGATTCATGACTCAAATAAGATCAACCGATCTAACATGGAGATGGTATCAACCGATCCATAACCAAGAAAACGAGAATGTAATATCATCCGATTTACAACTCGAAGAGAAATGATATCAACCGATTCATAACTCAAATAAGATCAACCGATCTAACTAGGAAATGGTATCAACCGATCCATTATCATCGCACTGAGACGAGACCAAAAGGAACAGGATCATTGTACTTAAATGATAACCTGAGGCGCGACTGTTGTACTGAAACGGAGAAGCGAAAAAATGAGACTGTTGTACTGAAACAAGACTCAAAGACGAGACCATTGTACTTAAATGGAGACTCGAAAGGAACGGGATCATTGTACTTAAACGAGAGCCCAAGACGCGACCGTTGTACTGAAACGGAGACGCGAAAAAATGAGACTGTTGTATTGAAACAAGACTCAAAGACGAGGCCATTGTACTTAAATGGAGACTCGAAAGGAACGGGTTCGTTGTACTTAAACGAGAGCCCAAGACGCGACCGTTGTACCGAAACGGAGACGCGAAAAGGTGAGACTGTTGTACTGAAACAAGACTCAAAGACGAGACCATTGTACTTAAATGGAGACTCGAAAGGAACGGGATCATTGTACTTAAATGAGATCCCAAGACGCGACCGTTGTACTGAAACGGAGACGCGAAGAAATGAGACTGTTGTATTGAAACAAGACTCAAAGACGAGGCCATTGTACTTAAATGGAGACTCGAAAGGAACGGGATCGTTGTACTTAAACGAGAGCCCAAGACGCGACCGTTGTACCGAAACGGAGACGCGAAAAGGTGAGACTATTGTACTGAAACAAGACTCAAAGACGAGACCATTGTACTTAAATGGAGACTCGAAAGGAACGGGATCGTTGTACTTAAACGAGAGCCCAAGACGCGACCGTTGTACCGAAACAGAGACGCGAAAAGGTGAGACTGTTGTACTGAAACAAGACTCAAAGACGAGACCATTGTACTTAAATGGAGACTCGAAAGGAACGGGATCGTTGTACTTAAACGATAGCCCAAGACGCGACCGTTGTACTGAAACGGAGACGTGAAAAAATGATACTGTTGTATTGAAACAAGACTCAAAGACGAGGCCACTGTACTTCAATGGAGACTCGAAAGGAACGGGATCGTTGTACTTAAACGAGAGCCCAAGACGCGACCGTTGTACTGAAACAGAGACGCGAAAAAATGAGACTATTGTACTGAAACAAGACTCAAAGACGAGACCATTGTACTTAAATGGAGACTCGAAAGGAACGGGATCGTTGTACTTAAACGAGAGCCCAAGACGCGACCGTTGTACTGAAACGGAGACGCGAAAAAATAAGACTGTTGTACTGAAACAAGACTCAACTGGGGGTAACAACAAGACTTGGTAGAGGTAACCACCCTGGGAAACGAAGTTGCATTCTGTGGGGAATACTTCAATCTGATTGGAGATATAACGGGTCTTATGTAATATACCTCAAAACTGGTCCATGCTGGTATGCATATGTTTGGATTTATGGCGTAATGCTCCATGAGGATGGAAATGCTACTCTTTGGAGGATGCAAATGTGATGATGATTACTAGATGCCAATGCAAATGCTAAATGGGTCTCCCGATGAGGAGATAACAGATATTCCAGATGACTTGACCGGGGAGGAACTGATGATCACTGCATTGATCGAATTAGTCCTCGTGAGGAGAAAACAGTCATGCGGGGAATGCTGTTAATAATGCACCGGCTCTGAACTTCCGCCATTGCCAAAAATAAATTGGACTTTGAGATTGGAGAGCCAAGACCCTGCTGGAGATGGACTCTTCTTGAACTCTGATGGGGAAGTGAAGACCTCCTGACTTGGCTGAGAACCAAAGGCATGACACTGTTGAGGAAACACCTTAATGGGGAGGAAAGAACTCCTCGTACTGTTGAGGATTGCCCCTGTCTGAAGGGAAACTTCTACTTGGGGATGACACCCACATTCTGCTATCTTGCTGGGAGAAATTTCGATTTCCACATTACTGGGGATGATGGGTGATGTCAATGATAAAGCTTCCTGCTGAAGATAAAAGCTCAAGTAGCCACTTGATGGAGATAAGAGATAAATCCTCTCATGTTGGGAATGAGAGATGTAAGGCGTCTCATGTTGGGGATGAGAGACGATGATATCCTTCTGCTCAAGAAGTAACCTTCCATTTGCCGCACTACTGGAGCAGGGATTGTCTAATGAGACTTGCTAAGGAATTTTGATCAATGGAGCTTGCTGATGAAATAACTCTTGAAGTACTGGGCTGGCAATGGCTTTGCCCTTAGACTCTGGGTTGATAGATTGCCAACTAATCACGAGTGAACGATGTTCTTTGCAATTTTCAACTCACCTCCTACTAGGATTTATCAAAATATAATGTCTCTAGAGGATTTTACAGAAAACTAGCATACGAGATGCCTTAGTGTCTTCAAACTCTTGGAGAGATTCGTCGGATCTCGAAATAACTGCCCCAGACGGCATGGTCTATGAAAGAGATTTTCCTCGTGGGGATTCGCGAAAAACCTCATATCACCGTGAAATATTCTGCCCCAGTATTTTGAACTTCGGATAGGCGCTTTGAATTGACGGTCTTCGGGAGAGAGTAATTTCTCATGCCCTTGAAGTGATCATTTATGACTGACTTGTGCTTTGAAGAAAACACCCATACCAATTGTTCTTTGAGAGATTGGATCTCGAAGTAATTGCCCCAGTTTGGCTAAAATTTGAATAATGCCTCCGCCTGATGGCTCTTTGAGAGATTTGAATCTCGAAGTGATTGCCCCGGTTTGGTTGAATTTTGAAGAGATTGCTCGACGTGATTGCCCAGGATTAGTTGGCTCTTACCACGACTGTTGGGCAAGTCCCCACTCAATGGAATTTCTTGGAAAAGTACATCTTCAAACGCTGGTCTTTCGGAAGTTTCAGGCTTCTCAACTTTGGCAAGATTAAGCTTCTGGACTAAGGTTTCATATGTGAACTTTTATGATGCCAAACAAATGTATGCAAGCAGAAAATGTTTATTCTAAGAATGAAAATTCTAATGCAACACACATGTTAATCTTGAAGTTTTACTGAAAAAGATGTCGCAAACCTTTGTGAGCGAATCACTGGTTAAGATACGACATTAATTTTTTGAATAATAGAAAGCATGTACATGCAACACCAACAAAGATCTTTCAACACCACTCATAGGAGTCAGGAACGCGGTCTCGTGGTAGTACGCTATCAAAAATAACCCTGTTTCAGTTAGGACTTCTGAGGGTTGTATCGTGGCCTGGTTCATGGTTATAGAAACAAAGGATATAGGCTCGAAATTTATTTGTGCCCACCCATCTTCGTGATGTTCTCCATTCCTATTTTCAGCTAGCTTTCACAAGCGCTCACTTCTCAAAAAGGGTTTTGTAATGGTTGAGGAACCAATTACACTAACAGTTTAAGCACCAATTAGGTTGTCATTTAGAGTCAGTCACCCCTCTTATCTTTGGTGTCTGTGCCACACGACTTTGTACTTGTTCAAGGATCTTTCTGGTGTAATCCTTTTTGTCTTTTGCTTTTGCATTATTTTTCTTATCCCTAACTTTTGCCTGGACTGATTCTTGTGAATCTTTGATTGTGAAGTCCAGCGGGATGCCCTAATTTTTGCCTAAGTCGCTTGTTTTCAAGTTTCAACTTAGCGGGCTCTTTCATCATCATTTTTTTTCTTAATTATTTTTTGAACAAATCGTGTGACACTGTCTGTCTTGATTGCTTTGAAAGGGTTGTGACTGTCTCACTTCTTGGTTGAGGAAGGATAACCTTTGTGGCCTCCGGTCTTTGGACCTCTTTCCAGGATAACCATTGTGGTTTCTGGTCATGGGACCTCTTGATTTGGTACAACGAAAGGTAATGGATCCTCAGATTTGTACTCCTTTTCGAAATTTGAATGCTCGGTCAAACTAACTGACGCCTATCCTGCCCCTGGGTTAAATGCAAGGGTTTTTTTCATGCAAAAAGAAACTCCTACTTCAAGGCTCAAATGGGTTGGCGAGGGTCTATCTCCCTTATATCTCCGGTGTTTAGGATTTGAAACAATGCCTGTACATCGTCAACAGGGTCTTTCTCAAAAGCACACAATTAGAGATTTTTGCGTTTTCATTTCGTCATCCTCCCTGATAGAGTTTAAGCACAACAGTTGGTATTGCAATGCACATACACAAAATCATGAGTGAATACGAATGGATTACTTCAAGAAAAACATGTGCATTTTATTATGATTATCATTCAAAAACAAATAAGTTTCATGCGTGCATACAAATGTTTAAACAAACAATATAAACTATAAATGAAAATGTAGTAAAGAAGCTGAACATTGCCGTCATTGAGGAGACTTGACTCCGTCTGGACTTATTGCTTCTGAAGATGCCTTTGCAAATTGGGAGACCCATTTGATGAGGAAACTTCAATATGTGAGCAGACTTTCTGGCATGATGAACTTTGAGTCGATCAAATTTGGGACCTTGTCTTCACCTTTACCTCTGAAAGACTTGCAATCTTCAATTAAAAGGCCAGGTACCCCAGAATGGTAATCATACTCGGCATCAAAACCCCAGAGGAAGCTTTGTCGGAGATGATCCTGATGCAATTAGCTCAACCACTCCGAATTTGCGTAAATAAGGAAACTTGTTGCGCGTACGGCCTCAGAATATGATTAAACTTCTTCTCAAGTTGTTTTGGCCTTTACCCATATGTTCTTTCCCTAGGAATCTCTTGGGAAACTGAGGTTGGATGCTAACAAATGAGATCTGGAGGGAAGAGGTTGATAAATTTAATAAATAAGGTTGCTCGGAAAGATCTGATTTGATCTCCTGCCTACGTATCTCCATTGACCAATGGAGAATCAGAGCAGCGTAGTTCCCCTCAATAGGGATGAGAATAGCTTCGTTCAAAATTTCCATAACCAAGCTCATCTGAGTCTTCATCTGGTTGACTTCCTCTTTCAGCAGTTTCTGACTTTGAAATAAAGTTTGCACCTTTTCCTGAATGGCCTCAGTTGGGTCTTCCTTTCGGTTACCTCCGCCCGGAGTTGCTTCAAATATATACCTTGATGATTGTGGTTTAAGTTGTCTATTCTGATGAGAAATCAAATCAGGAAAAGAATATGTCCCTGAACACCTGTCAAGAATGCAAGGATGTATGCAAATGCCATGTTCAGTTATTTTTGAGGAATCTATCTGCTTTGATTCAAGTTTTGACACAGAAAAATCCAAAAACATGATTCAGATATGTGATCCTCAGAAATAACTGAACACGTGTGTTGGAATGCTATGATGTCATGTATGCAACAAGCATGTGATCAATGGTCTGATGCTGGTGCCGGTGTTGAATAATGAGTCAAGTGTCTGAATAGAACCATAATAGTAACACCATCTCTGTATAGAACCCCATAACTGAGAACCCAATAACTGTAGAACTGGATCACATAATAGAATATTCACTGATGGTGTTGAAGCTTAACAACGAGCCAAGTGTCTGTGGAGAGTCATAATAACAGTCACAATATCAAGGTCACAATGGTAATCATAGTAACAATTTCTCTGAATAGAAATCCTGAATCTCAGAATCAGAGAACCATAGAACACTGAATAATACTGACAAAGTGGGTATGTTGAAGTTTAGGGTTCCTGCAAACCCCTTCCAAGCTCACGGGTGTGCTACTCGGGTCAACATCACGGACTCTCAAAGCCGAATAGCAATAATACGTTCACCATTTCCGAGAAATGGCTCATGACCAAATCAGGGAATCGGTTTGGTATTATGTACTACGCAGGGAGGTCTCAGTTGAGTCCGGAAAAACAAGCATCCCTCACAAGTCTCCAGCTTCAAGCACTGAATCGAGAAACAATAGTACATTCATCCCGAAGGGTACAATACTACCGTCATACGAACAGTTTGCTTTAACTGAATTCCTATGAGAGAACCAGGCCATCCTATGCGAGTTCCCAATGGACCCTCGGATGCGAGTGGGTTTGCCAACAAATGTGGTCTGCCACTGTCATCACAGGAGAGGGGTGTTCCCATTAAGGTCCTCGAAGATCGGTCACCAGATGCACATAACTATCAAGGTCGTACCCTGAAGTGAGGTAATCCCCACACAGGATAGTTCCAAGACGGTCGCAATCTGGGTGTGGAACACATCGCCACCCATCATGGTGAGATACCATGGGAGTACAATGTCTGTCCACGTTAATCCTATGGTGCACTCAAGCCGGGTATTTGGCTTATCTCACAGTAACTCCCAACCCACAGAAAAAATGAAAACCAACACAGCCAGACAGTCCAGTATAATATGATGCATGGAAAATAAAATACTGAAAGCGGTAAATAAATGCGATAAAGTAAAGTTGTAAAGTAAAACTGTAAATGAAAACAATAAAGCTAAACTAAAGCACACAGCAACAAACAAATAAACACCCAAAGAAACAAAATCAAACAGGCGCTAGGATTGACTCTACAAGGGAAACCAGAAGAATCAGGTTATTCCCCAGCAGAGTCGCCAGCTGTCGCTCCCGGGATTTTCATCCTAGTACAAACGCGAAAGTGGCGCGGAAAGGTTAGAGTCGCCAGCCAGACATTTTTATCCTGAATGAATGGGAAAGGTAATGTTGCACAAACCTGAGGAAGAAGGAAAGGACAAGGTCCTACGAACCAAAGATCTGGTTTCGGGAGTCGGTTACGACCTGAGAAGGTATTAGCACCCCAGATCGTCCGTCGTACCCGATGGGATCCACGCTTGCTTGCTTGTTTCAAAGGGTGAGAAGAATAACTGCTGCTGAATAAAACCGCTAACTGGAAACTGGAATGAAATGAGAAAAGATATGGAATTGGAAAATGGAAAGAAAGGGGAAAATGTAAGGAAAATAAAGAATGTGCTCGAACGGGCCCTACCCCGCTGCCTACGTACCTCATCGGGAAAATGAGGATCAGAGTCGATGTAGTTCGCCTAACTAAGGCGGGAACTATTTGTTTGTGTTTTTTACAGCTGGAACTGCGTATGTCTATGCTCAGGTGTTGCAGGCTCGTCTGGTACGAGTGCGTTTACCGTCTTGCAAATGAGACAAGTCGTCGCGAGTTCGCGTTGTGAGTGAATGAGATGAGAAAAGAAGTTCCCGCAGGATAGTCGCTTATTGTTTGTTTTTGTTTTTTATGAGAAATGTTTTGAATTTGTTTGTGAACGGTCTTGTACTAAGACCTATCCATCGCGGTGCGTATTTACACCTTGCCCCGAAACAGGACACGTATAAACACTCCGCAACAAAGTCTCGTGTCGTACAAGATTGTTCGGTTTTTATTAAGTGTTTTATTGCTTTTCTTTTCAAGATGAGAAAGAATGACTCAAGTTGCAAAAAGGACAAACTAAGGGGACTAAGACACAACCCTAAGTTAGTTATCATATACAAAAGGGAGATCCTATGGTTAATGAGGTATTCTAATCCTAAGAAAGAAAAGGAAAAGAAGAAAAGAGAGCTAGAAACTAACTTACTTCCTAAGGAAGTTAAGTTGTCTCTAAAGAAAGGGAAAGCCTAAAAGAAAAGCACAAAGTGCTAAGGCAAACAAAATTAAAATGCATAAGAGATGGGAATGAAGTAATGCTTACCTCAATCTTCCCCCCTACAAAACAAAATTTAGCATGACAATGCATATTGAAAGTAAAATCGAAGCATGAAAGCGATTAAGTACCATAAACGTCCTAGAATGGAACTAGGGTTCAAAGATAAGACCTAAGTCTAAAGGTGAAGGTACCTAAAGGTTACATGACTTCTAAAGTCAGTAGCTACATGATATAGATCCCTAAGGATGCTAGGATACCCCACAAGATCAAACTATGTCAAACTATGTACAAAAAGTTCACCTAGATTCACCTAAATGCAAGTTAGGGTTTATGGATGAAGTATGAATGCATATGGCTTACAAGCATGAATTAATACATGAAATGAACATCAAAGTCAGTAGTGAATGCTTATGAAGATGGATGAATGAATATACAAACATATATGCAATGGATTAGGCATATGGAGCAATGCGAAGAAGATATGAGAAGAAACGAACAAAAAATCGCATAAGATCGCACATGATGCAAACTAAGGAAGAATGGCATGTGAATATGAATGAAATGATTATGGGTCAGTATCATACAAGGTATGAGATGAAATTAGAATGCATGAATAGACATTAATGATTTCCACATAAATCAAGTTATTATTTAGAGGAGAAGAGAAACTATTTTAAATTAAAGTTAATTCACATAAGTATGCACTTTAAAGCACTGAAACAAACCAAATAAGTATGATTCAAAAAGTGGCCTATAACTGGAATTAAGGACACAAAAATGACCTATAATCAACTCCTAAAAGCTACCAAAAGGTTTCTCAATCAAATGGCATGAATGCCTTTCTAAATCCTATGATATGGAGCAAATACACACATGAATCAACCTAGGATCTAAGTGACATGGAAAAATAGCAAAAAGGCTTAAAAAATTATGAAATTAAATCCCTGGAATGATATAGTAATTATCTCACATGTTCTAAAAGGATTTCATAAAATTATGCACCAAAGTGCCAAAACAATTCCTTGATTAGCAAGGTAACAACGCATGGTTATCGAAAAACAACTCCACAAAGTGGATCAAAAAGGGCACAAAAAATTATGGAAAAAATGCCTAATGAGCATCAAAATGTCACAACTTACAGTGATTAATCACACACAAAAAATAGGTTTCACACCTATGGGGAAAAAATCATTTTCGGTCCCTTATGTCAAAACACTTCATTTTGGGACAGGTTGTGATCTATAATCCAAATTAATTATTAAAACCACCCAAATCTGGAAACAAAAAATATGAAAAATTAATTAAGAGGATGAGGATCACTCATGAATTTTTCCAGAATTTTATTACACCTAAAACTATTTTTAATAATTGCGACGAAACGGGCAAAAAAGTGGATTTTAAGGGAAAGTGAAAGGAATCGATCCTAATGGTTCGTAACCTAATCCCTAAGCTCCGAAATCAACACAAACCAACATATATCACATATATATCCAATGCCTCAGGTGGGAGGGCTCAATATGCACCTTAAGTTATATGGTCCTAAGCCGCATATGACTAGAATGATGCTTAAAAGCCGAAAAAACTCGAAATCACTTACTTGATCGAAGTGTCGATTCTTCATAAAAGAAATCTGAAAAAAAACCCCAAGCAAGGTCTTGTAGTCTCCTATGAGCAAAATAAATGCTCATCATCCATATTCGCCTTGTGAAGCCTCTCCATACTCGAAATTGATTCACTATCGACCAAAAACCTCATGAATACTTATATTCAAATTAATCCAAAAAATAATAATTAGAATTATCAACAAGAATTCTAATTAAAAAGTCAAAAAAAATGGATTAAAATATTAATCCACAAAACTTTATTAACAAAGAAATTTATTAACAATTCTAACAAGAATCCTTAATAATATCTAGAACAAAATAAAGAAAACAAGGGTGTATGTTGAAATATATGGTGCGGAAATAACCAAAGACCAAAGGCCCAAACTCCTCCAAACTCGGATCCAGGGGTGTGTGAGTAATTCGAGGGTGTTGATAAAGCTTCTATGGTGCTGAAGGCCCAAACCGAAAAGATAGTATAAGCTGAGGTGTATTTTGGAAATGGAGGGTGCCAACAGGAGATCCATGGGCCTAAACCTGATCCAACCCTAATTTCCTTATCTCTGGTAAAAACCCTAACTGAAGATGCAAACTCATCTTCCTCAAAAAAATCCCGCCGCAAAGCTTTCTTCTTCTTCATAGACTCTCCGCCGCCAAGACCCCGTATACCACCGCCGTTCTCTCATCTTCCGAAACTGGGAGTCCAAACTCCACGACTTGCTAACCGGCGTCACGGAGGAGCCTCTCTCCTTCTTTTCGGACGCGCCGCTCTCCGGCTTCAACCCTTTCCGCCGTATCTCTATCTTCCTCGTCGCCACCACCGATAGTTTCTTCTTCTTTGAAAGACAAACCCTCGCCTTCGAAGATCAACAAACCACGCCGTCATGCTTCCTTCGGCCATCATGAGTTGAGTCGCATCCAACTAATCCTCCGCTGTTTCTCCATGATACCGTAACCTTGACGATCATCAGAGCTTCAACTTGATCGTTCTACCAATCCGAGATTCCACACACGGCATATCAAACCAAGTAACCTACGCCATGCCGTGACTCAAGTCGATGACGGCGAAACCCTAATTCTCTCCAAGTTCGCTCACAGTGAATTTTGATGTCTTGTGGTGTCGACGGATGAGATGCTGTAACACCTCAGGTATGAGCATCACTCCCATTCACGGTCTGATTCCGAAATCCTCTTCTACTCTACAACATTGATTCTGAACTGTTTCTTTTTTTTCTTCGCGTTGAGTTTTAGTTATAGGTGAATGATGAATGCTTGAAGGAGACGATGAAGGCATTAACGATTCAGTGAAAACTTACTGTTGGAAATTGATGGAGATTACAGGTTTCTGAAGGTGATAGAAGTGGTTCTTGAAGGTTGACGAATTTGTGAATTTGAGTTTTGCAGAACGAATTCCCTTTTTTCTTTGTGAGGTATCAATGCTGAATCTTGTAATTTTGAGTGTGAATTCTTTACTCTTCTTCAGTTCTGTTTCTGCGATGTCAGCATTGCTGTAATTCTAAATTGTGATTTTGCAGTGTATTTGTATGATGTTGAACTGTTGATGATGAATTTGCAGGTTTTGGTTTTTTGCATCTTGGTTAAGATTATGAAGAAGAGGCCGAAGAATCCTATGAAGGAGGATTGAAGAAGTTGTGATTTCGTAGAATCCAAGATGGAGATTGATGGAGCTTGAGGTTGCAAGAGGTGAATTTTGGATATTGATGAAGTTGCCAAGAGGGTGAAGTTTTTTTTGAGAGAGTTTTGTTAGAGGTTTGTTCGCAGGGATTTCTGGCGAACAACCTTTGGTTAACCAATTTCTCAGAAAATTGGGTTACTTGAAGGACCAACCAAACAAGTCCTAGGACACATGTGCAGTTTCTTTGTCGAAAACACTCTTAGTATGAATAATGATTTGTGGTTTATTTTGTTTATGATGTCAAAGTATTCAATGCTTTGAGTTTGAAATTAAAATAAAGTAAAGTTTTAAACGAAAGCAAGAAAAGTGTCGAAAGATGTAACTTGCAGAAAAGTAAATAAAACTTGAAGATAAAATAAACTTGATGAAACAAACTGGTAATTTAAATAACTTTAAAAGAAAGATGGTGTTCAAACGTACATGGTTCCAAATATCAAACTCATTTTCTCTCACACTGGGTACTTAGAGTATTTACAGGAATTTTGTATCAGTTTTCACACACCCAATCTAAACACAAACTATTCTATTTATATACAAACAAAGTAACTGCCTAGAACGGAAAAATCATAAATAAATGACAAGTGTCAGCCTGCATGCAACTTCTTTTCCTGAACCTTCCATGTGTCCAACTGTCAAAGGTTGCCACTTTTTAAATTTGAATTCTCTTCTTTGGTGACGAAACCTTGCACCTCTTCATCTGTCGAAGTCTCAAAGAAGAAAGAACCCTTTCAAAATCTGCCAAATAATGCTTCTGTCAAACAACCCTTCTCTATCGAAATGTCGAAAGATACCCTTATCTTGTCAAATGCCCAGCTACAAACAATTTTCCAAACTTATCCTGCCAGAATACTATTTGTCTTTTTGTCGAAGCATTGGAGCTTTTAACCTTGTCAACAATTCTTGAATTTCTTCACTTTCATTATTCTTTAACAGAGATGGCTTCAAGTTCCAAATTGCAACATGTCGAAATTATGAGCTTACAAATTGCCCCCCAGCAAAGATGTTTTCGACTAGTTCTGGAGAAATATCTTTTGCTGTCGAAATGACTTTTGACATCCTGTCAGTCTCATTTATTGTAAAGTGACTTTGTTGAGTCCCAAGAAAACACCATGATCTCCACTTTCTGAAAAACGTCACGTCTAGCCCACGTTTACACAACCTTCCATAACCCTATATTCTAGCTAAATCATGGCTCCCTACCAACCGTCACTTTCAATCATCACCATTGGATCAAACGCCTGTCCCCCATCTTTCAAACTGAAAAGTCTTTCCTCTTCTTTTTTTTATTATTACTATTTTTTATATCTTCTCAACTTCTATAAATACCACCTTCAAAAACTTTTCTTCTTTTTCACATCCTCAAAAACTCTTCTCCCACCTAACGCAGAAAACTCCATTAAAAACCCTTTTCAAAGCTTTCTGCTCCTCCAGTTTCTCATCTCCTCAAAACAATGGCTCCTCCAAAAACTGTTGCTGACCGTAGTGCCAAGAAGACAAAGAAAACAGCTGACCTTCCTCCTGCTCATACACTATCTGGACCCATGCAAGTGCAGCAACAACAATACATCCCAGAACCCCCAAATGAGAGGGAGAAAGCAAGCATCTACAGATCTCAGGTAATGATCCCTATCTCAGTTTCTGGAGTTCACCATGCCATGCTAGGTCCCATATTTGATCCTAATGCTGACCCCAATCGCTTGAAAGATTTTTATCCTTGCTACTCTGCTTCCAAACCAATAGCTGCTAATAAAAACCCTAGGCCTGTCGAAACAACATCTAAGAAACCTGAAATTCCCATAGCTTCGACAGAAATAGATCTGTCTTATTTGAATCAAACTAGGATTTTTAGGAGCCCCCCTCTAACAAAAGATCCTTCGGACTACTTAGCTTGGCTCACTAGAGTCGAAAGGGTCAAAGAGAAATTCTGGAAGAAAACTGGCATCTACGACCTGATCCAATTGTCGAAGGAAGGTCCACGCTATTGCCAGAACATGTTGCTGGCCTCTTTGTATTTCTGGGAGTTTACCCCACCATCTTTCGACCAAGCTTCCTATGCACTGAAGACTTCGACGTTTGGTGGAAGGAGTATTATATTAACAAATTCTTTGATGTAGCAACTTTCACCACTCTCCTGACGAACGCTTTTGCTTTTGTGCAGGATAAGAAGAAGAAAGGTACAGATAAGCATATCAAAGAAATTCAAAAATTTCAAAAGTATTTTGAAACTATCTACAGACCCAGTGATCTTCGTCGAACCATAGGCGAAGCAGCAGTAACCTTAAAACAGAAATTTACAGAAAAATTGGATAGGTTGGGGGTGCCTTCGTACATTCCACCACATGCACGTTACAACTTTGCATTCACCTCCTTTCCTCCAAAGTTCCCTCCACTCCCTTCTGCAGAATTTGGTGTGGCCTTGTGCCCTTCATTTCCAGATTGGTTTGTGTGTGGATCTCATTTAAAACTGCTTCGCGAGTCCAGCAAGAAACTTGCCGAACGTGTGGTTCCGACGAAGTATTACTTGGGCAACTTCACTGGGCACCTTCATATTGGGATAAAACATGTTAGTGTGGAAGAACCCATTCTTGAAGGTGTCGAAGAAATTACATTTCTCCTCTCATCTCTAATTCCTTTTATATTTCACATCAATGTTTATGCAATTCTTTCTCTTTCAGCTGTTAGAATTGTCAAGAAAACTGTTGGTGAAGGAACCTCCTCCAAGGCAGTCGAAAAATCGCCCATAGCTTCCAAAAAGGTTTCGACGAATGAAAAAACACCTCCTTCTTCTTCTTATTTATGTATCTCAATATTCCTTCATACTGAATATCTCTTCTTTTTGCATACTACAGGTAACTCACACCCCAGCCAAGAAAAGAAAACAAGAAGAAAAGGAGATGAGTGTCGAAGAGTCTGAGGATGAATCTCCTGAACCTCAACCTCTGAAAAGAAACAAAGGTATGAAAATAAAAACAGTGGCTTCCCAAAGATCCATAGTTCACAGACGAACTCCTCCTGCCAGTCCAACCAACAAAATCCCCTCAAGAAGTGAGAAAAGTGGGGACTAAAGCATTCACACTGAGATCCCTCAGGTATTAAATTTCGACTGAAAATATTCCTAGTCTTAACTGCATATATTTTCATCTTAAACTCCCCTTTTATGTTCTCTTCAGGTTGTTATTGATGTCGAAGAAACTTCTAAAGTCCAAGAAGAAGTTATTCCTTCTGACTCTGAGAAGACTTTGGCTGAAAGGCTTCAAGAAGAGGCCACCCCAGATGCAGGTGTCCATGGACCTCAAACTTTCGACGAATTCGACATTAGTGACTCTGAGTCTTCTGGCAATACTTCTCCCCTTCGCCCAGACTTTACTGTGGAGGAAAAGACAGCTCCAGACCAGGATGCACCAACTGAAGGACCCATTACTACAATAGAAGTTGAAGAAGCTGCTTCAGGCCAGGACGCACAAGCTCAAGGGCCCACTGACACCACAGAGGCTGACAAAGAAATTGTTGAAGAAGAAGTTGATATGTCGAATCAACCAGAAACCAACTTGAACCCTAGAGGAAATACCCAAATTGTTCCTACTCCACCAGAAGTTCCTACAAAAACCCCTTTGGATACTGGTTCGACAAGCTTGTCGCATGAGGAAATTGAGAGCTTGAAAGTAAGAAAGCCTTTGGAATATTTAAAAGCTTTACTCAGTTCCAGGTACAACTTCCAAGACTCTTCACACAGCAGTTCGACAGCTTCAGGGGCTACTTCTGACATTCCACCCATCAGTGTCATCATGAATGAGATTAGGGTAAAAATCCTTGGGGTGGACCTGTTTGAGACTCTGGATGAAAACCCTTCTGCACAGTATGACTTAAAGAAACTCCTGAAATGAGCCAATTTGCTGGAGGCTTCGACTGAAGAGAGTCGTCTGGTGATGGACCTGATGTTAATGATTGATTCTGTAAGTGCTGACTTGATTCGTCAAAAGGAATTTTCTCAGAACATCACAGCCAAATCTGAAGAACAAGTCTCAGAATGGAATATCATAGCTTCTTCGACAGAAAAAATTTCAGAGCTGAACAAGCTTTCTGAAGATTACACCAAAGCTGTTGTTGAGTGTGAAAACAACATTCAAGCTTATCAGGCTCAGATTGCTGAACTTCAAAAGAAAATCCTCCAAGAGCAGGAACGCCAGGCCACCCTTCAACAGCCCAACCAAGAGGAAATCGACAGTGAACTTCAAAAAGGTCTCCAACATGCAGAATCAGCCCAACAACTTCACAGGGAGATTGACGAACTGACTGTTAGTAAGAGTCTCTGCGAGCGTCGAATTCAGCTTCAGAAGAAGAAATTTGACGAACTCAAAGCCGCCTTCCTTCGACAGTAGTTTGTAATAAAAAATAGGAAATTTTATTGTTTTAAGAATTTTTAGCAATTTCATATGTAATGTTATTTTACGCCATCTGTTTGGCGAAGACAAGCTTTTATTTGCAATTTCATTCTGTTCCTATTTTTATTTCTTGCAATGTTGGTTTATACTTTTTCAAGTACTTGCCATTTATTTTCAGCACTCTCCTGTCTTTTTCTATTTCTTCGACTTCATATGCACCATTTGAAAAAACTCTTAAAATTTTGAAAGGTCCTTCCCATTTAGGGGACCATTTTCCCATCAATCTATCTTTCTTTTCCATGGGCAAAATTACTTTCCAAACTAAATCATCTACTAAAAAGGCTTTAAATTTTACTTTCTTATTATAAAACTTTTCGACTATTTCTTTCTGCCTTTTTATTAATTCTAAAGCACGTAACCTTTCTTCATCTAAATCAACCAACTCATCCATCATCATACTCCAATAAATTTCAGATGGAATCTCATGATGCCTTTGAATTCGTATTGACTGTAAACAGATTTCGACTGGTAACACTGCATCATGTCCGTACGTTAATTTAAATGGGGTGGAATTAGTTGCCTCCTTAGGAGACGTTCGACAAGCCCAAAGGATTTGATCCAGAGTCTTGTGCCAATTTCTAGGGTTTTTACCCACGTGCTTCTTTATCAGATTTATCACTACTTTGTTGGCTGCTTCGACCTGACCATTTGCTTGGGCATAATAAGGTGTCGAAGTTAGCAACTTAAAACCTGTCTCTTTTGCAAATGCCTGCATATTTCTTCCAGTAAACACAGATCCTTGATCAGTGGTTATAGTCTCTGGTATTCCAAATCTATACATTATATGTTTCTGGATGAAGTCTATGACTGCTTCCTGATCTACATTCGTCAGTGGTATGGCTTCAATCCACTTAGTGAAGTAGTCTACCCCAACTAAAATGTACTTCTGCCCTTTTGAAGAGGCTGGTCGAATTTCACCAATCAAATCTAAAGCCCAACCTCTGAATGGCCAAGGATTTATAATGGAATGTAATTCATTTGCAGGCACATGAGGTATGCCTGCATGGATTTGACATTCTTGACATCCTTTTGCAAATTCGACACAATCCTTCAACATTGTTGGCCAATACATCCCCTGTCGAAATAGTAACCATTTCATCTTGTGCCCTGCCTGGTGGGCGCCACAGGCACCACTATGCACGTTTGACAAAGCTATATAAGCTTCAGTCTCTCCTAAGCACTTTAACAAGACTCCTTCTGCAGTCTTTTTAAACAACTCATTTCCAAAAAGTACGTAGCTTAAAGCCCTATACTTTACCTTTCTTTCGACTGTCTGGTTTGGATTTTGTAAATAATCCTTGATAGGTTTTCTCCAATCTCCTACCCCTGGATCATCTACATTAAAAATTTCAAAATTTTCTTCATCACCATATCCCAGTCTCATGGTCTCCAAATCAGATGGGGACAGTCTAGTGGATAAAACTTTTCCTCTTACTTCGACAACTTTCATCAGGTTTTCCTTCGACACTCTGTAACCTGATGCCAGTTGAGCCAAGTCATTTGCTTCCTGATTTTCTAATCTAGGAATGTTTCTAAAGACTGCACTGTCGAATCTCTTGAGGAGTCTGTTGGCTATCACAAAATACATGATCAAATTTTCTTTGACACATTTGTACTCTTTTGTCAGTTGTTTTATCACCAACTCAGAGTCACCCATTATTTCGACCTCTGTTGCCCCCAATTCCAACAATATTTCAAGTCCAGCAATTAAAGCTTCGTATTCTACTTCATTATTCGAACAAGAACCTTCTATTTTGTACTTGAACTTTGTTGGAATTTTATTGGGAGAAATGATTAGTACCCCAACACCTGTTCCATTTTTGTGACTGGAACCATCGAAATATAACCTCCAAGGTTTTCTTTCGACATATTTTATTTCATCTCCAAGTATGGAGTGATCAGCTATAAAGTCAGCAACTACTTGTCCTTTGACAGCTTTTAGAGGCATATATTTTAAAGAATACTCAGTCAAAGCCAAAGCCCATTTTCCAATCCGACTATGTAGAATAGATTTAGATAACATGTGTTTTATTACGTCGAAATGAGAAGATACATATACATCAATGGGTTTTATATAATGCTTTAATTTTGTACAAGAGAAATATACACATAAACATAATTTCTCTATCATACTATATCTAGTTTCAGCATCATTTAAGACTCTGCTGAGGTAATAGATGGCTCTTTCGACGCCATGTTCATCTTCCTGACAAAGCATGCTTCCCAACGTTCTGTCAGATGCTGAGATGTAGAGCCTCATGCTTCTTTTCCGACAAGGAGATATTAAAACTGGAGGACTTGCCAGATATTCTTTGATCTTGTCGAAGGCATCTTGCTGTTCTTGCCCCCAAGTGAAGCCTTCCTTCTTTAGTCGAAGTAGAGGTGAGAAGGCCTGTGTTTTTCCACTAAGGTTGGAGATGAACCTTCTGAGAAAGTTGATTTTCCCTAGTAGAGACTGCAATTCCTTCTTTGTCGATGGCGCTTTCGCTTCCATTATGGCCTTGGCTTTGTTTTCATTAATTTCAATCCCTTTCTTGTGGACCACAAAGCCTAAGAAGTCACCTGCCTGCACACCAAAAGCACATTTAAGGGGATTCATTTTCAAACCAAACTTCCTCATCCTTTCAAAGGACTGTCGAAGATGGTTAATATGGTCTGAGCCTGAGGTAGATTTAATCACAATATCATCTATATAAATTTGCATAAACGTTTCAATGAAATCATGAAAAATAGAATTCATGGCCCTTTGGTAAGTAGCTCCAGCATTTTTTAAACCAAAGGGCATAACTACCCACTCATATGTTCCTTTTGCCCCTGGACAACGAAAAGCTGTTTTTGGAACGTCTTCTTCAGCAATGAAAATCTGGTTATAACCAGAATATCCATCAAGCATACTTAAATACTCATGGCCTGCTGCAGAATCTACTAGCATTTCTGCTACTGGCATAGGATATTCATCCTTAGGGGTAGCTGAGTTTAAATCTCTAAAATCAATGCATACCCTTAGTTTGCCATTTTTCTTAATCACAGGAACAATATTAGCAATCCATTCGACATACCTTGTTGTACGGATGAACTTGCATTTTAGAAGCCTTTCGACTTCCTCTTTGATTTTCGACAGAATTTCAGGTGCAAAGCGTCTGGGAGTCTGCTTTATTGGCTTTTTCCCTTCCAGAATTGGCAACTTCAATTCGACCAAATTTCTGTCTAAACCAGGCATCTCGTCGTAATCCCATGCGAAGCAGTCTTTAAACTCGTTCAGCAGTTGGATCATTTCGACTCTGAGTTGAGGATTCATCTTGGTGCTGATGTAAGTTGGCCTTTTCTCTGCCCCCAGTCCCAGATTAATCTCTTCCAAAGGATCCTGTGCCACCATTTTCATATTGGTTGGGGCTGGATCTTTTTCAAACCCCAAGGGTTCGTCATCATAAATGGCATCAAGTCTTTGACTCTGCCATTCGCCATTAGAATCTTCTTCTAAACTTTGCTTTGCATGTTGTTCCTCAATATTTTCTTGAGGATGTTGTTCTTCGACAACTTGTGTGTTGGCTTCGACAGCCATGTTTCTTACTTCAGCCTCAATGGCCGCTTTGAGTTGTTTTTCGGCTATATAAGCCGAAATCTTTTCTATGGTTGATGCCTCAGTCATTTTCACTGAACTCACTCCCCCACCCAGTTGGATTGACATGGGCAGTTCCCCAAGTGTAATTTGTCTCCCCAATTATTTCTTTATCCCACTGGAAGCCATGCGTAGGGTGGAGGTACATGGAACAATAGGCGTTGTCGGAGGCTGTTAGGTCGAAACCAGCAGGATTGCATGGTGCTATGTGGGCCAGGTTCTTGTCGAAGTTACGACTAGTGACATTGTTCACATCAACCGTGAAGTAACTTTGATCTGCTTCTATGTTTTCGACAATCCCGTCTGGCCTCCAGATTGCTATTCTTTTATGCATGGAGGATGGCACAGCCCCAATCCCATGGATCCACTCTCTTCCCAACAGCAAGTTGTAATTTGCTTTTGATGCTATCACCACAAACATTGTAGGCCTGGTAATGGATCCTACAGTCAAGTTCAATTGTATTACCCCCAACGTAGTCCCTACTTTACCTTCATAGTTGGACAACACCATGTTGTGGGGCTTAGTGTCGGAGTCATCTTTTCCAATCCTCTTTATCATGTAATGAGGAATTAGGTTCACAGCTGCTCCTCCATCTATCAGGATTTTGTTGACACCCACGTTTTCTACCTTTCCTTTTATGAATAGAGGCTTTAAATGAGCCTTCATTGCATCATCTAGTTTTTCGAAGAAGGCATTTTGCTCTTCGACGCAGCCATTATTCATTATGTAGTAACATACAGGCTTTAGGCCTATGCTATCATCAGCCATATCGTCTTCTTCGTCTTCGACTTCCATTATCCTGTCATAGTCTCTGGGTAACACAGAAACCACATTGCAAGTTACGTCGAAAGACGCATCAGACTCTGAACTGAAGTCATCTGTAACTTCTTCGTCCACTGGCATTTTGTTGTTTGTTTTCTGCATTTCTGTGGCGTCATTAGATCCATTCTTCTGAGGGGGTTCTTCTTTCGCCAGAGATCTCCCCTTGCCTATATTCTGCACATACTTGCTTGACTCAGCTTCCTTCTGCTCAAACCTTTTGTGCTCTACAGTTTCTTTTTCCATTTTCTTTTGTCTTTGGAATCTTCTCCATTGGGACCTAGTCATAGGATTCTTCCCTTTGTAGTTTTCAGAGACATACTTTGGCCTTGCTTTTTCTGCCTCCTTTTTTACTTCCATTGAGGCACCCCTATTCACTTCAAAACTCTTCCATCTCTTCTGACCTTGGGCATCCCTTATAGGTTGAACCCATCTGTCGTCATTTGGTTTGTTGGATGGTTTATAGGTGTTGAAACGTCTTTCTCTCACTCCTTGGATATGATGCTCCCTTCTTCTTGGGTCGAATCTTTCATTTCTGGTTGGTAGGACTGTTCCCCAGTTTCTTTTCCTTTGGGTCTTTTCTGCTGCTTCTAAGTCATCAGCTGCTTTCCTGTCGAACACAACACTGCATCTTGGGCAAAGCATAACTTCTGCGTTCTTCTTCTGACACCTCTGGATGAATTCGACAAGACTTTCATTCTCTTCTGGGTATACCAGCTTATGGTGCTTCTCTTGACGTTTCTTTCCCTTGTTGGTGTCTGGCCCTATCTTCTGAGTGACTTCGACCATATGAATCCCAGCATTCCGTTCAGTTGTGATTTTCAATTTGTTCATTTTTTCGACTAGCATCATTTCCTCCGGGATATTCTCTTCTAACTGATTCACACTGCCTTTTGGGTGTAAACCCTTATAGATGTATTTGCAGCACTGTGCAACACCTTCGACAGAATCTTCCTCAGTCTTCATGGTAATACTGTTTATTGGTTCGACAATGAAGGTATTGTCCGCAGTCTCTGTTCTTTTGATCTTGTCATGACCAAGGCCATCAGTGGCCTCTTTTTGGACAATGAGGGTTTTGTTATCCTTTTCTTCAATATCATTTGTGAAAGAGTCTCCCCATCCTGTGGGTTTGATTTTGCTGATATCCATCTTGGAGCTTGGTGGTGCTGAATATTTCACCATGAAGTCGAACTTCCCGTTTGATTCTCCTAGAGTGTCCCAGATCACCCCCTGCTCAGCATCTCCTTCATAGTTTTTCTTGTCGAAACTTCTGCCCACTTTGACTGTATTTCTTTCGTCAGAACCTTCAGTAGTTTCAATGGCATTCTCCCTGTCGAAGTCTTCAGAAGCTTTGACTTCTTCTTCCTCAGCCTGGTCTGCAAGGTCATCAGCCCCTTCCACCATATTTACATGGGTGTCGAAACCTTCAGCAGCTTCTATCATGGTGAAGTTGGTGTCGAAGTTTTCAGTAACTTCCACCATTTCAAAACTTTCCTCAGCCATGATCTCCATTTCGACCACATTTACCATTTCTGGTTCAGCATAATTGGCCTCCACCACCTGCATGGGATTGGAGTCAATCCTCATCTGTTGCTTGGCTTTGTCTCCAAACTTCAGCCTTCCATTTTGGATTGCATTCTGGACAAGATCCCTGAAAAGGTAACATTGAGAAGTTTTATGACCCAAGAAATTATGATATTTACAAAAACCTCTCTTTTTCTGTTGGTCTACAGGAGGCTCCTTAGTGCCTGCTGGTTTTATTAACTGACCATCTTTGACTAATAAATCAAAAATTGCATCACATTTGGTGATGTCGAATGTATAGGTTCTTTTAGGGAACTTGTCATTCTTTTCTACTTCGACTGGATTTTTTCCATTCGACGGGGCTAAAACTTTACAAGAATATGGAGGGCCTTGTTTTAGTTCTGCCAGATCAATTTCTTGCTGGTCGAAAATGACTGGTTCGTTTTCGTCATAATCATCTTCTTGGACTATTCCTACATAGGCCACTCTTTCCTTCTTGTTTTTATTTGATCTAAATTTTTCATTTTTTAGTCTTTCTATTTGCCTCACTCTGTCTGCCTGTTGTGCCATGTCTCTCAAGTACTGGGTATCCAGTTTTTTCCTTATGGAATAATCTAGACCCCCTGCAGCCATTTCGACTAGTTCTTGTTCCGGCACTTGTGTAAAGCATATGGCTTTTAATAACCTAAACCTATTTAAGTAATCATCTATAGGTTTAGAGAATTTTCTTTTGACACTCGCCAATTCTTTCAAACTTATTTTAGTTTGTCCCATATAGAATTGTTCATGGAACAATCTCTCTAATTGGGTCCATGTGAATATTGAAGTTGCAGGAAGAGAAGTAAACCAAGTGAAAGCATTTTTTGTCAAAGAACTTGGGAAGTATTTCATCCTTAAGTTCTCATTATTAGCAATCTCTCCTGCCTCTATCAAATAACGCGCTACGTGTTCTATGGTGGACTCACTAGTATCCCCTGAGAATTTGGTGAATTTGGGGACTTTCCACCTTGGTGGTAATTCTTGTTGTAAAACAAATTCAGACAAGGGGGAAGTATAACTAGGCCTTTGTAATCCTACGTTTACTCCATTTTGCGCCATTATTCTCTCAACCATGGTTGCAATATTGTTTTCGACAGGCAGGTTATTGTAACGCATTCTCTGCTGTAATATTTCATCAGCATTTTGGTCTCTTTGGACTATTATTCTTCTTGGTTCCTGTCGAATGGGCTCCTCTACATTAGGCTGTTCAACTATCACCTCTTGGGCCCTGGGATTTTCATGAGGGTTTCCTAATGGCCTTTGGTTTATAGTAAGTTCCTCTTCGACAAGCCTATTGGCAGGATTTTAATTCAATTGCATTCTTTGCTGTGCTTGAGGGACTCCAAAAAAGTCAGCAATGCGTGCCATCTGTTCTGCCAATATTTGGTTTGTTTGGGTAGTGTTTTGTATTAAAGGATTGAACACTTCCCCCATTTGTTGTGTCAATGCCTGCACCATATCATGATTGCTTTCATCCATCTGTTGACGAATTACTTGTGCAGAATGGTTTGTCATAGTGGGCATACGGAAACCTGGTGGAACTTGATTTATTCTATTTCCATTTCCACCATATCCTGATCCCTGCAATGGTGATGACATTTGAGCCATAGCATCAGAGAATAATGGTGACGAGTTATGTAGGCTTGCCATCATTGAAGTTGGCATTCCATATGGTTGTTCCCTCCCAGTCAAGGGCTGAGAGTAATTCAGATATGGCCTGAAGGTATTTCCTCCAGGGGGAGGGGTTCCAATGGGTCTGGCGTGTCCCATGGTGGAAGAACTAGGCGCATTTTGGGACCCTGTACCCGTTGGTATTGGATCCCCTAATGGAGGTCTGGTCTGTTCTAAAACAGGGCCAGAAACTGGTATTTCTTCTGACGAAGGGATAGGATTGGAAACTGGAATAGTTTGGCTAGGATTGTTTGAAGCGTTAGCCATCCTTCTTCCTCTTGTTCTCTTTGGTCTTTCTACGTCGGTTACGGCTAGTTTACCGCTTCTAAGAATCATACAACGTAGCAAGGAACAATTTGTCTAAAAAAGTTCTCTATTAGATTTTATTAACCGCACTGGTCCCACAAGGTGTGCCAATTTGTTCGCAGGGATTTCTGGCGAACAACCTCTGGTTAACCAATTTCTCAGAAAATTGGGTTACTTGCAGGACCAACCAAACAAGTCCTAGGACACATGTGCAGTTTCTTTGTCGAAAACACTCTTAGTATGAATAATGATTTGTGGTTTATTTTGTTTATGATGTCAAAGTATTCAATGCTTTGAGTTTGAAATTAAAATAAAGTAAAGTTTTAAACGAAAGCAAGAAAAGTGTCGAAAGATGTAACTTGCAGAAAAGTAAATAAAACTTGAAGATAAAATAAACTTGATGAAACAAACTGGTAATTTAAATAACTTTAAAAGAAAGATGGTGTTCAAACGTACATGGTTCCAAATATCAAACTCATTTTCTCTCACACTGGGTACTTAGAGTATTTACAGGAATTTTGTATCAGTTTTCACACACCCAATCTAAACACAAACTATTCTATTTATATACAAACAAAGTAACTGCCTAGAACGGAAAAATCATAAATAAATGACAAGTGTCAGCCTGCATGCAACTTCTTTTCCTGAACCTTCCATGTGTCCAACTGTCAAAGGTTGCCACTTTTTAAATTTGAATTCTCTTCTTTGGTGACAAAACCTTGCACCTCTTCATCTGTCAAAGTCTCAAAGAAGAAAGAACCCTTTCAAAATCTGCCAAATAATGCTTCTGTCAAACAACCCTTCTCTGTCGAAATGTCGAAAGATACCCTTATCTTGTCAAATGCCTAGCTACAAACAATTTTCCAAACTTATCCTGCCAGAATACTATTTGTCTTTTTGTCGAAGCATTGGAGCTTTTAACCTTGTCAACAATTCTTGAATTTCTTCACTTTCATTATTCTTTAACAGAGATGGCTTCAAGTTCCAAATTGCAACATGTCGAAATTATGAGCTTACAAGGTTGAAGAAGATGATTAAAGAATGATGGAGATTGAATGATGAAGAGATCTCTCTTTTTTCTGTTTCTGTTTCTGTTATATACTGATATATCAGTTATAATTGTAACTGATTTTCTTCTCCTATTCTGGACTTTTTTTCTCTTAGTTTTCTGGTGTAATCTCATTATCTCAGCCCTCTCCCCTAACTGATTTTCTGGTGTATATCCTTTGTTGAATCCTCTTATGAAATATTTTTCCGAGTTTGATGTCATAACTATTCTGACTTTTTCCTTCAGCTTTTGAACTATTCCTGCCAAAACTCATAAGTTTGATTGATTGAGTTATGGAAAAGATAGAAAAAATGTGTCTGAAATTTTGGGTTTTGAAATTTTAAGCTTTTTGTTATTCTGGTAATAAATTGGAAAAGAAGAAAAAAAATGGATGAAGTTGTATCTGGTTCTTATGAAAATTGGACATTAAATAATAATTTGGATAATGAACATGATTATTGAATTCCTTTGGGCCACAATGGATCTAAAAAGGAATTGGATGAAATCTGAATTTGAATGGAATTTGGGCTTGAAAATGGACAAAAAAAGAAAAAAAGAGATATAATAGTTTGTAATTAGATTTTTTTTGAAATTGGTTTAAAAGGCGGCTCACAATTCGTTATGGATAATGGATCCAATCGAGAAATTAAAGATGATAAACATGGATCTAATGAGCTTATATCTGAAATGGATAGTGAATATAGTAACTAAAAACTTAAAATGATAATTGGTTTATTGAGCGAAGTTAACGAATATGGTTTAGCAATTTTGAAGCAATGTACTTGGAATCAAGAATGGATTAGGATTTTGAAACTGAAAAAAATGGGCGATTGGGTTTAAAATAGGCGTAGAAAAAATGGTTTTATGAAATTGGATTCGAAAATAGATAAAACCATGATGAAAACTTGGACTTGAGAAGAATATTCAAATGAGTTTATGGCGACTTTCGAATGAACAATAGTGACGCCTTGATGCCTTCCAAACAAACCATGATCATGCGCTTTCCACCTTTAACGCGAACCCAACTCCTGATCCAAGACCAATTCTTATGAACCGTGATGTCATAGTAGACCTAAAAACCAATGCCTTAAGCCCTACTTCTTGAATCACCGGTGCAGCCTAGGATGCCAAGAAGAAGAGAATAGTCGAATGAATCCTCTGGATAAGAAAAACTTTGGAACTTGACGAATCCCATAACACAGAACATGATTTTGATGATGTGAGTTCAAACCCCGCTCGTCTTGAATATAATGGCCCAATAAGTCACCCATGAATATGAGAATCCCAATCACAAGGAAATGCTTCGATCCCATACCTTATGAATATGAGATGCATGATTATGATGTTATGACCTAGTGAAAAATGCAGATGAAATGTGAAGCGATAAGCCAGTTAGGGTAAAAAGAAAGAGGGCAAATTTTGAGGTATTACAATCAGGAATCTCTTCAACATCCTCTTCCTCAGCTTCAAACACAGGGAATTCAAAGTTGGGAGAGGGCATAGGATCATTGTTTTCAATGGGTTTATCAATCAATCTGCACAATGATTTTATTTTTATTTTAAAACATGAACAAAAATGCAAACATTATGCAGATAAACAATTATTATTATTTTGAGTTTTTTATGTTACCATTTTTCAGAATAAAGCAAAAAGGAAAAACACATATGGAAATCAAAATAGCATTTTATTGATGATGATAAAGTTTGAAACAAAGCCCGACAAACATCACTTTCACCTTGGGCAGAGTGAAAGGATTTTTTGAAAGAAAATAAAACAAATTACTTTGAAGCATGAACAATAAAAGGAACATCAACAACAATCCAGTTCTTGCAAATCTTTTCGTGCGTAACAAAGTTAGGCATTTCTTCATCTTCATCGTCTTCAATGATGGCAGCAGCGGAATGATCGTTGATAAACCCAGCACTTCGGAAACCTTCCTGAATAGTCTTCGGGTCATTGAGAACCATACCTGGTGCAAAGCCGATACCGAAACCTTCCTTGTTATCGACAGCATCAATAACTTGTCCCCAACCGTCAGATCGACCAGCTTCAAGCATACACAGAGCATCCTTGAAAGAAGACATAGGCATGGCATTCTTCTTAGCAACATTATCCACAACAGAAAGAGCTTGAAATGAAGTTCACACCTCTTCTTCAGCATCAATATAGGAGAAAGATGACAAATTGCTCACAAGCATCACCCTTTCACCTCCAATGGTCATTAATTTCCCCTCTTTCACAAACTTCAGCTTCTGATGAAGAGTGGATGTCATAGCTCCTGCCTCATGAATCCAGGGTCTTCCAAGGAGACAACTGTAAGCGGGACGTATATCCATTACTTGAAAAGTAATTTGGAATATAAATGGTCCAATAAGAATAGGAAGATCCACTTCACCAATCACTGTCTTTTTCGATCCGTCGAAAGCTTTCACAATAATCCCACTATGCCTCATGGGAGCACCTTGATACGCAAGCTTTGACAAAGTCGACTTCGGCATCACGTTCAGAGAAGACCCAATATCAACTAGCACCTTAGACATAGCATCTTCTTGACAGTTCACTGAAATATGCAAAGCCAAGTTATGATTCCTTCCTTCTTCCGGAAAATCATCATCACAGAAAATTAAATTGTTGCACGATGTGATATTAGCCACAATACTACCAAACTGATCAACAATCACATCATGGTCAACATAAGCCTGATCAAGAATCTTCTGCAAAGACTGCCTATGAGCCTCAGAGCACATAAAGAGTGATAAAACTGATATCTTCGACGGAGTATGCAACAACTGCTCAGTAACGTTGTACTCACTTTTCTTTATCAATTTTAACACCTCATCCTCACTATCACCAAATTGGCCTGATCGGGCAACAACATCCATAATCTGTTTACTCGCACTTGTATCTTCAACTTTCTTCGGAGGATATGAAGCATAAACTCTACCACTTCGAGTAACCTTTGTCACATAAGCAATGCTAACCACAAACTTTGGAGAAGGAATAGGAACTTCCCTACCATTTTCTATCATCATAGCATTATACCGGTACGGAACATCTTTATTAGACTCATATGGCACTGGACCAGGAAAATTAATCACCAATGGAGTAACAACATATTTGTGGCTATCAAAAGAAATAACCACCTTCTCAGGAACAACCCTCTCGGGAATATTGAACTGAGGCATAATAACGTTCACTTCATTTTCATACTCATCTCTTTTTGCTGTCACTTCAATCAACTTATCATCCATCATCTTTTGAATGTCTCTCTTAACAATCACGCAACCACGAGGGTTCACCGAGCAGATGCAACATCCATCATAATCGTGATCAATATTGTGATATTCACTTAAGAAAGCATGCATCTCAACCAAAGACCTTCGAATATGGCGGACTTCATAAATCTTGAACAAACCAGGGCAACCATCCACCATATTCACAGACGTATTACCATGCTTCGGTAGCGGATTTGTCTTCACATTTGGATTAACATCATTGAAAAACAGAACATTGTTCCTCATCAATTTCTGTACTTCGAACTTCAATGGATAACAGTTCTCAACATCATGCCCCGAGACACCTTGATGAAAAGCACAACGAGCCTCTGGCTTATACCACCATGGGATAGTCTCTGGAACTGGAGGTGGAGAACGTGTTTGCACAAGATTCTTTGCAATAAAAGATGGAAGTAAGTCCGCATACAACATTGGAATGGGATTAAAACTCGGCTTAGCCCGAACCTGTTGATTACCACTCTGTTGCATAGAAGGTTGTTGATAACGAGACTGATACTTTGGAGTTGTTGGCACAATTGGTGTCACATTAATCATCGGAGTTACAGAAGCTACATGCTGCGGATGGCGATTCCCACGACCATGAGGTCTTCTGTAACTTTCACGAGACACAGCATTAGTCCCACCTTCTTTCTTTTTACCAAAATTTAACCTTCTAGAGCTTGAGCCATTGCTATTCTCTTAACTCAACCATCCTTCACGGACACCTTCTTCTAAAAGCATCCCCATACTCACCATCTCAGTGAAATCAGAAGGAGCACTTGCTATCATCTTCTCATAGTAGAAAGAACCTAAAGTCTTCAAGAAGATCTTCGTCATTTCTTTCTCTTCCAGAGGAGGAACAATCTGAGTTGCTAGCTCGCGCCATCTCTGTGCATATTCTTTGAAAGTCTCTTTGTCCTTCTGAGACATAACACGAAGTTGATCTCTATCTGGTGCCATATCAACATTGTACTTGTATTTCCTAACAAAAGCCTCTCCCAAATCATTGAAAGTCTTGATTTGGCTATTATCCAAACTCATGTACCACCTCATAGCTGCACCAGTCAAACTATCCTGGAAATAGTGAATCAGCAGCTTATCATTGTCTGTCTGAGCAGACATCTTTCTAGCATACATAGTCAAATGACTCAGAGGACAAGTGTTTCCTTTATACTTCTCGAACTCAGGCAACTTGAATTTGTACGGAACTTTAACATTAGGGACCAGACAAAGATCATAAGCATCTTTTCCGAACAAATCCTTATGCTTCAAGGCTCTCATCTCCTTCTGTATCTCAGCAAAGCGTCCTTGAAAATCATTGAGTCTTTCAATCACACCAGCGCCTTCACTGGGATCAACATGGTAAATCATTTCATCATGGTGCAGAATAGTGTGCATCACAGGCGGTGCAGTAGTCATAAATAGAGGAAGAGTAGTCATCACTGGTGGGAGAGTATTAAATGCAGCAGTCTCAGGAGGAGGAGGGTGATAACCAGCAAGAATGAAATCAACCGGCATGCCCCAAGGTGTGCTGGAAGGCATACGATAACGAGGAGAAATGACAGTTTCAACAGGAATTGATGCAGTAACAATCTCGGAGATGACTGTATTCTGAACAGGAGAATTAGGAGGAGGTGGCTGATTCTGAGCAGCCACCAAGCCTTCCATCATGGCAGAAACTCTTTCCAAGCTTTCCTTCAGATATGTAACCTCCTCGCGCAGCTCGCGATTCTCTTGTTGTAGGGTTTCCAACATCTTCCTCCGATTAGCTCGAGTATCAAATCGGTGAGTCAGCTTGACAGGAGAACTGAATGAAGACCAAGAAACAACATAAGATCCCTGGAGAACACTCAAAAAGCAAGACAAATGCGGGTATGATGCATGGTATGCGTATGCAAATGCAAAGATTTCAAAGGACTATAAGATAACTTGCAATATTCATAAAGAAACGCTTTTTTGAAGTACTTAAGAACTCATTCTCATTAAAATCAAAGTAAGTATTACAAGTGAAGTACAAGCCTCAATAACCCTAATACATGAAAGAAAAGTAAACTAGGCCTAGGGTATCATATCCGAAGAAGATCTGAATCCTGGCTGATACTTCATGCGAATTCTCTTAATATCCTTCTCGTACCGATCTTCCATGTCTTCCTTATCCTTCACCAACTGATCAACAATGGCCTTCCAAGCACCGGATGTAGGAGGAATGGTAGATGGAGTACTAGAGGAAGATAAATCCTCTCTTGGCCTCTTCGTAACACGCCGCTCAAGTAACTCAATGAGATCATCCTTCTCCTTCAGTTGCTCTTGCATCGTAGTCTTCTCAAGTAGCCATTCTTCTTTCTCTTTCTTCATCTTGTCCAACTCTTCTTGAAGAGAAACCTTCTCATCAATGGGAGGAAGAAAAGCGGACAATGGTAATATAGGAAAAAAGGCTCCTCGGGTGGATAAGGCATTTTGAGCTTGGAAGCCCTAGATCGAACCCACTGAATGTAACACTCGGAAGGAGCAAGGTGTTGTCTTCCCAATTGACCCTTCTCTTTCCCATGAACCGCATGCCAAGAATGAGCAATCCTTTTCTTCATTTCTACATGATCTTCACCATTAAGAAAGAAGAAACAGGATAAGGAAAGATTGTTTGGTATGTCCTTCAAACAATATCCCAACAGTCGCCTAGTAAGAATAGGGTTGTAACTAATTCCCCCACGTGTACCAAGAAGAGGTACATTAGGAAATTCTCCACAACTATCAATAAGCACTCCAGTATCATAATGAGAACAATACCAATTCATATCTTTATGAGAAAGTGACATAATCCTTTGAGACCATCTTCGATTCTCTCTATTATCCTTGAAGACATCGGACTTTGGTAGGTGCGAAATAAACCATCTATAGAGAAGAGGCGCACAACACACAATCTCTCCATCACCTTTAAAGGTCCTATAATTAAAAGCATGATACATGTCTCCAAGCAAAGTAGGCACCAGATTCTTCTTCAAGAAAATCTGAATGGCATTCTCATCCACAATACCATCTAAATTAGGAAACAAGACAATCCCATAAATGAGCAAAGCAAGAATAGCCTCAAATGCATCCTTATGACCCAAAGTAAGTGAATTAGAAGCTTTCCCCATCAAGAACTTAGCATTAATACCACAAACACTCCCTTTTGGAAGAAACTTCCCATTAAGATCGGACTCCTTAAGAAAAAGGGCTTTGGCGATGACTTTGATAGTAAGCTCCTTCTCTAAACCACTAAAAATAAATTCCTTGTCCAAAATAGGTAGGCCTATCCAATGAGAGTACTCCTCCAAGGTCGGCACAAGCTGATAATCAGGAAAGGTGAAACAATGATGCAACCGATCATAGAACTGAGCTAAAGTAGGGAGAATCCCCTCTGGTACATCGGTATCCAAAATAAACAAGAGCTTTCCATAACATTTCCGGAACTCCTGGGTATCAACCACCAATGCTCCTAGCCTTCTCAACTCCATTATATTAGGATTCTTGAAGGTGTACTTCTTTGTGTTCCTCCTTTCAAAATTCATAACCATAGACATCTGAATTTTTGCAAAAGTTCCTTATGAGTCCCTTGAAATCTCAAAAACAATGCTCATGAATGCATGATGGCATGTATGCAACAACCACAAACAAGATCACACAAAGCACACAGGTTTAGGTTCCGAGTCACGAGCATGAAGTCAAGGTAACAGAACACCAACCCACACAGGTAAGTACTAAGGTTTTGTCTTCATTGTACCTGCAGAAAACCAAAAGGGTGCTAACAGAGGTGCCCGGAGTTAACAGCCATCTTTAGAATATCATTGGTACGTTGGATTACTCCCCAACCGATAACATTCTTAAAATAGACCTCGTCCGAGTGTAGTATCGCGTGACAACAACCTTAGGTTTACACCCAGACAGTTTCCGCACTACGTTCCTAAATTGGCTTGGATGGGTTAAGGGTTCTACGGTCCTCAGTATGATCAGCTCAAGGTCGGAAAATAATGCCACGTATGATTACTTAGCATGACATTGATAGTCCAAGAGAGCCTAATCGAGTGGAGATTATCGAATTGATATCGCTTTGGACTACTCCATCGCTTATCGCTTCGAATATCGTCGTCCTATCATAGGTTCAACTCAGATCCAGGTTAGAATCTATCTCACTCACAGAGGATCACCAAAACCAAAACAGAACAAACAAATAACAAACAAATCAAACCAAAGCAGTAAATAAATCAAAGTAGGCTGAATCCACTTAGAGATTACTCCCCAGCAGAGTCGCCACTTATCTGTAGCGGTAAAATCATGAGTGTAAGCTGTTAGTTAACTTAACTCAAGGTAAACAGAGTCGCCACCGTGCTTTTATTTTATTTCAAGAGGAAAAGGGAAAAAGATTGAATAAAACCTAATGAATCTAAAAGCAAGAAAGCTAAAGAAACACATCAGAGAAACAGGTAAGGGGATAGGTTACACAATGGGAAGGTTTTACGCACCCAAAATATCTGCGGTACTCCACGAGAGCCCTTTGAAAAATTTACTGCTTTTGGTTTGAAAATGGTTTGTAAAATGTGAGTGGAGGGATGAGAAAAGAATTATTTTTTTTTATATTTTTGGGTTTGGAGAGGTTTAACGCCTCATGCCTACGTACCCACAAAGTTCAATGTGAGATCAAAACCCCGTAGTTCGTGGTACAAATAGTGAAAAAGGTGGATTATGATTCATTTTATTAAGTGAAGAAAATTTGTCATCTTCAAGTGGATAGCCAAACAAATCTACCATGAGAATGAAGAAATGGACTCATACATCATTATGGGGAGGGCGCCAACTCGGATAAAATCGACGAGTATGCCACTAAACCCCCACAAATGATAAGAGACTCAATTACATCAAACTACAACCATGGACATTGAGAGACTTGCACCCGACTAAAGAATAATGACTCATAATCGACACTCCTTAAAAGAAAATAAACAAAAGTGCACAAAGGCACAAAAAACAAATTGAATGGGTTTGATTCTTTTTATTTTTGAATTAAGGTCAACATGATTAGATTCATTGATTTTTAAAGAGAAAAGAAAGAGGTAAAAAACCACTTGAAAAAAAGTCAAGGTTTTTGATTATTAAAGAGGTGATGATTTAAAAAGAAATAATCCTTTGAAAAATGGAGAAGGTTTTGAAAATTGAAGAATGGGAGGAGATGAAGGGACTATCCTAAAAAAGGAAAATAAAGAGATAAGGGAAGAAAGATCTAACCAAACTTGACGACCTTCCGAATTATGAGCATAAGAGTTTCATCCTTATGAGCTAGCAAATGGCCAAATAAAGGCTAAATCCAACTTTATGAAGATCAAGGCAAAGGAAGTGTCCTAAGAATCTAAGTCCAAATCTTCACTCCAAATGTTAAGGATAGTAACCAAAAGTCCACAAATTAAAGTCACAAGTTTTTTTTATGGGTTTAATCCTTTATTAATGTTTTTGTGTCCAAATGGACAAAAGGAAAATCAACATCAAAATAATAAGAACAAATAATAAACATGATATGGATGAATAAAGCAAAATAGAATAAAGGCAATAAAAGTGCAAGAAATTAAATGTTAGTAACAAAAGAAATAAAAATGCAAGAATCTAAAATATTAATAGTAGTAATAGTATAATAATATTTACATAATGATGGTATGGTGAACTTAATCAACCACAACCAAAAAGGAAAAGGTAACCAAAAATGAAGGCGACCGGATCCGCTTAGCATCTTACACTATAGCGATTAATCAAGGCAAACCGAACCGAATTCAATGAAATTTGAAAGGCGATTGGGAGACCCAAAGCACCTACGCATCAAAAATTCACAAGTCTCGATTCTTGATGCAATATGATTAACCACTTTGAGATTACGCGATCAACAAGAGATCCGGTCCACGAAAGTGTAAGTACCCAATTAGATTTTTATTCCGAAGTCGGGACACGTTTAGGTCTATGTTAAGCAATCGCCGAGTAATTTACGAAGTAATTACCCTACAAATGAGGCCAGTCACCACCAATTAAGGCGCATAATGTTAGTGCTAATGCATGCGAGATAAACGATATGTAAATCGTTATCCGGACGCGATACCGCACAAAACTAAAGGTGAATACCAAATTGAGCCACACTTATGGTATTCTTCCATCCTTAAGTTCAATCACTCATCTCGGTGGATTCAAGCATGAAAATGTATCACTAATGAAAAGTACCTTAAGTGAATTGAATAATCCACTTAAAGGTAGTTTTGAATTAATGAACATTAACTACTCTAATCTACACCCAAAGTCCATTGAAATTAAAGAGAAATCACTCCCAAAAGTGCTTCCCAAGGTAAAAATATAAAGGAGAAAGAAGAAGAAGAAAGAGGAACCAAAAAGAGACTTGAAACAAGCCAAAAAACACCATTCTGACTTGTGTTAACCGGTTAACCAATTGGTTAACCGGTTAACGCAAGCAGATTCTAGACAATTTGCGTTGTTTTTAAACTGGTTAACCGGTTAACCAAATGGTTAACCGGTTAACGCTGTACCAAATGCTGAAAAATGCAGAAAATTCAACATGATCCATTTTGAAACTTTTTCTCAAACATTGGATGATCATGATCTGAATTTGCACGAATTTTAAAACCAAAATATAGTAAAATCCCTGCAATCAATCAACAAATAAAGATCCAAAGGATCTAGAAACAAGAGAACCAAAGATCTACATCTTGAATGTTGATGGTGAATATGGGTTTATGGAGGAAGATGAATTACCAAAAGCTCTTCTTCAAATTGGACCAACACAAGCTTAGATCTACTAAAATTGATGAGCAAAAGAATGAAAGAATGAAGGTCTAGCTCAAGTTAATCAAGAATTCAATGTGAATTCTTGATAACTTCAAAAGAAAGAAAGATGAGCTTTGGAGAATTTTGGTGTTGGGGGAGTATTTTGCAAGAGGTTTTGTGGCTATCAAAAGCCTTTGGAATGAATAAAATTGTGGTCCTATTTAAAGGCCTTAGGTATGGAAATTTGGTGGAATGGGGCTTGCTTTGGTAATTTGAATTTAGGTTTGGTAATTGGAATTTTGGTGGGAAATGGAAAAGAGTGGTGATTAGTGAGGGTTTATGGTAGGAAATGATCAAAGTGGTGTAGAGAAATCAGAAACCAATGGATCTAGAATATTCCAATTAAATCAATAATCTAAGGGTGCTGAATTTGAATAAAAAATTTAAATTTCGCACTGGTTAACCGGTTAACCATTTGGTTAACCGGTTAACCAAGCTGAAATTTGAATTTTTTTATTCAATCATGGTTGCTGGGTTATTTCGGCCCGATTCTTTTGTACGTCGAAGAAATGAACACATGAACCTTGGAAATCCTTTGAATGAATCAATTAACTTGGGAAATCTTTGATCTGATAGTTTTGAATTATTTGCGGATCATCTTCGACTTTTGTCTGTGAAATTTACTCGAGCTGTGGGACTGCCCCTTTTTGGCATTTTTATATGGTTCCTCTTCCTGAAAAAGGTTAGCAAAAGGAAAAAATATTTTTGGATTTTGATTAATGGTTAGTAAACACAAACAAATAAAGCAATTAAAGACAACGGTGATCCCATGCGAGGCAAAAACCTAAACCGAGAGGAACCGTGCAACCGGTGCGATCTTGTTTGTATGCAAGATGCAGATGAGAATGCAAAGAACACTTAGGGCAAAAATTAGGGTGCAACACATTGAAATCATACATTTTATCACCCATTCTAAAATGAAACTCAAACCCCTTAAACTTACCAACCAGACCAGCATAAAACATTCGGATCATGTCCTCATTATACTCAACTTCACAAGCCAAAAACGAATTAATTTCTTGAAAATCAATCAGTTCAACAATATGTTGAATATTCATCTGACAAGCAGTTCTCTTGGAGTAAACATATTTGTTGATAACTTTTCTATTCTTGAACCTCTTATCATAAATCTCCTTAAGATCAGAAGGAACAAGAGACAAAGCACTTACTAGAAGTGTAGACTGAGAACAAGAGCCCCTTAATGTTCTCTTACTAGTAACTCTTGAAATGAAATGAATGTGTGAAGAATGAATTATAAAATGATTAGGAAACTTAAAAGGCATTAAAAACAATGTTATGGAACAAAGAAATGGGTTGCGCCGACCTAGAGAAGCCAACATGACTGAAAAATGTGTTTTCCAACACGTGTTGGTCAGCGTGAAACAGTAATGCGTCGACCTAAAACTATGAATGAGTCAATTCATTTCAAAATTCAAACTGAGTCGACGCAAGCAGGTCAATAGGTCAACGCAATAAGTCTATGAGTCGACGCAAAGGGTCGACCTGTTGAGACCCGAGAATACTCGCAATTTTTACACAAAAAATTTCAAAGATTTCACTCCAATACTTCATATAACATGATGAAATGATTTCTAGTGTCATATATCCTAATTTTATGACATATTGACCTACAAAAGAGATAAATAACATCCAAGCACATGATCACATACACAACAATTACTTTATATCAAGGATGAGAATCAAGATTTACCATAGTGTCATACCCTAAATTTTGACCATACTTTTTTTAATATTTTTCTTTCATCTGATGCATTTTTGTCGTAATGTCGATTGTCAGTCTTTTTTGCACAAGCATCCCTTTAATCATTAATCATGCATCTTTTAATCGATTTTTATCATTTCGTGTAATTCTCGTTTGTTTTTTTATTCATAATTTCAGAATTTATTTCGAATGTTGTCTCATTTCATAATTTATTTGTTTTTATAATTTGATTTAAATCAATTGTAATTTATTTTATATTTAATTAACTTTTATTTTTAAGATTAGTTCCTTTTTTTAATTAGTTGATTTTTTTGTTATTTTTCTTTTTTATATAATATTATTTTTGTTTTTATTCATTTATTTTTTAGGTTTAATTAAGATTAATTTAATTAGTTTGTATGTTTTAATTTTAGATTAAATTAGTTTAGTTCTACTTTAGGTTATTTTTAATTAATTATATTTAATTAGTTAGACCTTTTAGTCTTAATTAATTATTAATATTTAACATTTTATTAGCTTATATGTAGAATTTGTTTTAGTTTTAGTTTAGTTTATATTAGATTATTTAGAACTAATTTCTTTTAATCCAATTTTAATTTTAATTAAGTTTATTCAGTGTAAAATAATACAAAAAATAGGGTGGTTTGTTTTGTTTTTTATTTGATTCGGTCAACCAAAACTTACAACCCTGCATAACTCCTACAACCAATGACCCTGCTAGAAAGTTCTGCTATCACATTTGGCCCCACCTCCCAAACCAAGCCGCTACACATAACTTACATACAAACATCCATCCAAAAAGGGGTTTCATGCTGCAACAACTTTTTTTTCTAAACCTTGAGACAAAACACTACACGCCAAGTCCCTGCAACACGTCATATCCCTGAAACACGCGAAAACGAAACTACACAACCTGCACCAATTTTAGATACGCATAACCTAAAGTTAAAAAAGGTTTTCTTGAGACATACAAAAGATGGGTTTTGAAATTTGATTAAAAAAAAGAAAGGAGTTCATGAAAAAGGGGAGGCCATCCGAAAAGAAAAATCCGGTAATTAAAAAAACCAACAAAAACCTTTCGAAATCTACCAACATGGGGGGAACATAAAAACCAAACTGAGAATACATTCAAAAAAAGATTGCAGTTCTTCTTCTTCAACAACCATCATCCCACTCAATTCACGGCCTTCACAAAACCTTTCCATCTTTGATATCAACAACCAATACACCACACTGTAACACATGAAACTGTGTCTCATACCTCCGCCGTGTTAATCAAACCATCAGCAACATAAACAACCATACTCCCTCCTTGCAATACCTTAAAGCATCCCTCACCTCATCACCCATTCACCATGCCTTCATTTTGAAACAATCAAAAAACAGAGAAGAACAAATACGCATCATTATTGAAAAATCGCTATCCTTCAATCACCCATACAATCCTCCACAGCAAATTCATTCCCGACCTAACCATCATTCAACACCACCCCCATCAAAACAAACCTCCAGAACTGTTTAACCTTCCCCACCGCAACTTAACCATACACCACTCACCCGTGTTCTTCTTCACAACCTCCACCCACCTCCGCGAAATAGAGGAAGAAGAGGCAAGATCTAAGAGAGAAAGAAATAAGATAAAGAGAAGGTCTTGAATCGAAACCGCAAGTAGAGACCACGAGACAGTTCGACGAGATCGGAAAACAAAGGAGAGAGAAGAAATTAATAGTCATCGACGGACTCGCGGCAGAGACTTTGATGCCGCCGTTTTTGGTATCACGAGAGAGAGCGAGATCGCGAAATAATATAGGACGATGATGGGAGAGAGTCGTTGCGGTGGTAACATCGGCGATTCGCGACGCCGTTGATGAACGAAGGCGACTCTGAAAATGGGGTTTTGTTGGTTCTGCATTGTTAAATAGGGAGGCGATTATTTTCTCTTTGCGGAATCGTATCTGGAACAAGACTTTTAATTTCACTCTTATTTGTTTCTTAGTTTTTAAAAAAAAAATAATTATCTTTACTAATTATTTTTTTATATATATAACTCTTGTTGTTTGTTTTTCAAGGTTTTGTTTTTCTTTGTTTTCACAGTTGGGCTTAGCCCATGCAAATATGGGCCTAGCACCACCGATCTACTCACTGCACCCCTGGGACATTAACCAAAGTTATTGGGCCAAGATACCATATTTGCAGTGGTTTACTCATTACAGACCCTGTTTCAAATCGCAACCCCAGGTCTGTTTGCTATTTGGCTATTGTCTATTTTTTCCTAACTCGTTTTTATAACTGTTTGATTGTTAACTGATTTTTTTGGGACTAATTGTTTGGTTTAGTTTAACTAGAATATTAATTTTTTGAATTTCATTTATATTGTTTATTAGAAATTTGATTATAATTTTAATTTTTTAGTATCTTCATTAAATGTCTATTAGAATTTTAGTAAGATTAGAACTTCATGTTTATTTTTTTTATTTTTCTTATTTTCTTATTACATTTTATTGATCGTTGATTTTCCTGTATTAAGTTCTTGCTAACTTTTGATCATTTTGGTAGCACTTTTGACTTTGATCCTAGTTGAATCTTGAGTAAAGTTCGATATCAAGCGCTTACAGATTAATTTGAAGTTTCTGACAAGTATTTTTGAATTTTTGACACGTATTGAAGAGGCAACAAATTTTCTCTGTTAGGTACTACTAAAAAACTATATTTTATCTCTTTTGCGCCTCATCATAGTCTTCATGCCATGTTTGTGTTTAGTTGTTAACTCGTACCTCACCACCGATTCTAAACCCTAAATCTCTTAAAACAAAAATGTGATTTTATCAAATCTTTTATAATCAAATAACGAGAGAACTGAACTTTTGGAATCTAGCATTCCTTGGGTTTTTGGATTATTACTCTTGAGGCTAGCCATCAGGTTGTGATTTATCCAATCTTTCGTTTCTAAAACACATAAGCCATCAAACCTTTATAGCATCATAATAAAACAATGAAAGAACTAAACTTTTGGAATCTAGCATTCCTTGGGTTTTTGAATGATCACTCTTGAGACTAGCCCTTGGGTTGTGTTTCATTCGCTCTTTCGTTTCTAAAACACTTAAACCCTTAAACTCTTAATTCATAATCGAACAACAGAAGAACTGAATTCTTGGATTCTCGCACTCTTTGTGTAATACCCCGTATTTTATTTAAAACTCTGAACAATATTAATTGGTAATAATGTTATTCCGGAATACTCTAAGAAATTTTAATGGAACCAAATAGAGTGATCAACGGGATATTATTTTATTAATTGATATTAGCTGACTCAGAGGTTTTATAAAATATCGGATTAAGAGACATTTTAGGATACTATCTAATTTTTGACCCATTGGTAATAATATAAGTTATATATATATATATATATATATATATATATATATATATATATATATATATATATATATAAAGAATATGAGAGAAAGAGGAAGTTGGTAAGAAAAGAAGAAAAGGAGAGGAGAAGAGAAGAAGAAGAGAGAAAACCCCAAAAGCTTCATTTCCTCATTCTCCATCATCCGTCCGTCGAATTAACTCAATCCTTCCGCCAATCTTCATCTCTCGAGGTGGGTTCTTAGTTAGAAACTTTTATCTTTGATTTTAGTTTAGTTTTAGAGATTTTTTGGTTAGGGCTAAATTGGAAAATCTAAGAAAAATCGTAAGTTTAACGGTTAGAACTCGATTAAAATTTAACTAAAATACTCATATGATGTTTATGAACACGTTTGATTATGTTTTTCTGCAATGGTTGATGTTTGGGAGAGATTTGGTGTGGGAGGAGTGTTTTCCCGTAAGGCTAGAACTTCCTGAACTTGTGTAGCTCGCTTAGCGAAAGTTCCAGGGCGATTTTCGCTCAGCGAGAAGGAGCTCGCTCAGCGAGACCTGTAGGTTCCAACATTGGTTTTTATATCGTAATTTATGATCCGGGTTTCCGTTTTTAGCGTTCCATATATCGTTTCGAAGCTAATGATGAAATATATATTTTGAGATCAAGAAATGTTAGTTCCACCCGACTTTTACCCGACTATTCAATTAAAAGGTAACGAAACGTAATTATGGAATTGTGAGTTAAAGATAAGGAATTGTGAGACTTTTGAGATACATAGGAGTTTGTAGACTAATAAGAATTGAGGATCGCGCTTGATTGTGTTTCCCTTTTTCAGCTTGAGGTGGGTATTACATTGAGTCCCACGGGAAGCGAGAGTTAGCTTGAGGTGGGTATTACATTGAGTCCCACGAGAAGCGAGAGTTAGCTTGAGGTGGGTATTACATTGAGTCCCACGGGAAGCGGGAGTTAGCTTGAGGTGGGTATTACATTGAGTCCCACGGGAAGCGAGAGTTAGCTTGAGGTGAGTATTACATTGAGTCCCACGGGAAGCGAGAGTTAGCTTGAGGTGGGTATTACATTGAGTCCCACGGGAAGCGAGTGATAACTTAAGATGGGTATTTCATTGAGTCCCATGAGAAGTCTAGTGGTTCATATTTGAGGTGGGTGTTCCACTGAGTCCCACGGGAAGTCTTGTGCGATGTATTGCTGGGTTGTTCTGTTTCGACTTGGTTATTTTTTAGAGGAACCTTTGTACTCGTAGAATTGTTATGCTTGACCCTTAGAGCCGAGATAAATCTAAGATAGGGAACCCACTTAGATGTTTTATCTCACCCCATGTTGATGTTGTTATTTCAGGTACTTCAGGTTCCGCTAAGGGTAAGGATAAGGCGACTTGATTATCCTTACTAGTTGATGGCTTAGTCTTCCAATGTGGATTTTTTAGATCTTTGGATCTAGTTCTTAGATCTTTTTGTAGTTGGACATCTTGTACTATCTATCGCTCCCGCTAAAAGACAACAGGGTCAGATAGGGTACAGACGCGAACGGTCAGCGAAAGAGAAGAATGAATGAAGGTAAATAGAGTCGCCAGCTAGACCTTTTTATCCCGAAGGAAAGGTAATGCTGCATAAACCTAAGAAAAGATGGATGAGACGGTTGCGAAGCAGAGAAACAGAGAAAGGGGGTTGGTTACAACCTGGGTAGGTATTAGCACCCAGATTGTCCGTCGTACTCGACGGAATCCACGCTTAAAATATTGTGTTAAAGGGGTAGTGTCTGTGTTATCTGTGTGCAAAAGCTGGAAAAGAATGTACAAGTGTCAGTGCAAAAGGGTGAAGTGAAATGCTCAGGAATGAGGCTTAAAAGGATAATGCTGGAAGGGGGGAAAGACACAGAGACTTTTGTTCGATAACGGTTAAGTTATGCCTACGTATCCTCTCGTGCAATGAGGAAATCAGAACACAGTAGTTCGACTCAAAGAGACTGAAAGATAAATTGACTGATGAACTACTTACTTGTCTATGCTCAAGTGTATGACCTATCTGACTCAGGTGCTAACTGTCTTGCATTAGACGGAAGAAGCAAGTTCTCGCTTGTGAGTGAAGATGATGAGAAAAGAATCCCGAAGGAGACGATTATTGCTGATTTTTTGTGTTTTCAATCTTTTATTGCTTTTTTGTGTTTGTCATAAGTTAATGAGCTTAAGCCTAAACTAAGGGTTAGCAAACTCATCATATCCTCCCTTTGATTAGGGATAATGAGAATACCTTAAGTATGAGATAAACACCTCAAACTTAATTACCATGATGATGTAGGATTAAGATCATTAACCTACTTGTGATTATTTAGATGTTTTTGGTGTTTTTGTTTAGTGTTAAGTAATGAGTTTAAGCCATAATCAATGATTTAGTGGACTCATTACACCATCCTAATAGAAGGATAATAGATGAGTACACTTAAGCTAAGGAAGATACCTCAACTTAATCCATGATTAGGGATTAACCTCATGACAAAACAAACCTTTATTAAAGTGGATTTTAATTAAGGGTGAGATTAAGAAGTGAATTTTATGGTTTGTAAGACAACTTGAGGGGGACTTGTCCATTAACACTGGGGTTAGTCCTTCTTAACCAATAATGGAAGAATTAGAACCCTAATGCAAGGCCCAAGTTACAAGTTATTGTCTTAGTGATTATTAAGATGGATTGATTAAGAGGTTTAAACACATTAAGGGTTTAACACTTAGGATTAAAGTTATACACTCCATCCTAAGAGAAGGATGCAGGCATAACCCTAATCACAAAGTCTTAAAACCTTAAAGGTTTAGTCTCTAATGATGGGGTGAGAAGAGAGTCACAAAGAAGACACAAAGGTAAAAACTAAAGGGGGACTAATTAAAACCCTAATTGTTATCATGCTTGGATGTTCCTATGGTTTGTAAGGCTTGTAAGAGACCTTCAGAGACGCCACCAATGGAAGAAGCAGATGAAAGGAAGAGAAGCAGAATAAACAAGTCACTTACTTCACTGAAGAAGATAAGTAACTTGGAGAAAGAAAGTGAATGATGATAATGAATGAGCAAGCTCACTCTAAAGCAAATGAAAATGCAGCAAGGATGCATAAGAAAAAGATGAAGAGAAATGAGAAGTGAAGGCAAATTCACTTCTCAAATTACTTACCACCTGAAAATGTTAGCATAAAAGAAAGAAATGAAATGAAGAATGAACATATGCAAAGGTAAAACCAAAACCAGAAGCATAAACATGATGCAAATGATTCTATGAGATGATGCAAAGACATGCCAAGTGTTATGAATGTTCATACAAGAGATAGAATACAAAGGATGCATGCTTTGAAGTTTGAAAGTTCGTGAAAGTTCATGGAATGAAATGAATGCATATCATGGCAAATGAATGAATAAATGATCAAGCATGGTTCTAATGTGTCCTAAGATGTCTAAGATGACATGTGAATGCATGAAATGTCATGGAAAGCTCATGTGTGGATGCATATGCAAGATGAATGCAAATTACATGAGAAATTAGGGTTTTATGACAACATGAGATGCAAAAGTCAAAAACAGAAGCAAAACATAAGATAAAAAATTGCAAATGAACTTAAAGGAACCCTAACCCCATATGATATCACACCCCAAAGGAGGAGGCCTATCTCTTAACCTAAAGAAAGTTATGATTTTTCTAAGTTTGCTAGGGTTTTAAGGTACCTTAAGAGGGAAAATGCAAATCAATTTGAAAATGCAAGATAAATTAATGTCAAAAATATGTTAGATACTAAATGTCATATGAAGATCAATGCAAAAAGAACTAATGTCAAACCCTTCATGGTTAGGAAGAAAAGAATTCTTGAAGTTAGGGTTTAAAAATGGGATTTTATGAACCCTAAATTCAAAGAAAAATGTCAAAGTTGAATCAAAACCAAAAAGAAATTTGTATGAATGGTTTGACAATGTTTCTAAATGTCCTAAGATGCAATGTGAATTTTTTTGGGATTTTCAGAAACTTAAATGATATTTTAACTAATTAATTTCTATTAATTATTTAAAATAAACATTTAAATATTTTTAAAATGGTTTTTTAATGCAAAAAATAAAAATAAAAATGTTTTTGGGTGAAGAAAAATATTTGAATTAAAAATGCAGAAGGAAAATATTTTTGGGATTTTCTAAGTATTTTAAATAAAATATGCAAAACAAATGATAAAAAATGAATTAAAAATGAATTAAAACAAAAGTCAACAGATCTAGTGGTTCACATTTGAACTGAGGGTGGAGGGAAAGACCTGACGCGCATCTCAACGGCCAGAATTCAAATTTATTAAAACCTAATTAATCAATTAATTAATCCTAATTAAATCTAATCCGAACGGATCCTAGCCATCCATTTCAAATTTAACCTAATCAAATGGCCCAGAACACGCCTGACTCACTAAACCCTAAAATTAACCCTAATCCGTTTCAGGTGACCGGAACAGTGTTCCGATCATCTTCTCCGGCAGCACCCTAAGAATAAAATCTTCCCTAGGCCATTTCTGGAGCTCTAAAGCTCCATATCAACTCCTCTCACCTTCCTAAACTCAAATCTACCCTCAAAACAAATTTTCCATGGCTCAAGAACAAGATATGAATCAAAACTCAAAAACTGGAAAAGTTTCAGAAGCTCAGTACATGCTTATTTTCCACTTATTTTAAAAACTAAATATATCATGATGATCAGCAAAGCATAAAGAACAATCTAAGAACTTAAAATTGCATTTCTGGAAAAAAATTTGAAGGTGGCTACTTGAGCTGGAGCTTTGCAATCTGAGCTATCTGGCCTCCTCTTTTGTGCAATCCTGCTCCAATGCAATCCTTGATGATGTTGAGAAGCTTTGCAAGAGTTTATATGGCTAGGTTTGGGAGGTAGCAACTCAACTGGTCCAAAATCGTATTCGTGTTTGGCTGGCTTTTAGGGCTTATCAATGGTTGCTTTGTGCTCTATAAATGATTTTGAGATGAATGGTGAAATTTGTTTGGAGTTTGAGTGGCTGAGTAGGGAGAATCGAAGGCTTGAAGGTCTTTTGAGGATTTTGTGAAACTTAAGCAATCTGAGTATTCAGGCTTGTGTGTGTTGTATTATGAGTTGCATAAGGTCCACATATCATGCTTTGATAGGTCAGGGAGTGGGTGGTGGCCTCAGTTAATTGGTATGGCTTGTTTTGCAAAAAGTCAAAAATATATGTACCACAAGCATGGGCTGGAACAGAAGTGGTTCAATGGGGTGTCTTGCTTCAGCATGGTTTATGGTGGGCCCTAGGATCAGAAGAATGCAGCTGGATGGCTTGGATAACAAGATGGCATAGATTTTGCATTTTGCCTTCTTTGAAGTTTCTTGTGAACCAAGGCATGAAATCTTGTGAATTCTTGTGCAATTCTGATCACAATGAGTCATGTGATGTTGTTATGATGCTTTGAGACAAATTAGAAGTCATACCAATTCTTAGAAATCATTCTTGCAAGAATCCCTCTCTTGAGAATTTTTTGAAAAATGGCTTATGGAAACATGTGATCCAAGGCATAATTTTGGGCTTGCAATGTTGCATTGTCATGTAATGAAGTTTAGAAGTGAATTAGAGGTCACTTGAATGCTTGAAATTTGAATTTGCAAAAAAATCCTCTTTGGTGTGAAATTTGAACTTTTAGGATTTTTGCCAACTATGAAAGGCCATAACTTGAGTTCCATAATGAATTAGAACTTGTTCTTGTACTTTTTGAAAAGGGAATGATCCAATCTACAACTTTTATGACCAACAAATTTTCATTTGAAGCATTTTTGGTTGAGAAAGAGGAGGTTGAAATACTTTCCCAAAATGGAAAGTTTCCATTACAAGTCATTTCCATTTTTGGCAACTTTTGGTTTAGTTCACTTTTCTTCAATTTTGTGAACTTCCAAGCACTTCAATGATCAAATAGAGATCATATAACTTCAATTTGATGAAAAATCCACTTTGGTTCCATTGTTGGGGGCCTCAGATGCCCTGATTTTGCTCTGACTTGCTCAAGAAGTTACCCAGTGAACAGATGACTTCCATAATGCATTTATTCATCAAACTTGGTACACATGATCCTTATAACATATTGAGACCAAAAGAAACAAGAATGACCAAAAAATTTGGAGTTATGGCCTCTGAAACCAAAACCCTAATTTCAGGTCATCTGTGTAGTGAAACCCTAGCTCTGCTTCCATGCCTTGCCAGTTCTTGTGATTTTTTGACTCCCTTGATCTTTGAGGGATATAATATGATGATTGAACATACATGGACCCTCTTGGAATGATTGAAGACCTTTGGAGTGGCTCAGATGGATCCTTGGAGTGCTTAGATCACAAACCCTAGATGCAGATGAACCTGAACTATGCAGATGAAACAAAAATGCAATATGAAATGATATGCTTAAACTAATGCAAATATGAAAGATCACAAGCCATGGTGTGAACTTAGTGAGGGAAAATTTGGGGTGTTTACAGCTGCTCCTATTCAAGCATGAGTTAGCTGTGCAGGATGTAAGCGCCTGGCTTATCAGACAAACAAGATAACTTGTGGTTGAATACCAAAGACAGTCCATAATTTGCACTCACTGGGGAGAAGAAGAAAAGGGATATAAATTCTAAAAGAAAGTATAGCATGATTATCAAGTGAAGGCGATGGAGGAAGACCATCGAACAGAGGACGACTGCTGGGGGATAAAGCAATGACAAAGACGACCGACAAGCTGGGGAAATAAAGAAAATATGATGGGGACGACCATTAAGTAATAAAACTTTCTGGGGATTAAAGTAAAGGCAATGATAGGGATGGCCATCAGGTTTGCAAAGTAAAGATAAACAACGATGGGGACGACCATCGGTTCAAAGAATAAATGAAATATTGATGAGGGACGGTCATCAAAAGGTGAAGGACGATCACCTAGCAGGGGACGGCTGCTCTTTATCACGACATAGGACGAATGTCGGATAGAAAAGGTCGACGATGGGGATGGCCATCGGATAAGCATGATGAAGGACGATCATCAAGAGGTGAAGGACGATCACCTAGCAGGGGACGGCTACTCTCGGGGTTTATCATGACATAGAACGAATGTAAGATAACAAGATCAACGATGGGGACGACCATCGGATAAAATGATGAAGGACGATCATCAAAAAGGTGAAGGACGATCATCAAAAAGGTGAAGGACGATCATCAAAAACGTGAAGGACGATCACCTAGCAGGGCACGGCTGCTCTGTTGGGGATAAGGATGAGGGACGGTCATCCGAGGTGAAGGACGATCACCTAGCAGGGGACGGCTGCCGAAAGATATCACGACATAAGACGAATGTCAGATAGAAAAGGGTTTCAATAATGGAGACTCCGCTGGGGATAGGGATGAGGGACGATCATCCAAAGGTGAATGACGATCACCTGGCAGGGTACGGCTGCCGAAAGTATCACGACATAGGACGAATGTCGGATAGAAGAAAAATGTTCTGCTGGGGACTTACTGGGGAATAGTAAACACGGACGAGTGTTTACATCCAAGAAATAAAAGGTATAAGTATTCGACGCTGTGTATAGATTAAAGATGCGGACAAGCATCCTTAAGACCATGATACGGACGAGTATCGGTAGAAACAAACGCTAACGCATGTTCAGAGATGATGGTACAAACGAGTACCAACTAGTTAACAAAGAACACGGACGAGTGTCGAATCTGTGGGGAGTAAGTGTATACAAGATACGGACGAGTATCTGTATAAGTAAAAACAAGTATTATGAAGTATGAGCAAGACACGGACGAGTGTTCAACTTGCTGGGGAATGGTGACACGGACGGGTGTCAAGAAAGTGTATAAATTATGAATTTTGAAGGTATTCTGGCAGTCTGTGGGATAGGATGACACAGACGGGTGTCAAGAAAGGAATGTATTATAAACAAGTGTTTGGTTTGCGACAAGTGTTTGGGAAACCATGCTGGGGAGCGGTGACACGGACGGGTGTCAAGAGAGTGTATATAGGTTTCCGTATTCAAAAAGGATGTTTATGGCTTATCTGCGGGGGATAAAATGACACGGACGAGTGTCGAAAGAGGTATATATGAACATGTATTTGTGTTGGAGAGTGTAAAGGGGACGCTTTGGCTTTCTGTGGGGAGATGTATTTTGTATATTGCTGATGAGGTATTGTTGGTATTTACAGGTGACTGGTTCGAACCTGACTTGTGTTCATGCAATATGTTTGATTTTTTCCGTAATGCTCGTATTAGACGGAATGCTACGCTTTGTGGGAAAAATGATGTGAATTCCATTATTATGCAAAAGATACCGATCCGGGATTCGGATCCCGCTGCGATGAAGATCTCTGGCTGATCTGCTTGGAAGAATCCCAGCTGGGGATGAGATCTTTGGTAGATCTGATAAGATGTATGGCTTTGCTTGGGGAGGAAAAGATCACTGATAGACCTATCCTGTAGTGAGGAAACTCAGCTGGGGAACGAGGAAGCTTCCGTTACTTTGTTGTGTAAGAATTTCAGGCGTTGCTCTTCTGGGAGAGGCTGGAACTCTGTGGGGAGATAGTTCCCTTGTCTTCGAGACCTGGCACTCTGTTTGGGGGAGGAAAGATCATTGAATGATCTTCCTAGAGCTTTCCGTGGGGATCCCGGCTGGGGATGAGGATGCTTTGACAACTCTGTTTGGGAGAAAGCATTTCAGAGGTTGCTTGGAGGAGATGTGACGGGGAAGTGATGCTGGCATGCCCCACGCTACATATTGAATACATGCAATCTGTTAAGACAAAGAAATGCACAAGCATCCCGAGGTATCCCTTATCGGATTCCATCATAGGAGTTAGATATTCCTGAGAGTAAATACATTTCCTGCAAGCATTTATTTAAGAATGGCTCATTTGTTTTATGCAAATATTATATCATGGACACTGGACATTTTGCAAACGGAACAAAAGTGTACAAACGAGATGTGACTGAAAATCTGATTTTATTAATCTGAGTGCCCTAAATTGGCAAATACAATCAAAGAAACAGATCCCCTGAAATGAGGAGATTGTTACAAATTGAGAAAAGTAAATGTGTTGGCAATGTTGACGACGCTCCGGTGAGCTTCCTTTGCTATGACCTGTATGACCTTGACGCTCTTCTTATCTTGCTTTCTGAAGAAGGTTGATTCTGACCGATGCTTTAACCTTTCGAAACTTGCCATGTTGTAAGTGATACAAACGAATTTAGAATGCAGTTGTTCGCTTATTCCCTGATTTTGCATGGACTGCCCTTTCGGGTTTTCAATCCACCGGGATACCCATTTTTGCCTGAGCTGTCCAATGCGGCTTTTCAACTCAGCAGGTGTACACATTTTTTTCAATTTTCCCTTATTTTTGCCCAAGTCTTTTATTATGTTTTTGACTCGCCGGGATGCCCTATTTTTGCCTGGACTTACATTCTGTTTTTTATGTCCAGCGGGTCATTTTATGCGAAGTATTTTTTAACTGCATCTGAATTCACAAGGGATAAGAAGTCTTCACCGTCCATAGTAGTGAGCATCAGTGCTCCACCAGAGAAAACTTTTTTTACTATGAATGGACCATCGTAGTTTGGAGTCCATTTGCCCTTGTGGTCTGTATGAGGAGGAAGGAGTCTTTTCAGCACGAAATCTCCTACTTGGTATTCCTGAAGCCTGGCTTTCTGATCGAAGGCTTTCTTCATCCTTTTATGATATAACTGCCCATGACAGATAGCAGCTAATCTCTTCTCTTCGATCAGATTCAGTTGATTGTACCGAGAACGGACCCATTCTGCTTCGTTCAGCTTTACATCCATTAGTACCCGTAAAGAGGGTAATTCAACTTCCACAGGTAGGACTGCCTCCATACCATATACAAGTTGATAAGGTGTTAACCCAGTGGATGTCCTAATTGAGGTGCGATACCCATGCAAGGAAAATAGTAGCATTTCATGTCAGTCTTTGTATGTAACCACCATCTTTTGCACAATCTTCTTGATGTTCTTGTTAGCTGCCTCAACAACGCCATTCATCTTTGGCCTGTAAGGAGAAGAGTTATGGTGTTGGATTTTGAAGTCCTGGCACAGTTCTGCCATCATTTTGTTGTTCAAATTAGAACCATTATCTGTAATGATTCGCTCGGGTACTCCATATCGACAGATGATGTCTCTCTTCAGGAATCTGGCTACCACTTGTCTGGTGACGTTTGCATACGAAGCTGCCTCAACCCATTTGGTGAAGTAATCAATGGCTACCAGGATGAATCTGCGACCATTTGAAGCAGTTGGTTCAATATTTCCAATCATGTCAATGCCCCACATGGCAAAGGGCCAAGGTGAAGACATTACATTCAAAGGATTTGGAGGCACATGCACCTTATCTGCGTATATCTGGCATTTATGACACTTTATGGCATAGGCACAACAGTCTGCATCCATTGTGATCCAGTAGTAACCTGACCTTAACAATTTCTTAGCCATTGCATGTCCTCCAGCATGGGTACCGAAAGATCCTTCATGCACCTCGTGCATCAGCAAGTCTGCCTTTTTCTTATCAACACATCTGAGAAGAACCATGTCAAAGTTTCTCTTGTATAACGAACCATTAGCATTAAGGAAGAAACTACCGGCCAGCCTTCTTAATGTCTTCTTATCATTGGATGATGCCCCAGGTGGGTATGTTTGATCCTCCAAGAAACATTTGATGTCATGGAACCAATGCTTATCATCTTTAGCAATGTCCACAGAGAATACGTATGCCGGTCGGTCTAATCTGGATACCGAAATCCGAGGCACATAATTGGCAGTCTGAACCTTGATCATGGAGGAAATGGTAGCCAGAGCGTCTGCGAACTGATTTTCGTCTCGAGGGATATACGCAAGTTTTACTATTGTGAAGAAAGTCAATAATCTCCTCGTGTAGTCACGATATGGAATTAGATGCTCTTGGTGGGTATACCATTTGCCGTTGGTCTGATTGATTACCAAAGCTGAATCTCCGAATACAGTTAATGTCTTGATCCTGAGGTCAAAGGCTTCCTCAAGACCCATGATACAGGCTTCGTATTCAGCTTCGTTGTTAGTGCATGCAAAGGTGAGTTTTGCCGAGAAAGGCATATGAACTCCTTTAGGTGTGATGAGCACTGCACCAACTCCACGACCATTCATATTGACGGCCCCATCAAATATCATTGTCCATTCTTCTTCTGGGTCAGGCCCTTTAGTGTGAACAGGCTCTTCGTGATCTTTTGCTTTTAGGAACATGATTTCTTCATCAGGGAAATCAAATCTCATTGGTTGGTAATCATCAATGGGTTGCTCAGCCAGATAGTCAGACAATACACTGCCCTTGATGGCTTTTTGAGATGTGTACTGAATGTCATACTCTGTCAGAATCATTTGCCATCTTGCAACCCTTCCGGTAAGTGCTGGCTTCTCAAATATGTACTTGACTGGATCCATTTTTGAAATCAACAAGGTAGTGTGAGTCAACATATACTGTCTTAGTCGGCGAGCAGCCCACGCTAAAGCACAACAAGTTTTCTCGAGTAGTGAATAACGTTGTTCATAGTCGGTAAACTTTTTGCTTAGGTAGTATATTGCATACTCTTTTCGACCAGACTCGTCATGCTGGCCCAACACACACCCCATTGATCCTTCTAATACTATCAGGTACATTATTATAGGTCTATCTTCAACTGGAGGCATAAGAATTGGAGGTTCTTGCAGGTACTCCTTGATTTTGTCAAAAGCCTTCTGACAATCTTCATTCCACCTGACCGTTTGTTCTTTTCTTAACAGTTTGAACAGGGGCTCGCAGGTTGCTGTAAGATGGGATATGAACCTTGAAATGTAGTTCAATCTACCTAAGAACCCCCGAACTTCCTTTTCAGTCCTAGGTGCAGACATCTCTTGAATGGCTTTGACTTTGTCAGGATCAACTTCAATTCCTTTTTCACTTACAATGAATCCTAGAAGCTTACCGGAACGTACCCCGAATGTGTATTTGTTGGGGTTTAGCTTCAGCTGATACCTTCTCAGATGCTTGAACAACTTCAGTAGATTTACCAGATGATCTTCTTTAGTGAGGGACTTGGCAATCATGTCATCCACGTAGCATTCAATTTCTTTGTGGATCATATCGTGGAACAATGTTACCATAGCCCGCTGATAAGTGGCACCGGCATTCTTCAGTCCAAAAGACATTACCTTATAACAAAATGTGCCCCAGGGTGTGATGAAGGTAGTCTTCTCCATGTCTTCGGGTGACATTCTGATCTGATTATACCCTGAAAAACCATCCATGAAGGAAAATACCGAGAACTGGGTTGTGTTATCGACCAATACATCAATGTGAGGTAGAGGGAAGTCATCCTTCGGGCTAGCTCTGTTCAGATCCCGGTAATCCACACACATCCGTACTTTTCCGTCTTTCTTAGGCACTGGTACAATGTTAGCAACCCACGGCGGGTAACTAGTTACAGCAAGGAAACCGGCGTCCCACTGTTTTTGTACCTCTTCTTTAATCTTCATAGCCATATCCGGACGAGTACGGCGTAGCTTCTGCTTTACTAGAGGACAATCTTCTTTCAAAGGCAGCTTGTGCATAACAATGTCAGTATCCAGACCTGGCATGTCTTGATAGGACCAAGCAAAGACATCAACGTATTCTCGAAGCATGTCAATAAGTTGTTCCTTCACTGAATCTTGTAGATTGGCCCCGATCCTTACTTCTTTCAAGTATTCTTCGATACCAAGATTAACTGTTTCAACTTCCTCCTGATGAGGAGTGATCTCTTTCTCTTCTTGCCTCAACAACCTGGCTAACTCTTCAGGTAACTCATAGCCTTCTTCAACCCCTTCATCAGCTTGATTAATCAGATTGTCGAAGTCATACAAGGTCATAGCAGTGTTGTTGTCGGTGCAATCTGGAGGATAAACTCTGCAAGGGTTGAGATTGGTTCGTTTTAGTGATCAGTTTTAATCTTTGTTTAGAAAAAGTGAAAATAAAGTTATTTATTTTGAAAACATTGCCATTTTATTGTTTTGTACAAAAGTGAAAAATGAAAAGACAGTGAGCGAAAAAGAGACTCGTTTGCAAAAGATGTCTGATATTCATTGATTAATCATTTGCACAAAATTACAATATGGCCCTATTACAAAATGAGTCCTGACACCTTGGGCAAGATGCAGGACTTGATGCATGCTAAAAAGACAGGAAATAATAATTACTCTGCAGGAGTAACCCTTATAATTTCCTGGGAAGACCAGTTAAGGACTTGGTTCCCCGGGGTCCTTGGACGTATCCAGCTCTCCAGGTTGCGGTCGCTTTCCTCCTCGTCTTCCAGACTATTCACAGCATCCGGGGTGAGCATCCCCCCACTGACAAATTTGGGCTTCTTGGCAGCCTCTGAATGATCTTGTCGGATTGGTATGTAACCCAATCCGAATCTATCTTCCTTCTTTTCCACTGGCAGCAGCTTTCCCCAGCCTTGAGCAGTACCTTCTTCAACAACATTCCGGGCTTGCTGATAAGAGATGATTGAAGTACCCATCTTGTCTTCCTGAGATGCAGCCAGTACTCCAATAGCCTCATTAACATTTAGGGCCTCAAACCCTTGGCTCATTGTCTCATGTATTTCACCATCCATCTCTATATACTTGTACGTAGCCAGCTGGCTAACAAATATGTCTTCCTCACCACAGATGGTGATAATCTGTCCTTCCCATTCATACTTCAGTTTCTGGTGAAGGGTCGACGTTACTGCGCCTGCGGCGTGAATCCAGGGTCGACCTAGCAAACAGCTGTAAGCAGGCTGCATGTCCATCACATAGAATATGGTCTTAAAGACTTGTGGACCGATCATCACTGGCAACTCCACTTCTCCAAGGACTGATCTTTTAGAGCCATCAAAAGCCCGGACCACAAGATTACTTGGCCGGAGAGCTATCCTATCATACTCGAGCTTGACAAGGGTTTTCTTGGGTAAGACATTGAGTGAGGACCCAATGTCTACAAGAACATGAGATAACACAGCTCCTTTGCACTCCAGAGTTATATGCAAGGCTTTGTTGTGGAGGCGTCCTTCTGAAGTTAAATCAACATCAGTGAACCCTAGCCCATGGCTAGTATTTACATTTGACACTACTGTTTCCAGCTGATTCACAGTGATCTCTTCTGGCACGTAGGCAGCATGCAGAACTTTGAGTAGTGCATCCCGATGGGCTTCGGAACACAACAGCAGTGATAGGATTGAGATCTTTGAAGGAGTCTGGTGGAGCTGGTCCACAACTTTATAGTCACTTCTTTTAATGATTCTCATAAACTCATCCACATCTTGATCGAAGGATGATTTATGAGTTTCCTTTGGTGCAGATTCTTCCGGTATCACACTCTTCCCCTTGGCTCTGGTAGCAGCCTCTGCTTCAGTGTTGGTTCTAGGGACTTGTGATGCAAAGAGACGTCCGCTTCGGGTGAAGCCTCCGCCTCCCCCAACATTATCCACTTGGGGACTGAGAACCGGAGAATCAAGAAGGACTTTCTCTCCATTGCAGTATAGATCAACACCATAATGCCATGGTATAGCACTGTCTTTGTCATATGGGATCGGCCCGGGCACCGTGATAGTGGCTGGGCTTACTGCAGTTGTTGTTGGGACTACAATGGTCTGTGGCTCATAGAAAATTGTTACAGGACCTTTGGTGGATGCAGGTGAAGGTGAATTGAAGCTTTGTTAAGACTGTTGTTGATGTTGTTGAAAGTTGCTAGAGTTCGGGACCGTTGTCGGGTCATAGTAAATTGTGACGGTGGAAACATCATTGTTGTTTGTTGGAGTTGTAGTAGCCGGTGCAAATGAATTGTTGTATGTTGAAGTGACAGATGGAATGATTGCTGAAGTTGTAGCTGAATCAGTTGGAACAATGGTTGTTGCAGTTGTAGAAGAAACACTTGGAAAGATGTTTGTTGCATTTGTAGAAGATTCACTTGTTGTTGATAAAAAGGTTGTTGGTGTTGTAGAAGCAGTGGTTGTAATTTGCAGGATTCCTTCTTTAATCAAATCATTGATGCCTTTCCTCAAGTCGGCACACCCATTCTCAGAAAGTCTGCATGATTCTCAACAGGCCTCACAACCTGGAAACACTTGGCACTTTAAAAGTTGGGCTTTAACCTCTACCAGAGGTGTTTAAATACATGCAATGTCTTCTATTAAACTCGTGGGTGATCCATCCTCTACAGCATTAATCCTTGGACCACTATGGCTTGGCATATGATTCTTCATTACATTGGGAGGAGGTGCAAAGTTCAGGGCTTTTGAATCTACCAGATCCTGAACCTTCATATGCAGAGCTCTGCATTTTTCCGTAGAGTGACCAGGTGCGTTTGAATGAAAAGCACACCTAGCATTAACATCATAGTTCCTTGGAAGGTTTTGAGGATCAGGTGGAGTCAATGTCCTCAACTCAACAAGATTGAGCTTTAGGAGTTGTGGCAATAGTGTAGCATACGACATTGGAATATGGTCAATTACCCGGTTGACCTGAGATGGCCGTTGTTGAAATGAGCATTGTTGTTGATTGTTGATTGTTGTTGTTGTATGATCTTTGTTGCGGAAACTGTTGTTGTTGTGGAAAGTGTTGTGGTTGCTGAACATACTAAGGAGGTGGAACAGGGATAGTAACAACAACAACTGTCTTGGGCAAGTATTGGGGTCTCCCTCTTCCCGTGTGCACATAATTTGTCTCACCAGATCTACGGGGCCCAGCAAATGGTTTTCTTGTACTGCTGGAACTGACACCGTTATCAGAGATCTTCTCCATCTTCAATAGGCTTTCTATTCTTTCCCCAGCTATCACCACATCTGCAAAGCTGGTAGAAGAAAAAGCAGCCAATCTGTCAATGTAGGTTCCTTGAAGAGTATTCATGAACATGTTAGCCATTTCTCTTTCAGACATGGGGGGTTGAACTGCAGCAGCCAGTTGCCTCCACCTTTGGGAATATTCCCTGAAGCTTTCTCGGGAAGATTGAGACATCCCCATCAGAAGGGTCCTGTTTGGAGCCATGTCCAAGTTGTATTGATATTGTTGGATGAAAGCTTCAGCCAAGTCCTTCCAGTTCCTCACTGTGGCTCTAGTCAAATGGGAATACCATTCTCGGGATGCCCCTGTTAGACTATCCTCGAAGTAAAACATCCACAGCTTCTCGTCCATGGTATATGCTTTTAACCTTCCCAAGAATGATTGAAGGTGGGTGCGTGGGCAGGATGTGCCATTATACCTTTCAAAACACGGGGGTTTGAACTTGTGAGGAATTCTCACCCCTTCCACCAGTCCCATGTCCATTACATCAAACCCTAGGGAATTCTGGGATTCAAGAGACCTCAGCTTCTCTGTAATTTCATCTAGCCTACGGTCATAAACTTCATCCCCAGCCCCAACAACTGTAAACTTCTCTTCTTGAGGATCCTCTTGCAAGATCCTACCTCCAGCAGTGTTACCCTGAGTATTCCTTATGGCATTAACTTATGGGTTTAGATGAGGCCCAAATTCTGGTGGATCAGTGCGAGGCTGCACGTGATCGTTGTTACTGGTACCGCCTGTACCTGGATGGTGTTCTTCAGGCGTTTGTCTCTCAACCAACTCCCTTAGCCTTTCTTGACTCTGGGCTAGGCCAGTCATTACAGTCATGAATTGGGTCATCTGATTCCTCATCTCAACCCTCTCATTAGCCATTTGGGTCCTTACTTCATTCAAGTCTTGCTGAACTTGATCCATCTGGAGTCCCGGAAGGTTGTTTATGGTCGGGTACCGGTGTATTCTGCTGACAGGGAACACTCTTCTGCGAGCAATGTTTCCTGAAACCATAACAAAGTGAGAAACAACAATAAAACAAAAACCTACAAAACAAAGAAAATGTTAGTATGCAATGCAATATGCCTATTTGTCTTCCAAGGGTATCCGACTTGGTTATTTGGTTTTGACCTTTCCAGACCTCGAGGAAATGCTGATGATGAAGAGGGATAAAGCCCACCAAAAATAATATAAACTGATATATTACAAAGAAGCAAAAATACATAGTTTGATTACAATACATCCCCATGGTGGGTCAAAATACAACAAGAAAAGAAAAGTACAATAAAAGAAAAGTACAAACAAAAGAATCAGACATTCAATCCAAAGTCATCCCCTCTGACTTCCTTCAGGAGGGCCTCAGTCACTGGCCCTACTGGGTGCTATGTAATAGTCCTGATGAGGAGGTTCCTTGTAGCAATGGCATTGGTTAACTTTTTATGCTTATCCTGATCCTTTGACCTCTTCATCCCCGCCCGGAGTTTCAATTCAGATATCTTTCTTTGAGCTGCCAACAAAGCCTCCTGATGCTTCTTCTCACTAGCCTCCAACTGTTCTATCTTAGCCTGAGTCCTTTGGTCTTCTTGTGCACGGGCTTCAGTGATCCTGATCCATCTAGCCTGGATCTCCTCCAGATAGTGCTCTGCCTTAGCCTTCTGAGTCTTTGCTTCCTTGCAAGCATTCTTCAGTACTAACTCCCCTGCTCTTGCCTTCCTGATGTAGTCATCCGTCTTCTCAATCTTGGTCAAATGCTCAATCCTGAGCCTTTCCAATCTCTCATTATCTAGACAGATGTCATTTCTCTCCCAGAGAGTCTTCTTTAAGGCTTCAAATAGCTGATTATTCCTCTCCTTCAGCTTTTCAAACTCTTCCATACTGATAGTAGCTGCAGGTTGCACTATAGAGGGTCCAGGTACATCTTCTGAAGTAAATGGTATCCGGGTGATTTGAGCTCTGGTACGGGACCAATCAGAATACTGTGCTGAAGCAACGTTGTTGCACTTGCCAAGGATGGCTGTCCCTTTAGTCTGGATGTTGTCCCAAGCCCAGGCAGCTTGTTTGACAACAGCAGAGTTGGGTTGGATTTCACAGTAAAGAGTTTCAGCCAAATCTTGTCCTCTGGGAGGATGAACCAAAGCATATCCCAATTGTCTCTTAAACAGTAAAGGGTTGTAGTTGATGCAACCTTTTACTCCTATCAAAGGCACATTAGGATACTGCCCACAACTAGTAATGATGTCCTTGCCTTTGGTGCTTTGAGTGCACCATCTGATGTCTTCTGGTGTCAAGCCAATGAATCTTTTAGCCCAGTTCTTCTGCTGATGTGGGTTCAGGAAAGTATCTGATTTTGGCAAGTGTCTCAGCAGCCAAGAGTAGTACAGGGGAGCACAACATCTGACCAGCCTTCCTCTTTGCTTCTCATTCCTCTGGTGTAATGAGTAGTAGAAGTCTCCTAGCAATTTAGGAATTGGGTTCCTCAATAAGAACAGATGAATGGCATTCTTGCTCACAAACTTGGGCTCATCTACAAACAAGATAACCACATATATACTGAGGGCTAGAAGTGCACATACAACCTTCCATTCCCCTACTGCAACTTTTAGGGTAGCCTGGGAGATCAAGAAGTCTAGGTGGAGGCCTGGAACCCCAGCTTTGGTTGTCATGTTCTGCTCAATGAGGGCAGGCTCCAAATGCAATGCCCTGGCTATGTCTTCATTTCTGGGAGCAGTCATCTCTGGGTTGAAAGGAATCCCCCTCTTGATAGGAACTCCTAACAACAAGGAAAACTCTTCTAACAAAGGTCCCAACTGGAAATCAGGAAATGTGAAGCATCTGAGTGGAGGGTCATAAAACTGCAAGCAAGTATGGATCATGCTTCTCTAAGATGCATTTAAATCCATGACCATTTCCAATATGCCTCCATAATGCTCTCTGAATAGTGGAATATGGTCTGGAGTAATAAGGGACTGGATCTGCCTGATGCCAGTCAAGGTAGGCTCAAAGAAGTGGTATGTGATGTTGCTCTTTCTTGAGGTGTCCATGGGTGCTGGTGAAGAAGCTGAGAGCAACTGCTGATGAAGATCAATGACTGAGATGCTGGAGATGGGTCTCTGATGAAGATAGCTGGAGGAGAAATCACTGACAAACTGATGAAGGTGCTGGAGAAGATAACTGAAGCAGTCTGAGCAGCAGAAGGGGTCAAAACCAAACCAAAGGTGAAGATGGATACCCTGTAAAACAAATAAGCAAATGTTAAATGATGCGAAAATGATGTATGAAAATGATATGAAAAGGGTTTGTGATCAAGTGCTGGATCTGTTTATCTGCCTTGGTAAAAGTCCATGTATGTTCATAAGTCCGGATGGAGGCTTAGAAATCCAGTAACTGGGCGGGGGACTCAAATAAAGAGTCACAAATCCAGGGTAATCACAAGAACTGTCCAAAGTGATGCATTCTTAAAACAAAACTAGTAACAGGGTATGATGTGGCCAAGGGGTCCTGCAAACCTGCAAACATCCCAACCCCCCTCACATGTAATGCTCTAGAACAAGGATCCTCAGACTTGGATCAGTTATGAGAAGTGTAAACACTTCTAACCCGGAGGTACAATGTTTACAATAACCATAAAAGATCCTCCTCTAACTCACCTCAGATTCTGAAGGTCATAAAAAGGTCATCCAGACTTAGCAGGCTTCCCAGATAGCCCTAGTACTACAGGAAATCTGTAGCACAGAGTTCTCAAGAAGAAACCCATGTCTGAACCGTGTTTCATATTCCAGCACCAGACCAAAATGGAATGAGAAAGAATATGAAGCCACTCTAGCCTATGTGTCACTCAGGTCCCCGGTATAGGACCTTAATCACTCAATGAACCCCACCCACCAAGGAGAACACAAATCCAGCACATGATAATGACAGTATGAAATGCATAAAGAACTGTAAAGGAAAGCAATAAATAAAGCTGTACAGAAAGCAATAAATAAAGCAAATAAACAAACACAAGTAGCACATAACACCCCCGTAAACACAAATCAAACAAGCGCTAGGAGGAACCCACAAAAATAACCAGAAGCCCTAGTTGCAATATAAGGGTCCCCAGCAGAGTCGCCAAGCTGTCACTCCCGCTAAAAGACAACAGGGTCAAATAGGGTACAGACGCGAACGGTCGGTGAAAGAGAAGAATGAATGAAGGTTAATAGAGTCGCCAACTAGGCATTTTTATACCGAAGGAACGGTAATGCTGCATAAACCTAAGAAAAGATGGATGAGACGGTTGCGAACAAGAGAAACTGAGAAAGGGGTTGGTTACAACCTGGGAAGGTATTAGCACCCAGATTGTCCGTCGTACTCGACGGGATCCACGCTTAAAATATTGTGTTTAAAGGGGTAGTGTCTGTGCTAAGAAACGATTGTGTGCAAAAGCTGGAAAAGAATGTAAAAGTGTCAGTGCAAAAGGGTGAAGTGAAATGCTCAGGAATGAGGCTTAAAAGGATAATGCTAGAAGGGGGGAAAAGACACAGAGACTTTTGTTCGATAACGGTTAAGTTATGCCTATGTATCCTCTCGTGCAATGAGGAAGTCAGAAAACCGTAGTTCGACTCAAAGAGACTGAAAGATAAATTGACTAATGAACTGCTTACTTGTTTATGCTCAAGTGTATGACCTGTCTGGCTCAGGTGCTAACTGTCTTGCATTAGACGGAAGAAGCAAGTTCTCGCTTGTGAGTGAAGATGATGAGAAAAGAATCCCGAAGGAGACGATTATTGCTTGTTTTTTGTGTTTTCAATCTTTTATTTCTTTTTTGTGTTTGTCATAAGTTAATGAGCTTAAGCCTAAACCAAGGGTTAGCAAACTCATCATATCCTCCCTTTGATTAGGGATAATGAGAATACCTTAAGTATGAGATAAACACCTCAAACTTAATTACCATGATGATGTAGGATTAAGATCATTAACTTACTTGTGATTATTTAGATGTTTTTGGTGTTTTTGATTAGTGTTAAGTAATGAGTTTAAGCCATAATCAAGGATTTAGTGGACTCATTACACCATCCTAATAGAAGGATAATAGATGAGCACACTTAAGCTGAGGAAGATACCTCAACTTAATCCATGATTAGGGATTAACCTCATGACAAAACAAACCTTTATTAAAGTGGATTTTAATTAAGGGTGAGATTAAGAAGTGAATTTTATGGTTTGTAAGACAACTTGAGGGGGACTTGTCCATTAACACTGGGGTTAGTCCTTCTTAACCAATAATGGAAGAATTAGAACCCTAATGCAAGGCCCAAGTTACAAGCTATTGTCTTAGTGATTATTAAGATGGATTGATTAAGAGGTTTAAACACATTAAGGGTTTAACACTTAGGATTAAAGTTATACACTCCATCCTAAGAGAAGGATGCAAGCATAACCCTAATCACAAAGTCTTAAAACCTTAAAGGTTTAGTCTCTAATGATGGGGTGAGAAGAGAGACACAAAGAAGACACAAAGGTAAAAACTAAAGGGGGAATAATCAAAACCCTAATTGTTATCATGCTTGGATGTTCCTATGGTTTGTAAGGCTTGCAAGAGACCTTCAGAGAAGCCACCAATGGAAGAAGCAGATGAAAGGAGGAGAAGCAGAAGAAACAAGTCACTTACTTCACTGAAGAAGATAAGTAACTTGGAGAAAGAAAGTGAATGATGATCATGAATGAGCAAACTCACTCTAAATCAAATGAAAATACAGCAAGGATGCATAAGAAAAATATGAAGAGAAATGAGAAGTGAAGGCAAATTCACTTCTCAAATTACTTACCACCTGAAAATGTTAGCATAAAGGAAAGAAATGAAATGAAGAATGAACATATGCAAAGGTAAAACCAAAACCAGAAGCATAAACATGATGCAAATGATGCTATGAGATGATGCAAAGACATGCCAAATGTTATGAATGTTCATACAAGAGATGGAATGCAAAGGATGCATGCTTTGAAGTTTGAAAGTTCATGAAAGTTCATGGAATGAAATGAATGCATATCATGGAAAATGAATGAAGAAATGATCAAGCATGGTTCTAATGTGTCCTTAGATGTCTAAGATGACATGTGAATGCATGAAATGTCATGGCAAGCTCATGTGTGGATGCATATGCAAGATGAATGCAAATGTACATGAGAAATTAGGGTTTTATGACAACATGAGATGCAAAAGTCAAAAACAGAAGCAAAACATAAGATAAAAAATTGCAAATGAACTTAAAGGAACCCTAACCCCATATGATATCACACCCCAAAGGAGGAGGCCTAACTCTTAACCTAAAGAAAGTTGTGATTTTTCTAAGTTTGCTAGGGTTTTAAGGTACCTTAAGAGGGAAAATGCAAATCAATTTGAAAATGCAAGATAAATTAATTTCAAAAATATGCTAGATACTAAATGTCATATGAAGATCAATGTAAAAAGAACCAATGTCAAACCCTTCATGGTTAGGCATAAAAGAATTCTTGAAGTTAGGGTTCAAAAATGGGATTTTATGAACCCTAAATTCAAAGAAAAATGTCAAAGTTGAATCAAAACCAAAAAGAAATTTGTATGAATAGTTTGAAAATGTTTCTAAATATCCTAAGATGCAATGTGAATTTTTTTGGGATTTTCAGAAACTAAAATGATATTTTAACTAATTAATTCCTATTAATTAATTAAAATAAACATTTAAATATTTTTAAAATGGTTTTTTAATGCAAAAAATAAAAATGAAAATGTTTTTGGGTGAAGAAAAGTATTTGAATTAAAAATGCAGAAGGAAAATATTTTTGGGATTTTCTAAGTATTTTAAATAAAATATGCAAAACAAATGATAAAAAATGAATTAAAAATGAATTAAAACAAAAGTCAACAGATCTAGTGGTTCACATTTGAACTGAGGGTTGAGGGAAAGACCTGGCGCGCATCTCAACGGCCAGAATTCAAATTTATTAAAACCTAATTAATCAATTAATTAATCCTAATTAAATCTAATCCGAACGGATCCTAGCCATCCATTTCAAATTAAACCTAATCAAATGGCCCAGAACACGCCTGACTCACTAAACCCTAAAATTAACCCTAATCCGTTTCAGGTGACCGGAACAGTGTTTCTGTCATCTTCTCCGGCAGCACCCCAAGAATAAAATCTTCCCTAGGCCATTTATGGAGCTCTAAAGCTCCAGATCAACTCCTCTCACCTTCCTAAACTCAAATCTACCCTCAAAACAAATTTCCCATGGCTCAAGAACAAGATACGAATCAAAACTCAAAAACTGGAAAGGTTTCAAAAGCTCAGTACATGCTTATTTTCCACTCATTTTAAAAACTAAATATATCATGATGATCAGCAAAGCATAAAGAACAATCTAAGAACTTAAAATTGCATTTCTGGAAAAAAATTTGAAGGTGGCTACCTGAGCTGGAGCTTTGAAATCTGAGTTATCTGGCCTCTTCTTTTGTGCAATCCTGCTCCAATGGACTCCTTGATGATGTTGAGAAGCTTTGCAATAGTTTATATGGCTTGGTTTGGGAGGTAGCAACTCAACTGGTCCAAAATCGTATTTGTGTTTGGCTGGCTTTTAGGGCTTAGCAATGGTTGCTTTGTGCTCTATAGATGATTTTGAGATGAATGGTGAAATTTGTTTGGAGTTTGAGTGGATGAGTAGGGAGAATTGAAGGCTTGAAGGTCTTTTGAGGATTTTGTGAAACTTAAGCAATCTGAGTATTCAGGCTTGTGTGTGTTGTATTATGAGTTGCATAAGGTCCACATATCATGCTTTGATAGGTCAGGGAGTGGGTGGTGGCCTCAGTTGATTGGTATGGCTTGTTTTGCAAAAAGTCAAAAGTATGTGTACCACAAGCATGGGCTGGAACATAAGTGGTTCAATGGGGTGTCTTGCTTCAGCATGGTTTATGGTGAGCCCTAGGATCAGAAGAATGCAGCTGGATGGCTTGGATAGCAAGATGGCATAGATTTTGCATTTTGCCTTCTTTGAAGTTTCTTGTGAACCAAGGCATGAAATCTTGTGAATTCTTGTGCAATTCTGATCACAATGAGTCATGTGATGTTGTTATGATGCTTTGAGACAAATTAGAAGTCATACCAATTCTTAGAAATCATTCTTGCAAGAATCACTCTCTTGAGAATTTTGTGAAAAATGGCTTATGGAAACTTGTGATCCAAGGCATGATTTTGGGCTTGCAATGTTGCATTGTCATATAATAAAGTTCAGAAGTGAATTAGAGGTCACTTGAATGCTTGAAATGTGAATTTTCAAAAAAATCCTCTTTGGTGTGAACCTTGAATTTTTAGGATTTTTACCAACTTTGAAAGGCCATAACTTGAGTTCCATAATGAATTAGAACTTGTTCTTGTACTTTTTGAAAAGGGAATTATCCAATCTACAATTTTCATGACCAACAATTTTTCATTTGAAGCATTTTTGGTTGAGAAAGAGGAGGTTGAAATACTTTCCCAAAATGGAAAGTTTCCATTATAAGTCATTTCCATTTTTGGCAACTTTTGGTTTAGCTCACTTTTTTTCAATTTTGTGAACTTCCAAGCACTTCAATGATCAAATAGAGATCATATAACTTCAATTTGATGAAAAATCCACTTTGGTTCCATTGTTGGGGGCCTCAGATGCCCTGATTTTGCTCTGACTTGCTCAAGAAGTTACCTAGTGAACATATGACTTCCACAATGCATTTCTTCATCAAACTTGGTACACATGATCCTTATAAAATATTGAGACCAAAAGAAACAAGAATGACCAAAAAATTTGGAGTTATGGTCTCTGAAACCAAAACCCTAACTTCAGGTCATCTGTGTAGTGAAACCCTAGCTCTGCTTCCATGCCTTGCCAGTTCTTGTGATTTTTTGACTCCCTTGATCTTTGAGCGATATAATATGATGATTGAACATACATGGACCCTCTTGGAATGATTGAAGACCTTTGGAGTGGCTCATATGGATCCTTGGATTGCTTAGATCACAAACCCTAGATGCAGATGAACCTGAACTATGCAGATGAAACAAAAATGCAATATGAAATGATATGCTTAAACTAATGCAAATATGAAAGATCACAAGCCATGGTGTGAACTTAGTGAGGGAAAATTTGGGGTGTTTACACTATCTTATAGCCTTGTTTAGTACCTTATGTTGTAGTGGCTATATTTATAAAATGTGTTGCTAAGAACTTATTTGTATTCCAGTACCAAATTATTAATATTATATATGAAAAATATGCTTTATGTATGTCTTTTGTATATGGGTATTACACCTTGACTTCTTGGATTATTGCTCTTGAGGCTAGCCCTCGGGATGTGGTCTATCCAACCCTTTCGCTCAGAAAATATTTAACTTATTAAAATATCATTAGCAAATAGCGAAAGAATTGAACTTTTGGAATCTCGCATTCCTTGGGTTCTTGGATGATTTCTCTTGAGGCTAGCCCTTGGGTTGTGATTTATCTAATCTTTAGCTCCTAAAATACTCAATCTATCAAATTCTTTTCATAAACAAACAACGAAAGAACTGAGTTCTGGGGTCTCGCGCTCCTTGAATTCTTGAATGATCGCTCTTAAGGCTATCCCTTGGGTTGTGATTTATTCAACCTTTCGCCTCAAAAACACTTAAGACTACCCCAAGAGAGTAGACATGATTCATATCCATAGAAGAGACATTTCTTCTATCCCCACAAACATTAAAAAAATCATTCATACAATTATTCTCAAAGGAAAAATGTGGCATTGCTTGTCGATCCTTATATCCAAGTTTAAAGTTTCTTTCGATTTTATTTTCTTCCTCAAATGTTTGTGGTGGAGTAGGCGAGACATCTCCCTTAAAGATGACAACTTGTCTCTTTCTTTTAAATACAACTTAAAATCTCTCCAACAAATACAAAATCATTTTCCTAATTAATTAACGAAAGAACTGAGTTCTGGAATCTTGCATTCCTTGAATTCTTGAATGATCGCTCTTGAGGCTAGCCCTTGGGTTATGATTCATCTATCCTTTCGTCTCAAAATACCTTAATCAAGATCAAATAACTTTCTCAAAAGAAATTTGTTTAGATCCTTGTTAATGCGCATATAAACTAGTGCTTAAGCCTCCTCGAGAGTGAACCTGCTAATGTTTAGCAGTTAACACGCGAACTAATCACTTGTTCATTAAAAAACACAAACCAAACAATCATAGTTTCACGAACTACGAAGCTCTGACTTTCCCATTGCACAAGGGAATATGTAGGCACAGGGATTTCAACCCTTGTCGAGCACACTAATAAAAAACTAAATATATTTCCATAAGAAATAATAATAATTAAATACACTCATTTTCCCTTTAACAAAAAATATTATCAAACCTTTACCTTTAGAATAAGACAAAGACATAAGTTAACATTCAATCGCAGATTAAACTAAGAGGTTCCCGTTGAGTACAACGGACGTAAGGGGTGCTAATACCTTCCTCTTGCGTAACCGACTCCCGAACATAGAATTTTGGTTCCAACGACCATTTCCTTTCCCTTAGGTTTTATCGATATTTACCTTTTCCATTCACTTAGGAGTAAAATTAAATTCGGTGGCGACTCTGTTGTTTTTTCCGCGTCCATCGAGAGGATCATATTTTTTGAGGTACGACACATAAATGAATCATAATTTTGAGTAAAATAGAAAAGGAACAATCTTACCTCTCGCATATAAATTGTAATGAAGGAAACCAATTTAATATTCCACAAGAAAGCTATTTGTTAGTGACAAGATACAATAATTCAAGTGATAATATTTGATAAATACATGCAATGCATTAAGAACGATCCAAAATATCAAGAACTTCAAGTTCCCTACGATATGAAAGAAAGGTTCTGTGGCAAGTGGTTTTATAAAAATATCGGCAAGTTGATTTGAACTTTCAACATGCTCAAATACCACGTCTCCTTTCTCTACATGATCTATAAGGAAATGGTGACGGATTTCAATATGCTTAGTGTGTGAATGTAAGATTGGATTTTTGGTAAGGTTTATTGCGCTAGTGTTTCACATAAGATGAGAATATTTTTAAGATTGACATTGAAGTCGAGTAATTTTTGTTTGAGCCACAAAATTTGGGCACAACAATTTTCGGCCACAACGTATTACGCCTCCGCAGTTGACAAAACAACGGAAACTTGCTTTTTTCTATGCCAACTCACTAGAGAATTTGAAAAGAAATGACATATGCCACTAGTGCTCTTCCTTTCCATTTTGCAACCGGAAAATTCAGAATCAGAATAACCTACCAAAGAACGATCACTACCCTTAGGATACCAAAATCCAAACATAAGAGTACCACAAAGGTATCTAAGAATGCGTTTAATTGATTTTAAATGGGATTCCTTAGGGTAGGATTGAAATCTAGCACACATAAAAACACTAAACATGATATCCAGACGAGATGCGGTAAGTTAAAGAAGAGAGCCAATCATACCTCTATACCTTTTTTATGTCCACCTCCTTACCATTCTCATCTCGGTCTAAACTTGTTGCAGTAGGCATTGGTGTATCAATAGCTTTTAAATTTCTCATATCAAATCGCTTGAGAATATCATTACAATATTTTGTTGGACTTATGAAGGTGCCTTCCTCAAGTTGTCTAATTTGAAGTCTGAGAAAGTAATTTAGCTCCCCCATCATACTCATCTCAAATTCACCTTGCATTGAACTTGAGAATTCTTTGACCAATTTCATATTAGTAGATCTAAAAATGATATCATCTACATACACTTGAACTAAAATATAATGTTTTCCTTCCTGTTTAATGAAAAGAGTAGTATCAACCTTTCCTCTTGAAAATCCTTGATTTAATAAAAAAATTCTAAGGTGTTCATACCAAGCTCTAGGAGCTTGTTTAAGGCCATACAAAGCACATTTAAGCTTGTACACATAGTTATTCTCATGGCTTTCAAAACTGGGAGATTGACATACATACACTTCTTCATTTATATATCCATTAAGGAAAGCATTCTTAACATCCATTTGATATAACTTAAATTTCTATGAACGTGCAAATGCAAGAAAAAGGCGTATAGCCTCAAGGCGAGAAACCATAGCATAAGTCTCATCATAGTCAATACCCACCTCTTGGTTATACCCTTGAGCAACAAGACGAGCCTTGTTGCGAGTGATAATACCGTTTTTGTCCATCTTGTTCCTAAACATCCATTTGGTGCCAATTAATCGATGACCTTGCGGAGGAAGGACAAGGTCCCAAACCTCATTTCTTTTGAACTGATTAAGTTCCTCTTGCATAGCCAAAAACTAATTTTCATCTAGTAGAGCATCTTTGGAGTTTTTAGACTCTATTTGAGAGATGAAAGCATAATGATAGAAAAATTTACTTATCCATGATCGTGTAGTGACTCCGTTTGATATATCTCCAAGAATATTGTTAATGGGATGATCCTTTGAGGTTTTCCATTCCAAAGAAAGATTGTCTTGATTTGATGAATGATCCTCCTCTTTGATTTCAGATCCTTTATCAGGCTCCTCCTCAACTCTATCCGGAATGGGTTCAACACATGAAGCTTCTTGATTTTTAAGAATGTCCTCAGAAGAAACACATGCACCAATAACACAACTACCTTTTCCGACAACTTTTAGATAAGATTCATCAAAGGAAACATGCACAAATTCTTCAATAATAAGTAACCTCTTGTTGTATACTCTATGAGATTTTGAATTAGAGTATCTGAGAAAGATACCTTCATATACTTTTGAGTCAAACTAGCCAAGGTTTTCTTTATCATTATTTAACACATAACATTTACAAACAAAGGCATGAAGATGAGGCACATTTGGCTTCCTACCTTTTAAGAGTTCATAGGGAGTTTTATTGAGAATAGGACAAATAATCACTCTATTTAACACATAACACGTCGTACTTATGGCATCAACCCAAAAATATTTAGGAAGACCACTGTCATTGATCATAGTTCTTCCTAACTCCTATAGAACATGGTTTTTAAGCTCCACAACACCATTTTGTTGTGGAGTTCTAGAAGAGGAAAAATTATGATCAATTCCATGTTTCTCACAAAACAATTCAAATAGATGATTTTCAAATTCACCTCCATGGTCACTTAGAATTGTAACAATGCTAGTGTTCAGTTTATTTTTAGACAACTCGGCAAACATTTCAAATGTCGAGAAGGTGTCACTTTTACTTGCTAAAAAATGGTCCAACAAAATCTTGAGTAGTCATTTACAATAACAAAACCATAATAGTTTTCACCTAAACTTTTAATTCAAGATGGACCAAATAAATCCATATGAATAAGTTCAAGAGGTCTAGTCGTTGAAACAATGTTTTTGGATTTAAAAGAGACCTTTGTTTGCTTCCCCATTTGGCATGCATCACGAAGGTGATCTTTAGTAAATTTTATTTCAAGTAGACCAACTACTAAATATTTTGAAAGGATCTTATTTAGCAAGTCAAAGTTAATATTGCACTAAGCGCCTATGCCAAATCAAAGAGTCATCACTCTTGGAGACTAGACACTTAGGATCATTAGCAGACACGTCATTCAAGTCAAGCATGTATACATTATTAACCCTCAAACCCTTAAAACATTATTCTTTTTATCATCATGTTCAATTATGCAACCTTATTTTGAAAAGGATACTTTATATCCCTTGTCACATAATTGACTAATGCTAATAAGATTGTGCTTAAGGCCTTGAACTAAAAGGACATTGGAGATAGACGTAGAAGAGGGATTACCTACATTATCTTTTCCAATTATTTCAACCTTTTTATTATCACCATAAGTAACAAATCCCTTTTTCTTAGCAAAAAAGTCATAGAATAAGGAAATGTTACCCGTCATATGTCTTGAGCAACCACTATCGAGAAACCATCTTTTCTCCATAGCCTCAAAACATTCCACCTACAAATTTAAACAAGAGAGGGAGGTACCCAATTTTCATTGGGTCCTTATGTGTGAGTGAAACTTTGGTTGCATCTGGGAAACCATTGGAAAATGCCTTTAGGAACTAAAAATCTCCTAAACCGGCATTTGGCAATAGTATGTCCCCTCTTGCAACAATAGAGACAAGTTAAGGTTGGTTTAATATCCTATTTTCTAGTTTGATCCTTCACCATATAGGTGTACTTTTGATATGGATTATTCATATAATTTATAAAATTAGAATAATCTATAGCAAATGTCATTTTTGGTTGTGATACTTTGTCTAGTTTGGTTTGAAGAGTTTTGACTTCTTTTTGCCAAATACAATAAGTTTCACAACCATGGAAATTAAACCATTCTAGCTTGTCTTCCTTAATTGGCTCCACCATGGAACGTTTAAGAGCTTCCAACTCTTTTTGAGAGTCGGAAACCTTTTTCTCCAAATGTGTAAAAATATGCTTATTGGAGGATAAACATTTAAAAGCTTCTTTAGCTTCATGGTGGAGAACTCTAAAAGTACAGAGCAAATCAAAATAAGAAAAAATTTCAAAGTTATCATATCAGGCATATCTTACTTGCTTTTTGCCCCTTTTATGAGCCATAAGACAAAGGTTCACTTTCTCTTCTTCATCATTTGAGTTGACGTTGCTCGAGAATTCATTATCGTTTTCCCATGCGATATAAGCTCTCCTTGCCTTGTTACCATTCTTTTGATATTTATCTTTACCTTTGTCTTTCTTCAACATAGGACATTCCAGTTTATAACGACCGAGTTTTCCGCAATTGTAGCATGACCCTTTTGACTTAGTACTCTTGCTTTGATCTTGCTTGGAGGGATTTAATTGCATTCTATAATTGATGAGACGTTTATCCGAATGGTGTAAACACCCCAAATTTGCCCTCACTAAGTTCACACCATGGCTTGTGATCTTTCATCTTTGCATTATTCTAATCATACCACATCATGTTGCATTTTTGCTTCATTGCATTAGTTCAAGTTCATCTGCATCTAGGGTTTGTGATCTGAGCAATCCAAGGATTCATCTGAGCCACTCCAAAGGCCATCAATCATTCCAAGAGGGTCCATGTATGATCAATCATCATATTATATCCTCCAAAGATCAAGGAAGTCAAAGAATCACAAGAACTGGCAAAGCATGGAAGCAGAGCTAGGGTGTAATTGCACAAATGACCTGAAATTAGGGTTTTGGTTTCAGAGGCCATAACTCCAATTTTTTTGGTCACTCTTGTTTCTAAGGGTCTCAATATGTTATAAGGATCATGTGTACCATGTTTGATGAAGAAATTCATTGTGGAAGTCATCTGATCACTGGGTAACTTCTTGAGCAAGTCAGGGCAAAATCAGGGCATCTGAGGCCCCCCAACATGGAACCCAAGTGGATTTTTCATCAAATTGAATTTATATTATCATTGAAGTGCTTAGAAGTTCACAAAATTGAAGAAAAGTGAGCTAAACCAAAAGTTGCCAAAAATGGAAATGACTTGTAATGTAAACTTTCCATTTTGGGAAAGTTTTTCAACCTCCTCTTTCTCAACCAAAAATGCTTCAAATGAAAAATTATTGGTCATGAAAGTTTTAGATTGGATCATTCTCTTTTCAAAAAGTACAATAACAAGATCTAATTCATTTTGGAACTCAAGATATGGCTTGTCAAAGTTGGCAAAAATCCCATAAATTTCAAGAATGCACCAAAAGGGATTCTTTGCAAAACCCCTTGCCAAGGCTTTTTGTGACTTCAAACACACTTCTAGGCATCATACAAACATTGTGCATTGCCTAAAATTCAGAGTTGGCCAAAGAATCATGTTATTCCATGTCTTGCACATCAAGAAATCCAAAAGGGGCCAAAACTTCATGAATTTGCAAAATGGCACAAAACCTCTCATCCACTTGCCAAAGCTCATCAAATCTGATTCACAAACATTCCTTGATCTCAGCTGAACCAGGACATGCCCAAATCCAAGCCTGCCACTTGCCCATACCTCAAGTACAAGAAATGTTGACTTTATGCAAATTCACCCATACCAATCAACTGCAGCCACCACCCACTCTCTGCCCAACGATAACACTACAAGCATGCCTCAAGGATACATTTTCATAACACACTCAAGCTGAAACCTCCAAGAACTCAGCATTGCCAAAAATCACCTCTCTTGCATTTTTCTTCGAAACTCATACCACACTTACTCAAACTCAAAACAAATTCCACCATTCATCTCTAAATCACTCACTGATCACAAACCAACCATTGAAACAGCCAAAAACACTCCATACACCAAATACGATTTTTGACCAGTTGGATTGCTACCACTCAACCCAGCCATCCTCAAAGCTTTCCAAGCATTGCAACTACCTCATGAGGTTCATTAGAGTCATTCTGCACCAAGGAAGTGGCCAGAAAGCTCAAGGGTGAAAAGCTCCACCTCAGGTAGCCATCTGAATTTATTTTTCCAGAACCTCTCTTTTATGTTACAAAATGAATAAGCATGCTTCACTGGTCATTCAAAACTTTGAAATTTTGAAAATGGTGTAGAAACGAGCTTGTATTGGTTGTCTGAAATTTCTGCCATTTTTGTTCATCCTTTCGAATCTTGAGTTTGAGTGAAAAGAAATGAGGTTTGAGGGTGGATTTAGGTTCAGGGAAGTGGGAGGAGTGAATCTGGAGCTTTAGAGCTCTAGAAAGTACCTAGGGAAGAAGTTTGAGTTTTTCAGGTGAGGGTGTCACCGGAGAAGACGACCGGAGCTCTTCTCCGGTGGTCTGAAAGTGATTAATGGGATAATTAGGGTTAGGGCTAGGTTTGAACGTGGACCCTTGGATCTCTCTTCCCGCGCGTGTTTGTGTGGTTGAGATTAGCTCATTAGTTTTTTAATCTGAATTAATTAATTAGTTAATTAGGTTTAATGAAGTTTGAATGTGGGCCTTTAGATCTGGCGCGCAGTCAACCCCCATAAGCCCAGATTCAATCTCAGCCTCTCCTTTTGCATACTTCAGTTTATTTTAATTTTATTTCACATTTTTTCTATTTATTTTGTACGAATTATTTAAAATAGCTAGAAAATCCCAAAAATATTTTTATTCTGCATTTTTGTTTCAAGTAATTTTCTTAACCCCAAAATATTTTTTTTTTTTTTTTGCATTTAAAAATCATTTTTTAAACATTTAAATGTTTATTTTAATTAATTAATGAAAATTAATTAATTAAAATATCATTTAGGTTTCTAAAAAATCCCAAAAAAATCATATTGCATCTTTAAACATTTAGAAACATTGCCATGCCATCCACACAAATTTCTTTTTGGTTTTGAATCACTTTTGATAATTTTTCTTGAATTTAGGGTTCATAAAATCCTATTTTTGAACCCTAACTTCAAGAATTCTTTTCTGCCTAACCAAGAATGATATGACAATGGTTCTTTTTTCATTGATCCTCATTTGACATGTAGTTTCTAGTATAATTTTGTCATAAATTTCTTCTGCATTTTTTAATTGATTTGCATTTTTTCCCTTTAGGTACCTTAAAACCCTAGATAACTTAAAAAAATCATAACTTTCATTAGGTTAAGAGTTAGGTCTTCTCCTCTGGGGTGTGATATCATATGGGGTTAGGGTTCCTTTGATTCCATTTTCAATTTTTTATCTTGTCATTTGCTTCTGTTTTTGAGTTTTGCATCTCATTTTGCATGAAAACCCTAATTTCTCATCTTGTCTTGCATACATCTTGCATATGCTTACATTCATGAACTTACCATGACATTTTGTGCATTCACATGACTTCTAATACACCCTAGGACACATTAGAATCATGTTTGATCATTTCCCCATCCATTTGCCATGTTATGCATTCATTTCATTCCATGTGCATTCATGAACTTTCATGCTTCTTTCATGCTCCATTTGCATCTTCATCACTTGTATGATCATTTTCACAACTCTTGACATGTCTTTGCATCATCTCTTAGCATCATTTGCATCATGAATATGCTTCTGGTTTTGGCTTGCACCCTTGCATACATCTCATTTTCATTTCATTTCATTTCTTTATGCTAACTTTTAAGGTGGTAAGTACTTTGAGAAGTGAACTTGCCTTCACTTCTCACTTCTCTTCTCATATCTTCTTTTATGCATCTTTGCTGCATTTTGTATTTGTCTTAGAGTGAGCTTGCTAATTCATGTTCCTTCTTCACTTTATTTCTTCAAGTAACTTATCTTCTTAAGTGAAGTAAGTTGACTTGCTTCTTCGGCTTCTCCTCCTTCTTCTGCTTCTTCCTTGGTGGCTTTTCCTGAAGATCTCTTGCAAGCCTCATAAACCCTAGGAACACCCAAACATGATAAAAATTAGGTTTTGAGTAGTCCCCCATTAGTCTTACCTTTGTGTCATCTTTTTTGTCTCTCTTCTCATCTCTTAATCAGGGACTAAACCTTTAAGGTTTTAAGGCTTTGTGATTAAGGTTATGCCTGCATCCTTCTCTTAGGATGGAGTGTATAACTTTAATCCTAAGTGTTAAACTCTTAATGTGTTTAAATCCCTTAATCAATTCATCTAATAATCATCAAGACATCAAGCTTGTAACTTGGGCCTTGCATTAGGGTTCTAATTCTTCCTTGATTGGTTAAGAAGGACTAACCCTAGTGTTAATGGACAAGTCCCCCACAAGTTGTCTTACAAACCATAAAATTCACTTCTTAATCTCACCATTAACTAAAATCCCCTTTAATAAAGGCTTTGTTTTGTCATGAGGTTAATCCCTAGTCATGGATTAAGTTGAGGAGTCTTCCTCAGCTTAAATGTTCTCATCTATTATCCTTCTATTAGGATGGTGTAATGAGTTCATTAAATCTTTGATTATGACTTAAACTCATTACTTAACACTAAAAAAAATACCAAAAACATCTAAATAATCACAAGTAGGTTAATGATCCTAATCCTACATCATGGTAATTAAGTTTGAGGTGTTTATCTCATACTTAAGGTATTCTCATTACCCCTAATCAGAGGGAAGATGTGATGAGTTTACTAATACTTGGTTTAGGCTTAAGCTCATTAACTTATGACAAACTTCAAAAAAGCAATAAAAGATTGAAAACACAAAAAAACAAACAATAGTCGTCTCCTCCGGGATTCTTTTCTCATCTCATTCACTCATAAACGAAGACTTGCTTCTTCCGTCTAATGCAATACAGTTTGCACCTGAGCCAGACAGGTCATACACTTGAGCATAGACAAGCAAGCAGTTCATCAGTCAATTTACCTTTCAGTCTCTTTGAGTCGAACTACGGTGTTCTGACTTCCTCATTGCACGAGAGGATACGTAGGCATAACTTAACTGTTATCGAAAAAAAGTCTCTGTATATTCCCCCCCTTTTTCCAGCATTATTCTTTAAGCCTCATTCCTGAGCATTTCACTTCACTTTCTTGCACTGACACTTGTACATTCTTTTCCTGCTTTTGCACACAGATAGCACAGACACTACCCCTTTAAACACAAACTTTCAAGCGTGGATCCCGTCGAGTACGTCGGACAATCTGGGTGCTAATACCTTCCCAGGTTGTAACCAACCCTCTTTCTCAGTTTCTCTGGTTCGCGACCGTCTTATCCATCTTTTCCTAGGTTTATGCAGCATTACCTTTCCTTCGGGATAAAAATGCCTAGCTGGCGACTCTTTTCAGTTCATCTTCATTTTCTCCTTTCGCCGACTGTTCGCGTCTGTACCCCTTCTGGCCCGATGTCATTTGGTGGGAGCGACAGCTTGGCGACTTCACTAGGGACTCTTATACTGTAACCAAGGCTTTTGGTTCTTTTTGTGGGTTCCTCCTAGCGCTTGTTTGATTTTGTGTTTACGGGGGTGTTATGTGATAATTATGTTTATTTATTTTCTTTATTGCTTTATGTACCGTTTTATTTACTGCTTTCTTTACAGTTTTTTATATATACATCATACTGTCATTATCATTGCTGGATCTGGCTTCTGTTTTGGTGGGTGGGGGTTCCACTGAGTGATTAAGGTCCTATACCTGGGACCTGAGTGACACCTAGGCTAGAGTGGTTCATTTTCTTTCCCATTCCATTTCGGTCTGGTGCGGGAATATGAAACACGGTTCAGATATGGGTTTCTTCTTGAGAACTCTGTGCTACAGATTTTCTGTAGTGCTAGGGCTATCTGGGAAGCCTGCTAAGTCTAGATGACCTTTATTATGACCTTCAGAATCTGGGGTGAATTAGAGGAGAATTTTTTATGGTTATTGTAAACATTGTACCTCCAGGTTAGATGTGTTTACACTTCTCATAACTGATCCAAGTCTGAGGATCCTTGTTCTAGAACACTACATGTGAGGGGGTTGGGTTGTTTACAGGTTTTGCAGGAGACCTTGACCACATCATACCCTGTTACTGTTTTGTTTAAGAATACTCCACTTTGGACAGTTCTTGTGATTAACCCTGGACATGTGGCTCTTTATTTGAGCCCCCACCCTGGTTACTGGATTTCTGAGCCTTCATCCAGACTTTTGAACACACATGGACCTTATACCAAGACAAATAATCAGATCCAGCTCTTGATCACAAACCCTTACATATCATTTGCATATATCATCATTGCATCATTTAACATTTGTTTATTCGTTTTTTAGGGTATCCATCATATCATATTTGGTTTGGTTTTGACCCCTTCTACTGCTTAGACCTCTGCTTCTGTTATCTTCTTCAACATCTGCCTTAGTAGTTCTTCTTCAGCACCTGCACCAGTCTGTCAGGGACTCACCTCCAGCTTCTCAGCCTGTGATCTTCATCAGCTTATTTTCAGCCTCTTCATCAGCACTCATGGCTACTCCAAGGAAGAGCAACATATCTTATCATTTCTTTGAGCCCATATTGACTGGTATCAGGCAGGTCCAGTCCCTTATCACACCTGACCACATCCCACTATTCAGAGAGCACTATGGGGGAATTTTGGACATGGTCATGGATCTTGATTCATCTCAGAGGAGCATGATCCACACATGTTTGCAGTTCTATGACCCTCCTCTTAAGTGCTTCACCTTTCCTGATTTTTAGATGGGACAACTGCTAGAAGAGTTTTCTTTATTGATTGGAGTTCCTATCAGAAAAGGAATTCCTTTCAACCCAGAGATGACTGCTCCCAGAGGTGAAGAGTTAGCAAGGGCATTGTATTTGGAGCCTGCCCTCATTGAGCAGCACATGACAACAAAAGCTGGGATTCCTGGTTTACACCTGGACTTCTTGATTTCTCAGGCCACCCTGAAAGCTGCAGTGGGAGAATGGAAGGCAGTCTGTGCACTCTTAGCCCTCAGCATATATGGGGCTATTTTGTTTGCAGATGAGCCCAAATTTGTAAGTAAGAATGCCATCCACTTGTTCCTGCTGAGGAACCCAGTGCCTACATTGCTAGGGGATTTTTACTACTCAGTCCACCAGAGAAATGAAAAACAGAGAGGGAAGCTGGTCAGATGCTGTGCTCCTCTGTTCTATTCTTGGCTGCTCAGACACTTGCCTAAGTCAGATGCCTTCTTGAACCCCCATCAGCAGAAGAATTGGGCCAAAAGGTTCATCTCCTTGACTTTAGATGACATCAGGTGGTGCACCCAGAGCACCAAAGGTAAGGATATCATCACCAGTTGTGGGCAATACCCTAATGTGCCTCTAATAGCAGTAAAAGGTTGCATCAACTACAACCCTTTACTGTTTAAAAGGCAATTGGGATACACCTTGGTTTATCCTCCCAGAGGACAGGATTTAGATGAGACCCTGTACTGTGAGATCCAATCTGGCTCTGCTGTTGTCAGGCAAGCTGCTTGGGCTTGGGACAACATCCAGACCAAAGGGACAACTATCCTTGGAAGATGCAACAATATTGCTTCAGCCCAGTACTCTAACTGGTCCCGTGCTAGAGCTCAGATCACCAGAATGCCTTTCACCTTGAAAGACACCCCTGGACCCTATACAGTGCAACCTACAGCAATTGTCAGCCTGGAAGAATTTGAAAAGCTGAAAGGGAGGAATGATCAGCTAGCTGAAGCCCTGAAGAGAACCCTCTGGGAAAGGAATGATGGTCGTCTGGACATTGAGAGATTGGAAAGACTCAAGACTGAGCATCTAGCCAAGATTGAAAGGACAGATGACTACATTAGGAAGGCAAGAGCCGGGGAACAGATACTGAAGAATGCCTGCAAGAAGGACAATATTCAGAAGGCAAGGACTGAGCTTTATCTGGAGGAAAGCCAGGCTAGGTGGGTCAGGATCACCGAAGCTCGTACACTAGAAGACCAGAGGACTCAAGCCAAGATTGAACAACTGGAGGCCAATGAGAAGAAGCAGCGGGAAGCTTTGTTGGCAGCTCAGAAGGAGATATCAGAGTTAAAACTCCGGGCGGGGTTAAAGAGATCCAAGGATCAGGACAGGCATAAGAAGCCAACTAATGCCATTTCTACCAGGAATCTCCTCATTCGGACTATTATAGAGCACCCAGCTGGTTCAGTGGCGGAGGCTCTCCTGAAGGAAGTCAAGGAGGATGACTTCGGATTGGATGTCTGATCCTTTTGCTTGTATTTCTTTTTCTTTGATGTACTTTTTTCTTTTGATTGTTGTATTTTTGACCTACCATGGGCGTGCATTGTAAACAAACTATGTATTTCCATTATTTGTAATATATCAGTTTGTCTCATTTATTGGTGGGATTTCTCTCAACATCAACAGGCATCTCCTCGAGGTCTGGAAAGGTCAAAACCAAGAACCAAACCGGATACCTTGGAAAACAAATAAGCATATTGCATTGCATACTAACATTTTTCTTTGTTTTGTAGGTTTTTGTTTATTATCTTGTTTCTCACTTTTTTGTGGTTTCAGGAAACATTGCTCGACGTAGAGTGTTCCCTGTCAACCGTGCACACCGGTACCCAACCCGTAACAACCTTCCAGGCATTCAGATGGATCAGGTGCAGCAGGACCTGAATGAAGTAAGAAATCAGATGGAAAACGAAAGGGTCGAGACGAGAAACCAAATGACCCAGTTTATGGCTGTAATGACTGGCTTGGCTCAGAGCCAAGAAAGGCTGAGGGAATTGGTGGAAAGACAGAACCCTGAAGAGCCTCACCCTGGTACAGGAGGAACCAGCAATAATGAACGCAGACATCCTCGCATTGACCCACCAGAGTTCGGACCCCATTTGAACCCAGATGGTAATATCTCGAGAAATATTCAAGGAAACACTGCTGCAGGCAGGATCTTGCAGGAGGATCCCCAAGAGGAACAATTCACAGTTGTCGGAGCTAGGGATGAGGTTTATGACAGAAGACTGGATGAGATTGCTGAAAAACTGAGGTCTTTGGAATCCCAGAACTCCTCAGGCTTTGACGTGATGGATATGGGGCTGGTAGATGGGGTGAGGATTCCTCACAAATTCAAACCCCGATGTTTTGAAAAATATAATGGTACCTCCTGCCCGCGTACTCATTTGCAGTCCTTCTTGGGGAGACTCAAGGCTTATACTATGGATGAGAAGTTATGGATGTTCTATTTTGAGGACAGCTTGACTGGAGCTTCAAGAGAATGGTATTCGCATTTAACCAAGGCCACTATAAGATGTTGGAAAGACTTGGCCGAGGCCTTTATCCGTCAGTACCAGTACAACCTAGACATGGCTCCCAATAGAACTCTTCTAATGGGCATGTCTCAGTCTTCAAGGGAAAGCTTTCGGGATTATGCTCAGAGGTGGAGACAGCCTGCTACTGCTGCCCAGCCACCCATGTCTGAATGGGAGATGGCAGACATGTTTATGAACACCTTGCAAGGAACTTATATTGACCGACTTGCTGCTTTCTCTTCCACAAGTTTTTCCGATGTAGTTATAGCTGGTGAGAGAATTGAGAGTCTTTTGAAGATGGACAAAATCTCTAACAATGGTGCAAGCTCTTCCAACAATCCCAGAAAACCTTTTTCAGGACCCCGAAGGGCAGGTGAAACAAATGCTATCCATACAAGCAGGGGTAGACCCCAGTATCCTCATAGATCAATAGCAGCCATTACCATCCTGGCTCCAGCTCAACAACAACCACTTTTTCCTCAACAACAACAACATCACTATCAGCAACAACCTCATTTTCCGCAACAAAGATCGTATAACAATAACAACAGCAGCGCCCCATTCAACAGAGGCTGTCTCAGGAAAATAGGGTGATTGATCCTATCCCTATGCCCTATGCCACTCTACTGCCACAACTCCTGAAGCTCAACCTGGTTGAGTTGAGGACGTTGGCTCCACCAGATCCTCTCAACCTCCCGAAGAATTATGATGCTAATGCCAGGTGTGCCTTCCACTCCAACGCACCTGGTCACAATACTGAGAAATGTAGAGCCTTACAAATGAAGGTTCAGGATTTGGTCGATTACAAAGCTCTCAATTTCGCACCTCCTCCGAATGTTAACAGAAGTCCTATGCCTAATCATGGTGGGCCCAGGATTAATGCCATAGAGGAAGATCAACCATTCGCACTGATTGACAATGTTGCACAGATTCAAACACCACTGGCTGAAATCAAAGCTCGACTCTTGAGATGCCTGGTGTTCCCAGGCTGTGAGGCCTGCTGTGAATCGTGTAAGACTACTATTAATGGTTGTGAGAAGCTAAGGTTCGACATAGATGGCCTTATCAGAGATGGAATTTTGCAGATTACCACAACGACGTCTACAATATCAACAACTCTTCCTCCAACAACGACAGATCCTCCTACAACAACAACAACTATCATTCCCACTGATTCATCCACAACTCCAGCAATCACTCCATCTATCATTTCAACAGACCAGAGTTCAACAACGTTTACTTCTACAACATCAACACCCATTTTATCAACGGAATCGCCTACAACACCAACAAACATTAATGAAGATGTTTCAACGGTCACGATCTATTATGACATGACAAATGTTCATCCCAACAACAATTTCCAACAACAAACTGCAACACCGCCTGTCAGATCCCCAGTCACAATCTACTACGACCCGCATACCATCACAGTTCCTTCAACTGCAGCAATCAGTCCGGTCACCATTATGGTACCTGGGCATGTTCCTTATGAAAGCAGTAATGTCATACCTTGGCATTACGGCTCTGATCTCTACTGTGACAGAAAGAAGATCACTCTGGATTCATCAACCTCTTCACCACAAGTTGACAATGTTGGGGGAGGCGGAGGCTTCACCAGAAGCGGACGCCTTTTTGCCTCACAAACACCGAGACTCAACGCTGAAGCAGAAGCTGCTGCTAAGGCAAAAGGGAAGAATGTGGTACCCGAAGAGCCAGCTGTTAAAGAAACTCAAAAGGCGTCTTTTGAACAAGAGGTGGACGAGTTCATGAGAATAATCAAAAAAAGTGATTACAAAGTGGTGGACCAGCTTCACCAGACGCCCTCCAAAATCTCTATTTTGTCATTGCTAATGTGTTCCGAAGCCCATAGGAATGCACTTTTGAAGGTCTTGCACGCAGCCTATGTGCCGGAAGAGATTACGGTTAATCAGCTGGAAACAGTGGTTGCAAATGTTAATACCAGTCATGGACTGGGCTTCACAGACGCCGATTTAACAACGGAGGGACGCAATCATAACAAGGCTTTACACATCACCTTAGAATGCAAAGGTGCAGTTCTTCTCATGTACTGGTAGACACTGGGTCTTCGCTCAATGTCCTCCCAAAGAAGGCCTTGGTGAAGCTAGAGTATGATGGTTTGGCATTGCGTCCAAGTAACTTGGTGGTGAGAGCATTTGATGGCTCTAAGAGATCAGTGCTTGGAGAGATTGATTTACCTGTGATGATTGGCCCACAAATCTTTAAAACTACTTTCTTCGTGATGGACATACAGCTGTTTGTTGGGTAGACCCTGGATTTACGCCGCTGGCGCTGTTACATCTACCCTTCACCAGAAATTAAAATTTGAGTGGGAAGGCCAGATCATTACAATCTGCGGGGAGGAGGACATTTTTGTAAGCCAGCTGGCTACTTACAAGTATATAGAGATGGATGGAGAGATCCATGAGACTATGAGTCAGGGATTTGAAGCCCTCAACATCAATGAAGCAACTGCTGTGTCTGGAACTTCCATCACTTCATATCAACAAGCCCGAAAGGTTGTTGAAGAGGGTACCGCTTAAGGCTAGGGCAAGCTGCTGCCAGTAGAAAAGAAAGAAGACAGATTCAAGTTGGGTTATAGACCAATCCGACAAGATCAACCAGAGGCTGCAACGGAGCCCAAATTTGTCAGCGGGGGAATGCTTACCCCAGATGCTGTGAACAATTTAGAATACGAGGAAGAGGACGAACGCAACCTGGAAAGCTGGATACGTCCAAGGATCCCGGGGAACCAAGTCTCTAACTAGTCTTCCCAGGAAATTATAAGAGTTACTCCTGCAGAGTAATTATTATTTCCTGTCTTTTAAGCATGCATCAAGTCCTGCATCTTGCCCAAGATGTCAAGACTCATTTTGTAATCGGGCCATCTTGTATTTTGTGCAAACGATCAATTAATGAATGTCAGGAAATCTTTTGCAAACGAGTCTCTTTTTCGCTCACTGTTTTTCATTTTTCATTTTTTGTACAAAACAATAAAATGGCAATGTTTTCAAAATAATAAATTTTCACTTTTTTAAACAAGATAAAATTGATCACTAAAATGAACAAATCTAAACCCTTGCAGAGAGTGCCCTCTAGACCGCACCGACAACAACACTCCTATGACTTCGACAATCCGATTAATCAAGCCGATGAAGGGGTTGAAGAAGATTATGAGCTACCTGAAGAGCTAACCAGGTTGTTAAGGCAAGAGGAGAAGGATATCACTCCTCATCAGACAGTTAATCTTGGTACCGAAGAAGACTTGAAAGAAGTGAAGATCGGGGCCCGTCTGCAAGATTCAGTGAAGGAACAACTTATAGACATGCTTCGAGAGTACGTTGATGTCTTTGCTTGGTCCTACCAAGACATGCCAGGGTTGGATACTGACATTGTTATGCACAAGCTGCCTTTGAAGGAAGACTATCCTCCAATGAAACAGAAGTTGCGCCGTACTCGTCCGGATATGGCCATGAAGATAAAAGAAGAGGTGCAAAAATAGTGGGACGCCAGTTTCCTTGCTGTAACTAGTTACCTGCCGTGGGTTGCTAACATTGTACCTATGCCTAAGAAGGATGGCAAAGTACGGATGTGTGTGGATTACCGGGATCTGAACAGAGCCAACCCGAAGGATGACTTCCCATTACCTCACATTGATGTATTGGTCGACAACACGGCTCCGTTCTCGGTATTCTCCTTCATAGATGGATTTTCAGGATATAATCAGATCATGATGTCACCTGAAGACATGGAGAAGACGACCTTCATCACACCCTGGGGCACATTCTGTTATAAGGTAATGCCATTTGAACTGAAGAATGCCGGTGCCACTTATCAACGGGCTATGGTGACATTATTCCACGACATGATCCACAAAGAAATTGAATGTTATGTGAATGACATGATTGCCAAGTCCCTCACTGAAGAAGACCATTTGGTAAATCTGCTGAAGCTTTTCAAACGTCTGAGAAAATACCAGCTGAAGTTAAACCCCAACAAATGCACATTCGGGGTACGTTCCGGTAAACTGCTAGGATTCATTGTTAGTGAAAAAGGAATTGAAGTTGACCATGACAAAGTCAAAGCCATTCAAGAGATGTCTGCACCTAGGACTGAAAAAGAAGTTCGGGGGTTCCTAGGTAGATTGAACTATATTTCGCGATTCATATCTCACCTTACAGCAACCTGTGAGCCCTTGTTCAAGTTGTTAAGAAAAGAACAAACGGTCAGGTGGAATGAAGACTGCCAGAAGGCTTTTGACAAAATCAAGGAGTACTTACAAGAACCTCCGATCCTTATGCCTCCAGTTGAAGGAAGACCTCTAATAATGTACTTGACAGTATTAGAAGGATCAATGGGGTGTGTGCTGGGCCAGCATGACGAGTCTGGTCGAAAAGAGTATGCAATATACTACCTAAGCAAAAAGTTTACCGACTATGAACAACGTTATTCACTGCTCGAGAAAACTTGTTGTGCTTTAGCGTGGGTTGCTCGCCGACTAAGACAGTATATGTTGACCCACACTACTTTATTGATCTCAAAGATGGACCCAGTCAAGTACATATTTGAGAAGCCAGCACTTACCGGAAGGGTTGCAAGATGGCAAATGATTCTGACAAAATATGACATTCAGTACACATCTCAAAAGGCCATCAAGGACATTGTACTGTCTGACTATCTGGCTTAGCAATCCATTGATGATTACCAACCAATGAGATTTGACTTCCCTGATGAAGACATCATGTTCCTGAAAGAAAAAGATCATGAAGAGCCTTTTCACACTGAAGGGCCTGACCCAGAAGAAGAATGGACAATGATGTTTGATGGGGCTGTCAATATGAATGGTCGTGGAGTTGGTGCAGTGCTCATTACACCTAAGGGAGTTCATATTCCTTTCTCGGCAAAACTCACTTTTAACTACACTAACAACGAATCTGAATACGAAGCCTGTATCATGGGTCTTGAGGAAGCCATTGACCTCAGGATCAAGACTTTAACTGTATTCAGAGATTCAGCTCTGGTAATCAATCAGACCAACGACAAATGGTACACCCACCAAGAGCATTTGATTCCATACCGAGACTATACGAGGAGACTACTGACTTTCTTCACAACAGTCAAGCTTGAGTACATCCCTCGAGATGAAAATCAGTTTGCAGATGCTCTAGCTACCATTTCCTCCATGATCAAAGTTCAAGCCGCCAACTTTATACCTCGTATTTCAGTGTCCAGACTTGACACACCAGCATATGTTTTCTCTGTGGACATTACTAAAGATGACAAGCCTTGCTTCCATGACATCAAATGCTTCTTAGAGGATCAAACATACCCACCTGGGGAATTATCCAATGATAAGAAGACATTGAGAAGGCTAGCTGGTAGTTTCTTCCTGAATACTGATGGTTCCTTGTACAAGAGAAACTTTGACATGGTGCTTCTCCGATGTGTTGATAAGAAAGAGGAAGACTTGCTGATGCACGAGGTGCATGAAGGATCTTTCGGTACCCATGCTGGAGGACACGCAATGGCCAAGAAGTTGTTAAGATCAGGTTACTACTGGATCACAATGGATGCAGACTGTTGTGCTTATACCAGAAAGTGCCATAAATGCCAGATTTATGCAGATAAGGTGCATGTACCTCCGAATCCTTTGAATGTGATGTCTTCACTGTGGCCCTTCGCCATGTGGGGCATTGATATGATTGGAAGGATTGAGCCAACTACTTCAAATGGTCACAGATTCATCCTAGTAGCCATTGATTACTTCACCAAATGGGTCGAAGAAGCCTCGTATGCCAACGTCACCAGATAAGTGGTAGACAGGTTCCTGAAGAGAGACATCATATGTCGGTATGGAGTGCCCGAGCGAATCATTACTGATAATGGTTCCAACATAAACAATAAAATGATGGCAGAACTGTGTCGGGACTTCAAGATCCAACACCACAACTCTTCTCCTTACAGGCCAAAGATGAATGGCGCTGTTGAGGCAGCTAATAAGAACATTAAGAAGATTGTGCAAAAGATGGTGGTTACTTATAAAGACTGGCATGAGATGCTACCATTTTCCTTGCATGGGTACCGTACTTCAATCAGAACATCCATTGGGGCAACACCGTATCAGCTCATGTATGGTATGGAGGCAGTCCTACCTGTTGAAGTTGAATTACCCTCTTTACGGGTATTGATGGATGTAAAGTTGAGTGAAGCAGAATGGGTCCGATCTCGGTACAATCAATTGAATCTGATCGAAGAAAAGAGACTAGCTGCAATCTGTCATGGGCAGCTATATCAGAAAAGAATGAAGAAAGCCTTCAATCAGAAAGTCAGGCTTCGAGAATACCAAGCAGGAGATCTTGTGTTGAAAAGACTCCTTCCTCCTCATACAGACCACAGGGGCAAGTGGACTCCGAATTACGATGGTCTGTTCATAGTCAAGAAAGTTTTCTCTGGTGGAGCACTGATGCTCACCACTATGGATGGTGAAGATTTCCTGTCCCCTGTGAATTCAGATGCAGTTAAAAAATACTTCGCATAAAAATGACCCGCATGACATAAAAACAGAATGTAAGTCCAAGCAAAAATAGGGCATCCCGGCGAGTCAAAAACAGAATAAAAAACTCGGGCAAAAATAAGGGAAAATAAAGAAAAATTGTACACCCGCTGAGTTGAAAAGCCGCATTGGACAGCTTAGGCAAAAATGGGTATCCCGGTGGATTGAAAACCCGAAAGGGCGATCCACCCAAAATTAGGGAATAAGCGAACAACTGCATTCTGAATTTGTCTGTATCACTCTCAACACGGCAAGCTTCGAAAGGTTAAAGCATCGGTCAAAATCAACCTTCTTCAAAAAACAAGATGAGAAGAACGTCAAGGTCATACGGGTCATAGCAATGGGAAGCTCACTGAAGCGTCATCAACATTGCCAGCACCTTCATTTTTCTCAATTTGTAACAACCTCCTCATTTCAGGGGATTTGTTTCTCTGACTGTACTTGCCAATTCAGGGCACACAAATTAATAAAATCAGAGTTTTTAGTCACATTGCGTCTTGTTATTTTTGTTTCGTTTTCAAAATGTCCGATATTCATGATATGATATTTGCATAGAAAAAGATGTGCCTTTCTAATAAATGCTTGCAGGAAATGTATTTACTTCCAGGAATATCTAACCTCCTATGACGGAATCCGGTAAGGGATACCTCGGGATACTTGTACATTTTCCTTGTTTTGACAGGATTGCAGTATTTGGAATACATTTCCTCAGCAAAGTTGTCGAATCATTGTTTCCTCAGCACATCCTCCAAACAGCACCGTAAATGCTTTCTCCCTATCAGAGTGGCCAGACATCATTTCTCCAACACACTTTCTCCAGAACAACATCAGTAAATGCTCATTTCCCCAGCCGATTTGTCAAGTTTCCTCATCCTCAGCAGGATCTTCATATAAACCTCCGGGAGGATCGTTCAGCAATCTTTTCTCCCCCAGAATGCCAAACCTCTCTTCTCCAGCAAAGACAGGGAACCATCTCCCCATAGAGCTCCAGCCTCTCCCAGAAGAGCAATGTCTGAATTCCCCACACAACAAAGTAACGAAGGCTTCCTCATCCCCAGCTGGGTTAACTCATCAGATAGATTTGTCAGTGATATGATTCCCCAAGCAGAGCCATACATTCTATCAAATCTCCCATTGATCTCATCCCCAGCTGGGATATCCTTCCAAGCGGATCAGTCAAAGATCTCCACAAGAAGCGGGATCCGAATCCCGGATCGGTATCTTTTGCATAATCATAGCATTCGCATCATAAATCCCCACAAAGCGTAGCATTCCGTCTAATACGGAGCATTACGGCAAAAATCAAACATATTGCATAATCACCAGTCAGGTTCGGACCTGTCACCTGTAGATGTCAACAATACCGCATCAGCAATATACAAAATACATATCCCCACAGAAAGCCAAAGCATCCCTTTGCATTCTCAAAATACAAATACTTCTTGACGCTCGTCTGTGTCATTTCCCCAGTAGAAAGCCAAAAGTGTCCCCTTTGCAATCAACAAGCACATGATCATATACTCTTTCGACACTCGTCTGTGTCATATCATCCCCTGCAGATATAAACCAGACAAATACTTATACACTATCTTGGCACCCATCCGTGTCACCGCTCCCCATCATGGTTGCCCAAACACTTGTTGCAAACTAAACACTTGTTTATAATACACTCTCATCGACACTCGTCCGTGCCATCCTATCCCCACAGGTTGCCAAAATACCTTTTACACACTCTTATACAAATGGTTGCTCATAACTTATACACTTTCTCTTTTGATACTCGTCCGTTTCGCTTTTCCAGCAAGTTGAACACTCGTCCGTGTCTTGCTCATACTTCACATTGCTTGTTATTACTTATACAGATACTCGTACGTATCTTATATATACACTTATTCCCCACAGATTCGACACTCGTCCGTGTTCTTTGTTAACCAGTTGATACTCGTCCGTATCATCATCTCTGAACACGCGTCAACGTTTGTTTCTACTGATACTCGTCTATATCGCAGTCTTAAGGATGCTCGTCCGCATCTTTAATCTATACATCGCGTCAAACACTTATATCTTTTATTTCTTGGATGTAAACACTCTTCCATGTTTACCATTCCCCAGCAAATCACCAGCAAAGCAACTTTTCTTCTATCCGACATTCGTCCTATGTCGTGATACTTTCGGCAACTATACCCTGCCAAGTGTTCGTCCTTCACCTATGGATGATCGTCCCTCATCCTTTCCCCAGCGGAGTCTCCATTATTGGAACCTTTTTCTATCCGACATTCGTCCTATGTCGTGATATCTTTCAGCAGCCGTCCCCTGCTAGGTGATCGTCCTTCACCTTGGATGACTGTCCCTCATCCTTATTCCCAACAGAGCAGCCGTCCCCTGCTAGGTGATCGTCCTTCACCTCTTGATGATCGTCCTTCATCATTTTATCCGATGGTCGTCCCCATCGTTGATCTTGTTATCCGACATTCATCCTATGTCATGATAAACCCCCAGAGCAGCCGTACCCTGTTAGGTGATCGTCCTTCACCTCTTGATGATCGTCCTTCATCATGCTTATCCGATGGTCGTCCCCATCATTGACCTTTTTCTATCCGACATTCATCCTATGTCGTGATAAAGAGCAGCCGTCCCCTGCTAGGTGATTGTACTTCACCTTTTGATGACCGTCCCTCATCATTACACCATTTATTCTTTGAACCGGTGGCCGTCCCCATCATTGTCTTTACCTATTAATCCCCAGAGAATGTTGTTACTTTACTTAATGGTCGTCCCCATCATGATCCCTTCATTTCCCCGGCTTGTCGGCCGTCTCTGTCATCGCCTGATTTACAGTTTATCCCCAGCAGTCGTCCTCTGCTCGATTGTCGTCCTCCATCGTTTTCACTTGATAATCATACTATACCTTTATTTTACAATCTATATCCCTTTTCTTCTTCTCCTCAGTGAGTGTAAATTTTGGACTGTCTTTGGTATTCAACCACAAGTTATCTTGTTTGTCTGTTAAGCCAGGCGCTTACATCCTGCACAGCTAACTCATGCTTGAATAGGGGAAGCTGTAAACACCCCAAATTTTCCCTCACTATGTTCACACCATGGCTTGTGATCTTTCATCTTTGCATTATTCTAATCATACCATATCATGTTGCATTTTTGCTTCATTGCATTAGTTCAAGTTCATCTGCATCTAGGGTTTGTGATCTGAGCAATCCAAGGATTCATCTAAGCCACTCCAAAGGCCATCAATCATTCCAAGAGGGTCCATGTATGATCAATAATCATATTATATCCTCCAAAGATCAAGGAAGTCAAAGAATCACAAGAACTGGCAAAGCATGGAAGCAGAGCTAGGGTGTAACTGCACAGATGACCTGAAATTAGGGTTTTGGTTTCAGAGGCCATAACTCCAAATTTTTTGGTCACTCTTGTTTCTAAGGGTCTCAATATGTTATAAGGATCATGTGTACCAAGTTTGATGAAGAAATTCATTGTGGAAGTCATCTGATCACTGGGTAACTTCTTGAGCAAGTCAGGGCAAAATCAGGGCATCTGAGGCCCCCAACATGGAACCCAAGTGGATTTTTCATCAAATTGAAGTTATATGATCATTGAAGTGATTAGAAGTTCACAAAATTGAAGAAAAATGAGCTAAACCAAAAGTTGCCAAAAATGGAAATGACTTGTAATGTAAACTTTCCATTTTGGGAAAGTTTTTCAACCTCCTCTTTCTCAACCAAAAATGCTTCAAATGAAAAATTATTGGTCATGAAAGTTGTAGATTGGATCATTCCCTTTGCAAAAAGTACAAGAACAAGATCTAATTCATTTTGGAACTCAAGATATGGATTGTCAAAGTTGGCAAAAATCCCATAAATTTCAAGAATGCACCAAAAGGGATTCTTTGCAAAACCCCTTGCCAAGGTTTTTTGTGACTTCAAACACACTTCTAGGCATCATACAAACATTGTGCATTGCCTAAAATTCAGAATTGGCCAAAGAATCATGTTATTCCATGTCTTGCACATCAAGAAATCCAAAAGGGGCCAAAACTTCATGAATTTGCAAAATGGCACAAAACCTCTCATCCACTTGCCACAACTCATCAAATCTGATTCACAAACATTCCTTGATCTCAGCTGAACCAGGACATGCCCAAATCCAAGCCTGCCACTTGCCCATACCTCAAGTACAAGAAATGTTGACTTTATGCAAATTCACCCATACCAATCAACTGCAGCCACCACCCACTCTCTGCCCAACCAGAACACTACAAGCATGCCTCAAGGATACATTTTCATAACATACACAAGCTGAAACCTCCAAGAACTCAGCATTGCCAAAAATCACCTCTCTTGCATTTTTCTTCGAAACTCATACCACACTTACTCAAACTCAAAACAAATTCCACCATTCATCTCTAAATCACTCACTGATCACAAACCAACCATTGAAACAGCCAAAAACACTCCATACACCAAATACGATTTCTGACCAGTTGGATTGCTACCACTCAAACCAGCCATCCTCAAAGCTTTCCAAGCATTGCAACTGCCTCAAGAAGTTCATTAGAGTCATTCTGCACCAAGGAAGTGGCCAGAAAGCTCAAGGGTGAAAAGCTCCACCTCAGGTAGCCATCTGAATTTATTTTTCCAGAACCTCTCTTTTATGTTACAAAATGAATAAGCATGCTTCACTGGTCATTCTGAACTTTGAAATTTTGAAAATGGTGTAGAAACGAGCTTGTATTGGTTGTCTGAAATTTCTGCACTTTTTTGTTCATCCTTTTGAATCTTGAGTTTGAGTGAAAAGAAATGAGGTTTGAGGGTGGATTTAGGTTCAGGGAAGTGGGAGGAGTAAATCTGGAGCTTTAGAGCTCCAGAAAGTACCTAGGGAAGAAGTTTGAGTTTTTCAGGTGAGGGTGTCACCGGAGAAGACGACCGGAGCTCTTCTCCGGTGGCCAGAAAGTGATTAATGGGATAATTAGGGTTAGGGCTAGGTTTGAACGTGGACCCTTGGATCTCTCTTCCCGCGCGTGTTTGTTTGGTTGAGATTAGCTCATTAGTTTTTTAATCTGAATTAATTAATTAGTTAATAAGGTTTAATGAAGTTTGAATGTGGCCCTTTAGATCTGGCGCGCAGTCAACCCCCATAAGCCCAGATTCAATCTCAGCCTCTCCTTTTGCATACTTCAGTTTATTTTAATTTTATTTCACATTTTTTCTATTTATTTTGTACGAATTATTTAAAATAGCTAGAAAATCCCAAAAACATTTTTATTCTGCATTTTTGTTTCAAGTAATTTTCTTAACCCCAAAATATTTTTATTTTTATTTTTTGCATTTAAAAATCATTTTTTAAACATTTAAATGTTTATTTTAATTAATTAATGAAAATTAATTAATTAAAATATCATTTAGGTTTCTAAAAAATCCCAAAAAAATCATATTGCATCTTTAAACATTTAGAAACATTGCCATACCATCCACACAAATTTCTTTTTGGTTTTGAATCACTTTTGATAATTTTTCTTGAATTTAGGGTTCATAAAATCCTATTTTTGAACCCTAACTTCAAGAATTCTTTTCTGCCTAACCAAGAATGATATGACAATGGTTCTTTTTGCATTGATCCTCATTTTACATGTAGTTTCTAGCATAATTTTTTCATAAATTTCTTCTGCATTTTTGAATTGATTTGCATTTTTTCCCTTTAGGTACCTTAAAACCCTAGATAACTTAAAAAAATCATAACTTTCATTAGGTTAGGGTTCCTTTGATTCCATTTTCAATTTTTTATCTTGTCATTTGCTTCTTTTTTTGAGTTTTGCATCTCATTTTGCATGAAAACACTAATTTCTCATCTTCTCTTGCATACATCTTGCATATGCTTACATTCATGAACTTGCCATGACATTTTGTGCATTCACATGACTTCTAAGACATCCTAGGACACATTAGAATCATGTTTGATCATTTCCCCATCCATTTTCCATGTTATGCATTCATTTCATTCCATGTGCATTCATGAACTTTCATGCTTCTTTCATGCTCCATTTGCATCTTCATCACTTGTATGATCATTCACAACTCTTGACATTTCTTTGCATCATCTCTTAACATCATTTGCATCATGAATATGCTTCTGGTTTTGGCTTACACCCTTGCATACATCTCATTTTCATTTCATTTCATTTCTTTATGCTAACTTTTCAGGTGGTAAGTACTTTGAGAAGTGAACTTGCCTTCACTTCTCACTTCTCTTCTCATCTCTTATATTATGCATCTTTGCTGAATTTTGTATTTATCTTAGAGTGAGCTTGCTCATTCATGTTCCTTCTTCACTTTCTTTCTTCAAGTAACTTATCTTCTTAAGTGAAGTAAGTTGACTTGCTTCTTCTGCTTCTCCTCCTTCTTCTGCTTCTTCCTTGGTGGCTTTTCTTGAAGATCTCTTGCAAGCCTCATAAACCCTAGGAACACCTAAACATGATAACAATTAGGGTTTGAGTAGTACCCCATTAGTTTTACCTTTGTGTCATCTTTTGTGTCTCTCTTCTCATCTCTTAATCAGGGACTAAACCTTTAAGGTTTTAAGGCTTTGTGATTAAGGTTATGCCTGCATCCTTCTCTTAGGATGGAGTGTATAACTTTAATCCTAAGTGTTAAACCCTTAATGTGTTTAAATCCCTTAATCAATTCATCTAATAATCATCAAGACATCAAGCTTGTAACTTGGGCCTTGCATTAGGGTTCTAATTCTTCCTTGATTGGTTAAGAAGGACTAACCCTAGTGGTAATGGACAAGTCCCCCTCAAGTTGTCTTACAAACCATAAAATTCACTTCTTAATCTCACCATTAACTAAAATCCACTTTAATAAGGGCTTTGTTTTGTCATGAGGTTAATCCCTAATCATGGATTAAGTTGAGGAGTCTTCCTCAGCTTAAATGTTCTCATTTATTATCCTTCTATTAGGATGGTGTAATGAGTTCATTAAATCTTTGATTATGGCTTAAACTCATTACTTAACACTAAAAAAAATACCAAAAACATCTAAATAATCACAAGTAGCTTAATGATCCTAATCCTACATCATGGTAATTAAGTTTGAGGTGTTTATCTCATACTTAAGGTAGTCTCATTACTCCTAATCAGAGGGAAGATGTGATGAGTTTACTAATCCTTGGTTTAGGCTTAAGCTCATTAACTTATGACAAACTCCAAAAAAGCAATAAAAGATTGAAAACACAAAAAAAAAAACAATAATCGTCTCCTCCGGGATTCTTTTCTCATCTCATTCACTCATAAACGAAGACTTGCTTCTTCCGTCAAATGCAAGACAGTTTGCACCTGAGCCAGACAGGTCATACACTTGAGCATAGACAAGCAAGCAGTTCATCAGTCAATTTACCTTTCAGTCTCTTTGAGTCGAACTACGGTGTTCTGACTTCCTCATTGCACGAGAGGATACATAGGCATAACTTGACTGTTATCGAACAAAAGTCTCTGTATATTCCCCCCTTTTTCCAGCATTATTCTTTAAGCCTCATTCCTGAGCATTTCACTTCACTTTCTTGCACTGACACTTGTACATTCTTTTCCTACTTTTGCACACAGATAACATAGATACTACCCCTTTAAACAAAAACTTTCAAGCGTGGATCCCGTCGAGTACGACGGACAATCTGGGTGCTAATACCTTCCCAGGTTGTAACCAACCCCTTTCTCAGTTTCTCTGGTTCGCGACCGTCTTATCCATCTTTTCCTAGGTTTATGCAGCATTACCTTTCCTTCGGGATAAAAATGCCTAGCTGGCTACTCTTTTCAGTTCATCTTCATTTTCTCCTTTCGCCGACCGTTCGCGTCTGTACCCCTTCTGGCCCGGTGTCATTTGGCGGGAGCGACAAATGGTAAATTTCATTCTTTCTAAGGTACTTATTGTATCTTCTTACAAACAGTCCCATATCCTCATTAGATTCATAATCTTTGTTATTATACTCACTCTCACACTCATCGTTGGTGGATGGTTTGGAATTAGATGCCTTCAATGTGATAGAATTCTTCTTCTACTCTTTGTCTTTCGATTTATCATTCTTTTCTTTCTTTTCACTTTCTTCGTGCTCAATTAGATTCAATAGCTCTTGCTCATGTTCTTGTAGCTTGCCTATTAGCTTGGTCAAATCCAAGGTTCTTACATCATTGGCTTCCTTGATTGTCGTGACTTTAGGTAACCATTCTCTAGTAAGACATCTTAAAATTTTGTTAGTAGCTACATCGTTGGGAGTGGGTTTATCAAGAGCATTTAAGAGATTTAATAAATGAGAAAATCTCTTTCCCAAATCACCAATAGTTTCCCCTTGGTTCATGTGAAAGCGATCAACCTCTTGTTGCAATGTTTTGATTCTAGCTAGTTTCACGTCATTAGTTCCTTCATGGGAAATCTGTAACACTTCCCACATAGCTTTAGTCGTGGTATGATGTGAGACTCTAAAATATTCATCAGCTGCCAAAGAGACAATGATCATATTTCTAGCCTTCCAATCATAACTACAGTTTTTGTCATCTTTTTCATCCCATTGTGCTTCGGGTTTATGTACTTCAACATTATTCACATCGGTCATAGTTGTTTGTATAGGATTGTCCTGAAAAACCTTCCATATCTTTCTATCAACAAAGTTAATATGAATACGCATACAATCCTTCTAGTGACTATAGTTTTCTCCGGTGAAAACGGGTTCTCTATTATACGCACTCGTTGGTTCGTTATCCATTTTCTAAGAAGTTATATGTGAAGCACTAGATGAAACGATGCTCGTGATACCATTTGTTGGACAATGGCCCGGATCTAGAAGGGGGCTGAAAAGATCTCTTTTAAAAATGTTTTACTTTTCAAAAATTAATTGAAAAATATTTGGCGGAAGTTTCCCGAAAAAATTCACGTCTAAATTATTTTAAGTCATCGGTGATTGGATATTTGTTATGAAACCAAATGGGATAATGAAGATGAATTAACCAAATAGGCACAACAAAGAAGAAATAATGTGTTTTGAATTTTTATCAAACACTTGGTGTGCATACCACACTTAGTGTGTTTTTCCAAATAGTCTAGTGCATAATTTTCTCTAAGGTTGTTATGTAATTATAATAGCAACAATTTCAAAAACACTTAGTGTGCACTAAACTATGCAAAACAAAATTTTCAAAACACAACTATTTCAACTTGTGCAGAAAATTTACCGAATGAAAAATGCAAAGGACACGCGAATTTATTTAGGCAGTTCCCCTACCATCCTCGCTAAGGGTACCTCTTCCCCCAATTCAAAAATCGAATTGGGACTTTTTATTAAAATTGCAATGTTTATACAAAGAGAAAATAGGAACGACAAACCAATCCTAATTGTAGTTGTAGTTATGTTTCTCTTTGCCCCCCTGATTCTAGTTGAATTAAGTTATTCACATGTGTCGAATAAACCCCCGATTAATTGCTCCCGTCTTGCAAGAATTCACGATTCTCCAAACATTGAGCATGACCACTTTAATTTGATACTTGTGAACCCACACTGTTCTTTGCAATCCTTTGGTTACCATGATATGTGTCGCTCCCGGAGATTTGCATCCCGGTGCAGACGCGAACGGTCGGCAAAGAGAAAAAATGAAATGAAGGTGAATAGAGTCTCCAGCTAGGAATTTTTATCCCGAAGGAAAGGTAATGCTGCATAAACCTAGAAACAGATGGATAAGACGGTCGTGAACCAGAGAAACTAAGAAATGGGGTTGGTTACAACCTGGGAAGGTATTAGCACCCAGATTGTCCGTCGTACTCGACGGGATCCACGCTTAAGAGATTGTGTTCAAAAGGGGTAGTGTATGTGCTATTTGTGTGCAAAAGCTGGAAAAGCATATATAAGTGTCAGTGCAAAAGGTGGATGCTCAGGAGCTGAGGCTTAAAATAATGCTGAAAGAGGGGGAAGACAAAGAGACTTTTGTTCGATAACAGTTAAGTTATGCCTATGTATCCTCTCGTGCAATGAGGAAGTCAGAACACCGTAGTTCAACTCAAAGAGACTTAGATGTTTTGTTGTGAACTGCGTACTTGTCTATGCTCAAGTGTATGACTCATCTGGCCCGAGTGCTAACTGTCTTGCATTAGATGGAAGAAGCGAGTTTTCGTTTGTGAATGAGTGTGATGAGAAAAGAATCCCGGAGGAGACGATTATTGTTTGTTTTTGCGTTTTCAGTTTTGTTATTGTTTTTGGTGTTTTGCATAAGTTAATGAGCTTAAGCCTAAATCAAATGCTTGTAAACTCATTATATCTTCCCAGATTGGGGATAATGAGAATACTTAAGTGTGAGATAAGCATCTCAACTTAATTGCCATGATGATGTAGGATTAAGATCATTAACCTACTTGTGATTAATTAGATGTCTTTTTGGGTTTTTGTTTAGTGTTAAGTAATGAGTTTAATCTCTAATCACAGATTAGTGAACTCATTACACCATCCTAATAGAATGATAATAGATGAGAACACTTAAGCTGAGGAAGATACCTCAACTTAATCCATGGTTATGGATTAAATTCATTATATAACAAGCCTTTATTAAGTGGATTTTGATTAAGGGATGAGATTAAGAAATGAATTTTATGGTTTGTAAGACAACTTGAGGAGGACTTGTCCATTTAACACTAGGGTTAGTCCTTCTTAACCATAGAGGAAGAATTAGAACCCTAATGTAAGGCCCAAGTTACAAGATGAAGTATTAGTGATTATTAAGATGATTTGATTAAGAGGTTTAAACAAATTAAAGGTTTAACACTTAGGATTAAAGTTATACACTCCATCCTAAGAGAAGGATGCGGGCATAACCCTAATTCCAAAGTCCTAAAACTTTAAGAGTTTAGTCTCTGATTATTGAGATGAGAAGAGAGACTCAAGGAGACTCAAAGGTAAGAAGCTAAGGGGAACTAATCGCAACCCTAATTATTTTCATGCTTAGATGTTCCTATGGTTTGTAAGGCTTAAGAAAGATCTTCAAGGAAGCCACCAATGGAAGAACCAGATGAAAGGAGGAGGAAGAAGAAGAAATAAGTTACTTAATTCCTAAGAAGATAAGTAACTTAAAGAAAGAAAGTGAGAGAGATGGAACAAAAGTTAAAGCTCACTTAAAAGACAAACAAAATGCAAGTGAAAGAGATAACAAGAGGTGAGAAGTGAAGGCAAATCCACTTTTCAAAGTAACTTACCACCTGAAAATGTTAACATGGATGCATAAAGTACAAAACATAAAGAAATGAAGTGAAATGAGATGAAATGACCAAAGTCAGAAGTGTTTATGCAATGATAATGTCATGTAAGATGATGCAAAGGCATAAAAAATGCATATGTATGATCATACAAGAGATGAGATGTTATGTAAGCATGCTTTGAAGTTTGAAAGTTCATGAAAGTTAATGAAATGAAATGAATGCAAATCATGGAAAATGAATGAAGAAATGATCAAGCATGATTATATCATGTCCTAAGATGTCCAAGGTGACATATGAATGTAAGAATGTCATGGAAAGTTCATGTATGGATGCATATGAAGGATGAATGCAAATGAATATATAAAATTAGGGTTTTATGGAAGCATGTGATGCATATGACCAAACCAGATGCAATGCACAAGATAAAAATATTGAAAATACACTCAAAGGAACCTTAAACCTATACTAGGTTACCATCCAAAGGGGGAGGTCAGAAACTAAACCTAGAAGAAGTTATGGATTTTCTAAGCTTGTTAGGGTTTTTGGATGATTTTCAATGTAAAATGCCAAACAAATTGAAAATGAAAAATAAAAATGAAACAAAAATGCTTTTGCATGCTAGAGGACATGCATAGAACAATACAAAAAGAAACATTCACAAACTCAACTTGGTTCTAGGGTTATGAGTTTTTGAAGTTAGGGTTAGAAAATGAACATTTTTAAGAACCCTAATTCATTGAAAAATCTCAAAGTCTGATCAAAACCAAAAAGAAATTTGTAAGGTGAGTTTGTAAATGTTTGTAAATGTCTTAGAATGCTTTCTAATTTTTTGGTGATTTTTAAATACTTAAATGTATTTTTAATTAATTAAAAAGGATTAATTAATTAAAAATTACATTTAAATGATTTAAAAATATTTTTATATGCAAAAAATAAAAATAAAAATATTTTTGGTTTATGAAAACTAATAAAAGATTTGGTAAAAATTTTCAGAATTTTTTAATGGATTTTGCTATTTTTAATAAATATATGAAATAAAATACAAAGAAAATGAAATAAAAATAAATAAAGGGGAAGTATGTCAATCCAATGGTCCAGATTCGAATTCAGGGGGAAGGAGTTGACCAACGTGTGAATGGGTGGTTGAGATTTGTCCTGACTAAACTATTTTAATTAAGTTAATTAATCAGAAATTAGGGCTTAATGACATGATCTGGACCATTGAAACGCGCGCGAGAACTCACATCCAAGGGCCAATATTCAAACTTCACTAATTATAGGATGAGAATATTTTTAAGATAGACATTGAAGTCGAGTAATTTTTGTTTGAGCCACAAAATTTGGGCACAACAATTTTCGGCCGCAACGTATTCCGCCTCCGCAGTTGACAAAGCAACGGAAACTTGCTTTTTTCTATGCCAACTCACTAGAGAATTTGAAAAGAAATGACATGTGCCACTAGTGCTCTTCCTATCCATTTTGCAACCGGAAAATTCAGAATCAGAATAACCTACCAAAGAACGATCACTACCCTTAGGATACCAAAATCCAAACTTAGGAGTACCACAAAGGTATCTAAGAATGCGTTTAACTGATTTTAAATGGGATTCCTTAGGGTAAGATTGAAATATAGCACACATATAAACACTAAACATGATATCCAGACGAGATGCGGTAAGGTAAAGAAGAGAGCCAATCATACCTCTATACCTTTTTTATGTCCACCTCTTTACCATTCTCATCTCGGTCTAAACTTGTTGCAGTAGGCATTGGTGTATCAATAGTTTTTAAATTTCTCATATCAAATCGCTTGAGAATCTCATTACAATATTTTGTTTGACTTATGAAGGTGCCTTCCTCAAGTTGTCTAATTTGAAGTCTGAGAAAGTAATTTAGCTCCCCCATCATACTCATCTCAAATTCACCTTGCATTGAACTTGAGAATTCTTTGACCAATTTCATATTAGTAGATCTAAAAATGATATCGTCTACGTACACTTAAACTAAAATATAATGTTTTCCTTCCCGTTTAATGAAAAGAGTAGTATCAACCTTTCCTCTTGAAAATCCTTGATTTAATAAAAAAATTCTAAGGTGTTCATACCAGCTTGTTTAAGGCCATACAAAGCACATTTAAGCTTGTACACATAGTTAGGATTCTCATGGCTTTCAAAACCGGGAGATTGACATATATACACTTCTTCATTTATATATCCATTAAGGAAAGCATTCTTAACATCCATTTGATATAACTTAAATTTCTGTGAACGTGCAAATGCAAGCAAAATGCATATAGCCTCAAGGCGGGAAACCATAGCATACGTTTCATCATAGTCAATACCCACCTCTTGGTTATACCCTTGAGCAACAAGACGGGCCTTGTTGCGAGTGATAATACCGTTTTTGTCCATCTTGTTCCTAAACATTCATTTGGTGCCAATTAATCGATGACCTTGCGGAGGAGGGACAAGGTCCCAAACCTCATTTCTTTTGAACTGATTAAGTTCCTCTTGCATAGCCAAAAACTAATTTTCATCTAATAAAGCATCTTTGGAGTTTTTAGGCTCTATTTGAGAGATGAAAGCATAATGATAGAAAAAATTACTTATCCATGATCGTGTAGTGACTCCGTTTGATATATCTCCAAGAATATTGTTAATGGGATGATCCTTTGAGGTTTTCCATTCCAAAGAAAGATTGTCTTGATTTGATGAATGATCCTCCTCTTTGATTTCAGATCCTTTATCAGGCTCCTCCTCAACTCTATCCGGAATGGGTTCAACACATGAAGCTTCTTGATCTTTAAGAATGTCCTCAGAAGAAACACATGCACCAATAACACAACTACCTTTTCCGACAACTTTCAGATAAGATTCATCAAAGGAAACATGCACAAATTCTTCAATAATTAGTAAACTCTTGTTGTATACTCTATGAGCTTTTGAATTAGAGTATCTGAGAAAGATACCTTCATCTACTTTTGAGTCAAACTAGCCAAGGTTTTCTTTATCATTATTTAACACATAACATTTACAAACAAAGGCATGAAGATGAGGCACATTTGGCTTCCTATCTTTTAAGAGTTCATAGGGCATTTTATTGAGAATAGGATAAATAATCACTCTATTTAACACATAACACGTCGTACTTATGGCGTCAACCCAAAAATATTTAGGAAGACCACTGTCATTGATCATAGTTCTTCCTAACTCCTATAGAACACGGTTTTTAGGCTCCACAACACCATTTTGTTGTGGAGTTCTAGGAGAGGAAAAATTATGATCAATTCCATGTTTCTCACAAAACAATTCAAATAGATGATTTTCAAATTCACCTCCATGGTCACTTAGAATTGTAACAATGCTAGTGTTCAGTTTATTTTTAGACAACTCGGCAAACATTTCAAATGTCGAGAAGGTGTCACTTTTACTTGCTAAAAAATGGTCCAACAAAATCTTGAGTAGTCATTTACAATAACAAAACCATAATAGTTTCCACCAAAACTTTTAATTCAAGATGGACCAAATAAATCCATATGAATAAGTTCAAGAGGTCTAGTCGTTGAAACAATGTTTTTGGATTTAAAAGAGACCTTTGTTTGCTTCCCCGTTTGGCATGCATCACAAAGGTGATCTTTAGTAAATTTTATTTCAGGTAGACCAACTACTAAATATTTTGAAACGATCTTATTTAGCAAGTCAAAGTTAATATTGCACTAAGCGCCTATGCCAAAGCCAAGAGTCATCACTCTTGGAGACTAGACACTTAGGATCATTAGCAGACATGTCATTCAAGTCAAGCAGGTGTACATTATTAACCCTCAAGCCCTTAAAACATTATTCTTTTTATCATCATGTTCAATTATGCAACCTTATTTTGAAAAGGATACTTTATATCCCTTGTCACATAATTGACTAATGCTAATAAGATTGTGCTTAAGACCTTGAACTAAAAGGACATTGGAGATAGACGTAGAAGAGGGACTACCTACACTATCTTTTCCAATTATTTCAACCTTGTTATTATCACCATAAGTAACAAATCCCTTTTTCTTAGCAAAAAAGTCATAGAATAAGGAAATGTTACCCGTCATATGTCTTGAGCAACCACTATCGAGAAACCATCTTTTCTCCATAGCCTCAAAACATTCCACCTACAAATTTAAACAAGAGAGGGAGGTACCCAATTTTCATTGGGTCCTTATGTGTGAGTGAAACTTTGGTTGCATTTGGGAAACCATTGGAAAATGCCTTTAGGAACTAAAAATCTCCTAAACCGGCATTTGGCAATAGTATGTCCCCTCTTGCAACAATAGAGACAAGTTAAGGTTGGTTTAGTGTCCTATTTTCTAGTTTGATCCTTCACCATATATGTGTACTTTTGATATGGATTATTCTTATAATTTATAAAATTAGAACAATCTATAGAAAATGTCATTTTTGGTTGTGATACTTTGTCTAGTTTGGTTTGAAGAGTTTTGACTTCTTTTTGCCAAATACAACAAGTTTCACAACCATGGAAATTAAACCATTCTAGCTTGTCTTCCTTAATTGGCTCCACCATGGAACGTTTAAGAGCTTCCAACTCTTTTTGAGAGTCAGAAACCTTTTTCTCCAAATGTGTAAAAATATGCTTATTGGAGGATAAACATTTAAAAGCTTCTTTAGCTTCATGGTGGAGAACTCTAAAAGTACAAAGTAAATCAGAATAAGAAAAAAATTCAAAGTTATCATATCAAGCATATCTTACTTGCTTTTTGCCCCTTTTATGAGCCATGAGACAAAGGTTCACTTTCTCTTCTTCATCATTTGAGTTGACGTTGCTCGAGACTTCACTATCGTTTTCCCATGCGATATAAGCTCTCCTTGCCCTGTTACCATTCTTTTGATATTTATCTTTACCTTTGTCTTTCTTCAACATAGGACATTCCAGTTTATAACGACCGAGTTTTCCGCAATTGTAGCATGACCCTTTTGACTTAGTACTCTTGCTTTGATCTCGCTTGGAGGGATTTAATTGCATTCTATAATTGATGAGACGTTTATCCGAATGGTAAATTTCATTCTTTCTAAGGTACTTATTGTATCTTCTTACAAACATCTCCATATCCTCATTAGATTCATAATCTTTGTTATTAGACTCACTCTCACACTCATCGTTGGTGGATGGTTTGGAATTAGATGCCTTCAATGTGATAGACTTATTCTTCTACTCATTTTCTTTGGATTTATCATTCTTTTCTTTCTTTTCACTTTCTTCGTGCTCGTTTAGATTCAATAGCTCTTGCTCATGTTCTTGTAGCTTGCCTATTAGCTTGGTCAAATCCAAGGTTCTTACATCATTGGCTTCCTTGATTGCCGTGACTTTTGGTAACCATTCTCTAGTAAGACATCTTAAAATTTTGTTAGTAGCTACATCGTTGGGATTGGATTTATCAAGAGCATTTAAGTGATTTAATAAAAGAGAAAATCTCTTTCCCAAATCACCAATAGTTTCCACTTGGTTCATGTGAAAGCGATCAAACTCTTGTTGCAATGTTTTGATTCTAGCTAGTTTCACGTCATTAGTTCCTTCATGGGCAATCTGTAACACTTCCCACATAGCTTTAGTCGTGGTATGATGTGAGACTCTAAAATATTCATCAGCTGCCAAAGAGGCAATGATCATATTTCTAGCCTTCTAATCATAACTACAGTTTTTGTCATCTTTTTCATCCCATTGTGCTTCGGGTTTAGGTACTTCAACATTATTCACATCGGTCATAGTTATTTGTATAGGACTGTCCTAAAAAATCTTCCATATCTTTCTATCAACAAAGTTAATATGAATACGCATACAATCCTTCTAGTGACTATAGTTTTCTCCGGTGAAAACGGGTGCTCTATTATACGCACCCGTTGGTTCGTTATCCATTTTCTAAGAAGTTATATGTGAAGCACTAGATGAACCGATGCTCGTGATACCACTTGTTGGAAGATGGCCCGGATCTAGAAAGGGGGCTGAAAAGATCTCTTTTAAAAATGTTTTACTTTTCAAAAATTAATTGAAAAATATTTGGCGGAAGTTTCCCGAAAAAATTCACGTCTAAACTATTTTAAGTCATCGGTGATTGGATATCCGTTATGAAACCAAATGGGATAATGAAGATGAATTAACTAATCAATACCAAGCAAATTAATCACTTAAATTTGATACAATTGATTAAACTACTTCCAACAATGTATAGAGAGAAGAAATAGGCACAACAAAGAAGAAATAATGTGTTTTGAATTTTTATCAAACACTTGGTGTGCATACCACACTTAGTGTGTTTTTCCAAATAGTCTAGTGCATAATTTTCTCTAAGGTTGTTATGTAATTATAATAGCAACAATTTCACAAACACTTAGTGTGCACTAAACTATGCAAAACAAAATTTTCAAAACATAACTATTTCAACTTGTGCAGAAAATTTACCGAATGAAAAATGCAAAGGACACGCGAATTTATTTAGGCAGTTCCCCTACCATCCTCGCTAAGGGTACCTCTGCCCCCAATTCAAAAATCGAATTGGGACTTTTTATTAAAATTGCAATGTTTATACAAAGAGAAAATAGGAACGACAAACCAATCCTAATTGTAGTTGTAGTTAGGTTTCTCTTTGCCCCCCTGATTCTAGTTGAATTAAGTTCTTCACATGTGTCAAATAAACCCCGGATTAATTGCTCCCGTCTTGCAAGAATTCACGATTCTCCAAACATTGAGCACGACCACTTTAATTTGATACTTGTGAACCCACATTGTTCTTTTCAATCCTTTGGTTACCATGATATGTGTCTCTCCCGGAGATTTACATCCCGGTGCAGACGCGAACGGTCGGCGAAGATCGAAAATAAAATGAAGGTGAATAGAGTCTCCAGCTAGGCATTTTTATCCCGAAGGAAAGGTAATGCTGCATAAACCTAGAAACAGATGGATACGACGGTCGTGAACCAGAGAAACTAAGAAATGGGGTTGGTTACAACCTGGGAAGGTATTAGCACCCAGATTGTCCGTCGTACTCGACGGGATCCACGCTTAAGAGATTGTGTTCAAAAGGGGTAGTGTATGTGCTATTTGTGTGTAAAAGCTGGAAAATAATATACAAGTGTCAGTGCAAAAGGTGGATGCTCAGGAGCTGAGGCTTAAAAGAATGCTGAAAGAGGGGGAAGACAAAGAGACTTTTGTTCGATAATAGTTAAGTTATGCCTACGTATCCTCTCGTGCAATGAGGAAGTTAGAACACTGTAGTTCGACTCAAAGAGACTTAGATGTTTTGTTGTGAACTGCTTACTTTTCTATGCTCAAGTGTATGACTCGTCTGGCCCGAGTGCTAACTGTCTTGCATTAGACGGAAGAAGAGAGTTCTCGCTTCTGAATGAGTGTGATGAGAAAAGAATCCCGGAGGAGACGATTATTGTTTGTTTTTGTGTTTTTAGTTTTGTTATTGTTTTTGGTGTTTTGCATAAGTTAATGAGCTTAAGCCTAAATCAAAGGCTTGTAAACGCATTATATCTTCCCTGATTGGGGATAATGAGAATATTTAAGTGTGAGATAAGCATCTCAACTTAATTTCCATGATGATGTAGGATTAAGATCATTAACCTACTTGTGATTAATTAGATGTCTTTTTGGGGTTTTGTTTAGTGTTAAGTAATGTGTTTAATCTCTAATCACAGATTAGTGAACTCATTACACCATCCTAATATAAGGATAATAGATGAGAACACTTAAGCTGAGGAAGATACCTTAACTTAATCCATGGTTATGGATTAAATTCATTATATAACAAGCCTTTATTAAGTGGATTTTGATTAAGGGATGAGATTAAGAAATGAATTTTATGGTTTGTAAGACAACTTGAGGAGGACTTGTCCATTAAACACTAGGGTTAGTCCTTCTTAACCATAGAGGAAGAATTAGAACCCTAATGTAAGGCCCAAGTTACAAGATGAAGTCTTAGTGATTATTAAGATGATTTGATTAAGAGGTTTAAACAAATTAAAGGTTTAACACTTAGGATTAAAGTTATACGCTCCATCCTAAGAGAAGGATGCGGGCATAACCCTAATTCCAAAGTCCTAAAACTTTAAGAGTTTAGTCTCTGATTATTGATATGAGAAGAGAGACTCAAGGAGACTCAAAGGTAAGAAGCTAAGGGGAACTAATCACAACCCTAATTATTGTCATGCTTGGATGTTCTTATGGTTTGTAAGGCTTAAGAAAGATCTTCAAGGAAGCCACCAATGGAAGAAGCAGATGATAGGAGGAGGTAGCAGAAGAAATAAGTTACTTACTTCCTAAGAAGATAAGTAACTTAAAGAAAGAAAGTGAGAGAGATGGAACAAAAGTGAAAGCTCACTTAAAAGACAAACAAAATGCAAGTGAAAGAGATAAGAAGAGGTGAGAAGTGAAGGCAAATCCACTTCTCAAAGTAACTTACCTCCTGAAAATGTTAGCATGGATGCATAAAGTACAAAGCATAACGAAATGAAGTGAAATGAGATGAAATGACCAAAGTCATAAGTGTTTATGCAATGAGAATGTCAGGTAAGATGATGCAAAGGCATACAAAATGCATATGTATGATCATACAAGAGATGAGATGTTATGTAAGCATGCTTTGAAGTTTGAAAGTTCATGAAAGTTAATGAAATGAAATGAATGCAAATCATGGAAAATGAATTAAGAAATGATCAAGCATGATTCTAACATGTCCTAAGATGTCCAAGGTGACATATGAATGTAAGAAATGTCATGGCAAGTTAATGTATGGATGCATATGAAGGATGAATGCAAATGAACATATAAAATTAGGGTTTTATGGAAGCATGGGATGCATATGACCAATACAGATGCAATGCACAAGATAAAAAAATTGAAAATACACTCAAAGGAACCCTAAACATATATTAGGTTACCATCCAAAGGGGGAGGTCAGAAACTAAACCTAGAAGAAGTATGGATTTTCTAAGCTTGCTAGGGTTTTTGGGTGATCTTCAATGTAAAATGCCAAACAAATTGAAAATGCAAGATAAAAATGAAATAAAAATGATTTTGGATGCTAGAGGACATGCATAGAACAATGCAAAAAGAAACATTCACAAACTCAACTTGGTTCTAGGATTATGAATTTTTGAAGTTAGGGTTAGAAAATGAACATTTTTAAGAACCCTAATTCATTGAAAAATCTCAAAGTATGATCAAAACCAAAAAGAAATTTGTAAGGTGAGTTTGTAAATGTTTCTAAATGTCTTAGAATACTTTCTGATTTTTTTGGTGATTTTTAAATACTTAAATGTATTTTTAATTAATTAAAAATGACATTTAATTGATTTAAAAATATTTTTGGTTTCTAAAAATTAATAAAAGACTTGGTAAAAATTTTCAGAATTTTTTAATGGATTTTTCTATTTTTAATAAATATATGAAATAAAATAAAAAGAAAATGAAATAAAAATAAAATAAAGGGGAAGTATGTCAATCCAATGGTCCAGATTCAAATTCAGGGGGAAGGAGTTGACCAGCGCGTGAATGGGTGGCAGAAATTAGGGCTTAATGACATGATCTGGACCATTGAAACGCGCGCGGGAACTCACATCCAAGGGCCAATATTCAAACTTCACTAATTACAGGATTAAACTCTAACAACTTTCAGATGACCGGAACAGTGCTCCGGTCATCTTCTCCGGTGAGCAAAAACACTATCTCTCTCCCAAAGCCTCTAAAACTCAATCTCTCTGCCCATAATCAAACCCCAAACATCATACAACAAGAATCATCCAACAAAACACATTTATTTCACGTATTAAAGCTGAATCGAAGCAAATCAGTTTTAGGTCAAAAAGTTTCAGACAACTCATACATGCTTAATACTCAATCATTTTCAAAACTAAACACATCAGGATTATCAGCACATCATGAAGATTCATCTAAGAACTTAAAAATGCATTTCTGGAAAAAATGTTCTTGAGGTTACTTGAGTTGAAGCTTTCGAAACTGGAACTTTTTGGGCCCTTCTTAGGTGCTAAACCACTTCACTTGATCCCCTTATGCTTCTGGAATGCTTGAAAGGAGTTTCTGTAGGTTGTTTTGAAGGTTTCAGTTCAGAGGAAGCTGAAATCGTGTTTTTGTTTGAGATGGTTTCAGGCCAATGTGAAGTGTGGGAAATGACCCTGGGGTTATGTGGAGATGATTGGTGAAAGAATTTTGAAGTTTTGATGGCTGAGTTGGGAGATTCGAAGAGATGAAGTTTTGAGGGGATTTTGTGTAATCTGAGCTATGGAGAGTTTCAGGATTGTGTGTTATGTTCTTTGTGATCCATAAGGCTTGTATATGCAACTGTGATTGGTCAGAGGAGTTGGTGTGGCATAGTGTGATTGGTATGGGGTGATTTGCAAAAAAGTCAAGAATGTGTACTTGAGGTATGGGCAAGGTGCAGGCCTGAGTTTTTGGGGTGTCTGGCCTCAGCATGGATCAAGGAAGGCCATAAGATTGAAAGATTGCAGCTGGAACACTTGATGCTAGGGTTTCTATGAGTTTTGCATATTTTCCCTCTTTGGTGTTTCTTGTGACTTAAGGCATGAAATGATCCAATTCTTGGGCCAATTATGAGTTTTTGAAGTTGTTTGATCATGTTATGGCATATGTGGGCACTTTAGAAGTCATTTGAAGCCTTAGCAAGTGGTTTTGCAAAAATCCCTCTTTGGTGCATTCTTGAAAATTATAGGATTTTTGCCAACTTTGAAAGATCATAAATTGAGTTTTATAATGAATTAGAAGGAGTTCTTGTACTTTTTGAAAATGGGAAGATCCATCCTACAACTTTCATGACCAATAATTTTTCATTTGAAGCATTTTTGATCAAGAAAGAGGAGGTTGAAAAACATTCCCAAAATGGAAAGTTTCCATTACAAGTCATTTCCATTTTTGGCAAGTTTGCAAATGGCTCAAAATTATTCAATATTGTGAACTTCCAATCACTTCTAAGATCAAATAAAGATCATATAACTTCAATTTGATGAAAATACCCCTTTGGTTCCATTGTTGGGGGCCTCAGATGCCCTGATTTTGACTTAACTTGCTCAGGAAGTTACCCAGTGAACAGATGACTTCCACAATGAATTTCATCATCAAACTTGGTACACATGATCCTTATAACATCTTAAGAATATTAGAAACAAGAATGGCCTAAAAATTTGGAGTTGAGGCCTCTGAAACCAAAACCCTAATTTTGGTCCTCTGTGTAGTGAAAACCCTAGCTCTGCTTCCATGCCTTGCCAGTTCTTGTGATTTCTTGACTTCTATGAACTTTGAGGGACATAATATGATGATAGAACATACATGGACCCTCTTGGAAAGCTTTGAGGCCTTTTAGATGGCTCAGATGAAATCTTGGAGTGCTCAGATCACAAACCCTAGATGCAGATGAACTTGAACTTATGCAGTGAAACAAAAATGCAATATGAGATGATATGCTTATGTTTATGCAAGTATGAAAGATCACAAGCCATGGTGTGAAATGAGTGAGGGAAAAATTGGGGTGTTTACAGCTGCCCCTATTCAAACATGAGTTAGCTGTGCAGGATGTAAGCGCCTGGCTTATCAGACAAACAGGATAACTTGTGGTTGAATACCAAAGACAGTCCAAAATTTGCACTCGCTGAATAGAAGAAGAAAAAGGATATAAATTGTAAAAGACAGTATAGCATGATTATCAGATGCGGGCGATGAAGGACGACTGCTGGGGATAAATCGGTAAGCAAAGCAATGACGGGGACGACCGACATGCTGGGAAAAAGCAGTAAATAAAGCGATGATGGGGATGGCCGACAAGCTGGGGAAATAAACAGGTCATGATGGGGACGGCCATCAAGGAAAGAAACAAGATTCTCTGGGGATTAAAGTAAAGGCAATGATGGGGACGGCCACCAGGCTTGGAAAGTAAAGTAAACAACGACGGGGATGGCCATCGAGTTAAAGAATAAATGAAATATTGATGAGGGATGGTCATCAAAGGTGAAGGACGATCACCTAGCAGGGGAGGGCTGCTCTTTACCACGACATAGGACGAATGTCGGATAGAAAAGGTCGACGATGGGGACGGCCATCAGATAATCATGATGAAGGACGATCATCAAGAGGTGAAGGGCGATCCCCTAGCAGGGTACAGCTGCTCTCGGGGTTTATCAGGACATAGGACGAATGTTGGATAACAAGATCAACGATAGGGACGGCCATCGGATAAAATGATGAGGTACGGTCATCAAAAGGTGAAGGACGATCACCTAGCAGGGGACGACTGCTCTTTATCATGACATAGGATGAATGTCGGATAGAAAGGGGTTCCAATAATGGAGATTCCGCTGGGGAAAGGGATGAGGGACGGTCATCCAAAGGTGAAGGATGATCACCTGGCAGGGGACTGCTGCCGAAAGAATCACGACATAGGACGAATGTCGGATAGAGGTTAGTTGCTTTGTTGGTGACTTACTGGAGAACGGTAAACACGGACGAGTGTTCACGCTCAAGAATAACAGGTATAAGTGTTTGACGTAGTGTATAGATTAAAGATGCAGACGAGCATCCTTAGGACCATGATACGGACGAGTATCGGTAGAAACAAATGCTGACGAGTGTTCAGAGATGATGATACGGACGAGTACCAACTGGTTAACAAAGAACATGGACGAGTGTCGAATTTGTTGAGAAGTGATATATAAACAGGATACGGACGAGTATCTGAGACTTCTGTATAAGTATGAGTGAGTATTGGTTTGTTGGTGAAGTGTGAGAAAGACACGGACGAGTGTTTAACTTACTGGGGAATGTATGACACGGACGAGTGTCAAAAGAGAATATGTATAAGTTATGAACAAACATTCATATGTGAGAATGTAAGAAGGTGTTTTGGTGGCCTGCGGGGATAAGATGACATGGACGGGTGTCAAAACGAGTGTGTTATAAACAAGTGTTTGGTTTGCACCAAGTGATTTGGCAACCATGGTGGGGAAAGGTGACACGGACGAGTGTCAAAAGAGTATGTATAGGTATCTGTATTTGAGAGTGCAATGGAGATGTTTTGGCTTATATCTACGGGGAATAATATGACACGGACGAGTGTCGAAAAGGGCATACAGGAATTTATGTTGGAGAGTGCAAAGGGGACACTTTGGCTTTTATTTGCAGGGGATGTGAGTTTTTATATACATTGCTGATGAAATATTGATGGTAATTGCAGGTGACTGGCTCGAACCTGGCTTGTGATCATGCAAATGTTTGATTTTTTCCGTAATGCTCCGTATTAGATGTAATGCTACGCTTATTTGGTGAATATGATGCAAATGCTATGATTATGCAAAAGAGAAACCGATGCGGGACTCGGATCCTGCTGAAGGAAAGATCTCTGGCTGATCTGCTTGGAGAGATATCCCAGCTGGGGAGAGATCATTGGTAGATCTGTTAGTAGATATAACTCTGCTTGGGGAAATAGATTATTAATAGATCTATCCGTAAGGAGAACTCAGTTGGGGAGAATGAAACTTTCGTCACTTTGTTGTGTAAGAGTTTCAGGCATTTCTCTTCTAGGGAGAAGTTGGAAGCTCTGTGGGGAGATATGTTGGGGATGCTCCTGTTGTGTAGACCTGTGCTGGGGATGAGGAAGCTTTGACAACTCCGATGGGGAAAAGCATTCCAGATACTGCTTGGGGAGGAGGTATGCTGGGGAAGTGTGCTTGGCATGCGCCATGCTGCGTATTGAACACCTGCAACCTGTTAAGACAAAAGAAACACATAAGTATCCCGAGGTATCCCTTACTGGATTCCGTCATAGGAGTTGGGCTTTCCTGAAAGTAAATTTATTTCTTGCACACTTTTATTAAAGATGGCTCATATGTTTTATGCAAATACTATATTATGAATACTGGACATTTTGCAAATGAAACGTAACTGAAAATTCTGATTTTTTTAATTTGGGTGCCCTGAATTGGCAAAATACAGTCAAAGAAACAGATCCCCTGGAATGAGGAGATTGCTATAAATTGACAAAAGTAAAAAGTGTTGGCAATGTTGACGACGCTCCGGTGAACTTCCTTCTCTATGACCTATATGACCTTGACGTTCTTCTCATCTTGCTTTCTGAAGAAGGCTGATTCTGACTGATGTTTTATCCTTTCGAAGCTTGCCGTGTTGTGAGTGATACAGACGAATTCAGAGTGCAGTTGTTCGCTTATTCCCTGATTTTGTGTGGATCACCCTTTACTATGAATGGACCATCGTAATTTGGAGTCCACTTGCCCTTATGGTCTGTATGAGGAGGAAGGAGTCTCTTCAACACAAGATCTCCTACTTGGTATTCTCGAAGCCTGACTTTCTGATCGAAGGCTTTCTTCATTCTTTTCTGGTATAACTGCCCATGACAGATAGTAGCTAATCTATTCTCTTCGATCATATTGAGTTGATTGTACCGAGATCGGATCCATTCTGCTTCATTCAGCTTTACATCCATCAGTACCCGTAAGGAGGGTAGCTCAACTTCAACAGGCAGGACAACTTCCATACCGTATACTAGCTGATAAGGTGTTTCCCCAGTGGATGTTCTGATTGAGGTTCGATACCCATGCAAGGAAAATGGTAGCATCTCATGCCAATCTTTGTAGGTGACCACCATCTTCTGCACAATCTTCTTGATGTTTTTGTTAGCTGCCTCAACAGCGCCATTTGTCTTTGGCCTATAAGGAGAAGAATTGTGATGTTGGATTTTGAAGTCCCGACACAGTTCTGCCATCATTTTTTTGTTCAAATTGGAACCATTATCAGTAATGATTCGCTCGGGTACTCCATATCGACAGATGATGTCTCTTTTCAGAAATCTGGCTACCACTTGTCTGGTGACGTTTGCATACGAAGCTGCTTCAACCCACTTGGTGAAGTAATCAATGGCTACCAGGATGAATCTGTGGCCATTTGAAGCAGTTGGTTCGATCTTTCCAATCATGTCAATGCCCCACATGGCAAAGGGCCAAGGTGAAGACATCACGTTCAAAGGATTCGGAGGCACATGCACTTTGTCTGCATAGATCTGGCATTTGTGGCACTTTCTGGCAAAGGCACAACAATCTGCATCCATTGTGATCCAGTAGTAACCTGACCTTAATAATTTCTTAGCCATTGCATGCCCTCCAGCATGGGTACCGAAGGATCCTTCATGCACCTCGTGCATTAGCAAGTCTGCTTCTTTCTTGTCAACACATCTGAGTAGCACCATGTCAAAGTTTTGCTTGTATAATGAACCATCAGCATTAAGGAAGAAACTACCGGCCAGCCTTCTTAATGTCTTCTTATCATTGGATGATGCCCCAGGTGGGTATGTTTGATTCTCTAAGAAGCATTTGATGTCATGGAACCAAGGCTTGTCATCTTTAGCAATGTCCATAGAGAAAACGTATGCTGGTCGGTCTAGTCTGGATACCGAAATCCGAGGCACATAATTTGCAGTTTGAACCTTGATCATGGAAGAAATGGTAGCTAGAGCATCTGCGAACTGATTCTCGTCTCGAGGGATGTACTTAAGTTTGACTGTTGTGAAGAAACTCAATAATCTCCTCGTATAGTCATGATATGGGATCAGATGCTCTTGGTGAGTGTACCATTTTCCGTTGGTCTGATTGATTACCAAAGTTGAATCTCCGAATACATTCAATGTCTTGATCCTGAGGTCAATGTCTTCCTCAAGACCCATGATACAGGCTTCGTATTCAGCTTCGTTGTTACTACAGGAAAAGGTGAGTTTTGCCGAGAAAGGCATATGAACTCCTTTAGGTGTAATGAGCACTGCACCAACTCCACGACCATTCATGTTGACAGCCCCATCAAACATCATTGTCCATTCTTCTTCTGGGTCAGGCCCTTCAGTGTGAATAGGCTCTTCATGATCTTTTTCTTTTAGGTACATGATGTCTTCATCGGGGAAGTCAAATCTCATGGGCTGGTAATCATCAATGGGTTGCTCAGCTAGATAGTTAGACAACACACTGCCTTTGATGGCCTTTTGAGATGTGTACTGAATGTCATACTCTATCAGAATCATTTGCCATCTTGCAACCCTTCCGGTAAGTGCTGGCTTCTCAAATATGTACTTGACGGGGTCCATTTTTGAGATCAATAAAGTAGTGTGAGTCAACATATACTGTCTTAGTTGGCGAGCAGCCCACGCTAAAGCACAACAAGTTTTCTCGAGCAATGAATAACGTTGTTCACAGTCGGTAAACTTTTTGCTTAGGTAGTATATTGCATACTCTTTTCGACCAGAGTCGTCATGCTGGCCCAACACATACCCCATTTACCCTTCTAATACTGTCAGGTACATTATCAGAGGTCTTCCTTCAACTGGAGGCATGAGAATTGGAGGTTCTTGCAGGTACTCCTGGATCTTGTCAAAAGCCTTCTGACAATCGTCATTCCACCTGACTGTCTGTTCCTTTCTTAATAGTTTGAACAGGGGCTCGCAGGTTGCAGTGAGGTGAGATATGAACCTTGATATGTAGTTCAATCTACCTAAGAACCCCCGAACTTCCTTTTCAGTCCTAGGTGCAGGCATCTCCTGAATGGCTTTGACTTTGTCGGGATCAACCTCAATTCCCTTTTCACTTACGATAAATCCCAGCAACTTACCAGAACGTACCCCGAATGTACATTTGTTGGGGTTCAACTTCAGCTGATACTTCCTCAAACGTTTAAACAACTTCAGCAGATTCACCAAATGGTCTTCTTTAGTAAGGGACTTGGCAATCATGTCATCCATGTAGCATTCAATTTCTTTGTGGATCATGTCATGGAATAAAGTTACCATAGCCCGTTGATAAGTCGCACCGGCATTCTTCAGTCCAAATGGCATTACCTTGTAACAAAATGTGCCCCAAGGTGTGATGAAGGTTGTTTTCTCTATGTCTTCGGGTGACATCTTGATCTGATTATACCCAGAAAAACCATCCATGAAGGAAAATACTAAGAACTGAGCTGTGTTGTCGACCAATACATTAATGTGAGGTAATGGAAAATCATCCTTCGGGCTAGCTCTGTTCAAAACCCGGTAATCCACACACATATGTACTTTGCCATCCTTCTTAGGCACAGGTACAATGTTAACTACCCACGGAGGTTAACTAGTTACAGCAAGGAAAACGGCGTCCCACTGTTTTTGTACTTCTTCCTTAATCTTCATGGCCATATCTGGATGAGTACGACATAGCTTTTGCTTCACTGGAGGGAAATCGTCTTTCAATGGCAGCTTATGCATAACAATATCGGTATCTAGACCTGGCATGTCTTGGTAGGACCAAGCAAAGACGTCGACGTATTCTCGAAGCATGTCAATAAGCTGTTCTTTTATTGAAGCTTGCAGAATGGCCTTGTTCTTCACCTCTTTCAAATCTTCCTCGGTACCAAGATTAATTGTCTCAACCTCCTCCTGATGAGGAGTAATCACTTTCTCTTCTTGCCTCAACAACCTGGCTAACTCTTCAGGTAACTCATAGTCTTCTTCAACCCCTTCATCGACATGATTAATTGGATTGTCGAAGTCATACAAGGCCATAGCAATGCTGTTGTCGGTGCAATCTGGAGGATAATCTCTGCAAGGGTTGAGATTGGTTCGTTTTAGTGATCAATTTTAATCTTGTTCAGAAAACTGAAGTTATTTATTTTGAAAACATTGCCATTTTATTGTTTTGTACAAAAGTGAAAAAAGGAAAATACAGTGAGCGAAAAAGAGACTTGTTTGCAAAAGATGTCCGATATTCATTGATAATCCATTTGCACAAAATTACAATATGGCCCTATTACAAAATGAGTCCTGACACCTTGGGCAAGATGCAGGACTTGATGCATTCTGAAAAAAGCAGGAAATAATAATTACTCTGCAGGAGTAACCCTTATAATTTCCTGGGAAGACCAGTTAAGGACTTGGTGACCCGGGATCCTTGGACGAATCCAGCTCTCCAGGTTGAGGTCGCTTTCTGCCTCGTCTTCCAGGTTGTTGACAACATCTGGGGTGAGCATTCCCCCACTGACGAACTTGGGCTCTTTAGCAACCTCTGATTGATCTTGTCGGAATGGTTTGTAACCCAAACTGAATCTGTCCTCCTTCTTCTCCACCGGTACCAACTTGCCCCAGCCTTGGGCATTTCCGTCTTCAACAACCTTCCGGGCTTGCTGATAGGAGATAATTGAAGTACCCATCCTATCCTCCTGGGATGCAGCAAATACTTCAGTCGTCGCCTCATTGACGTTCAGAGCTTCGAACCCCTGGCTCATGGTTTCATGGATTTCACCATCCATCTCAATGTATTTATATGTAGCCAAATGGCTAACAAAGATGTCCTCTTCACCACAGATGGTGATAATCTGTCCTTCCCACTCATATTTCAATTTCTGGTGAAGGGTCGACGTAACTGCGCCAGCGGCGTGAATCCATGGCCGACCCAACAAACAGCTATAGGCCGGCTGAATGTCCATCACATAGAAAATAGTCTGAAATACCTACGGACCGATTATCACAGGCAGCTCCACCTCTCCAAGAACAGACCTCTTGGAGCCATCAAAAGCCCTGACCACCAGATTTCTTGGTCGGCGAGCTATTCCATCATATTCGAGCTTGACAAGAGCTTTCTTCGGCAAGACATTGAGTAAAGACCCAGTGTCTACAAGAACATGAGAGAGCACAGCCCCTTTACACTCCAGGGTGATGTGCAAAGCCTTGTTGTGGTGACGTCCTTCTGTTGTCAAGTCAGCATTGGTGAAACCTAGCCCATGGCTAGTATTAACATTGGACACCATTGTCTCAAGCTGATTCACTGTGATCTCCTCCGGCACATAGGCAGCGTGCAGAACTTTGAGTAGTGCATCCCGATGAGCTTCGGAACACAACAGCAGGGATAAGATAGAGATCTTAGAAGGAGTCTGGTGGAGCTGATCCACAACCTTGTAGTCACTTCTTTTAATTATCCTCATAAACTCATCCACATCCTGATCAAAGGATGATTTATGAGTCTCTTTCGATGCAGATTCTTCAGGTATCACACTTTTTCCTTTGGCTTTGGCAACAGCCTCTGCCTTAGTGTTAGTCCTTGGAACTTGTGACGCAAAGAGGCGTCCGCTTTGGGTGAAGCCTACGCCTCCCCCGACATTATCCACTTGGGGAGTGTGAACCGAAGAACCAAGAAGGACTTTTTCTCCGTTGCAGTAAAGGTCTGCACCATAATGCCATGGTACAACATTGTCTTTGTCATATGGAATAGGCCCTAGCACCGTGATGGTGACGGGGCTCCCTACAGCAGCGGTTGGAACTGTTATTGTTTGCGGATCATAGAAAATGGTGACAGGACCTCTGGTGGATGTTGGTGGTGATTGATTGAAGCTTGGTTGTTGCTGAAACTGTTGCTGAGATTGTTGTTGATAATTGTTGGAAGCAGGGACCATTGTAGGGTCATAATAAATAGTAATTGTGGAGACGTCGTTATTGGTGGTTGCTAAAGTTGTAGGAGGGGATGAAATGGAACTGTTGTTTGCTGAAGTGATGGAAGAAGTGGTTGCTGATTTTGTAGATGAGTTGGTGGGAACAATGGTTGTTGCAGTTGTAGAAGAATCATTTGTTGTTGAAAAAGGAGTTGCTGGTGTTGTAGAAGCAGTTGTGGTTATTTGCAGAATGCCTTCTTTAATCAAGCCATTGATGCCATTCCTCAAGCTTTCACACCCATTCACGGAAACCTTGCAAGATTCACAACAGGCCTCACAACCTGGAAACACCTGGCATTTTAAAAGCTGAGCTTTAACCCCTGCATGAGGTGTCTGAATACTTGCAGTCTCTTCAATTGGAATCATGGGTGAGCCTTCCTCTATATCATTAATCCTTGGCCCACTGTGGCTTGGCATAGGATTTTTCATGACATTGGGAGGTGGTGCAAAGTTCAGGGCCTTTGAATCTACCAGATCCTGGACCTTCATGTGCAGAGCCCTGCATTTTTCCGTGGAGTGACCAGGTGCATTAGAATGAAAAGCACATCTAGTGTTGACGTCGTAATTTCTCGGAAGGTTCCGAGGATCAGGTGGAACCAATGTCCTCAACTCAACAAGATTGAGCTTTAGGAGTTGTGGTAGCAATGTGGCATATGACATTGGAATAGGGTCAATTACCCTGTTGATCTGAGATGACCGCTGCTGAAAAGGGCATTGTTGTTGATTGTTGTTATTATTGTTGTAGGATCTCTGTTGAGGAAACTGTGGTTGTTGAGGAAAGTGCTGAGATTTTTGTGTATACTGAGGAGGTGGAGTAGGAATAGTGACGGCGGCGACTGATCTTGGCAGATATTGGGGTCTCCCTCTTCCCATATGTACAGAGTTTGTTTCACCGGATCTGCGGGGCCCTGTAAATGGCTTCTTGTACTGCTTGAACTGGCACCGTTGTCGGAGATCTTTCACATCTTCAGTAAGCTTTCAATTCTTTCCCCAACTATCACCACGTCTGCAAAGCTGGTGGAAGAAAAGGCAGCCAATCTGTCAATATAAGTACCCTGGAGAGTGTTCATGAACATATCTGCCATCTCCCTTTCTGACATCGGGGGTTGAACAGCAGCAGCTAATTGCCTCCACCTTTGGGCATACTCTCTAAAGCTTTCACGGGAAGATTGTGACATTCCCATTAGAAGGGTTCTGTTTGGAGCCATGTCTAAATTATATTGATATTGACGGATGAAAGCTTCAGCCAGGTCTTTCCAATTTCTTACTGTGGCTTTGGTCAAATGAGAATACCACTCCCGGGCTGCCCCTGTCAAGCTATCCTCAAAGTAAAACATCCACAGTTTCTCATCCATGGTGTAGGCTTTCAATCTCCCCAAGAAAGACTGAAGATGGGTACGTGAGCAGGATGTACCATTGTATCTTTCAAAACAAGGAGGTTTGAACTTGTGAGGAATTCTAACCCCTTCCACTAATCCCATGTCCATGACATCAAAACCTAGAGAGTTTTGGGATTCAAGAGACCTTAGCTTCTCTGCAATTTCATCCAACCGACGGTCATAAACTTTGTCCCCAGCCCCAACCACAGTAAACTGCTCTTCTTGAGGGTCTTCCTGCAAAGCCCTTCCTCCAGTGTTATCTTGGGTGTTTCTTATAGCATTGATTTCTGGGTTTAGATGAGGTCCGAACTCTGGGGGATCAGCACGAGGCTGCACATGATCATTGTTGTTGGTACCCCCGGTACCTGGATGGTTTTCCTCGGGAGTTTGCCGCTCGACTAACTCTCTCAGTCTCTCCTGGCTCTGAGCCAAACCAGTCATCACTGCCATAAATTGATTCATTTGGGCCCTCATCTCTGTCCTCCCATTGGCCATTTGGGCTCTTACTTCAGTCAAGTCTTGTTGAACCTGATCCATTCGTAATCCCAGAAGGTTGTTTCTTGTCGGATACCAGTGCACTCTATTGATGGGGAACACTCTTCTATGAGAAATGTTTCCTAAAACCACAACAAAGTGAGAAACAACAAAAAAAAAATCTACAAAACAAAGAAATGATGTTAGTATGCAATGCAGGATGCCTATTTGTCTTCCAAGGGTATCCGGTTTGGTTCTTTGGTTTTGACCTTTCCAGACCTCGAGGAAATGATGATGATGTTGAAGAGAGATTCAGCCCACAAAATAATACAAACCATATATTACAAAGAGTGAAGATACATAGTTTGATTACAATAAAGTCCCCATGGTGGGTCAAAATACAACAACAAAATCAAAAGTACAGACAAAGGGAAATACACAGAAATCAAACATCCAGTCCAAAGCCATCCTCTTTGACTTCCTTCAGGAGAGCCTCAGTCACTGGGCCAATTGGGTGCTCTGTGATGGTCCTGATAAGAAGGTTCCTTGTGGCAATGACACTAGTCAACTTCTTATGCTTATCCTGGTCCTTTGATCTTTTCAACCCCGCCCGAAGTTTCAACTCAGAGATCTCCTTCTGTGCTGCTAACAAAGTTGCCTGATTCTTCTTCTCACTAGCCTCCAGCTGCGCTATCATAGCTTGGGTCCTTTGATCTTCCTGTGCACGAGCCTCGGTGATCCTGATCCACCTAGCCTGGCTTTCCTCTAAGTAATGCTCAGCCCTGGCCTTCTGAGTCTTAGCTTCCTTGCAAGCATTCTTCAGCACTAACTCCCCTGCTCTAGCCCTCCTGATGTAGTCATCCGTCTTCTCAAATTTGGTCAAGTGCTCAATCCGGAGCCTTTCTAACCTTTCATTATCTAGACGGCTATCATTCCTCTCCCAGAGGGTCTTCTTCAAGGCTTCAGAGAGTTGAGTATTCCTTTCCTTCAACTTCTCAAACTCCTCTAAACTGACAGTGGCCGCAAGCTGCACTGCTGACGGTCCAGGTGTATCCTCTAATGTGAATGGAATCCGGGTGATTTGTGCCCTGGTATAAGACAAATCAAGATACTGTGCTGAAGCTATGTTGTTGCACTTGCCAAGGATAGCTGTTCCCTTAGTCTGAATATTGTCCCAAGCCCAGGCAGCTTGTCTGACAATGGCAAGGTTGTGTTGGATGTCACAATAGAGGGTTTCTATCAAATCTTGCCCTCTCGGGGGATGAACCAAGGCATACCCTAATTTCCTCTTAAAAATCAAAGGGTTGTAGTTGATGCAACCTTTTACTCCAATCAAGGGTACATTGGGATACTGCCCACAACTAGTAATGATGTCTTTGCCCTTGGTGCTCTGAGTGCACCATCTGATGTCTTCTGATGTAAGGGAAATCAATCTCTTAGCCCAATTCCTTGGCTGATGAGGATTCAGGAAAGTGTTTGACTTCGGCAAGTGTCTTAACAACCAACAGTAGAAGAGGGGTGCAGAGCATCTGACCAATCTCCCCATATTCTTCTCATTCCTTTGATGCACCTAATAGTAGAAGTCTCCAAGCAAGGTAGGTACTGGGTTCCTCAATAAGAATAGGTGAATAGCATTCTTGCTTACAAACTTTGGCTCGTCTGCAAACAAGATAGCTCCATATATGCTGAGGGCTAAGAGTGCACAAACAACATCCCACTTCCCTGCTGCAGCATGTAGGGTGGCCTGGGAGATTAAGAAGTCCAAGTGAAGGCCTGGGATTCCAGCCTTGGTGGTCATGCTCTGATTAATGAGGGTGGACTCTAAGTGTAAGGCCTTAGCTATATCTTCATTCTTGGGAGCAACCATCTCAGGGCTAAAAGGAATCCCTCTCCTGATGGGGACACCTAACAACATGGAGAACTCTTCCATCAATGGTCCTAACTGAAAATCTGGGAAAGTGAAACATCTGAGAGGAGGATCATAAAACTGCAAGCAAGTGTGGATCAGGCTTCTCTAGGATGCATCCAGGTCCATGATCATGTCCATAATGCCTCCATAATGTTCCCTGAATAAAGGGACATGATCAGGAGTGATGAGAGACTGAATCTGTCTGATGCCTGTCAGAGTGGGCTCAAAGAAGTGATATGTGATATTGCTCTTCCTGGATGTGTCCATGCTGACAATGGATGCTAGTGAAGAAGACTGAGAGTAACTTCTTATATAGGTCACTAAAAAAGCTGCTGAAGAAGAGTCTCTGATGAAGACAACTGGTGAAGAGAGCTGTCAGGAATCTCTAGTGAGGATAGCTGGTGAAGGTAGCTGATGCAGATAACTGAAGGGATCTGAGCAGTATAACAGGTCAAAACCAAACCAAAGATAAGATGTGGATACCCTATAAAACAAATAGACAAATGTTAAATGATGCAAAATGATGTATGCAGAATGATATGCAAAGGGTTTGTGATCAAGTGCTGGATCTGATATCTGCCTTGATAGGGTCCATGTGTGTTCATAAGTTCGGATGGAGGTTTAGAAAACCAGTAACCAAATGGGGGACTCAAATAAAGAGTCACAAGTCCAGGGTTTCACAAGAACTGTCCAAAATGATACAACCTTAACAAATCTAGTAAATGGGAATGATGAAGCCAAGGGTTCCTGCAAACCTGTAAACAGCCCAACCCCCTCACATGTATTGTTCTAGAACAAGGATCCTCAGACTTGGATCAGTTATGAGAAGTGTAAACACTCCTAACCCAGAGGTATAGTGTTTACATTAACCATAAAGGATCCTCCTCTAATTCACCTCAGATGCTGAAGGTCATAAAAAGGTCATCCAGACTTAGCAGGCTTCCCAGATAGCCCTAGTACTACATGAAATCCGTAGCACAGAGTTCTCAAGAAGAAACTCATGTCTGAACTGTGTTTCATATTCCCGCACCAGACCTAAATGGAATGGGAAATAATATGAAGCCACTCTATCCTATGTGTCACTCAGGTCCCCGGTATGGAACCTTAATCACTCAAAAATCCCTCCCACCAAGGTAAACACAGATTCAACACAAGTGATGATAACAGTATGAAATGCATAAAACTGTAAATGAAAGCAATAAATAAAGCTGTACAAAAAGCAATAAATAAAGCAATAAACAATAAGCACAAGTAACACATAACACCCCTGTAAACACAAATCAAACAAGCGCTAGGAGGAATCCACAAAAAGAAACAGAAGCCCTGGTTGCAATATAAGGTTCCCCGGCAGAGTCGCCAAGCTGTCGCTCCCGGAGATTTGCATCCCGGTGCAGACGCGAACGGTCGGCGAAGAGAGAAAATGAAATGAAGGTGAATAGAGTTGCCAGCTAGGCATTTTTATCCTGAAGGAAAGGTAATGCTGCATAAACTTAGAAATAGATGGATAAGACGGTCGCGAACCAGAGAAACTGAGAAAGGGGGTTGGTTACAACCTGGGAAGGTATTAGCACCCAGATTGTCCGTCGTACTCGACGGGATCCACGCTTAAAATATTGTGTTCAAAAGGGGTAGTGTATGTGCTATCTGTGTGCAAAAGCTGGAAAAGAATATACAAGTGTCAGTGCAAAAGGTGGATGCTCAGGAGCTGAGGCTTAAAAGAATGTTGAAAGAGGGGGAAGACAAAGAGACTTTTGTTCGATAACAGTTAAGTTATGCCTACGTATCCTCTCGTGCAATGAGGAAGTTAGAACACCGTAGTTCGAATCAAAGAGACTTAGATGTTTTGTTGTGAACTGCTTACTTGTCTATGCTCAAGTCTATGACTCGTCTGGCCCGAGTGCTAATTGTCTTGCATTAGACGGAAGAAGCGAGTTCTCGCTTGTGAATGAGTGTGATGAGAAAAGAATCCCGGAGGAGACAATTATTGTTTGTTTTTTTGTTTTCAGTTTTGTTATTGTTTTTGGTGTTTTGCATAAGTTAATGAGCTTAAGCCTAAATCAAAGGCTTGTAAACTCATTATATCTTCCCTGATTGGGAATAATGAGAATACTTAAGTGTGAGATAAGCATCTCATCTTAATTACCATGATGATGTAGGATTAAGATCATTAACCTACTTGTGATTAATTAGATGTTTTTTGGGGTTTTTGATTAGTGTTAAGTAATGAGTTTAATCTCTAATCACATATTAGTGAACTCATTACACCATCCTAATAGAAGGATAATAGACGAGAACACTTAAGTTGAGGAAGATACCTCAACTTAATACATGGTTAGGGATTAAATTCATTATATAACAAGCCTTTATTAAGTGGATTTTGATTAAGGGATGAGATTAAGAAATGAATTTTATGGTTTGTAAGATAACTTGAGGAGGACTTGTCCATTAAACACTAGGGTTAGTCCTTCTTAACCATAGAGGAAGAATTAGAACCCTAATGTAAGGCCCAATTTACAAGATGAAGTCTTAGTGATTATTAAGATTATTTGATTAAGAGGTTTAAACAAATTAAAGGTTTAACACTTAGGATTAAAGTTATACACTCCATCCTAAGAGAAGGATGCAGGCATAACCCTAATTCCAAAGTCCTAAAACTTTAAGAGTTTAGTCTCTGATTATTGAGACTCAAGGAGACTCAAAGGTAAGAAGCTAAGGGGAACTAATCATAACCCTAATTATTGTCATGCTTGGATGTTCCTATGGTTTGTAAGGCTTAAGAAAGATCTTCAAGGAAGCCACCAATGGAAGAATCAGATGAAAGGAGGGGAAGCAGAAGAAATAAGTTACTTACTTCCTAAGAAGATAAGTAACTTAAAGAAAGAAAGTGAGAGAGATGGAACAAAAGTGAAAGCTCACTTACAAGACAAACAAAATGCAAGTGAAAGAGATAAGAAGAGGTGAGAAGTGAAGGCAAATCCACTTCTCAAAGTAACTAACCACCTGAAAATGTTAGCATGGATGCATAAAGTACAAAGCATAAAGAAATGAAGTGAAATGAGATGAAATGACCAAAGTCAGAAGTGTTTATGCAATGAGAATGTCATGTAAGATGATGCAAAGGCATACAAAATGCATATGTATGATCATACAAGAGATGAGATGTTATGTAAGCATGCTTTGAAGTTTGAAAGTTCATGAAAGTTAATGAATTGAAATGAATGCAAATCATGGCAAATGAATGAAGAAATGATCAAGCATGATTCTAACATGTCCTAAATGTCATGGAAAGTTCATGTATGGATGCATATGAAGGATGAATGCAAATGAACATATAAAATTAGGGTTTTATGGAAGCATGGGATGCATATGAACAAAACAGATGCAATCCACAAGATAAAAAAATTGAAAATACACTCAAAGGAACCCTAAACCTATACTAGGTTACCATCCAAAGGGGGAGGTCAGAAACTAAACCTAGAAGAAGTTATGGATTTTCTAAGCTTGCTGGGGTTTTTGGGTGATCTTCAATGTAAAATGCCAAACAAATTGAAAATGCAAGATAAAAATGAAATAAAAATGCTTTTGGATGCTAGAGGACATGCATAGAACAATTCAAAAAGAAACATTCACAAACTCAACTTGGTTCTAGGATTATGAATTTTTGATGTTAGGGTTAGAAAATGAACATTTTTAAGAACCCTAATTCATTGAAAAATATCAAAGTATGATCAAAACCAAAAAGAAATTTGTAAGGTGAGTTTGTAAATGTTTGTAAATGTCTTAGAATGCTTTCTGATTTTTTTGGTGATTTTTAAATACTTAAATGTATTTTTAATTAATTAAAAAGTATTAATTAATTAAAAATGACATTTAAATGATTTAAAAATATTTTTGGTTTCTGAAAATTAATAAAAGACTTGGTAAAAATTTTCAGAATTTTTTAATGGATTTTTCTATTTTTAATAAATATATGAAATAAAATACAAAGAAAATGAAATAAAAATAAAATAAAGGGGAAGTATGTCAATCCAATGGTCCAGATTCAAATTCAGGGGGAAGGAGTTGACCAGCGCGTGAATGGGTGGCAGAAATTAGGGCTTAATGACATGATCTGGACCATTGAAACGCGCGCGGGAACTCACATCCAAGGGCCAATATTCAAACTTCACTAATTACAGGATTAAACTCTAACAACTTTCAGATGACCGGAACAGTTCTCCGGTCATCTTCTCCGGTGAGCAAAAACACTATCTCTCTCCCTAAGCCTCTAAAACTCAATCTCTCTGCCCAGAATCAAACCCCAAACATCATACAACAAGAATCATCCAACAAAACACATTTATTTCATGTATTAAAGCTGAATCGAAGCAAATTAGTTTTAGGTCAAAATTTTTCAGACAACTCATACATGCTTAATACTCAATCATTTTCAAAACTAAACACATCAGGATCATCAGCACATCATGAAGATTCATCTAAGAACTTAAAAATGCATTTCTGGAAAAAATGTTCTTGAGGTTACTTGAGTTGAAGCTTTCGAAACTGGAACTTTCTAGGTCCTTCTTAGGTGCTAAACCACTCCACTTGATCCCCTTATGCTTCTGGAATGCTTGAAAGGAGTTTATGTAGGTTGTTTTGAAGGTTTCAGTTCAGAGGAAGCTGAAATCGTATTTTTTTTTGAGATGGTTTCAGGCCAATGTGAGGTGTGGGAAATGATCCTGGGGTTATGTAGAGATGATTGGTGAAAGAATTTTGAAGTTTTGATGGTTGAGTTGGGAGATTCGAAGAGATGAAGTTTTGAGGGGATTTTGTGTAATCTGAGCTATGGAGAGTTTCAGGCTTGTGTGTTATGTTCTTTGTGATCCATAAGGCTTGTATATGCAACTGTGATTGGTCAGAGGAGTTGGTGTGACATAGTGTGATTGGTATGGGGTGATTTGCAAAAAAGTCAAGAATGTTTACTTGAGGTATGGGCATGGTGCAGGCCTGAGTGTTTGGGGTGTCTGGCCTCAGCATGGATCAAGGAAGGCCATAGGATTGAAATATTGCAGTTGGAACACTTGATGCTAGGGTTTCTATGAGTTTTGCATATTTTCCCTCTTTGGTGTTTCTTGTGACTTAAGGCATGAAATGATCCAATTCTTGGGCCAATTATGAGTTTTTGAAGTTGTTTGATCATGTTATGGCATATGTGGGCACTTTAGAAGTCATTTGAAGCCTTGGCAAGTGGTTTTGCAAAAATCCCTCTTTGGTGTATTCTTGAAAATTATAGGATTTTTGCCAACTTTGAAAGATCATAACTTGAGTTCTATATTGAATTAGAAGGAGTTCTTGTACTTTTTGAAAATGGGAAGATCCATCCTACAACTTTCATGACCAGGAATTTTTCATTTGAAGCATTTTTTATCAATAAAGAGGAGGTTGAAAAACTTTCCCAAAATGGAAAGTTTCCATTACAAGTCATTTCCATTTTTGGCAAGTTTGCAAATGGCTCAAAATTCTTCAATCTTGTGAACTTCCAATAACTTCTAAGATCAAATAAAGATCATATAACTTCAATTTGATGAAAATACCCCTTTGGTTCCATTGTTGGGGGTCTCAGATGCCCTGATTTTGACTTAACTTGCTCAGGAAGTTACCCAGTGAACAGATGACTTCCACAATGAATTTCTTCATAAAACTTGGTACACATGATCCTTATAACATCTTAAGAACATTAGAAACAAGAATGGGCCAAAAATTTGGAGTTGAGGCCTCTAAAACCAAAACCCTAATTTTGGTCCTCTGTGTAGTGAAAACCCTAGCTCTGCTTCCATGCCTTGCCAGTTCTTGTGATTTCTTGACTTCTATGAACTTTGAGGGACATAATATGATGATAGAACATACATGGACACTCTTGGAAAGCTTTGAGGCCTTTTAGATGGCTCAGATGAAATCTTGGAGTGCTCAGATCACAAACCCTAGATGCAGATGAACTTGAACTTATGCAGTGAAACAAAAATGCAATATGAGATGATATGCTTATGTTTATGCAAGTATGAAAGATCACAAGCCATGGTGTGAAATGAGTGAGGGAAAAATTGGGGTGTTTACAATATGGTTGAATAATCACCTTGATCTTAAAACCTCTTCACTCGGCTGAATCAACGAACGAATGATGTGTACAAAAAACCCAAATCACAATGATCTTAGAGGAAAAACCCTCAAGGTTTATTCAAGAAAAACCTACAAATCTCTCAACCCAAACTGAAATAGCAATTCCACCGTTTGAATGTTATAACCTTGAATCTTGCACTTTGATTAACAAAAATGATTGTGTGTAGTTGTTGATGAATGCTAGAGAAGGAGAAGATAAAGAGAGAACTTGTGTATATCTTTCACTTTTCTTGTTAGATTGACTAAATAAAATCTCCAGCTATTTATACTAGTGGGCAAAAATAATGGAAAGACTTAAAATAAGTAAGAGAGAGAAAATTATGTGATTGGCGCCTAACTCCAGGATTGCGTCGACCTGAATAGCCATTTGTGTTGACCTGTTGAAGGTTTTGAGTCGACCTAAATTATGCCCTCAGTTAGCCTGTTGGGATCCGTGAGTTACAAAAATTTCTTGCCTTCATTTGAGTCGACCTAAATCATCAAATGAGTCGACTCAAATTTTCTTAACTGAATGAGTCGACTTGTTCAAGATGATGAGTCGACGCATTCTCTTTGAATCAACATAAATTCACTTCTTTGATGTTTTGTCATGCCAGCATCTTGTGATCCAATATGCCTCCCTGAAATACCCTAATTTTGACATTATTAAAAAACCAAATACTTTCACACTTCCCTTTGGTAAAATCATTTTCTAAGAGAAATATTTTTAGTCTATCATACCTAGCTCTAGGAGCTTGTTTCAGACCATATAACAATTTTTTAAGTTTATAAACATAGTCTGGATGTTTTATGTTTTCAAAACCAGGGAGTTGATGTACATAAACTTCTTCATTAATGTAACCATTTAAAAATGCAGTTTTTACATCCATCTGATAAAAAGTGATATCCTTATTTACAGCAAATGAAATTAAAACTTTGATAGATTCTAATCTTGCAACTGGAACAATGGTTTCTATATAGTCTATACCTTCTTGTTGACTATAACCTTGTGCAACCCGTTGTGCTTTGTTTCTGAAAACATCTCCTTGTTCAACCAACTTGTTTCTGAAGACCCATTTGGTTCCAATGATGTTGAAGCCTTTGGGTTTAGGAACTAAATCCCATACATCGTTCCTAGTAAAATAATTTAATTCTTCTTGCATTGCGAGTATCCAATCATTTTCTGAGAGTGTTTCATCAATGGAAGTGGGTTCAATCTGAGATATTAATCCCATGAGAGACTCTTCATTATTTTTGAATGAAGATCTTGTTCTGATTGGATCATCTTTCTTTCCCAGAATTTTATCTTCAGGATGTGCTAGTATACTTCTGGATTGTCTTTTCTAGATGGTTTCTTCAGAAGTTGTTGTGACATTTGTGTTTTCTTTTTTTGTATTAGGTTATTCTTCTAAAGGTCTGATTACAGTACCTGTAATTTGAACTTTTATTTCTGCAAGAGATTCACTATGCTTTGGCTTTTGAAGACCAGCCTTATCATTAAATCTGACACAAATAGATTCTGCCATAATTCGAGTTTATGTGTTATATACCTTGTATTCTTTTGAATGTTCAAAGTATCCTAATATGAAACATTTGTGTGCCTCAGAATCCAACTTGTTCAGAGGATCATTAATATTTAAAATAAAGCAAGTGCATCCAAATGGATGAAAATAAGAGATGTTGAGCTTTCTGTCTTTCCACAATTCATATGGAGTCTTCTCCAGAATAGGTCTTATAGAGATTCTGTTCTGAATATAACACGTTGTATTCACTGCTTCTGCCCAAAAGTGTTTAGCCATGTTAGTCTCATTGATCATGGTTTTGGCTATTTCTTGTAATTTGTTCTTTCGTTCTATAACTCCATTTTTTTGTGGAGTTCTAGGACATGAGAAATCATGAGAAATTCCATTTTCATTAAAAAAACTTTTCTAATATTTTGTTTTCAAATTCCCCACCATGATCACTTCTGACTTTTACAATTCTAGACTCTTTTTCATTTTGAAATTGGTTACAGAAAGTAGAGAACATAGAGATTGACTCGTCATTGTGTCTTAAGAACTTTACCCATGTCCATCTGCTAAAGTCATCTACGATCACTAACCCGTACTTCTTGCCACTGATGGATGCAGTTTTCACTGGTCCAAACAGAACTATGTGTATAAGTTCTAATGGTCTAGAGGTAGAAACAACATTTTTTTATTTAAAAGAAGGTTTAGCAAACTTGCCTTTTTGACATGCTTCACACAGAGCATCTGAGCTGAACTTCAGGTTAGGAAGTCCTCTGACCAGATTGAGTTTGTTAATCTGAAATATTCTTCTCATACTAACATGCCCCAATCTTTTGTGTCAGACCTATTGCTCATCCTTAACAGACATAAGGCATTTTACATTCTGAATTTTAAGTTCAGAAAGTTTTATTTTATAAATGTTGTTCTTTCTCTTCCCATTAAAAAGGATTGTTCCATCTTTTTGACTAACTGCTTTACATGACTTTTGATTGAAGATTATATTATAACCGTTATCACTTAATTGACTTATGGATAACAGGTTATGCATTAATCCTTCTACTAATAAAACATTAGATATATAGGGTAAAGTACCGTTACCAATGGTTTTAGAGCCAATAATATTTCCTTTCTAATTGCCCCCAAACCCTATGTAACCTCCAACTTTAAGTTCTAGACTTTGGAATATATGCTTTCTTCCCGTCATGTGTCGCGAGCATCCAGAGTTAAGGTACCAAGATTGGTGTTTCAATCTTGTTGTTAAAGGGATCTGCAACATATAAGATTTTATCCTTGGGTACCCATATCTTTTTGGGTCCTTATTTGTTAGAGTTTACAAAATTCTGATTGAGTTTAGGTTTCTCAATAGAATTTTCAGAATAAGATTCACTGGTATATTTAAAATAGTGTTTGTGTCTATATGTGAAGTAAGATTTTAAAGGTGTGTATTTGATGTCCATATCATCAACTTGCTTTGATTGATTTGGTGCTTCTCCTTTTGGTTTCACATATCCTATGCCTTTTCTTCCATTTCTACTAACTCCATATATCATTGAAACCATTTTGCTTCTGTCTATGTTTTTAGCTAGAAATTTTTGAAAACTATAATCATAATGTTTTATAATCATATCAGAACTAGTTGAAACTTCTGAGTCAGGTTCTTTCTGAGCTTTTGGTATTTCAAAAGAATTTTTAAGTTTTGAAATGATTTCTTTTAGCTCAGAATTTTCTGCTTTTAGTTTCCTAGTCTCTTCAGACTCAGATACTAAACCATGTTTCAGGTTCTTGTATTTTAGTTGAAGTTGCTGATATTTTTCAAGAATTTCTGATAGGTTATCTTCTAATTGAGATATAGAAAGTTTAGAGAATATCTCTACTGCTTCTGAGTTAACTCCTAATTCTGATACGTTGGTGTCATCTGATATGTTGGCCATTAAAGCTATATTAGCATGTTCATTTTCTGATTCAGATTCTGCTTCTGAAGATTTTGAGTCATCCCAAGTAGTCATCAGACTTTTCTTCTTCTCTTTGTTAAGATTCTTCTTTGGTCTTTCTTTCTGCAGTTTGGGACATTCACTTTTGTAGTGTCCGAGCTCTTTGCATTCATAATAGACCACCTATTTTCCTCTTGACTTTTTGTAGCCAGAGGATGGTTCAATATAACTGTTTAATCTTCTAGGGTTTCTAAATTTCTTTTGTCTATGCTTCCATAGTTGTTGAACCCTTCTAGAGAGGAGTGATAGTTTGTCTTCTTCAAAGGAGCCACCAAAGATTTCTTCTTCTGCCTGAAAAGCTTTAGTTTCATATTTATTAGATTTAAGAGAAACAAACTTACCTTTCTTTTGGGGTTCATCTTCTTCTAGTTCTATCTCATGACTTCTCAGAGAGATGATCAGTTCTTCAAGATATATCTCGTTTAGATATTTTGAAAGCTTTAGAGTTGTGATCGTGGGTCTCCATGCCTTTGGTAAGCTTCTGATTATTCTTTTCACATGATCTTTTGTTGAGTATCCTTTGTCCAGAACATTTAGTCTAACAACAAGAATTTGAAACCTTGAGAACATTTTCTCAATTGTTTCATCTTCTTCCATTTTGAAGGCTTCATACTTCTGGATGAGTGCCAGAGCTTTAGTCTTTTTAAATTGAGTGTTTCTTTCATGTGTTATTCTTAGAGAATCAAACATGTGTTTGGTAGATTCTCTGTTTGTGATCTTCTCATATTCTCTGTGTGAGATTGTGCTTAATAGAATTGTTCTGGCCTTGTGATGATTTCTGAAATCTTTCTTTTGTTGAACTATCATATTTCTTCTTTAAATCTTCTGACCATTTTCTCCAACTGGATGAGTGTAACCATTAGTCACCATATCCCAGAGATCACCTTCATGAGCCAGAAAGAAACTTTCAAGAACATCATTCCAGTAGTCAAAATTCTCACCATCGATCACTAGGGGTTTTCCATTGATTTTTTAATTCTGGTTGTCGTTGTTGTTCTTAACTGGTTCTGCCATGGTGTTTTTCTAGTAGGATCTTTTTCTGACATGGTTAAGTGTTAGCACCCAGAACCAGGTGCTCTGATACAAATTAAAGAATAGAAAAACACAAGAAAAGGGGTTTTCAAAAAATAAAAGGTTATGACACTTTTGGTTATCTGGGTTCGTTTGAACTCAAACTACTTCAGTCCACCCGCCAAGGTGATTTTTCCTCTCTCAAGTGAGGTCTTAATCCACTAATCAAAGATCTTACAACACAAAGACCTACTGTCAATGTCTTCTTAATTCTACTAACTAAAACTTTAGTCACTCAAGTAATTTCAAGAATTACAAAAGATAAACGTGTATACGAATGCTTCTAGTAAGCTTTATCACTCTGTGATATTTTACACAAAATTATAACAATGAAAATAATTTGATAGTAATGATTTGTATGCACACAATTGGGAGCCTTCATTCTTCCAAATAACTCCTTTATATAGATGAGGCCTTCTTGGATCCGTTGGAGACATGAGAACTATTTTTGGAGGTTTGATAATTGTTGTCAACGCTCTTTCCAAAAATACAGATCCTTGTCTAATATTGTCGTTACTGCTTGATACTCAATAAATTTAAAATAACACTTGAGATCAGAGTTTGCTTCTAGAGATCATTAGAGTCTTTTCTAATTGTGCAGCTTTGGTGCTAAGAGCGTGATATTTATACAAATATTCTATATCAGAACTTCGTTGTCTTGCAATTGTTTAGTTCTTGCTTTTGTATTAGATTAATTTCAGATATTCTATATCTGAAATTAATCTTCTGAATAACTAAATGTCACACCTTAAATTTTGACCCTAAGATATATACCTCATCAGAAGAAATCCACTGACCAAAGGACTGTGTCAGACTGGTCTGGACAGTATCCCCGCAATGAATCAGGATTCTTGAGTCCCTCAGAGGATTCACGAAAAGGACCAATCATTAGTACATAAGATTTTCAAACTTTCAATTATTTTCATAAGATCTAGAAATCCCAAATGATGAAGAATCATCCCAAAATTGTACAAAAATTTCAATGATCTGGGGCCCGAGCCATCAGTATCACCAATTAGGGTTTCAGTCAACTGAGTCCTCCAGATGAAATTTTTCATGGAAAAAGGAGCCAATAACTCCACATGTCATCAATAAAGGTTGACATAACTTTGACAATCCATCTAAGATTCAAGAAGTGCAGATTCGAAGGATTTCAAAGTTAGGGTTTCACAGTTCCCCAAATAAGGGTTTCTGACTAATCGGGGAACCCAAAGTCAAACTTTTCATCTAGACATGAACCAATACCATAGGAAATGGTTTAAATAGCTCATATATACCTTGGAAGTCCATTCATAGGTTTGAAATACCTCAGAGGAAGTCCAATCAAAAAAATCAAAAACCAGGGGTATCTAGTGTAATTTCCATCTAGACCAAAAAGTCAAAGTTTGACTTTTTCATCCAAAATGATCCTCATGACCTATATTACAAGAATATATGGTCAATGAATGCATTTGATCATAAAAATCAGAAATTTGAAGATAACTTGCAAAAGGGGCAATCTTTGAAACTTAGAAAAAATTTTAAGTTATAAGAAAAAGTGTTCAAGTACCCTACTTTCAAGCATCATAACTTGTGATCCAAGCATCAAATTTTTGTGAACCAAAGCTCAAATGAAAGATCTTTCCATAAACTACAAATGATTCAACTACACAAAACTCCAATTCATTATGGATTTTAAGTTGAAGATTAATCAAAATCAAAAAAACGTTGAAAATTTCAACACTTAGACAAAATCTGTCTAAGTACAAAATCAGTCCAAACATCAAAACTTGGAGGGATTTTTCACATGGTTATAAGCTGAATCAATTCCAATGTTATACATCAATGTTGTTGCAAATGTTTTCAACAATTCAAGTGGTCAATTGGCATGAAAAGATCTTGCTTCTGCATGAAGAAATCATGGATCAAAGTCACCATGACAAACTATTTTCCAAAAACGACTTTCACAAAACTTGATATTCTAATTTTTGTGAGTCAATGGATACGATCAAGTGGTCTTAAGCATATAAACAATCATTACAAACCTGATCAAACCTGCAAATTCATGAATGCACCAAGGAATTCCCATAAATGACATTTATGGAATTCAACACCTATGCATTTCAATCCAATGGTCACCATGCTCCAAAATGTCATATTCTTGGATATCTTGATCAACAAGCAATAGGTGTTCACAATCCAAGTTCAAAACTTCTGAAAAATGTGAATTAGCTTTCTGCATAACTGAGCCATTTGGGTTCTCATCATTTCAACATTTAAGAGATTTTATGGCAAGCAATGATCAATAATGTTGAACTTATCTCTTAAAGACTTAAGGACTAAGCAATCTCAACATGTTTTCCTATAAATAAAGACCTCATTTGATCATAAAAAATATACCTAAGTGTAGCGGTAAAATCATGAGTGTAAGCTATTAGTTAACTTAAATCAAAGTAAGCATAGTTGCCACCGCGCTTTTATTTTATTCCAAGAGGAAAAGGAAAAAGAGCGAATAAATCCTAATGAATCTAAAAGAAAAAAGCTAAAAGAAACAAGCAAAGAACCGGGTAAGGGGATAGGTTATGAAATGGGAAGGTTTTACGCACCCAAAATGTATGTGGTACTCCACGAGAGCCCTTTAAAAACTTTACTACTTTTGGTTTGAAAAAGGTTTGTTAAATGAGAGTGGAGGGATGAGAAAAGAATAATTTTTTAATATTTTTGTGTTTGGAGAGGTTTACCACCTCATGCCTACGTACCCATAAAGTGCAATGCGAGATCAAAACCCCGTAGTTCGTGGTACAAATAGTGAAAGTGTTGGTTATAATTGATTTTATTAAGTAAAGAGAATTTGTCATCTTCAAGTGGATGGCCAAACAAATCTACCATGAAAATGAAGGCATGGACTCATACATCATTATGGGGAGGACGCCAACTCGGATAAAATTAACAAGTATGCCACTAAACCCCCACAAATGACAAGAGACTCAATTACATCAAACTACAACCATGGAGACTGAGAGACTTGCACCCGACTAAAGAATAATAAATCATAATCGGAACACTCTTTAAAGAAAACAAACAAAAGTTCACAAAGGCACAAAACAACTTGAATGAGTTGAGTTCTTTTTATTTTTGAATTAAAGTCAAGATGATTAGATTTATTGATATTTTTTTTAAAAGGAGAAAAAGTAAAATCCACTTGACGAAAGTCAAGATTTTGTTTATTAAGGAAGTGATGATTTGAAAAAAAAACAAGAATCCTTTGAAAAGGAGGGAAGATTTTGAAAATTAAAGAAAGGGTGGAGATAAAGAGACTATCCTAGAAAAGAAAATAAGGAGATAAAGGAAGAAAGATCTAACCAAACTTGATGATACTTCCAATTATGAGCAAAAGAGTTCCATCCTTATAAGCTAGCAAATGGCCAAATAAAGGCAAGTACCAACTTCATGAAGATCAAAGAAAAGGAGAGATGTCCTAAATATCTAAGTCCAAAACTCCATTCCAAAGCCAAGGATAATAACCAATAGTCCAAAGATTAAGATCACAAGTTTTTAGAGATTTCATCCTTTATTAATATTTTGTGTCCAAATGGACAAAAGGAAAATCAACACATCAAAAATAAAAGCAAGAAATATAAACATGATAATGGATGGATAAAACATAATAAAGCATAATAAAATAAAAGCAATAAAGCTGCGAGAAATTAAATGTTAGTAGCCAAAGCAATTAAAGTGCAAGAATCTAAAATATTAATAGTAGTAATAATATAATAATATTTACATAAAAGTGGTACGGTGAACTTAATCAACCACAACCAAAAGAGTAACCAAAATTGAAAGGCAACCGGATTCTCTTAGTATCTTACACTATAGTGATTAATCAAGGAAAACCGAATCAAATTCAATGAAATTTGAAAGGAGATTGGGAGACCCAAATTACCTACGCATCAAACATTCATAAGTCTTGATTCTTAATGCAATATGATCAAATGCTATGGGATTACGCGACCAACAAGAGGTCCGGTCCACGAAAGTGCAAGTATCCAATTGGATTTTTATTCCGAATTCGGGACACATTTAGGTCCATGTTAAGCAATCACCGATTAATTTACTAAGTAATTACCCTACAAATGAGGCCGACAACCACCAATTAAGGTGAACAATGTTAGTGATAATGCATGCGAGATAAATGATATGTAAATCGCTATCCGAATGTAATATCGCACAAAACTAAAAATGAATACCAGATTGAGTTACACTTATGGTATTCTTCCATCTTTAAGTTCAATCACTCATCTTGGTGGATTCAAGCACGAAAATGTATCACTAATGCAAAGTACCTTAAATGAATTGAATAATTCACTTAAAGGTAGTTTTGAATTAATGAACATTAACTACTCTAATCTACACCCAAAGTTCATTGAAATTAATGAGAAATCACTCCCAAAAGTGCTTCCCAAGGTAAAAATAAAAAGGAGGAAGAAGAAGAAAGAGGAACCAAAATGGAGCTTAAAATAAACCAAAAACAGCCTCTAACTTGTGTTAACCGGTTAACCAAAATGCACTGGAAATGGTTAACCGGTTAACGCAACAAGTTTCAAAACTTGCGCCACACAAAACTGGTTAACCGGTTAACCAAAATACACAGAAAATGGTTAACCGGTTAAAAATGAACCAGTAGCAGAAAAAATGTTGAAATTCAGCATGATCCATTTTCAAAACCTTTTTTCAAACACTTGATGATCATGATCTGAATTTGCACGAATTTTAAAACCAAAATACAGTGAAATCCCTGTAATCAAACAATAATTAATGATCCAAAGGATCTAGAATCAAAGGCACCAAAGATCTACATTTAATATGTTGATTATGAAGATGGGTTTATGGAAAAAGTGAATTACCAAAAGCACTTCTTCAAATTGGACCAAATCAAGCTAGATCTACTGGAATTAATGAACAAGAAAATAGTAGGATGAAGATTTAGCTCAAGTTGATCAAGAATTCAATATGAAATCTTGATAACTTCAAAAGAAGGAAATAAGAGCTTTAGTGAATTTTTGGTTTTGGGGGAGTATTTTGCAAGAGATTTGTTGGCTCTCAAAAGCTTATTGAATGAATGAAATTAGGGTGCTATTTAAAGACTTTAGGTATGGGAATTTGGTGGAATGGAGTTTGCTTTGGTAATTAAAATTAGGTTTGGTAATTACAAATTTGGTGGGAAATGGAAAAGAGTGGTGATTAATGAGGGTTTATGGTTGGAAATGATCAAAGTGATGTAGAGAATTCAGAGGGAAATGGATCTAGAATATTCCAAATGAGATCAATGATCAAAGGGTGCTGAATTTGAATGAAATATTCAAATTTCGCATTGGTTAACCAATTTAAACTGAAAATGGTTAAGTGGTTAACCAAGCTAAACTTTGAATATTTTATTCAAATGTGATGGCTTGGTTGTTGTGGCCCGATTTTTTTGTATGTCGAAGAAGGCATGGAAATAAGCACATGAACCTTGGAATTCCTTGAATGAATCAATTAACTTGGGAAATCCTTGATCAAATAAATCTGAATTACTTGCGGATCAACTTCAACTTTTGTCTATGAAATTTTATTTGAGATGCAGGACTGCTATTTTCGGCATTTTTAATTGTTCCTCTTCCTGAAAATGTTAGTGAAAGAGAACAAAATATTTTTTGATTTTAATTAATGGTTAGTAAACATAAACAAATAAAGCAATTAAAAGCAATGATGATCCCTGTGAGACATAAACCTACACACGAGAAAAAACCGAGCAATCAGTGCAATCTTGTTTGTATGCAAGTTACAGATGAAATGCGAAGAAAACTTAGGGCAAAAATTAGGGTGCAATAGCTGCCCCTTTTTAAGTTTCTTCAATCTGAAGATATGAAGATTGGCATCTTCGTCTCTGCAAGATGGGAGAGACTTAAATACAGAAAACCTAATTTTTGTCCTAAGGGAACATGATATGAATATGATATGCAAACCTAAGATCTCTGTGGGGGAAAATATGACCACCAGAGGAAAAAAAAATGCTTGGGAACATAGAATAAAAATCTCGCTGGGAAAAACAACAGACACCAAAAGAGTTTCCAGGAAAATAAATCGCTGGATAGCTGACTTAACTTGGGGAAACATGATATAATCAAGGTAAAAATTTCAACAAGGAAGAGTAAATACCCTGCCAGGGAAATATCAACCAAACAAAGTATTCGATTCCAAAAATGGAGGAATTCCGAGTTGGAAAAGAATCATCAACTACCGGTTTACTGGGTAGGATCCAAAAGCAATGAGCTTGATTAACTTGGTAATATTACCCACTATAGAATAATTGATATGTTAATTACAAAGTAATATACTCAAGCTGGAGAAAATATTGCCCACTATCAAACAATGATAGCTTAATTCCAAAGCAATAGAACTCAAAAGGAAAGATTACCTACTATCAAACAATGATAGCTTAATTCCAAAGTAATCAATCAAATAAGAGGAGAGCAATATTACCCACTATCTCACAAGTGATAGCTTAATTCTAAAGTAATATACTCAAACTGGAGAAAATATTGCCCACTATCAAACAATGATAGCTTAATTTCAAAGCAATACTACTCACAAAAAGGAGCAAAGTTCAATCCAAGAATAAGTTGGAGAGAAACGGTCAAACAAGGCTCATCCCGAGGAGGAAATATCTCAACTAGGGAAAGTTCCATCCAAATAATAAGCTGGGGAGGAAACAGAATCAAAATCATCCACGAGGAACAAACTCAGTGGGGAATTTAGAAAGGATAAACATTTTCAGCTTAAGGGTTGACACTCTAACTTGAGAGGAAAACAACACACACACACTCTGTGGGGAAAATACATACCAAAGAGCAGGGAACAATGATAAATGCAAGAATGCAAACAAATGATGTCATGCATATGCGTATGAATATGTTGACAGAACATACATAAAGATAAACAACAGGTGACAAAAACACCACAACAACCGGATACTCGGCTAATCCCAAGACAAAAAAGTTGGGGAATCCTGCTGAAAATTCAATTTGAAACCCTGCAGGGGAACATTAAAATCCATCAAAGGAATAAAATCCTATTATGAGGTTAAACTCTTACTGAGGAAACATTTGTTAGGGATCCAATCCACAAAGCAATTTTCAAGAATCAGTAAAAGGATAATATCAAAAATTCTACTATGAGAGGATAACATGTTTAGGGTTTAGGGTTTAGGGTTTAGGGAAACACCAACAGCACAAAGTTTTCCATACTCTTTGGGGAAAAGAGGGAAACGTTCCTGTTAAACTCTGGTATGGGTAATTATCTTCACTACTCTGTTTGGGGAAACAAGAGAAAGATCTACCAGTGGTGCGACTAAAGCACAACTTACTGGAGTATCAAACATCAAACATCAACTTTGCATAGGAATATCACCCTGCTGAGGAAAGGTAATAATCTGCCGAGGATGGGGAAAAGCTTCCATAATCCTTGCTAGGGACAGAAGTATTCAAACTCTGCAAGGAATAACCATCATACTATTCCTGCTCCTCTTGGGGAAAGAGTGTAATACTTGCTAAGGATCACATATAAATCTGCTGGAAACCATCACACGTAGACCTACTGGGGATTTGTGGGAAAGATCTATGAAGATCATTCATCACTGAAAATTTCAGAATTTCCGACCTACATGGGGATACCAGAAGTTAACATCATAGCCAAAATACAGTTACGAGGGATTTTAAATAAATACCCACCATCAGGTGAAAGAAAACCTCTGACTACTATATCAATACTTCTGCTAGGGGATGCAACCAACTCAAGCTGAGGAATAAGAACTCGGCTGAGGGTTCCCAATGCTTCTCAAGTCAAAGATAAACTGCTGAGGAAAAGATCAGAACTCATCCGGGGATTCTTAAGAACATCCCTTCCAACAATTCTTCTGGGGAAGAATTTGGAAATCAAACTAGGAACATTTATACAATCCCCATTCATTCTTGTCGCTTGGGGAGCAAAACATCAATATGTCATGACTATTCAGGAATTCCATAACAACACAATCGGATCAAACCCTGCTTTGGGAGAGACAAGTTACACACATTCGGACTTTACCATCCCTGGAATCACTATTGATATCCATTATTTGTTTACATATCAAAAGTAAAATGTTTTTATAATCTTCAAAGTTTAAATTTATTAAATTTGTTTCAAAAATTATCATCAACAATAAATTGAAATTTTGTAAATAGAAACAAAATAAAGAGTTACAAACAATTGGATAAAAGCTCAAATTCATTGATAGAATGGTAGTCAGCAAATGGCATAACTTCTTGGATCATTATAAATTTGAAAAATGGTAAATACATTGAAAAGGGCTACATTGAAATACAATGATCACTATTTTACCTATCAACTTTGAACTCCACTGTGTCTGAAACTCCAGTCAAGAATGAGTGAATATGAATCTTTGATGGGCAATTCTTCATGGGGATAAAATCTGAAATCCTCGGTTGTTACAAGTGATCCAGTCTGTCGACGCAGTTACTTGCCATGATCCCTAACTTTTGCCTAGATTGTCCTTTCGGGTTTTCAATCTACCGAGATAATTATTTATGTTTATGTCTCTAATTTTTTCCTGGACCTCCCTTTCGGGTTTTCAATCCACCAAGACACTCATTTTTGCCTAAGACGCCCTTTCAGGTTTTCGACTTAGCGAGTTGTTCTTTTATTTTTTAGGCGAAGTATTTCTTGATTGCATCCGGATTCACAGGACGAGTGATCTCCTCACCATCCATAGTTGCAAGAATTAATGAACCGTTAGAGAAGGTTTTCTTAACAACATATGGACCATCATAGTTTGGAGTCCACTTGCCCCGAGAATCTGTAATGAAAGACTAGATCTTGTTTAGCACGAGTTCGCCTTCTCTGAATACACGAGGTTTGACCTTCTTGTCAAAAGCTTTCTTCATTCTTTGCTGGTACAACCAACCATAACACAAATCTATTATTCTCTTTTCCTCAATCAAATTCAACTGATCAAATCTACTCTGACACCCTTCAGCCTCAGTCAACTTGGCTTCCATCTGAACTCTCATTCATGGGATCTCAACCTCGACGAGGAGCACTACTTCTGCACCATAAATAAGTGATAAATGGGTTGCCCCTGTTGAAGTCCGGACAGATGTACAATACCCATGCAAAGAAAAAGGGAGCATCTTATGCTAGTCCTTATATGTCACAACCATCTTTTGAATGATCTTCTTAATGTTCTTATTTGCAGCTTCAACAACCCCATTTATCTTCGGTCTATAAGGAGAAGAATTATGGTGTTGAATCTTGAATTCTTCACAACACACTTTCATCATCTTATTATTCAAGTTCGAACCATTATCAGTTATGATTCTATTCAGAACACCATATCTGTAGATAATTTTATTCTTGATAAACTGAACCACAACTTACTTGGTGACATTAGCATATGATGGCGCTTCCACCCACTTGGTGAAGTAGTTAATTGCCACAAGAATAAAATGATGTACATTTGAAGCCTTGGGTTCAATCATACCAATCATATCAATTCCCCACATAGAGAAAGGCCACGGGGAAGAAATTACATTGAGATGAGTTGACGGCACATGAATCTTATCAGCATACACTTGGCACTTATGGCACTTTTTCACATACTTGCAACAATTATATTCCATTGTTAGCCAATAGTAACTTGCTCTCAATATCTTTTTAGCCATTGCATGCCCATTAGCATGAGTACCAAAAGATCCTTCATGAATTTCTTTTATTAACATGTCTGCTTCGTGTCTATCCATGCATCTGAGCAAGACCATGTCAAAATTCCTCTTATAAAGCACATTTCCGTTCAGGAAGAAATTGCCTGCCAATCTCCTCAAAGTCCTCTTATCTTTATCGGATGCCCCAAGTGGGTATTCCTGACTTTGGAGAAAACATTTAATATCATGATACCAAGGATTGTAATCATGGACCTCTTCAACTGCAAACACATGAGCTGGTATTTCAAGCCGCATCACTCTGATCATAGGAATGTCATTCCATTGGTGCACCTTTATCATAGAAGCTATAGTTTCCAAAGAATCTTCCATATCATTTTCATCGCGAGGCATATAATGGAACTCAACTTTAGTGAAGAAAGTTGATATCCTCCTAGCATAATCTCTATAAGGGATCAAGTGGGGTTGATGGGTTATCCACTTACCCTTGATCTGATTGATTACCAAGGCAGAATCTCCATACACATCAAGATGTTTAATTCTCAAATCAATAGCTCCCTCAAGACCCATAATACAGGCTTCATACTCAACTTCATTATTGGTACAAGGGAAAGTCAACCTTACAGCAAAAGGAATATGTGAACTATGGGGAGTAATGATCATTTCCCCAATTCCTCTTCCACGTGCATTTACAGTACCATCAAAAACTAAACCCCATCGAGATCCAGGCTCCGGCCCTTCCTCAATAAAAGGTTCATCACAATCTTTCATTTTCAAATACATCACATCCTCATCTGGGAAATCAAACTTGATAGGCTGGTAATCATCAATCGGTTGATGTGCCAAATGGCCAGCCAAGATACTACCTTTTATATCTTTTTTAGCTCGGTACTCAATATCATACTCTGACAATAACATTTGCCAACTAGCAATCCTCCCAGTCAAAGCAGGCTTTTCAAAGATATACTTGATCGGATCCATTTTAGAGATCAACCAAGTTGTATGATTCAGCATATACTGGCGAAGACGCTTTGCAGCCCAAACTAAGGCGCAACAATTATTTTCGAGCATGGAGTACCGAGACTCACAATCAGTGAATTTCATACTCAAGTAGTAAATTGCATATTCTTTTCTTCCAGATTCATCTTGCTGACCAAGCACACAACCCATGGAAACTTCCAACACAATCAAGTACATAACTAACGGTCTACCTTCCAATAGAGGAGAGAAGGTAGGAGGTTCAAGAAGATATTCTTTGATACTTTTGAACGCCTTTTGACAATCATCTGTCCATACACAACCTTGGTCTTTCCGAAGCAACTTGAAGATTGGAGTACATGTGGCAGTCATGTGAGAGATAAACCTCGAAATATAATTCAAACGGCCCAAGAATCCTCTTACTTGCTTTTCAGTTCTTGGAGCAGGAATTTCCCGAATAGCTTTCACTTTATCAGGATCAACTTCAATGCCTCTTTGGCTGAAAATGAAACCTAACAACTTTCCAGAACGTACACCAAACGTGCACTTGTTTGGATTCAAAGGAAGCTTAAACTGTATTAACCTCTGGAACAACTTCAGCAAATGCTCAACATGATCCTCTTCAGTCCTTGACTTAGAGATCATATCATCAACATATACCTTAATTTCTTTGTGCAACATATCATGGAAAAACATGGTCATAGCTCTTTGGTATGCCGCACTAGCATTCTTCAATCCAAAGGGCATCACTCTGTAGCAGAATGTTCCCCATGGTGTAATAAATGTGGTCTTTTGCATGTCCTCGGGTGCCATATTTATTTAATTATAACCGGAAAATCCTTCCATAAAAGAGAACACATCAAACTTAGCCGTATTATCTACCAACACGTCAATGTGTGGCAATGGAAAATAATCTCTTGGACTAACTTTATTCAAATCTCTGTAATAAACACACATTCGGACTTTTCCGTCTTTCTTTGGAACGGGCACAATATTGGACACCCATTGAGGATAATTAGATGTCACAAGAAAACTTGCATCAATCTGATTTTGAACCTCCTCTTTGATCTTTACTACTATATCAGGATGAGTTCTTCTCAACTTTTGCTTCACAGGTGGACATTCAGGCTTCAGTGACAATCTATGCTCCACAATATTAGTATCAAGATCGGGCATATCTTGATAAGACCAAGCAAATACAAAAACATACTCTCTAAGAAGCTCTACCATCCTCTTCTTAACGTCAGAACCAAGAAATGCTCCAATATTGACTTCTTTCTTATCATCTTCAGAACCCAAGTTGACCATTTTCGTAGACTCTCCATGAGGTTGAATAATCTTCTCCTCATTCTCAAGCAACCGAGAAATCTCATCAGGAATCTCTTCAACATCCTCTTCCTCAGCTTCGAACACAGGGAATTCAAAGTTGGGAGTGAGCATAGGATCATTGTTTTCAATGGGTTTATCATTCAATCTGCACAATGATTTTATTTTTTATTTTAGAGTATGAACAAAAGTGCAAACATTATGCAAATAAATAGTGATTATTATTTTTGGGTTTTTTTAGGTTACCATTTTCAAAATAAAACAAAAAGGAAAAACACATATGGAAATAACAAAATAACATTTTATTGATGATGATAAAATTTGAAACAAAGCCCAACAAACATCACTTTCACCTTGGGCAGAGTGAAAGGATATTTGAAAGAAAATAAAACAAATTACTTTGAAGCATAAACAATAGAAGGAACATCAACAGCAATCCAGTTCTTGCAAGTATTTCCGTGCGTAACAAAGTCAAGCATTTCTTCATCTTCATCATCTTCAATGATGGCAGCAGCGGAATGATCGTTGATAAACCCAGCACTTCGGAATCCTTCCTGAATAGTCTTCGGGTCATTGAGAGCCACACCTGGTGCAAAACCAATACGAAATCCTTCTCTGTTGTCAACAAAATTAATAACTCGTCCCCAACCGTCAGATCGACCAATTTTAAGTATGCGTAGAGCATCCTTGAGAGAAGACATAGGCATAATATTCTTCTTAGCAGTATTACCAACAACAGAAAGATCCTGGAATGAAGTTCCCACCTCTTCTTCAGTATCAATATAGGAGAAAGATGACAAATTTCTTACTAGCATCGCCTATTCACCGCTAATAGTCACTAATTTCTCATCTTTCACAAACTTCAGCTTCTGATGGAGAGAAGATGTCACAGCTTCTGCCTCGTGAATCCAAGGTCTTCCAAGGAGACAACTGTAACTGGGGCGTATATCCATTACTTGAAAAGTAATTTTGAATATAAATGGTCCAATAAAAAAAGGAAGATTAACTTCACCAATCACAGTCTTCTTCGATCCGTCAAAATCTTTCACAATAATCCCACCATGCCTCATGGGAGCACCTTGGTACGCAAGCCTTGACAAAATTAACTTCGGCATCACATTCAGAGAAGACCCAGTATCTACCAGCACTTTAAACATAGCATCTTCCTGACAATTCACTGAAATATGCATAGCCAAGTTGTGAATCCTTCCTTCTCCAGGAAAGTCATCATCACAGAAACTCAGATTGTTACATGATGTGATATTAGCCACAATAGTATCAAACTAATCAACAGTCACATCATGATCAACATAAGCTTGATCAAGAATCTTCTACAAACACTGCCTATGAGCCTCATAGCACATCAAGAGTGATAAAAATGATATCTTCAACAGAGTATGCAACAACTTCTCAGTAACGTTGTACTCGATCTTCTTTATCAATTTCAACACCTCATCTTCACTATATTTCAAACTGGAATCACTAAATTGACCTGATCGGGCAACAACATCCTCAATCTGTTTACTCATACTTGTATCTTCATCTCTCTTCGGAGGATTCGAAGCATAAACTCTACCACTTCGAGTAACCTTTGTCACATCAGCAATGCTAACCACGAACTTTGGAGAAGAAATAGGAACTTCCTTACCATTTTCTATCATCGTAGCATTATACCGGTATGGAATAGCTTTATCGGACTCATACAGCATTGGACCAGGAAAATTGATCACCAATGGAGTAACAACATATTTGCGGCTATCAAAAGAAATAACCACATTCTCAGGAACAACCTTCTTAGGAATATTGAACTGAGGCACAATAACATTCACTTCATTGTCATACTCGTCTCTTTTCGCTGTCACTTCAATCAACTTATCATCCATCATCTTTTGAATGCCTCTCTTAACAATCACGCAACCACGAGGGTTCACCGAACAAATGCAACATCCATCATAATCGTGATCAATATCATGATATTCACTTAAGAGAGCATGCATCTCAACCAAAGACCTTCGAATATGGAGGACCTCATAAATCTTGAATAAGCCAGGACAACCATCAACCATGTTCACAGACGTATTACCATTCTACGAAAGTGGATTTTTCTTCACATTTGGATTAACATCATTGAAAGACAGAACATTTCTCCTTATCAATTTATGCACTTCAAACTTCAATGGATAACAATTCTCAATATCGTGCCCCGGGGCACCTTAATGAAAAGAACAATGAGCCTCTGGCTTATACCACCATGAGATAGACTCTGGAGCTGGAGGCGGAGAACATGTTTGCACAAGATTCTTCTCAATCAGAGATGGAAGCAAATCCGCATACAACATTGGAATGGGATCAAAATTCGGCTTAGCATGAACCTATTGATTACCGCTCTGTTGCACATAAGGTTGTTGATAACGAGATTGATACTTTGAAGCTACTGGCATAGTTGGAGTCACATTAATCATCGGAGTTACAGAAGCTACATGCTGCTGATGACGATTCTCGCGACCACAAGATCTTATGTAAATTTCATGACACACAACATTAGTCTCACCTTCTTTCTTCTTACCAAATTTGAACCTCTTAGAACTTGAGCCAGTACAACTATCTTTGCTCAATCGTCCCTCACGGGCACCTTCTTCTAGTCGCATCCCCATACTCACCATTTCAGTGAAATCAGAAGGAGCACTTGCAATCATTTTCTCATAGTATAAAGAACCTAGAGTCTTCAAAAATATCTTTGTCATCTCTTTCTCTTCTAGAGGAGGAACAACCTGAGCTGCTAGCTCGCGCCATCTTTGCGCATACTCTTTGAAAGTTTCTTTGTCCTTCTGGGACATAGCACGGAGTTGATCTCTATCTGGTGCCATATCAACATTATACTTGTATTACCTAACAAAAGCCTCTCCCAAATCATTGAAAGTCTTGATTTGGCTGCTATCCAAACTCATGTACCATCTCATGGATGCACCAGTCAGACTATCCTGGAAATAATGAATCAGCAGCTGATCATTGTCTGTCTGAGCAGACATCTTTCTAGCATACATAGTCAGATGACTCAGAGGACACGTATTGCCCTTATACTTCTCGAACTCAGGCAACCTAAACTTCTATGGAACCTTGACATTAGGAACCAAGCTGAGATCATAAGCATCTTTACCGAACAAATCCTTATGCCTCAAAGCCTTCATTTCCTTCTATATCTCAGCAAAATAGCCTTGAAAATCATCAAGTCTTTCAATCACACCAGCGCCTTCACTGGGCTCAGTATGGTAAATCATTTCATCATGGTGCGGAGTATTGTGCATCACAGGCGGTGCAGTAGTCATCACGGGCTGAAGAGTATTAAATGCAGTAGTCTCAAGAGGAGGAGGATGATAACCAGTAGGAATGAAATCAACTGGCATACCCCACGATATGCTATAAGGCATGCGGTAGCAAGGAGAAATGACAGCTTCAATAGGAATTGATGCAGTGACAATCTCAGAGATGATTGTATGTTAAATCGGAGAAATAGGAATAGGGGGTGGCTGATTTTGAGCAGCCACCAAGCTTTCCATCATGGAAGTGATCCTTTCTAAGCTATCCTTCAGAGATGAAACTTCCTCGCGCAGCTCGCGATTCTCTTGTTGTAAGGCTTCCAACATCTTCCTTCGATTAGCTCGAGTATCAACCTTGTGAGTCAACTTGACAGGAGAACTGAATGAAGACCAACAAACAACATAAGATCCCTGGAGAACCCTCAAGAAGCAAGACCAATGCAGTCATGATGCATGGTATGCGTATGCAAATGCAAAGATTTCAAAGGACTACAAGATAAATTGCAATATTTATAAAGAAACGCTTTTTGAAGTACTAAAAACTCATTCTCATTAAAATCAAAGTAAGGATTACAAGTGAAGTACAAGTATCAACAATCCTAATACATGAGAGGAAAGTAAACTAGGCCTAGGGGATCAAATCTGAAGAAGTCCCGAATCCCGGCTAGTACTTCATGTGAATCCTCTTAATCTCTTTCTTCTACCGATTCCCCATGGCTTCCTTATCCTTCACCAACTGGTCAACAATAGCCTTCCAAGCACCAGATGTAGGAAGAATGGTAGATGGAGTACTAGAGGAAAATAAATCCTCTCTTGGTCTCTTAGTAACACATCGCTCAAGTAACTCAATAAAATCATCTTTCTCCTTCAATTGCTCTTGCATCGTTGTCTTCTCAAGTAGCCAATTTTCTTTTTCTTTCTTCATCTTATCCAATTCTTCTTGAAGAGCAACTTTCTCATCAATGGGAGGAAGAAAAACGGACAATGGTAGTATAGGAAACAAAGGTTCCTCGGGTGGATAAGGCATCTTGAGCTTGGAAGCTCTAGATCGAACCCACTGGATGTAACATTTGGAGGGAGCAAGGTGTTGTCTTCCCAATTGACCCTTCTCTTTCTAATGAACCGCATGCCAAGAATGAGAAATCTTTTTCTTCATTTCTACATGATATGCACCATTAAGAAAGAAGAAACTGGATAATGAAAGGTTGCTTGGTATGTCCTTCAAGCAATATCCCAACTGTCTCCTAGCAAGAATAGGGTTGTAAATAATTCCTCCATGTGTACCAAGAAGAGGTACATTAGAAAACTCTCCACAACCATCAATAAGCACTCCAGTATCATAATAGGAACAATACCAAGTCATATCCTTATGATAAAGAGACATAATCCTTTGATACCATCTTCGCTTCTCTCTGTTATCCTTGAAGACGTCGAACTTTGGTAGGTGCGAAATAAACCACCTATAGAGAAGAGGCGCACAACACACAATCTCTCCATCACCTTTGGATGTCCTATGATGAAAGACATGATACATGTCTCCAAGCAAAGTAGGTACCGGACTTCTCTTCAAGAAAATCTGAATGGCACTCTCGTCAACAATACCATCTAAGTTAGGAAACAAGACAATCCTATAAATGAGCAAAGAAAGAATAGCTCAAATGAATCCTTATGACCCAAAGTAAGAGAAGTAGAAGCTTTCCCCATTAAGAACTTAGCATTAATACCACAGACACTCCCTTTTGGAAGAAACTTCCCACTAAGATCAGACTCTTTGAGAAAAAGGGAATTGGCGATGACTTTGGTCATAAGCTCCTTCTCTAAACCACTAAAAAGAAATTCCTTATCCAAAATAGGTAAATCCATCCAATGAGAGTACTCCTCCAAAGTCGACACAAGCTGATAATCAGGAAAGGTGAAACAATGATACAATGGATCATAAAACTGAGCCAAGGTAGGGAGAATCCCCTCTGGTACATCGGTATCCAAGATAAACAAGAGCTTTCTATAACATTTCTGGAACTCCTGGGTGTCAATCACTAAAGCTCCTAGTTTTCTCAACTCTACTAGATAGGGTTCTTAAAACTGTACTTCCTTGTATTCCTCCTTTCAACATTCATAACCATAGACATCTAAAATTTTGTAAAAGTACCCGTGAGTCCCTTTAAATCTCAAGAATAATGCTCATGAATGCATGAGTGCAGGTATGCAACAACCACAAACAAGATCACACAAAGCACACAGTTTAGGTTCCAAGTCACGAGCATGAAGTCAAGGTAACAGAACACCTCCCACATAGGTAAGTACTAAGGTTTTGTCTTCATTGTACCTGCAGAAAACCAAAAGGGTGCTAACAGAGGTGCCTGGAGTTAACAGTCATCTTTAGAATATTATCAGTACATTGGATTACTCCCCAACCAATAACATTCTTAAAATAGACCTCGTCCGAGTGTAGTATAGCGTGAAAACCACCTTAGGTTTACACCCGGATAGTATCCTCAATATGTTCCTAAATTGGCTTAGATGGATTAAGGGTTCTACGGTCCTTAGTATGATAAGCTCCAGGTCGGAAAATAATTCCACATACGATTACTCATCATGACATTGATAATCCACGAGAGCCTAACCGAGTGGAGATTATCGAATTCATATAACTTTGGACTACTCCATCACGCATCGCTTCGAATATCGCTGTCCTATCATAAGTTCAACTCAGATCTGGGTTAGAATCTATCTCACTCACAAAGCATCACCAAAACTGAAACATTACAAACAAATAACAAACAAATCAAACTAAAGCAGTAAATAAATCAAAGTATGCTGAATCCACTTAGAGATTACTCCCCAGCTGAGTCAACACTTTTCTGTAGCGGTAAAATCATGAGTGTAAGCTATTAGTTAACTTAACTCAAAGTAAATAGAGTCGCCACCGCGCTTTTATTTTATTCTAAGAGGAAAAGGAAAAAAGAGTGAATAAATCCTAATGAATCTAAAAGCAAAAAGCTAAAAGAAATAAGCAAAGAACCGGGTAAGGGGATAGGTTATAAAATTGGAAGGTTTTACGCACCCAAAATGTTTGTGGTACCCCACGGGAGCCCTTTGAAAAATTTACTGCTTTTGGTTTGAAAATGGTTTGTTAAATGGGAGTTGAGGGATGAGAAAAGAATTTTTTTTTTAATATTTTTGTGTTTGGAGAGGTTTACCACCTCATGCCTACGTACCCACAAAGTCCAATGTGAGATCAAAACCCCGTAGTTCATGGTTCAAATAGTGAAAAGGTTGGTTATAATTGATTTTATTAAGTGAAGAGAATTTTTCATCTTCAAGTGGATGGCCAAACGAATCTACCATGAGAATGAAGGCATGGACTCATACATCATTTTGAGGAGGGCGTCAACTCTGATAAATCAACAAATATGCCACCAAACCCCCACAAATGACAAGAGACTCAATTACATCAAACTACAACCATGGAGATTGAGAGACTTGCACCCAACTAAAGAATAATGACTCATAATCGACACTCTTTTTAAAGAAAACAAACAAAAGTGCACAAAGGCACAAAACAACTTGAATGAGTTTGGTTCTTTTTATTTTTGAATTAAAGTCAAGATGATTAGATTTATTGATTTTTTTTTAAAAGGAGAAAAAGTAAAATCCACTTGACGAAAGTCAAGGTTTCGTTTATTAAGGAAGTGATGATTTGAAGAAAAAAACAAGAATCCTTTGAAAAAGAGGGAAGATTTTGAAATTTAAAGAAAGGGTGAAGATGAAGAGACTATCCAAGAAAAGAAAATAAGGAGATAAAGGAAGAAAGATCTAATCAAACTTGATGATACTTCCAATTATGAGCAAAAGAGTTTCATCCTTATAAGCTATTAAATGGCCAAATAAAGGCAAGTGCCAACTTCATGAAGATTAAAGCAAAGGAGAGATGTCTTAAATATCTAAGTCCAAAACTCCATTCCAAAGCCAATGATAGTAACCAATCCTCCATAGATTAAGATCAAAAGTTTTTAGAGATTTCATCATTTATTAATATTTTTGTGTCCAAATGGACAAAAGGAAAATCAACACATCAAAAATTAAAGCAAGAAATATAAACATGATAATGGATGGATAAAGCATAATAAAATAAAAGCAATAAAGGTGAGAAAAATTAAATGTTAGTAGCAAAAGAAATTAAAGTGAAAGAATATAAAATATTAATAGTAGTAATAATATAATAATATTTACATAAAAATGGTATGGTGAACTTAATCAACCACAACCAAAAGAGTAACCAAAATCGAAAGGCAACCGGATCCGCTTAGTATCTTACACTATAGTGATTAATCAAGGAAAACCGAACCAAATTCAATGAAATTTGAAAGGAGATTGGGAGACCTAAAGCACCTACGCATCAAACATTCATAAGTCTTGATTCTTAATGAAATATGATCAAACGCTTTAGGATTACGCGACAACCAAGAGGTCTGGTCCACGAAAGTGTAAGTATCCAATTGGATTTTTATTCCGAATTCGGGACACATTTAGGTCTATGTTAAGCAATCTCCGACTAATTTACAAAGTAATTACCCTACAAATGAGGTCGGTCCCCACTAAATAAGGTGAACAATGTTAGTGCTAATGCATGGAGATAAACGATATGTAAATCGCTATCCGAACGCAATACCGCACAAAACTAAAAATGAATACCAAATTGAGTTACACTTATGGTATTCTTCCATCTTTAAGTTCAATCACTCATCTTGGTGGATTCAAGCATGAAAATGTATCACTAATGCAAAGTACCTTAAATGAATTGAATAATTCACTTAAAGGTAGTTTTGAATTAATGAACATTAACTACTCTAATCTACACCCAAAGTTCATTGAAATTAAAGAGAAATCACTCCCAAAAGTGCTTCCCAAGTAAAAATAAAAAAGGAGGAAGAAGAAGAAGAAGAAAGAGGAACCAAAAAGGAGCTTAAAATAAACCAAAAACAGCATCTGACTTGTGTTAACCGGTTAACCAAAATGCACTGGAAATGGTTAACCGGTTAACGCAACCAGATTCAAAACCTGCGCCACACATAAATGGTTAATCGGTTAACCAAATTACACTGAAAATGGTTAACCGATTAACACTGAACCAGTAGCAGAAAAAATGCTGAAATTCAGCATGATACATTTTCAAAACCTTTTTTCAAACACTTTATGATCATGATCTGAATTTGCACGAATTTTAAAACCAAAATACAGTGAAATCCCTGCAATCAAACAACAATTAAAGATCCAAAGGATCTAGAATCAAAGGCACCAAAGATCTACATCTTGAATGTTGATGATGAAAATGGGTTTATGGAAAGAATGATTACCAAAATTTCTTCATATTGGACCAAATCAAGCTAGATCTACTGCAATTGATGAACAAGAAAAGAGTAGGATGAAGGTTTAGCTCAAGTTGATTAAGAATTCAATGTAAATTCTTGATAATTTCAAAAGAAGGAAATAAGAGCTTTAGTTAATTTTTGGTTTTGGGGGAGTATTTTGCAAGAGATTTGTTGGTCTCAAAAGCTTGTTGAATGAATGAAATTAGGGTGTTATTTAAAGACTTTAGGTATGGGAATTTGGTGGAATGAAGCTTGCTTTGGTAATTAAAATTAGGTTTGGTAATTGCAAATTTTGTGGGAAATGGAAAAGAGTGGTGATTAGTAAGGGTTTATGGTAGGAAATGATCAAAGTGATGTAGAGAATTCAGAGGTAAATGGATCTAGAATATTCCAAATGAGATCAATGATCAAAGGGTGCTGAATTTGAATGAAATATTCAAATTTCACACTGGTTAACCGGTTAACCGATTTACACTGAAAATGGTTAACCAAGCTAAAATTTGAATATTTTATTCAAATGTGATGGCTTGGTTCTTGTGGCCCGATTTTTTTGTACGTCGAAGAAGGCATGGAAATAAACACATGAACCTTGGAATTCCTTGAATGAATCAATTAACTTGGGATATTCTTGATCAGATAAATTTGAATTACTTGCGGATCAACTTCGACTTTTGTCTATGAAATTTTTTTCGAGCTGCAGGACTGCTATTTTTGCCATTTTTAATTGTTCCTCTTCCTGAAAATGTTAGTGAAAGAAAACAAAATATTTTTGGATTTTAATTAATGGTTTGTAAACATAAACAAATAAAGCAATTAAAAGCAACGATGATCCCCTTTGAGACATAAACCTACACCCGAGAAAAACCAAACAACCAATGTGATCTTGTATGTATGCAAGATGCGGATGAAATTCAAAGAAAACTTAGGGCAAAAATTAGGGTGCAACACTAAGCCTTGGAATTCTAAGCTTTCTCTTATTTACTCTTAAAGACTCAAAACTTGACATTTTGAGCAAACACCATCGATTTTTGAGTTTGAGCCACAACAAGCTCAAACCAATTGCTCAAACACATCACATATGATGTATCTGAGGTGTTCAAATACTTGAATCAACCCAAAAACACCTACAACCAAAAATCATTCTTCAAAACCTCAAAAATCCCTACTTTCTTCAATTGAAGGTCATAACTTGATCCATCCACTTGTAATCAAGTCCAAGGGTTCAAACACACTCCCTATCATCAAAGGAAGTTGTTTAGATCAACACAAGTCTTCTGTAACACCTCCATATTAAAATCACCCCAGCTGCTGCAACTCCAAGTTCAGGTAAGCCTCAAACTTAGTCATTTCATAATCCATGCATATTTCCTTGCACTATCTCCTTATCATGTATGTGTAATCATATTCTAAGTGTTTCCCCTCAATCGATTTCACAAAATCATCATCATGTAGAATTTCATGAGGCTTAGGCTAAATTAGGATTCTTTAGTGTTCATCACTGATTTTTCATTCTACACTTAAAATAAATGAATTTAAAGTGTTCTATCATATTCGTGGGATCAAAATACACAACTTTGATGTTTATTTCATCTCAAATGGATGCATATTCCATGAGATATGATTGAATTTGCAAAATCTGGGCAAACTGATTGGCGCGTGTTCTTGCCCAAGGTGTTCTTGGCACCTTTTTCATAAATTCAAATTTTTGAATTTTATCATTTTATTTAATTGATTCAAAAATTAATAACTTTTTTATTATTTTGAGCTTTTAAATGATTCTTTTTTCATTAATTCTCAAAATATTTTAAATATATTATTCCATGAAAAAAATCCAAAAATATTATTTATTTAATATTTTCTTAATGAATTAATTTTATTTGTTTTTAAACATTTAAAATCATTTCTTTTACTTAAGTTTTTCAAACATAAATGGTATTCAAGTCATCTAATGGACAAAACATAAATTTTCAAACATTAATCCAAGATTTAAACTTGTTTTTCATATACGTTTGATATTTCCTTGAATTTTTCAGTTTTATTTCAAAATAATTACTTAAAATTACAAAATTAGGTTTTTTATTTTATCACCCCTAACTTTGAAATCAAAAACACTTATCGGCCTCTATTCGAGTGTCGACTAATCCTTTTTTGAAAAATGAACCATTAAGGTTCATTTGATCCATTTTCAAAATAAACTCGACGTGATCGCCTTTTTCACCGCATTGAATTTTTATCTGTGAATTTCTTTACACATAACATTCTTTTAAACAAATTGAATTGTGAAAATGTATCATGGGGAATCTGTAAACACCCCAAATTTGCCCTCACTCATTTCACCATGGCTTGTGATTCTTTTCATATTGCATAAAATCTCATACTACATTTTTGCTTCACTGCATTGATTCAAAGCCATCTGCATCTAGGGTTTGTGATCTGAGCCATCCCTGAGCCATTTGAGCCACTCCAAAGGTCATCAATCACTTCAAAGGGGTCCATGTATGTTCAAGCATCATATTATATCCCCACAAGGTCAAGGAAGTCAAAGAATCACAAGAACTGAGAAAGGCATGGAAGCAGAGCCAGGTTTAACTGCACAGATGGCCTAAAATTAGGGTTTTGGTTTCAAAGGCCATAACTCCAAATTTTTTGGTCATTCTTGTTTCTATTGGTCTCTATATGTTATGAGGATCATGCCTACCAATTTTCATGAAGAAATTCAATAGGGAAGGCATCTGATCACAAGATGACTTCTTGAGCAAGTCAGTGCAAAATCAGGGCATCTAAGGCCCCCAATGACCCAACCAAAGGGCATTCTCCATCATTTTGAATGTATATGATCTTTATTTGATCTTAGAAGATGTTAGAAGTTCACAAAATTGAAGAATTTCAAGCCATTTGCAAAGTTGCCTTTTTGGGAAAGTGACTTATATTGAAAACTTGCCATTTTGGGAAAGTTTTTCAACCTCCTCTTTTTGATTCAAAATTGCTTCAAATGAGAAATATTTGGTCATGAAAGTTGTAGATTGTATCCTCCCATTTTCAAAAAGTACAAGAACTCATTCTAATTCATTTTAGATCAAAAGTTATGGCCTTGCAAAGTTGGACAAAATCACTTATTTTTCACTTTGGCACCAAAGAGGGAAACTTGCAAATCCACTTGCCAAGCATTTCTATGACTTCAAAATGACTTCTAACCATCATACAAACATAACACATGACCTAAAATTCAGAATGCACCAAAGAATCACTCATTTTCAGCCTTGATCATTAAGAAACTTCAAAAGGGCCAAAGGTTCACAAATATGCAAAACCACACATAAGCTTCAATCCACTTGCCAATTGGCCCCAATCTGAATTCCATGGCTGCCCTTGATCCTTGTTGCGCAGGACACCCCATTGTCCTTGGCCTGCCATGACCCATACCTCAAAGGACACCTAACATTGACTTTTGGAAAAATGGACCATACCAATCAGCATAGCCCACACCAACTCCACAGACCTATCACAGCTTGATAAGTGGACAAAATGAAACTCAAAACACACAAGAGGCAAGCCTGAAAACACAGCATCACCATAGCTCACAAAAATCCCTCCTTTTGCATTTTCTATCGAATCTCTCAACTCAGCAACTCAAACTTAAAACTTTGTCCACCATTCATCTTTGAATGCATCACTGACCAAAAACCACCCTTTACTTTGCCTTAAAAACCATCACACACCAAATACGATTTTTCTCCCCTTTGGACTGAACTGAATCAATCTCACAAACTAGCCACAAAAAACTTCAATCAAGCATCAAAGCTTCTTCAGGGATATCATTGGAGGGGTTTTGAAGCAGGGAAGCAGTCTGAAAGCTCCAAGTTGAAAGCTTCACTTCAGGTAGCCTCGCAAAAATTATTTTTCCAGAAACCTTTTTTTAAGTTATTGAAATGATCTACATGCTCCCCTGATTACTCTGCACTTTTTATTTTTGAAAATGATTGATTATTGAGCATGTACTGTATCTCTGAAAGTTTGGTCGTTTTTAGGTTTTGATTTGTATCTGGAGTTTGAGTGAAAAGAAATTGATTTTGAGAGTGGATTCGTGTTTAGGAAGGTTGAGAGGTTTGATCTGGAGCTTTACAGCTCTTAAAATGGTCCAGGGAGGTTTTTGTTCTTGAGAGGTCGCCGGAGAAGACGACCGGAACCACTGTTTTTGTCGTCTGAACTTGTTTAGCCCTAATTAGGGTTTAGTCACGTAATTAGGTTAGTTTGAACTTGGAGCGTTGGATGAAGCTCAGCGCGCGTGAACCTAGGGCCAGGATCTCCCAATTAGTCTTTAATTCTGATTAATTAGATTAATTAATTAGGGTTAAGTTAAATAAGCCAGTTTAAATACAGACCGTCCAGATGAGCGCGGGTCAACTCCCTCCAATTCTATTTGAATCTCAGCCTCAAGATCTGCATACTTCTCCATTTAATTAATTTTATTTCATTTTATTTGTATTTTATTTCCACGAATTTTTAAAAATAGTAAAACACATTAAAAAATTCTGAAAATTTTTGTCAAATCTTTTATTAATTTACAGAACCCAAAAATATTTTTATTTTTATTTTTTGCATTAAAAATTATTTTTAAATTATTTAAATTTTTATTTTTAATTAGTTAATGGAAATTAATTAATTAAAAATGCATTTAGGTATTTAAAAATCACCAAAAAATTCACATTGCATTTTAAAACATTTAGAAACATTATCAAACTCTCAAAACAAATTTCTTTTTGGTCCTTGATGTATTTTGACATTTTTCATTGGAATAAAAGTTATTTAAAGGCAATATTTTGGTCCAAACTTGAAAAAATTCATTCTGCCTAACCATGAAGAGTTTGATGATGGTTCTTCTTGCATTGCATTCTTCATAGCATGTAGTTTCTAGGGTAAAATTGGTTTGAATTTATCTTTCATTTTCAATTTAATGAGCATTTTTCCTTTTGAAGTGCCTTGAAACCCTAGTTGACTTGAGAAAATCATAACTTCCATTAGGTTAAGATTTAGGTCTCCTCCTTTGGGCAGTGAACTTATGTAGGGTTAGGTTTCCTTTGATCCCATTTTCAATTTTTTGTCATGTCATTTGCTTCTGATTTTGAATTTTGCATTGCATGTTGTGTATAAACCCTAATTCTTGCCTTCATTTGCATCCATCTCTCATTTACTTGCATTCAAGAACTTGCCATGATATTTTGTGCATCCTCATGACATATAAGACATCTTAGGACACATTAGAATCATGTTTGATCATTGTATCATCCATTTGCCATGTTTTGTATCCATTTCATTCCATAAGTTTCCATGGACTTTCATGCTTCCTTTATGTCTCATTTGCATCCTCCTCCTTGTATGATCATCCACAACTCTTGACATGTGTTTGCATCATCTCTTAGCATCATTAGCATCATGTTCATGCTTCTGATTTTGTCTTGCATCATGGCATTTCATCTCATTCTCATTGCATTTCATTTCCTTTGCTAACTTTTCAGGTGGTAAGTTGTTTTGAGAAGTGAATTTGCCTTCACTTCTCACAATCTCTTCTCATCTCTCTTATGCATCATTGCTGCATTTTATCTTTGTATTAGAGTGAGCTTGCTCATTCATGCTCTTGCTCACTTTCTTTCTTCAAGCAACTTATCTTCTTAAGTGAAGCAAGTTGTCTTGCTTCTCTTGCTCCTTCTCCTTTCATCTTGTTCCTCCTTGGTGGCTCTTTGAAGATCTTTCTCTCTTAAGCCCCACAAACCCTAGGATCTCCAAGTATGATAACAATTAGGGTTTGATTAGTCCCCCATTTAGTTTTGTCTTTGTGTCATCTTTGAGTCTTCTCTTCTCATCCCATAATCAAGGACTAAACCCTAAAGGTTTTAAGGCTTTGTGATTAAGCTTATGCCTGCATCCTTCTATTAGGATGGAGTGTATAACTTAAATCATAAGAATTAAACCCTTAATGTGTTTAAATCCTTTAATCAATTCATCTAATAATCACTAAGACACCAAGCTTGTAACTTGGGCCTTGCATTAGGGTTCTAATTCTTCCTTAATTGGTTAAGAAGGACTAGCCCTAGAGTTAATGGACAAGTCCCCCTCAAGTTGTCTTACAAACCATAAAATCCATTTCTTAACCTTATCATTAACTAAAATCCATTTAATAAAGGCTTTGTTTTGTCATGAGGTTAATCCCTAATCATGGATTAAGTTGAGGAGCCTTCCTCAGCTTAAATGTTCTCATCTATTATCCTTCTATTAGGATGGTGTAATGAGTTCATTAAATCCCTGATTATGGCTTAAACTCATTACTTAACACTAAACAAAAATTCCAAAAAAAACATCTAAGTAATTACAAGTAGGTTAATGATCTTAATCCTACATCATGGTGATTAAGTGTGAGGTGTTTACTTCACACTTAAGGTATTCTCATTACCCCTAATCAGAGGGAGGATGTGGTGAGTTTACTAACCCTGGGTTTAGGCTTAAGCTCATTTTCTTATGACAAATTCAAAAAGCAATAAAAGATTGAAAACACAAAAAACAAACAATAATCGTCTCCTCCGAGATTCTTCTCTCATCATCTTCATTCACAAACGAGAACTCACTTCTTCCGTCTAATGCAAGACAGTTTGCACCTGAGCCAGACAGGTCATACACTTGAGCATAGGAAAGTAAGCAGTTCACAAGTCAATTTATCTTTCAGTCTCTTTGGGTTGAACTACGGTGTTCTGACTTCCTCATTGCACAAGAGGATACATAGGCATAACTTAACAGTTATCGAACAAAAGTCTCTGTATATTCCCCCTCTTTCCAGCATTACTCTTTAAGCCTCATAGTCTTGAACATTTCACTCTTGTTCTTACACTGACACTTCTCTTATACACTTCACTTTTCTTTTACACTGACACTTGCATTCTTTCCAGCTTTGATACACAGATTTCACTGACACTACCCCTTTAAAGCACAAATCTTTTAAGCGTGGATCCCGTCGAGTACGACGGACAATCTGGGGGCTAATACCTTCCCAGGTTGTAACCAACCCCCTTTCTCAGTTTCTCTGGTTCGCGACCGTCTTATCCATCCTTTTCCTAGGTTTATGCAGCATTACCTTTCCTTCAGGATAAAAATGCCTAGCTGGCGACTCTAGTCATTCTCTCCTTTCGCCGACCGTTCGCGTCTGTACCCCTCTTGGCCCTGTGTCATCCGATGGGAGCGACAGCTTGGCGACTCTGCTGGGACCCTTATACTGTAACCAGGGCTTCTGGTTCTTTTTGTGGGTTCCTCCTAGCGCTTGTTTGATTTGTGTTTACTGGGGTGTTATGTGCTATTTGTGTTTATTTATGTGCTTTATTTATTGCTTTATGTACAGCTTTATTTATTGCTTTCCTTTATAGTTTTTCATTTTTCATACTGTCATTATCATTGCTGGATATGGTTCCTGTTTTGGTGGGTGGGGTTTCATTGAGAGTTTAAGGTCCTATACCTGGGACCTGAGTGACACCTAGGCTAGAGTGGTTCATGTTCTTTCCCATTCCATTTCGGTCTGGTGCGGGAATATGAAACACGGTTCAGATATGGGTTTCTTCTTGAGAACTATGTGCTACAGATTTCCTGTAGTGCTAGGGCTATCTGGGAAGCCTGCCAAGTCTGGATGACCTTTATTATGACCTTCAGAAACTGAGGTGAATTAGAGGAGGATCTTTTATGGTTATTGTAAACACTGTACCACTGGGTTAGAAGTGTTTACACTTCTCATAACTGATCCAAGTCTGAGGATCCTTGTTTTAGAACACTACCTGTGAGGGGGTTGGGCTGTTTATAGGTTTGCAGGTACCCTTGACCACATCATACCCTGTTACTTGTTTTGATTAAGAGTACCTCATTTTGGACAGTTCTTGTGATTAACCCTGGACATGTGACTCTTTATTTGAGTCCTCCCACCTTGGTTACTGGATTTCTGAACCTCCATGTGGACTTCTTGAACATACATGGGCTTTATATCAAGACAGATAATCAGATCCAGCTTGATCACAAACCCTTGCATATCATTTGCATACATCATCATTGCATCATTTAACATTTGTTTATTTGTTTTTCAGGGTATCCACATTATATCTGGTTTGGTTTTGACCCCTTCTTCTGCATAGACCTCTGCTTCATCAGTTATCTGCTTCAGCTATCTTCATCATCACCAGCATCAGCCTATCAGTGGCCCATCTCCAGTATCAGTCTTGATCTTCATCAGCACTTATCTTCATCATCTTCAGCAGCATTCATGACTACTCCCAGGAAGAGCAACATATCTTACCATTTCTTTGAGCCTGTGTTGACTGGTATCAGGCAAGTCCAGTCACTTATCACCCCTGACCACATCCCTTTATTTAGAGAACATTATGGAGGTATACTGGATATGGTTATGGACCTTGACCCTTCTCAGAGGAGCATGATCCACACATGCTTGCAGTTTTATGACCTTCCTTTGAGATGCTTCACCTTCCCAGACTTTCAGTTAGGGCCTCTACTAGAAGAGTTTTCCTCTTTGATTGGAGTACCTATCAGGGGTGGACTCCCTTTCAACCCAGAGATGACTTTTCCCAGCAATGGAGAAGTAGCAAAAGCACTGTACCTGGAGCCTTCCCTGATTGAGCAAAGTATGACATCAAAAGCTGGGATCCCTGGTTTGCACTTGGACTTCTTGATTTCTCAGGCTATCCTGAAGGCCTCCTTGGGAGAGTGGAGGGCAGTCTGTGCACAGTTAGCCCTCAGCATATATGGGGTTATACTGTTTGCAGATGAGCCCAAATTTATCAGCAAGAATGCCATTCATCTTTTTCTTCTGAGGAACCCAGTACCCACCTTGCTGGGAGATTTCTATTACTCCATCCATCAGAGGAATGAGAAACAAAGGGGGAAGTTGGTGAGATGCTGTGCTCCTTTGTTTCACACCTGGCTGCTCAGACACCTACCTAAATCAGATGCCTTCTTGAACCCTCACCAACAGAAGAATTGGGCCAAGAGGCTCATTGCTTTGACTTCAGATGATATCAGATGGTGCACCCAGAGCACCAAAGGCAAGGACATTATCACCAGCTGTGGGCAATACCCAAATGTGCCTCTAATAGGAGTGAAGGGTTGCATCAACTACAATCCTTTACTGTTTAAGAGACAACTGGGCTATGCTTTGGTCCACCCTCCTAGAGTGCAAGATTTAGCTGAGACCCTGTATTGTGAAGTAAAACCTAATTCAGCTGTTGTCAGACAAGCATCCTGGGCTTGGGACAACATCCAGACAAAAGGGATGGCTATTCTTGGGAGGTGTAATAATGTTGCTTCAGCTCAGTACTATGACTGGTCCCATGCTAGAGCTCAGATTACTGGAATGCCCTTCACCTTGGAGGACATGCCTGAACCCTTTACAGTATAGCCAGCAGCCACTGTCAGCCTGGAAGAATTTGAGAAGCTGAAGGAAAGGAATGAGAATCTGTCTCAAGCTCTGAAGAAGACCCTTTGGGAAAGGAGTGATGGTCGTTTGGACATTGAGAGGCTGGAGAAGCTTAGGGTGGAGCATCTTGCCAAAATAGAGAAGACAGAGGATTACATCAGGAAAGCAAGAGTTGGGGAGCAAATATTGAAGAATGCTTGTAAGGAAGCCAAGATTCAGAAGGCTAGGACTGAGCTCTATCTGCAAGAGAGTCAAGCAAGGTGGGTCAGGATCACTGAAGCTCGTACTCAAGAAGATCAGAGAACTCAAGCCAAGATTGAACAGCTAGAGGCCAATGAAAAGAAGCAGCAGGAAGCTTTGTTGGCAGCCCAAAAGGAGATTTCAGAATTAAAGCTCAGAGCTGGATTGAAGAGATCAAAGGACCAGGACAGGCATAAGAAGCTGACCACTGCCATTGCTACCAGGAACCTCCTCATTAGGACCATTACAGAGCATCCAGCTGGACCAGTGACTGAGGCACTTCTGAAGGAGGTCAAGGAGGATGAGTTTGGATTGAATGTTTGACTTCTTTGCTTGTTGTTCATTTCCATTTGGTGTAATTTTCTCTTTTTTGTATTTTGACCCTCCAGGGGCATGTGTTGTAAAACAAACTATGTATTGTTCATCATTTGTAATATATTAGTTTGCTTTCATTGGGTTTCTTTTCTCAAGCAACATCAAGCATCTTCCTCGAGGTCTGGAATGGTCAAAACCAAGAACCAAGTCGGATACCTTGGAAAACAAATAAGCATACTGCATTGCATACTAACTTTGGTTTGTTTTGTAGGTTTTGTTATCATCTTTGTTTCTAACCTTGTTGTGATCTCAGGAAATATTGCTCGCCGCCGGGTGTTCCCTGTCAACCGCACGCACCGGTACCCTACTCGCAACAACCTTCCTGGTATCCAAATGGAGCAAGTACAGAAGGACTTGACTGAGGTCAGAACTCAGATGGCTAATGAAAGAGTGGAGATGAGAAACCAAATGACTCAATTCATGGCTGTAATGACTGGCTTGGCCCAGAGTCAAGAAAGGTTAAGGGAACTAGTGGAAAGACAAACTCCCGAGGAACCTCATCTTGGAACTGGAGGAACAAGTAACAATGAGCGGGGCCAGCCTCATGTTAATCCACCAGTATTTGTACCTCATTTGGATCCGGAAGTCAACATCCCGAGAAATGTGCAAGGAAATACTGCTGGGGGGAGAATCTTGCAAGAGGATCCCCAAGAAGAGCAGTTTACTGTCATGGGAGCAGGAGACGAAGTCTATGATAGGATATTAGATGAAATTGCTGAGAAGTTGAGATCTTTGGAGTCCCAGAATTCCTTGGGCTTCGATGTAATGGATATGGGACTAGTGGATGGGGTAAGAATTCCCCATAAATTCAAACCCCCGTGCTTTGAGAAATACAATGGAACCTCTTGTCCACGGACTCACCTGCAGTCTTTCTTGGGAAGACTTAAAGCTTATACTATGGATGAGAAGCTGTGGATGTTCTACTTTGAAGACAGCCTGACCGGGGCTTCGAGGGAGTGGTATTCACACTTGACCAGAGCTACCATTAGGTGCTGGAAGGACTTAGCTGAAGCCTTCATCAGGCAATATCAATACAATCTGGACATGGCTCCTAACAGGACCCTTCTGATGGGAATGTCTCAGTCTTCCAGAGAAAGCTTCAGAGAATATGCCCAAAGGAGGAGACAGCTTGCTGCTGCTGTCCAACCACCCATGTCAGAAAGGGAGATGGCTGACATGTTCATGAATATGTTGCAAGGAACATATATTGATAGACTGTCTGCCTTTTCTTCTACCAGCTTTGCTGATGTCGTCATAGCTGGTGAAAGGATTGAAAGTCTATTAAAAATGGGCAAAATTTCTGATAGTGGTGCAAGTTCATCCAGTAATCCCAGGAAGCCTTTTGTGGGACCCCGAAGGGCCGGTGAGACAAATGCCATTCATGCAAGCAGGGGCAGACCTCAGTATGTCCACAGATCAGTAGCAGCTATTACCATTCCAGCTCCGATCCCTCAACAATCAGCATATCCTCAGCAACAACCACAATATCAACAACAAGTTCAGTATCCGTAACAGAGAACCTATAACAACAGCAATAACAACCAACAACAGTGTCCTTTTCAACAAAGACCATCACAGGCAAACAGGGTGATTGACCCCATCCCTATGCCTTATGCTGCCTTATTTCCACAACTCCTGAAACTTAACTTGGTTGAGTTAAGGACGTTGGCACCACCAGATCCCCTAAATCTACCCAGGAATCATGATGTCAACGCCAGGTGTGCTTTCCACTCCAATGCACCTGGTCACAATACAGAAAAATGCAGGGCCTTACAAATGAAAGTCCAAGATCTGGTGGATTCTAAAGCCCTCAACTTTGCACCTCCTCCGAATGTCAACAAAAATCCTATGCCTAATCATGGTGGGCCAAGGATTAATGCCATTGAGGAAGACAAACCATCTACCTTGATCACCAGTGTTGCACAGATTCGAACACCTTTGGTCGAAATTAAAGCTCAGCTTCTAGAGAGCCAAGTGTTCCCCGGGTGTGAGCTCGGTTGTGGGTATTGCAACATTGCAGTCAACGGGTGTGAAAAGTTGAGAAGCGGCATAGATGGTCTTATTAAGGATGGTATCCTTCAGATTTCAACAACGGCGCCTACAAATCCAGCAATTCCTTTAACAACAATTCCCGATTCTTCTACAACAGCAGCAACAATCATTCCTACCGATTCATCAATATCATCAGCAATGGCTTCGTCCATTACTTCAACAAATCAAATTTCAACAACCATCTCTTCTACAACATCAACATTCACTTTGTTAGCAGAATCTCCTACAACGCCAGCAAAGATTAATGAAGATGTCTCGACAGTTACAATCTACTATGACCCATCAAACGTTCCTCCCAGCAGCAATTTCCAACAAACCATGGCACCTCCTGCCAGATCACCAGTCACAATTTACTATGATCCGCACACCGTTACAGTACCTTCCTCTGCAGCAATCAGTCCAGTCACCATTACGGTGCCTGGACCCGTTCCTTATGAAAGCAGTAATGCCATACCTTGGCATTATGGCTCTGATCTCTACTGCAACGGGGAGAAAATCACTCTGGATTCATCAACCTCTTCTCCACAAATTGATAATGTTGGGGGAGGCGGAGGCTTCACCAGAAGCGGACACCTTTTTGCCTCACAAACACAAAGACCTAATGTTGAAGCAGAAGTTGCTGCCAAAGCAAAAGGAAAGAGTGTGGTATCTGAAGAGCCAACTGTCAAAGAAACTCAGAAGACATCTTTTGAACAAGATGTAGACGAGTTCATGAGAATCATAAAAAGAAGTGATTACAAGGTGGTGGATCAGCTTCACCAAACTCCCTCAAAAATCTCCATATTATCACTGTTGATGTGTTCTGAAGCTCACAGGAACGCATTGTTGAAGGTCCTGCACGCAGCATACGTGCCGGAGGAGATTACCGTTAATCAGCTAGAAACTGTGGTTGCAAATGTCAATACCAGTCATTGTCGCTCCCGGGATTTTCATCCTAGTACAAACGCGAAAGTGGCGCGGAAAGGTTAGAGTCGCCAGCCAGACATTTTTATCCCGAATGAATGGGAAAGGTAATGTTGCACAAACCTGAGGAAGAAGGAAAAGGACGAGGCCTTGCGAACCAAAGATCGGGGTTCGGGAGTCGATTACGACCTGGGAAGGTATTAGCACCCCAGATCGTCCGTCGTACCCGACGGGATCCACGCTTGCTTGTTTGTTTCAAAGGGTGAGAAATAAGAATGCTGCTGAATAAAACCGCTAACTGGAATGGAAATGGAAGTGAGAAAAGAACTGAAATAAGAAAATGAAAGGGGAAATGTAGGGAAAATAAAGAATGTGCTCGAACGGGCCCTACCCCGCTGCCTACGTACCTCATCGGGATAATGAGGATCAGAGTCGACGTAGTTCGCCTAACCTAGGCGGGAACTGCTTGTTTGTGTTTTTTACAGCTGGAACTGCGTATGTCTATGCTCAGGTGTTGCAGGCTCGTCTGGTACGAGTGCGTTTACCGTCTTGCACGCGAGACAAGTAGTCGCGAGTTCGCGTTATGAGTGAATGAGATGAGAAGAGAAGTTCCCGCAGGATAGTCGGTTATTGTTTGTTTTGTCTTTTATGAGTTTTGTATGACTTTGGCACAAGGAAGTGAATTCAAACTCTTTTCCATGGAATGTACACTTGACTCTACATTCCAAGATGGAATAATAGAACAAGCATACCCAGCAAGGAGAATTTATCCAAGACTGGTTTCCTAGGATTAGGGTTTAAGTTCACTGGCTTGCTGAACTTTATTAATTGTTTTTGTTGCTTTTGTGAAGAAATATCTTTTAAGTTTTTCTTTGTGAACAATTCCTTGATGAGACTTGTGCATCATGATGGACAAGCTTACACCACTCCAAGATGGAATGAATGCAAGTGTTTCATGGAATAAGGCTATACACAAGGAATCATTTCATTTTATTTGTTAAGTGTTTTTGGATTTTGTTTGAAGATAAGAAGAGAATGACTCAAATCACAAAGGGACAAAAACTAAGGGGACTAAGACACAACCCTAAGTTATTTATTATGCACAAAGGGAGATCCTAATGGTTAGTGAGGTTTCTAATCCTAAGGAGGAGAGGAAAGAGGAAGAAGAACACAACTTACTTCCTAATGAAGATAAGTTGGTCCTAACAATGGGGAATCCTACCAAACACAAATATGGAAGGAAAAATGAATTAAAAAGCCTAAAAGAAATGCATAAAAAATAAAGGATAAAGTGAAGTAAACTTACCTCAATCTTCCCCACTACAAAACGAATGATTAGTGCACATTTTTATTAAAAAGAATAAGGCAAACACACGTTAATTAAATCCTAATTAAACTTGGACCTAAACTAGACTCTATTTAAATCTTAAAGGAACTAGAAAAATGCTAAACCAAAAATACAGCACCTATTACAGCCCCTATTACACAAACAGCCATGAAAACAATGCATGATACAACTCAGCTTTTTACAGCCAGCATGCAGCATGAAAAAAAAAGGAGGTGTAAAAGATCAAATGCAGCATGCACACATAACAAACAGCATACATTTTACAGCACTTATGCAAAACAACAGTTATGAAATGCAAAATCCAGAATTGCTTATTTTCATTTTTTAATGCACAAACTAAATTAAAGATGCACTAAACACATCACAAGCATGCATTTAAACATGGATCAACATCTACAATGCAAGAACATAAACATTTTGGAATGATTTTACAAGTATGCACCACATGGATTATGCAACAAGTAAATGCAAAAATAGCACCTAAACATGCATATGAACATGGCACTTGAACATGATGATCTTGATTATGAATATGCAACATGATGGCTCACAAATAATGCTAAACTTAATACAAAATTCAGCACTAAATTGACATGAGTGATGTGATCAAATATGCAACAAAATAACATCAAATTGCACATTCACATGATTATGCAAAATGCAACATACATCAACATAATGAAATGCAAAAATGATTTAATGCAATGCAAACATAAAAAAACCAGAATGCAACATGATTATTACATACCTAATGATATATGAACATAGCAACAAAATGCAAGAAATCAAGGCATGCACAAAGAAACACACAAAAACCGCATAAAACGCAACATGAACGGAATCGTGTCGAAACGACTCGAAATGGGGGAACTAGCTACTGGAAATGGATCCAAAAATTCCCTAAAATCACTACCTAAACAAGTATGAACATTAAAGGCACTAGGACTTAGGGATGAGCAATCAAAGAAACCAAAAAACACAAAAATCACAGCGTTAACCGGTTAACCATATAGGTTAACCGGTTAACAGACCCAAAACAGAAGCAAACTGGCCAAACACGCACACGTTAACCGGTTAACCACATGCGTTAACCGGTTAACCCTGATCAGAATTGAAAAAAAGCTTTTAAAAAAAGTGCTTTTGGCCACAAACTCACTTCTAGACAATCCTAACATACCTAGGGACATGCTACCACTAATTTCAACTTATTCGGAGCTTATTTACACATGATAAAACCTATATCTATTAACACCTTAAAATCCAAATTCAACAAAAATCACAATTCACAAGCAAACATAATTGAAACGGAATTGATTTCGACAAAAGCGAAAAGCACTTAAAGAATGCCAAAAGTGGCGAGATGAAGAGAATAACTTAAAGAAGAAGTGATTAAGATCACCAACCTACGAAGCGGAGGAGTGCTTCGGTAATTGTTGCAAGAATCGGAGCTTAATCGAAGAGAAAACCGAAAACCGAGAAATCGCAAAATAAATGCGTTCTTGAGATTAAATCTTCGTGTGCTTCCGATAATCCGAAATCTTCCGCAAAATCACTAGCTTCTTCTTCTTCAATCCACAATCAATGGAGGTTGGAGGCTTAAGCTTCAAGATCTTCAAGTTTCAATGTGAAACTTGAAGAGCTTATTTGAAAAAAGCTTTGGTGAAAGGGAAAGGAAAAGTGAGAGAGAAAAAGTGCTTCTCAAAGAGTGAAATTAGAAAATGGTGGGAACCCCCTTGGTTTGGATGAAAATGGCTTAAATAGAGAACTAGGCTAGGAGCTAGGTTTGGGTTTGGGGCCCAAAAATTAGGTTTGGGATCCAAAATTAGGTTTGGTAGTTAGTTAGGGTTAGGGTTGGAAAAGGGAATATTCCTTGGAATATTCCTTGGAATATTCCTTGGAACACTCTAGAAGATGGTGGAAGGTGGTGGAAGTTTCCAAGGGAAATGGAGTGGAATTGAAGTGGAAAAATGGGATGGAAAGAATGAAAGGAAGTGTGGAAAGAAAGTGGAAGGAAAGGTGGAGGGAAATGCAAAACCAACTACTTTTCAAATGATTTTTCTTTGGTTTTTCTATGATTCCTCCATCATTTCTTGATCAAGTTTGAACCATAGGATCATTGTAACCCTAATTTCACGATCTCGATCTTAAAAGTCCGGAGTCGACCCTTTTTACCTAGCCCGATCGCCTTTTCCCTGATTCCTCGATTTTCCGTCATCCGGCCAGTCGAACCCCTTCCAAAATGAACTTGTGGACGAGATTTGAACCCTAGGCACTTGACATCATATATAAGTCAAAGAAATCCACTTCGAATCAAAAATTTATGTAGAAGCCCTGTAGAAATGAAACCCTAATTCGGCTCTTTTCCCTCAAGAAGTATTGCACTGCTTGCCTCCTTCAATCAAACCAAAACTTTCCATGACTTGTGGCTTCAAGTGAAGACTTGTGGGATATTGTGAACCCTTTGCACAAGGTTGAGAAGCCTTATGGCCCCTCGGTAGCCTCTTCATTGATCACATACCCACGCCTCAGCTATGCTATATATGATGCAATGTTTTTGGTTATCTTATGAATCCATATATGCAAAATGCTATGCAAAATGTTGAGGAAATGAGAGGGCAAATTTTGAGGTATTACAGCTGCCCCTATTCAATCAACTGCAGACCTGAACGAATAATTGCATCGGCTTTTAGACGTTCAAGGTATGGAGTGATTGAATACTCGAATAAAACCTGAAAATTTGCACACCGAGGGTAACGGAAATGCCATCTGCCCATTTATTTATTTATGTATTTTTGTTTTTGACCTCTGAATAGGTAGCGGAGACGGAACCAGGTGGAATAGAATCAATGCAATCACTGTAACTGCTGAACGAATCAAAACCACACCGAGGGTGCCTGTTATCGAAACAGGACTTAACGCAATATCAACCGATTTGCGACTCAACTAAGATCAACCGATCTAACACGGAAATGGTATCAACCGATCCACCCCGGAAAGCGAGAATGTAACATCATCCGATTTACAACTCGAAGAGAAATGACATCAACCGATTCATGACTCAAATAAGATCAACCGATCTAACACGGAAATGGTATCAACCGATCCACCCCGGAAACGCGAGAATGTAATATCAACCGATTTACAACTCGAAGAGAAATGACATCAACCGATTCATGACTCAAAATAGATCAACCGATCTAACATGGAGATGGTATCAACCGATCCATAACCAAGAAAAACGAGAATGTAATATCAACCGATTTACAACTCGAAGAGAAATGACATCAACCGATTCATGACTCAAATAAGATCAACCGATCTAACACGGAAATGGTATCAACCGATCCACCCCGGAAACGCGAGAATGTAATATCAACCGATTTACAACTCGAAGAGAAATGACATCAACCGATTCATGACTCAAAATAGATCAACCGATCTAACATGGAGATGGTATCAACCGATACATAACCAAGAAAAACGAGAATGTAATATCAACCGATTTACAACTCGAAGAGAAATGACATCAACCGATTCATGACTCAAATAAGATCAACCGATCTAACACGGAAATGGTATCAACCGATCCACCCCGGAAACGCGAGAATGTAATATCAACCGATTTACAACTCGAAGAGAAATGACATCAACCGATTCATGACTCAAATAAGATCAACCGATCTAACACGGAAATGGTATCAACCGATCCACCCCGGAAGCACGAGAATGTAATATCAACCGATTTACAACTCGAAGAGAAATGACATCAACCGATTCATGACTCAAATAAGATCAACCGATCTAACACGGAAATGGTATCAACCGATCCACCCCGGAAACGCGAGAATGTAATATCAACCGATTTACAACTCGAAGAGAAATGACATCAACCGATTCATGACTCAAATAAGATCAACCGATCTAACACGGAAATGGTATCAACCGATCCACCCCGGAAACACGAGAATGTAATATCAACCGATTTACAACTCGAAGAGAAATGACATCAACCGATTCATGACTCAAATAAGATCAACCAATCTAACACGGAAATGGTATCAACCGATCCACCCCGGAAGCACGAGAATGTAATATCAACTGATTTACAACTCGAAGAGAAATGACATCAACCGATTCATGACTCAAATAAGATCAACCGATCTAACACGGAAATGGTATCAACCGATCCACCCCGGAAACGCGAGAATGTAATATCAACCGATTTACAACTCGAAGAGAAATGACATCAACCGATTCATGACTCAAATAAGATCAACCGATCTAACACGGAAATGGTATCAACCGATCCACCCCGGAAACACGAGAATGTAATATCAACCGATTTACAACTCGAAGAGAAATGACATCAACCGATTCATGACTCAAATAAGATCAACCGATCTAACAGAAATGGTATCAACCGATCCATTATCTTTGCACTGAGACGAGACCATTGTACTTAAATGGAGATTCGAAAGGAACGGGATCGTTGTACTTAAACGAGAGCCCAAGCAAACAGGATCATTGTACTTAAATGATAACCTGAGACGCGACCGTTGTACTGAAACGGAGACGCGAAAAAAATGAGACTGTTGTACTGAAACAAGACTCAGAGACGAGACCATTGTACTTAAATGGAGACTCGAATGAAATGGGGTCGTTGTACTTAAACGAGAGCCCAAGATACGACCGTTGTACTGAAACAGAGACGCGAAGAGAAATGAGACTGTTGTACTGAAACAAGACTCAAATACGAGACCATTGTACTTAAATGGAGACTCGAAAGGAACGGGATCGTTGTACTTAAACGAGAGCCCAAGACACGACCGTTGTACTGAAACAGAGACGCGAAGAGAAATGAGACTGTTGTACTGAAACAAGACTCAAATACGAGACCATTGTACTTAAATGGAGACTCGAAAGGAACGGGATCGTTGTACTTAAACGAGAGCCCAAGACACGACCGTTGTACTGAAACAGAGACGCGAAGAGAAATGAGACTGTTGTACTGAAACAAGACTCAATTGGGGATAGCAACAAGACTTGGTTGAAGCAACCACCCTGGGAGACGAAGTTGCATTCTGTGGGGAACACTTCAATCTGATTGGAGATGTAACGGGTCTTATGTAATATACCTCAAAACTAGCCCATGCTGGCATGCATATGTTTGAATTTATGGCGTAATGCTCCATGACGATGGAAATGCTACGCTTTGGAGGATGCAAATGCAATGATGATCACTAGATGCAAATGCAAATGCAAAAGGGGTCTCCCGATGAGGAGACTGCAGGCATCCTAGATAGCTTGATTGGGGAGGAACAGATGATCACTGCATTGATCTGGTTGATCCTTGTGAGGAGTAGACAACTCTGCGGGGAATGTTGTCAATGATGCACCGGCTCTGAACAACCGCCATTGCCAAAAATAAATTGGACTTTGAGATTGGAGTGCCAAGACCCTGCTGGAGATGGACTCTTCTTGAACTCTTGTGGGGAACCAAAGGCATGATAATGCTGAGGAAGCAACTTGCTGGGGAGGCAAAACACTCCTTATACTACTGAGAATTGCCCCTGTCTGAAGGGAAACTTCTGCTTGGGGACGACACTCACTCTCTGCTACCTTGCTGGGTGAAATTTCACTTTCCACATGGCTGGGGATGACGGGTGATATCAATGATAAAGCTTCCTGCTGAAGATAAAAGCTCAAGCTGCCACTTGCTGGGGATAAGAGATAAATCCTCTCATGTTGTGAATGAGAGATGGAAGGCGTCTCATGCTGAGAGACGATGATCCTTCTTCTCAAGAAGTAACTTTCCATGAGACTTGCTAAGGAACCTTGATCGATGAAGTCCGCGGATGAAACAACTCTTGTAGTGTTGTGCTGACAATGGCTTTGCCTCTAGCCCCGGGTTGATAGGTCGTCAACTAATCATGAATGAACAATGGTTCTTTGCAATTTTTAACTCGCCTTCTACTAGGATTTGTCAAAGATAATGTCTCAAGAGGATTTTACAGAAAACTGGCATACGAGATGCCTCAGTGTCTTCAAACTCTTGGAGAGATTCGTCGGATCTCGAAATAATTGCCCCAGACTGCATGGTCTGTGCAAGAATTTGCCTCGCCAGGATTCATGAAGAACCTCATATCAATGTGAGATATTCTGCCCCAGCATATTGAACTCCGGATAAGTGCTTATGATAAACCGTCTTCGGGAGAGAGTAACTTCTAGTGCTCTTGGGGTGGCCTGCCCCAGTACGAGCCTTGAAGTGATCACCTCTGAATGACTGATTTGAAGAAAACACCCAGATCAACTATTCTTCGGGAGATTAGATCTCGAAGTGATTGCCCCAGTTTGGCTGAAATTTGAAAAATGCTTCCGCCTGATGGCTCTTTGAGAGATTTGAATCTCGAAGTGATCGACCCAGCTTGGCTGAATTTTGAAGAAATTGCTCGACGTGATTGCCCCGGCTTAGTTGGCTCTTATCACGACTGCTGGGGAAGTTCCTACTCATTGGAGTTTATTGGAAAAGTGCACCTCGACAGATTGTCCTTCGGAAGTTTCAGACTTCTCAACTTGGCAAGATTAAGCTTCTGGACTGAGATTCCATATGTAAACTTTTATGATGCCAAACAACTGTATGCAAGCAGAAAATGTTTATTCTAAGAATGAAAATTCTAATGCAACACACGTGTTAATCTTGAAGTTTTACTGTAAAAAGATGTCACCAACTTTTGTGATCGAATCACTGGTTAAGATACGACATTAATTAATTTTTTTTTTTTTTTTTTTTTTTTTTTGAATAATAGAAAGCATGCACATGCAACACCAACAAAGATCTTTCAACATTACTCATAGGAGTCAGGAACGCAGTCTCATGGTAGTACGCTCTCAAAAATAACCCTGTTTCAATTAGGACTTTTGAGGGTTGTATCGTAGCCTGGTTCACGGTTATAGAAACAAAGGATATAGGCTCGAAATTTATATGTGCCCACCCATCTTCGTGATGTTCTTCATTCCTATATTCAGCTAGCTTTCACAAGCGCTCACTTTTCATAAAAGGGTTTTGTGATGATTGAGGAACCAATTACACTTACGGTTTAAGCACCACTCAGGTTGTTATTTGGAGTCAGTCACCCCTCTTATCATTGGTGTCTGTGCCACACGACTTTGTTCTTGTTCAAGGATCTTTCTTGTGTAATCCTTTTCGTCTTTCGCTTTTGCATTCTTTTTCTTATCCCTAACTTTTGCCTGGACTGATTCTTGCGAATCTTTGATTGTAGAGTCCAGCGGGATGCCCTAATTTTTGCCTAAGTCGCCTGTTTTCAAGTTTCGACTTAGCGGGCTTTTCATTCATTTTTTATTCTCTTTTTTTTTTGAACAAATCGTGTGACACTGTTAGTCTTGATTGCTTTGAAAGGGTCGTGACTGTCTCACTTCTTGGTTGTTGAGGAATAACCATTGTGGTCTCCGGTCTTTGGACCTCTTGATTGGGATAACCATTGTGGTTTCTGGTCATTGGACCTCTTGATTTGGTAAAACGAAAGGTAATGGATCCTCAGATTCACACTCCTTTTGAAATTTGAACGCTTGGTCAAACTAACTGACGTCTACCCTGCCCCTGGGTTAAATGCGAGGGTTTTTTCATGTGAAAAGAAACTCCTACTTCAAGGCTCAAATGGGTTGGCGAGGGTCTATCTCCCTTATATCTCCAGTGTTTAGGATTTGAAACAATGCCTGTACATCGTCAACAGGGTCTTTCTCAAAAGCGAACAATTAGAGTTTTTGCGTTTTCAATTCGTCATCCTCCCTGATAGAGTTTAGGCACGACAGTTGGTATTGCAATGCACATACACAAAATCATGAATGAATACGAATGGATTACTTCAAGAGAAACATGTGCATTTTATTATGGTTAACATTCAAAAACAAATAAATTTCATGCAAGTAAACAAATGTTTAGCATATAAGAGAAACTACAAGTGGAAATGCAGTAAAGAAACTGAATATAGCAGTAGTTGAGGAGGCTTGGCTCCGTCTGGACCCGTCAGTCTTGGGTGCTTTCAGCGATCAACAACTCTTTCACGGACTTGTAGTCTTCAATTCACAGTGGTATCATTACCCCTGACAATCATACCCCTTCTTCTAGTTGGTCTGACTCCGACACGAGACATCTGAAGAGAGAAGTGAAGCTGAGGAGTAAGAGTTTCCCCATAAGGTTGCTCGGAAAGACCTGACGATCTTCTGCCTACGTATCTCCATTGACCCAAGACCAATGAAGAATCAGAGCGACGTAGTTCCCCTCAACAGGGATGAAACTGCACTGCAAAGACGCACCATTACCACAACAAGAGTATCCGAATTATTTCTGGCTTCAAAGTTTCGAATCAAAGAAAGTGTCATCTCTCTCATATGTTTGGTGCGAAGTTGATAGCTTTCGAATCGATTAAGTCCTGCACTGTGTGGTGAAAAGCTTTACATCTATCAATATGATGCCCTGGTGCCCCAGAATGAAAATCACAGTTGACATTGGCATCCCATCCTTCCGGTAGTGGAAAAGGAGGTGGAGACAGCTTGCGAAGCCCAACCAACTTTAGTTGAAGCAAATGCTGGAGAAGATCAGTGTAAGACATTGGGAAAGGGTCAAAAAATCTTTCTCTCCTTTGTTGCTGACCCTGTTGAGGATTATGCTGACGACGATTTTGCTGTCGTGAACGTGTAGCACTTTGGATGATCATGGATGCTGTCTGATAACGCGAACCTTGATTTCTCTTCTTTCGCTGGACACAAACTGCCCCTGCTTCTTCGTACTGCTTCTTTTGCTCATCGGATATCGACTTCTTAGTCCCAGAAGTGGAGGCACCGTTGATTTGAATCTTTCCTTGCTTCATCCAATTTTCAATTCTTTCACCAGTCAAGACAATATCAGAAAAACCGTTAGCTGAACAGCCTGCCAAACGTTCTATGAAGTGCCCCGGGAGGGTATCCATGAATAAGTCTACCATTTCTCTCTCCTGCAATGATGGTTGTACTCTGGCTGCTACCTCGCGCCACCTCTGCGCGTACTCCATAAAGCTCTCAGATTTCTTTTGTGACATGCTCTGAAGCTGGGTTCGGTTGGGAGCCATGTCGATATTATACTGGTACTGCTTAAGAAAGGCTTCCCCAAGTTCCTTCCAATTGCGGACATAGTTCTTTTCCAGCTTTATGTACCATTCTAACGAACCCCCGGAAAGGCTGTCTTGGAAGTGGTACATCCAAAGTTTCTCATCCTTCGTATGTGCAGCGATCTTGCGATGGAAGGCCTGCAAGTGCATCTTCGGGCAAGATCTACCACTGTACTTGTCGAACACAGGAGGTCTGAACTTTGGAGGGATCACCAACCCTGAAACCAACCCCATATCAGCAACATCAATGCCCAGGGTGTCTTTGCATTCTAAAGCCTTTACCTTCTCGGTTAGCATCTGAAAGTCCTGGTTATTGACCCCAGAACCAAATCCCACATCTTCATTGAGAAAAGTAAATTGATCCTCCTGTCGGTCTGCTACATGAACAGGGATTGGACCAATGCCTTCGGGGATAGGAGGCCCATTATCCGTAGATGGGATGACTGTGTTGATCGGATTGCCTTCGGCGTCCAAGGTAACCAATGGGGGATCAACCTGTGGACGATTAAACCTCAGCATGGCGGTTCTCATCTCTTGTTGCCCCTGCACTATACTCTGCATTGATACCATGAACTCCCCCATCTGAGTGCGAAAATTGTTCAACTCGGCTTGTATTGTATCCATGATTTGACTCAGGTAGCGTACTGGTACAGCTGATACCTCTCCTGAAATGGTCAAATAAATTAGGAAATCCAGATAACTCGTTAGTATGCAAGAATGATATGCGTGAAAATGCCATGTCACTGATCCCACTTCATTCAGATCAGGGGACAGATACTCACGGAATGCCACATCATAAGTTAAACTCTGTGAGCGTGCAGGGGGAAAGCGTTGTGTATCGGGAATTCAAAATAAAATTGCCAGGATAGAAAAGTTGCAACAATGGTACCGACACACTTCCATAAAGCAAAGAATACACCCACATGCGAAACCTTATACAATTATTTGCCAACAGTACTGAAATACAGGAAAATGTCGCAATCCACAACAGAAAAACAAAAGATTCCTTCAACAGCTCTGAAGGTAATCTAGAAACACAATAAAGCAAAATACATGTATCAAAGAAATCTACATCTCCTGATTTGAGCTTCGTGCAGTCTGCATGGCCAGCTGGATCAAAGGCTTCAGCTCCTGAGGTACCCTTCTGGTGTAATAATCCCTGAATCAATTAGATATTGGACATTTTGCTTGAAGGCTTTGCACTCATCGATGGTATGTCCAAAGGTTCCGGAGTGGAATTCACACCTGACATCCATATTGTAATCTGGGGGAATGGGGTAGGGTATTGGCAAGGCATTCCCTGGCTGAATCAAAGAGTTCTCGAGCAAACGGGCAAACACTTGACTAGGAGTAAACACTTCTTCAACCTGCTTGAACTTGAGTCTCCCCTGTTGTTGATAATTCTGATGATGAAATGAATTCGAACACCCAGAGTTCTTCTGCACTTTCTTTTTTATGTCGGATCGGTGAATGGGTAAAGGTGCCTGGCACGATGTCTTCAAAATCCAGATCGGAGGCACACACCCCTGATTGGGGATAATTCTTGTGGTAAGGAAAGGAGAAGTTCCTCCTAGTGATATGAAATCTTTTGACACATCCCCGCTGATTGGTGCGAACTCGATTATTTTGGCATCAATGAGCTCTTGAACTTGATGCTTAAGCCTTTTGCAATTTTCCACATGGTGACCAGGTGCCCCAGAATGGAAAACACACCTGGCATTGGCATCAAAATCTGGGGGAAGCTTTTTGGGTGTGGCTGCTACGGTGACGAGTTCAACCAGATTAAGCTCGAGCAAACAAACAAGCAACTGTGCATACGACACCGGGATCAAATCAAACTTGGCTTTAGACGTCTTTGGCATTTGTCCGCAGCTTTTGCCTTTACCTTCCCTTTGATGAACTGGAAGAGTCTGCAAATGGTGAGGATTAAGATCCCAAAGTTGAGGAGAATTCTCGCGAAACGCTTCCTGATCTTGGAACAAAATCACTGAACTAGGATGACCAACAACTTCTGCAGTAATAAAGGGGAGATGGTGCCCTTCTTGGAGCTTTGGGGCTTCCCTGGTCTGGTTCTCTTGTTTCTTCAGTTGGTAAACCTTCTCCATCAATAGCGTGTGGTCATGGCACAAAGTCTGCATGTCTTCCGAAAGTTGATCCATTCGGACTTTCATTTCAGCTATTTCTGCTCGGCATTGTTCCATGCCCACCTCTTGATGACTGTGATTCAAATTGGCCATTCTGAAGAGTAAACGAATCAGGATGAGAATTTGTCCCCCAACACCTGTAATGAGAGTAAGGATGCATGCAAATGCCATGTTCGATTATTTCCAAGGGATCCATCTTCTTTTGTTCTAATAACGACATGGTTCAAACATAGGATCTTTGGAAATAGCCGAACATATATGATAGAATGCTATGATGTTATGTATGCAACAGGCATGTGATCAGTGAAGTGTCTGTGGTGTGCCAATCATATAATCAGGTGTCGGTGCACGGTCTCAGAATCCATATATCACAATAATCATCCCTCTGATCCGGGATCCATAACTTAAGAACAGAAATCCGGATCACAAAACTGAACCAATGGCAAAGTAGGTATGCTGAAGGTACCAGGGTTCCTGCAAACCTGTAAACCCCTCCCAATCTCACGGGTGTGCTACTCGGGTCAACATCACGGACTCTCAAAGCCGAATAGCAATAATACGTTCACCATTTCCGAGAAATGGCTCATGACCAAGTCAGGGAATCGGTTTGGCATTATGTACTACTCAGGGAGGTCTCAGTTGAGTCCGGAAAAACAAGCATCCCTCACAAGTCTCCAGCTTCAAGCACTGAATCGAGAAACAATAGTACATTCATCCCGAAGGGTACAATACTATCGTCATACGATCAGTTTGCTTTAACTGAATTCCTATGAGAGAACCAGGCCATCCTATGCGAGTTCCCAGTGGGCCCTCGGATGCGAGTGGGTTTGCCAACAAATGTGGTCTGCCACTGTCATCACTGGAGAGGGATGTTTCCACAAAGGTTCTCAATGATCGGTCCCCTGACTGCACATAACTATCAAGGTAGCGCATCAACCCAGAAAGATTCCGGTATCAATACATTCCCGAGAAGGTCGCAAGTCAAGGTGTGGAACTCACTACTACCAACATAGCAAGATGCCATGAAGCCAAAGTGAAACCACTCTAAGTCCTAGGGTGCACTCAAGCCGGGTACTTGGCTTATCTCACAGTAACTCCCACCCACAGAAAAAATGAAAACCAGCACAGCCAGACAGTCCAGTATAATATGATGCATGGAAAATAAAATACTGAAAGCGGTAAATAAATGCGATAAAGTAAAGCTGTAAATAAAACTGTAAATAAAACAGATAAAGCTAAACTAAAGCATGCAACAACAGCAAACAAACACCCAAAGAAGCAAAACCAAACAGGCGCTAGGATTGACTCTACAAGGGAAACCAGAGATTCTGGGTTCGGTCCCCAGCAGAGTCGCCAGCTGTCGCTCCCGGGATTTTCATCCTAGTACAAACGCGAAAGTGGCGCGGAAAGGTTAGAGTCGCCAGCCAGACATTTTTATCCCGAATGAATGGGAAAGGTAATGTTGCACAAACCTGAGGAAGAAGGAAAAGGACGAGGCCTTGCGAACCAAAGATCGGGGTTCGGGAGTCGATTACGACCTGGGAAGGTATTAGCACCCCAGATCGTCCGTCGTACCCGACGGGATCCACGCTTGCTTGTTTGTTTCAAAGGGTGAGAAATAAGAATGCTGCTGAATAAAACCGCTAACTGGAATGGAAATGGAAGTGAGAAAAGAACTGAAATAAGAAAATGAAAGGGGAAATGTAGGGAAAATAAAGAATGTGCTCGAACGGGCCCTACCCCGCTGCCTACGTACCTCATCGGGATAATGAGGATCAGAGTCGACGTAGTTCGCCTAACCTAGGCGGGAACTGCTTGTTTGTGTTTTTTACAGCTGGAACTGCGTATGTCTATGCTCAGGTGTTGCAGGCTCGTCTGGTACGAGTGCGTTTACCGTCTTGCACGCGAGACAAGTAGTCGCGAGTTCGCGTTATGAGTGAATGAGATGAGAAGAGAAGTTCCCGCAGGATAGTCGGTTATTGTTTGTTTTGTCTTTTATGAGTTTTGTATGACTTTGGCACAAGGAAGTGAATTCAAACTCTTTTCCATGGAATGTACACTTGACTCTACATTCCAAGATGGAATAATAGAACAAGCATACCCAGCAAGGAGAATTTATCCAAGACTGGTTTCCTAGGATTAGGGTTTAAGTTCACTGGCTTGCTGAACTTTATTAATTGTTTTTGTTGCTTTTGTGAAGAAATATCTTTTAAGTTTTTCTTTGTGAACAATTCCTTGATGAGACTTGTGCATCATGATGGACAAGCTTACACCACTCCAAGATGGAATGAATGCAAGTGTTTCATGGAATAAGGCTATACACAAGGAATCATTTCATTTTATTTGTTAAGTGTTTTTGGATTTTGTTTGAAGATAAGAAGAGAATGACTCAAATCACAAAGGGACAAAAACTAAGGGGACTAAGACACAACCCTAAGTTATTTATTATGCACAAAGGGAGATCCTAATGGTTAGTGAGGTTTCTAATCCTAAGGAGGAGAGGAAAGAGGAAGAAGAACACAACTTACTTCCTAATGAAGATAAGTTGGTCCTAACAATGGGGAATCCTACCAAACACAAATATGGAAGGAAAAATGAATTAAAAAGCCTAAAAGAAATGCATAAAAAATAAAGGATAAAGTGAAGTAAACTTACCTCAATCTTCCCCACTACAAAACGAATGATTAGTGCACATTTTTATTAAAAAGAATAAGGCAAACACACGTTAATTAAATCCTAATTAAACTTGGACCTAAACTAGACTCTATTTAAATCTTAAAGGAACTAGAAAAATGCTAAACCAAAAATACAGCACCTATTACAGCCCCTATTACACAAACAGCCATGAAAACAATGCATGATACAACTCAGCTTTTTACAGCCAGCATGCAGCATGAAAAAAAAAGGAGGTGTAAAAGATCAAATGCAGCATGCACACATAACAAACAGCATACATTTTACAGCACTTATGCAAAACAACAGTTATGAAATGCAAAATCCAGAATTGCTTATTTTCATTTTTTAATGCACAAACTAAATTAAAGATGCACTAAACACATCACAAGCATGCATTTAAACATGGATCAACATCTACAATGCAAGAACATAAACATTTTGGAATGATTTTACAAGTATGCACCACATGGATTATGCAACAAGTAAATGCAAAAATAGCACCTAAACATGCATATGAACATGGCACTTGAACATGATGATCTTGATTATGAATATGCAACATGATGGCTCACAAATAATGCTAAACTTAATACAAAATTCAGCACTAAATTGACATGAGTGATGTGATCAAATATGCAACAAAATAACATCAAATTGCACATTCACATGATTATGCAAAATGCAACATACATCAACATAATGAAATGCAAAAATGATTTAATGCAATGCAAACATAAAAAAACCAGAATGCAACATGATTATTACATACCTAATGATATATGAACATAGCAACAAAATGCAAGAAATCAAGGCATGCACAAAGAAACACACAAAAACCGCATAAAACGCAACATGAACGGAATCGTGTCGAAACGACTCGAAATGGGGGAACTAGCTACTGGAAATGGATCCAAAAATTCCCTAAAATCACTACCTAAACAAGTATGAACATTAAAGGCACTAGGACTTAGGGATGAGCAATCAAAGAAACCAAAAAACACAAAAATCACAGCGTTAACCGGTTAACCATATAGGTTAACCGGTTAACAGACCCAAAACAGAAGCAAACTGGCCAAACACGCACACGTTAACCGGTTAACCACATGCGTTAACCGGTTAACCCTGATCAGAATTGAAAAAAAGCTTTTAAAAAAAGTGCTTTTGGCCACAAACTCACTTCTAGACAATCCTAACATACCTAGGGACATGCTACCACTAATTTCAACTTATTCGGAGCTTATTTACACATGATAAAACCTATATCTATTAACACCTTAAAATCCAAATTCAACAAAAATCACAATTCACAAGCAAACATAATTGAAACGGAATTGATTTCGACAAAAGCGAAAAGCACTTAAAGAATGCCAAAAGTGGCGAGATGAAGAGAATAACTTAAAGAAGAAGTGATTAAGATCACCAACCTACGAAGCGGAGGAGTGCTTCGGTAATTGTTGCAAGAATCGGAGCTTAATCGAAGAGAAAACCGAAAACCGAGAAATCGCAAAATAAATGCGTTCTTGAGATTAAATCTTCGTGTGCTTCCGATAATCCGAAATCTTCCGCAAAATCACTAGCTTCTTCTTCTTCAATCCACAATCAATGGAGGTTGGAGGCTTAAGCTTCAAGATCTTCAAGTTTCAATGTGAAACTTGAAGAGCTTATTTGAAAAAAGCTTTGGTGAAAGGGAAAGGAAAAGTGAGAGAGAAAAAGTGCTTCTCAAAGAGTGAAATTAGAAAATGGTGGGAACCCCCTTGGTTTGGATGAAAATGGCTTAAATAGAGAACTAGGCTAGGAGCTAGGTTTGGGTTTGGGGCCCAAAAATTAGGTTTGGGATCCAAAATTAGGTTTGGTAGTTAGTTAGGGTTAGGGTTGGAAAAGGGAATATTCCTTGGAATATTCCTTGGAATATTCCTTGGAACACTCTAGAAGATGGTGGAAGGTGGTGGAAGTTTCCAAGGGAAATGGAGTGGAATTGAAGTGGAAAAATGGGATGGAAAGAATGAAAGGAAGTGTGGAAAGAAAGTGGAAGGAAAGGTGGAGGGAAATGCAAAACCAACTACTTTTCAAATGATTTTTCTTTGGTTTTTCTATGATTCCTCCATCATTTCTTGATCAAGTTTGAACCATAGGATCATTGTAACCCTAATTTCACGATCTCGATCTTAAAAGTCCGGAGTCGACCCTTTTTACCTAGCCCGATCGCCTTTTCCCTGATTCCTCGATTTTCCGTCATCCGGCCAGTCGAACCCCTTCCAAAATGAACTTGTGGACGAGATTTGAACCCTAGGCACTTGACATCATATATAAGTCAAAGAAATCCACTTCGAATCAAAAATTTATGTAGAAGCCCTGTAGAAATGAAACCCTAATTCGGCTCTTTTCCCTCAAGAAGTATTGCACTGCTTGCCTCCTTCAATCAAACCAAAACTTTCCATGACTTGTGGCTTCAAGTGAAGACTTGTGGGATATTGTGAACCCTTTGCACAAGGTTGAGAAGCCTTATGGCCCCTCGGTAGCCTCTTCATTGATCACATACCCACGCCTCAGCTATGCTATATATGATGCAATGTTTTTGGTTATCTTATGAATCCATATATGCAAAATGCTATGCAAAATGTTGAGGAAATGAGAGGGCAAATTTTGAGGTATTACAGCTGCCCCTATTCAATCAACTGCAGACCTGAACGAATAATTGCATCGGCTTTTAGACGTTCAAGGTATGGAGTGATTGAATACTCGAATAAAACCTGAAAATTTGCACACCGAGGGTAACGGAAATGCCATCTGCCCATTTATTTATTTATGTATTTTTGTTTTTGACCTCTGAATAGGTAGCGGAGACGGAACCAGGTGGAATAGAATCAATGCAATCACTGTAACTGCTGAACGAATCAAAACCACACCGAGGGTGCCTGTTATCGAAACAGGACTTAACGCAATATCAACCGATTTGCGACTCAACTAAGATCAACCGATCTAACACGGAAATGGTATCAACCGATCCACCCCGGAAAGCGAGAATGTAACATCATCCGATTTACAACTCGAAGAGAAATGACATCAACCGATTCATGACTCAAATAAGATCAACCGATCTAACACGGAAATGGTATCAACCGATCCACCCCGGAAACGCGAGAATGTAATATCAACCGATTTACAACTCGAAGAGAAATGACATCAACCGATTCATGACTCAAAATAGATCAACCGATCTAACATGGAGATGGTATCAACCGATCCATAACCAAGAAAAACGAGAATGTAATATCAACCGATTTACAACTCGAAGAGAAATGACATCAACCGATTCATGACTCAAATAAGATCAACCGATCTAACACGGAAATGGTATCAACCGATCCACCCCGGAAACGCGAGAATGTAATATCAACCGATTTACAACTCGAAGAGAAATGACATCAACCGATTCATGACTCAAAATAGATCAACCGATCTAACATGGAGATGGTATCAACCGATACATAACCAAGAAAAACGAGAATGTAATATCAACCGATTTACAACTCGAAGAGAAATGACATCAACCGATTCATGACTCAAATAAGATCAACCGATCTAACACGGAAATGGTATCAACCGATCCACCCCGGAAACGCGAGAATGTAATATCAACCGATTTACAACTCGAAGAGAAATGACATCAACCGATTCATGACTCAAATAAGATCAACCGATCTAACACGGAAATGGTATCAACCGATCCACCCCGGAAGCACGAGAATGTAATATCAACCGATTTACAACTCGAAGAGAAATGACATCAACCGATTCATGACTCAAATAAGATCAACCGATCTAACACGGAAATGGTATCAACCGATCCACCCCGGAAACGCGAGAATGTAATATCAACCGATTTACAACTCGAAGAGAAATGACATCAACCGATTCATGACTCAAATAAGATCAACCGATCTAACACGGAAATGGTATCAACCGATCCACCCCGGAAACACGAGAATGTAATATCAACCGATTTACAACTCGAAGAGAAATGACATCAACCGATTCATGACTCAAATAAGATCAACCAATCTAACACGGAAATGGTATCAACCGATCCACCCCGGAAGCACGAGAATGTAATATCAACTGATTTACAACTCGAAGAGAAATGACATCAACCGATTCATGACTCAAATAAGATCAACCGATCTAACACGGAAATGGTATCAACCGATCCACCCCGGAAACGCGAGAATGTAATATCAACCGATTTACAACTCGAAGAGAAATGACATCAACCGATTCATGACTCAAATAAGATCAACCGATCTAACACGGAAATGGTATCAACCGATCCACCCCGGAAACACGAGAATGTAATATCAACCGATTTACAACTCGAAGAGAAATGACATCAACCGATTCATGACTCAAATAAGATCAACCGATCTAACAGAAATGGTATCAACCGATCCATTATCTTTGCACTGAGACGAGACCATTGTACTTAAATGGAGATTCGAAAGGAACGGGATCGTTGTACTTAAACGAGAGCCCAAGCAAACAGGATCATTGTACTTAAATGATAACCTGAGACGCGACCGTTGTACTGAAACGGAGACGCGAAAAAAATGAGACTGTTGTACTGAAACAAGACTCAGAGACGAGACCATTGTACTTAAATGGAGACTCGAATGAAATGGGGTCGTTGTACTTAAACGAGAGCCCAAGATACGACCGTTGTACTGAAACAGAGACGCGAAGAGAAATGAGACTGTTGTACTGAAACAAGACTCAAATACGAGACCATTGTACTTAAATGGAGACTCGAAAGGAACGGGATCGTTGTACTTAAACGAGAGCCCAAGACACGACCGTTGTACTGAAACAGAGACGCGAAGAGAAATGAGACTGTTGTACTGAAACAAGACTCAAATACGAGACCATTGTACTTAAATGGAGACTCGAAAGGAACGGGATCGTTGTACTTAAACGAGAGCCCAAGACACGACCGTTGTACTGAAACAGAGACGCGAAGAGAAATGAGACTGTTGTACTGAAACAAGACTCAATTGGGGATAGCAACAAGACTTGGTTGAAGCAACCACCCTGGGAGACGAAGTTGCATTCTGTGGGGAACACTTCAATCTGATTGGAGATGTAACGGGTCTTATGTAATATACCTCAAAACTAGCCCATGCTGGCATGCATATGTTTGAATTTATGGCGTAATGCTCCATGACGATGGAAATGCTACGCTTTGGAGGATGCAAATGCAATGATGATCACTAGATGCAAATGCAAATGCAAAAGGGGTCTCCCGATGAGGAGACTGCAGGCATCCTAGATAGCTTGATTGGGGAGGAACAGATGATCACTGCATTGATCTGGTTGATCCTTGTGAGGAGTAGACAACTCTGCGGGGAATGTTGTCAATGATGCACCGGCTCTGAACAACCGCCATTGCCAAAAATAAATTGGACTTTGAGATTGGAGTGCCAAGACCCTGCTGGAGATGGACTCTTCTTGAACTCTTGTGGGGAACCAAAGGCATGATAATGCTGAGGAAGCAACTTGCTGGGGAGGCAAAACACTCCTTATACTACTGAGAATTGCCCCTGTCTGAAGGGAAACTTCTGCTTGGGGACGACACTCACTCTCTGCTACCTTGCTGGGTGAAATTTCACTTTCCACATGGCTGGGGATGACGGGTGATATCAATGATAAAGCTTCCTGCTGAAGATAAAAGCTCAAGCTGCCACTTGCTGGGGATAAGAGATAAATCCTCTCATGTTGTGAATGAGAGATGGAAGGCGTCTCATGCTGAGAGACGATGATCCTTCTTCTCAAGAAGTAACTTTCCATGAGACTTGCTAAGGAACCTTGATCGATGAAGTCCGCGGATGAAACAACTCTTGTAGTGTTGTGCTGACAATGGCTTTGCCTCTAGCCCCGGGTTGATAGGTCGTCAACTAATCATGAATGAACAATGGTTCTTTGCAATTTTTAACTCGCCTTCTACTAGGATTTGTCAAAGATAATGTCTCAAGAGGATTTTACAGAAAACTGGCATACGAGATGCCTCAGTGTCTTCAAACTCTTGGAGAGATTCGTCGGATCTCGAAATAATTGCCCCAGACTGCATGGTCTGTGCAAGAATTTGCCTCGCCAGGATTCATGAAGAACCTCATATCAATGTGAGATATTCTGCCCCAGCATATTGAACTCCGGATAAGTGCTTATGATAAACCGTCTTCGGGAGAGAGTAACTTCTAGTGCTCTTGGGGTGGCCTGCCCCAGTACGAGCCTTGAAGTGATCACCTCTGAATGACTGATTTGAAGAAAACACCCAGATCAACTATTCTTCGGGAGATTAGATCTCGAAGTGATTGCCCCAGTTTGGCTGAAATTTGAAAAATGCTTCCGCCTGATGGCTCTTTGAGAGATTTGAATCTCGAAGTGATCGACCCAGCTTGGCTGAATTTTGAAGAAATTGCTCGACGTGATTGCCCCGGCTTAGTTGGCTCTTATCACGACTGCTGGGGAAGTTCCTACTCATTGGAGTTTATTGGAAAAGTGCACCTCGACAGATTGTCCTTCGGAAGTTTCAGACTTCTCAACTTGGCAAGATTAAGCTTCTGGACTGAGATTCCATATGTAAACTTTTATGATGCCAAACAACTGTATGCAAGCAGAAAATGTTTATTCTAAGAATGAAAATTCTAATGCAACACACGTGTTAATCTTGAAGTTTTACTGTAAAAAGATGTCACCAACTTTTGTGATCGAATCACTGGTTAAGATACGACATTAATTAATTTTTTTTTTTTTTTTTTTTTTTTTTTGAATAATAGAAAGCATGCACATGCAACACCAACAAAGATCTTTCAACATTACTCATAGGAGTCAGGAACGCAGTCTCATGGTAGTACGCTCTCAAAAATAACCCTGTTTCAATTAGGACTTTTGAGGGTTGTATCGTAGCCTGGTTCACGGTTATAGAAACAAAGGATATAGGCTCGAAATTTATATGTGCCCACCCATCTTCGTGATGTTCTTCATTCCTATATTCAGCTAGCTTTCACAAGCGCTCACTTTTCATAAAAGGGTTTTGTGATGATTGAGGAACCAATTACACTTACGGTTTAAGCACCACTCAGGTTGTTATTTGGAGTCAGTCACCCCTCTTATCATTGGTGTCTGTGCCACACGACTTTGTTCTTGTTCAAGGATCTTTCTTGTGTAATCCTTTTCGTCTTTCGCTTTTGCATTCTTTTTCTTATCCCTAACTTTTGCCTGGACTGATTCTTGCGAATCTTTGATTGTAGAGTCCAGCGGGATGCCCTAATTTTTGCCTAAGTCGCCTGTTTTCAAGTTTCGACTTAGCGGGCTTTTCATTCATTTTTTATTCTCTTTTTTTTTTGAACAAATCGTGTGACACTGTTAGTCTTGATTGCTTTGAAAGGGTCGTGACTGTCTCACTTCTTGGTTGTTGAGGAATAACCATTGTGGTCTCCGGTCTTTGGACCTCTTGATTGGGATAACCATTGTGGTTTCTGGTCATTGGACCTCTTGATTTGGTAAAACGAAAGGTAATGGATCCTCAGATTCACACTCCTTTTGAAATTTGAACGCTTGGTCAAACTAACTGACGTCTACCCTGCCCCTGGGTTAAATGCGAGGGTTTTTTCATGTGAAAAGAAACTCCTACTTCAAGGCTCAAATGGGTTGGCGAGGGTCTATCTCCCTTATATCTCCAGTGTTTAGGATTTGAAACAATGCCTGTACATCGTCAACAGGGTCTTTCTCAAAAGCGAACAATTAGAGTTTTTGCGTTTTCAATTCGTCATCCTCCCTGATAGAGTTTAGGCACGACAGTTGGTATTGCAATGCACATACACAAAATCATGAATGAATACGAATGGATTACTTCAAGAGAAACATGTGCATTTTATTATGGTTAACATTCAAAAACAAATAAATTTCATGCAAGTAAACAAATGTTTAGCATATAAGAGAAACTACAAGTGGAAATGCAGTAAAGAAACTGAATATAGCAGTAGTTGAGGAGGCTTGGCTCCGTCTGGACCCGTCAGTCTTGGGTGCTTTCAGCGATCAACAACTCTTTCACGGACTTGTAGTCTTCAATTCACAGTGGTATCATTACCCCTGACAATCATACCCCTTCTTCTAGTTGGTCTGACTCCGACACGAGACATCTGAAGAGAGAAGTGAAGCTGAGGAGTAAGAGTTTCCCCATAAGGTTGCTCGGAAAGACCTGACGATCTTCTGCCTACGTATCTCCATTGACCCAAGACCAATGAAGAATCAGAGCGACGTAGTTCCCCTCAACAGGGATGAAACTGCACTGCAAAGACGCACCATTACCACAACAAGAGTATCCGAATTATTTCTGGCTTCAAAGTTTCGAATCAAAGAAAGTGTCATCTCTCTCATATGTTTGGTGCGAAGTTGATAGCTTTCGAATCGATTAAGTCCTGCACTGTGTGGTGAAAAGCTTTACATCTATCAATATGATGCCCTGGTGCCCCAGAATGAAAATCACAGTTGACATTGGCATCCCATCCTTCCGGTAGTGGAAAAGGAGGTGGAGACAGCTTGCGAAGCCCAACCAACTTTAGTTGAAGCAAATGCTGGAGAAGATCAGTGTAAGACATTGGGAAAGGGTCAAAAAATCTTTCTCTCCTTTGTTGCTGACCCTGTTGAGGATTATGCTGACGACGATTTTGCTGTCGTGAACGTGTAGCACTTTGGATGATCATGGATGCTGTCTGATAACGCGAACCTTGATTTCTCTTCTTTCGCTGGACACAAACTGCCCCTGCTTCTTCGTACTGCTTCTTTTGCTCATCGGATATCGACTTCTTAGTCCCAGAAGTGGAGGCACCGTTGATTTGAATCTTTCCTTGCTTCATCCAATTTTCAATTCTTTCACCAGTCAAGACAATATCAGAAAAACCGTTAGCTGAACAGCCTGCCAAACGTTCTATGAAGTGCCCCGGGAGGGTATCCATGAATAAGTCTACCATTTCTCTCTCCTGCAATGATGGTTGTACTCTGGCTGCTACCTCGCGCCACCTCTGCGCGTACTCCATAAAGCTCTCAGATTTCTTTTGTGACATGCTCTGAAGCTGGGTTCGGTTGGGAGCCATGTCGATATTATACTGGTACTGCTTAAGAAAGGCTTCCCCAAGTTCCTTCCAATTGCGGACATAGTTCTTTTCCAGCTTTATGTACCATTCTAACGAACCCCCGGAAAGGCTGTCTTGGAAGTGGTACATCCAAAGTTTCTCATCCTTCGTATGTGCAGCGATCTTGCGATGGAAGGCCTGCAAGTGCATCTTCGGGCAAGATCTACCACTGTACTTGTCGAACACAGGAGGTCTGAACTTTGGAGGGATCACCAACCCTGAAACCAACCCCATATCAGCAACATCAATGCCCAGGGTGTCTTTGCATTCTAAAGCCTTTACCTTCTCGGTTAGCATCTGAAAGTCCTGGTTATTGACCCCAGAACCAAATCCCACATCTTCATTGAGAAAAGTAAATTGATCCTCCTGTCGGTCTGCTACATGAACAGGGATTGGACCAATGCCTTCGGGGATAGGAGGCCCATTATCCGTAGATGGGATGACTGTGTTGATCGGATTGCCTTCGGCGTCCAAGGTAACCAATGGGGGATCAACCTGTGGACGATTAAACCTCAGCATGGCGGTTCTCATCTCTTGTTGCCCCTGCACTATACTCTGCATTGATACCATGAACTCCCCCATCTGAGTGCGAAAATTGTTCAACTCGGCTTGTATTGTATCCATGATTTGACTCAGGTAGCGTACTGGTACAGCTGATACCTCTCCTGAAATGGTCAAATAAATTAGGAAATCCAGATAACTCGTTAGTATGCAAGAATGATATGCGTGAAAATGCCATGTCACTGATCCCACTTCATTCAGATCAGGGGACAGATACTCACGGAATGCCACATCATAAGTTAAACTCTGTGAGCGTGCAGGGGGAAAGCGTTGTGTATCGGGAATTCAAAATAAAATTGCCAGGATAGAAAAGTTGCAACAATGGTACCGACACACTTCCATAAAGCAAAGAATACACCCACATGCGAAACCTTATACAATTATTTGCCAACAGTACTGAAATACAGGAAAATGTCGCAATCCACAACAGAAAAACAAAAGATTCCTTCAACAGCTCTGAAGGTAATCTAGAAACACAATAAAGCAAAATACATGTATCAAAGAAATCTACATCTCCTGATTTGAGCTTCGTGCAGTCTGCATGGCCAGCTGGATCAAAGGCTTCAGCTCCTGAGGTACCCTTCTGGTGTAATAATCCCTGAATCAATTAGATATTGGACATTTTGCTTGAAGGCTTTGCACTCATCGATGGTATGTCCAAAGGTTCCGGAGTGGAATTCACACCTGACATCCATATTGTAATCTGGGGGAATGGGGTAGGGTATTGGCAAGGCATTCCCTGGCTGAATCAAAGAGTTCTCGAGCAAACGGGCAAACACTTGACTAGGAGTAAACACTTCTTCAACCTGCTTGAACTTGAGTCTCCCCTGTTGTTGATAATTCTGATGATGAAATGAATTCGAACACCCAGAGTTCTTCTGCACTTTCTTTTTTATGTCGGATCGGTGAATGGGTAAAGGTGCCTGGCACGATGTCTTCAAAATCCAGATCGGAGGCACACACCCCTGATTGGGGATAATTCTTGTGGTAAGGAAAGGAGAAGTTCCTCCTAGTGATATGAAATCTTTTGACACATCCCCGCTGATTGGTGCGAACTCGATTATTTTGGCATCAATGAGCTCTTGAACTTGATGCTTAAGCCTTTTGCAATTTTCCACATGGTGACCAGGTGCCCCAGAATGGAAAACACACCTGGCATTGGCATCAAAATCTGGGGGAAGCTTTTTGGGTGTGGCTGCTACGGTGACGAGTTCAACCAGATTAAGCTCGAGCAAACAAACAAGCAACTGTGCATACGACACCGGGATCAAATCAAACTTGGCTTTAGACGTCTTTGGCATTTGTCCGCAGCTTTTGCCTTTACCTTCCCTTTGATGAACTGGAAGAGTCTGCAAATGGTGAGGATTAAGATCCCAAAGTTGAGGAGAATTCTCGCGAAACGCTTCCTGATCTTGGAACAAAATCACTGAACTAGGATGACCAACAACTTCTGCAGTAATAAAGGGGAGATGGTGCCCTTCTTGGAGCTTTGGGGCTTCCCTGGTCTGGTTCTCTTGTTTCTTCAGTTGGTAAACCTTCTCCATCAATAGCGTGTGGTCATGGCACAAAGTCTGCATGTCTTCCGAAAGTTGATCCATTCGGACTTTCATTTCAGCTATTTCTGCTCGGCATTGTTCCATGCCCACCTCTTGATGACTGTGATTCAAATTGGCCATTCTGAAGAGTAAACGAATCAGGATGAGAATTTGTCCCCCAACACCTGTAATGAGAGTAAGGATGCATGCAAATGCCATGTTCGATTATTTCCAAGGGATCCATCTTCTTTTGTTCTAATAACGACATGGTTCAAACATAGGATCTTTGGAAATAGCCGAACATATATGATAGAATGCTATGATGTTATGTATGCAACAGGCATGTGATCAGTGAAGTGTCTGTGGTGTGCCAATCATATAATCAGGTGTCGGTGCACGGTCTCAGAATCCATATATCACAATAATCATCCCTCTGATCCGGGATCCATAACTTAAGAACAGAAATCCGGATCACAAAACTGAACCAATGGCAAAGTAGGTATGCTGAAGGTACCAGGGTTCCTGCAAACCTGTAAACCCCTCCCAATCTCACGGGTGTGCTACTCGGGTCAACATCACGGACTCTCAAAGCCGAATAGCAATAATACGTTCACCATTTCCGAGAAATGGCTCATGACCAAGTCAGGGAATCGGTTTGGCATTATGTACTACTCAGGGAGGTCTCAGTTGAGTCCGGAAAAACAAGCATCCCTCACAAGTCTCCAGCTTCAAGCACTGAATCGAGAAACAATAGTACATTCATCCCGAAGGGTACAATACTATCGTCATACGATCAGTTTGCTTTAACTGAATTCCTATGAGAGAACCAGGCCATCCTATGCGAGTTCCCAGTGGGCCCTCGGATGCGAGTGGGTTTGCCAACAAATGTGGTCTGCCACTGTCATCACTGGAGAGGGATGTTTCCACAAAGGTTCTCAATGATCGGTCCCCTGACTGCACATAACTATCAAGGTAGCGCATCAACCCAGAAAGATTCCGGTATCAATACATTCCCGAGAAGGTCGCAAGTCAAGGTGTGGAACTCACTACTACCAACATAGCAAGATGCCATGAAGCCAAAGTGAAACCACTCTAAGTCCTAGGGTGCACTCAAGCCGGGTACTTGGCTTATCTCACAGTAACTCCCACCCACAGAAAAAATGAAAACCAGCACAGCCAGACAGTCCAGTATAATATGATGCATGGAAAATAAAATACTGAAAGCGGTAAATAAATGCGATAAAGTAAAGCTGTAAATAAAACTGTAAATAAAACAGATAAAGCTAAACTAAAGCATGCAACAACAGCAAACAAACACCCAAAGAAGCAAAACCAAACAGGCGCTAGGATTGACTCTACAAGGGAAACCAGAGATTCTGGGTTCGGTCCCCAGCAGAGTCGCCAGCTGTCGCTCCCGGGATTTTCATCCTAGTACAAACGCGAAAGTGGCGCGGAAAGGTTAGAGTCGCCAGCCAGACATTTTTATCCCGAATGAATGGGAAAGGTAATGTTGCACAAACCTGAGGAAGAAGGAAAAGGACGAGGCCTTGCGAACCAAAGATCGGGGTTCGGGAGTCGATTACGACCTGGGAAGGTATTAGCACCCCAGATCGTCCGTCGTACCCGACGGGATCCACGCTTGCTTGTTTGTTTCAAAGGGTGAGAAATAAGAATGCTGCTGAATAAAACCGCTAACTGGAATGGAAATGGAAGTGAGAAAAGAACTGAAATAAGAAAATGAAAGGGGAAATGTAGGGAAAATAAAGAATGTGCTCGAACGGGCCCTACCCCGCTGCCTACGTACCTCATCGGGATAATGAGGATCAGAGTCGACGTAGTTCGCCTAACCTAGGCGGGAACTGCTTGTTTGTGTTTTTTACAGCTGGAACTGCGTATGTCTATGCTCAGGTGTTGCAGGCTCGTCTGGTACGAGTGCGTTTACCGTCTTGCACGCGAGACAAGTAGTCGCGAGTTCGCGTTATGAGTGAATGAGATGAGAAGAGAAGTTCCCGCAGGATAGTCGGTTATTGTTTGTTTTGTCTTTTATGAGTTTTGTATGACTTTGGCACAAGGAAGTGAATTCAAACTCTTTTCCATGGAATGTACACTTGACTCTACATTCCAAGATGGAATAATAGAACAAGCATACCCAGCAAGGAGAATTTATCCAAGACTGGTTTCCTAGGATTAGGGTTTAAGTTCACTGGCTTGCTGAACTTTATTAATTGTTTTTGTTGCTTTTGTGAAGAAATATCTTTTAAGTTTTTCTTTGTGAACAATTCCTTGATGAGACTTGTGCATCATGATGGACAAGCTTACACCACTCCAAGATGGAATGAATGCAAGTGTTTCATGGAATAAGGCTATACACAAGGAATCATTTCATTTTATTTGTTAAGTGTTTTTGGATTTTGTTTGAAGATAAGAAGAGAATGACTCAAATCACAAAGGGACAAAAACTAAGGGGACTAAGACACAACCCTAAGTTATTTATTATGCACAAAGGGAGATCCTAATGGTTAGTGAGGTTTCTAATCCTAAGGAGGAGAGGAAAGAGGAAGAAGAACACAACTTACTTCCTAATGAAGATAAGTTGGTCCTAACAATGGGGAATCCTACCAAACACAAATATGGAAGGAAAAATGAATTAAAAAGCCTAAAAGAAATGCATAAAAAATAAAGGATAAAGTGAAGTAAACTTACCTCAATCTTCCCCACTACAAAACGAATGATTAGTGCACATTTTTATTAAAAAGAATAAGGCAAACACACGTTAATTAAATCCTAATTAAACTTGGACCTAAACTAGACTCTATTTAAATCTTAAAGGAACTAGAAAAATGCTAAACCAAAAATACAGCACCTATTACAGCCCCTATTACACAAACAGCCATGAAAACAATGCATGATACAACTCAGCTTTTTACAGCCAGCATGCAGCATGAAAAAAAAAGGAGGTGTAAAAGATCAAATGCAGCATGCACACATAACAAACAGCATACATTTTACAGCACTTATGCAAAACAACAGTTATGAAATGCAAAATCCAGAATTGCTTATTTTCATTTTTTAATGCACAAACTAAATTAAAGATGCACTAAACACATCACAAGCATGCATTTAAACATGGATCAACATCTACAATGCAAGAACATAAACATTTTGGAATGATTTTACAAGTATGCACCACATGGATTATGCAACAAGTAAATGCAAAAATAGCACCTAAACATGCATATGAACATGGCACTTGAACATGATGATCTTGATTATGAATATGCAACATGATGGCTCACAAATAATGCTAAACTTAATACAAAATTCAGCACTAAATTGACATGAGTGATGTGATCAAATATGCAACAAAATAACATCAAATTGCACATTCACATGATTATGCAAAATGCAACATACATCAACATAATGAAATGCAAAAATGATTTAATGCAATGCAAACATAAAAAAACCAGAATGCAACATGATTATTACATACCTAATGATATATGAACATAGCAACAAAATGCAAGAAATCAAGGCATGCACAAAGAAACACACAAAAACCGCATAAAACGCAACATGAACGGAATCGTGTCGAAACGACTCGAAATGGGGGAACTAGCTACTGGAAATGGATCCAAAAATTCCCTAAAATCACTACCTAAACAAGTATGAACATTAAAGGCACTAGGACTTAGGGATGAGCAATCAAAGAAACCAAAAAACACAAAAATCACAGCGTTAACCGGTTAACCATATAGGTTAACCGGTTAACAGACCCAAAACAGAAGCAAACTGGCCAAACACGCACACGTTAACCGGTTAACCACATGCGTTAACCGGTTAACCCTGATCAGAATTGAAAAAAAGCTTTTAAAAAAAGTGCTTTTGGCCACAAACTCACTTCTAGACAATCCTAACATACCTAGGGACATGCTACCACTAATTTCAACTTATTCGGAGCTTATTTACACATGATAAAACCTATATCTATTAACACCTTAAAATCCAAATTCAACAAAAATCACAATTCACAAGCAAACATAATTGAAACGGAATTGATTTCGACAAAAGCGAAAAGCACTTAAAGAATGCCAAAAGTGGCGAGATGAAGAGAATAACTTAAAGAAGAAGTGATTAAGATCACCAACCTACGAAGCGGAGGAGTGCTTCGGTAATTGTTGCAAGAATCGGAGCTTAATCGAAGAGAAAACCGAAAACCGAGAAATCGCAAAATAAATGCGTTCTTGAGATTAAATCTTCGTGTGCTTCCGATAATCCGAAATCTTCCGCAAAATCACTAGCTTCTTCTTCTTCAATCCACAATCAATGGAGGTTGGAGGCTTAAGCTTCAAGATCTTCAAGTTTCAATGTGAAACTTGAAGAGCTTATTTGAAAAAAGCTTTGGTGAAAGGGAAAGGAAAAGTGAGAGAGAAAAAGTGCTTCTCAAAGAGTGAAATTAGAAAATGGTGGGAACCCCCTTGGTTTGGATGAAAATGGCTTAAATAGAGAACTAGGCTAGGAGCTAGGTTTGGGTTTGGGGCCCAAAAATTAGGTTTGGGATCCAAAATTAGGTTTGGTAGTTAGTTAGGGTTAGGGTTGGAAAAGGGAATATTCCTTGGAATATTCCTTGGAATATTCCTTGGAACACTCTAGAAGATGGTGGAAGGTGGTGGAAGTTTCCAAGGGAAATGGAGTGGAATTGAAGTGGAAAAATGGGATGGAAAGAATGAAAGGAAGTGTGGAAAGAAAGTGGAAGGAAAGGTGGAGGGAAATGCAAAACCAACTACTTTTCAAATGATTTTTCTTTGGTTTTTCTATGATTCCTCCATCATTTCTTGATCAAGTTTGAACCATAGGATCATTGTAACCCTAATTTCACGATCTCGATCTTAAAAGTCCGGAGTCGACCCTTTTTACCTAGCCCGATCGCCTTTTCCCTGATTCCTCGATTTTCCGTCATCCGGCCAGTCGAACCCCTTCCAAAATGAACTTGTGGACGAGATTTGAACCCTAGGCACTTGACATCATATATAAGTCAAAGAAATCCACTTCGAATCAAAAATTTATGTAGAAGCCCTGTAGAAATGAAACCCTAATTCGGCTCTTTTCCCTCAAGAAGTATTGCACTGCTTGCCTCCTTCAATCAAACCAAAACTTTCCATGACTTGTGGCTTCAAGTGAAGACTTGTGGGATATTGTGAACCCTTTGCACAAGGTTGAGAAGCCTTATGGCCCCTCGGTAGCCTCTTCATTGATCACATACCCACGCCTCAGCTATGCTATATATGATGCAATGTTTTTGGTTATCTTATGAATCCATATATGCAAAATGCTATGCAAAATGTTGAGGAAATGAGAGGGCAAATTTTGAGGTATTACAGTCATGGACTGGGCTTTACCAATGCTGACTTAACAACAGAGGGACGCAACCATAATAAGGCTTTGCATATCACCTTGGAATGCAAGGGTGCTGTTCTGTCTCATGTACTGGTGGACACTGGGTCATCACTCAATGTTCTACCAAAGAAAGCCTTAGTGAAGCTGGAGTATGATGGCTTGGCATTACGCCCGAGTAATTTGGTGGTGAGAGCATTTGATGGCTCTAAAAGATCAGTGCTTGGAGAGATTGATCTGCCTGTGATGATTGGCCCGCAGACGTTTAAAACTACCTTCTTTGTGATGGACATTCAGCCGGCCTACAGCTGTCTGTTGGGTAGACCCTGGATCCAGGCCGCTGGCGCTGTTACGTCTACCCTTCACCAGAAGTTGAAATTTGAGTGGGAAGGCCAGATCATCACCATCTGTGGGGAGGAAGACATCTTTGTTAGCCAGCTGGCTACGTATAAGTACATAGAGATGGACGGGGAGATCCATTTAACCATGAGCCAAGGGTTTGAGGCCCTCAACATTAATGAAGCATCTTCTGTACTGGGAACTTCCATCACATCATACCAGCAAGCCCGGAAGGTTGTTGAGGAAGGTACCGCCCAAGGCTGGGGCAAGCTGTTGCCCGTGGAAAAGAAAGAAGACCGATTTGGGTTGGGTTACAGACCAACTCAACAAGATCAACCAGAGGCTGCCAAAGAGCCCAAGTTTGTCAGCGGGGGGATGCTCACCCCCGATGCTGTGAACAATTTGGAAGATGAGTCAGAAGATGAGAGCAACCTGGAAAGCTGGATACGTCCAAGGACCCCGGGGAGCCATGTCTCAAACTGGTCTTCCCAGGAAATTATAAGGGTTACTCCTGCAGAGTAATTATTATTTCCTGTATTTTTAAGGCATGCATCAAGTCTTGCATCTTGCCCAAGATGTCAAGACTCATTTTGTAATCGGGCCATCTTGTATTTTGTGCAAAGATCAATTAATGAATATCAGGACATCTTTTGCAAATGAGTCTTTTCTTTTTCGCTCACTGTTTTTCATTTTTTCTTTTTGTACAAAAATAAAATGGCAATATTTTTCAAAATAAAATAACCTCATTTTCACTTTTTCTAAATAAGATAAAACTGATCACTAAAATAAACCAATCTAAACCCTTGCAGAAAGTGCCTTTCAGACTGCACCGACAACAACACTGCTATGACTTCGTATGACTTTGACAATCCAATCAATCAAGTTGATGAAGGGGTTGAAGAAGATTATGAGCTACCTGAAGAGCTAGCCAGGTTGTTGAGACAATAGGAAAAGGTTATCACTCCTCATCAGGAGGAGGTTGAGACGATTAATCTTGGTACGGAAGAAGTCGTGAAAGAGGTTAAGATCGGGGCCTGCCTGCAAGATTCAGTGAAAGAGCAACTGATTGACATGCTCCGGGAATATGTGGATGTTTTCGCTTGGTCTTATCAGGATATGCCAGGGTTGGACACCGACATTGTCATGCACAAGCTACCTCTGAAAGAAGACTGCCCACCAGTAAAACAGAAGTTGCGCCGTACTCGCCCAAATATGGCGATGAAGATAAAAGAAGAGGTACAAAAGCAGTGGGACGCCGGTTTCCTTGCTGTGACTAGCTATCCGCCGTGGGTTGCTAATATTGTACCTGTACCTAAGAAAGACGGCAAGGTGAGAATGTGTGTGGATTACCGGGACCTGAACAGAGCTAGCCCGAAAGATGACTTCCCTTTACCTCACATTGATGTATTGGTCGACAATACGGCTCAGTTCTCGGTGTTCTCCTTCATGGACGGATTTTCAGGATACAATCATATCAAGATGTCACCTGAAGACATGGAGAAGACAACTTTCATCACACCCTGGGGCACATTCTGTTATTAGGTAATGCCATTCGGACTAAAGAATGATGGTGCCACTTATCAACGGGCCATGGTAACATTATTCCATGACATGATCCATAAAGAAATTGAATGTTATGTGGATGACATGATTGCCAAGTCCCTCACGGAAGAAGACCACCTGGTGAATCTGTTGAAGTTATTCAAGCGTCTGAGGAAGTACCAACTGAAGTTAAACCCCAATAAGTGCACATTCGGGGTGCGATCTGGTAAGCTGCTGGGATTTATTGTAAGTGAAAAAGGGATTGAAGTTGACCCTGATAAAGTCAAAGCCATTCAAGAAATGCTTGTACCAAAGACTGAGAAGGAAGTTCGGGGGTTTCTAGGTAGATTGAACTACATTTCACGGTTCATATCTCACCTAACAGCAACCTGTGAGCCCTTGTTCAAGTTGTTAAGGAAAGAACAAACGGTCAGGTGGAATGAAGACTGCCAGAAGGCTTTTGACAAAATCAAGGAGTATTTACAAGAGCCTCCGATCCTTATGCCTCCAGTTGAAGGAAGACCTCTAATCATGTACTTGACAAGTATTAGAAGAGTCAATGGGGTGTGTGCTGGGCCAGCATGACGAGTCTGGTCGAAAAGAGTATGCAATATACTACCTAAGCAAAAAGTTTACTGACTGTGAACAACGTTATTCACTGCTCGAGAAAACTTGTTGTGCTTTAGCGTGGGCTGCTCTCCGACTAAGGCAGTATATGTTGACCCACACTACTTTATTGATCTCATAGATGGATCCAGTTAAGTACATTTTTGAGAAGCCAGCACTTACCGGACGGGTTGCAAGATGGCAAATGATCCTCACGGAATATGACATTCAGTACACATCCCAAAAGGCCATCAAAGGCAGTGTATTGTCTGATTATCTCGCTGAGCAACCCATTGACGATTACCAGCCTATGAGATTTGACTTCCCTGACGAATACATCATGTTCATAAAAGCAAACGATCATGAAGAGCCTGTTCACACTGAAGGGCCTGACCCAGAGGAAGAATGGACTATGATGTTTGACGGGGCTGTTAATATGAATGGTCGTGGTGTTGGTGCAGTACTCATTACACCTAAGGGAGTTCACATGCCTTTCTCGGCAAAACTCACCTTTAACTGCACTAACAACGAAGCTGAATACGAAGCTTGTATCATGGGTCTTGAGGAAGCCATTGACCTCAGGATCAAGACCTTAACTGTATTCGGAGATTCAGCTCTGGTAATCAATCAAACCAACGGCAAATTGGACACCCACCAAGACCATCTGATACCTTATTGAGATTATACAAGGAGGTTATTGACTTTCTTCACAACGGTCAAGCTTGAGTATATCCCTCGAGATGAAAATCAGTTTGCAGATGCTCTAGCTACCATTTCATCCATGATCAAGGTTCAAGCTGCCAACTTTGTGCCTCGAATTTCAGTGTCCAGACTTGACAGACCAGCATATGTGTTCTCAGCAGATGTTGTTAAAGATGATAAACCTTGGTTCCATGATATCAAATGCTTCTTGGAGGATCAGACATACCCACCTGGGGCATCTTCCAATGACAAGAAGACATTAAGAAGGCTGGCTGGTAGTTTCTTCTTGAATGCTGATGGTTCTTTGTACAAGAGAAACTTTGATATGGTACTTCTCAGATGTTTTGATAAGACAGAAGCAAACTTGTTAATGCACGAAGTGCACGAAGGACCCTTTGGTACCCATGCTGGAGGGCATGCAATGGCTAAAAAGTTGTTAAGATCAGGCTATTACTGGATCACAATGGATACAGACTGTTGTGCCTATGCCAGAAAATGCCATAAATGCCAGATTTACGCGGATAAAGTGCATGTGCCTCCGAATCCTCTGAATGTGATGTCTTCACCCTGGCCCTTTGCCATGTGGGGCATCGATATGATTGGAAAAATTGAACCGACTGCTTCAAATGGCCACAGATTCATCCTGGTAGCCATTGATTATTTCACCAAGTGGGTTGAAGCAGCTTCCTATGAAAATGTTACTAGGCAAGTGGTAGCCCGATTTCTGAAGAGAGATATCATCTGTCGATATGGAGTACCCAAGCGAATCATTACTGATAATGGTTCCAACTTGAACTACAAAATGATGGCAGAACTGTGCCAGGACTTCAAGATCCAACACCACAATTCTTCTCCTTACAGGCGAAAGATGAACGGCGCTGTAGAAGCGGCTAATAAGAATATCAAGAAGATTGTGCAGAAGATGGTGGTCACATACAAAGACTGGCATGAAATGCTACCATTCGCCTTGCATGGGTACCGTACATCAATCAGAACATCCACTGGGGCAACGTCGTATCAGCTTGTGTATGGTATGGAAGCAGTCCTACCTGTTGAAGTTGAATTACCCTCCCTACGGGTATTGATGGATGTTAAGTTGAACGAAGCAGAATGGGTCTGATCCCGATACGAACAACTGAATCTGATTGAAGAGAAGAGATTGGCTGCAATTTGTCATGGGCAGCTGTATCAGAAGAGAATGAAGAGAGCCTTCGATCAGAAAGTCAGGCTTCGAGAATACCAAGTAGGAGATCTTGTGCTGAAAAGACTTCTTCCTCCTCATACAGACCACAGGGGCAAGTGGACTCCGAATTATGATGGGCCATTCGTAGTAAAGAAAGTTTTCTCTGGTGGAGCACTGATGCTCAGTACTATGGATGGTGAAGATTTCATGTCCCCTGTGAATTCAGATGCAGTTAAAAAATACTTCGCATAAAATGACCCGCTGGACATAAAAACAGAATGTAAGTCCAGGCAAAAATAGGGCATCCCGGCGAGTCAAAAACAGAATAAAAGACTCGGGCAAAAATAAGGGAAAAATAAATAAAAAATGTACACCCGCTGAGTTGAAAAGCCGCATTGGACAATTCAGGCAAAAATGGGTATCCCGGTGGATTGAAAACCCGAAAGGGCGATCCACGCAAAATAAGGGAATAAGCGAACAACTGCATTTTTAATTCATCTGTATCACTTACAACACGGCAAGCTTCGAAAGGTTCGAGCATCGGTCAGAATCAGCCTTCTTTAGAAAGCAAGATGAGAAGAACATCAATGTCATACAAGTCATAGCAAGAGGGAAGCTCCTTGAAGCGTCATCAACATTGCCAACACCTTTTTGTTTCTCAATTTGTAACAACCTCCTCATTCTAGGGGATTTGTTTCTATGACTGTATCTTGCCAATTCAGGGCACACAAATTAATAAAATCAGATTTTCAGTCATATTTTGTCTCGTACATTTTATTTTCATTTGCAAAATGTCCGATGTCCTTAAGATGTTGATTGCATAAATACAGATGCTTCCTTTCTAAAAATCCATGCTTGCAGGAAATATATTTACTCCCGGGAGTATCTAAACTCCTATGATGGAATCCAGTAAGGGATACCTCGGGATACTTGTACGTTTCTTTGTCATACAGGATTGCAGGTGTTCAAAGCGCAACATGGGGCACGAAAAACAACTCCCCAGTAAGCTGTCAAATCATTATTTACTCAGTCCATCTTCCAATCAGCACCGGAGGTGCTTTTCTCCCCAGCCGAGTTGCCAGTCATCATTCCTCCTCAGACAAGTGCAAAAACAGGGAACCATCTCCCCATAGATTTTCAGTCTCTATCCAGAAGAGCAATGCCTGAAGATCTCACAACAGAGTGACGAAAGCTTCTGCGGACCCCAGTTGGGTCCCTCATTACCAAGATAGGTTTACCAATGACCTACTTCCTCATGCAGAGTCATATATGTCAGATCTACCAATGATCTTATCCCCAGCTGGGATATCCACTTCAAGTAGATCAGCCAGAGATCTCCTCAGCAACGGGATCCGAATCCCGGATCGGTATCTTTGCATAATCATAGCATTCGCATCATATTTTCCCCCAGAGCGTAGCATTCCGTCCAAATACGGAGCATTACGGCAAAAATCAAACATATTGCATAATCATAAGCCATGTGTCGAACTGAACACTTGTAAATACTGACGTTCCATCAACAATATACAAAATACTCCCCAAATTCCCCGGCAGAATATTAAAGCATTTCCTCTACACTCACAAATACAGTTACACGCTCCTTTTGGCACTCGTCCGTGTCATCATTCCCCAGTAAAGTCGCCCGAGCGTCCTCTACAAACAGATGCATATACATTACAGATGTTTCTTGACACTCGTCCGTGTCATATCCCCGGTAGAAAGCCAAAGCATCCCCTTTGCACCCACCAACACATGTTTACATATATCTACACACTTCCCTGACGCCCGTCCGTGTCACCTCCCCCAGCATAACTACCTAAAACACTGATTGTAAATACTTGTTTGTAATACACTTCTTCCGACACCCGTCCGTGCCGTGCTTTCCCCAGCAAATTGAACACTCGTATGTGTCTCATCACTTTTTCACTCATACCGATACTCGTCCGTATCTTGTATATACCACTTAAATCCCCTCAGATTCAACACTCGTCCGTGTTCTTTGTTAACTAGTTGATACTCGTCCGTATCATCATCTCTGAACATGCGTCAAGCGTTTGTTTCTACTGATACTCGTCCGTATCATAGTCTTAAGGATGCTCGTCCGCATCTTTAATCTATACACCGTGTCAAAACACTTATGTCTTCATGAAATTAGACACTCGTCTGTGTCTACCATTCCCCAGAGGAATTCCCGGCAAACCTTGTTCTACTATTTCCTTTCTATCTGACATTCGTCCTATGTCATGATACCTTTCGGCAGCCGTACCCTGCCAGGTGATCGTTCTTCACCTTTTTGATGATCGTCCTTCATCATCCCCCCAGCGGAGTCTCTATTCATTAGAACCCCTTCCTATCCGACATTCGTCCTATGTCGTGATATTTTTAGCAGCCGTCCCCTGCTAGGTGATCGTCCTTCACCCTTTTGATGATCGTCCTTCATCACTTTATCCGATGGCCGTCCCCATCGTTGATCTTGTTATCTGACATTCGTCCTATGTTATGATAAACCCTCAGAGCAGCCGTACCCTGCTAGGTGATCGTCTTTCACCTCTTGATGATCGTCCTTCATCATGCTTATCCGATGGCCGTCCCCATCGTCGACCTTTTTATCCGGCATTCGTCCTATGTCGCGATACCTTTGGCAACCGTACCTTGCCAGGTGATCGTCCTTCATCTTGGATGATCGTCCCTCATCCTTATCCCCAACAGAGCATCTGTCCCCTGCTAGGTGATCGTCCTTCACCTTTGATGACCGTTCCTCATCAGTTATTCCCTTCAACCCGATGGTCGTCCCCATCATTTACCTTTAAATCCCCAGAAGATCTTGTTTCCTTATTTGATGGTCGTCCCCATAATGATCGCTTTATTTCCCCAGCATGTCGACCGTCCCCGTCATTGCTTCATCCCCAGTAGTCGTCCTCTGCTCGACGGTCGTCCTCCGTCGCCCGCACTTTATAATCATACTTTACTTCCTTTTACGATCTATATCCCTTTTCTTCTTCATTCAGTGAGTGCAAATTTTGGACTGTCTTTGGTATTCAACCACAAGTTATCTTGTTTGCCTGTTAAGCCGTTGCTTACATCCCGCACAGCTAACTCATGTTTGAATAGGGGCAGCTGTAAACACCCCAAATTTGCCCTCACTCATTTCACCATGGCTTGTGATTCTTTTTATATTGCATAAAATCTCATACTACATTTTTGCTTCACTGCATTGATTCAAAGCCATCTGCATCTAGGGTTTGTGATCTGAGCCATCCCTGAGCCATTTGAGCCACTCCAAAGGTCATAAATCACTTCAAAGGGGTCCATGTATGTTCAAGCATCATATTATATCCCCACAAGGTCAAGGAAGTCAAAGAATCATAAGAACTGAGAAAGGCATGGAAGCAGAGCCAGGTTTAACTGCATAGATGGCCTAAAATTAGGGTTTTGGTTTCAAAGGCCATAACTCCAAAAATTTTGGTCATTCTTGTTTCTATTGGTCTCTATATGTTATGAGGATTATGCCTACCAATTTTCATGAAGAAATTCAATAGGGAAGGCATCTGATCACAAGATGACTTCTTGAGCAAGTCAGTGCAAAATCAGGGCATCTAAGGCCCCCAATGACCCAACCAAAGGGCATTCTCCATCATTTTGAATGTATATGATCTTTATTTGATCTTAGAAGATGTTAGAAGTTCACAAAATTGAAGAATTTCAAGCCATTTGCAAAGTTGCCTTTTTGGGAAAGTGACTTATATTGAAAACTTGCCATTTTGGGAAAGTTTTTCAACCTCCTCTTTTTGATTCAAAATTGCTTCAAATGAGAAATATTTGGTCATGAAAGTTGTAGATTGGATCCTCACATTTTCAAAAGGTACAAGAACTCATTCTAATTCATTTTAGATCAAAAGTTATGGCCTTGCAAAGTTGGACAAAATCACTTATTTTTCACTTTGGCACCAAAGAGGGAAACTTGCAAATCCACATGCCAAGCATTTCTATGACTTCAAAATGACTTCTAACCATCATACAAACATAACACATGACCTAAAATTCAGAATGCACCAAAGAATCACTCATTTTCATGCCTTGATCATTAAGAAACTTCAAAAGGGCCAAAGGTTCACAAATATGCAAAACCACACATAAGCTTCAATCCACTTGCCAATTGGCCCCAATCTGAATTCCATGGCTACCCTTGATCCTTGCTGCGCAGGACACCCCATTGTCCTTGGCCTGCCATGACCCATACCTCAAAGGACACCTAACATTGACTTTTGGCAAAATGGACCATACCAATCAGCATAGCCCACACCAACTCCACAGACCTATCACAGCTTGATAAGTGGACAAAATGAAACTCAAAACACACAAGAGGCAAGCCTGAAAACACAGCATCACCATAGCTCACAAAAATCCCTCCTTTTGCATTTTCTATTGAATCTCTCAACTCAGCAACTCAAACTTAAAACTTCTTCCACCATTCATCTTAGAATGCATCACTGACCAAAAACCACCCTTTACTTTGCCTTAAAAGCCATCACACACCAAATACGATTTTTCACCCCTTTGGACTGAACTGAATCAATCTCACAAACTAGCCACAAAAAACTTCAATCAAGCATCAAAGCTTCTTCAGGGATATCATTGGAGGGGTTTTGAAGCAGGGAAGCAGTCTGAAAGCTCCAAGTTGAAAGCTTCACTTCAGGTAGCCTCGCAAAAATTATTTTTCCAGAAACCTTTTTTTAAGTTATTGAAATGATCTACATGCTCCCCTGATTACTCTGCACTTTTTATTTTTGAAAATGATTGATTATTGAGCATGTATTGTATCTCTGAAAGTTTGGTCGTTTTTAGGTTTTGATTCGTATCTGGAGTTTGAGTGAAAAGAAATTGATTTTGAGAGTGGATTCGTGTTTAGGAAGGTTGAGAGGTTTGATCTGGAGCTTTACAGCTCTTAAAATGGTCCAGGGAGGTTTTTGTTCTTGAGAGGTCGCCGGAGAAGATGACCGGAACCACTGTTCCGGTCGTCTGAACTTGTTTAGCCCTAATTAGGGTTTAGTCACGTAATTAGGTTAGTTTGAACTTGGAGCGTTGGATGAAGCTCAGCGCGCGTGAACCTAGGGCCAGGATCTCCCAATTAGTCTTTAATTCTGATTAATTAGATTAATTAATTAGGGTTAAGTTAAATAAGCCAGTTTAAATACAGACCGTCCAGATGCGCGCGGGTCAACTCCCTCCAATTCTATTTGAATCTCAGCCTCAAGATCTGCATACTTCTCCATTTAATTAATTTTATTTCATTTTATTTGTATTTTATTTCCACGAATTTTTAAAAATAGTAAAACACATTAAAAAATTCTGAAAATTTTTGTCAAATCTTTTATTAATTTTCAGAACCCAAAAATATTTTTATTTTTATTTTTTGCATTAAAAATTATTTTTAAATCATTTAAATTTTTATTTTTAATTAGTTAATGGAAATTAATTAATTAAAAATGCATTTAGGTATTTAAAAATCACCAAAAAATTCACATTGCATTTTAAAACATTTAGAAACATTATCAAACTCTCAAAACAAATTTCATTTTGGTCCTTGATGTATTTTGACATTTTTCATTGGAATAAAAGTTATTTAAAGGCAATATTTTGGTCCTAACTTGAAAAAATTCATTCTGCCTAACCATGAAGAGTTTGATGATGGTTCTTCTTGCATTGCATTCTTCATAGCATGTAGTTTCTAGGGTAAAATTGGTTTGAATTTATCTTTCATTTTCAATTTTATGAGCATTTTTCCTTTTGAAGTGCCTTGAAACCCTAGTTGACTTGAGAAAATCATAACTTCCATTAGGTTAAGATTTAGGTCTCCTCCTTTGGGAAGTGAACTTATGTAGGGTTAGGGTTCCTTGATCCCATTTTCAATTTTTTGTCATGTCATTTGCTTCTAATTTTGAATTTTGCATTGCATGTTGTGTATAAACCCTAATTCTTGCCTTCATTTGCATCCATCTCTCATTTACTTGCATTCAATTACTTGCCATGATATTTTGTGCATCCTCATGACATATAAGACATCTTAGGACACATTAGAATCATGTTTGATCATTGTATCATCCATTTGCCATGTTTTGTATCCATTACATTCCATAAGTTTCCATGGACTTTCATGCTTCCTTTATGTCTCATTTGCATCCTCCTCCTTGTATGATCATCCACAACTCTTGACATTTGTTTGCATCATCTCTTAGCATCATTAGCATCATGTTCATACTTCTGATTTTGTCTTGCATCATGGCATTTCATCTCATTCTCATTGCATTTCATTTCCTTTGCTAACTTTTCAGGTGGTAAGTTGTTTTGAGAAGTGAATTTGCCTTCACTTCTCACAATCTCTTCTCATCTCTCTTATGCATCATTGCTGCATTCTATCTTTGTATTAGAGTGAGCTTGCTCATTCATGCTCTTGCTCACTTTCTTTCTTCAAGCAAGTTGTCTTGCTTCTCTTGCTCCTTCTCCTTTCATCTTGTTCCTCCTTGGTGGCTCTTTGAAGATCTTTCTCTCTTAAGCCCCACAAACCCTAGGATCTCCAAGTATGATAACAATTAGGGTTTGATTAGTCCCCCATTTAGTTTTGCCTTTGTGTCATCTTTGAGTCTTCTCTTCTCATCCCATAATCAAGGACTAAACCCTAAAGGTTTTAAGGCTTTGTGATTAAGCTTATGCCTGCATCCTTCTATTAGGATGGAGTGTATAACTTTAATCCTAAGAATTAAACCCTTAATGTGTTTAAATCCTTTAATCAATTCATATAATAATCACTAAGACACCAAGCTTGTAACTTGGGCCTTGCATTAGGGTTCTAATTCTTCCTTAATTGGTTAAGAAGGACTAACCCTAGAGTTAATGGACAAGTCCCCCTCAAGTTGTCTTACAAACCATAAAATCCATTTCTTAACCTTATCATTAACTAAAATCCATTTAATAAAGGCTTTGTTTTGTCAAGAGGTTAATCCCTAATCATGGATTAAGTTGATGAGCCTTCCTCAGCTTAAATGTTCTCATCTATTATCCTTCTATTAGGATGGTGTATTGAGTCCATTAAATCCCTGATTATGGCTTAAACTCATTACTTAACACTAAACAAAAATTCCAAAAAAACATCTAAGTAATTACAAGTAGGTTAATGATCTTAATCCTACATCATGGTGATTAAGTGTGAGGTGTTTACTTCACACTTTAGGTATTCTCATTACCCCTAATCAGAGGGAGGATGTGGTGAGTTTACTAACCCTGGGTTTAGGCTTAAGCTCATTTTCTTATGACAAATTCAAAAAGCAATAAAAGATTGAAAACACAAAAAACAAACAATAATCGTCTCCTCCGGGATTCTTCTCTCATCATCTTCATTCACAAACGAGAACTCGCTTCTTCCGTCTAATGCAAGACAGTTTGCACCTGAGCCAGACAGGTCATACACTTGAGCATAGGCAAGTAAGCAGTTCACAAGTCAATTTATCTTTCAGTCTCTTTGGGTCGAACTACGGTGTTCTGACTTCCTCATTGCACAAGAGGATACGTAGGCATAACTTAACAGTTATCGAACAAAAGTCTCTGTATATTCCCCCTCTTTCCAGCATTACTCTTTAAGCCTCATAGTCTTGAGCATTTCACTCTTGTTCTTACACTGACACTTCTCTTATACACTTCACTTTTCTTTTACACTGACACTTGCATTCTTTCCAGCTTTGATACACAGATTGCACTGACACTACCCCTTTAAAGCACAAATCTTTTAAGCATGGATCCCGTCGAGTACGACGGACAATCTGGGTGCTAATACCTTCCCAGGTTGTAACCAACCCCCTTTCTCAGTTTCTCTGGTTCGCGACCGTCTTATCCATTCTTTTCCTAGGTTTATGCAGCATTATCTTTCCTTCGGGATAAAAATGCCTAGCTGGCGACTCTATTCATTCTCTCCTTTCGCCGACCGTTCGCGTCTGTACCCCTCTTGGCCCTGTGTCATCCGGTGGGAGCGACAGAATCCATTGTGTTTAGGACCCATTTTTCTATTTTAAACTTTCTCTGGCCTATTTTAAAACTTCGTCAGGCTTCCGTACAAGTCCTGATCCCTCCAGTTGTTTTATTACACAGTTTCTCAATCTCCTGAACAGAGATTATGCGACACTTGTTTACAAGTCCCATATCCTTTGTTTTTCCTCTTTATGACTAAAGATCTAATACACCCTCTACTAGACTAAGCTTCACTCTGGTGAACTACTTTCTAGGCGGTAGACAGCTTTTCAGCACCAAAGTACTACCTTGTGTATGAAATCACAAGATAATTAATCAAAAAAACAAATTCCATAGGCATCCTTATGTTTAAGCTCTATTATTGGCTTTTGATTCATCTCTTTTCCCTCTAACTTCTCGTTGATTTCTTAAACTGATGTTTGCTTGTTAGATTAGGGTTTTGTTATTTAATCTATCTTTCTTTATCTCATACTAAAGCAAAGATAATAAAACACTTCTTAATCATCAAAGAGGATATAACGTAAAATATATCTGTAATCTCTCTCTCCCTCGGGAAATTGGGCCTCTACTCCCAACATCATTCTTAAAAATCATTTAAGAATACTCAAACCATAACAATGATATACTAAAAAATGTTCAACACATTCACTGACACATTTATTTGTCTGCTTGCATTTCATTTGTATATATTTGCATCTGCTAGAATCTCTAAGTAGTTAGGTTATCTTCATCCAAACCAATACATCATTCAAAACACTTAAGATTTTTTATTTACAACTTACTAGGGGTTTACAAAGATAAGAAGTTTCCCAATGAAGTGTTTCTTTGTAAACCATCCCCAACCTCCTCTTGGGCTTTGTTCAAGGACCCATGGGCCTCTTAATGGTAATATAGCCTCCTCTTGGGCTTAAACACAAGGACCCTCAAAGGCTTCCTAAAAGCATAAGAACAGATCCTTTAGAATCAAACACATACAGTAGTCTCCCTTTCCCCGATGGATGACCAAGATAGCCTCCTATTGGGATTTGTACAATTGAACCTCCCTAGACAAAGGAATGTCTGATGACCTCAAAAAAATTTATCATACAACAGACAAAATACTCTTCATACAGAGTCAGTCTCCCATCAAATTTTCAGCCTCCCATCTTAGGCTTCATATAAGTTACAGATAAACCAAGAGCCAGTCTCTCACAAATAAGCTTCACACCTGGGCTTCCAAATTAGCATACAGATAAACTTTCCCATAGAGTCAATTTTGTTTGTTTAGCTTCAACCTTGGGCTTCAATCAAGGCACATATAAATCAAACTTTTCCCTCTTTAGAGATGACAAATTCTCTCTACTGAGTATCTTTTAGCTTCAACCTTGGGCTTCAATCAAGGCACAAAAAGTCAAACACTTTACAATAGTCAATACAATCATAATCTTGGACTCTAACTAAGCTAACAACAATACAGTCATAGTCATGGACTTTAACTAAGCTAATTCAACAATACAGTCACAGTCTTGGACTTTAACTAAGATAATTTCTTCAGTCATACACTTGGACTATAACTAAGATCACTTTTCTCCAGTCAAATTTCCACTAAACTCAGCTTTCTTGAGCTATGCAATTTAGGTCAACCATTCAGTCCTCCTTGAGCTATGAAATTCAGGATACCCATTTTGCCTTTCTTGAGCTATGTAAATCAAGATATCAGATTCAGCTTATGCCTTGAGCTATGCAATTCAAAAACCCCTATCAGTTACAGCAAACATTTTCAACTTTAATCTTGGCTTTGATCAAGACACAAATATAAACCATTTGAGCATCATCATCCAGTGCTTTAACCAGGATACAAATCAACCTTCCTCCTAGCCTTAGCCTTATGGGGAACTACAATGCTTTGATCCCTCAATTCTCTTTTTGGGGGTACGTAGGCAAAATGTTGTAATATCTTTGCGAGCACACCAAACAAAAAACAACAATAGGTTCTCAGACCTATCAAAAACATCAGAAAATTATGAAAACACAAAAACATAACATCATCTTATCTTACCAACACTCATCTTATTCCCATACCCAAACCAAAGAAACCCCACCAATATCAAAAAGAACAAATATGCCTTTTACCTAGGGGAAATAATCTATGAAGGATTCCAAAACCATGTGGGGTTCTGTCAATCAATAGTATGCAAAGCGGGGTGAGTTTAAGATATCTTTCCCTTCCATAACTAGCTTCATCAAGAAAAAATAAGAAATCAGAAAGTACCAAGAATGTGATAGTGATTAAAAACCAAAAAAATCGAGATACACTAAGTTCTGAAGACTCTGATGACTTGAAATCTAAAGACTTAACGTCTGAAGAACAAGTGGTGAAGATTCTTAAGATAATGTTCTATGTAAACAAAGTTCGGAAGACTCTAAGACTTGAAGTTCTGAAGATCATTGGTTACAACCTGGGAAGGTATTAGCACCCAGATTGTTCGTCGTACTCGACGGGATCCACGCTTAAAAGATTTGTTTTTAAAGGGGTAGTGTTTGTGCTATTTTGTGTGCAAAAAGCTGGAAAGCATGCAAGTGTCAGTGCTGGAAGAAAGTGTGAAGTGAATAAAAGAAGTGTCAGTGCAAGGAAAGAGTGCAAAGCTCAAGACTATGAGGCTTAAAGGATAAAGCTGGAATATGGGGAATATACAAAGACTTTTGTTCGATAACAGTTAAGTTATGCCTACGTATCCTCTCGTGCAATGAGGAAGTCAGAACACCGTAGTTCGACTCAAAGAGACTGCAAAATGAATTGACTTGATGAACTTCTTACTTGTCTATGCTCAAGTGTATGACCTGTCTGGCTCAGGTGCTAACTGTCTTGCATTAGACGGAAGTAGCGAGTTCTCGTTTGTGAGTGAATGAGGTGAGAAAAAGAATCCCGGAGGAGACGATTATTGTTTGTTTTTGATATTTTCAGTCTTTTATTGCTTTTTGAATTTGTCATAAGAAAATGAGCTTAAGCCTAAACCAAGGGTTAGTAAACTTATCACATCTTCCCTCTGATTAGGGGTAATAAGAATACCTTAAGTATGAAGTAAACATCTCACACTTAATCACCATGATGTAGTATTAAGATCATTAACCTACTTATAATTATTTAGATGTTTTTGGAGTTTTTTTTTAGTGTTAAGTAATGAGTTTAAGCCATAATCAAGGATTTAATGGACCCATTACACCATCCTAATAGAAGGATAATAGATGAGAACATTTAAGTTGAGGAAGATACGCCAACTTAATCCATGATTAGGGATTAACCTCATGACAAAACAAATCCTTTATTAAAGTGGATTTTAGTTAATGGTAAGATTAAGAAGTGGATTTTATGGTTTGTAAGACAACTTGAGGGGGGACTTGTCTATTAACACTAGGGTTAGTCCTTCTTAACCAATTAAGGAAGAATTAGAACCCTAATGCAAGGCCCAAGTTACAAGCTTGATGTCTTAGTGATTATTAAATGGATTGATTAAAGGATTTAAACACATTAAGGGTTTAACACTTAGGATTAAAGTTATACACTCCATCCTAATAGAAGGATGCAGGCATAACCCTAATCACAAAGCCTTAAAGCCTTAAGGGTTTAGTCCTTGATTATGAGGTGAGAAGAGAAGACTCAAAAGATGACACAAAGGTAAAACTAAATGGGGGACTAATCAAACCCTAATTGTTATCATGCTTGGGTATTCTTAGGGTTCATGAGGCTTACAAGAGATCTTCAAGGTAAAAACCACCAAGGAAGAAGCAGGATGAAGGAAGGAGAAGCAGAAAGAAGCAAGACAACTTACTTCACTCAAGAAGATGAGTTTCTTGAAGAAAGAAGGAGGAGAAGGAGCATGAATGAGCAAGCTCACTCTAATCCATAAGTAAAATGCAGCAATGGATGCATAAGAGAGATGAGAAAAGATTATGAGAAGTGAAGGCAAATTCACTTCTCAAACACTTACCACCTGAAAAGTTAGCAAAAAGAAATGAAATGGAATGAAAATGAAATGAAATGCAAAGATGAAGCCAAAGTCAGAAGAATATTCATGATGAAAATGATGCTATGAGGTGGTATGAAAGCATGCCAAGTGATGAGGATGGTCATACAAAGGATGGGAATGCAAATGAGACATGTAAGAAACATGAAAGTTCATGAATGCATATGACATCAAATGAAAGCAAAAGCATGGAAAATGGATGATGCAATGATCAAACATGATTCTAATATGTCCTAAGATTTCTTATATGTCATGTGGATGCACAAAATGTCATGGTAAGTTCATGTAAGCAAGCTTATACAAGATGGATGCAAAGGAAGATGCAAATTAGGGTTTATGTACAACATGAGATGCAAAATTCAAAATCAGAAGCAAATGGCAAGATAAAAAATTGAAAATTCAATCAAAGGAACCCTAACCCTATATGATATCACACCCCAAAGGAGGAGACCTAACTCTTAACCTAATGGAAGTTATGAATTTTCTAAGTTACCTAGGGTTTTGGGGTACCTCAAAAGGAAAAATGCAAAACAATTTGAAAATGAAAGATAAATTAATGCCAATTTTATCCTAAAAACTATATGATATGTGGAAAGCAATGAAAAAAGAATCATTATCAAACCCTTCATGGTTAGGCAGAAAAGAGTTTTTCTAAGTTAGGGTCAAAAATATTGATTTTTAAGAACCCTAAATTCAAAGAAAATGTCAAAATGGATCAAGAATCAAAAAGAAATTTGTATAAATGGTTTGATAATGTCTCTAAATGTGTCAAGATGCAATGTGATTTTTTGGGTGATTTTTAGAAACCTAAATGGTATTTTAATTAATTAATTTCCATTAATTAATTAAAATATACATTTAAATATTTAAAAAAAACAAATTTTATGCAAAAATAAAATAAAAATTATTTTCAGAACGAGAAAAATGTTTAAAGTCATGGTGCAAAAAATGAAAAAATTTGGATGCATTTTGCTATTTTAAATAAAATGAACAAAGAAATGCAAATAAAATGAAAATAAAATCAATTTTAATGAGAAGTCAGCGCATCTGGTGGTCAGGATTCAAACTGGGGTGGAGGGAATTGACCCGCGCGCAAATGGAAGGCTGAGATTGAATCTGAGAATTTGAATTTTATAAAACCTAATTAAGCTAATTAATGACTGATTAGGGTTTTAATGTGGAATCTGGGACGTCCAAAACGCGCGCGAAGCTGGATCCAAGGGCCTATATTCAAACTGACCTAAAACCCTAATTAACCTTAATCACTCTCAGACGACCGGAACAGTGGTTCCGGTCGTCTTCTCCGACGAGCCAAAATTTCTATCTTCTTCCCTAGGCCATTTCAAATGCTCTAACTCTCCAGATTTAATCCTTTACCCAACCCAAACATGAATCAATCACAAAAACACATTTTCATTGCATCAATAACAAGATTCGAGCAAAAACAAGAAAACTGCAAAAATTTCAGAACATGCATACACACTCATCTCTCCACCATTTTCAGTGATTCAAAGCTTAACATGATCAGGGCAACATACTTTATCATTCTATAACAAGAAATTACATTTCTGGAAAATTTGTTCTTGAGGTTACCTGAACTGGAGCTTTCACCTTTGGAGCTTTCTGACCAGTTCCTTGTTTCAAATCACCTCCAATAGTCCCCCTGAAGAGTTTGCAAAGCTTGGTTGGAGTTTATACGGCCTCTATGTGAAGTTCAGTGGAGCTCAGGTCAAGGGAAGTGAAAATCGTGTTTTTGATATGGGGGTTTTCAGGGCAAAGTGATGGTTGGGAAATGATCAGAGGTTGATGTTGAGTTGTTCTGTGGAATTTGTTTTGATGTTTGTGGCTTGAGTATTGAGTTTCGAAGAAAAATGCATAAGAGGAGGTTTTGGTGTGTGCTGAGTTGTGGGAGGATTCAGCCTTGCTTGTTGTGTGTGTTGATTTGCCTTTGGTCCATGTATCAATCCTTGATAGGTCAGAGAGTTGTTGTGAAGCAGTTTGATTGGTATGGTTCATTTTGCAAAAAGTCAAGGTTAGGTGTCCTTTGAGGTATGGGCTGTTTCAGGCCAAGGACTAGGGGGTGTCTGGTGCAGCTTGATTCATGGGCAACCATGGAATTCAGATTGAGGCAAAATAGCAAGTGGAATGAAGTTTGTGGGTCGTTTTGCAAATTTCATGAAGTTTGGCCCTTTCTTGATTTCTTCATGCACAAGTCATGAAACTTGAGAATTCTTTGGGAAATTCTAAGTTTTAGGTCATGTGTGATGTTTGTGTAATGCTTAGAAGTAAATTAGAGGTCACATTTTGCCTTGACATGAGTTTTTGCAAGTTTTCCTCTTTGGTTCATAAGTGAAAATTTAGTGATTTTTCCCAACTTTGCAAAGCCATAACTTGAGTTCTAGGATGAATTAGATCAAGTTCTTGTACTTTTTGAAAAGGGAATGATCCAATCTACAACTTTCATGACCAAGAATTTTTAATTTGAAGCATTTTTTAATCAAAAAGAGGAGGTTGAAAAACTTTCCCAAAATGGCAATTTTGCATTACAAGTCACTTTCCCAAAATGGCAACTTTGCAAATGGCTTGAAATTCTTCAATTTTGTGAACTTATAAACTCTTCTAAGATCAAATAAAGATCATATACACCCAAAATGATGGAGAAGACCCTTTGGTTGGATGATGGGGGGCCTCAGATGCCCTGATTTTGCACTGACTTGCTCAAGAAGTCATATATTGATCAGATGCCTTCCCCATTGAATTTCTTCATGCAAATTGGTGTGTAGGATCCTTATAACATATAGAGACCAATAGAAACAAGAATGACCAAAAAATTTGGAGTTATGGCCTCTGAAACCAAAACCCTAATTTTAGGTCATCTGTGCAGTTAAGCTTGGCTCTGCTTCCATGCCTTTCTCAGTTCTTGTGATTTTCTGACTTCCTTGATCTTGGGAGGATATAATATGATGCTTGAACATACATGGACCCCCTTGAAATTATTAATGGCCTTTGGAGTGGCTCAGATGACCCAGGGATTGCTCAGATCACAAACCCTAGATGCAGATGACCTTGAGCCAATGCAGTGAAGTAAAAATGCAATGTGAGATGCTATGATTGAACTAATGTAAATATGAAAGATCACAAGCCATGATGTGAACTGAGTGAGGGAAAATTTGGGGTGTTTACACAGATGACAATGTTACCATTTACAAGGATAGTATACAGTACGATAATGCTTTATCCCACTACTTCTCAACTGTCTTTGAATTATGGAAAAGGACAATATGTGGCTGTACTATTTAATTCCTTGTGTAATCGATTCCTTGGTAGCCGAATTGGGATGTAATGGCTCTTTTATGTTTGGATATAAAAGGAAAACATCACACGGTCTATGATGTTGTTGATTCATATTGAATCCTTATTGGTTCAAATGAACAACACACTATTGGGTGTTATTGATTTTTGAATAGGAATACAACCTGGTTGTGGATTATCACTTATGTTGAAAATCTGATATCCAACCAAGAATTGTTAGTGTTATGTTGTTGAAATGAAAACAACCTTCACGGTTGATTTACAACACACTAACAAGTTGTTAAATGGTCTTTGAACCATGTTGTTGATGTTGTCATACAATCACATAAGATTGATGATAAACAAAGATAACATTAGAACAAGCCGCAAATAGTTTACTTGAATATACAGCTCTTCTAGATGATTACTCTTTAACAACAATCTGCTGAAAGCGGAGAGATCTTGAATTCACGATGTGCTTAACTTCATATGTTGTAGAGGACTTGCAAATTCGCAGAAGACAATGAAAACGATCATGGAAGCTTCAACTATAAATCAACTACTGAGGTGATTATTGGATTGAAGAAGAACATGGGTTGATGTCCAAAAGTGTTCTTAAAGTGAATCAAGACGAAGAAGTCCTTCTTGTGCTCATACGAAGATCAAGCTATCAAAGCTTTTGAAGAAGAAGAAGAAGAAGAAGAAGAAAACTTCAAAGAAAATACCATTCTCCGTATTGGAAGGAATGCCTAGAGAATCAACGATTTCCAGGAATCTTTCTTTGGAAGAGTCGGGAGTTAAGGCTTATTGGACTACCAAAGGAGGAGTTAAGGGTATACCCTCCAAATTTCTAATTGAAATAGCACTATACTTCGCCAGTATCGGAAATATTGTTGTGTTCGAAGTCATATTCACATTGCTCATCTATGGGATTTTCTTATTTCCCAATGTAGAAAACTTTGTCGACATCAATACGATAAAGATCTTTCTCATCAGAAATCTAGTTCCCATATTGCTTGCAGATGCTTATCACTCAGTTCACCTGAGGAATTTACGCGACGGAGGAATGATCACTTGTTGTGTACCACTTCTCTATAAATGGTTCACTTCCCACTTACCCAAGTCATCAGCATTTTGGGAAACCAAAAGTGGAATGCACTGGTCTTAGAAGATCATGTCTTTGACTAATTCAGACATCAGTTGGTCCAATCCAGTCTACGACGAAATTAGGATCATCACCAGTTGTGGTAGTTTCCCCAATGTACCTTTCATTGGTACCAAGGGAGGGATCAATTATCACCCAAAGTTAGCTCGATTTTAGATGGGATACCCGACGAGAGATGTACCCGTCAGCGCTCAGAATGAAGGTCTATTCTTCGAAGAAGGATGAGAGCACAAGACTATCAGAGAAGAAGTTGTGCATGCTTGGAAACATGTACACAAGAAAGGAGTATAATCTCTAGGAAAACCAAACAGTATCTCTTTGGATCCTTGCCTCCATTGGGTACAAACCAGAGCAATAAAACTGAGGATTCCTTACCCTCGACAAAGGGTGCTTCCACTGAAAGAAATTATTCTCTAAGTCATGAATGACAAAGAGAAGCTACATATAGCTTTCAACAAAATGAAGAGGGAGAGAGACTCCTGGAAAAACAAATATCAGATTCTCATCCTAGAGAATGCAAAAATTCAAATTCTCCTGAAAGAAAAGGATGCACTTATTGAGGTACTTGAGTACCATGTCACAGAAAAGGAGGAATAGTTTCTTGTTCAAGGAAACACCGGAACCTTCTACACCTGGAAAAGAACTGAAAATCTGGAAGAAGTCCCGCTCAAGAGGTAGAAAATAGATCATCGAGAAACTGAAGTCCCAGCAAAGAGAGATTCAGAGTTTTAAGTTTCTTTTCTTCATTTTGAATAATATATTGTGGATGTAACTTGTTTCAATTCAATAAAAAATTTTGTATGATATTAAGCAGCAGTTTGTTCAATCAATTATTTCTTTAAATAGAGGAGAAAAATAACACATATTTTTAATCAGTCATCATTTGCATCATTTGTATTTTCTTTCATCTAGTCTTATTCTTGCACTTCTTTTAGAAGTCAAACTATCTCATTCGTACAATACTCGGGCCGGTTTTCAGAAAAGAATGGAAGACCTCGAGGAAGAGAACAGGGAGTTGAAAGAGGAGCTCTCTAGTATGAATTCAACTATGGAAAGTCTCAATAATCATGGAAGCAGGGAAAGAAGTACCCCTACCATCTCTTGTCAGCGTCGCTGATATCAGTCGAGTCACTAGAAGTGGACGAATATTCAACCGAGGAGTTGAAGAAACTGAAAAGGGAAAGGAACCTCAAGTTGAGGTCGTCAACCCGCCAATAGGTCAGACAAGTAATTCAGAGCCTACAACAAAGAATAAAGATGAAATCCTCAAGCTCATCTAGAGAAGAGAGTACAAAATTATGGATCAATTACTACAAACTCCTTGGAGAATATCAGTGTTATCTCTTCTGCACAGCTCAGAAGCTCACCGAGAAGCATTATAAAGGGTTCTGGAGCAACCCTTCATATAACCAAACGTAATCGTGAACCAATTCGACAATATCGTCTCCAGTATCACTAATTTCAACAATTTGGGGTTTAACTACAATGATATTCCTGAAGAAGGCAGTAATCACAATATGGAATTAAACATTACTATCAACTGCAGTGGCGATGCTCTTGCAAGCATACTCGTAGATACAGGTTCATCTTTGAATGTAATGACAAGGTCCACTCTCACAAGACTGACTGTTTAGGGTCCTCCTATGAGAAAAAGTGAGGTCGTAGTCAAAGAATTTGATGGATCTCGAAAAGCAGTTATCATCGAAGTGGATCTTCCCATAACCATTGGACCTTACACCTTCCAAGTTACCTTTGAAGTCATGGACATCCGCGAGACGTAAAATTGTTTACTCGGACAACCATGGATTCATGAAGTAGGGGCAGTGACCTCCACGCTTCATCAAAAAATGGGTTTTGTGAAAAATAACAAATTGGTAACGATATTCGGGGAAAGAGCTTTGATTGTTAGCAACTTATCCTCATTCTCATATTTAGAACTAGAAGATGTCATTGGAACTCGGTTCCAAGCTCTCTCTGTAAGAAACGAGGATTATCCTGAAATAGGAACATCAATTGCTTCCTACAAAGATGCTCTCCAAGCCCTGGAAAACAATAATATCAAAGGTTGGAGTCAAGTTGTAATTCCTGTCAGCAACGAATCAAGAAAAGGTCTCGGTTTTTCTTCAACAACAACAAAACCTACAGTAAAGGATGGAAACTTTGGTCCCATTAAAAACTTTTTCCACAATGGAGGCTTCCTTCACCCAATCTCACAAGAGGTTCATACCATCGAGGAATATAGTTCAGAAGGCTCCGAATATCCCAATGACGAGCGGAAAATATACTTCGATGAGAAAGGATACATTTCTCAGGATGAAGCATGCAAGCCATTCGACTTGCCGATCTCTATAGCGGAGTACATTCTAGAAACCCAGGACAGAGAAATATTTGAAGTATCTCATGCTCCTCACAACTCATGGGAAGACACTCCAATGATCAACGACTTCGATTGTACATCTGAAGATCCAGTGGAAAATGTACCCATATGGGAACCTTATCGGGAAAATCTGAGAGACATACAACGTCATCTTGACGAATTTACAAGGATTGTAGGACTAGACTTCCTCAAATTTGCACTACCTTAAGGGAATGTCATCACTGAAGATGACTCATCAACTCCCACAAAAACGTGGGACACCTTGGGACAACCAAGTGGAAAATATGAATACCTCGTAAAGTACACTGCTCCCGCAAGTTCTCACATTGATATCAAAGACATCCAGTCAATTGGATGGGGAAACTCTCCTAAGAACATCGATGAAGAAACAACTGACAATTTCTCGCAAGATCAAGCTGCATGGAAGGAATACTCTAAGGATCCTCCTTCACCAGAAATCAATGTCATTACAAAAGCTACTCCGGGAAGACAAATTCTAGACTTCTGCATCTCCAATGTAGTTCGTTACGATTGGGTCTCTATTGATGTCGCAAACATCATTCACATTCTAAAGTAATTACTTAGCTTTATTTTAACCTTTCATCTTGCCTGGATGACAAGTAATGTTTTATAGGGCTTACTTGCTGTAAATTTCCTTTTCACTTAGCCTAAAGTGACATAGTTTTGTTTTATAGGGTTGTGTATTTCAAGAATCAACAAATCATGAATAAAATGGCATTCTGTATTTCCGCACTTGTTGTTGTTTTCTTTTTTCGCTTTTTCAGAAAATGGCAATCCCTAAAAACAACCAAAAAATAAAAACAAATGTTTATCAAAACTAATATGCATAAACTTTCTTTTAAATTCTCTAAATGTGTTTTCTCGATATCATCATCATGCACATTAACTTTTTTAAACCCCATTGAAACACGTGATCCAATGCCTTCTACCAACTTAGAGTTCTCGATATTCGAAGCTGAAGAGGAAGATGACGAAGAAATTCCATAAGAGATCTCCAGACTGCTCAAATGCAAGGTGAATTCCATTCAATCTTACAAAGAACCATTAGAAACGGTTAATTTGAGTTTGGAACAAGAAAGAAAGGAAGTCAAGATCGGCGCACTACTCAGTTCGGCTGAAAGGAAAAGCCTGATCTCACTACTCAAAGAATTCCCAATTTATTTGCTTAGTCCTACCAGGACATGCCAGGGTTGGATATCGACATTGTGGACATCATCTACCATTGAAGTCAGAATGCTTTCCAGTAAAGCAGAGATTGAGAAGAACTCATCCAGATATGGCTATTAAAATCAAGGAAGATGTACATAAGCAAATCGACGCAGGATTTCTCGCCACTTTAAAATATTCTCAATGGTTGGCAAACATTGTGCCAGTACCAAAGAAATACGAAAAAGTCATAATGTGTGTAGACTATAGGGATCTCAACAAAGCAAGTCCAAAGGACGACTTCCCCTTACCACACATCGACATGTTGGTAAACAGCACAACAAAGTACAAAGTATTTTCCTTCACTGATGGATTTTAGGGCTACAACCAGATAAAAATGGCACCCGAAGATGATAACTCGAATTCATATCGATTATTTAATATGATTTCCGATTGTTTAACATGTTAATTTAACTGTTTTGGACGATATTACGCGTGAATTGTATTTGTTTTGCAGATATTTGATCAAACAGGACTTTTGGAGGCAAAAGTACAAAAGGAAGCTTATTGGACAAGAAACGTGGAAAAACACAAGGAAAATAGCAAGAAAATGCATTTCTGCACATTTCAACTGTGAGACGACCGTCACAACTTCAAGTTGGTCGTCTCATATGTGAGACGCCCATCCCAAAGCCAAGTTGACTGTCTCATTGCTCAAACCCAAGTTGCTTGTTTCAATTATAGAACAATCGTTTCAACAAAGAATTTCACTCAACCCTAATCAGTCAAGTCCAAGCAACTCAATTCAAAGCCCAATCAAAGTCCAAGCCAAAAATTTCTCAATAAAACCTAATCCACTGCCTATAAATAAAGATCTCTTCCTTTTGCACCAGAGAGCTTCGTTCAGTCCAATTTCTTCATTTTTTCTTCCGTTTGAAGTTTGCCATTTATTTTCAGTATTAGTTCGTTTATATTTTCCTTTACCAACCCTTAGTGATAGTTTCCATCATTAGGAAACTATCGCCCTTTTTATCGTTTCCAGCCCTTGAATTATTGTTTACATTTCATGTTTTCGGAAGTTTGGTTGATTAAGAACATTGCAACCAAGTTTCTAATTTTAATGCTTAATTGTTTATTTATTACCGCATTTATATATATTATGTATTTCTTCTCCTTCTACCTTCCTTTATTTAATATGTCTGGCTAAACTGTTAATCGGTATGTAATTGTCTAACCGGAACAAATTCCGTAGAATTAGGCTAATGCTTTAAATTAAGTTATTTTCTGGTTTCAATTTCTTGTTTTAATTAACTTTCATTACGAGATTAAGAGAGTTTAAAAGATTAGGATTAAGACCACGGGAGTGTGAGATTCTAATCAGATAGTTGAAATCGGGCATTAGTTTTAAACACAGCGGAAGCGCTTTAAAATCAATTAGAACCTTTAGGTTTCCAAAAAGTATTTCTAACTTGAATTGACACAGCGAGAGCGCTCAATTAAATTAGGAGTATAGTAATAGGCAAGACCATGAGAGTGTGAGTCAACGACTTTTAAACTGAGAGTTTCTACAAAGAGATAACTTAATAAACCTTAACAAGCTGACCCTCTATTGAATTCGTGAAGGCGAATCAATTACGTACCGATATTTTTATCATTAATTTAAATTAATTATTTATTCACCCTTTTTAAAACCAAAAACATCACTCAGCTTAGCTAAACATAGCAACACCCGACATCACTAGGTTGATTATCGTGTCTCTGTGGGATCGATATATTTTATTACTACGTGATAGACTGTGCACTTGTAGTTTGTAACTGTTAGACTTAGAAAGTCGTCACCAGAAGACATGGAGAAAACATCTTTCATCACACCATGAAGCACCTTTTGTTACAAAGTAATTTCGTTCAGATTAAAGAATGATGGTGCTACTTATCAAAAGGCAATGACAACTCTCTTTCATGACATGATGCATAAAGAGATCAAAGTATATGTCGACGACATGATCGTCAAGTCAAAGATCAAAGAGGAAAACATTGAACATCTACATAAATTGTTCCAATGTCTGAGAAAGTATAAACTACGATTGAATCCTAACAAGTACACCTTTGGTGTCTGTCGCTCCCACCAAATGACACATTAGGTCAGAAGGGGTAAGGACGCGAACGGTCGGCGAAAGGAGAAGAGAACACACAGAAGTGAACTCAAAAGAAAAGAAAAGAGTCGCCAGCTAGGCATTTTTATCCCGGGGGGAAGGTAATGCTGCATAAACCTAAGAAAAGATATGGATAAGACGGTTGTGAACCAGAGAGACTGAGAAAGGGGGTTGGTTACAACCTGGGAAGGTATTAGCACCCAGATTGTCCGTCGTACTAGACGGGATCCACGCTTAAAAGATTTGTGTTTTAAAGGGGTAGTGTCAGTGCAATTTGTGTATCAAAGCTGGAAAGAATGCCAGTGTCAGTGTAAAAAGAAAGTGAAATGAGATATGAGAGAAGTGTCAGTGTAAGAACAAGGATGAAATGCTCATGACCATGAGGCTTAAAGAATAAGGCTAGAAAGAGGGGGAAAATACAGAGACTTTTGTTCGATAACTTGTTAAGTTATGCCTACGTATCCTCTCGTGCAATGAGGAAGTCAGAACACCGTAGTTCGACCCAAAGAGACTGAAAGATAAATTGACTTGTGAACTGCTTACTAGTCTATGCTCAAGTGTATGACCTGTCTGGCTCAGGTGCAAACTGTCTTGCATTAGACGGAAGAAGCGAGTTCTCGTTTGTGAGTGAATGAGATGAGAAAAGAATCCCGGAGGAAACGATTATTGTTTGTTTTTGTGTTTTCAGTCTTTTATTGCTTTTTGAAGTTTGTCATAAGTTAATGAGCTTAAGCCTAAACCAAGGGTTAGTAAACTCATCACATCCTCCCTCTGATTAGGGGTAATGAGAATACTTTAAGTGTGAAGTCAGCGTCTCACACTTAATTACCCTGATGTAGGATTAAGATCATTATCCTACTTGTGATTATTTAGATGTTTTTGTTGTTTTTGTTTAGTGTTAAGTAATGAGATTAAGCCATAATCAAGGATTTAATGGACTCATTACACCATCCTAATAGAAGGATAATAGATGAGAACATTTAAGCTGAGAAAGACTCCTCAACTTAATCCATGATTAGGGATTAACCTCATGACAAAACAAAGCCTTTATTAGGTGGATTTTAGTTAATGATAAGATGAAGAAATGATTTTTATGGTTTGCAAGACAACTTGAGGAGGACTTGTCCATTAACACTAGGGTTAGTCCTTCTTAACCAATTAAGGAAGAATTAGAACCCTAATGCAAGGCCCAAGTTACAAGTTTGATGTCTTGATGATTATTAGGTGGATTGATTAAAGGAATTAAACACATTAAGGGTTTAACACTTAGGATTAAATTTGTACACTCCATCCTAATAGAAGGATGCAGGCATAAGCTTAATCACAAAGCCTTAAAACCTTTAGGGTTTAGTCCTTGATTATGAGATGAGAAGAGAAGACTCAAAGATGACACAAAGGTAAAAGCTAAATGGGGGACTAATAAAACCCTAATTGTTATCATGCTTGGTCATTCCTAGGGTTTGTGAGGCTTAAGAAAGAAAGAGTTCTTCAAAGGCCACCAAGGAGGAACAGGATGAAGGGAACAAGAAACAAAGGGAAGCAAAACAACTTGCTTCACTCAAGAAGTCAAGTTGCTTGAAGAAAGAAGATAAGATGAACAAGAATGAGCAAGCTCAATCCAATACACATACAAAAATGCAGCAATGATACATAAGAGAGATGTAAAGCGATTGTGAGAAGTGAAGGCAAATTCACTTCTCAATACAACTTACCACCTGAAATGTAATGCAAATGAGATGCAATGCAATGATGCAAACCAAAACCAGAAGCATGAGTATGATGTTAATGATTCTAAGAGATGATGCAAACATGAGGCAAGGCATGAGGATGATCATACAAACATATGGATGCAAGAGAAGCATGTTTTGAACCATGGATGTTCATGAAAAGTTATGGAATGCAAAAGACATATAACATAGCAAATGAAAGATGCAATGATCAAACATGATTCTAATATGTCCTAAGATGTATTATGAATCAAATGAATGCACAAAATGTCATGGAAAGTCAATGGATGCAAGCAAATGAGAAATGGATGCAAAGGAAGGCCCAAATTAGGGTTTATGATCAACACTCAAAGCAAAATTCAAAACCAGAAGCAAACATCATGATAAAAATTTGAAAATGCACTCAAAGGAACCCTAAACTTATACAAACCCACTGCCCAAAGGAGAGGATCCAACTCTTAACCTAGTGGAAGTTATGAATTTTCTAGGGTTGCTAGGGTTTTAAGGTACCTTGTCAAGAAAAATGCCAAACAAAATTAAGATGCAAGATCAATTCATGCCAATTTTATCCTATAAACTACATTTTATGCAAGATGCAATGCAAAAAGAATCATTGTCCAACTCTCAATGGTTAGGCAGAAATGAATTTTTGAAGTTTGAAACAAAATATTACCTTGAAATGAAATTAAATCCAAAGAAAATTATCAAAAGGCAACAAGAACAAAAAAGAAATTTGTTTTGAGAGTTGGACAATGTTTCTAAATGTTTTTGAAGGTTACATGAATTTTTTTGTGATTTTTAAATACCTAAAGGTATTTTTAATTAATTAATTTTCATTAATTAATTAAAAATAAACTTTTAAATGATTTAAAACTAATTTTTAATGCAAAAAATAAAAATAAAAATATTTTTGTGTTCTGAAAAATAATGAAAACCTTGACAAAAATTTTCATAATTTTTAAACATTTTTTGCTATTTTAAATTAAATGTACAAAATAAATCAAATAAAATGGAAATAAAAAATGAATTAATGAGAAGTCAACTGATCCAAAGGCTGGGATTTGAACCTAGGGCGCGGGAATTGACTGACGCCAGATCTAAGGGTTGAAATTCAAACTGAATGGATTTTAATTAAACCTGATTAATTAAATTAATAAATTAGGATTAGGGTTAAGTGATGAATCTGGACCACACGTTTGCGCGCCAGTCAACCAAAGTCAGCCTGATCTACGCTCCACATTCAAACTTCATTTAATGACAAAATTAGGGTTTAATGACTTTCAGGTGGCCGGAGAAGACTTCCGGTCGTCTTCTCCGGCGAGACCTCCAACCTAACTCTCTCAAAACCTCACTAAATCATGCCAAAATGTCCAGATCAACTCAACTAAACATCCTAAGCAACAATCGAGCAACAAATTCCATTTCTTTTCCATGAATCATGAAGAACAAACAAAAATCAAATCTACGGGCAAAGTTTCAGACAAGCCATACATCCTCAAAACTCAATCATTTTCAAAAATAAAAGGTTCAGTGCATTCAGGGAAGCGTGTAGATCATTTTAGAAACAAGAAATAAGAGTTCTGGAAAAATGAATTTTCATGGCTACCTGAATCGAAGCTTTCAACCCAAGAGCTTCTGGACCTGTTCCTTGCTTCCAATCAACTCCACTGACCTCCCTCAAGTGTTTGCAAAGCTTATCTGGAGTTTATTTGGGATGGTTTGAGAGATTGCTTGAGTTCTGTTCAAAGAGGGGCAGAAATTGTATTTGGTTTGTGTGAGGTTTCAGGCTGTTTCAATGGCTGGTTTGTGATCAGTGAGTCATGCTGAGATGTTTTGTGAAGTTTGTTTGAATGTTTGATGCTTGTACTGTGAGTTTCGAAAGGTTTTGCATATGGAGCATAAACTTGGAACTATGGCTATGAGAGAGCTTCAGCATGAATTGTTATGTGTTATGGCTTGCCTTTGGTCCACTTATCACTCATGGATAGGTCTGTGGAGTTGGTGTGCCCTATTGTGATTGGTATGGGTCTTTTGCAAAAAAGTCAAGCTTTGTGTAAGAGAGGTATGGGCTCATGGCTAGCCAAGGACAAGAGGGGTGTCCTGCGCAGCAAGAAGTGTGGAGAGCCCTAGGATCAGTTTTGAAGTCAGCCAGCTCATGGATTAGGGTTTGAGTGAGGTTTTGCAACTTTGTTCATCTTTGGCCCTTTTGAAGTTTCTTGATCCACAAGTCATAAAAATGAGTGAACTTTTGATGCAATATGATCTTTAGGCCTTGGTTTATGTTTGTGTGAAGTTTAGAAGTCCATTTGAAAGCTCAATTTGCCTTGGCAAGGGATTTTGCAACTTTGCCTCTTTGGTGGAAAACTTGAAATTATGTGATTTTCCCCAACTTTGACAAGCCATAACTTTTGATCCAAAATGAATTAGAATGAGTTCTTGTACTTTTTGAAAAGGGAATGATCCATTCTACAACTTTCATGACCAAAGTTTTCCCATTTGAAGCATTTTTGAATCAAAAAGCAAGGGTTGAAAAAGTTTCCCAAAATGGCAATTTTCCTTTACAAGTCATTTTCCCAAAAAGTCAACTTTGCAAATGGCTTGAAATTCTTTAATTTTGTGAACTTCTAACATCTTCTATGATCAAATAAAGATCATACTCAATCAAAATGATGAAGAACACCCTTTGGTTGGGTCATTGAGGGCCTCAGATGCCCTGATTTTGCACTGACTTGCTCAAAAAGTCAACTCTTGATCAGATGCCTTCCCCATTGAATTTCTTCATGAAAATTGATATGCATGATCCCTATACCATATAGAGACCAATAGAAACAAGAATGACCAAAAATTTTGGAGTTATGGCCTTTGAAACCAAAACCCTAATTCTAGGTCATTTGTGCAGTTAAACCTGGCTCTGCTTCCATACCATCCTCAGTTCTTGTGATCTTTTGACTTTCTTGACTTTGTGAGGATATAATATGAAGCTTGAACATACATGGACCCCTTTGAAGTGATTGATGACCTTTGGAGTGGCTCAAATAGCTTAGGGATTGCTCAGATCACAAACCCTAGATGCAGATGACTTAGAATCAATGCAGTGAATCAGAAATGCAATATGAGATGCTATGATTGAATTTATGCATATGAAAAGATCACAAGCCATGGTGAATGGGTGAGGGCAAATTTGGGGTGTTTGCAGCTGCCCCTATTCAAACATGAGTTAGCTGTGCAGGATGTAAGCAACGGCTTAACAGGCAAATAAGATAACTTGTGGTTGAATACCAAAGACAGTCCAAAATTTGCGCTCACAGAATGAAGAAGAAAAGGGATATAGATTGTAGAGGAAAATAAAGTATATTATAAAGTGCGGGCGACGGGGGACGACCGTCGAGCAGAGGACGACTGCTGGGGAAAGAGCAATGACGGGGACGGCCGACATGCTGGGGATATAAAAGATTATGATGGGGACGACCATCAGGTAAAGCTATAAGATTCTCTGGGGATTTAGGTAAGTGAAATAAGATGATGAGGTACGGTCATCAAAGGTGAAGGACGATCACCTAGCAGGGGACGGCTGCTCTGAAGGTATCATGACATAGGACGAATGTCAGATAACAAGATCAATGATGGGGACGGCCATCAGACAAAATGATGAAGGACGATCATCAGGAGGTGAAGGACAATCACCTAGCAGGGTACGGCTGCTCCGGAGGTATCATGACATAGGACGAATGTCAGATAACAAGATCAACGATGGGGACGGCCATCGGACAAAATGATGAAGGATGATCATCAGGAGGTGAAGGACGATCACCTAGCAGGGGACGGCTGCTAAAAGTATCACGACATCGGACGAATGTTGGATAGAAAAGGGGTTCTAATGAAATAGAGACTCCGCTGGGGGTGATGAAGGACGATCATCAAAAAGGTGAATGAAGATCACCTGGCAGGGTACGGCTGCCGGAAAGGTATCATGACATAGGACGAATGTCAGATAGAAAGGAAATAGCTTAACCAGTTTTGTTGGGGACTTTGCTGGGGGACAGTAAACACGGACGAGTGTCTACGTCCAAGAAAGGAGAGGTATAATTGTTTGGGTACTGTGTATAGATTAAAGATGCGGACGAGCATCCTTAAGGCTATGATACGGACGGGTATCAGGTAGAAAAAAACACTGACGCATGTTCATAGATGATGATACGGACGAGTATCAACTGGTTAACAAAGAACACGGACGAGTGTTGAATCTGAAGGGACTCTCCTGGGGAATAGTAGACACAGACGAGTGTCTAGATTCAAGAAGACATAGATGTTTTGACACGTGTATGGATTAAAGATGCGGACGAGCATCCTTAAGACCATGATACGGACGAGTATCAGGTAGAAACAAACGCTGAAGCGTGTTCAGAGATGATGGTACAGACGAGTACCAACTGGTTACCAAAGAACACGGACGAGTGTTGAATATGAGGGGATATAAGTGGTGTATGCAAGATACGGACGAGTATCTGTATAAGTGAAACAGGAGTAATAAGTATGAGTGGTGTACAGATGAGTGTTTAATGTGTTGGGGAGAGTGGAAGGTGTATATATATATAGATGTCTGTGAGTGCAAAGGGGACGCTTTGGCTTTCTGCTGGGAGTATGACACGGACGGGTGTCAAGAAGTATTTGTAATGCATAAGCAATTGTTTGCTTGGGCAACTTTGTTGGGGAATAATGACACGGGAGGGTGCCAAATGGAGTGTGCATTTGTATTTGTGGGTAAAAGGCAAATGCTTCGGCTCTCTGCCGGGGAATCTTGGGGAGTTTCCCGCATACCGTTGATGGATTGTCAGTAATCACAAGTGTTTGATTTAGAACATGGCTTATGATTATGCAATATGTTTGATTTTTTGCTGTAATGCTCCGTATTAGACGGAATGCTACGCTCTGCGGGGAGAGTATGATGCGAATGTTATGATTATGCAAAGATAACGGTCCGGGATTCGGATCCCGTTGCTGCAAAGATCTTTAGTTGATCTGTTCGAAGTGGACATCCTCGCTGGGGATGAGATCATTGGTAGATCTGATAAGATGACTCTGCTTGGGGATATAGGTCACTGATAGACCTATTTTGGTAATGAGGGACCCAGCTGGGGTTTGTAGAAGCTTGTTACTCTGTCGTGAGATCTTCAGGCGTTGCTCTTCTGGATAGAGGTTGAAACTCTGTGGGGGAGATGGTTCCCTGTCCAGCACTTGGTTGAGGAGGAATGATGACTGGCAACTCGGCTGGGGAAGAAGAAAGATAACTGAGAGATCTTCCTAGAGATTTCTGTGGGCATTCTGTTGAGGATGATGCTTGACAAATCAACTGGGGATATGAGCACCTTTTGGTACTGCTCTGATAGATGTGCTGGAGAAATGATGCCTGGCAACTTTGGTGGGGGGAAAGCATCCCTGGTGCTGTTTGGAAGGTGTGTCAAGGAAATAATGATATGGCAGCCTACTAGGGAGAAGCTTTCACGCCCTATGTTGCGCTTTGACTACCTGCAATCCTGTAAAGACAAGGAAACACACAAATACCCTGAGGTATCCCTCACTGGATTCCATCATAGGAATTTAGACACTCCCGGGAGTAAGTATATTTCCTGTAAGATCGTAGTTTAGAAAAGGCTCATCTGTACTTATGCAATCAACATCTTAAAGGCATCGTACATTTTGCAAATGAAAATAAAATATACGAGACGAAATTTGACTGAAAATCTGGTTTTATTAATCTGTGTGCCCTGAATTGGCAAGATACAGTCAAATAAATGGATCTCCTGAAATGAGGAGATCGTTACAAAATTGAGAAACAAAAAGGTGTTGGCAACGTTGATGACGCTTCAGGGAGCTTCCCTTTGTTATGACTCGTATGACATTTGACGTTCTTCTCGTCTTGCTTTCTGAAGAAGGATGATTCTGAAAGAAGCTTGATCCTTTCGAAGCTTACCTAATTGTAAGTGATACAGACGAATTCAGAATACAGTTGTTCGCTTATTCCCTTATTTTGCATGGATCGCCCTTTCGGGTTTTCAATCCATCGGGATACCAATTTTTGCCTGAGTTGTCCAATGCGGCTTTTCAACTCAGCGGGTGTACACTTTTTTTTTTCCTTATTTTTGCCCGAGTCTTTTATTCTGTTTTTGACTCGCCGGGATGCCCTATTTTTGCCTGGACTTATATTCTGTTTTTATGTCCAGCGGGTCATTTTTATGCGAAGTATTTTTTAACTGCATCTGAATTCACAGGGGACAGGAAGTCTTCACCATCCATAGTACTGAGCATCAGTGCTCCGCCAGAGAAAACTTTATTTACTATGAATGGCCCCTCATAGTTTGGGGTCCACTTGCCCCTATGGTCTGTATGAGGAGGGAGGAGTCTTTTCAGCACAAGATCTCCTACTTGGTACTCTCGAAGCCTGACTTTCTGATCGAAAGCTTTCTTCATTCTTTTCTGATACAGCTGCCCGTGACAGATTGCAGCCAATCTCTTCTCTTCAATCAGACTCAGTTGTTCGTATCGGGATTGGACCCACTCTGCTTCATTCAGCTTAACATCCATCAATACCCGTAAGGAGGGTAATTCAACTTCAACAAGTAGGACTGCCTCCATACCATACACAAGTTGATACGGTGTTGCCCCAGTGGATGTTCTGATTGACGTACGGTATCCATGCAAGGCAAACGGTAGCATTTCATGCTAGTCTTTGTAGGTGACCACCATCTTCTGCACAATCTTCTTGATATTCTTATTAGCTGCCTCAACAGCATCATTCATCTTTGGCCTGTAAGGAGAAGAATTATGGTGTTGGATCTTGAAGTCCCGGCACAGCTCTGCCATCATTTTATTGTTCAAGTTGGAACCATTATCAGTAATGATTCGCTCAGGGACTCCATACCGACAGATGATATCCCTCTTCAGAAAACGGGTTACCACTTGCCTAGTAACATTTGCATAAGAAGCTGCTTCAACCCACTTGGTAAAATAGTCGATGGCTACCAGGATGAATCTGTGGCCATTTGAAGCAGTCGGTTCAATCTTGCCAATCATATCAATGCCCCACGTAGCAAAGGGCCAGGGTGAAGACATCACATTCAGAGGATTGGGAGGCACATGCACTTTATCCGCATAAATCTGGCATTTGTGACATTTTCTGGCATAGGCACAACAGTCTGCGTCCATTGTGATCCAGTAATAGCCTGATCTTAGCAACTTTTTAGCCATAACGTGCCCTCCTGCATGGGTACCAAAGGATCCTTCGTGTACCTCGTGCATTAACAAGCTTGCTTCTGTCTTATCAACGCATCTGAGGAGTACCATATCAAAGTTTCTCTTGTACAAGGAACCATCAGTATTCAGGAAGAAACTTCCAGCCAGCCTTCTTAATGTCTTCTTATCATTGGAAGATGCCCCAGGTGGGTATGTTTGATCCTCTAAGAAGCATTTGATATCATGGAACCAAGGTTTATCATCTGTGGCAACATATGCTGCAAATACATATGCTGGTCTGTCAAGTCTGGACACTGAGATCCGGGGTACGAAATTGGCAGCTTGAACTTTGATCATGGATGAAATGGTAGCCAAAGCATCTGCAAACTGATTCTCGTCTCGAGGGATATACTCAAGTTTGACAGTTGTGAAGAAGGTCAATAACCTCCTTGTATAATCCCTGTAAGGTATCAGATGATCCTGGTGCGTGTACCATTTGCCGTTGGTTTGATTAACTACCAGAGCTGAATCTCCGAACACAGTCAAAGTCTTGATCCTGAGGTCAATGGCTTCCTCAAGACCCATAATGCAAGCTTCGTATTCAGCTTCGTTGTTAGTGCAGTTGAAGGTGAGCTTTGCCGAGAAAGGCATGTGGACTCCCTTAGGTGTAATGAGTACTGCACCAACACCACGACCATTCATGTTAACAGCCCCACCAAACATCATAGTCCATTCTTCTTCCGGGTCAGGCCCTTCAGTGTGAACAGGCTCTTCATGATCTTTTGCTTTTATGAACATGATGTCTTCATCAGGGAAGTCAAATCTCATAGGCTGGTAATCATCAATGGGTTGCTCAGCAAGGTAATCAGACAGTACACTGCCCTTGATGGCCTTCTGAGATGTGTACTGAATGTCGTATTCTGTGAGGATCATTTTCCATCTTGCAACCCGTCCGGTAAGCGCTGGCTTCTCAAATATGTACTTAACTGGATCCATCTTTGAAATCAACAAAGTAGTGTGGGTCAACATATACTGTCTCAGTCGGCGAGCAGCCCACGCTAAAGCACAGCAAGTTTTCTCGAGCAGTGAATAATGTTGTTCACAGTCGGTAAACTTTTTGCTTATGTAGTAAATTGCATACTATTTTCGACCAGACTCGTCATGCTGGCCCAACACACACCCCATTGACTCTTCTAATACTGTCAAGTACATTATCAGAGGTCTTCCTTCAACTGGAGGCATAAGGATTGGAGGCTCTTGCAAGTATTCCTTGATTTTGTCAAAGGCTCTTTGGCAGTCTTCGTTCCACCTGACCGTTTGTTCTTTTCTTAACAGCTTGAACAAAGGCTCACAGGTTGTTGTAAGGTGAGATATGAACCTTGAAATGTAGTTCAATCTACCTAGGAAACCCCGAACTTCTTTTTCTGACTTCGGTACAGGCATTTCTTGAATGGCCTTAACTTTATCAGGGTCAACTTCAATCCCTTTCTCACTTACAATAAAGCCCAGCAGCTTACCAGATCGCACCCCGAATGTGCATTTGTTGGGGTTTAACTTCAGTTGGTACTTCCTCAAACGCTTGAATAACTTCAGCAGATTCACCAGGTGGTCTTCTTCTGTGAGGGACTTGGCAATCATGTCATCCACATAACATTCTATTTCTTTATGGATCATGTCATGGAATAATGTTACCATAGCCCGTTGATATGTTGCACCAGCATTCTTCAGTCCGAATGGCATCACCTTATAACAGAACGTGCCCCAGGGTGTGATAAAAGTGGTCTTCTCCATGTCTTCAGGTGACATCTTGATCTGATTGTATCCTGAAAATCCATCCATGAAGGAGAACACCGAGAACTGAGCTGTATTATCCACCAATACATCAATGTGAGGTAAAGGGAAATCATCTTTTGGGCTGGCTCTGTTCAGATCCCGGTAATCCACACACATCCTCACCTTGTCGTCTTTCTTAGGCACAGGTACAATATTAGCAACCCACGGCGGATAGCTAGTCACAGAAAGGAACCCGGCGTCCCACTGCTTTTGTACCTCTTCTTTGATCTTCACTGCCATATCTGGGCGAGTACGGCGCAGCTTCTGTTTTACTGGCGGGCAGTCTTCTTTTAAAGGCAGCTTGTGCATGACAATGTCGGTGTCCAACCCTGGCATATCCTGATAAGACCAAGCAAACACATCTACATACTCTCGAAGCATATCAATCAGTTGCTCTTTTACCGAATCTTGTAGGCAGGCCCCGATCTTAACTTCCTTTACATCTTCTTCCGTACCAAGATTAATCGTTTCGACCTTCTCCCGATGAGGGGTGATAACCTTCTCCTCTTGCCTTAACAACCTGGCTAGATCTTCAGGAAGCTCGTAATCTTCTTCAACCCCTTCATCAGCTTGATTGATTGGATTGTCAAAGTCATACGAAGTCATAGCTGTGCTGTTGTCGGTGCAGTCTGAAAGGCACTCTCTGCAAGGGTTTAGATTATTCGTTTTAGTGATTGATTTTAATCTTGTTTAGAAAAAATGAAATGAAATTGTCATTTTGGAAAACATTGCCATTTTATTTTTGTACAAAAAGAAAAATGGAAAACAGTGAGCAGAAAAGGGAAAAGACTCATTTGCAAAAGATGTCTGATATTCATTGATTGATCTGTTTGCACAAAATTACAAAGATGGCCCGATTACAAAATGAGTCTTGTCATCTTGGGCAAGATGCAAGACTTGATGCATGCTTAAAAATACAGGAAATAATAATTACTCTGCGGGAGTAACCCTTATAATTTCCTAGGAAGACCAGTTTGAGATATGGCTCCCCGGGGTCCTTGGACGTATCCAGCTCTCCAGGTTGCGCTCATCTTCCGACTCGTCTTCCAAGTTGTTCACTGCATCCGGGGTGAGCATTCCCCCGCTGACGAAACTGGGCTTCTTGGCAGCCTCTGATTGATCTTGTTGAGTTGGTTTGTAACCCAACCCAAATCTGTCCTCCTTCTTCTCCACGGGCAGCAGCTTGCCCCAGCCTTGGGCAGTACCCTCTTCGACAACCTTCCTGGCTTGCTGATAAGATGTCATGGAGGTCCCTAGTACAGCAGATGCTTCATTAATGTTCAGGGCCTCAAACCCCTGGCTCATAGTTTCATGGATTTCTCCATCCATCTCAATGTATTTGTACGTAGCCAGATGGCTAACAAAGATGTCTTCTTCACCACAGATGGTGATGATCTGGCCTTCCCACTCGAATTTCAGCTTCTGGTGAAGGGTAGACGTAACAGCGCTAGCGGCATGGATCCAAGGTCTACCCAACAAACAGCTGTAGGCCGGCTGAATGTCCATCACATAGAAGGTAATTTTGAAAGTTTGCGGGCCAATCATCACTGGCAGATCAATCTCTCCAAGCACTGATCTCTTAGAGCCATCAAATGCTCTCACCACCAAATTACTTGGACGCAGGGCCAAGCCATCATACTCCAGCTTCACTAAGGCTTTCTTTGGTAGAACATTGAGTGAAGACCCAGTGTCTACCAGCACATGGGATAAAACAGCACCCTTGCATTCTAGAGTGATATGTAAAGCCTTGTTGTGGTTACGTCCCTCAGTCGTTAAGTCAGCATTGGTGAAACCCAGTCCATGACTGGTATTGACATTTGCCACCACTGTCTCCAGCTGATTAACAGTGATCTCCTCTGGCACGTATGCTGCGTGCAAGACTTTCAATAATGCATTCCTGTGAGCTTCAGAACACATCAGCAAGGATAATATGGAGATTTTTGAGGGCGTTTGGTGAAGCTGATCCACTACTTTGTAATCACTTCTCTTTATAATCCTCATAAACTCGTCTACATCTTGTTCGAAAGATGTCTTCTGAGTTTCTTTGACAGTTGGCTCTTCAACTACCACACTCTTCCCCTTTGCTTTGGCAGCAGCTTCTGCTTCGGCATTAGGTCTTTGCAATTGTGAGGCAAAAAGGAGTCCGCTTCTGGTGAAGCCTCCGCCTCCCCCAACATTATCTATCTGTGGAGAAGAGGTTGAAGAGTCCAAAGTGATTTTCTCCCCGTTGCAGTAGAGGTCAGAGCCATAATGCCAAGGTATAGCATTACTGCTTTCATAGGGAACTGGTCCAGGCACCGTGATGGTAACTGGACTGACTGCTGCAGAGGAAGGTACTGAAATGGTGTGCGGATTGTGGTAAATGGTGACAGGTAATCTGGCAGGAGGTGCCACTATTTGTTGTTGAAAGTTGTTGTTTGGAGGAACATCTGATGGATCATAATAAATGGTGACTGCTGAGATATCTGTTGGCATTGTAGAAGATTCTGCCGAATAAATGGGTGCTGATGTTGTAGAAGAAGTGGTTGTTGACATCTGGTTTGTTGAAATGATGGATGAAGCCATTGTTGATGATATCGATGAATTGGTTGGAATGATTGTTGTTGCAGTTGTAGAAGAGCCAGGAATTGTTGTCAAAGGGACTGCTGGACTTGTAGGCGCCGTTGTTGAGATCTGAAGTATACCACTTTTGATAAGACTATCTATGCCGCTTCTCAAATTATCACACCCGTTGACCGAAATGTTGCAATAACCACAACCGAGCTTACACCCGGGGAACATCTGGCACTCTAGGAGCTGAGCTTTTATTTCGACCAAAGGTGTTCGGATCTGCCCAACACTGGTGATTAAGAAAGATGGTTGATCTTCCTCAATGGCATTAATTCTTGGTCCTCCATGATTGGGCATGGGATTCTTGGTGACACTTGGAGGGGGTGCAAAGTTGAGAGCTTTAGAATCCACCAGATCTTGTACCTTCATTTGTAAAGCCCTGCATTTCTCAGTATTGTGGCCAGGTGCATTGGAGTGGAAAGCACATCTGGCGTTGACATCATAATTTCTTGGAAGATTGGAGGGATCTGGTGGTGCCAATGTCCTTAATTCAACCAGGTTGAGTTTTAGGAGTTGTGGCAATAAAGCGGCATAAGGCATGGGGATAGGGTCAATCACCCTATTTGCCTGTGATGGTCTTTGCTAAAAAGGTCTTTGCTGTTGGTTGTTGTTATTGTTGTTGAAGGTTCTCTGTGGCGGATACTGAACTTGCTGTTGATAATGGGGTTGTTGTTGTGGTTGATATGCTGGTTGCTGAGGAATTGGAGCTGGAATTGTGACAGCTGCTACTGACCTGTGGGCATACTGAGGTCTGCCCCGGCTGGCATGAATGGCATTTGTCTCACCTGTTCTTCTAGGTCCCACAAAAGGTTTCCTGGAGTTACCAGACGAACTTGCACCATTATCAGAAATTTTACCCATCTTCAACAGGCTTTCAATTCTTTCCCCAGCTATTACTACGTCTGCGAAGCTGGTGGAAGAAAAGGCAGCTAGCCTATCAATATATGTTCCTTGCAGGGTATTCATGAACATGTCGGCCATTTCTCTTTCCGACATGGGTGGCTGGACAGCAGCAGCAAGCTGTCTCCACCTCTGGGCATATTCCCTAAAGCTTTCTCTAGAGGATTGAGACATTCCCATCAGAAGGGTTCTGTTAGGAGCCATGTCTAGATTGTATTGGTACTGCCTGATGAAGGCTTCAGCTAGGTCTTTCCAGCACCTGATAGTTGCTTTGGTCAAGTGAGAGTACCACTCTCTTGAAGCCCCAGTCAAACTGTCTTCAAAGTAAAACATCCACAGTTTTTCATCCATGGTGTATGCCTTAAGTCTCCCCAGAAAGGACTGCAAGTGAGTTCGTGGACAGGAAGTTCCATTGTACTTCTCGAAGCACGGAGGTTTAAACTTGTGGGGAATTCTTACCCCATCCACTAACCCCATATCCATGACATCAAAACCCAGGGAATTTTGAGACTCCAGAGATCTCAATTTCTCAGCAATTTCATCAAACCTCCTATCATAAACTTCATCCCCAGCTCCCATTATAGTAAACTGCTCTTCTTGAAGATCTTCTTGCAAGATCCTGCCTGCAGCAGTATTGCCTGGTATATTCCTTGGGATATTGGCCTCTGGATCTAGATGAGGTCCAAATACTGGTGGGTTAACATGAGGCTGACCTCCCTCATTGTTGCTGGTTCCTCCAGTGCCAGGATGATGTTCTTCGGGGGTCTGTCTTTCTACCAATGCCCTTAACCTCTCTTGGCTCTGAGCCAAGCCAGTCATTACAGTCATGAACTGGGTCATTTGGATTCTCATCTCCACCCTTTCGTTAGCCATCTGAGTTCTGACCTCTGTCAGATCTTGCTGTACTTGATCCATTTGGATACCAGGAAGATTGTTGCGAGTAGGATACCTGTGCGGACGGTTGAGAGGAAACACCCGACGGCGAGCAATAATTCCTGAACCACAACAGAGTTAGTGACAAACAAAACAAGATCCTACAAAACAAAACAAGAGTTAGTATGCAATGCAGTATGCTTATTTATCTTCCAAGGTATCCGGCTTGGCTCTTGGTTTTGACCTTCCCAGACCCTGAGGAAGATGCTTTGATGTTGCTCGAGAAAAGAGACTCAAATGAAACAAACAAACAAATATATTACAAATGGTGGATCGTACATAGTTTGTTTTTACAACACATGCCCCTGAGGGGTCAAAATACAACATAAAAAGAAAAATACATGAAATGGAAATAATCAACAAACAAAGAAGTCAAACATCTAATCCAAACTCATCCTCCTTAACCTCCTTCAAAAGTGCTTCAGTTATAGGACCGGCCGGATGCTCTGTAATGTTCCTGATAAGAAGGTTCCTGGTGGCAATAGCAGTAGTCAGCTTCTTGTGCTTGTCCTGGTCCTTGGACCTCTTCACCCCAGCCCTAAGCTTTAATTCTGAAATTTCCTTCTGGGCTGCTAACAGAGCCCCCTGTTGTTTCTTCTCAATGGCCTCTAACTGCTCAATCCTGGCCTGAGTTCTCTTATATTCTTGAGTACGGGCTTCAGTGATCCTGACCCACCTAGCTTGACTTTCTTGCAGATAGAGATCATTCCTAGCCTTCTGAAGCTTGTCCTCTTTACAGGCATTTTTCAATATTTGCTCCCCAGCTCTTGATTTCTTGATGTAGTCTTCTGCTTTCTCAATCTTGGCTAGATGTTCCACTCTGAGCTTTTCCAATCTTTCAATGTCTATACGACCATCACTCCTCTCCCAGAGGGTCTTCTTCAGAGCTTGAGACAGGTTCTCATTCCTTTCCTTCAGCTTCTCAAATTCTTCCAGGCTGACAGTGGTTGGAGGTGATACTGTGGATGGTCCAGGTGCATCCTCAATGGTGAAAGGCATCCCAGAAATCTGAGCTCTAGCATGAGACCAATCATAATATTGAGCTGAAGCCACATTGTTGCACTTCCCAAGAATGGCCATCCCTTTGGTCTGGATGTTGTCCCAAGCCCAGGATGCTTGTCTGACAACAGCTAGATTAGGCTTTATCTCGCAATACAGGGTCTCAGCTAAATCTTGCACTCTAGGAGGGTGAACCAAAGCATAGCCCAGTTGTCTTTTAAACAGCAAAGGATTGTAGTTGATGCAACCCTTCACTCCTATCAGAGGCACATTTGGGTATTGCCCACAGCTAGTGATTATGTCCCTGCCTTTGGTGCTCTGAGTGCACCATCTGATGTCATCTGAAGTCAAAGCAATAAGTCTTTTAGCCCAATTCTTCAGTTGGTGAGGATTCAGGAAGGCATCAGTCTTGGGTAAGTGTTTGAGCAACCAGGTAAGGAATAGAGGAGCACAGCATCTCACCAACCTCCCTCTCTGCTTCTCATTCCTTTGGTGAACAGAATAATAGAAATCTCCCAGCAAGGTGGGCACTGGGTTCCTCAGAAGGAAGAGATGAATGGCATTCTTGCTGATAAACTTTGGCTCATCTGCAAATAATATAACCCCATATATACTGAGGGCTAACAATGCACAAACTGCCCTCCATTCCCCAAAAGAGGCCTTCAGGATGGCCTGAGAAGTCATAAAATCTAAGTGTAGACCAGGGATCCCAGCCTTTGTTGTCATGTTCTGCTCAATCAAAATAGGTTCCAGGTATAGTGCTTTTGCCACTTCTCCATTGCTGGGAGAAGTCATCTCTGGGTTGAAGGGGATACCACCCCTGACAGGTACTCCAATCAATGATGAGAACTCCTCCAGCAGAGGTCCTAGCTGAAAGTTCTGGAAAGTGAAGCATCTCAAAGGAGGGTCATAAAACTGTAGGCAAGTGTGGATCAAACTCCTCTGAGAAGGGTCTAAGTCCATAACCATATCAAGGATGCCTCCATAATGCTCTCTGAATAATGGGATGTGGTTTGGGGTAATAAGTTCCTGGACCTGCCTGATGCCAGCCAGCACAGGCTCAAAGAAATGGTATGAAATGTTGCTCTTCTTGGGTGCCATGACTGTTGGTGAAAAGCTGAAACAAATGCTAATGATGAAGACTGATACTGGAGGTGAGCCACTGATAGGCTGAGGATGATGATGAAAAGTAACTGAAGCAGGCAACTGATGAAGATAGCTGAAGCAGATAACTGATGAACAAGGGTCTATGCAGATGAAGGGATCAAAACCAAGCCAGATGTAATATGGATACCCTGAAAACAAATAAACAAATGTCAAATGATGCAATGATGATGTATGCAAATGATATGCAAGGGTTTGTGATCAAGTTGGATCTGATTACTGCCTTGATATAGGGTCCATGTATATTTAAGAAGTCCAGATGGAGGTTCAAAAGTCCAGTAACCAAGGTGGGGGACTCAAATAAAGAGTCACATGTCCAGGGTTAAATCACAAGAACTGTCCAAAGTGGAGTACTCTTAATTAAAACAAGTAACAGGGTATGATGTGGCCAAGGGTACCTGCAAACCTGTAAACAGCCCAACCCCCTCACAGGTGATGTTCTAGAACAAAGATCCTCAGACTTGGATCAGTTATGAGAAGTGTAAACACCTCTAACCCGGAGGTACAGTGTTTACAATAACCATAAAGGATCCTCCTCTAATTCACCTCAGTTTCTGAAGGTCATGATAAAGGTCATCCAGACTTAGCAGGCTTCCCAGATAGCCCTAGCACTACAGGAAATCTGTAGCACAGAGTTCTCAAGAAGAAACCCACATCTGAACCGTGTTTCATATTCCCGCACCAAACCGAAATGGAATGGGAAAGAACATGAACCACTCTAGCCTAGGTGTCACTCAGGTCCCAGGTATAGGACCTTAAACTCTCAGTAGAACCCCACCCACCAAAACAAGAAACAAATCCAGCCAGATGACAATATGACAGTATGATGTATAAAGCTGTAAAGAAAGCAATAAATAACTATACATAAAGCAGTAAATAAAGCAAATATATAAACACAATTAACACATAACACCCCAGTAAACACAAATCAAACAAGCTCTAGGAGGAACCCACAAAAAGAACCAGAAGCCCTGGTTACAGTATAAGGTTCCCCAGCAGAGTCGCCAAGCTGTCGCTCCCACCAAATGACACATTAGGTCAGAGGGGGTACAGACGCGAACGGTCGGCGAAAGGAGAAGAGAACACACAGAAGTGAACTCAAAAGAAAAGAAAAGAGTCGCCAGCTAGGCATTTTTATCCCGGGGGGAAGGTAATGCTGCATAAACCTAAGAAAAGACATGGATAAGACGGTTGTGAACCAGAGAGACTGAGAAAGGGGGTTGGTTACAACCTGGGAAGGTATTAGCACCCAGATTGTTCGTCGTACTCGACGGGATCCACACTTAAAAGATTTGTGTTTTAAAGGGGTGGTGTCAGTGCAATTTGTGTATCAAAGCTGGAAAGAATGCCAGTGTCAGTGTAAAAAGAAAGTGAAATGAGATATGAGAGAAGTGTCAGTGTAAGAACAAGGATGAAATTCTCATGACCATGAGGCTTAAAGAATAAGGCTAGAAAGAGGGGGAAAATACAGAGACTTTTGTTCGATAACTTGTTAAGTTATGCCTACGTATCCTCTCGTGCAATGAGGAAGTCAGAACACCGTAGTTCGACCCAAAGAGACTGAAAGATAAATTGACTTGTGAACTGCTTACTAGTCTATGCTCAAGTGTATGACCTGTCTGGCTCAGGTGCAAACTGTCTTGCATTAGACGGAAGAAGCGAGTTCTCGTTTGTGAGTGAATGAGATGAGAAAAGAATCCCGGAGGAAACGATTATTGTTTGTTTTTGTGTTTTCAGTCTTTTATTGCTTTTTGAAGTTTGTCATAAGTTAATGAGCTTAAGCCTAAACCAAGGGTTAGTAAACTCATCACATCCTCCCTCTGATTAGGGGTAATGAGAATACTTTAAGTGTGAAATCAGCGTCTCACACTTAATTACCCTGATGTAGGATTAAGATCATTATCCTACTTGTGATTATTTAGATGTTTTTGTTGTTTTTGTTTAGTGTTAAGTAATGAGATTAAGCCATAATCAAGGATTTAATGGACTCATTACACCATCCTAATAGAAGGATAATAGATGAGAACATTTAAGCTGAGAATGACTCCTTAACTTAATCCATGATTAGGGATTAACCTCATGACAAAACAAAGCCTTTATTAGGTGGATTTTAGTTAATGATAAGATGAAGAAATGATTTTTATGGTTTGCAAGACAACTTGAGGAGGACTTGTCCATTAACACTAGGGTTAGTCCTTCTTAACCAATTAAGGAAGAATTAGAACCCTAATGCAAGGCCCAAGTTACAAGTTTGATGTCTTGATGATTATTAGGTGGATTGATTAAAGGAATTAAACACATTAAGGGTTTAACACTTAGGATTAAAGTTATACACTCCATCCTAATAGAAGGATGCAGGCATAAGCTTAATCACAAAGCCTTAAAACCTTTAGGGTTTAGTCCTTGATTATGAGATGAGAAGAGAAGACTCAAAGATGACACAAAGGTAAAAGCTAAATGGGGGACTAATCAAACCCTAATTGTTATCATGCTTGGTCATTCCTAGGGTTTGTGAGGCTTAAGAAAGAAAGAGTTCTTCAAAGGCCACCAAGGAGGAACAGGATGAAGGGAACAAGAAACAAAGGGAAGCAAAACAACTTGCTTCACTCAAGAAGTCAAGTTGCTTGAAGAAAGAAGATAAGATGAACAAGAATTAGCAAGCTCAATCCAATACACATACAAAAATGCAGCAATGATACATAAGAGAGATGAAAAGAGATTGTGAGAAGTGAAGGCAAATTCACTTCTCAATACAACTTACCACCTGAAATGTAATGCAAATGAGATGCAATGCAATGATGCAAACCAAAACCAGAAGCATGAGTATGATGTTAATGATGCTAAGAGATGATGCAAACATGAGGCAAGGCATGAGGATGATCATACAAACATATGGATGCAAGAGAAGCATGTTTTGAACCATGGATGTTCATGAAAAGTTATGGAATGCAAAAGACATATAACATAGCAAATGAAAGATTCAATGATCAAACATGATTCTAATATGTCCTAAGATGTATTATGAATCAAATGAATGCACAAAATGTCATGGCAAGTCAATGGATGCAAGCAAATGAGAAATGGATGCAAAGGAAGGCCCAAATTAGGGTTTATGATCAACACTCAAAGCAAAATTCAAAACCAGAAGCAAACATCATGATAAAAATTTGAAAATGCACTCAAAGGAACCCTAAACTTATACAAACCCACTTCCCAAAGGAGAGGATCCAACTCTTAACCTAGTGGAAGTTATGAATTTTCTAGGGTTGCTAGGGTTTTAAGGTACCTTGTCAAGAAAAATGCCAAACAAAATGAAGATGCAAGATCAATTCATGCCAATTTTATCCTATAAACTACATGTTATGCAAGATGCAATGCAAAAAGAATCATTGTCCAACTCTCAATGGTTAGGCAGAAATGAATTTTTGAAGTTTGAAACAAAATATTACCTTGAAATGAAATTAAATCCAAAGAAAATTATCAAAAGGCAACAAGAACAAAAAAGAAATTTGGTTTGAGAGTTGGACAATGTTTCTAAATGTTTTTGAAGGTTACATGAATTTTTTTGTGATTTTTAAATACCTAAAGGTATTTTTAATTAATTAATTTTCATTAATTAATTAAAAATAAACTTTTAAATGATTTAAAAATAATTTTTAATGCAAAAAATAAAAAAAAAATATTTTTGTGTTCTGAAAAATAATGAAAACCTTGACAAAAATTTTCATAATTTTTAAACATTTTTTGCTATTTTAAATTAAATGTACAAAATAAATCAAATAAAATGGAAATAAAAAATGAATTAATGAGAAGTCAACTGATCCAAAGGCTGGGATTTGAACCTAGGGCGCGGGAATTGACTGGCGCCAGATCTAAGGGTTGAAATTCAAACTGAATGGATTTTAATTAAACCTGATTAATTAAATTAATAAATTAGGATTAGGGTTAAGTGATGAATCTGGACCACACGTTTGCGCGCCAGTCAACCAAAGTCAGCCTGATCTACGCTCCACATTCAAACTTCATTTAATGACAAAATTAGGGTTTAATGACTTTCAGGTGGCCGGAGAAGACTTCCGGTCGTCTTCTCCGGCGAGACCTCCAACCTAACTCTCTCAAAACCTCACTAAATCATGCCAGAATCTCCAGATCAACTCAACTAAACATCCTAAGCAACAATCCAGCAATAAATTCCATTTATTTTCCATGAATCATGAAGAACAAACAAAAATCAAATCTACGGGCAAAGTTTCAGACAAGCCATACATCCTCAAAAATCTATCATTTTCAAAAATAAAAGGTTCAATGCATTCAGGGAAACATGTAGATCATTTTAGAAACAAGAAATAAGAGTTCTGGAAAAATGAATTTCCATGGCTACCTGAATCGAAGCTTTCAACCCAAGAGCTTCTGGACCTATTCCTTGCTTCCAATCAACTCCACTGACCTCCCTCAAGTGTTTGCAAAGCTTATCTGGAGTTTATTTGGGCTGGTTTGAGAGATTGCTTGAGTTCTGTTCAAAGAGGGGCATAAATCGTATTTGGTTTGTGTGAGGTTTCAGGCTGTTTCAATGGCTGGTTTGTGATCAGTGAGTCATGCTGAGATGTTTTGTGAAGTTTGTTTGAATGTTTGATGCTTGTACTGTGAGTTTCGAAAGGTTTTGCATATGGAGCATAAACTTGGAACTATGGCTATGAGAGAGCTTCAGCATGAATTGTTATGTGTTATGGCTTGCCTTTGGTCCACTTATCACTCATGGATAGGTCTGTGGAGTTGGTGTGCCCTATTGTGATTGGTATGTGTCTTTTGCAAAAAAGTCAAGCTTTGTGTAAGAGAGGTATGGGCTCATGGCTAGCCAAGGACAAGAGGGGTGTCCTGCGCAGCAAGAAGTGTGGAGAGCCCTAGGATCAGTTTTGAAGTCAGCCAGCTCATAGATTAGGGTTTGAGTGAGGTTTTGCAACTTTGTTCATCTTTGGCCCTTTTGAAGTTTCTTGATCCACAAGTCATAAAAATGAGTGAACTTTTGATGCAATCTGATATTTAGGCCTTGGTTTATGTTTGTGTGAAGTTTAGAAGTCCATTTGAAAGCTCAATTTGCCTTGGCAAGGGATTTTGCAACTTTGCCTCTTTGGTGGAAAACTTGAAATTATGTGATTTTCCCCAACTTTGACAAGCCATAACTTTTGATCCAAAATGAATTAGAATGAGTTCTTGTACTTTTTGAAAAGGGAATGATCCATTCTACAACTTTCATGACAAAAGTTTTCCCATTTGAAGCATTTTTGAATCAAAAAGCAAGGGTTGAAAAAGTTTCCCAAAATGGCAATTTTCCTTTACAAGTCATTTTCCCAAAAAGTCAACTTTGCAAATGGCTTGAAATTCTTCAATTTTGTGAACTTCTAACATCTTCTATGATCAAATAAAGATCATACTCAATCAAAATGATGAAGAAAACCCTTTGGTTGGGTCATTGAGGGCCTCAGATGCCCTGATTTTGCACTAACTTGCTCAAAAAGTCAACTCTTGATCAGATGCCTTCCCCATTGAATTTCTTCATGAAAATTGATATGCATGATCCCTATACCATATAGAGACCAATAGAAACAAGAATGACCAAAAAATTTGGAGTTATGGCCTTTGAAACCAAAACCCCAATTCTAGGTCATATGTGCAGTTAAACCTGGCTCTGCTTCCATACCATCCTCAGTTCTTGTGATCTTTTGACTTTCTTGACTTTGTGAGGATATAATATGAAGCTTGAATATACATGGACCCCTTTGAAGTGATTGATGACCTTTGGAGTGGCTCAAATAGCTCAGGGATTGCTCAGATCACAAACCCTAGATGCAGATGACTTAGAATCAATGTCGTGAATCAGAAATGCAATATGAGATGCTATGATTGAATTTATGAATATGAAAAGATCACAAGACATGGTGAATGGGTGAGGGCAAATTTGGGGTGTTTACAGTGTCCGATCAGGAAAGCTCCTGGGATTCATCGTCAGTCAGAAAGGAATCAAATTTGATCCTGACAAAGTCAAGGTTATTCAAGAAATTCCTGCTCCGAAAACGAAGAAACAAGTACGAGGATTCTTGGGACGTCTAAATTACATCTCAAGGTTCATATTCTTCCTGACCGCGACATGCAGGCAAATATTCAAACTTCTCCGGAAGAATCAAAGTCATGAATGGATAGAAGACTGCCAGGGAGCCTTTGAAAAGATCAAAGAATACTTGTTGAAGCCACCAATTTTGTCTCCTCCAATTGAAGGCGGACCATTTATCATGTACCTCACCGTTTAGGAAGACTCCATGGGATGTGTACTTGGCCAGCAAGATGAAACGAAAAGTAAAGAATATACTATTTATTATCTGAGCAAGAAATTCACCGATTGTGAAACTCGGTACACAATGCTCAAGAAAACTTTTTGTGCATTAGCTTGGGCATCTAAACGTCTCCGCCAGTATATGATCTGTCATACTACTTGGTTCATCTCCAAAATGGATCCAATCAAATATGTGTTCGAAAAGCCTGCATTAACGGGACGAATCACTCGTTGGAAAATGTTGTTATCAGAATACGATATTGAGTATTACGCTCAAAAATTCGTCAAAGGAAGTATCCTAGGTGATCATTTGGCTCATCAGCCCATCAGTAATCAGGAACCAGACACATTTGACTTCCCAGACAAAGATGTCATGTATCTTAAGATGAAAGATTGTGACGAACCACTATTAGACGAAGGGCTAGAGTCCAGATCCCTTTGGGGACTCGTCTTCGATAGAGCAGTTAATGCTTATGGAAAAGGAATTGGGGCAATCATTATTACTCCAAACGGAACCCACATTCCATTCACTGCTAGATTGGCATTCAAATGTAAAAACAATGAGGCCGAGTATGAAGCTTGCATCATGGGTCTCGAAGAAGCAATCGATCTTAAGATCACGAATTTACACGTTTACGAAGATTCTCCCTTAGTGATCAATCAGATCAAAGGAGAATGAAAAATACGACAACAGGGACTAATTCCTTACAAGGACTACACAAGGAGATTGCCTCCATTATTCAACAAAGTTGAATTCCATCACATCCCTCGTGAGGAAAATCACATGGCTGAAACACTTGTTACTCTTCCTTCCATTATTACGGTTAACCAATGGAATGACATTCCAAGAATTAAGATTATCGCCTAGACAGGCCAACTTAGATCTTTGCAAGTGAAATAGCTATTGATGGCAAACCTTGGTATTACGACATTCAACAATTCCTGCATAAAAGGGAATACCCATTTGGATCATCAAGAAAAGACAAGAAGACCCTCCAAAGACTAGCAGGAAACTTCTTCCTCAACCAAGATATATTTTACAAGAGAAACTTCGACATGGTTCTACTCAAATGTGTAGACAAACGCGAAGCAGAAATACTCATGAAATAAATTCATGAAGGATCTTTTAGTACTCATACCAACGAACATACAATGGCAAGGAAAATACTCCGAGCAGGATACTACTGGCTCACAATGGAGGCAGATTGCCGCAAGCATGCGAAGAGATGTCATAAATGCCAAATTTATGCTGATAAGATTCATACGCCTTCAACACTTCTCAAGGCTCTCTCTTCGCCATGGCCATTTTCAATATGGGGAATCGACATAATTGGAATGATCGAACCCAAAGCTTCAAACGGACATCGATTCATTCTGGTAGCCATTGATTACATTACTAAGTGGGTTAAATCAACATCACACGCCAATGTAACCCGACAAGTGGTCGTCCGATTTATCAAAAACAATATCATCTGCCATTACGGTATTCTAAGTCAACTCATTATTGACAATGGGTCCAACTTGAACAACAAAATGATGAAGGAATTACACGCAGAGTTCAAGATTGAACACCATAACTATTCTCCTTATTGGCCAAAGATGAACGGTACAATGGAAGCCGCCAACAAAAATATTAAGAATATTATCCAGAAAATGGTAGTGACATACAAGGACTGACACAAGATGCTCCCTTACGGGCTTCATGGATATCGAACTTTCGTTCGCACTTCAACAGGGGCAACCCATTTCTCACTAGTATATGCATGGAAGCACTACTCCTCATAGAAGTTGAAATCCCATCATTAAGGATATTGATGGAGGCCAAACTCACTGAAGCTAAGTGGTGCCAAAATAGATTCGACGAGCTTAATCTGATAGAAGAAAAGAGAATGAATGTCCTATGTCATGGTCAGTTATACCAGCAATGGATGAAGAAAGCATTCGACAAGAAAGTTCAACCTCGTGTCTTCAAAGAAGGAGATATCATACTCAAGAAAATCCAATATTTTCTCAGGCGGTGCCCTGATACTTGCAATAATGGATGGTAAAAAAACAGTCAAGATATTTGATACAGTCAATAAATACTTCGCCTAAAAGTAAAAAAACAGTCTAGGTGAATTGAAAACCCGAAAGGGCGGTCCAGGAAAAAATTAGAGACATTCTAAAAATATCCCGCTAGAGAAATCTAGGAAAAATGTTAAGGATTCATGGAAAGTAACTGCATCCAATCAGATTGGATCATCAAAAGAAAGTCATTCATTAAGTCATCATCAGCAGAAGCTCTGAAGACTCCAAACTCAGAATTGGTATAAGGATAAGGATCATTATGTTTCAATGTAACCCTTTTCCCTATAAATTACAATTTTCTACTGTGTATTACTCTGTGGAATCACGCCTTCGGATGATTACCACCCTATATATGAAAATTTGAGCCTTTTTCCATTTTCTTGCTGTCGCTCCCGAGGATTCGCATCCCGGTACAAGCGCGAACGGTCGGCGGAAGGAGAAATGAAGTGAAGTGGATAGAGTCGCCAGCTAGGCATTTTTATCCTGAAGGAAAGGTAATGCTGCATAAACCTAGGAAAAGATGGATAAGACGGTTGCGAACCAAAGAAACTGAGAAAGGGGGTTGGTTACAACCTGGGAAGGTATTAGCACCCAGATTGTCCATCGTACTCGACGGGATCTACGCTTAAAAGTTTGTGTTTAAAGGGGTAGTGTCTGTGCTATCTGTGTGCAAAAGCTGGAAGAGAATATACAAGTGTCAGTGCAAGAAGGTGAAGTGAAATGCTCAGAAATGAGGCTTAAAAAGAATGCTGAAAGAGGGGGAAAACACAAGGACTTTTGTTCGATAACTTGTTAAGTTATGCCTACGTATCCTCTCGTGCAATGAGGAAGTCAGAACACCGTAGTTCGACTCAAAGAAACTGAAAGGTAAATTGACTTGTGAACTGCTTGCTTGCCTATGCTCAAGTGTATGACTCGTCTGGCTCGAGTGCTAACTATCTTGCATTAGACGGAAGAAGCAGGTTCTCGTTTGTGAGTGAAGATGATGAGAAAAGAATCCCGAAGGAGACGATTATTGTTAGTTTTTGTGTTTTCAATTTTGTTATTGTTTTTGGTGTTTTTCACAAGTTAATGAGTTTAAGCCTAAACCAAGGGTTAGTAAACTCTTTATATCCTCCCTTTGATTAGGGATAATGAGAATACTTTAAGTATGAGATAAACATCTCAACTTAATTACCATGATGATGTAGGATTAAGATCATTAACCTACTTGTGATTATTTAGATGTTTTTTTTGGTTTTTTTGTTTAGTGTTAAGTAATGAGTTTAAGCCATAATCAAGGATTAGTGAACTCATTACACCATTCTAATAGAAGGATAATAGATGAGCACACTTAAGCTGAGGAAGATACCTCAACTTAATCCATGATTAGGGATTAACCTCATGACAAAACAAGCCTTTATTAAAGTGGATTTAATTAAGGGTGAGATTAAGAAATGAGTTTTATGGTTTGTAAGACAACCTGGGGGGGACTTGTCCATTAAACACTAGGGTTAGTCCTTAACCAATAAAGGAAGAATTAGAACCCTAATGTAAGGCCCAAGTTACAAGTTAATGTCTTAGTGATTATTAGATGGATTGATTAAGAGGTTTAAACAAATTATGGGTTTAACACTTAGGATTAAAGTTATACACTCCATCCTAAGAGAAGGATGCAGGCATAACCCTAATTCCAAAGTCCTAAAACCTTAAAGGTTTAGTCTCTAATGATGAGATGAGAAGAGGGACACAAAGAATACACAAAGGTAAAAGCTAAAGGGGGACTAATCACAACCCTAATTATTATCATGCTTGGATGTTCCTATGGTTTGTAAGGCTTAAAAGAGATCTTCAGAGAAGCCACCAATGGAAGAAGCAGATGAATAAGTTACTTACTTCACTCAAGAAGATAAGTAACTTAGAGAAAGAAAGTGAGAGATGAACATGAATGAGCAAGCTCACTCAAAGGCAAAGAAAAATTCAGCAAGGATGCATATGAAGAAGATGAAGAGAAATGAGAAGTGAAGGCAAATCCACTTCTCAAGTTACTTACCACCTGAAATGTTAGCACAATATGCATAAGGAAAGAAATAAAATGGAATGAAGCATATGCAAAGGTAAAAACTAAAACAGAAGCAAACACATGATTCAAATGATGCTATGAGATGATGTGAGAGCATACAAAGTGCAATGAATGGTCATATAGGAGATTGGATGCAAATGAAGCATGCTTTGAAGTATGAAAACACATGGATGTTTATGAAATGAAATGGATGAAAAGCATAGCAAATGTATGAATAAATGATCAAGCAATGTTCAAGCAGTGTCTTAAGATGTCTAAGATGGCATACAAGTTCTTAGAATGTCATGGCAAGTTCATATGTTCATGCAATGCAAGGCAAGATGTAGGTAAGTATGCAAAATTAGGGTTACATGAAAGGATGAAATGCAAATGATCAAAACAGAAGCAATTCACATGATAAAAATTTGCAAATGAGCTCAAACAAACCCTAACCCCATATGATATCACACCCCAAAGAAGAAGATCTAACTCTTAACCTAAAAGAAGTTATGATTTTTCTAAGTTAACTAGGGTTTTTTTTTTGGGCACCTTAAGAGGAAAAATGCAAATCAAATTGAAAATGAAAGATAAATTCATTACAAAAATATCCTAGAAACTACATGTTATATGGAAAACAAAGCAAAAATAATCATTGTCAAACCCTTCATGGTTAGGCAGAAAAGAATTTTCAAAGTTAGGGTTCCAAAAAGGGAATTTTATGAACCCTAAATTCAAGAAAAATGTCAAAATTGGATCAAAACCAAAAAGAAATTTGTATGAATGGTTTGACAATGTTTCTAAATGTCCTAAGATGCAATGTGAATTTTTTTGGGATTTTTAGAAACCTAAATGGTATTTTAATTAATTAATTTCCATTAATTAACTAAAATAAATATTTAAATATTTTAAAAATTATTTTTTAATGCAAAAAATAAAAATAAAAAAGTTTTTGGGTGAAGAAAAATATTTGGAATTAAAATGCAGAAGGAAATATTTTTATGATTTTTCTAGGTATTTTAAATAAAATGGTAAAGAAAAATGCAATTTAAATGAAATAAAAATCATATTAAATGAAAGTATGAGGATCCAAAGGCTGTGGTTTAAAGCTGAGAAAAAGATGTTGACTGGCGCGCAGATCAATGGCTAGGATTCAAACTGGCTTAATTAATTTAATCCTAATTAATTAATCTAATTAATCACAATTATAATTAAATGGACACATCCTGGCCCTCCATCACACGCGGGAAACACTGATCCAACGCTCCTCATTCAAACTTACACTAACCCTAATTAAAACCCTAATTAATCTCAGGTGGCCGGAGAAGACTTCTGGTCGTCTTCTCCGGCGAGCTCCTCCCCTGAGCTTCCTCAAAACACCACCCCGGGCTCTCAAACTCTCCAGAATCAATCCTTAAAGATCATAGAACACAAATCCAGCAACAAAAACAATTTCTCATGCATCAAAATGAAGAATCGAAGAAGAACATTTTTAGGTCAAAACTTTCAGAAGTTCATGAAATCCTTAATACGCAACCATTTTCAAAAATAAAGACACCAGCATGATCAGCACATCACATAGATTCATTTAGGAACTTAAAATTGCATTTCTGGAAAAAAAAAGTTCTTGAGGTTACCTGAGCTTGAGCTTTCTCAGTTTGGCACTATCTGGACCTCTCTCTTGTGTAAATGGCCTCCACTTTATCCCCTGATGCTATTGCAAGGCTTGGAATGAGTTGAAATGAGCTGGATTGAGGGGTTGCAACTCAACTGGTTCAGAATCGTGTTTGTGTTTGGCTGGCTTTTAGGGCTTGGAAATGGTTGGGAAGTAATCTGTGGATGATGGTGAGTTGATCTATGGAAAAATATTGGAGGTTTGATGCTTGTGCAGAGTGTTTCGAAGAGAGGAAGGTTGAGGGTGATTTTTGTGAACTTGGTGTCTCTTATGATTCAGGCATGTGTATTGTGTGTTATGGCTTCCTTTGAGTCCACATAACAAGTCTTGATAGGTCAGAAAGTGGGTGGTGGCCTGTGGTGATTGGTATGGGGCAAGTTGCAAGAAGTCAACAAATTGTGTACTTGAGGTATGGGCTCATGTAGCAGCTGTTTTAGGGAATGTCCTGGTTCAGCATTGATCAAGGAGAGCCATGGGATTCATTTTGTGCAGCTGGATGGCTTAGAGGCGTGGCTTTCATAGGTTTTGCAAGTGTTATGCATTTTGCCCCTTTTGAGAAATCTTGTGATGCAAGCCATAGAAACTTGTGATTCCTTGGGCAAATATGATCACAATGAGTTGTATTATGTTTGTATGATTCTTAGAGGTTGATTAGAGGTCACAAAATGACTTGGCATGTGAATTTGCAAAAAATCCTCTTTGGTGTGAAAGTGAAAATTATAGGATTTTTGCCAACTTTGCAAGGCCATAACTTGAGTTCCATGATGAATTAGAACATGTTCTTGTACTTTTTGAAAAGGGAATGATCCAATCTACAACTTTCATGACCAACAATTTTTCCTTTGAAGCATTTTTGGTTGAGAAAGAGGAGGTTGAAAAACTTTCCCAAAATGGAAAGTTTCCATTACAAGTCATTTCCATTTTTGGCAACTTTTGGTTTAGCTCAAATTTCTTCAATTTTGTGAACCTCCAAGAACTTAAATGATAAAATAAAGATCATATAACTTCAATTTGATGAAAATATCACTTTGGTTCCATTGTTGGGGGCCTTAGATGCCCTGATTTTGCTCTGACTTGCTCAAGAAGTTACCCAGTGAACAGATGACTTCCATAATGAATTTCTTCATCAAAATTGGTACACATGATCCTTATATTATATTGAGACTATTAGATACAAGAATGACCAAAAAATTTGGAGTTATGGCCTCTGAAACCAAAACCCTAATTTCAGGTCATCTGTGCAGTGAAACCCTAGCTCTGCTTCCATGCCTTCCAAGTTCTTGTGATTTCTTGGCTTCCTTGATCTTTGAGGGATATAATATGATGATAGAACACACATGGACCCTATTGAAATGGTTGGATACCTTTGGAGTGGCTCAGATGGATCCTTGGATTGCTCAGATCAGAAACCCTAGATGCAGATGAATTTGAACTATGCAGATGAAACAAATATGCAATATGAGATGGTGTGCTTATGCTTACGCAAAAAATGAAAGATCACAAGCCAATGGTGAAATGAGTGAGGGAAAATTTGGGGTGTTTACACTTGCAACTCTTATTTTTTATCTACTTTACAAAATAACATTTTCCAAACTGATTTGTCTTTTTCTTGAAATTAAAATGAATTTACTTCACTTTTATTTTTCAAAGTAAAACTTGAAATTTTCCTTGGTCTATGAACATAAAAGGAAATCATACAGTTGCTCCAAATGCAACCAACTTCTGGAATATCCCACGAGGATGAACTTATGTCTCCTTGGAGAGCCATGTCTCCATAAATCAATAACAGCAGGAGCTCCCCTCTATAATGAGCAATCCAGCCAAGCCACAATGATATTACCATCTCTGGATCAACCCAGTATACTATGTCTTGTCTTGTCAACTTGTGTGTCATGTCTGTTTTGTCGGCATACACATTCATTCATACATTCATAATTATGTTTACATTTACATTTGCATAATCATACTAATATTTATCCCATGTGATAAAGAGTCTTCTCTCTATTTCTTTCCTGGATAGAACGCAGTTCTCAAGTTTTGATAACTTTAACCTCTACAGCAACACTATAACCAAGCATTTGTAACCTCAAAACCGCCGACAAGATGAACGATCGGGCATCTTAGGATGAAAATTTTGGGTATTCTAAGGTATTAAATCTTTTTGTACCTTGAATTTCCAAATGCTTTCACCATTTACATCTTCGGGCCCAAGAAGATTAACTAGGGGCATCTTTCATACCCCTAAATTTTGACCCTAAGATATATACCTCATCAGAAGAAATCCATTGACCAAAGAATTGTGTCGGTCTGGTCTGGACAATATCCCCACAGTGAATCAAGATTCCTGAGTCCCTTAGAGGATTTAGGAAAAGGACCAATCATTAGTACATAATATTTGCAGCCTTTCAATCATTTTTAGAGGATCATGAAATCCCTAATGATGAAGAATCATCCTAAGATTGTACAAAAATTTAAGTGATATGAGCCCCGACTAATCGGGGAACCCAAAGTAAATATTTTCATTTGGACATGAGCCAATACCATAGGAAATGGTTTAAATAGCTCATATATACCTTGGAAGTCCATTCATAGGTTTGAAATACCTCAGAGGATGTCCAGTTAAAAAATAAAAAACCATGGGTATTTAGTGTAATTTCCATCTGGACTAAAAAGTCAAAGTTTGACTTTTTCACCCAAAATGATCCTCATGACCTATATTACAAGAATATATGGTCCATGAATGCATTTGATCACACAAAAAATCAAAAATTTGAAGATAACTTGCAAAAGGGGAAATCTTTGAAACTTGGAAAATTTTCTAAGTTATAAGAAAAAATGTTCACGTACCCTACTTTCAAGCATCATAACTTGTGATCCAAGCATCATATTTTTGTGAACCAAAGTTCAAATGAAAGATCTTTCCATAAACTACAAATGATTCAACTACACAAAACTCCAATTCAATATGGATTTTAAGTTGAAGATTGATCAAAATCAAGAAAAGTTGAAAATTTCAACACTTAGACAAAATCTGCCTAAGTACAAAATCAGTCCAAACATCAAAACTTGGAGGCATTATTACATGGTTCCAAGATGAATCAATTCCAATGTTATACATCAATGTTATTGCAAATGCTGCCAAAAATTCAAGGGGTCAATTGGCATGAAAAGATTTTGCTTATGCATGAAGAAATCACGAATCAAAGTCACCACGACAAACTGTTTTCCAAAAACAGATTTTCGTAAAGCTTGAAATTCTAATTTTTGTGAGTCAAGGGATAAGATCAAGTGGTCTTAAGCATCTAAAATAATGATTACAAACCTAATCAAACCTGCAAATTCATGATTTGCACCAAGGAATTCCCATAAATGGCCTTTATGGAATTCAACACCTATGCATTTCAATTCAATGGTCACCAGGCTCCAAAATGGCATACTCTTGGATCTCTTGATCAACAATAAATAGGTTTCACAATCCAAGTTTAAAACTTCTAAAGAATGTGAATTAGCATGCTGCATAACTGAGCCATTTGGGAATCTCATTATTTCAACATTTAAGAGATTTTATGGCAATCAATGATCAACAATGCTGAACTTATCTCTTCAAGACTTAAGGACTAAGTAATATCAATATGTTTTCCTATAAATAGAGACCCCATTTGATCATAAAAATTACACCAAAGCCTCTGAATTCTAAGTTTTCTCTTTTTCACTCTCAAAGACTCAAAACTTGACATTTTGAGAAAACACCATTGGTTTTTTAGTTTGAGCCACAACAAGCTCAAACCAATTGCTCAATCACATCACATATGATGTATTTGAGGTGTTCAAACACTTGAACCAACCCAGATACACCTCTATCCTAAAATCACTCTTCAAAACTTCAAAAGGGTATACTTTCTGCAACTTGAAGGTAATAACTTGATCCAGCCACTTGCAATCAAGTCCAAGGGTTCAAACACATTCCACATCATCCAAGGAAGTTGTTCAAATCATCATAAGTCTTTTGTAAAACCTTCATATCAAAATCACCTCAGCTGTTGTAGCTCCAAGTTCAGGTAAGAATCAAACTTGGTCATTTCATAATCCATGCATATTTCCTCGCACTATCTTTTTACCATGTGTGTGTAATCATATTCTAAGTGTTTCCCCTCAATCAACTTCACAAAATCATCATCATGTAAAATTTCATTAGGCTTTGGCCAAATTAGGGTTCTTCAGTGTTCATCACTGATTTTTCATTCTACACTTAAAATAAATGAAATTAAAGTGTACCATCATGTCTGTGGGATCAAAACACACAATGTTGATGTTTATTTCGTCTCAAATGGATGCTTATTCCATGAGATATGATTGAATTTGAAAATTCTAGGCAAACTGCTTCGCGCGTGTTCTTGCCCAAGGTGTTTTTGGCGCCTTTTTCATCAATTCAAATTTTTGTATTTTATCATTTTATTTAATTGATTAAAAAATTAATAACTTTCTGATTATTTTGAGTTTTTAAATGATTCTTTTTCATTAATTCTTAAAAATGTTTAAATATTTTATTCCATAAAAAAATCCAAAAATATTATTAATTTAATATATTTAATTTTTTAAAAATTAAAAATCATTTCTTTCACTTGATTTTTACAAACATAAATGATATTCAAGTCATCTCATGCATAAAACACAAATTTTCAAACATTAATCCGAGATTTAAACTTGTTTTTCATATATGTTTGATATTTCCTTAAATTTTTAAGTTTTATTTCAAAATAATCACTTAAAATTACAAAATTAGGGTTTTGATTTTGTCACCCCTAACTTTGAAATCAAAAACACTTATGGGCCTCTATTAGAGTGTAAGACCAATCCCTTTTTGAAAAATGAACCATTAGAGTTCATCTGATCCATTTTCAAAAAAACTCGACGCGATCGCCTTTTTCACCGCATTGAATTTTCATATGTGAATTTCTTTACACATAACATTATTTTAATCAAATTGAATTGTGAAAATGTATCATGGGGAATCCTTTGTGTTTAGGAACCATTTTTCTGTTTTAAACTTTCTTCGATCTGTTTTATAACTTCGTCAGGCTTCCGTACAAGTCATGATCCCTCCATCTATTTTCTTAAACAGTTTCTCAATCTCCTGAACAGAGATTATGCCCCACTTGTTTACAAATCCTATATCCTTTTATTTTTCATCTTTATGACTAAAGATCTAATACACCCGCTACTTGACTGAGATTCACTCTAGTGAACTACTTTCTAGGTGGTATGCAGCTTTTTAGCACCTAAGTCTTACCCTCTGTATGAAATCACAAGATAATTAATCAACAAAACAAATTCCATAGGCATCCTTATGTTTAATCCCTATTATTGGATTTTGAGCCATCTCTTCTCCCTCTAACTTCTCGTTGTTTTCTTAAACTGTTGTTTGCTTGTTAGATTAGGGTTTTGTTGTTTAAATTTATCTTTCTTTATCTCATACTAAAGCAAAGATAATAAAAAACTTAATCATCAAAGAGGATACAATATAAAAAAATATTTGTAATCTCTCTTCCCCTCGGGATTTTAGGCCTCTGCTTCCCAGTGTAACTCCCAACATCATTCTTAAAAATCATTTAAGAATACTCAAACCATAGCAATGACATAATAAAAACGGTTCAACACATTCACTAACACATTTATTTGCCTGCATGCATTTCATCTGTATATATTTGCATCAGCTAGAATCTATAAGTAGTTAAGTTATCTTCATCCAAACAGACACACCATTCAAAACACTTAATTTTTTCTTTATAACCTACTAGGGAGTTACAAAGATAAGAAGTTTTCCGGTGAAGTGCTTCTTTGTAAACCATCCCCAACCTCCTCTTGGGCTTTGTTCAAGGACTCATGGACCTCTTAAAGGTAACCTAGCATCCTCTTGGGATTAAACACAAAGACCCTCAAAGGCTTCCTAAAAGCATAGGAACATATCCTTTAGAATCAAACACATACAAGAGTCTCCCTTTCACCGATGGATGACCAAGATAGACTCCTCTTGGGCTTTGTACAATTGAACTTCCCCAGACAAAGGAATGTATGATGACCTCAAAAACTTTTATCAAACAATAGACAAAATACTCTTCATACAGAATCAGTCTCCCATTAAATATTTCAGCCTCCCATCTTAGACTTCATATAAGAAATAGATAAACCAAGAGTCAGTCTCTCACATATAAGCTTCACACCTGGGCTTCAAAATTAGGATACAAATAAACTTTCTCATAGAGTTAGTTTTCTTTGTTTAGCTTCAACCTTAGGCTTCAATCAAGGCACATATAAATCAAACTTTTCCTTCTTTGGAGATGACAAATTCTCTCCACTGAGTATCTTTTTAGCTTCAAATTATCTCCCTACATCATTCTTAAATCAAACACTTTACAATAGACAATGCAGTCATAGTCTTGGACTCTAACTAAGCTAACAACAATATAGTCATAGTCTTGGACTTTAACTAAGCTAATTCAACAATACAACCATAGTCTTAGACTCTAACTAAGCTAATCTCTTGAGTCATACACTTGGACTATAACTAAGATCACTTTTCACCAATCAAATTTTCACCAAATTCAGCTTTCCTGAGCTATGCAATTCAGGTCAATTATTCAGTCCTCCTTAAGCTATGCAATTCAGGGTACCCATTCAGCCTTTCTTGAGCTATGCAAATCAAGATATTGGATTCAGCTTAGTCCTTGAGCTATGTGTAAACACCCCAATTTTGCCCTCACTTTTTCTCACACCATGGATTATGATCTTTCATATTGCATTTGCATAAGCATATCATCTCACATTGCACATTTTGTTTCACTGCATAAGTTGCATAGTTAGGGTTTGTGACCAGATGAATCCAAGAAGTGATCTGAGACATCTAAAAGGTCTTGAAGCATGCCAAGAGGGTCCATGAGGGGTCTATGATCTTATTACATCCCCAAGAATTCTTTGAAGTCACAAAATCACAAAGGACTGCTCAGAGGTCCAGGCAGGCTAGGGTTTTCTGCACAGATGACCTAAAATTAAGGTTTTGGGTTTGAGGCCCTTAATCTCAATTTTTTTGTCATTATTGTTTCTAATGGTCTCAATATGTTATAAGGAGCATGTGTACCAAATTTGATGAAGAAATTCATTGAGGAAGTCATCTGATCAACTGGTAACTTGTTGTGCAAGAAAAGTCAGAATCAGGGCATCTGAGGCCCCCAGCAATGGAACCAAAGGATCATTTTCATCAAATTGAGGTTCCATGATCTTTATTTGATCTTAGAAGTGGTTAGAAGTACACAAGATTGAAGAATTTCAAGCCATTTGCAAACTTCCTATTTTTGGACATGACTTGTAATGGAAACTTTCCATTTTGGGAAAGATTTTCAACCTCCTCTTTCTTGATCAAAAATGCTTCAAATAAAAAAACCCTTAAACATGAAAGTTGTAGATTAGATCTTCACATTTTCAAAAAGTTCAAGAACTCCTCTTGATTCATCCTAGAACTCAAGATATGATCTTTCAAAGTTGGGAAAAATCCTATAATTTTCAAGTTCATGCCAAAGAGGGATTTTTGCAAAATCAAGTTTCAAGACTTCTAATGACCTCTAATTGACCTCTAAGCTTCATTACATGATAATGCAACACATTTAGATCAAATTTGAGCCTTGCATCACAAGTTTTCATGGCCAATTTCTCAAGAATGTACAAAGTTATAAATGTGCAAAACCATTGCAATCTCACCACTCATTCACTTCTGATCACTCTAAACCATCCCATGGCCATCCTTGATGCAAGCTGAGGCAGGACAAGCCCCCAAGCCAACTCTAACCCGAGCCCATACCTCATAGTACACAATCTTGATTTTTTGCAAAACCTCTCATACTAATCAGCCTATGCCACAACAACTCTCTGGCCAATCAACATTGTTTATGTGGAAATCAAGGAGTTCATTACACAAGACACACAAGCCTGAATCAAGCCCTAAGCTCAATTTCACAAAAATCCCCAAAATCTTCATTTCTTCGAAACTCCATACACAGCCATCAAAACTCAGTTATTTCTTCACCATTCATCTCAAAATTAATCATAGAACAGAAAGCACCTATTGTCATGGCCTAAAAGCTCCCCAAACAGAAATACGATTTCTGCCACACCAGAACCAAAAACCACAAACTAGCCATTCAAAGCTTGTTCTAAGCTCTCCAGAAGCATCAAGGTGGTCATTGGAGTGGATTAGCATCAAGGAGAGGTCCAGAAAGCTCAAACTTGGAAAGCTTCATCTCAGGTATCATCCAAGAAATTGTTTTTCAGAACTTGCGTTTTAAGTTACAAATTGATTATATGTGATGTGCTGATCATTTTGAGCTTTGAATCATTGAAAATGGTTTAGTGTGTAGGATGTATTTGATTTCTGAAAGTTTTGCACAATTTTCCGTTTTGCTTCGATTCATGAATTTGATGAAATATAAATGTTGTTTGTTGCTGGATTCGTGTTTAGGGTTGTTTAATGGTTGATTCTGGAGATTTAGGGAGTCTGGGGTGGCCTAGGGAGTGAGATGGGGTGAGGAGTTGGCCGGAGAAGACGACCGGAACACTGTTCCGGTCGCCTGAGGGGGATTAGGTCTTAATTAGGGTTAATTAGCCAGGTTTGAATTTGGGCCCTTGGATCATGATTCCCGCATGTGTGAATGGTCAGGATTCGTCCATTAAAACCCTAATCCTGATTAATTAGATTAATTAGGTTTAATTAAATAATTTTGTCAGATTCAATCCTAGCCCTAGGATAGCGCGCACAGTCAAGCCTCATTCAAATCTCAACAATCAGATTGGCATACTTCCCATTTTATTTGATTTTATTTCATTTTCTTGCATTTCTTTTCCATATTTATTTTAAAATAGCAAAAACAATTTAAAAAATCTCATTTTCTGCATTTTTACTTTAAATATTTTTCTTAACTCAAAAACATTTTTTTATTTTAATTTTTTCATTAAAAAAGTATTTTTAAAACATTTAAATGTTTTATTTAATTAATTAATTGATTTTAATTAATTAAAAATACATTTAGGTTTCTAAAAATCACCAAAAAATCCATGAAGCATTCTCATACATTTAGAAACATTTTCAAACTCACCATACAAATTTCTTTTTAGGTTTGATCACATTTTCACAATTATCTTTGAATTAGGATTCTTAAAAATCACATTTTCTAACCCTAACTTGAAAAAAATCAATTATGATCAACCATGATGAGTTTGAACTTGATTCTTTTTGCATTGTTTCACATATTGCATCTAGTATCTAGAATATTTATCTCATGATTTTGCATTGCAATTTCAATTTGATTTGCATTTTTCCTTTAGAATCACCCAAAAAACCTAGTTAACTTAGGAAATCCATAACTTTCACTAGGTTTAGCTTTTGACCTTCTCCTTTGGTGAGTGATCTTGTATATGTTTAAGGTTTGTTTGAGTTCAATTTAAAATTTTTATCATGATGTATGCTTCTGTTTTGGTCATGTGCATCTCATGTTGTCATAAAACCCTAATTTCTCATGTTCATTTGCATTCATCTTTGCATAGCTCAATCATATGAACTTGTCATGACATTTCATTCAATTTTATGACATCTTAGACATCATAGGACATGCTTGAACATTGCTTGATCATTTCTTCATTCATTTGCTATGTTTTGCATTCATTACATTTCATGAACATCCATGTGTTTTCATGCTTCTAAACATGCTTGCATTGCATCTCATCCTTGTATGATCACTTATATGCATCTAGTATGACTTTGCATCATCTCATAGCACATTTTCCTTGCATATACACTTCTGGTTTTGGTCTTTGCATCTTTATTCATTTCATTTCCTTTTGCTTTGCATCCTATGCATTCACACTAACATTTCAGGGGCTTATGGTATGTTGTTTGGGATGTGGATTTACCTTCACATCCCACCTCTTCTCATCTCTTCATATGCATTATTTACTTGTCTTTGAAGTGAATCAAATTCACTTATGCTCTCTTTCTTACTTTCTTTCCTTTAGGTTACTTATCTTCTTCAGGAAGTAAGTAACTTATTCTTTATCTCCTTCTCTTTTCATCTGCTTCTTCTTCCTTGGTAGCTTCCTGAAGATCTTCTCTAAGCCTCACAAACCATAGGAACCACTAAGCATGATAATTTTAGGGTTGTATATAGTCCCCCCTAGCTCTTTACCTTTGAGTCTCCTTGAGTCTCTCTTCTCATCTCATAATCAGAGGCTAAACACTTAAAGTTTTAGGACTTTGAATTAGGGTTATGCTTGCATCCTTATCTTAGGATGGAGTGTATAACTTTAATCCTTAGTGTTAAACCTTTAATTTGTTTACACCTCTTAATCAAAACACCTAATAACTATCAAGACTTAAGCTTGTAACTTGGGCCTTATATTAGGGTTACATCTCTTCCTTTTGGTTAAGAGGGACTAATCCTAGTGTTTAATGGACAAGTCCCCCTCAAGATGTCTTACAAACTTAAAATCCATTTCTTAATCCCATCCTTTAATTAAAATTCACTTAATAAAGGCTTGTTATATAATGAATTGAATCCCTAACCATGGATTAAGTTGAGGTATCTTCCTCAGCTTAAGTGTACTCATCTATCATCCTTCTCTTAGGATGGTGTAATGAGTTCACTAATCTGTGATTAGAGATTAAACTCATTACTTAACACTAAACAAAACCCAAAAACATCTTAATAATCACAAGTAGGTTAATGATCTTAATTCTACATCATCATGGTAATTAAGTTGAGATGCTTATCTCATACTTAAGTAGGCTCATTATCCTTAATCAGGGAGGATATAATGAGTTTACAAACCATTGATTTAGCCTCAAGCTCATTATCCTATGCAAAACACCAAAAACAATAAAAAAACTGAAAACACAAAAAACAAACAATAAACGTCTCCTCCGGGATTCTTTTCTCACCACACTCACTTTGAAAACGAGAACTCGCTTCTTCCGTCTAATGCAAGACATTTAGCACTCGAGTCAGACGAGTCATACACTTGAGCATAGACAAGCAAACAGTTCACAGGTCAAAAGCATTTCAGTCTCTTTGAGTCGAACTACGGTGTTCTGACTTCCTCATTGCACGAGAGGATACGTAGGCATAACTTAATAGTTATCGAACAAAAGTCTCTTTGTCTTCCCCTCTCCTTCTAGCTTTCTTTTCTAAGCCTCAGTCTTGAGCATTTCACCATTTCTTTTGCACTAACACATTGTACTTTTTCTCCCTAGATTTTATACACAGTCAGCACATACACTACCCCTTTTAAACACAATCTTGTAAGCGTGGATCCCGTCGAGTACGACGGACGATCTGGGTGCTAATACCTTCCCAGGTCGTAACCAACCCCCTTTCTCAGTTTTCTCTGGTTCGCAACCGTCTTATCCATACCCTTCCAGGTTTATGCAGCATTACCTTTCCTTCAGGATAAAAATGCCTAGCTGGCGACTCTATTCAACCTCAACCTCCAACATCGCCGACAGTTCGCGTTTGCACCGGGACGTAAGTCTTTTCGGGAGTGACACTATGCAAATCAAGATATTGGATTCAGCTTATTCCTTGAGCTATGCAATTCAAGCACCCCTATCAGCTACAACAAACATTTTAGCTTCAATCCCGGGCTTTGATCAAGACACAAATATAAACCATTTGGGCATTATCATCCTGTGCTTTAACCATGATACAAATCAACCTTCCTCCTAACCTTAGCCTTAGGAGGAACTACGATGCTCTGATCCCTCAATTCTTTTTTTGGGGGTACATAGGCAAAAGGTCGTAAGATCTTTGCGAGCACACCAAACAAAAAACAACAATAGGTTCTCAGACCTATCAAAAACATCAGAAAATTATGAAAATATAAAAGCATAACATCATCATATCTTACCAACACTCATCTTATTCTCAGATCCAAATCAAAGAAATCTCATCAATATAAAAAAGAACAAATATGTCATATACTTAGGGAAAATAATCTATGAAGGAATCCAAAACCATGTGGGCATATGTCAAACAATATGCAAAGTGGGGTGAGTTTAAGATATCTTTTCCCTTCCATAACTAGCTTCATCAGGAAAAAAATAAGAAATCAGAAAGTAGCAAGAATGTGATAGTGATTAAAACCACAAAAATTGAACAACACTAAGTTTTGAAGACTCTGATGACTTGAAGTTCAGAGGACTTAACGTCTGAAGACCAAGTGTCTGAAAGATTCTGAAGACTTACGAGTTCTGAAGATTAAGGTTCTGAAGAACCAAGTGTTGAAGATTCTTAAAACAATGTGTTATGTGAACAAAGTTCTGAAGACTCTAAGACTTGAGGTTTTGAAGATCATGGGTTTCAAGCCAAATGCTGAAGTCCTGAAGAACTTAGTTATATGTGAACAAAATCTAAAGAATAAAGACTTAGGTTCTCTGAAAACCCAAGTATCATCATCTCTAGCTCATGCTTCATTCATTGATTTATAATCAGAAGCCTCTAAAGTTCAGATGATAATGTTACCATTGGCAAGGATAGTACACCGTACGATAATGCTTTATACTACTACTTCTCCACTATCTTTGAATTATGGAAAAGGACAATATGTAGTTGAACTATTTAATTCCTTATGTAATAGATTCCTCAGTAGCCGAATTGGGCTATAAAAGCTCTTTTATGTTTGGATATAAAAGGAAAACATCACATGGTTTATGATGTTGTTGATTCCTGTTGATTCCTATTGAATCCTCATTGGTTCAAATGAACAACCACACTCTTCGGTGTTGTTGATTTTTGAATAGAAATACAACCTGGTTGTGGATTATCACTTATGTTGAAAATGTGACATCCAAGCAAGAATTGTTAGTGTTATTTTGTTGAAATGAAAACAACATTCACGGTTGATTTACAACACACTAACAAGTTATCAAATGGTCTTTGAACTATGTTGTTAATGATATCATACAATCACATAAGATTGATGATAAACAAAGATAACATTGGAACAAGCCACAAAGAGTTTACTTGAATATGCAACTCTTCTAGCTAAGTACTCTTTGACAGCAATCTGCTGAAAGCAGATAGATCTTGAATTCACAATGTGTTTAACTTCATATGTTGCAGAAGACATGCAAAGTCACATAAGACATGAAGATGATCATGGAAGCTTCAACTACAAATCAACTACTGAAGTGATCATTGGATTGAAGAAGAACAGGGTTGATGTCCATAAATTTTCTTTAAGTGAATCAAGACGAAGAAGTCTTTCATGTGCTTATACGAAGATCAATCTATCAAAGCTTTTGAAGAAGAAGAAGACTTTAACCTTCAAGTGTTCAATGAATAAGCAACTTAAAGAAGCAGAAGACCACACAACGTTTTCTAGGATTCTGACTCTGAATGAGTAAGACTCTGATACGAAAATGTTCTGAAGACCAAGTGTTGAATACTCTGAACACTTGAGGTTCTGAAGACAGAATGATCTGAAGACCAAGTGTGGAAAGACTCTGAAGACTTGAAGTTTTGAAGAACAAGGATTTTAAAGACAAATGCTGAAGTTCTGAAGACTTGAAGATTCTGAAGAACCCACCATTCTTATCTCAACTCATGCTTCAATACAATTATCAACTAGAAGTCACTGAAGTTATGAAGATAAGAATCAAGATCAAGAGACATCCTTTTATCAACTCATGCTTCCACCAACTGATCCATCAAATCATCAATCCTCGGAAGTGGATATTTATTCTTGATAGTCACCTTATTCAATTGTCGATAATCGACACATAACCTCATGCTACCATCATTTTTCTTAACTAGCAACACGGGAGCACCCCACAGAGAAACACTCGGACGAACAAATTTCCTCTCAAGAAGTTCTTCAAGTTGTTTCTTTAACTCACTCAACTCTAAAGTGACATCTGATAAGGAGTCATCAACACTGGACTAGTACCCGATATTAAATCTACAGCAAACTCTACTTCGCGCTCCAGTGGCAAATCACTGATGTCATCTGAAAACACATCGAGAAATTCTCTGACAACAGGTAACTCAACACCCACTTATTCACGATTCACTTGTAATGCCGCAAACAAATCAAACGTCTGGGCTTCATCCGCTAGAAGTTCATCCACTTGTTTCGTAGACAGAAACATCATTTCTCCACTACCATCAAACTCTGGAAACTCCATCGTCTTTGCATAACAATTGATATGCACAAAGTTGAATTCCAACCAGTTCATTCCAAGCACAACATCTATATGGCGTAAAGGTAAACACTATAAATTCATCAAGAAATCCTTACCATAAATGGTCAAAGGACACTTCAAACACACACGGTTAGTCGTAACTGAACCGTCAGCATGCATTTCAATCAACATATTACCATTCATAATAATCAAAGGAAAATCCAACCTGGTCGCGCACTCAATCGAAATAAACGAATGAGTAGCACTAGTATCAATTATAGCAACCAACTCAACATCATTAATAAAACAAGTACCTCTGATCAAGTTATCCTTCTTTTGAGCATCTGAGCCACTCAAAGCGAACACTCTACCAGTAGTCTGAGTCACAGTAGCAACCTTCTTCGATTTCTGACATTGAGTACTGATATGTCCCTCTTCGCCGCAATTAAAACAAGTCGGTCCAACATTGGTACACTCATTCTTCATATGGCCCTTCTTGCCACGCCTATAGCATTTTATCACAGTAACAGTGCACACATCAGATTTGTGACCTGCTTCGCCACACTTATAGCACTTGAGAGGAGTAGAACCCGCTCCCCCACTTGGCTTTTTCCCATCAGCAACCTTCGGCTTCCCCTTATCACTTGAAGTCGCATAAGGCTTCCCTCGAAACTGACCTTTGTATTTCTTCTCACTCAATTGCCTGTAGTGAGCAGATCGAGCTCGACTATCCTCATCATATATTCTACTCTTATCCATAAGCTCAGCATACCTGCAGATCTGCTGACACCTAATTGCTTGCTTGATTTCTGGTCTCAGCCCATTTTCAAACTTCAAACACTTAGATAACTCAGCATCATCACGGTTGTAGTGGGGACAGAACTTCACAAACCTTTCGAACTTGGAAGCATACTCTGCCACCGTCATGTTCCCCTACTTCATCTCTAAGAACTCGACCTCTTTCTTGCCACAGGCGTCTTCAGGAAAGTACTTACTCAGAAATTCTCTCCTAAACACATTTCATGTTATAGCAGCCCCAACTCCCTCTAATCTCTGACGGGTATTATCCCACCAATCTTCAGCCTCTTCATCCAGCATATGGGTGTCAAACTACACCTTCTGAGCATCAGAGCACGCCATAGTCCTGAAAATATTCTAAATCGCCTTCATCCACTTATGCGCGTTCTCCGGTTCATGAGTACCCTCAAACTTAGGCAAATTATTCCTCTGGAAAAAAACCCCCAAGGCATGAAATTCATCACGAACATTGTTCTGCGATGTAGCCTGAGCAAGTGCAGCTACCGCATCAGCAAGAGCACAATTTGAAGTCATTCTACAAATCACCAACAACATCAGAAAATAACTCAATCCTCAAAACACTCAAATGCAAATCTGACACGACTGACAACGACACAACACGCCCGACAGACCGACCTGCTCTGATACCACTAATGTAACACTCTTTCTACCCCATCACAAGTTAAACAAATTTCATCGAATATCAGAGTAAACCTCATTGAAAAGGACATCACATTACTTCTTAAAATCAAACATCATAAAATATCCAAATGTTCTTGCCCCGTAACACGGGTTCATAAAATCATGTAAAACATTTTGAATCTCTTTTCAACAAATACGCAGGGGAAATCAATACATCACATTTCATCTTTAAATAAATAAACTTCATAAATTATTCCTGAACATCGTTTAATCGGAAGTACTCAAAAGAAATAACATCTTAAATTCAAGTAAAGCATAAACAACTCAAGCGAAATTCATCATGATGTTACTGGACACAGAGCAGGACTCCACTTCTAACTAACTCGACAACTCACTACCTCTGAGTTAAGCACGCACCAAGCTAACCTTGATTATCTGCAGGATGGCATAATAGACCATCACCAGAAGGCAGACAGAGTGAGTAAATTCACATTCTCATGGAAGGACACTGGGCCATCAACCCTCCCCGGACCATCAGCCCTCTCCTTAGGGAGTACATCATAACATCATATCACTCCAATCCGCACAATGTGATTGAAGTTATCAATGGACTGAAGTCCCCTCATAATTCAGTGTCATGAATGTAAGACGCAATATACATACATCATCTTCAAAACATCATAACATTGCAACCGCATTCACCATTAATCACAATTCTCATTCTTACTCATGTCATCATACTTCTACATCATGTAATCATACCTCATAACTCAAGGGAATCAATTTAATTCGTCATACACCATTTAATACTAATTCTACTCATACTTCATAACTAAAAAAAAAATCAAGAAAATCCTCATACATCATATAATCGTTAATCCTACTCATTTTAGTCCTTAAAACATATCATATGACTAATCTACAACCTCACAACAGCCTATAGCAATAGCCACCTCAAGAAACACATCAATTTTAAACTAAAAGATCATTTTTCAAAACTTTTCAGGGCTCGCTAAGCGAGACATCTTGCTCGCTAAGCGCCAATCTCTCTGGTTATGCTTGCTAAGCGAGCTGTAGCTCGCTAAGCAAGCTTCGCGAATTCTGCAAATTTTTCTGCGATTTCTAGCATTCCTCTTCTGCGACAATCTCAGTAAAAAACTCACATTTAACATCAGTATAGCAGCAGAATCACATTTAACATCAATATTCCTCACAATAATATCAAATACATAATATAACATCATTATATTCATCAAATCATCATCAAAACACAAAATCATCCATCAATCCCTATACCCTAAAACTATGCCTCAAAACCCCCAATTCTATTCTCACATTATAATACCGAATGGAAAAATACTCCACATACCTCAAGTTCCGTAAGCTTTTTTGACTATCTCCTCGAAAATCCTTCCAACCCTCAAGCTCTAGCTTATCCTCTTCTTCAGAGCTCTTCTCTCAAAAGTGTGATCGTTCTAAATGATCGTTCACAAAACCACTTTTCTCTTTTTGTCACTCTTGCCCCTAAGACCTCAATAGACCTTCTCCAAAATACCCTCACTAATTCCTCATCAAATGACCACATTACCCTTATCCTCAAATTCCTCTTATTTATTTAATTTAATCTCAAATAATAAACTAATCTCACTAAACATTAATATTTCTAATATTAATAATATATTAAGTCATCCCCAAAACTCCACAAAACAGTAAATAACATCATAAGCATCAAAATTCACAAGACACGTCAATTAATTTTAAATCAACTTTGGGGTGTTACAGTCACGACTGAATAGACCTGTTGTTGTTAATCCAACACAAGGGATCTTCAAATTACTATTAGGTTGTCATTTATTTACTTATCTTTGTAAGAATATGTCTCCCTATAGTTTTACTCCAGTAGTTTGTACTCAGCTCACTATGAGCTAAACTCTTATTTGATGAGCATAATGAA